>CM070752.1:15676445-17139359 GCA_036346245.1 Bonia amplexicaulis | reverse complement strand
TTATCATAAATATTCTAGATAACAATTACTCTCTACGATGAGAAGCGCTGCGCTGCAGTTGGACCTCCTGGCGAATTAATCCGAACACTAATCTGAACACCTGATGAGCATCCAGTGCCACATTCCCCAGAGGCCAGCACATTCCGGTAGATTTGCCATTTCCTGACTAACCGACCGGTTCTTTCTTTTGGTGCTCGGTTCCCTTCCACAAGGAAGCCCGACGAAGTCTAATTTCTTTAGCGCCCATTTGTTGAGGTTGTATAGCCGAAAGGTTGGTAGACCGTAGAGGAGAATCACGATCACACATTTGATTACAAACCAATTTTGCCTGCACTATATTTTCACGGGCTTTTGAAGCAGAATTACGTACGCTGTTGTACCCACCCAACTACTCTAGATCTTAGCACGCCACACGACGAGAGGCGAGAAGCTAAAATATTGAGCACAGATCACCGATGAACTGAAAATTGCAATAATAACTTAACACACACAGGGCAACCAACTAACACCCTCCATGTTATCCGATTCCATAGAAGGCTAATTGCAGAGACCAGACAGTGTCTCACAAGCACAAAAGGGTAAGAATTAGGAAAGAATGCGAAAAAACACAAGAGAAGCCAAATAATTCCACAGCTAATCTCGCCTTTCTTGTTCCCTTCCATTCGCCTGTCGACGCTCCGGTCCGGTTGCAAACTCAGACTTGCACCTTCTTCACTTGTACTCCAGGATCATGTTGTTCTCAGGGGCCAGGCCAACGCAGGCCCTCATGATGTTCTCAAGCATAGCCCTCTGCTTCGCCAGAGCGTTCACCACTGGTGTGCCAGGAGGAACCTGTTTCAAGAGACGTTTAATCGTATGATGGATTAGAGCAAACAGTAACTGACGGTGGCAAATGCGTGTACTTACAAGGGGTGCCTTGGTGAGATAGCTTAGGATGGTAGCCACTGGATGGAAGGAATGGAACTTCTCCTGCACATAGGGCAGTGGAACAACATCTTCAGTTTTGCTGACAATTATATGGTGTAGAAATGCTGTAGCGGCTAACAACACATAATCATTCAGCCCTTCAGACTTTACCTCTCCCTCAGCTTTAAGCTGAATCCTGGTGCTGAGCTCAGCCAGGAGCACCAGGTCAAGAATGATTGGTGCGGCAAGGAGCGAGTCCTCGCAGGTGTTGTGCAGCACAATGGTGTTCTTACCCCCCATGAAGATCTCTGAGGTGTACTCATCCATTGCCCTCTTGCTGTCTCCGACGTACGGCACATACTGCGAAAGAATGGTCAAGTTTTAATGCAAACCTACGTTTTCAGAACGGTGCATGCGTCTGTAGAAGATGACAGACAAATTGACAGACCTTGATCACGACGACGTGATCAGGATGCTCGCCAGGCTCATAGAGGATAGCATTGCTTGAGACCATGTCATCCACCACATTACTCTTGGAGATCTCCTTGGAACGGAATGTTTGAGGTGCAGAAAGGTTCATGCCATCATTGTTCCCCAAGTGATTGTAGCTAACAATTGAGGTGGGCTACAACAATGTAAACCAAACCTCTCGTCAGGATGTCATTTGTTTTGCCACAAAGAATGTCTACATTTTGATACAAGAAAAACAGTCAAGGTTCGATCTATAATAGATACCTTGATTCCAGCACCAACAAGGAAATCGACCAGGACAGACTTCATCTTGGTTTGTCCACTCTTGAAATCATCACCACCAATCAGGCAGTTGTTCTTAATAGCAAGATCGATCAGCCCTGAGCACAAGAAACTAATGTAAGCCTTGAACCAGAAATAAGACACCACATACAAGTACAACTCCGCGCAGCAAACTACACACCAGGCACAAAGGTGTTCTGAGGGCTTCCATTGATGAAAGGCACACACTCCATGACGCAGGCAATGGCGTACAGTGTCGACGGTGATATCTCTGCCTCGCTCTTGTCCACAGATGCCAGGAGATTCTCCATTGTGTCATTGAGCCCAACACAGACATTGCTGTATCTTTCAGTGTTTGCAGTCCACAGCACAACCACCTTGTCCACTTTGGTCCTCTCCTTGAACTCCCTGTTTCATCAGCCATATGAGCCATAAATTTTATCATAACTAGAGTTTACAGCATGGATTATTGACACTATTGAACCAGGTTGTTTTAACCATGCTAATCTAGATCCTCCAACTATGTCCTTCGAAACATCATCCTTATCGGTAGTTGGCTTAAGTTTCAGTAGTATGAACTTTTTGAGAAGTCATTTTCATAGAAATGCCAATGGGTAATTTATACACAACAACTTTGTTTGACATACACTAGGGACTTTTACAGCACCAGTTAAATTATACGTTCTGTTATAAGCAGATACCTGAAGGCACTGAGCCGTGGTGCAATCATGTGCTCCCACGTACCGCATTCAGATTATTATTTATTTATCTTACGTTTGCTAGGATGTACTTATAAGTTTGCTTGTACAAATTGCATGCAGCATGCATGTCTGTATACCTGATGTCCTTGATGATCTGTTCCACCTGCTCTTTCTTGGTGCCCTTGATGACATTGTTCGCCCGGGAGCCCTGGTTGGCAGCGATGAAGTCCGGGTCATAGATGCCGGGGAGCGGCACCATGGACTCCATGTAGGGCCTGAGCTGCTTCTGCAGGTCAATGTCCAGCACCTTGGCCCTGGTCATAGCATCAGCCAGGTTCATGCTGCTGATGTCCCAGCCCCCGAACACAAGGTCATCAGGGTTCACCTGAAAAATGGAGTATTCAGCACCATCAGAAAAGGAGAAGACCAGTTCTGCGAATCTGCTACCGACTAGCACCATCATATATATGGAGTATTCAACAGAGCAGTCACTATCCAAAGATGCTGGAATTTTTCAGTTGACCCAACTTTTTGACCTACACAACCACAACATGGCACACACTGTCCACTTTTAAACACCTTTTTTTAGAAGACTTAGCCTTTTGTTTATGTGGTACAAGTCAAAAGTTTTAACTTTCCTTTCAGAACCTTAACAACAGGCCATGTATCTCACTACACTAATATACAAAACATGATCTTTTTCCATGTGAGTTAGACCAGTAAAAGAGGATGAGATTACCATGGGCAGGAGGCTCTTGAAAGGCGCATAGATCTCCTCCCCGTTGAAGCTTCCGACCCTGATAGTGGACGCCTGGGTCAGGGAGCCATAGTAGTTGGCTTGCTGCACCTTGTCCTTGGTCGCCCATGAGATCCCCCTGAATACACTCACCGGAATTTCACCATAAATCAATATGAAAAGATAAACAAACACACGAAAATGCGCAGAAATGCAGAGAGCATGGTGACTTACTCCCTGTTGGCGATGACCCCAGCCGTCAGTGTGGAGCCGTTGTTGCCGCCCCATCCCACAAGCATCACCCTGCGCCACCAAAAATGGGGTAAAAAAAACGCACCGAAAAATCAGCATCGTCTATCGACAAGTGGCTGACACAGACACTTGTGTTGCGCTGCGCTGCACGTATCCAACATGCAAAGCAAAAAAAAACAAAAAAGAGAGAATTTTTTAAAGGAACAGTATTAAAAATGGCCGCGTCAGGCTTTCACACTTCCCAGTATACCAGGTAAGATTAACCCTACTAATCTTCCCCTCTTGAATCTCGCAGAAATTACAACCTCACGTGCACCCAGGCGGAAAAAACTAAGCAGAAGTTCAGAAGAAGAAAAATGTCGTATTAAGCAGGCGGGATCGGGATGCTAAATCTCAGAGACAAACATCCAAAGTGACTGTCTGCGTAGCAAGGCTTCAAGGCAACAAACGCGTCGCAGTCGCCCAGGCCATCTCCCTCGGGGCGTCGACGCAAGAAAACAAACCAAAAGAGAAGAGAAGGGAAAACGAAAACGAAGACGGAAACGAACACCGAGAGGCTAGCGCGGATGGAAAAGCGAGCCGATCCGTCAGGCAAGTGTCAGCGACGAGGTCGTCGTCAGGCAAAGCGAGATTCCAAACAGAACACCGATTGATCTCGACACGATAAGGGTGCGGGCGAATGGGATGAAAAATCGAGACAAGGGCGGCGTATATGGTACGTACCCGAGCTTGGGGACGCTGGTGTTGGTCCTGAAGTGGTACTTGACGGACTTGGGGCGGACGACCCAGCGGGAGGCGCCGTCGCGGCTCTCGTGCACCAGCTCCGTCGTGTCGTACCGGTACTCCGACTCGATCTCCCCGGCGCCGTACCGCACGTGCGGGCTCTCCACGCGGAAGCTCTCGATGAACATCTTTGCCCGCTCGCCGCGACGGCAATCTCCTCAGATGGAGAGCAGGAGACAGAGATGGGAGCTGAGAGCCTGCACGGCGAGGCGGCACGAGGCGAATTTGGCCGCCGGAGTTCGTCGGAGGGGCGATAGGCGAACCAGTTGGAAGGGACCAGAATGGGAAGGCGGCGGAAGGTGCGTGAGGAAAAGCAGGGTGGGAGGAAAAGCAGTTTCCTTCTTTTCTCTCTCGTCTAGAAATTGTAAGACACGTAGTATGTGAGCCCACCAGACCTAGCCAATTGGCCGCACGGCACAGCGCAGCACGGACTTAAATAGATCACCATCCAATTAGATTCGGCATAATTGATCAGAATAAGTTATTGTATAGTGTCAGTCTATGTGGCAGCTCTTCAATCTAAACACGATAAGGAGAAAGTTGGTCCATGTTAGATCGGACCAAGCGCGTTTAGCCTAACAGAACACCGATGGTTAGGGTAAATAACGTGTCATATCGTGCTAGGTTGGGTCGTACTTTTGTACGGTCGGATCTTGTGTTATTGTGTCGAGATGGCCTAACACAAGACATGCGGTCGAATGAACCGATTCTTGTTAGCCACAAGTAAGTTTACTACTAGTCAAGTAATTTTACTGTTAGTCATAAATAATTTTACTATCAGATATAAGTAATTTTACTACCAAATCACTTGTTCGCTTTCAGAAGAGTGTAATAACCCTAACATAAGTAATTTTACCGCTAACAGCAAGTAATTTTATTATATTACCACAAAAGAGTTACTTCCTACACTATGAAGATTGGGGTAAATAGCGTGTCGTACCATGCTGGCTGGGTCATGCTTCGGCATGATATTGTGCATGTTGTGCCAGGTTGGCTCGTTGTGTTGAGGTGATGATCCAAGCCCAGCATGCCCGATCGGGTCGAACCAATACAGGCTTGTTTACTGTTCGTGTCGTGCTGTATCTAGACTAAGCAAATAGTACCGTGCATTGGGCTGGCATGATTGGCCCAACCCATTGCCGCTAAGCCTATTGTACTGCAGAATTCGCAGATTCATCCTTCAAATTTTTGGTTTTTGCAACGAGAGACACGTGTTGGATTGTTGCCTCGTTGGCGTAGACGTATGCAAGGCTTTTGTTAGAGAAAATTTTCAAACAAGTACACACATGAAGTATCCGATAAATTTTTACAATGAGATTTGTCCGTAATAGCAGGAAAACACATGAAGTGACCGATGAACATTGCAAACACGTCCATCTTTACCTGTAACAGTAGGGAAGACACGCGGGGTAACTGATAAACAATGTTTGGTTAAATGTGTATGCCATTAGCAGATTTGTTTGGATTCGATGAAACTCTAGAAGATTATAATACACCATCGCCTCACTACAATCTCCGACGGTGTTACTGTCACTGCTGCAAAACCTAACTCGATCGTTGTTGCCGTGTTATCCTTGTTCTCATCGGGTCGTCGATCCTTCCCATTGCCAAGTGTAGATCCCATGGTCAACAATGCCATCATCGCCTCATCATCGTACTATGACCCACTGAATTTTACCGGTGAAAACCGACCATACGTAATATCACCATCTTTTGTAAATAAAACTTGATAGAGTGAAAACCTCACCGGAGCCAAAGAAGATGGAGCACGGCTCATGAGGCACAACCTACAATAAGTAATCGCACCATCTTTTTTGTAAATAGAATCTGATATAGTGAAAACCTCGACGGAGGTAGATACGAAGACGCCTCACAGAGCACAACCGACGGTAGGTAATATGACCATTTTTAAATAATGTAAACATCTATGTGTTGTTTAGCAAAGCCCTAGTCGCATTTCCTAGCCAAAAAAATCCTTGTTGGATACTTGCATTTCATTTGGAAAAGTAGCCCTCCAAATACAAGGAAACTATTGTCTACTGGAGTAGCCTAGACCAGTTCTTTTCGGCTTATGACTTTCTTCGAACAAACAGATGAGATGGTTTCTCTGCTATCGTTTTAAATTGGCTTATTGAGATAGCCTTTTCGCAGTGGCTTATTAGTATTTAATTTATTCGTATAAATACTCATATGTTAAAACCTATCGGCTACAGTTATAGCTACGATGAGTTCGGCCTACCTGTTTGTCCATTCCAAATGACAAACGAATTAAAGAAACTGGGGTTACGAGTCAATCACCTAAATTCATGCTGCAGGCCTGGCCTGTTGCATGAGTAGGACATCGTGGTCTCGCTCGAGTAGCTGCTGGATGCCAGCGTGCGTAGTTAGGCCCAAGACACCCACACGTCTCGAACAGAACTTTAAATGGACTAGACTACCATGCATTTTTAAGCCCATTTGCACCCTAACAAACCAAAGCCCTAGAAAATTGCTACATGATTTTTTTATTAGAACTAGTTATATACCTATGTGTTATTATATTATAAAAAAGAGTTATTTTGATTGGTTGAGAAGTACAGAGTGATAAAAAAATCGAAGAAATATGACTGTTGAAGAAGAATAGATATATCACTACCGACTCGTTGTTTTACAATATTAATGAGAACTGCTACTAAATTTTGTGCAAACTTGATCGCTCTGCTCACCCCATCTCATCGCCTGAAAAGACCCGTCTCGTTTAGTTGTTCCAGAGGTTTATGCAATTCTCTCCACACCCACCTATACCACGCCTAAATAAAAAACCAAATCTCCAAATTGAAATCAACAACCCGTTTGCATTACACGCACGAGATCCAGCTCTTATCCAACTTTCGTATTCAGAAGTTTCTGCTTTCACATGCCATTATAGATACGACTTGCGCACCTAAAAAAAGAATATACAACTTGCGACTATGATAGTATAACTCCAAATCTTAAAGGACACTTTAGGTAGTGCTTTAACTAGTTTTTAGTTTAATTTTTGACTGAAATTATATTATAGTGACGGTTAACTTTATTTTAAAAAATAGAAAAATATTATATTATTTATAGACAATGCAAAGGAATAAAAAAAAGAAAGAAAAAAAACAGAAAACTAAAATAAACCGTAATTAGAAGTTGATACGTCCGCTCCAAATAACTTCTAGGTTAAATAAACCGAAGCAAACAATTAGAAACTGAAACCGTTTGAAACAGAGCCTTAATCCAATCACCTCCGCTGTATCCAAATCTATCCGTATGTCGTTCCACATCCAAAGAAATACTAGCACTAGACTAGGTTCTTTGGGTTTCTTTGTTTGTGGCTTTTGATTTTTGCTATAGTAATTAACTTTTAAACAGTATATATTTTTAATATAGGATCTATAAATCAATTATAATAGACACTATATCAATTTCAATTATACCAATCAAAGTCATATATAAATAGCCACCTTTTTACACACTTTCTCGCGAGCAGCAACCCGTTAGTCTTAACTTGGTTCGAACAGGAGCCCGCTAGTCTAACTTGGTTCGGGTTCCAGTTCGGGCACGAGGTTTTTTTTTTCGCACGCCCGCACCGCACGCTGCAGAGTCGTCCTCCCAATTCCTCCTCTCCAGTCTTTCGCCTCGGCCTCGCTCCCTCCGGCCCGACCGACGGCAGAGAAAACCCCACCCATCCCTCCCTCCTCCGCTCCGCTCTCGCTCCCTCCGATCTCTGCTCCGACTGCTCGGCGCGCAGCTCCCCCCTCAACCGCCGCCGCCACTGGAGATCCATCCGGAGTAATAGCATCTCCTTTTCTCGGTAAGCTCCAATCCCTAATCCTTGCCTGCGGTTTCAGCAATCGAATCAATCTGCCCGCGGGATTCCGCTCGGTCAACCGACTATCGGAGTAGTTGCAGATTTGGTTCCTGCGCGCCGATGCGCTAATGCTGTAGCTTCTCTTGTTCCGCGGCAGGGGGAGCGAGGCTTGGTTTTGGCGTTGAGTTGATGGTACAATGAGCAGGCCCAACACCCGCAATAAGAACAAGAGGCCGCGGGCCGATGAGTCCGAGAGCCCGTCCTCCGCTGTTCTCAAGTATGCACGCATTGCCTTCTTCTCTCTTTGCCAAACGCTCGCTATTTGGCAGGGTGGTGGTGAGGTCTCTGCTGCCTCTGTTGCTGATTTTTTTTTGTTTGGGTTGGGTCGACGCCTGTTATGCAGGAAGATACATTCCACTGGGGCGATCACCAAAAGCGATATCCGGCAGCTGTATATGGTGTGGAAGCCGGTTTGCCATGGCTGCCATGGCAACTCCAAGGACTCGCCCAATTGTTTCTGCGGGTTGATCCCCACCGCCAATGGGGTGAGGAAAACCGGCCTGTGGCAGAAAACGAATGAGATTGTCCGTGGTCTCGGTCCTAATCCATCCAAGGACCTTCGGGATTCCACCGAGACCCCTGCTGGATTGACTAACCTGGGCGCGACCTGTTACGCGAACAGCATACTTCAGTGCCTTTATATGAACACCTCCTTCCGCTCGGGCATTTTCTCTCTGGAGCCTGATGTCTTGAAGAAGCACCCTGTTCTGGATCAGCTGGCTCGGTTGTTCGCCCAGCTACACTCCAGCAAAATGGCATTCATTGATTCGGCGCCTTTTATCAAGACGTTGGAATTAGACAACGGTGTCCAGCAGGATAGCCATGAATTTCTCACCTTGTTTTTGTCCTTGCTCGAGCGCTCGTTAAGTCACTCTAAGGTCCCAGGTGCTAGAACTGTTGTGCAACATTTGTTTCGTGGGAGCGTGTCACATGTGACTTGGTACGGTAAATGCCCATATGCATTTGAAATAGCCTTTTAGTTTTTTTAGTGGTTTTGAGCATGGATTTTGGAAATTGAAGGGAGCTAAGCTTTTAGTTTCTAGAAGGTTTTTCATTTCAGGATTATCACTGGATGTTGTCTTTTGTGCTATCATTGTCTCACATACACTATCTTTTATTATCTTATAATGTTCTGCCATCGAACTATTATAAAAAAGGCTTAGTTTATGAATCTAGCACACCAGATGGTTATCTTGTTAAACAACATAAAACCATTTAACTAGATATGAAGTCTTTTGAACTTGAAATCTGGTCCTTAAGACAAACTATGCGCTCAGGCAGATTTCTATGATTTTGTAATTGGATGATTACTTAGATACTTAGTCCGGAAGAGATCAAGTAGACTTGTGTTTTCTGTTAGCAAGATCATTGCTTTCTTTGTACTATACTGTATTCACAATTTCACATTCCACAGCCTGCGCATATCAGAGTGAACGATATGCTTAGTTCATGCTACTGGCTTACTTTGTGGAGAACTAATGTTTAGACATCATATGCTTAAGGTGCTCATCATGCGGAAGGGATTCTGAAGCATCTTCAAAAATGGAAGACTTCTATGAACTGGAGCTGAATATTAAAGGTTTAAATAATTTAGAAGAAAGTTTGGACGACTGCTTGAGTGTGGAGGCACTGAATGGGGAGAACCAATACTTCTGCGAGTCATGTCAAAAAAGGGTAGACGCCACTCGTTGCATAAAACTTCGCTCACTTCCTCCTGTTGTTAATTTTCAGCTCAAGCGTTATGTATTCCTCCCAAAGGTGATATACCTTGATCTAATGCTCATCCCTAGTTCTGTTGCTATACATTCCTTCCACTTCTTCTGTCCTGTGTGTACTTCCTCTCTTTTTGTGCAAGAAATTTGTCTAACTTGTTTCATCCCCAGACAACAACGAAGAAAAAGATTTCTTCAACATTCAGTTTCCCAGGACAACTAGATATGGGAAAACGGCTGTCAGACCCTTCATCTAGTTATGCTTATGACCTGGTTGCTATTTTGATTCACAAGGGCAGTGCTGCTAATAGTGGGCACTATGTGGCACATATAAAGGATGAAAGCAACGGTCAGTGGTGGGAGTTTGATGATGAGCATGTATCCAAACTTGGTTTTCACCCTTTTGGTGAAAAACCAGGCAAGTCATCTAATAAAGCTGATCAGAAATCCCAGGGTATTTCTACAGCAGGTTCTGTTGCAAATGGTAATAACAGTAACCACCATGAGGCTGCACCGACTTCTTCTATGGGAGAGATGTTTTCTTCTACAGATGCTTACATGCTGATGTACAAACGTTCCAGTAAGGATGAAAATGTTATTGAAAGCAATAATATTGTGGAAATCAATAATAATTCACTTCCACACCATTTTGTGGCTGAAATTGATGAATTAAATGCATCATATGCAAAGGCATGTGAGGAATATCAAAGTAAGAAAGACAGCCATTTGGCATATATAACAGAGAGGCGCCAAGAAGTAAAATCTGTTCTGATAGAAGCACCTGCTACTCCAGAGGATGATTCATATTTTTGGATTTCAACAGACTGGCTTCGCCAATGGGCAGATAATGTTACTCCTCCCTCGTGAGTTTACTGGAGAGCTTTTTTTGTTTTGTTTGCTGTCTACTTTTTCTCTCCATGTTGAAATGCTTTGGTTTGTTACACATATATTCCTAATAAAGGTATCCTTTGGATGTTCCTTACAGAATCCAAATATAGCTTTATTATAACCATATTTTGTTTCTGCAGTTCCATTGACAATAGTCCAATTCAATGTGAACATGGAAAGCTTCCAGCGTCTAAAGTCACATCCATGAAGCGATTATCGGCTGGAGCTTGGCAGAAGCTATTTTCTAAAGTAAGAAATTTCTCCACTCCTTAGTTTTTATTTCTTAGAAACATTTGCCTCAGGTTGCTCAGCAATAACATTTCTCGGCTATTCTTGAGAATGTTATAGATAATTATTTGTAAAAATACAATATTTTGTGCTTAGTTCTAATACTTCTGGAATATTCTTGATGAATATTTTTTGTATTGTTATTGCAAAAAAAACTAGTATGGAGGGGGACCAATTTTCAGCAGTGATGATTTTTGCATGGAGTGTCTCAAGGATGGAGCAAAAAGTGCTGTATCTGCTGATAACTATCGTGATCGAAAAGCATCATTAAAAAATCTTGCAGAGGCAGCGCTTGCTGGAAGTAGTCCAGATGGTCCTTCTTACTTTGTTTCTAAGGCATGGTATGGAAAGTACATCCTCATCTCAATTTCTGATCTTGGTTATGTATGTGACTTGTGGAAGGTCCACTTAGAATTATTCTCCTCACTTACTGCCTTTGTGGGAACTATATACATAGTGCATTCTGCTTATAGCCTTTTCAATCTCATTTACAGTGATATACTGTAGCATATCTATGTAAGAGTCATCTTTAAAGTTTGTAATTTCTGTTTACCTTTTACCTTTTAGAGGTTTTTGCTCAGTGTTAACTGTCGTTTTGTGCAATACTACAATCATTTTCTGACATGTTATATTATATTATGCCCTGGTAATATGTTGTCTTGTAGATGGACAAGGTTTTTCCACAATGTGGTCAATCCTCATAGGTTTCTTGATTGAGTTTTTGTACCTTAACCAATTGCAGGCTAAGTATGTCTTGCAGTTATGCTATGTATTCAACTTTGCACTACTTTTTTCCTTCTGTCCTTTGGTTGTCCCAGTGGTTGCATCTTGTCACCAAATTGCAGCTATGCAATCTAGTCTACTGATCCTTTTTGCTGTTTGCTCCTAGGTTGAACCAATGGTTGCGCAGAAAAAATATGGATATCCCTTCTGATGGTGATAATGGACCAACAAATGCTCTAAGATGCCCCCATGGGTATCTTCTTCCAGAGCACGCTCAAGGGGCAAAGCGGGTATCTGTGCCAGAGAGCCTCTGGATATTTCTCTATGAAACCATCAGTGCAAGGAAGGATGATGATATTTTGACTTTTCCGTCAGATTGTCAACCATGTGAAATCTGCAGCAAGGAATTGTCAGTTGTTGCTTCTGTCGAGGATAATCTTAGGTAAGATAAGAATGCAAGACAATGAATTAAATTTCTAGGTCAGATAATGGATTGTTCACTTAAAGTTCGTGGCTAATATTAATTTTCTTCTGTATGGTGTTTGACTTTGCAGAGCGGTGAAACTCAAGCAGCGGCAGAGCCATGAAAAGTTAATATCTGGGAAAAGCGTCACACTTAACTCTGGGCAAAAATACTATTTGGTTCCTTCCTCATGGTTGTCAGAATGGAGAGCTTACATTACAGCGACTGGGAAAAATGTTTCTTCGTTGCCAGAACCTCAAAATCTTGAAGCTACTGTGAATTCACTTATATGTGAGAAGGTAAACTAACTGAGTCTCTGTTCTGCTGAATAAGTTTCACACGCTGATATGTGTGTTTGGTTCTGAAAGGCCAGAAAAGAGTGGAACTCTGGTATTCGAATCTGTAGAGTTATGTGAGTGAGAGGCTTTGCTGTCAGGGATAAATGGCAACCCTATATAAGTTCTTAGTGGAGATCCAAGTCAGAACTTTCTATTCTCCTGTTGTGAGATCATTTTTTAGTAATTTTATAAAACATTGGTGAAGACATGATGACTTGTTGAAGAGCAGAATTATGGTCAAACCAGATTTTCAAAATTTGTTCGAGGAATTACAGTTTTGCACATAACAAGTTGTTTTATCTACCTGTAAGGCGGTGTGGTATAACCCTTTTTGAGTAACTGAGTGAGGTCCAAGAGTCATACATATATAATGCTGCTTTTTTGCATTCTCATTATGCCTGCTAGGGAACTAATTTAGAACTGCAACAATTTTAACAAGCAAAGCTATACACGAGAATGAGATGAGGTCGTAAATTTCACATGGTAACAATCATCCATAACAACCAAATGTGTATGCATCAACTACCTTGGCTTCTGTGCCACATATTGGTTACTCCTTTTAACTTGCTTAATTGATGTAAGAATTCACAATAAGCTGTTGTTCTGGTTCATGTGGGGCATAAGAATGTTATTTACTGAGAGATTGTTTTGTAATTCGATATTCTTTTTAAATGATGTGTATTATGAGGTGTAACTGATGTAAGGTTTACATGCTTTGCATATTCATTTTTGGTTTAATTCTTTAGGAGAATCCCTTTATTTTGTTGATCGTATTTAGCAGTACTGCTACATTTGTTATCTAGTTATTAGGAGTGTGTATAAAGTATTTTCTTGTTGAATTTGTTGATTGATCATTTTCAGCATTCAAGATTGTTGGGAAGGCCTTTGGATCTAGTTTGTAAGCGTGGGAGCATCACTCAGAAA
Source organism: Bonia amplexicaulis (assembly GCA_036346245.1). Taxonomy (NCBI): domain Eukaryota; kingdom Viridiplantae; phylum Streptophyta; class Magnoliopsida; order Poales; family Poaceae; genus Bonia; species Bonia amplexicaulis. The sequence continues at coordinate 17,126,015 of CM070752.1, read as the reverse complement.
GCATCAAATGTAAGTTCATGCTCTTCAGAACTTTCCTTTCCTACTCTCTTCCCTTTTTCCTGCAACTTGGAAGAGACTTGTGCTGTATAATGACCTTACTATAGATGTGTTCCTTTTATATGACACCTTTTCTGATGGGTTAGCTGTTTTGAAAGGTGGTGAGCTTTATTGGAAATCTTCTTTTATCTGTTGTCTGTTTTGAGGCTGTTCATAGTGGTATTGCTTATTGTGCCAACTTGCCCATCAGGGTAACATTGATGTACAATGGTGGCAACAGTAATCCCCAGATTGAAAAACTTGAGCTTCAGCTGTAGTTCAGAAGCATGTGTGGGTGTCTGCAATCATGTTCTGTGTGGAATCTCCATATTCAAACTAGGATTTACCTGCTTCATAAGGTTTCCATGGGTCTGGAACAGCAGTGCTAAGGAATGCAAAGGCATCTTAGATAGGAAATGGAAGCTCTTGCATTGTAACGCTTACATTGTCCAACAATCTATCTTCATTTCGGCCTTTGTTTGCTGATATATGTTGTGCTTCAAGCTGAAAACAAATAATTTGGACATTGTGGTTTAATTTTTTTTTACTTTGTTTTCAGACTGATGGGTTAACAATGATCTCAGAATCTGATTGGAGATTATTCTCAGAGGAGTGGAATGTAACACATCAAAATGGTATATCTGCTGAAATTGTTTTTAGCAAGAGCTCTCAAGATAAAGTGCATGGGTCATCTGAAGCAATGCCAGTTTTGGATGGAGATCTAGATCAGTCTATTAATGATTCAAATGATGATTTGGGGGCCAGGGGACCCTATGTCAGAACTGATCCTGAGGTAAACTATGTTCTAGAGTCAATAAATTGTGCGAAGAGCTAGTTTTCATTGGATATTACAATTATTTGTCTCCATGGATGAAAATAATATTCTTATGTTAGGAAGACTTAAAAGGGACTGGTCACCCCACTGGCTATCATATAAGCAAGCAATGCATCACCTTGTATACTTAACTAGTTAAAAGTAAGAATGTAAACAGCAATTCTACCATGCATATGTAATCAACAAGAAACTTGATCTTTATTTGTATAGAACAGAACATATTATACTGGCATGCTATTAGCATTTGGCATATTACAGATGCAACACTGTGGCTCTTTCATATAAGTTAGTCCTGATGAAACGATGTTTTGACAATTAATTTTGTGAGAAGCGATTTTTTAACAGATAAACCATTAGTAGTTAAGTACCATGTCAAGCAAACAATGACGTAACAACATGGATTTTCAACAGCTGCGAATCGTCTAAAGTCTCAGCTGCGTCAGCATATGTAGCTTGCATATTTGTGTTATCACCTCCCAATGGTTAGGTTAAACCATCCCACAAGAGGGTAAGTGGCATGGAGAGGTAGTGTGTCAGGGAGAAAACTGGAGAATCTTGACTCTTGCTCGCTTATAGCTGAGCTTAAAGATGGGAGTTAATTTCTTCAAATGGAATTTTAGACTATAGCTGAACGCTGCTTTCAGAAAGTAAATGAGCTTGTAATACTTTATTTAAATTCAGACTTCTGGATAATCAAATGCTTTCAAGCACTGAAATACTTTACATGTATCTGATGAGTACAAATGTTACTTCCTGCTTTCCTCCCCCCACCCCACCCCCACAATTCTACCTGTGAATTTTGTATGCTAGGTTTGTGAAGAATGTATTGGAGAAAGAGAAAGCTGTGCATTGGTGGAGAAGCTCAATTACCAGAACGAAGATATCCATGTTTATCTTGTGCGTGGAAAAGAAGCACCAAAGTCAATTAGAGAGGCATCAGCAGCTCTTCCTGTTCCAGACCGACGGACTTCGAAGCGTTCCCGGAGAACATCCTCAGGGAACTCAATCAGTTTGAAAGTCTCTGGTTCTACATCTGTCTATCAGTTGAAACTCATGATATGGGAATCTTTAGGGGTATGTTATGCACATGGAAACCATAAAATTTTGCAAGAGCATATCATTTGGCACCTTTCCATCATAATGGAGCTATAGTTTGCACTTGCATGATCAGTTGGTCACTTTTTTTTGTTTTTATTGTGCTTCCTATTTTCAGGCATCAATAATGTTTCTACTTTCTAGTATTGGCAAGTCAATCATCAAATGACCTAGTGTTCACTTAAGAAGGGAAATATGAAATTCTAGATAGTAGTACAAGAAGTAATCATATGTAATTTCTCGTACTATAATTGTTCCCTTTCTCCCATTTATTAAAAGAGTAAATTGCACTGCTGGTCCCTGAACTTACTCGGCTGGTTCAAGGAGGTCACTGAACTCCTAAACTTCATGTCTAGGTCACTGAACTCGTTTAGGTGGATCACTAAAGTCATTAATTAGTATGCCAGCCTGAGTACAACCAATGACATAGCAAACTTGTGCTACCGTGGCATAGGGCTCACATTTAGTCTCAAAAATCACTAACAATAAGCTGAAGGTGGCCTGTCCCCCCCTCGCAGCCTCTTGAATATACGTGATCAAAGCCTTTTATCACCGCCATTTACTTCGCTCAATCTCAACTCCTTGCCCAAAGCAATAATCGTTGTCGCAAGGTCTAGACCTTGGCACGCTCTGCCAACCTTGTGATCACCTTAGTCGTTGTAGCTCGTAGGAGCATTGAACGTGGGACAAAATTGTGAAAGGTCAAAACTTTGGGGAGTTGAGTGCAAATTTACAATGGCCATGCTTGTCGCCACGAGCCATTCATGTGCACCCCATGCCACGGTGGCATGCCATGTCATCTTGTCAACACGCCATGCATGGTTGTCACGGCGTAATCGGCGACCACGGCGAGTGAGAGGCGCCTGGACGCATAGGCGACGCCAGGCGCAGCGCCGTATCTCCCATCCCGTACATATTCGATAATCATCATATACCATCCTCTCATACCTCTCTCATAAATCTCTCGCCTCTCTCTCTCATAAAATGCAGCTCTCCGCCTCCTCGCCGCCCGACCTCTCGCCTCTCCCTCTCCCCGCCGCCTCGTCCGCCTCCTCTCGCCGCCGCCTCCGTTCGCCTCCTCTCCCGCCGCCCCGCGCCCGCCTCCTCTCCCCGCCGCCGCCTTCCGCGTCCGCCTCCGAACCCTAGCCGGCGTCAACAGCGGGATCAGGCGAGGCGAGCAGCCATGGCGTCCTCCTCCGGCCGCCAGGACGCCTAGGCGACGCCGTGACAACCCTGACGCCATGTCATCTGTCGTACCCCGGTTGACGTGCAATTGACCTATAGTGACCCACTTAAACATGTTTAGTGATCTAGATATGCAATCTGGGAGTTTGGTGACCTACTTGAAACAGCCAAACAAGTTCAGTGACCCATGGTGCAGTTTACTCATATTAAAATGAGGGGCAGAGTTACACAGGTTGATTTTATGTGTAGCTACGGAAATCTTGCTTCTTGTTTGATTTTTCATTATGGCTGCCTGCTTCAGACTGCATTCCAATTATTGCTGTTGTCATATTAGATTGTTAAGGAGAACCAGAAGCTTCACAAAGGCTCTGTTGAGATTGAAGATGACTTTGCTACTCTTTCTGACAAGAGTATTTTTCCTGGGGATGTTTTATGGGTCAAAGATTCTGAAATCTATGAGAACCGTGATATAGCAGGTGAAGTAGCAAATATGATGAGTTCAAACATTTATGAAAAATTGTGATTGTTGATGCCTTAAGTTTTGTTATCCTACGATATTTCAGATGAAATTTCGGAGCAGAAGGCTGATATACTACAGGCCGAGGAAGGCTTTCGTGGGACTTTATTGACATCAAGTGTATCAGCTCAGCTTTGTCAGGATATAGCATTTAGCGAATGAGTTCTCATGTCAACTACATCCCTGCATACATTTGTGGACTTAAGCTGGTTAAGCTTGCTTGGAGGTGATATTTTCTTCTACTTTGCTTTTATATTTTTATTGTTTTATCTCAATAGAAATCACAGGTTAAAAAAGTGTTGTCTATGTTTCTGATTTCTCCTTTATTGGCCTGTTTGGCAACGGCTGCGGCTTATGGCTTTTGGCTGAAATTTTTGAATTTTGGCTGTTTACAGTACAGATTACGGAGAGAGAGATACTCACTTGCGATTTTAGATGGTACAGATGTTGGGCTTTTAACGTGTATATCGTTTAACTTGTAGACTCCATCTTGAGAAAATACTGTTTAAAAGTTAGGTACTATAGCAAAAGCCAAAAGCCGTCAGCTTCGGAGGAAAAGAACATGCCCTAACCATGGCTATTGGCTAGGTGTCATATCGTAGCTACATACGATGATTGTTGCCTCTTTTTGCATTGCAGCATGCATGTATACGCATCGATCTCACAATTGTTAATTCACTAATGTAGTTATTTTATATATTTCAATTTCAAGGACCCTGTTTTTTATTGATGCTCCATTATAATATCATCTGATATTTTTTAGCTACCAACAGAAATTTCTCCATTCACTTGCTTCCAGAATCCAGACCAAGTGCACATCAGTTTCTGCATGCTGTTTTACCCTTTCTTTTGTCCGTTTCAAGACCCCAGTTCCCTGCTTACATCTTGAGGTTTCGTGATCTTACTAATCAAGAAAAATACTAACACGTTCTCGCGCCATGCAGGAGTATACCAGGAATCTGAGTGCGTCGCAGTGCTGCACTAAATTATGGCGGTTCTACTAGCCCAGGCTGAAAATTTTGTCTATCCCTGTCTCCATGCTGTCTCACACCTAAGTGTGGTTCCCATGTTTTGTATCCGCACGACAAAGGGGGGTAAAAAAGAGGAGGTTCTGCCGCACTCTTCCCTACTGTAATTACTTAGGTAGTTAACTATTTCCGGCTCTGCTGCTTGCATCTATGTAGCCTTTTATTTTGTTGCGAGAGCTATGGGCAACTTTGGTGAAGGAAGTAGAGCCGTAAACTATATAGAACAGTTTGCTGCCTTTGGGGTCTACGGAGGTGGTAGGGTCTGCAATGCTTTTGATTCGTTCTCTGTTTATGCATTTCTCCCGTTGTTTGAGGGCTCATCCTCGAGTGCGTATGCTTGTTCAGGTCACTGGTAAGTTCTAAGATATGGCTGTTGGCGAAAAAGAGCACGGAGAGAGAGAGAGAGTTGGGGGAGAGGGAGAGTTGCATGCTATTTTGTTCGATATAGATGGAGTTAGAACAGTGTCTGCTATAATTGATTTGTAGATTCTATCTTAAAAAGATGTTCTATTTAAAAGTTAGTTACCGTAGAAAGTCAAATCATAGGTTCAAAATAAGAAAGTCATCCTCAAACTAGTAAGGAAGTCATCCTCAAACCGGTACCTATGAAGAAGATTGGTCCCGCTCTGTTGGGCTAAAAATAGTGGCTTATGACCGAAATTGTATTGTAGTTGGTTGAAATTACATCAGAAGCTGAGAGTGGTTTATTTGGCGTTTTTAAATTTTAAAAAATTAAAAATAGAAAAATATGTTAGCTCATCACGGACAACGCAAACGAATATGGGAAAAGAATCGACAAAAAGCTCAAAAAAATCTAAAAGTTCAGAATAAGATAAAATTTATGAATAGTAAAAAATAAGCTAGAAGTTTAAGTCAAAATAAGTGGGGCCTTAAAACCTGTAGTGTAAATGTGTAGCTAAGAAAAAGATTAACTCTTATCATGCTACAAAAACCATGACTTTGTGTTTTAGCGAACACAAATACCATTCTCTACATCTTTATGTTTTTATATTTTTGGCAGACTTGTGTTGGTATTTGTTTATTGTTTTTAGGGGATGGGCATTGTGGAAACGTTTTTTAGATGAAAAAAATAAAGCGTTCACTTTCCTTGGACAAACACCTCAAGAGGACTAATTTATGGTGTAGTCGAAGAGTTTAAGTGATAGGACTGGTACAAAACGTGGTCCATCCGGGCACGCGGTTTGGGACTTGGATTCAACGAGTCAATTTGGTGGACTCAACCGGTTCCCGGGAAACAGCTGCGGCCCCTAGCTTCTTCTGGCAATCCAGCTTACGTCCTCATGCGGTCATGCTCTCGTCGTCATCTTCCTCTAGTTCTGAAATCACGTAGTATATCGGATGATCGTGATTTAGGGGTGAAAAAAAATGCAATCAAAACCCCATTAGGCTCCCTTCTAGAACATGGGGATTCTCCTAGGATCCTGCGGTTATCAAATTATTTCCTATGAAATTTCTGCTTTCTACACGTGTCTCTTTGTGTGTCGACATCACAACCAACGAGGTAGTGATACATGCATCTGCACATGCAGCTGCAGGTAGTGGAACGGAACGAGACACTGACCGTTTTCGGCATAAGAAACTAAGAAATAGGACCTAAGCAACTAGGCTTCTCGGACGAAGACTTGCAACTTCCTTTGTAGCTCTTGCATCACCAAAATAGCAATGCATGAGATCCCATCCGCCATGGCCCATGGGGACAGGCAAAAATGTGCCACCTTGGGTGAGGTGAACTGGTGTGACGTGTGAGAAGATTCATTTGCCTCCTCCATCATCACCTGAGGAGCACACACGTAGTATCATTTTAAGCCCCCTGTTCTAGACCGTTATAGAATCTCTTTAAACGAAATATCTTTTCAAGATAGAGTCTACTAGTTAATTGTAGTACATACTTGTGACTTCATTTATATCGTCAAAACCGACGCGAGTTTTCATTACTCTGTAATATCTCGCACAAACAGTTAAAGTTATAATTTAAAAGCCATACCAAAAGTTTTTAGACCGTTATAGCTTTTAGGGTTTTGTTGTAGCATTTGATTTTTAGTTGAAATGATATTGAAGTAGTTTTTAGTTTTTCAAGGTATTTAAATAAAAAAATTTTGTTATATCTCTACAGATAATACAAAAGAAAAAGAGAAAAAATCACGTTCAAAAATCAATACGTTTTAAATAGCTTTTAGCTTCAAAAAATTAAAAATCATCGCTGTTTAGAAAGTGACATAAGATCACTGGTTAAAGTAAAGTAACATTTGAGTTTACACGTCGGTGTAACCGTCAGCCTAAGTGGAAGAATTTTAGGGCATGTATTGGTTTACTGCATAGTTTATCAAACTATCTGTTGACTACTTTTGGTACCATACCACAGTTTTTAATATGCCACAGTTTTTAGTCCGGAACCTCCTTTGCCTAATTTGACTAAGGTGTGGTCATCAAATTGTTAGCCATAAAAGGTACCGTAAGCCACACTTCGTCATAATTAGGTCTGGTAATAGACGGTAGCAAACCAAACATACTTTTGTTCCACCTCTCAGTCTCAGCAGTAAAAAAGACTACGAAAACCTTTGTGGAAACAACAAGCGCCAACTAACAAATAGGCCCTTACAGTTTTTTTGGCAAATACTGCTGCGGTAGCTAGATAGATACCCGGTGTCGAAAATATCTCACCACAGGAGGGACCTTTTTGCAAGATGGTCCACAGAGATCATGTCAGGCCGCCTCCTAATTATTATTATTATCACATCCGTCTGATGGGGCGTAGCGATTAGTGAGCAGTGATGTGCTAGGTCTCCCTGCAAAGGCGACGCCGCGCCGGTGTGGGGGCACGAGGAGAAGAGGAGAGGAAAATAAAAAATAAACAAGGAAATGCATCAACGAGGGTGAAAGGGGAAAATAATTAAGGGAACCATTAGGTGCAGACTGCCTGGTCATTATCCTGTGCCTCGTGGGGCTTGCCATTAGTTGTTTTATGCTTCAAGGCTGGCTCCTTTTGTTTTTTAATTTGAGAATTGAAGCCCTCTCTTCTTGTGCACCACCTCCACCCGTTCCATGGTCACAAAAATCCTATTCCTTCACCAAACTTGTCGTCTTCCCTTACCTGGCCACTTTCATCTCTGTCTCCTCACTATAGGTCTATTCTTTTTCTCCGAAACTAACGATTTTTAGTTTTTACTATAGTGTCTAACTTTTAAACGGAATATTTTCTCAAGATGGAGTCTACAAGTTAAACAATCTATACGTTAAAAGCCTAACATCTGTACCAGCCAAAATCACAAATGAGTGTCTGTCTATAATCTATACCGTAAACAGCCAAAATTCAAAAATTTCAGCCAAAAACTATAAACCACAGTCATTGCCAAACATGTCCTGTAACTGTTTGGTCCTTGACTTATGATTCATGTCTTCGTCGTTTTCCCAAAATAACCCACTCAGACAGCTTTTTTTGATTTGATTTATCGATATTTGGTTAATCTACCTAAACACTCCTGTTAAGATCATCAGCTGTACCTATAAACCGTATGAAAAAAGCACACCCTTTTACCGTTCTTTTCGTCTCTCTCTGTGAGCTTTATCTCTCTAGAGTGGTGTGGTAGGTGCTCCTTGTCCGGCTGTCTCCTTTGTTTACTCGTCTCTTCTCTTCTCCTCCCTCGAGTCAAACCTCCGGTGAATCGCTCTGTTCGTGAAGGTAAAGCGTTCTCTCCCTCTCTCCCCTCTTTCTTGTTCTTGATCTGTAGCAGTTGTAGGTTTGCCTGTACAGTTCTAGATTTGTTGTGCGGTGCTTTAGGTTAGAATTGCGTGCGTTGTGCCTTCTTGATTTTAGTGCTCTTTGTACCGGGAGATCTACCGGAATGGCGGAACTAATCTGGGCTTTAACAGTTGTGTTGGCGTCTTCGGTGGTTAGCATATCCTCCGTGTTGTCCGTAGATTTGATCATTGGTTCTATTTGGCTTCCCCGTTTCCGAAGAACGCCTTAAAGGCTCTCAAAACTGTTCACCTCAATCAAAGCTCTTTACTTCTTTGATTTTCATCGTGTCGAATTTTGAGTTTATCTTGTCCTGAGACATTGACATGCACGAGTACTCCTACTCCATCTAAGCTAGGTTTGTTTTATCCTAGAAAGCGCTTAACTTTTGTTTTTTTGCCTCGGCCCTTTGGATTCGTTGTAGTAGTAGTAGTAGTACCGATAGGATTCTGTTGCCAGAATAAATATGTAGGATATGGTCTAGAAAACTTGTGAATTTTGGAACAAAGTTGATGCATTTTTATCTGGGAAAATGGGAACGGCATCTGTTGCGTCTCTGTGTTTGACTTCTTTGTTTTGATGAACATGGCTTTGATAATATGCTGCAGTGTATGGCTGTATCCCATTTTATCTTTCGACTATGATTTATGAGCGTCAGGCCCTCTTTCAAAGTTTCCTGTCATATTAGTCCGGTTGGATATTTTGGACACCAACTAGATGAGTTTCATTAGCTTCGTTTTCCGGATAGAAAATCAACATTTCCCTTGTCTGTTTTTTTACTCTCCATTTAGTTTTGTTACAAACATGTGGCTTAGAAGTCAGAATCATTATCCTACTCTAACCAAAAATGTTCTGAGGGAATTTGGTACCAGTTACGTCTAAAATCTGAGGGGAATTGGGCCATATACATTGATGTCTTGCCAATAATTTGGACTACTTAGAATGTAATAGAATAATATTCCGAATTTCTTGTGAAATTGATAGGCTTCAAGTTAAAATTGATTTGGATCTATGCGCCCATCTTATTTTTTTGGGGTAGAATTGGTAGTTGCATACTTGCATGTTGTGTTCTTTTCCATGTGATAGCAACATAAAAAATGACTAGACCAGGCCCCTTCCGAGATTAATCTCTGGTGTTTTAACAAAACAAAATCCAATAAGGAGAATTCTGGTTTCTGCACACCATTTTATGATGTCCAGAAACCTTGTCTCGATGCTCTTCATGCGGTAAAGCCAATTCCTCGATGATCTTGTCTAGAATAGTTCATTATGACTCTGGTTCTATCAATTCATGGATTTGATGTTCTGTTTTCAGTTACTTGAAATCCTGCAGGGTTATTTTCTGTGCTTATCAACAAGTCTTGTGTTGAATTGGTCCCTTTTGTTAAACTGTAAGGAGTAACATCAGATTGCCTCCAAAGCTCTTTTCCTATATCCTGTGCTTGCACTACATGACTTCTGATTGCCCCCAAAGCTCCTTTTCTATATCCCGTGCTTACACTACAGGACTTCTGATCGCCTCCAAAGATCTGTTTCTATATGGACATGGAAATACAACATTTCTCTAAAATTGCTGATACAATGACATGGCTATGTATATGCAAACCATAAAAACAAGCCATATACATTTTCCTAACTCTCCTTTGTATAAATTTACCACATGCTATATTAAATAATGATTGATTTCACATAACTTATAGGAGTTTGCAGTTTCTATCCTGTATAAACCACATGTTAGGTCATGTACCAAATGCAAGGTATGGAAGTAAACTAGTCGTGTTAACAATGCTACAACGAATTGTTTAGGGCATGCTGTTGCTGTGTGCACCACATTGGGGATACAGTTAATTTGAAAACAAGAGATATTTCAATACTTCCTCACCGCATTATCTAGTTATCTGAAACTCTTAACATGTTCCAATTGGGTGTTACACCCGCCATGGCTCCGGTACATGTAAGAGAAATGCGGACTGTCCAGCACTGTTGCAGACATAGGCATGACACTTAGTGGAATCATGGGTGCATGGTAGATTACATTTCTATAAATGGCAGAAGTACGGATTTCCTTTACTTGCCATTTGAACTGTTCTTTGCATGATTCAAACTAGCTTCCGTTAGAGTATCAAATGTTGTAGATTCTTGTATATTAACTGGTATTAATTGTTTGATCTTTTTTCCTTAGTTGCATATGCTTTTTCCGAAAGTACATGGGGACATTTATAAAAGTACAGTGTTTATAACTTTATATACATACACAGGACGATTTATCTACATGTATCATCTTCAATACCTGTTTTCTATCCCATCTGATTCTCATCTTGTATACATTTCAATGGTTCCCTAATCCCAAATTAGAGTGCAGAATAACCCTACAATTTCAGAAAATACTACCTACACTCAATGAACTTACCCTGTAAAATTGAAAAAAAAACAATTATGCCACTCCATCTGACGGAGATTACTTGTCCCAAGGAGAACGAATGATTAAACGTTCATATAGGAGCATTCCATACATAAGAGTGTTTTCCAATTCTGATATTCTGGGCTATTTCTGTGTTTTAACCATCCCAAATTGAGGGTATATGGGATAACATAAATCATGATTCATGAAATGTGATTCTTTTTTTCACTTTGGAGGTCTGGTTGAGTTGTGGGAAGAATGAAAACTGTTTTTTTTGTATACAATGTTAATGTATAACAACTACACCGCATCCTTTTATACTTGATTTATTGATTATCAAAGTAGAGGATTTCTCTTGGTCTTAGTGGCGGAGAAAATATTATTTATCTGTTGGGTCAACTATGCAGCGTAGGTGTTTCTCGGGGATTAGTCCTATAAGATTTGTGCATTAACATTCGATGTTTAGGTAAATCTCTAATAAATATATGTTCATTTGCAAAAATCCACCCGACATCCCTCTACCTCGATCCCCCACTGCTTGGCCTCTCACCTCATCGTTTGTTTGCTAACCTTATTGTTGATACCACTGTACTAAAAATTTTAGCACAGTGTATCAACAATAAACTTGGTTGTGTATTGATCTTTTATTCATTTGTACATTTTGTAATGTAGGGGTCTAATTTGTGTTAATTCCCACTGTACTAAAAATTTTAGCACAGTGTATCAACAATAAACTTGGTCGTGTATTGATCTTTTATTCATTTGTACATTTTGTCATGTAGTGGTCTAATTTGTGTTAATTCCCATGGCTGTTTTCAGATATCTTTGTCAAACTTGAAGTTTGGTTATTTGCTGACATTTCACTTTTTGGTATTATTCGGTCGGGAATTTGTCTTCAGCTGATAAAGGTGAGCCATCTAAGTTACCATTAATGCTTTGTTCTTATGCCCATTTTGAAGTAACCTTTTTTTTTTAATAAAACTTTCTTCCCTTATGTGGCAATGGTTGAATAATGATAAGTCCTGACAGAACAGTCATAGAAGATGCAAAAGTCAAAGTAGTGGTTCTTTTATGCGAGAAGAGAGATCCTTAAACATTTTATTTTTGGAAAATTGAACCTGTCCAAGTCCTTCGAATTGTTGCATTTTACATAGTTTTAAACAGGATAGTTTGTTTTGGTTAGTAATTTGACATTTAAGTTCAACTGTTGAACTGAAAATTAATTTCCTAGTTTCTACTTTCTACATCAGAGGCTCAGATTACTTTTAGTTCCTTTTTATGATCTACACCAATATCTTTCTGTTTATAACTTCAACTTATCTTATCTTTGTCATATTCAGTTGGTGTCATCGTCGCACTGAACATTTATTGATAAAGATGGCAAGATCAACTCCCTGTTAAGCGTCGTAAAGTGCACCATCTCTCTGGAAGTCTGGATTTCCAGCATAAAGATCACCCCACAAGGTTGCACTCGAAAAATGTCAACACAGGCCTCTAACCGGTCATACGGTTATCCAGACAATTCTCAAATACCGTACTACAGCAGGGGTTCAATGCATGGAGGGGGAATGGTACTTACCATGCACAACAAAATCACGAGGATCTTCACTATGTGTCCTCTGATGATGGTTCACACAACCGCAATTCTAATGCTCAGGTGTTTCAAGCACAGTACTGCACTCTAGAGTCATCCTCAGCCAATTGTCTTTATCCTGTGCATAGTTCTACATCTTCTCAGTGCATAAGTGGAAGCCCCCTTTCTCAGCAAGATAGCCACTCAGATCACACATATGGTTCTCCTCCAAGTGCTTCATGTGTTACGCAGGTTCCAGGTTTGAAGTTTACAACACTTGAGGAGCTAGAAAATGTGATGTTTGGACCTGAGTCCGACATAGTTAGCTCTGACAGCTCCTTACTAATTGGCTCCGCTCTGCACCAAGATAACTGGAGAGAGCTTTTGGGAATTAATACAGGGGACTTGAAGCAGGTAATTGTGGCATGCGGTAAGGCTGTTGATGATAATGATTTGCATAGGGACTTACTGATATCTGAGTTAAGGAAGATGGTTTCTGTCTCTGGAGAACCGATGCAACGTCTGGGAGCCTATATGTTGGAAGGCCTTGTTGCCAGGCTTTCTTCCAGTGGACATGCCATATATAAATCTTTGAAGTGCAAAGAACCTACGAGTTCTGAGCTCATGTCCTATATGCATCTCCTCTATGAGATCTGTCCATTCTTCAAGTTTGGTTACATGTCTGCCAATGGTGCAATAGCGGAGGCTGTTAAGGGTGAGAACTTTGTTCACATCATCGATTTCCAAATTGCTCAGGGGAGCCAGTGGGCAACTATGATACAGGCCCTTGCTGCGAGGCCTGGGGGACCACCATGCCTAAGAATTACTGGTATAGATGACTCAAATTCTGCTCATGCCCGGGTGGTGGACTGGATATAGTTGGACAGAGGTTACACAGCATTGCCCATTCATGTGGTCTGCCCTTTGAGTTCAATGCTGTGCTGGCAGCTAGTCATGAGGTTATGCTTGAACATCTTAATATAAGATCTGGGGAGGTTATTGCTGTCAATTTTGCCTATCAGCTACATCATACTCCTGATGAGAGTGTGGGCATAGAAAACCACCGCGATAGGACATTGAGAATGGTCAAGAGCCTTTCTCCTAGGGTGGTAACTCTTGTCGAGCAGGAGGCAAACACAAACACGGCACCATTCTTCCATAGATACATGGAGACTCTTGATTATTACACAGCCATGTTTGAGGCAATAGATGTTGCTTGCCCCAGGGATGACAGGAGGCGGATCAGCACAGAGCAGCATTGTGTTGCAAGAGATATTGTCAATTTAATTGCATGTGAAGGTGCTGAAAGAGTGGAGAGGCATGAGCCTTTTGGAAAATGGCGGGCAAGGCTTGCAATGGCTGGGTTTAGACAATATCCGCTAAGTGCATTGGTGAATAGAACCATCAAAACACTGTTGGATAGTTACCACAGTCACTACAGGCTTGAGGAGAGAGACGGTGTCCTTTATCTTGGATGGAAGAACAGAAAGCTGGTTGTATCTTCTGCATGGTGGTGACATTTCTGATTTTGGAAGAAGCTTGTTTAGGTATGTTGTTAGCACCTCATACTTAACCTAGTGACTCATGCCAAATTTGTATCATGGTATATCAAATTGACCATTGATAGTTTGTAGTTCCAACCTCCAAACTTGGAACTGCATCAGGTTTTTAGTTTACAGTATAGTCTTCACATAGGTGAGGAAACCAATCGATGCCCAAACTTGGAATTGCCTCAGGTGTTTAGGTAATTAGGCGGCAATATAGTATTATGCAAGGAGCCAAATCACTGATAATTCACATTAAGCTTTGGTATGAACTATGAAGATGAGACCGAGAAGAGTAGCCTACTGTGAATGTTGAATGTTCTGTTATCCTGTGATAATTACTATGGGACATCATTGATCTGTGCAATCTCCTTACCTTATAAAACAATATTACCTCCAACCCAAAATAGATGACAATTTTAGAAAGTTGGTTTTGTTTTTTCATCAGCAACATTCCCACCAATTGCACGTTAATTGTTTATTGGTAGTGGTGCTAGAGATATGGATATATAATTAATAGGGGTTGACATGTGCTTAAACGTAAGGTAGTAAATCCTTGGTCTATGTGCATGGAGCTAAAATGAAACGTAAATTGGACTGGAGGCATTATGTTTTGTCATGTATGGTGGGTTAATGTATGCTGTAATTTTGTTGCTGTTTGATTAAGTTACGTCAGTTGAAAAATTAAGTTTATTTATTACGTGATCACATACTTATGTGATGAACTAAAAAACCAGTGCTTATTTTGTTCCAATTTTGGTGCCTGCAGGTTCTTTCATGGCTTTGTGTTCGGCACATAAATCCAAGGCGGAACCTAAACTTCATCGCAAAAGAGGACTTGATAATCCAAAACAACGCAGTTGCTTGTTTGTTGGCGCCCAGCTCTCAACCCTCCCATGCTCACTATCCATCAGATTTGATGGTTATAGCCGAAATACCCGTCATGACTTTCCATAGTTCAGTCATAATACAGGCACAAATTGTGCTGTTACCGCCTTCTAATGATTACTATATGTCGGTAGAATCTGGTAGCGGAATCCGAATCCGGATTGCTCAAATGGTTTACCCTTATGTTCCTCCAGGTTTGATCTGTGTAATGTCTTATATGTGAACTCTGGAGCTTATGCTAGGTCATGGCACAAGCAGTGCCCAGTAGATTCTGTATGTACTATCTGCTGCTCTGTTATTATCCTTCTATTTTACGGTCTGAGTGATTTACTTTGGTAATATATTTGCCATCTTGCCGTCTTGATAGTCATCTCGCATAGCTGAGCAATCTGTGGATGTGCCTGGCTCCACCCTTTCGGCGCATCACATGCCGCCGCCGCCGTTGTCTTGATGCTGCGACCCACGCGCCACACATTTCTCTCCTCCCTTTTCTTTCCCCTTCCCGTAACCGTCCTCCATCCATCGCCATTACTTCAAGGAAAGGAAAGGTTCCTCCTTTCTTGCGAGCAGCGCCTTTCCTTTCTTTGATCCCTTCCTGCTGCGCACTTCCTTCTTCTCCTCCTTGATGTAGCTTGATCCGTGAGGACGACCTTGTAGGAATTTGGTTTCGATCGATCGATCGATCGATCGGGGGGTAGGAGTGTGGTGTGTGGTGCTGGGATGGGGCTGCTGTTCGTGGAGCGGCTGCCCGGGGAGGGGGTGTTCAAGTGCCGGCGGTGCCGCGTGGACGCCGCCTCCAAGGACGCCATCATCTCCAAGGACTTCTACGGCCGCTCCGGCCGCGCCTACCTCTTCGACCACGTGTACGTACGCCTCCGCTCCCCCTCCGCTCTCTCCCTTTGGTTGTCTCGTTTACGAAATAAATTCCCTTGCGCGATTGTTGGTGTCCGTCCATGGTGGAGGTGGGCTAATGGCTGGTATGGAAAGGAGAGCACGCTTTGCTCACTGGAATTTGGTTCGGATCGAATGTACTGTTTCTGCAACCGGGACGCCGGCTGTATTTCTTGGTTTCGTTCAAGGTTGATCCGCATTGGAATTGAAGCAGAATTAGGGAATTCCGTCCAGGTTCCATGGAATGCTGTGGTCATTTGCAAAACATGGTCCAATATCCGCAATGCTGCTGCGCATACCACATATTTTGGCAATGCCGCTGGGCATACCACAAATTTTGTCGAGGTTCTATCGAAGGCTGTGGTCGTACCGCAAAATTGTTTGTGGATGCTTCTCCAGCTATCAGATTGTAACCTTGTTTGACAAATTTGTGCAGTGTTCTGTTGGATGGTGTCCTACCAAAATTAAAGGGAGGGTCAGGGGTCACATTGCTGCGGTAGTTAACAAAGTGAATTCGTATTTGTGTATTGCAAGGAAGAGAAAGGCCAACACCATGTTGTTTGGTGATGGTCGTGGTGCTTTGTGGTGTTCATCATTACCTTAAATGAACCATTAGCATGACACCATAGTATGATTTTCCAGTTAGGTGATGGTTATTATACTCGCTAGAATTTCGAATAGCTCCAACTGATATCAAGGAAGAAGCTTCATAGAGTCCTTCTGATAGCACATCATGAACAACTTCAATTTTAATTCTTCATCGGAACATTTTACCAAGGCAAAGGAACAACTTAGTGACAACTTCAATCAGAATTCTTAAGGAAGCAATTACTCATCAAAATGTTATGTATTTTATTTGTTATGCTGTGTGAGGATTTGTGTGAAAGACCCCAAAATTTCAAACCAAATTTTTCCTGGATTTTTCCTGAATTTTTGGTGAATTTTTTGAAAACTTTCCCAATTCGGAAATTCTCCCCGGAGTGCGCTTTCCTTTTCGGGCCGCTCCGCCTCCCCTCTCCGTTGGCGCCCCCTCCCCTTTCCGCCTCCTTCCATGGCGCCGCCCTCCGTTTTCCGCCTTCTCCCCCTGGCGCCACCCCGCCTCCTCCATGACGCGCCGCCTCCCGCTTCCTCACCATGGAGGCAGGCGCTGCGCCGCCGCACCGCTTTGCCCCGTTCGGACCATAGCGCGGTCGGTCCGGCCGGCCTCGCCCGCGCCGCGCGCCGCCTCCTTCCCGTGGACCCCGCCGACCTCTTCTCCTCCCTTCTCCGCGTACTCGCGCCCGCCCATGCCGCCCCGGTGGCCTGCGCTTCCGCTCGCTCCCATCGCCATTACTCACTGCGGGCCGGACGTCACCCTGCGAGAAGACCCCAGCGGCTCCCATCACCTCCGGTTGACTCACGTCTGCGCGCCGAGCCTTCTCCCCACGGCTCACTCCTCTCCCGCGGTATAAAACCCCTTCGGCTCCTGCCTTCCCTTTGCTTCCCGAGCTCTCCAGTGCTTTTAAACACTTCCTACCACTCCCAAGACCTCCCGAGTAGCCGATCGAGCCCCATCGCCTCCAGCTCCGTCGCCGCCTCTCCCTGCCGGCGACCCCGTGGTGATCTTCCTCCCTCTCCTCATTCTTCAATTCTTTGCTCCCGAGCACCTCTGCTACTCCTAATTACAATGCCGCACTGGCGGTGTAATCGCTGTGGAGTCCCAAGACCAAGCTCACCGCCGGCCAAAGCACCCTCTCCGTGGTGGCTCACCCGGGACCTCCGAGCTTGGCCCGCGGTACCAACGTGAGCCCAGGACCCATCGACCATAAACCCCGCCGATTTGGCTTGATCGCCACGGAGACCCTTCACCGCGGAAACCATTCCCCTTCGGTCTCCCCGCCTTCCTAGTGATTCTCAGACCTTCGAGCCCCAAATGGGTTCCCACGCCGAGACCTACCCGGTGGTGCCTCCCGCCGCCGGGGACCTCGCCGTTCCGGGGGCGAAGCTCCCTCTTTTCCCGCTCCTCTGCTGCCGAGAGGTTGAAGACGACAAGCGTGGCGCATCCACACCGTCCTCCAACCGTTATCCTTTAAACTCGGCGTCGGATGGTCGCTACTCCCACCGTCCGATCTTCATAAACACCAGGTCCTCACCCGTCCGATCCGTCTTACGCTTGCCGCCCGCTCTGTTCTCACCGTCCGATCTCACTTAAACCCTCCATCCGAGTAGTCCGCCTCCCGCGATCGCAGCCGCCCACCGCCACGCGTCGACCAACGGCCGGGCGAGCTGGCGCTGGCGCTTGGCCTTGTTGCCTTTTAGCTGCAGTATTGCTATGGAATATGTTTCTATCAGGATACAACACACTTGTAGTTCTTTTCCAAAATCGAGAAAACATAAATCCTAGCTGAAATACCAAAATCCCAAAATTCCCAAATTTCACCACTTTGCTCCTTTCATTATTACGAACCCAGTGGTGACCTCCTTTTCCCAAATTCATCTCCATGAAAATTTAAAATTGAGAGAACCCTTTTCATTTGATATTTTATGCAAGTTTATTTCCTTTTAATTCTTTTTATAGATTGTTTTCCTTGCTTGATTATTCTCAAGCTAGGACTTATTTATTTTATATGTTTGCGCTAGTTTCGGAGATCCAAGCTCAAGTGCAATCTCGGGATCTGAAGCGTCGACGTTCGAGCTCACCGAGATCGTTCCAGTTCATTAAGCAAACTTTGAAATGTGTGCCTATGATGTTTACTTAGTTATTACATTATTTGCATTATGCTAGTTGTGAAATGCTAGTTTAAAGTAAAGTGAAAATGTTTAGAATGACATGTGATATAGATACGTCCTACCACCGAAAAATGCCCCGCTTAACTTGTAGCCATGCCTTGTAACCCTAGAAATAAATATCATTAATCTAGATCACTATAGGTTATTACTATCATGCAAAGTCTCTTCGATAAGGTCGTGGTCTGCGGGCGAAGATTTGAAAACCGACCCTAGGGTGGGGTGGTATGGGACACCGTGCCCTAGGCGGAGAGTGTCGGTGTCTTTGGAAAGGGTAAAGCGTTGTGGAAACCGCGGGTCGGTCTTCGCCCACCGTTTACCTTAGGATGTGGTCGCGGACCGGAGAGGTTGCGGGCCATGTGAAAATATAAGGATCGAAACCCTTATCTTTGAGCAAGCTGTCATAGCAATCGCTCAACCACGGAGTTGACTTGTCAACACCTGGTTTAGTAGTGCTCAACTCAATTGAAACTCTACGGTGTTGAGGAGTCGGAGGTTGAGTAGTGGAATTAGGTGTCTTGCGTCATGCGGATACCTAATAACAGTAGGGTTCACTCGGCGGACGGGAGTTTCCATGTGCGGACAGAGTGAATTCTACAGGTAGAGCCTATATAAAGATTTGAGCGTTGAAACGACCGGCTTTCTTAACTCTGTCGCGGGAGTTAAGGGATCGTGTGGGTAAAGTTGAGCAAACTCTGCAGAGTCAATTAAATGGTATTCGAATACACTGCTTTCGGTTATTGTCCTGTCCACAGTCTTGAGGAGCTTAAGTAGTTCGAATGTTTGCTGTCAGATGGTTAATTAATCATCATGAAAATGTTATATATTTTGTCGACAAGTTTTACGAAAAGGTTTGCAAATAAAGCGCATCCACTCAAAGATAATAAACCCGTATACCCACTCCTTTGTTAATCCATGCATATAGTAAGGAAGGGTTCCTTTGCGGTTTGCTGAGCTGGTGGTTGGCTCACGGCTTGCTAATCAATTCTTTAGAAGATCAAGACGAAGGTGAAAGTCTCCCCGTTGAGGAAGTCCCTGAGGGCCTCTTCTTCGACGAGGATCCATGGCTGTAGGTCTTCGCCGCGCTCAAGCGGATTCTGGAGCTTTTGTGATGTAATTATACTTTGGGCTGCACGCCCCGCTGTTAAACTCTGGATGTTAATCCATATGTGAAATATATGCTGGTCTTTTGTTGTAAGCATGCAATGGTATACTCTTCTCCATAACTGTTCATGCGTGAATAGTTTGTTACAGACGCCCTCTGTGAGGATTTGTGTTTGCCATTTCTTTTCTATTAAAATCAGTTTACCAATTGTTTTGGTCAATGTACGTCTTCTCATAGCATTGCATGATCCATTGGTTTTCACCATCTGCGAAATATCTATTCTTGACTTCAATAACCTGTTATACAGCAGAACCAGCCAAAAGCTCATTTAGATGTTCAGGCTGTCTGCTTTCAACTCATACAAACCTGTTCCCATATGGCTATTAATTTTTATATTTGTCGCATTTCAGAGTGAATATATGCCTAGGCCCTAATGAGGATCGCTGTCTTATAACTGGATTGCACACAGTGAATGACATCTACTGTAGCTGCTGCCAACAAATTCTTGGCTGGAGATATGTAAGTAAAAATATAATTTCATTCATCATTCAATGATTGTCATATCATGCTCTAATGTTGATGATTGCCAATATACATTCTATGTCAAGATTCTCGAAAGGAAACATAGCTAAGACATGCATATCATTTTATATTGAACACCAAGTGAATATGAAAGTATACAAGGAAAAGTAATACTTCATTCCCAGCAAAAAATAATACTTCATTCAATCTTATGCACTTCTATTTTTCTTAGAACCTTGTAGCTCACAGTTAAGTGAACTCTGTTTCACTTCATATGCTTAATTGTTGGATTGCACAATCCCATTATCTTGGTCTTTCTATTGCTCATGTTATTAAAATATAGCTTGTCTTAGTTACATACATAGACTTTCTGGTTAACATCTATTCTGGATATATGAAAACCATTGGTGCTTATACCCAAGTTAACGACTTTGTTTTCCCTGTTCTTGCAACTTGAGTTTTGATTATTCATAAGAGAAATTAGGGGATGTATTTGTAACATTAGCCCTTTCAATAATATCAATGGAGTCAGGGAACCACGTAATGTAATCATCCCATCTATCTCCCTTTGCCTATCTGATCATCAAAACTTCTCAGTTGTGCTAACTGGTTATATTGTTCTTATGTTTCTTCAATCCAGCTCCCTTTGCACTCTTATATTACAAATATAAGAATTCATTTATCCCAACCAAGGAGTTGTAACTACTAGTAATGATGGATATATTATACACTCTACCTTGTCAAATAGTAACACTATGTTAATCTACGCTTCTAATCATCTTATCTTCCAAGACATGGTACTACTCTATTGCTTGGATGCTGGTGTTCAGGTTTTCATTAGTGGATGTCTCACATATACATTCCCTTCTGGCACCTCATTCTGCCATAACCAGTAACATCCTATATCATTTTCTTAAATTGATGCATCGTAAATTCCAAATCCCTATGTGTTGTGCTGCAGGAGAAAGCCTATGATGAAAGCCAGAAATACAAGGAAGGGAAGTTCATTCTGGAAAGAGCTAGAATTTGGAAAGACGGCTGATGATGGCCTAACGTTCTTCTTCTTCGACAGTCAAGTATGGAAAGTGTATGTATTTATGTAGTTGCATTCATCAGTAGCCTCGACAATGTACCATTCAAAATTTATTATTGATGAACCCTAAACCGGAAAGTAATGTGGCAGCTACTTGCCACCGATAAGAAAAATCGGGTCTGTTTGCGGCAGCAACTACTTGCGATTTTGGATGGCAGATGTTGGGCGCCGATATGAGAAAAATCACTGGCTGTAGCAGCTGTGATTTGTGGAATATAATTTAACCCAGAAAGCTAGTAGCTTGTTAGCAGTTAGCACTCGATAGCACTCGATAATCATGTGCTAACACTGGCTCTACGGTTTGGTTTTCGCTGATAGCCTGACTACCGCTTCCGTTTGGCTTGGTACAAGTGAGTATGCAGTTTCGGCTGGCAATAAATCCACAGATAATTAAACCTGCTTACGAATCAAATTAGGTTTGCGGCAGCGGTAATAGTATGCGCAAATAAGTGTATACATGCATGTTAGCAGTTTATGGGCTCCAACTGGCTTTGCCTTGCGCTTTTCGGCTGTAGCTATTAGTTTTTAGATGAAATTACTCTGTAGTGGATGTTAGTTTTTTTAAGCCATTCAATTAAAAAAAAAAATACTGTTACATCTTCACCGGCAATATAAAGAAATAAGTAAAAAGAAGAAAAAGCAAAAAAAGTTAAAAAGAAAAACCTAAATAAGAGGTTGATACATTTTAAGTGGTTCTAGCTTATTAAAATCGAAAGTCAAGCGGCCTGTATACGGAAGAAGCGCGGTTGAATTGGCATTTCGTCTCGTAGTCGGAGTTGAGCGGGCAAGGTAAATTATAGTTGGAAAGGACGGGTCTCTCGGACTCCCCCGATTTATCACGGCGGGATTCGTGCAGGCAGGCGGCACGGTTCGGACGGGAGATCGGCGACGCGCCGGATTCCCTAGTCCGATTCAGACTCGTGCATGCGCTCCCGAGACTAGAGTCCTCTATAAAAGCGGACGCATGCACACCTCACGTCCAATCCCCAACGCGACCCACCAATCCAAAACCCCAGCGCGATCGAACTCGACGCCATGGATCGGAGCAAGCAGAGCGACGCCAGCTACGCGTCCCAGCCCTCGACCTCCGCCGACGACCTCGACGCCTATCTCGAAGCGACGCGCCTCGGCGACCCCTCGTCGTCTCAGTGACAGCAGCAGCCGGATGAGAGGTACACGGCACCGCCCTCTCGCCGCTGATGCGGCCGACCGCGCCGTCCGACGTGCACCCGCTGATGCACCAGCTCCAGAAGGCTCGGCAGTACTGGGCGCAGCCGCAGCGCTACGCCGGGGATGAGGGCTCCTCGAGCGGCGGGTATGTCTCGCCCTTCGGCGGCGCCGCTTACAGCCCTTGTAGCGCGTACGTCTCGCCCAGTCGCCCTTCGGCGTCTACAGCCCGCGCCTCACCGCCCCCGCCTTGTCCCGCCCTCGGTGGCGCCGCAGCCGTCGATCGAGAGCTCCAGCGCCAGCCAATACCAGCCTCCGGCCAGCCACTACCAGCCCGGCGCCGCCTTCCCCGCGCAGGATTACTACGAAAGCTCCCTCCTGAGCGCGCTGCGCGCCACTCAAGCGGGCACCTCGTGTTGGTGGCGGCCGTGGACGATCCGCCAAGGCCGGACGCTGGAGGAGACCCGGTCGGACCTGCACCGCGGCCTGATGGAGCGCGCTGGTGATGTTCCCGGAGTCCTCGGCGCACATGGTCCGCCTGCTCGAGGAGGGCGGCGAGGAGATGCGCCTGAGCGTGCTCGCCGGGGTCAAGCGCTACGTGCAGAGGGTCATGGATAACAGGGAGGGGCACGTGGTGTTCCTCGCGCTGCTGCGCGCCTGCGAGGGGCGGTTCGACGAGCTCCAGGGCATCGTTGAAGCCGCCGTCGTGCCCAATGGGAGGGGCTCGCTGATGCGATCCCCAAAGCAGGAGTACGGTACGTTCATCCATCAATTTTTGCGAAAATAGGTGCAAAAGCTGAAGCTTTTCTCCCCTCATATCTTTGATCAAAACTAATTCAGCACTCCGATCCACATCTCCAAATTATAAGCGCGCTAGTACAGGATCAAACATCTCGTAAATTACAGGCACCCAACTAATCAAATTGAGCGAGAGTACATAGATTCAAACGAACAATTTTGAAAATTTCGGAGCGTGTGCCGTGAAATTATGCTGCGGGTGCAACTAGTACTGTGTTTTAACTTGCTTGCATATGGGGCAGGGAGACTGCTCTGAAGGTGCTCATCACGGCGGTGGCGCAGTACCCCAAACTGTGCGAGATGCTCACCGACTGCCTCGTGCGTGAGCGCCTGAAGAACCACAGCAAAGGGGAGCAGCTGCTTCACCACGATGCGTTACGAGGATACCTCGGTAAGTGCCACAAACCACCACATCTTAGCAACAACTAATGGATCAAGTGATTATGCGAGATGTTTAGCTTTGTGCACGACGCATGATGACATGTGTATGATTTGACAGTTTTTCCGGTTAATTTCCTGCTAGATTCTGATCCTGTACGCCATCACCGACATCCAGAACATGCTCACGTCGGCGTTTGGGTCGAGATGCCTGGCGAAATGCTTCATGAACGCGAGGGGCGAGGAGCTCTGCGCTCTCAAGGAGGTACTCCTGAGCCACGCCAGCCAAATCGCCAGGGGCCAATATTGGTCTCGAGATGGATCGAGCATGCATGTCGAGCAAAGGCCAACGAAATCTCTTTGCCACCATGCTGCAACTACTTCGTGCAGCGAGTCCTCGAGTGCGGCAGCGAGGAGTTCAAGCAGGGCGTCGTGGAGCCTGTCCCACCACCAGTTCGGGAGCTACGCCGTGGAGGCCCGCTTCCTGAGGACGCGGTCGCTCGCGCTGCTGCTGCGCGTGCTCTCGGCTTTCCTGGGCCTGCGCGACGACCAGCTCGCCGAGCTGGTGCAGTGCGGCTTCGGCAACTACGTCGTCGATCCTCAAGCAGCTCTGATTTCACGTACAAGAGATTTCACGTAATGAATTATTAGGATTCGTTTTCAATAGAATCCTATGCAGTCACAGGTTCTGTCGTTCCCGTAGCTTCTCCATTAATGGTTAGGTCCGAACTCTGCAATGGAGCTTCCAACAAAATTCGTTCCCGAGTAAATTTCCTCAGTTTTCATTTATTAACCCGAGGCTCTTTATTATTTTTTATTGCATGAATAATCATGCATATTAATTCGAATTTGATTTTACTAGGTGCCATGTGCAACCTATATTTGGAATATCCAGACTAGGGTGAATAATTGGGAAGATTTAAAGTACATAGGGTTGAATCATTTTAGTGATTAAATATGGCGCATACAATTTATGTTGGATTACTCTAGCCAAATTTGACAGGTAAAGGCTATAATAATAGCCATATAGGTAACATATGTATGCACCCTGCAATATCTCTATAGTGAAAATCCATCGGATTAAATTTGATTTGTTGATGTGAACAAATATTGGGCTTGCTATTATTATCTATGCTATCTTGTGTTTCTTTGTGTGGTATGTGTTTAACTGATATTGTGATTAGGGTTCAAAGTTTCGGTCTAGAAAAAATCTCGGAGGGCGGCGAGATGAACAAATGAACAAAATTTCATTCTTTCGTTAAAAATTTCGGACAAAATATTCAAATCTCATTTGAATTTTGATAAAATTTAACCATAATTTGGACAAAATTCAAATGGAGACAAATTTGGCCAAAATTTGACCAAATTGTATTTCATTTGGTGGGTAACTAAAGCACTGAGATGACCGAAATTGAGCCAAAATTTCAGCAAAATATTAAACCCTGGTTGTGATTTAGGAGAGTTGATTTACCAGTTATTTTTATAGATGAATGTGTGACACACACTTTGTATTGATTTGCCTCATCTAAATTTAATATGTAATAGACTAGGATTGCAATTCTTGATCTTTTATTTTAAAATCTTTTTGTATTAGGTAGGTCTTAGGAATATCTAATTTTAAATAAAATGTAACAGATATATATGTATCTATAAAAAAGTCTGTCTGATCCTTTATATAAACACACCAATACACTTAGCCTACACTCTCACCACGGTGCATATCCATCAGATTGAACTTTGAAATGGATAGCAAGTTTGCCATGGATTCCTCAAAACCTAGCTCGGCCTCCAACGATGCCTTGCACATCGGCGGCCCCTCGTCCTCAAGCCAGCCCCTCAACCACGCCGGTCCTGTTGACCTCTTCGCCGACGGCGCTGGTATGCGCCTCACGCACATCGACGCCGACGGTGCGGTGCTGCGCCCTCTGATCCAGCGCATCAATGAGAGCGGCGTCGATCATAAGGAGATCCTCCGCGCTGTCATGCCTAACATCGTCGAATTGTCGACGCACTGGCTCGGTAGCTACGCCGTCGAGGTCTGCATCCTCAAGGCGGCGGCGGCCGCGGACCGCGAGCTCTTGGTCTACGCGTTCGCCGCGCTGCCCGACCACGAGCTCGCCGAGCTAGTGCAGAACGAGTACGGCAACTACGTCGTGCAGAAGCTGCTGCGGAGCGCCAAGGACGTAAGCGGATTGGGTAGCTAATTGGTTAATTAAGCGCGATTACTTCCGCCGGTTTTTGCGCGAGCCAATGCATGCGTGCAAGGGTTTGGTGTTTGATCTTGGCATCTACTATAATTTTGCTGTTGTGTGCAGGATTTCCCGGAGCAGGTGGGCGGGCTGGCGCGGCGGATCGAGCAGCTGCCGAAGTGCGTCCTGGAGCAGACGTACGCGAAGAAGGTCGTCAGGGCCATCGGAAAAATGTTCGCCCGCCGGGGAGATTGAGCGGCGGCCGGCGTCTTCGTCCCTGAATGGAGTTTTTAGTCTAGGTTTGGATCGTCTCTGGCCATCGTGCCGCTTTGCGCACAGCACAGCGCACGTGTGCGTGTGCGGTTAGGCGGCTGTAGGGGCTGTTTACATTTCTGTTTAGAACAAACAGGGATTTGTTATTGAATTTAGTTTTTGAACTATCAATAAATCTATTAGTTTGCAATAGATAAAACAGCATAACAAAAGCAAACAAAAAAGGGAGTTATTTTTTTTCATGTGTCTTCAAATTTTTTGCAAAACAGATCGTACTCTGCTAGTCTGTATGATCCACAATATATTATCCTAATCACCCTGTGCTCACTGTCAAAAGAGAGTTAATTAACAGGACCACTTGACATTTTTCACCCCAATAAAAGCACTGGTGAAGTGAAAAATTACAATATCGACAATCTTGATCTCCTTGCATGAATTGCTGTTCCCAGGAAACTCTGATAACTAATTCGAAACTCCAACGAGAACGAAAATCATCTTCAAAACCCACCAATCAACAAGTCCCTATCTAAAATCTGTTTAACCGTTGCACCGTTGTAGCACCTTATTTAAAATCTAAGTTCTGTTGAGAAAAACAAACAATACATAAGTCAAACTACTTATCCTTCACGGTGGACTCATAACAAACCGGTGCAATTTCTGAAGGCGCCGCCAGACGTCTCAATTGGGCTTAAAGCTTTTAGCTTCAAGCATTTTAATTTCGTTTGTTCTGCTTTTTTTTTTTGGGTTTTTTGCCTTTTATTTTTTTCTTATTACTTTACATTATCTGTGATTATGTAACCTTTTTGTATTTTTATATTTAATTACGCCAAAAAACTTACAACACCTACAGTACCAAAATAAGTCTCAAACAATGCCTAACAGTGCAAAAAAAAGCTTTAAATTTGAAGCTAAAGCTCAAATTAGCACGATCCTGGATATTGTAGTTTGCAAATAAAACATGAAAAGCCCCACTCATCCAAAGAAGTTTGACATGTAGATACATGATGGCAGCCAATCACCTATAGGTTATCTACAATTATTTAGCATCTACCCAGGAACTGGCTTCAAACCCACACTTCCATGTTAGTCCACTGTGCGGGAAGAAGAACCAAATCCAGTTCATCTACGGATTATACGTCGACATATTAGACAAAGAGTAGCTGTAAGATGAACCCTTCTTATCTGATGCTCGGGAGACAGCAGCGAGGGGATCTGCAGAATAGAGCTTTGACCTTGAGGATGTGCGCGCGCTTGGAACAGTCGGACTACTTGGTCCAGGAGCTAGAGAGTCGAGCCTATATGATCTGGTGGAAGCCAATCCATAGTAGTCTGCCAGGCCACCGTATTGAGTATGAATCGAATGTGCAAGTGGGGCCTGATTCTGGATGCCAACTGGACGCTGCCTCCCAGCAACTAGTTGTGCGCTCTGAGTGATAGCCGGAAGTATATTCTGGCATGAAGCAACAACTTGGTACTGATTTGGCACTCCTGCTGTATGTATGCTCTGCCTTGTCACGAGTTGTTGACTCGGGGTTTCAACCGAATGGATGTTCTGGCCTAAAGAACTTGGTACCACATTCTCTGGAAGCTTTGGTCGCTTAGCAGACTGCAGCTGCTGTCGCTGCTGCTGCTTCTGAATGTTCTTACTAACTTCATGAGCAGCTGCAGCTGCTGCGCTCATTGCTAGCTTTCTCTCTGCACTTTGTTGCTCCAACTGTGCCATCCGCTTGTTAGCTTCGTCCAGAATAGGCAGTTCTTCTAGCTTCTGTTCTTTAATGAACTTCTGCAATGTTCCGAGCAACGTACGCTCTTTTGCATCAGCTTCATTCTGCCAAGACAATTCAACAAACAAGAATTGTTTATACGACCTTTAACACCTAATATTCATAATTGACAATACTGCAGCAGAAATGTACCTGAAAGGCAGAATCATCTCCCCTGATGCGGATCATGTTCCCAGCTTTAGCAGCATCATTAATGTATGACTTCAAAACAGGCAATATAGGATATTTGTGCACTAAATTAAGAGCTTGAATAAATTTGACCGCCTCTAGCTGTTTGCCTTTGTTTATCATTGTCTGAATGAGAACTGGTGCAAAGAGAATGTCATGGTGAGGTTAATGTTCTCATCTACCTCAGTTGGAAGAAAAACTAAAAACATTAAAAGTGGGACAGAAAACATCATGCCATGAACTTTTAAAACACAAAACACAAAGCTGACCCTGGAAGGCTACACAACGAAGTGGCGTGAACAAATCCACAGAGGCACAAGCCATACAAATAAAAAGACCTAATATAATAAAGTCTTCTTAGGCGAAATTGCTAAAAGTACAAAACACTCCTGAACATCATTTGACGTTGAGCAGAGCTACTTGTCTAAACTACAAATTACAAAAGCTGCAATCTAGGACAAAAAGGAGAAACGATGGAAAGAATCAATGAAGAGAACTACAATTCTCAACTAAGCACATAGAAATAAGATACTAGCAAGTACCAGCAGGAGTATACAAGCAACAGAAGTTACAGAACAGATGAGGAAATATATTACTAAATCAGGCATTTGAGAACAAAACAACAAAACAAGTGTGAAAAGGTTGTTAAAACAAGATGAACTGCACACTTGTTGAACATACCAGTTAGGTCATGACCTCAGAAATTGGAATGACAGCATGGCTATTTGCCAATCAGTCCCAAAAGATGGTATTATTTTTACAAAGGTATCATCACAGGTCACACAGTGCAGTCTTAAACAAAAACCGAAGTCAATGTATTAAAACACATCAAGAAAACTAATAGCACAATTAGAGAACAGTATTTAGCACTTCAGCGACAATTTATGAGCCAAGACAAGTTACAAACTGAACCAACAGTAACGTCTGATATGAACAACAATCAAAGAATGTTTAATTCACAAAACCACAAGCAACATACAAATGTATCAGGACTTTTTATCGAATACAAAGCTGCTACTAGCAAGGTAATGGGAATCTCAAAAACAAGGCATTTTTCAGGGGTTCTCAGCATTGAACAGTTCAAACTTAATC
The DNA here is from genome assembly GCA_036346245.1 of Bonia amplexicaulis. Lineage (NCBI taxonomy): Eukaryota > Viridiplantae > Streptophyta > Magnoliopsida > Poales > Poaceae > Bonia > Bonia amplexicaulis. Next base: position 17,096,930 of record CM070752.1, on the reverse strand, counting down.
CTTTTTGGCCTGCCTTGCACTAATGTTATAAGCTAACTTACTAAATACTATGCTCACAGAAAATAAGCCAAATAAGCTAGGTTGTAGGACAAGTACAAAACATCATGGAACTCGCCTATAAACTATTATAGTGTTATAAGCCAGTAAACCCCATAAGCCAACCATGCAATAGCTTCAGCTTCTCTTTGGAGGTGGATCTTAAACTTAAAAGATAACAGCAACACCAAGAATAATAGGTTTGTTTTGAGGTAACCCCAACCCCAAGCAAAACATAGGCCAAGCATTGCCCTACTGTGAGAATAGCACAAATAATGGCAACATTTTCTAATAACTCTCAAGAATAAAGCAGTAGCAAGGAAAACCTTTTAAGTTCAAGTTTAACAGAACCAAAAAAGGACCAGTTCATTTATTATTCAACCAAGATATATAGCATGGAGTCATGGACATCAGAATTGCAGAATGGCAACATGGCAGAGAAATGCCAATCAGTCCCGAAAGATAGTGCGTTGGGTACAAGTTATCATCATAGTCCACTTTAAATTCACAAAAGCATGTACAGTAAAAATGGATGACAGAAGGCAGCATAATCCGGAGGAACAACATATTTTTGTCTATAAGAACTTAGATCGTGCAGATATGACTCATATCAGTAAGTGGACAACCACAATCAACAGTCATCTAAAATGAAAAAAATCTGGACAAACACCATTATAAAAGATTTTCCCAAAAATACAGCCTACAATGAGGAGTGGACTTGCAGAAAGTAAATAGCATGCTGATGGACATCAATAGGTCCCAAATAGAAAATGTAGCAAGAGGCAGAGGGAACAACTGAGCACAAAGAAAAATAGAAAATAAAGTAAGGCTCCTTCCAAAAGGTTATGGAAAATAACAACATAGGCCTCTCAATAGCAGAATGTCAACACAGCAATGAACCCAATCAGTCCCCACAGATGGTTTCATTGTATGGATTATGTAAACAGACGGATAGACCAGCATAGAAATAAAGCTGCAGCATGAGAATAACAGAAAGAAAAACGACCAAGGACATCAATTTAAGGAGCAGGTACAGGAGAAATGTCCCTAACAAATCACGAAATTGCAAATAGAGTTCTGCATGCCAGTTTGAAGAGAGTAGTTCCAAGTACCATCAACTTGGACGAAATAAACAAACCAAGCAAAAACTATCACTCTATCAGATACACTGAATCTGTGGTATTAGTAAGAAACATCAGCAGAGGGCATGTAATGGTGTCTCAAAACAAGAGTTTCAAGGGGGAATAAGGGAAATGATATGAAAGCATCATCAATTTATCTTGTACTTCAAGATGAAGAACATCTCCAAATTGCAGAATGAAAATGCAAATAGAACGAAAAGATGAAGACAGATTGCCCCTAGGAAAGTTGCAATACCATAACCGCATGAATCAACTGGACAAAGTACAGACAGAACATCACATTGTAGTCTATGGCAATATCTGTCAGCAATGGAGTGATGAATCCCAAGTTCCCAACACCTAAAAACGTTGGCAGTCTACTAACAAAATGATTACAGTGACACGCAAACTCATGTTAACAAAAGATATTACAATACGCAGTGCAGATCAAAAACTAAATGCTGACAAAAGAAACAGCGTGAACATGCCCCAATTAACTTTATAGAGCAAGTGGTATACCAAGAAAGCATAATTCTGTAAATGTAGCAGTAATAAGGACACTAACACATCGTGACATAGATCACTGCAGAGAACACGAAACCTACAATCATCCTAACGCTTCAGGCCAGGTGAATTACTTCCCAACTCGGTTGCATTCTATAGACCACAGTGAAACCAACAAAAAGTTCCTAAACCGAGTAAAATGTGCCTTACCTGGCATATGCCGGTCGAGGTCGAGCCCAAGGCCGACGAAAACCTCAACGGCGCGTTCCCGGCCTGAGACCGACACGAGGAGATCGAGCACCTCGTGGGCGCCGCCGACATCCTCCACTAACCCAAACACCCCCACGAGAAGCAGGAAGGCGATCGTCTCCTTCTTAAACACCGCCTGCGTCCCGATCCGCTTGCCCCGCTTCCAGTCCGCGGCGACAGCTCTGGCCTCCTCGCGCGCCTCCGGCGAGGGCTTCACGCCGAGCGCGCGAAGCCGGTCGAGCAGGTCGATGAGCAGGCGGCAGGACACCTTGGCGTCGCCGTCCGTCTCACCCTCCGCCGGCGGCGCGAGGCAGAACCCCGCGGCCGCGGCGAGCACCAGGAGCCCCGGGTCGGGGGCCACCAGGAGGGCGGCGTCGAGGGCGCGGGCGGGGTCCCGGATCTCGTCCCTGTGCTCAGCGAGGTACGCGCGGAGGCCGGGGCCGTCCATCGCGGAGCACAGAAGCTCAAGCTGGGAGAAGCCGTCGAGGCGGGAGGCGAGGGCGGAGTCGAGGGCGGTGGCGTCGGAGTGGAGGGAGCGCCATGCGGAGGTGAAGGCAGAGAGGGCGGTGGAGTAGGTATGGAGGGAAGCGACCGCAGCGAGGACGGAGGAGGAGGAGGAGGAGGTCGTCGTCTCGGGCTCGGCGCCCATGGCTGCGGCCGCGGAAACCCTGGCTGTGAACAGGAAGGAAGCACACTAGTTCGGCCTACGGTAAGGAGCCAGGTGGGCGCGTTTTAGAAAGGTAGACGAAGGCAGGATGGCCCAGGCCCATGTTGACTAACAGCCCAGCTCATGTACAAGCTTCAAGCTTACTGGAGTACTATCCTTACATGTACCCTTCCCATCTTTTTCCTATCTGAAATTTGAGGGCCAGGATTGTCTGTGCTTACCCTAGCGAATCACGACCGTCCTCCGTGTGGGAACTTGAGCGCACGCTCTAATTGATTGCCCTTGTGCATTTGCAACTCTCAATCGTTCTACTACAGCATAAGTAGCACCGCTTTGCCTCGTCATCTTTCTAGCCTGCCCGATGTACTGTGCCAGATACAACCGTACGGTCTAGCAGCAATATACTGCCAGAACGTGTGCAACAAAACAACACATTGCTCTAGCCGTAGCGCTGGTCATAGCACAGTACGCCTCCCTCGCTGCCGCGTACGACCCCAGGGCCGTCATCGTCGGCGCCGGCATGTCCGGTGATCACGCATGCATGCATGCACTCTCAACCATGCATGCATGCACGACCTACTGAGGCTCATGAATTGAAAGACATGTTATATATCCATCTATATATCCATGCAGGCATGCACATGACAAATATATGCATGTATATGTATGGCCGTGTGCTCATGCACGTACGCACGCACAATATAGATGTCACTACTATAAATAAGACTATATCACAGACGGTTCATACGAAACCGTCTGTGCATAAACTAACACAGACGGTTTATACCAACAACCGTCTGTGATATTTTCACAGATGGTTATTAATACAAACCGTCTGTAATAATTGAGACATCACAGACGGTTCGTGTTAATAACAGTCTATGAACTTTCACAAATAGTTATTAATACGAACTGTCTGTGATAATTGAGACATCACAGACAGTTCGTGTTAATAACCGTCTGTGAAATTTACAGACATCACAGACGGTTCGTATAAAAAACCGTCTCTAATATTGCGAACATCACATACGGTTCTTATAACAAACCGTCTGTGATATTGCGGACACCACAGACGATTTGTATGAATAACCGTCTGTGATATTGCGGACATCACATACGGTTTGTATGAATAACCGTCTGTGAATTATCACAGACGGTTATTAACATGAATCGTCTGTGATGTCTCTAATAGACTTTAGGCTTGACGCAGTGCAGAACGTAGATGACGCAGTGTAGGAGCGGTCACGTAAAAGCGCTGCCCAGAAACCTTATTGCCGCTCCGTGTAGGTACTCTCTGCAGCAATGATTTGGAGATAGCCGCTCTCCCTCCTTCCAGGTGCACGCCGGGAAAAAAGGCCGACGAGGTTCAGATAGCACAGTACTCGAGCACAGAATCATAAAGAAGAAGGAAATGGAGGCAGTGAGTTTCTCGCTAATACTCTGGACGTCTCCAGGCATATAAATAGACAGACTGATAACTGACATGATTAAAGCAGCCATTTACCTACTGGTAACTGACACATTCAACCAGTCATTTATCCACTGGTAACTGTCTGTCATCAAAACCCCAATAAAGCATCAAATTCAAACGTTTGAATCTCATTCAAACACAGAGAGAGTGGTGCAGAGTTCAGCAAAAACACAAGTCACGCGATTTTTACGCGAAAATACGCGCGCGCATGCATGCGCGTGTATGACTAGACAGAACCCTCCACATACCATCTATATCCATATTCAAAGAGTGGTAAAGACTCCACCTTATAAATTGGTCTTCCTTACTTTTTCTTAGCAATATAATACTAAATCATACATACTTTAAAATTAAAGAAATAGACCATAATTAAATGGTCCAAATTCTAACACTTCGTTCGCGCGTCAAGTGGCATTCCTGCTCTTGTTGATGCATGTCTAGTGCTTTGAGTGCTTTTAGTTTCTCCCAGCCTGAAGCATTCCCGTGATGTACTTTCTGCTAATCGAATTAAAGCACATAGTCTTTGAGGTCTACGTCCCGTTTGCTAATTGTACGTACAGCTGCGGTTTACCATTCCTTCATCTCCTTTCATTCCCTCGAAGTAACACATGTTCATAAGAAATACCATCTTCACCTGTAAAGCAGAAACAAAGGTGCACACACCAGACACCATACTACCGAACACAACTTCAGATTACACCGGAAACACAATCAAGAGATGCAATCCTCGTCTTTCTTTTTAGCTTTTAAAACTGATTTTTGATTTTTTTTTCTATAATAACTAACTTTTAAACGAAATATCTTTCCAAGATAGAGTCTATAAATTAACTGTAGCATATACTATAGCGACTTTATTTATATCGATCAAAAACATATGTGTATTTCTGTTACTCTATACTCTCTTTCACGAACAGCTTAAAAGTCATAGGCCGTAGCCAAAAACTATAAACCGAAGCAAAAAAAAAACAAACAAACCTTAGTCTCATAGAACAAGTAGTAATTGCAGCCCAGCGGCATAAACCAAATTATAGGTGAGTGCTTTTAGACTGTAATTTATGATTTTTAACTTAAATTTTAAATTCTGGCTGTTCACAGGAGAGAGTATGAAAAGAGAGATACTCGCGTGTGATTTTAACTGATATAGATAAAGTCAGGACAGTATCTACTACAGTCGACTTATAGACTCCATATTAAAAAGATATTTCCTTTAAAAACTAGTTACCATTAGGGATGGCAATCGGGCGTGGCGAGTACGGGTCTCAAGTATCTCACGCAAGTCCAAAATAGCACGCGAGTATCTCTCCATACTCTCTCTTACGAATAACCAAAATTCAAAAATTTAATCCAAAAGCTTCAGTCAAAAAAACCCATCCTATATATTGTCCTGAAGAATTAGCTGCTAGATGCATTCTTTTGTTAAATAAATCATCTTATCATATTGTGCTGTGTCTGCTAATTTCACAGATGCAAGAACCTTCCATTCCTCTCTACATCGCTTTAAAATTTTACTGGTTCAGAGACATTCATCTTAACAAGTATACAAAAGAAAATCTAAAGATGCTAAGGATCACTGAGACAAGCGATTTTTTTAGATGGAAACGGAAGCGAATTTTAAAACAAGCAAGTGTCCAGAGCCGTACGTCATAAGAGAACATAGAATATACCAACAGTATGGAGCATTACGACATTAGTCATTTCATTTTGCAAAGGAGCCCAAGAACAAAAAGAAAACATACATGAAACAATAAAAATGGTTGCTAGTCATTTCTTACCAACTCTGGGCTCATGTACCAGCCCCTAAAAAACAAGGGCCGGCTATAACAAATTACCAGTTCTCACTCAAGTCAGAATTCCATTTCAAAATGACAAGGAAATGGTCACAGCTTCCAATTAGCAACGCTCATCCATCTGAGTCTAGTAGGACCTTGACGAAAACATAATATTTCACTTACCAGTTCATCACTGGTGTGTCCTGGTCCTGCCTCTATTAAGTGTACCTATCTTGCTTTCTTCCTTGTCACGAGAAGAAGCATAGGATTCACCTTCAAAACATTTCATGAAAAGAAGTTACAATAACACATTAAGAACTGATACTAGCTACCATGGGACCTGATTAACAGGCTAGCGATAAATCCCTCTGAAAATGAATGCATTTCATACTATCTTCTAGAGAACTCAAATGTAGAAGCAGTTTCATGACAATATCTTCACTCATAAGTACTACTAGTACACAAGGTGAACCTACAACTCAGATGAAATTATTCTGAAATCCTTACCCTTTTACTAAGCATAACACTACTAGCAATACCAAGTGTGGAGTGAGTCCTAGAAACATATCGTAGCAACAGAAAGTATATAAATATTAAATACATGCCAGCCAGTCTGACAAACATGAACGGCATATATATGAGCCTAGTTAGCATCAGCAACTTAGAAGAAGGCCCTGCTTCCGTAAAAGACCCTAGAACCCTTTGATGGCGATGGCTTCTCAGCTGTACTCGAGTCAGTGTTATCAGTTGAGGGACTACTGTTCTCAACATCCAATGGAAGCTTCATTTTTGCAAGGGACTCAGTAAATTGCTGCATGCTCTTCATGTACATGTCAACTATGTCCTGCTGGACAACCGACTCACCAGGTTGGAGGTTAATGCTGATCATAGGCTTGACAACTTCATCCTTGATTGGTGCCTCAGAAGAATCAGACTCACCATCTGTAACATCTTGGATTTTCTCCTTCTGGCTTTCAGTAGGTGATGCGGCAATAATGGTCTCGGACGGCTCAGAAACTGATTGTGGCGTGGCAGAAAGGCCTGTGGAGGAGTCTGTGGTTGACACACAGCTTAGAGGGCTTTCATCCCGATATTCCTCGAGATTCTTTGTACAGATTTCAGGGCCACACACAGCTGCATCAGACTGCAGTAACTTGCCATTCTCAGCTTTGATTGGATTCTCAGAGTTCAATGTCTCCATCTCAAAATACTTGGAGACCATAATTTGATTCTCCTTCACCATATTCAAGTCTGGGAATTCGATCTTTTCGAGCTCAGAAGGAACTGAGCTATCATTTCCAGAATCAGTCACTGTCGACAGTGACTTATTGGGTGATGAGATTGGGATGACATCTGGAGAACAACCAGAATAAGACAAGGACAACTGCACAAATCCAGCCGGTGAGTGGAACAGGTCAGTAGATGACAGGGAGAACTCCTGGACCAGCATTCCATCAGCCATTATGATATCTGCCAGAGGAACAAGGGCAAAGCCAAGAAGCTGGTCCTCCAGGTAGTTCTTCACCCTGCTCAACATCCATATCTCGCACTTGAGTGAAGCATCTGCAGTGTGCACATCAAGCCTTAGACCCTCATCAAACACCGGGTTGCGCCCACCACCATTGATCACCTTGGTTGAGCATGACACATCTGGGTCACTTGTGAGGCACAGCTTTGCATACACATCCTGCTTGTGGTATATACAGATGTTGTGAATATCGCGTGCCTGGTGTACAAAGACATCAAGGCGGCCTATGGACTTGTCTTTGCTGGCAGTCTTGGTAGCAAAGTTGGTGACTCTTTGAGTGATAATCTCAGTGTTCAGCATTGATGACTCAGATATAGGGCCAGTTTGGTAAGCTGCCATTGCAGGTGTCCCAAGACTACAATAGCAAAGACAAAGAAATATGTTTTCTTTAATGCTAAATCAGAAATAAATTTGTCTGAACCAAGATTGCAAATTAGAGCCGAAGTTAAGCAGAATGGGCATATAATAGTGTTCCTAATACTTTGCTAAAGCAATTGGACCTTAAATTAGGAGGAATCTTTATCTTATGGTTGCAGAAAAGATGTAATCATGTAAAATTGCAAAGTAAAGTAGTTAATTTTCAGAACAAAAGGGTTTATACATATAGAAATGACCCCTGGCCACTTCATTATCAGGAAGGAAGCTGAGGGTTAAAGAATTTGGACTTACGATCTGAAGGACTAGTTCAAAGATCTCCAACTGCGGCAAAATCCGAAGCTTTTGGTGATATGAAGGAAACTGTTGCTGACTTGCTCTGAAACAGGAAGAGCAAGCGGGGATTAAAAATTGGAAACACAAATCGAAACAAACTTCAGTCTATAAGAACCCTAACGATTTGAAAGCTTGCATCTTTTTAGCACAGCCAATAGAAATGCCGCGCTCCGGCTCAAATATTCCGAATCAGACGTGATTTGGTACTTCACCACAGCGAGTAAACGCGAAATGACAGCAAGAACAGAAGTTGAACACAGATTAAGCAACACATACTGCATATAGTAAGATTTGCACACATATCGTAAACGAAAACTGGCAGCAGGAACAGCAGTGGATTAAGCACTACATACTGCGAATGTTAAGATTTAGGCGCATATCGTAATGCCATACTCAATTCCGTGAAGAAACAACCAAAATTTTAGCCACTCACACGAATCAAAAGCCCTAATAGCGCCAAGAAGTAGAGCCCTTCTAAAAATCCCTACTGTCCAAACAAGGACAAGAAGATCCGGGAAAAACGCCCAAATCAAGAACCGATAGAACTAACACCAAACATGGAAATTCGACCTCGGAGCACGCACATACTGGTGGTTTGCTAGAGGCATGAGCTAATCGGAAAAGGAGATTAACAATTTTATACAGGAATTACGGGGAGGATGGCGGTGTTACCTTCTTCACCGAGGATTAATGGGGTGAACTGGGGTAAGTCGCGCTCGAGGTGCCCAATGGAAGAGGACCTTGCAGTGTTAATAATTGCGTGGGAGATGTGAGGGGAAAGGTGAAATATCAAAGGAGCGCTACTTTTGCAGAAATCACATCTTCTTTTCCACAAATTACACATGTTAGGCATTTGTAGGTGCTATTAGGTAAGGGAAATGAGCAGGACTTTGATTGCACAATGGAAGTCATCAGATGCAGAAGTGCACGCCGAATTTAGCCTATCTACATTTATTCATGTGTCAGCTTATTATTGCTGAAGACGAATAACAATGTGTAAAAGTAAGAACTAGCTCTCAGAATAAAGGTCCTGTTCTTTCTGATATTTTAGTAACTTATAGATTTTAACTTTTCTTAGTAATCGTAACCAAAGGTATAAGCCGAGACAAAAAAAAAGACGGGCCCAAAAGTCACGGAGATCGGTTGTTGCGTTGCCTTGGCTCGTCTAGGTTGTCTGATCGAAATTAGTTGATTCGTTGTTAGCGCGTCCGTTCTATTGTACCCATGAGTCCATGAGCACTACAATCAACATACCGTCCTGCTTATTTGGGATTAAATTTTTAGCTTCTAGTTTATTTTCCACTATTTCTAAAATTTATTTTTTCTAACTTTTCAATTTATTTTAAGCTTTTTTGTCGGTTCTTTTTTCCTGTATTCGTTTGCATTATACGTGATGTGCTAACTCATTTTTTCTATTTTTAAATTTAATTATACCAAATAAGTCACTATCTTCTATAGTATAATTTTAGCTAGCTACAGTAAAAATTCAGTTATAAACTACTAAAAATTAATCCAACTGAACACCACCTAATAATGCTATAATACCATATTGTTCATATTGTCGTAGCTCTAGAAGAACCCACACAAAGCGTACATGGAGAGTAGACTTAGGCAGTGGCGGAGAGAGGGGGGGGCCAGGAGGGGCCTGGCACCCCCCAATGTGCAACTAGTTGCCAGCATGCGGTCGAGCATGCGACCATCATGCAGTCGAAATCGAGATAACGCCGTATTTTAGCAACTACGCCAACATGCGCCAACAACCATTTACTCAACATGCGAGTCGGTCAATAACGCCAGTATTGTCAAAATGACTACGGCGCATCCGCGCATGCTCGAGTCCGAGTGGGAGTCCGCCGCAGACCGCGATTGATACTCCACGACTCGCGTGACGCCGTCACTTTGACCGAAATCACGGCGTCACGTCAGGTAATCTCTATACGGTGAGGGCCTCAATATACTGTATATCTATATATCCTGAATCCTCAATAGTCAATATGCTGGATCTTGATCCGATTCAATTCGATCCTCTCCGTCTCGACTCATAGTATCTTTGCTCAAACTCCTTGTCTTTGTTGTGCCTTGTGTGAGGATCAAACTTCCGGTGGGTTTCCAATTTGAACCGGTTCATAGTTTTCTATACAATTTTAGATGATATGAAGAAGAGAAAGGCAATTCATAGTTTTTTAAGCTGTTGGTTCAAGTGCTAACGTGGAAGGGGAAACTCCTAATGAACATGATGATGATGTGGAAAATCCTAATAATCAGAGTAGTGTTGCTGATGCACCATTAGAAGCCGAGGCTACCGAGCATCAACCAATTGTAGCTACTAGATTTGAGAGAGACCCTGATAAACGTGTTCAAATCTTAGAATTGCCAGCTGATCAACAAGATGAAGCTCAAGATTTTATATTTGGAGGCCCATATCAACCTATGTTAGCAGAGTTTCAACTGCAACCACCGAGAGATGTTTTTCAGCTATGAAACTTGCGAAGACGTGACTTCGAAGTACAATAAGAGATGGATTTCTACGAGATTGTTTGGTAATTTATATTGAAAAGAAATTGGCCGCAAAGATTAATAATGATGATATTATTAAGGCCTATGATCTTGCTGGTAGTCGTAGAGCTAAGTTTAAGTTAATAGAGATGTAATTTCTTTGCATTGTAATTTGCGAAACATATTATTCTGATATGTAACTAATGGATCGGTAAATCCGGCATAGTTCATTAGTTCTACTCTAATTGTTGTCTATGTTGCCCCCCTATATTCAATTTCTGGCTCCGCCCCTGGACTTAGGGGCCGTTCAATCCCGTTTTAATTTTCGCTTTTTGACTTTTATTTTTAGCTGAAATTATACTATAGTGGCCGTTAACTTTTCCTAAGTTGTTCGATTAAAGAAAACAAAGAAAAATATATAAAAAGCATTGTTATATCTCTACAAACAATACAACGAAAAATAAAGAGAAAAGCAAAAAAACCAAAATTGAAAAGTCGATATGTTTAATAATTTTTAGCTTCTAAAAATCGAAAGCTAGAAACCCAAGTCTTCTTGAAGCAAGAAGCCCTAGCGGATTAAACGGAGCCTAAATATCTGTTATCCCAACCTTGCTACAAGTGTTGCAGGACTATTGGGTGATTTCGACGGCACACCCGAGGGGCTACGCGCAAACATGCATGGAATTGGTGGAACCGCTGGAGTGTGAAAGAGCCGCATACAAAACCGCCCCATGTCAGCTAAAGATGCTCTAGATGGAGACTGGGATCTACACGACCATTCCCTCAGTCACACTGCAATGACCAGCTCGTCACGATTTCATATGATAAAATTTAAATTTAGAGTACAGTTGAAGTATTTGTTGGATTAATTAGGTTTTGTACATGCTTGGTAACTCCAAGTATTACCTCAGGATCGGGCACCTCAGGATCGGGCACCTCCCTACTCCATCTGGAATGCATTGAGCCTCTTGCTGACTTGTGTCTTTCTCAAAGTATCTTTTGACCCACTTAGTCGTCGCTTAGATTCGTTTTTTCGAACCAAGTCGCTTTGGACTGGTACCTTGTCACTTCTCTCCCTCTCTGACCTTCTGGTGAGCTATTTCTCCATGAAAGTATCAATGATAGGTATGCTCGGTAAAAACTGTTGCCATACCCACTTTAGCCGTAAGAACTTGTCGAAAACTCCCCTCATAAGAAAAAATAGCTTGTCAAAAACTCAACACCAAGGTAGTTCATTTCATAATTCAGAAGAACACAACTAGCTTCAGATTCAAGCGAATTCACACTTCCTCAATAGAAGCGTGCTTTAAGAAGAAACACAAATGAGTGAAAAAGACAAAGCAGTGCAACTTAATAACATTATTTCAATGGAGTTAGTGTGGTGACTGCCGTCAATTAGCCAGAGATAATGTCAATGGAGTTTTAGCTAACACCTCTAGAAGGCGCATATATGGAATTTGTTAGTTGGAATTCGTCAATGGAGATAAAGCGGCAGCTTGCGGAAATTTCTGATCTGTATTTAGCAAGCCATGCATGCGGAAAGAAAAAAGCAAAACAAATTTTAGTCGTCGAGCATATACATATTTCAACAAAGTACCACAAACTTTATGTTCCATTCCATTAAAGCATGTTATCTCTAACGAATTTCCAGATTCCACTCGTGCAGAACAAGTTGAAAGAACGCGAGATCATCTGCGCGACTGCGCGGTGCCAAGCAGGTGCTGCTTCTCTGCTCCACGCACGCCTGAAAAGCTGTTGTTTTTAGTAACTAACTTTTAAATAAAATATTCTTTTAAAACAGATTCTATAAGTTGGTTGTAGTATACACTGCAGTGACTTCATTTATATCGACCAAAACCGCACGCGAGTTTCTATTACTCCGTATTCTCTCTCACGAACAGACCAAAAGCCATAAGCCACTGTCAAAGTCATAGGGCACTAAAAGTCATAAGCCCACAGTCGAGAGATAGATACTCACTTGCGATTTTAGATGGTGCAGATGTTGGTCCATGTAGACCCGTCTTGAGAAAATCTCCGTTTGAAAGTTAAGCCAAAATGAACAGTTATGCTCTATAACTATCATCACAAATCAAGATAACAACAAAAGCATATCAAATGCTTTGTGCAAGATCTAATTGTTTTGAAGTTATATGTCTAATGAGTTTTCATGGCACACACACAGAGAGAGAGAGAGAGAAGAAAATGCGTTACAAGTTGAGCAATGTGGAAACTGGAAAATACTAATGTGTTCCAAAATCACCTAGTGTTGTCGTTGGGGACATTAGCAAATAAAGTCGGCACAATCCACAAACTCCACTCACTGCTTTACAATGAGAAAAGCTTTGACAAAAGTTGACAAAAGCGTGCCATTCTTTTGTACTCTCCAACTCACCGTGTGAATACTCTCCAACTCACCGTGTGAACATGGTCAGTGGTTTAAGTCCAAAGTGCTGGCCATGACCAATGGATAATCTGGATCCCAATTTGGTACATTAGCCAAGGTAAGCACATACATCAGCTGGTCACATAGTTGACAAAACAATCACCATCATCTAGATAAATGAAGCTTGCAAATTGCAACCCTACAATTTTTTTTATCTCTGTCCAGAAGAACAGCCCTATACAGCATAAATATTTTGGTCAAATTAAACAGTGGAGACAGCATCGAGTTGATTTTCTTTGGTTAAAACTAAACAAGCAGGGTGTCCCGTGTATTTACGGGGCTAGATTTATTTAAAAGTTTGTAATATCAAACAATATAACTTAAATATTTGAAAGTATATATCTTGCAAATTGCAACCCTACAGTTTTTTTTATCTCTGTCCAGAAGAACAGCCCTATACAGCATAAATATTTTGGTCAAATTAAACGGTGGAGACAGCATCGAGTTGATTTTCTTTGGTTAAAACTAAACAAGCAGGGTATCCCGTGCATTTACGGGGCTAGATTTATTTAAAAGTTTGTAATATCAAACAATATAACTTAAATATTTGAAAGTATATCTATGTATCTTGTATGCTATTTAGATTTTTAACAAATCACAAACATCGAAAATAACAATAGAAGCTTGAAGAAAAAATACAACTTGAGTAACGTAATTGAAGTATAAGTTTTGATGGAAGAAAATTATTGAGCATAATAAGTTGTTTGGATTCTTAGAAACGTAATCACTCTCCATCATGTATGGATCATATAGCTGAATGCTCATATTCTTCCTCCATTAGTTACTATTTTCAAAATATATGCATGCACATGTATCGCTATTTAATTTCAAGTAAAACATTGATTATGTGTGCAACAAATCAACTTATTAGTTTACATAGTATTAGAGTACCTTGCTCATGCATACACCGATGCACCATAGATGACCTACCTTAAAATTTATCTTAACTCACACGCTGGCTGCCCCACCAAACCATTTGTCTTCTATCTCCTATCGCTACCACAACTTTTATGTTTCAAGCTCTAATGAGCATTGAATAATCCCTTAAATACAAATTAAATATTTCATTAAAGCTCTGAGAGCCCCGTGATTGTAAGCTTTCCAAAGCTATTTTCTGAGTACCCTAGTCAGATGATTACTATGCACTTTGCTTGACCACCAGACTGCTCAAAGGGTTCGTGAACTGATTTGAGAGCCTGCTTCTTGGAACTCCTCTCATGCAATGGATAGAATATGTGCCTTATCTATCTAAAACAATACAACGTTTTGGTCCTATATCTCTAACAACAACAACCATGCAGTTGTTCCCACAATTATCTCCCATTGACAACAATCGAAGATACGTTATCATCGGATCTCTTTGTTTGACATCAACCACCCCTCTGATCGAACACGTTGATTCCATGAGATGCCTCCTTAGATGTATAACTGGCACCTCTTCAACGGTATTTAAAGGTTGACAAGAGAAGACAAAAGGACAATGGCTGGCACATGATCTATCGATCCCGAATCAGAACAAGTCAAGGCAACCAACATCTTTCAAGTAGTGGAAGATTATAGATTGGACTAGTTAATTCTTTTTTGTAGGCTCATTTGTAACCAAATCATATAAATAAGGATCATCCACTTTCTCTTGCTGACCCATTCCAAGGAATCCAGTCTTTTTTCTCATATTTTCATAAGATCAGCGACTCGATCATCGACAACCTCAATGGCAAGCCCAATTATTGATCGATCTCTCTCACCGCTACCACCGATGCAATACTCTACTACATAGTTATCTTCTACTTAGCTGTAATTATTGCTTAATGTTGACTATTGCGACATCAAACACGCATACACGTGCATCAATCACGCTCTCCACCGTCCACGAGCCTATTCCCTATGGTTGTGTTATTTCTACTTTAAACTCTTTACTCCTCTTCTTTTGTATACATGTGCTTCTATTCGTATGGATGCATGCACATGTATACATATGCAAGATGTTATACATGCTCGATGTCCTCTTCTCCCGTTTCAGTCAGTCCTCTTCTTCGATGTTGGCCAACTCAACATTATGGCTTCCTCTCTAACCGCGGCAACCTCCCATACGGATGTCAGAATGTCTGCTTTAGTCACCGTCTAATGATATATAGAATCTTTTCACCATCGCTGGTGACATCGTGCCCCATAACAACAATGGCCCACTCATAGCTACCTGATGGCCCTACATCATCTATAGCTCGTTTCAACTTCATCTCCTTTCTACCATAGCTTCCCCATCATCAAACTTCTTTGTCCACTGACTTCTTCAGCAACACTGACATTCACTGCTCGTTGTCATGACCCTTGACTTTTTTTTACTCTGGTCTTTCTCTTTAACGGCTACGGTGAGTAGTACGATATTGTCCTCTATCGGACAATTAAGGTGGGAAGCATAACATTTTCCTTATCTCTGCTATTGTTGCCTAGGCTCTTCGTTTACCCATGGGTCAATGTCTCTCTGTATGATAAATCAACGCCACTACACTCTTTAGTGGTCTCCTCCAACACCATCCGTGCTATTCTCATTTTAACATTTTAATTTATTCATAATTTCAATTATATTTATTGGAGTTCGTATACAAATCAAGTTGCTTATTTTATTTTATTTATTCCAAATTTTAGTTATTTGGTGGTTTTACTTAGAATCGTATGAAAATCAAATTGCAAATTTGATTTTATTTTTTATTATGAATTTCAATTATTATTTTGTTGGAATATGTTTACAAATCAAAATGTTAATTTTTATTATAAATTATAGTTATTTAGGTATTTACTCAAAATTTGTATCGAAATCAAATTGCCAATTTTATTTTATGTTTTATTTTAAATTTTAGTTAATTTGGTTGGAATTCATATACAAATCCAATTGACATTTTTGTTTAATTTTTATTTTGAATTAGTTATTTAGGTATTTTACTTTGGAATTCATATCGAAATCAAATTTCCTTTTATTTTTCTTCCGAATTTTAGTTATTTTTATTTAGAATTTATATACAAAGCTTATTTTGACTTTGCTTTAATAAGATAACCAATTGGTAATTTTGTTTAATTTTGCCGCGAACCCGAATCTGCCGATTCCACATCCAGGTGATCCGCGCGCGCCTGCACGCACTAACCACCACCAGCCGCACCGTGCCAGAAGTGCCACCGGTGGGTGCGCGCGGCTTGTGCATGTATTAGTCGATGATTACTATGCACTTTGCTTGACCACCGGATCGCTCAAAGGGTTCGTGAACTGATTTGAGAGCCTGCTTCTAGGAACTCCTCTCGTGCAATGGATAGAATATGTGCCTTATCTATCTAAAACAATACAACGTTTGGTCCTATATCTCGCCAACAACAACCATGCAGTTGTTCCCACAATTATCTCCCATTGACAACAATCGAAGATACGTTATCATCGGATCTCTTTGTTTGACATCAACCACCCCTCTGATCGAACACGTTGATTCCATGAGATGCCTCCTTAGATGTATAACTGGCACCTCTTCAACGGTATTTAAAGGTTGACAAGAGAAGACAAAAGGACAATGGCTCTGGCACATGATCTATCGATCCCGAATCAGAACAAGTCAAGGCAACCAACATCTTTCAAGTAGTGGGAGATTATAGATTGGACTAGTTAATTCTTTTTTGTAGGCCCATTTGTAACCAAATCATATAAATAAGGATCATCCACTTTCTCTTGCTGACCCATTCCAAGGAATCCAGTCTTTTTTCTCATATTTTCATAAGATCAGCGACTCGATCATCGACAACCTCCAATGGCAAGCCCAATTATTGATCGATCTCTCTCAGCTGCTACCACTTCTGATGCAATACTCTACTACATAGTTATCTTCTACTTAGCTGTAATTATTGCTTAATGTTGACTATTGCGACATCAAACACGCATACACGTGCATCAATCACGCTCTCTCCACTGTCCCTGAGCCTATTCTCTATGGTTGTGTTATTTCTACTTTGAGCTCTTTACTCCTCTACTTTTGTATACATGTGCTTCTATTCGTATGGATGCATGCACGTGTATACATATGCAAGATGTTATACATGCTCGATGTCCTCTTCTCCCGCTTGATCGGTCCTCCTCTTCGATGTTGGCCAACTCAACATTATGGCTTCCTCTAACCGCGGCAACCTCCCATACGGATGTCAGAATGTCTGCTTTAGTCACCGTCTAATGATATATAGAATCTTCTCACCATCGCTGGTGACATCGTGCCCCATAACAACAATGGCCCACTCATAGCTACCTGATGGCCCTACATCATCTATAGCTCGTTTCAACTTCATCTCCTTTCTACCATAGCTTCCCCATCATCAAACTTCTTTGTCCACTGACTTCTTCAAAGAACACCGACATTCACCGCCGTTGTCATGACCCTTGACTTTTTTACTCGGTCTTTCTTTAACGGCTACGGTGAGTAGTACGATATTGTCCTCATCGGACAATTAAGGTGGGAAGCATAACATTTTCCTTATCTCGCTATTGTTGCCTAGGCTCTTCGTTTACCCATGGGTCAATGTCTCTGTATGATAAATCAACGCCACTACACTCTTTAGTGGTCTCCTGTATCGAAATCCCGCCGTGCCAACCACCCGGCCGGGGCGCGCGCGGCCTGAACAGGTTAGCACGTTAGCTCCCCGCGAACCCGAATCTGCCGATTCCACATCCAGGTGATCCGCGCGCGCGCCTGCACGCACTAACCACCACCAGCCGCACCGTGCCAGAAGTGCCACCGGTGGGTGCGCGCGGCTTGTGCATGTATTATGGATTACAACTGAGAGCTGGAGTGCGTTGAGAGGAGCTCGAAACTTCCCCGCCGTCGGATTATCCGCAAAAAAAAAGAGCACTTTGTGTAACAGTCATGACGTTTTCTTTATAAGGGGCCATCTAGGTACAAAGATTTCATTGGGCAACTGAAATACAAACAGCTTATACATGAACTCCTATGTATACTATATAGAAAAACATTCGTGTGAATAGTACTAGGAGGTAGGAGCACACACTAGTAGGCAATTGCCATACACGCTCACCATCCGACCAAATAAGCACGCCTTGGCAGTGACCGTACCCCCTTCAATTTGTGGCCGTGTCTGCATCTTGGACACGACGCTCTCAAGAGTCAAGCCACAATTGCCTGCATGTACTTGCGAGTTGAAATGCAATACCGAAGCTAGCAGCGCGACAATTGAATTGAACGTAGGCGCGCTACGAGGCGGCCGCCCTGTCCTTTACGACGACGTCCTCGACCTCCCTCCTCGTGAGCTTCTCCTCCTTCTGCCTCCTGCAGAACACCACCCACGCGTTCACCTCGAGCGCCACGCAGCCGCCGACGAGCGACGCGAGCGCCATGCAGTAGCCGAGCTTCCAGTAGGACGCGCCCAGCCCCATCACCTCGAACCCCTGGAACACGTTCACCACTCCGACCACCACGCACCCGTACCCCACCAGGTGGTGGTACGACTTCCAGTACTTGCGGAACCGGTTCGTCGTCTTCGGCTGGAAGAACATCGCCAGCGTCTGCAGGCTCCCTGCTGTCGCCGCCGCGATGCCCAGCCCGCGGTGCAGCTTGTACGTCACCCCCGGCGACGCCGACCCCATCACCAGCCCCAGCGCGAACCCGGACGCTCCCAGGGTGTACCCCGTCGCCTGCATTGCCGCGTGCGCGTAGAACCACGCCGGCCCCGTGGACGCACACGGGCGGAGGTACCGCGCCACCGCCGCGCCGAGCGGGAGGATGAGGCCCCACGAGAGGGCGTTCAGGGACCCGTGCGCCCACTGCAGCGTGGCAGAGGCGATGGGCGAGGCCTCCGTGGCGGTGGTGAGGATGTCGACGGTGGCGTGCGACGAGAGGTCGGAGGCGTCGGTGGGGTGGATGGTCGGCGAGTAGCCCTGCACGTAGAGCCCGCGGTTCCACACGAAGTGGAGCTTGGTGCGGTTCGGGGAGAGCCGGATGGTGGCGGCGATGGTCACGGACGCGCCGTCGCGAACGGTGCGGGCGGGCGCGATGAGGGAGGCGGAGGAGGCGAGCAGCGGTATGTCCAGCGGTCGGGACACGAGGGGCGAGGCCTGGAGCTTGACGTCGGGGGAGAGGAGGAATGGGAGCGCGAGGAGCACGCCGGTGGACGGGTCGGAGAACGCGGCGAGCACGCGCGACCCGGTCATGGCCGGCGCGTCCGGGTTGACGCCCCATGCCACCCAGCCGGACGGCGAGATGAAGGAGCCCGTGAACGTCGCGTCCAGCGTCGCGTTGCGCGCGTGGTACGTCCACGCCAGCGTCGCGCCCTGCGTCGGCAGCGCGATGCACTTGGCGTACGCCTTGACCGCCGTCGACGTCGTGCACCGCCCGGGCGTCCCGGCAGCCGCGCCGCCCGGAAGGACGACGACAACGACGAGCAATAGCAAACCGAGGAGTGGAGTACTCGTCGTATGGCAGCGTTTCCCCCGCATTGTCGCGTCTTGTGAGCTGTGTCGTAGTACGACGAGTGGTGCGAAGCTAGCTACTAGCTAAGAGCGTGATGGTGCGCAAAGTTTTAGCGTGTGGTGTGTGTTTGATTCGGCTTAATTTGTTTGTGCGCGTAAGTGGGGTTTTAGTGGGGCGATTCGGAGAGTGAGAACGAGTGAGTGTGATGATGGCTGTGAACTGTGCGTTTGTTGGTTGTGTGTCTTGTTTCGATATGTTCTTAGCTTTGAAGGCAAGGGAAAGGCTCCAAAAAGAAGGCTATTTGCTGTGATCTGTGTGGTGCCGACCTTTGGCCCCATTCTTACACTGAGCTCTTGGATTAGATCGGTAGTAGTAGGGCCTGGGCTTTAGGCTCCGTTTATTTCGGTTTGAGTTTTGTTTCTAGCTTATTTTTATTATTCATAAATTTTATCTTTTTCTAAATTTTTAGTTTTCTTGAGTTTTTTACCCATTTTTTTTATATTCGTTTCTTTATGCATGATGTAATATTTTTTATTTTTAAATTTAATTACGTCAAATAAGCTAACTTCAATTACAATATAATTTCAATAAATTATAATATAATTTTAATTATAAATCACTATTTTTTAGTCCAATCCAAGCGTGCGTATGTCTGTAGCAGCGTGCGTATGTCTGCAGCTACACTTTCAGACTTTCAGTGTACTGGTCCTGGCCTATGAGCAACTGATTAATGATGCTATTCACTAGGTTAGGTTAGGTGTGCCCTGAACGCAACAGTGGGCAAGCTGATTGCAAGATGGAAGATTTGTTGGCCGCAGATCGAGAGGCCTCTCACTCACGACGTGGCGATGTGATGTATGGATTTGTAGTTATGATGATGGTGGTCCTTGTTATTGGCTTCCAAGGCACGGCTGGGAAAGTAGCATGGGCATGCCATATCTATGCATGTTTTCGGGAAAGCAAGTGAACTCTATATATATTATTAAGAAGGATTAGTGGTGTCGCGTAGGCGTGCTTTACTAGTTGACTATAGTTTCATTTTACGACGTATGCAAGGCAGGAGCAGCTCATGATACGACGCTTTTTCATCTGGAAAACATGCAAAAAACCACCAAGTAACGGACCAAACAAGTTACTATTCTCATGGTACAAACGAAAAAAAAAGAAACGTATGAAAGATTTTATTCATGAGATATGTACTAAATTGATTGATGTTGATTGTGAACATTACTGTGAATGCACTAGCACAAAGTGTAACAACCTCCTCTCTAGCGTCTCTCGTTATCACCGGGTTAACGTTTGGATTAGCGGTTAAGATTCGGGGTTCACCGAGCCCCCAAACTTAAAGAAGGCCAGGGCTATGAAGGACCGGCGGTGGCACCGCCAGCCATGGGCTTGAGGGAGGGTAGTGGAGGGCAGCGGTAATAATAAGAATAAGAGAATATTATGAGGCGGTAGGAGGGGTGGCGGATCCGATAACGTAGCCATCGAAGATGAGGAAGAAGGGCGGGGCGAGAGAGACGGAGGCCGTTGGCGGCGGCAACGGTGGGGGAGGAGCAGGAGGATGTGAAGTAGAAGAAGAGGCGGCAGAGCTCCGGCAAGGCCACGAAGGAAGCGACGGTGCTAGGGTTCGAAGGCGATGAAGGGAATTGCTACGTGCTAGCGCTCGATCAAAGAGCTAGGAGGGGATCGATTAGTATTAGAGATGGTTGATAGATAATCGTTGGATTTTGATCCAACAGACCAAAAACCGATTGATTTGAGCCAGAAAAACATGCGACTGGTAAATAGATAGATCTTTTTTTTGCGGAGGGCGAAGATAAATCTGTGATCTCATAAAATTTCTGTTGAAGTGCATTTATGTGTGCGAAAGTCGTACACTCACAACTCCAGAAGCACACAAAGAGATGGTTCCCTCACGCCTGTTTGTCTAACTCTGAAGGACAATGTGAGAAGGTCCAGGATAATATTGTGATGAACCATTGCAATATTTTTGAAGTGGTTAAGTGTTTTTGCAAAGATCACTTTCTGCTTGGGTTGTTTGCTTTGACCACAGAAGGTAGTCGGAGGCGTGGACTACGATCGATAGTTGGTAGTCCGATCAGCCTTGGAATAGGTAGTCTGAACGACCCTGTGTTGAGCGGTCCGAACGACCCTATGTTGGTGGTCCAATCGGTAGGTCGAGCACGATAGAATGACCATGGATCATCGTAGTTTCAGTACCTAGTCGATGCTCGGTAATCGATAGTCATAGACTTCACGATCGGTAGTCGTAGACATTGCGATCAGTCATCAGACATTGCGATCGGTAGTCGTAGGCTTTGCGATCGGTAGTCATAGGCTTTGCAATTAGTAGTCTAGGCTTTGCGATCGGTAGTTGTAGGCTTTACGATCATTAGTCGTGGGTTTCCTATCGGTAGTCGTAGACTTCATGATCAATAGTCGTAGATTTCGCAATCGATAATTGTAGACTGTGCGATCGATAGTCGTAAACATTGCGATCAGGAGTCATAGGCTTTGCGATAGGTTGCCGAAGGCCTCACGGTCAGTATTTGTAGGCTTTGAGTACTTTAATTCTTGTATCCTTCGAAGTACCTCAAGTACTTGTGTCTAATCGGTTAGGGTCTATGGTCGGATCATCGAGGGCTAGTGGTTTAACCAGCTATTGATCAACTAGATAGTGGGTTTTCGACCAAGGGTTGATCTTTGATGTTTTGAGTCGTGAATTATGTTTGATTGATCTAGATTGTTGCATGTGTGCACAGGGGTTATTGTTTGGTCCTAATGTTAGGATCGGTGACTTGGTTGCATACATTTTGCCTGGTGATGACTTTGTGTATGTATGGTGCTACGTGATGGTTTGTTTGTTTTTGTTGGTTGCAGGACTTCGGAGCTTGGTCGTGGTGAGGCGTTGGAGGACCAAGATAAGGCACATGGTGGTGTTGAGGTCCAGAATGGTTAAGGAGACGTCGAAAATGACCGAGGTTATGAGGGGTGGTTGCAAGCCAAGATAACGAGGAACTGGAGAGGGAGCTGTCAGTGGTAGACATGACGGGCAACGATAAGGTAGACCGGGACTAGGCTCAGGGAGGAGCCGATGTCCTACGTGGTCAAGTAAGTCGGGTGCTCATCATACGCAAAGGAAGCTTCGTGGAACCGGTGAGGGGCATTTTGGTAAATTGCCCAATACCGAAAAAGTGGCGGTGTGTGAAACCGCAACGTTGATCTAAGTGGTTCAGGTTTTGTATATGAGAAAGTAAAACACGGTGTGTGTGGGATTAACGAGTTTTTCCATTGTAAGTGGATAGGATCCACTAAGGCTCATAGGTGGCTGGTTACCCACATATAAAAGAGGGTTGGTATGAAGACAAATGTGATGATCCTATCCAACCCATATCTCTTGTATTTTCTTGTTAGAGTTAGGATTTTGAGAGTGAATATCTTGGGTACTCTTTATCCTCCAAGGTGGAGTGGCTGTAAAATCTACCTTCTTAAGTAAGCAATATATCAATCTTTGTGCAACTCATAAGTCCCTCTTGTTCTTGATTGATGTGCTTGACTTTTGGTTGGTTTTGACATCTCTTCTTTTTTCTTCTTGTGATCTTCCTATGCCAAGGATGTGTAAGAGATGGAGATAATCCTTGTGAATACATCTCCACCCATCAAGGCACTTTGATAGCAAAATTCACGATAAAACCTGGTTTTTGCCTATTCTTGTGCTTATCGAGTGATTTCTATTTCATGGGGTTTTGGATTGTTTTCTTCAGTGTTTCTAGCCTGCTGTGACATGTGAAAATACTTCTAGAGACATCTTGATCATTACCTACCCACGAGCAGGTTGTATTCACCGATCAGGGTTTTGGCTCTGTTTTGGCCCTCCTTTCATTCAATTGCAAAAGGTATGAACTTTGGAAATTATTCTATCGATCGTCGATTGGAATAAGTTCCTGTGACCTTAAGCAATTTATGTTTGAAGTTTCATGGCTTTTGAATCAGTCAATCAAAAGTTATGTGGATTGGAACTTGCGATCGTGCTTAAAACCCCTGTTCCTTTTGATTTTGGTGCAGAAGTGGTAGTACCGCTAGTTCCATAGCGGTAGTAACACAACTACTAGCTATCAACCACTCATCGATCGTTGATCACACCAGTCTGGTTTCAACTTGCTTCGAATACTCGGGTTTGTGACCACACTCTGGTTATCGACTACGTCGGTTTTAGACCACTCCTTGGTCTTCGATCACGTTGGTTTTTTGACCACTTCTTGGTCATCCATCACGTTGGTTTTCGACCACTCTCTGGTCATTGACCACGTTGGTTTTCGATCATTTATTGGTCTTTGACTACGTTGGCTTTTCACCACTCTGGTCTTGTTTCGACTATACTGGTTTTCGACCATTCACTGGTCGTTGACCATACAAGTCGTGTTTGGACCACTCAGGTTTTAGACTCTCATTGGTCATCAACCACCCGAGTCTTAGATATCTCTCCTGTTATATAGGATGAGCAAATTCCATCTTGAAAGATCATATTCCTCCGCATATTTCATAGCAAACCCGAAAGCTACCTTTATTACCACCCACTTACGGAGTAGTGTTTGTTAACCACTAAGTAAACTATTATACATGTAGGAAACAATGCCGATCTCAGGTCTAAGAATCCTACATACACTATGTATGAGATCAACTGATGACACTTAAGAATAGAACAATTCTCGTAGTATCTCATGATGGGTCAATCCAACATCATATTCTCTAACACGTGTCCATATTATTGATTTGATATCTCATATCCATGATCTATGAAACATGATCATCAATCAATACATGTGCTGATATATAAATCATAATTGTCCCACATAATGATATAAGATTAAGGATAATTTAGAATAACATCAAAACATGAATAAAAAGTTTCACGAACAAGTTACATACTTGTTGATCAATACGAAAGATATTTATTCAAGGGACAAAATAACGTTTTATTCAAATGTTCATAAACATAGAAGTGATACAATCATCTTCATGATTGCCTCTAGAGAATATCACTAACACCACTCTCTGGTAATCGACTATGTTGATTTTCAACCACTCACTGGTCTTTGACCACGTTGACTTTCGACCACTCTGGTCTTGCTTCGACTATATTGGTTTTCGACCATTCACTAATCGTCGATCATACAAGTCGTGTTTCGACCACTCAAGTTTTAGACCCTCACTGGTCGTCGACCACCTAAGTCTTTTAGATAGTTAAGAGAATTTTTTAAGGCACCATTCACCTCCTTTATTACCTGTCTGGTCCTTCAAACTTTGTCCTGGGGCTACTTTTGCACCTAATTATATCCACATGAATAGTGTTATGTTACCAATGAATATGGTCTAAAAAAATGTTACCAAATACCAATGAATATGCCTGCTATACTCAATCCCACATCCTACACCTCTAACCCGTGCGAGTAACATTTTTCGCTTTACACATGTATCTCATAGCAACTCAAACCGTTCGAAGAAAAGATGGTTCTTACACTGCAAAGGTAGGTTGGATAATTCTTACTCTTGAATGAACAGAAACCCCTTTTTGTTAAGAGAGGGAATCCCCCGATGTCACTGTTGAAGCGTAGTATGTTTAGTTGTTTACGAAGTTCAGACAGCAGAAATTAAAATGGCGGCAAACAACAGCCAACAATTCCAGCATTACAAGAGAAACCATTTGCAGTGTAAAAGGGTATCGATGCTTGAAAATCAAACCAAATATGAAACCTACAGGGAATCTACCTCTCGCCTAGATGAAAATTGCCACCAACTGCTCTCAAGATGATCGCATTCCTCATGTTGGTTTCCTACCCTTGCCATAGCTAATGCTACTCGCCACCTCATAATCAGCAACCCAGGACTATTGCAGATCCCATCCTCATTCTCTATTGTAGACACTACGGTATCGCTTCTCTCCAACATCACAACATATTTTTGTTCCTATCTATTTCTTCTGAGCCTATCTGGCTAACTTTCTGCTGCTGGCTAGCAGGCATGAACTGCTCTTCTTGCTCTGCTAAACCGGCTGTACTAGTTAGGGTAGTTCTTTTAACAAACGGCACCTGTTTACGGGTTTTTTCAATTTTTAAAAGCTGTTTTTTGGTTTTTCTATAGTAACTATTTTTTAAACGAAATATCTTTTTAAGATAGGGTCTACTAGTTAATTATAATACATATTGTAACGACTTCATTTATATTGGCAAAAACCGTATATGAGTTTGTTACTCTGTAATTTCTCGCACAAACAACATAAAGACCACAAACGCAGCCAAAAGCAAGCCCTACTACTTCTCCTGGTTTCATATATGTACCTCACATTTGTACCGCGAATCGACTCACTCCTCCATCTCCATTTCACCGTCCCCATGCCAAATACGCATGAGCAACTAGCTTTGGGTAGTCATTCAGTTGCTATGCATGCAACGGAAACAGAGCTCCCAATCCGCATGAAATTTGCACTGTCTTGGATTTCCGTCTACTAATGGTCTTCACGTATTTACGTGTTAGCGACATTCAAATGGCATTTACGTGATTTGGATATCCGCCTTCACAGTGAAATCGCGTACCGCAGACATAAGCCGGCGCTGCCCAGTGTTCCGTGGACCGTGGGTCGAATTCAAGACGAAACCCTGCCCTGCAATGGAGGCGTCGGAGGCGGCCGCGGCCGTATACCGAGAAGATGGGGGCGGCAGGAAGGGAAGCTGGTACGCGGTGGGGGAGCGGGCGGTGCTGGTGCCGTACCTGCGGGAGCACGTGCCGCGGTACCACGAGTGGATGCAGGACCCGGCGCTGCTGGAGGCCACCGCATCGGAGCCCCTCTCCCTCGCCCAGGAGTTCGACGTCCACCGCTCCTGGACCCTGGACCCCCTCAGTTCCGCTCCTGCGCCCTCGTTGTTTCATCTCCTGCTTAGTTTGCCTCGATTTGGTGGTGACATGTCGTGATTGATTCGGTGGTTTGTTGTGTGTTTGTTCGCAGAGCATACGTTCATAGTGTTGGATAAGGAGTTGATCGAGGAGAGTTCGTGGCCGGGAGCCCGCACACTGAAGGTTTGCTACTCTCTTTCGCTTATTGCTTTGTAATGCGCGGTAATAGCTTAGCTTGTTTAGCTGTGCCTATGATCATGAATCGGGAGAACAAAAGTTGCAGGGACTTGATTTGACATTGGGTCCTATTTTGATTAAATGTTTTGGAGCTGGGCATGCCTCCGATTTATGTATTTGATGTCTGAAACTAGGATGCTCAGAATATAACCAAAAACCATGTTATTTTTGTACCTTTGCTGTTCTCTTTGGTCAAATAACTCTGAAGTCATGCAGTATGCTTTGCTATGGAAATACATAATCTCATATCTAGTGTGATCAAGGATAGAACTACTCATTTTAAGACATGGAGATGAAAGGTTAGGGAACTAGATTGGACTACCAATATTTACAGGATACCAATGTAGTGGTCAAGTTTAAATTTGAATTTACATGTGCATGGCTGTCCACATTTTCTGATTTGTATCCAGAATTCCAGATGCAGATATTTAATGTACCACTATATTGTTGGCTTTGGAGAATGGAGGTAGCTTTAGGCAGAAGAAAGACATTATTAGGTCATAATATCAGCACCTGACTCTTTGTCATGTCAGATCTGGTAGTTAGATATATTGTATAAAACCTATATTTATGGTTTTGATATATGGGTGTGCTTAAATGATCATTAAGTCGTTCTCTGAAAGGTCTGGTAAACACAATGGGCTAATGACATTGCTTTCTTTTTGTACAACAATATAACCATATCTTTATTTCCTTTCAATCTTTTGGTTGCGACATCTCAACGTGGTATGTTGTGAGACAAATATACAATAATCTCCAAGCAGTAGGTTAGTTTTTAGCACAGGCAAGGTCTTTGTCTCTCATCAACCAAAGTAGTGTGTTGTGCCCTGTCTCTGAGTGAATGGCAAGCCAAGGATTCACAGCACTGAAAGCATCCATGTTTCTTCTGACTTTGATTAGTTAAATTTACTTGGTTATTTCAATTTCATAAGTCTGTTAGTACTTTGAGTTTGATGTCCATCAGCTTACCAGATTTTGCTATCATTTATAGCCTGCCTTATCCATTGCAGCTATGATTGGTGATGTGAACATATATATGAATGACCCTGATGATTTGCAACTTGCGGAGATAGAGATTATGATTGCTGAACAAAAGAGGTACCACCTATGGTAGTACAGATACTTAGAACTGTTCCCACTGTCTTATACATCAGTTTTTTTCGTAAAATTTTATTCATTCCATTATATGGACAGCTACAGCACACGTTTTTTGAATGCTAATAAGCTTCAATAATCCAATGCAGGCATCACATTTAGTTCTACATTATGTGTAGATTAAACTGGCAAATGATTACAGCTATTTGGCTTCTTATCCTTTGAACTTTCAGTTCTGGGATACTGCTTCGTCAACCACATTTGTAGCATAGTTAATTTATGCGATTATTTAATAACCCAGTGGAGTTATGTTATCTCTGGCAACTTGTCTTGTTCTTTTACTGTAACAGAGTGACAACTTCTACTAGCAAGTGGATGTGTTCTAGTCCTGACATGATCTCGTTTTTATGTAGTAATGAAGGAGTTCAAGCAGTAATACATATGTCACATGAAAGTAGATGTTTTACCATTATTTGTTGATGTTGTATTTAAAAAGAAGAAAAATGTTGTTTTGCAATGAGATAGTGATTTTATTTGGTCATTTTACTCACACTTCTGTTGTTTCCTTTTACAGCCGTGGAAAGGGACTAGGTCAAGAAGCAATATTAATGATGATGGCATTTGCAGTAGAGAAATATGGAATTCACACTTTCAGAGCAAAAATTAGTGAATCAAATGCAGCATCTCTCAAGCTCTTCAGAAAATTGGTGAGCACCCATCTTCTCTCATTTCCTTGTTAGTTTGCTACATCAGGATTATCGTTGTCTGGTCTGTATGCAGGGCTTTAAGGATGCTTCATACAGTGCAGTGTTTAAGGAGGTATGGATTGTGATGCTTTATGCCACTTTTGCAAAGAATATTGAACAATACCAATATACCATAGATAATTTCTGCTGTTCTACATGACTACATTACAATTTGTCCGCAAGACCTTAACTTCTTGGGTCAAAAATGTTCAGTTAAATAATCCAAGTAGCTTATGTCTTGCTAGTAATATGGTACTCCTTTTGTTTATTTTTCTCATCTTCATAGTTTAGAGGACTTTCCACTTCTGTAAAGCCACATACAGTGACATTGATGTGCTCTCAAGTCTCAAGCCAACAATGATCTGGAAAAATAGCAGTAGTACATTGAAATAGCAGTAATTACTATTAGTGCATCTCAAAACAGAAATAATTACTCGGAACTCATTATCTTTCTATCAGGTGACACTGGAGGCACCAGCAGCTGCACTTCCCTTGAGATTTTCTCTAACCATTGGAAATTGGTAACATCTGATGTCTCAAGCTCGCCACTAATCACCGAGCATCCACATATTGGTTTTCATGGAGCGGAGCTAGCTGTGGCCTGCTGGCAGACTGACCACTGTTCTGTGCCCAAGAATTACTTGGGATAATATTGTATGGAGATAAAATAGCAGCGCCCTGTGTTGACTTCTTTGACTGCACCGGGATGTAGTATCTCTTGGAAGCTTTCCTTGATGTCTTGCCAGAAAATATTTGCTAGTTCAAACTCAATGGCATTATGGCAACATATAACAAGTTAATCTTCTGGAAGTATTTTGTGGTGGCGCATTTTATCATACTATATACATTGTTCATGATATGAGACACTTCCGTGCTGTAGAGTACTTTGCAATGCTTATTTTATATCAAGTGTGTACATTGAGTGATCACTGTTAGCAAACAGCATTTGATGACAGTGTTCGTGCAAACGACTGAGTAAAAAAAACAGCCGTTTGGTGGGGGCACTCGGCCTCGTCAAGCCGACCCAACCCGGCGGGGCTGACAAGTGGGGCCCGCTTGCCAGACTCAGTAGTCCCGTCCTGCACCCCACTCCAACTCGGGTTGCGCAAACAAAACGGAACACGATAACGAAACAGTACATAGAGAGGAGGGCGCAGAGATGGCGGCGAAGCGCGAGAACGAATCGGACGGCGACGAGCTCGGCGACGGAGGCGCTCCTCGACCGCCTCTAGCGGCCGCCCCCGTCGTCTGCCTCCTCCGGTCCGCCGGAGACTTCGCCGGCGGTGCCTTCGTCGGATCTATCGTCGGATATGGTATTACCACCCCAATTCCCCTGTTTTCCTTTCCCCGATTGCTCTATTTTGCGCTGGTGCTTTCTGTATTCCTGATGTGGTAGCTCTATTTTGCGCTGGTGCTTTCTTTACTCCTGATGTGGTAGTCTCGCGATTTTCTATTTTTGGAGCTTAGTTCTTATTAGAGCACACATAGGAGCTTTCTTTGCCTTAGGTTTTTTCGCCCAATTCTTACCAGAGTCTAAGAGCATGGACTTCTTCGAGATTGATAATGGCTCCAAGAAATTAGCTGTTTGAGAAAAAAAATTATCGCTAGATATATTGTTCGCTTTGTAGATAATTGCACATATCATGCAATTCCTTTGATTCCTTAATCTGAATTTTAGATCCTTACTGTGTTAGAATAATGGAAGCACAATTAGTTAGGGGTGCAAACGGAGCGGATAATTTCCGTCCGATCGACCGACCGAAGGCTTGCAGAACGAATACGAAAGGGGTAGATGGGTATTTGGCACTATCCGTGTTCGACTCCGAGGAAAAATATGGAATATGATATGAGATAAGTGATATCCATCCGTATATATCCGTATGTTAAGTAACATAGGGAAGTATGTTGTGCCTTCACCTAGAAATAAGATAACATATAGGCAGATTGTCACATTTAAATAGGCGGGAGTACCGAGTGTTCTTCCTTCAACATCTCAGTAATTGATCTCTCCATGTTCACTCTGATTGTACTTATACTGACCAATGTCCTGTGCAAAGAAGCGGATAATTTTCATCCGATCGACCGTCTGAAAGATTATGGAACGGATACAGAATAACGAAATGGATATCCGGTATTATCCGTGTCCGACTCCGACTCCGAGGAAAAAATATAGAATATGATACAGGATAAGTGATATCCGTCCGTATCCGCTTCGATTGCACCCCTACAATTAGTCTAGATGCCTTGTGCACCATCAAAATGATGTACTCTACATGGTGTCACTAACATCACCTGTGGGACCTAGTTATTTTCCTCGCATAAAAATAAAGTCCTTATGTTGCATGGATTATTTTTTCAGGACAAGGTTTGATTACTAAGAAGGGCTTCAAGGGCTCATTCAGCAATGCAGGGTCTTCTGCCAAGGTTAGTTGCTTGTTCATAATGTTTATGCAAATATTTTTTAGCACTTTTCCGGACAGCTTGCTCATATCACAAATTTCTTGGATTAGACTTTTGCTGTTCTCTCTGGCGTCCAGAGTTTGGTCGTGTGCTTATTGAGAAGGCTTCGTGGGAAAGATGATAGTATGTGTACTGTTTTAGTTGACCATTTATAACTTCTTGGGGGTTGGATATATAGTATGAACTGACATGTTCCTTTGGCAGTTGTCAATGCTGGCATTGCTGGCTGTTGCACTGGCCTTGCGTTGAGCTTTCCAGGTACATTTACATTGAACTAACAGTATTTTCACAGCCTACTATTGTACATTTGTACTTGGTATTGTTTTGTATGCTATCCTCAATATGGAAAAATAATAGTGCTACATGATATGGATGGTATTCTCAATCTTTTTGGCTAGTAGTTGCAAACATTTTTCTGATTACTGTACAATTTTTGGTGATCTTGTTGCTATGGATTGTTTCTTCTTACTACTGGATTCATTGAAAAAAGGTCATTTCAGTACAATTCTAGCCATTCTGAACTACTATGCATGGATTCTTGGTTGACATTTATTTCGTAAGACATTATGATGAGGGCAATCATTTGTGTTCAGCAAACTGTTTATGTCATCCATTGAGCGTAATATTTGTTTTGGGTGTGCTTCCGATTCTTGAAATGAATTTGGAATCATACTTATTTCATGAGTTAGAGTGTGAACTTCACCTGAAGTTTGTCCAGAAATACAAGACTGCAAGTGCTTCTTGTAATTACTGTAGAATTTCAATAAAGTTTCTTTTCAATAGGTCCAATATCATGTATAAGAAATTCACCAATCATGATAGCCTTGTTCTTTGCATGATAAAGAGGCATCATCTACAAATAGCAGTAAAGGACACTTAGTGCCTGTTTTGCTTGTTAATGGAGTGTTGCAGCCAATTGACAAAATTGCATGAGGGTCTATGATGATCAATGAAAAAAATTGATCTATTGTTCATGGGTCACGACTGCACAGCTTGTGCAGTCCAATTATACTGAATCATTCATGCATCGTGTGGTGCTGATTTACAGTTTATACAGGACAATTCACCACTGCTAATGTAACTCTGTATTGGCATATCAATATCCTGCAATGTTCAGTTTCATGTTGTGCTCATACATAATGAATTGCCCGTAAAGGCCAGTAAATAGTAATACTGATGGCTAAGCTGGCGATATGCTAAACACATTGTTATGCATAGCACATCTCTTGTTATTTCACACTGCATCCCTCTGTTACTTTACTGATGTATACGTTAGGAGTCATGGCAGTCATTCCCGCGTTGAGTTTAGTATAGTATTCAAGTGTGTAAGGAACGATAGCTGGCACATATGTTCAGTTGGCCTTCTAAGTAGATTAGGTGGAAGCAAGGTTGTCACGGCAAGACCGGGGCGCCTAGACGCCTAGTCGACTAGGCGTTCGCTGTGGCAACAGTTAGATGATAGTAGTTAGACGATATAATAGCATAAATTATCTAAATAACCATATCTTAAGAGGTTCAAATTAGAAGAAATCCATTGATGGAAGGGTCTATTCATAATTTTCAGAACTATAAGAACTAAACCGCAAAAAGACCAAAAAAATTCTCAATCCATTTAACCTAGCCACCGGCCATTTCCAGCCCGAGCCCAGGGCATTTCTCTCCCCCAAACCCATGCGCGCCGCCTCGCCTTTGCCCTCTTCGCTGCCGCCTCTTCCTCCCCTCCCACCGCCTCGCCTCTACCCTCCTCTCCGCTGCCTCCCCTCCCGCCGTCTCGCCTCCGCCGCCTTCGGGCTCCTCTTGAGCCTGCGCCTCCCGTGGTGGCAGCAGCCAGCGCCAAGGCCGTCTCCTCTGAGGAGGTCGAGGAACTGCACCATACGCTCAAGGAGGTCGTCCGGGTGGAGCCGAAGCTCCTAGGCCTGGGCAAACGGCCTCGGCATCCCCTTTCGGCCACCAGGATGACCTGGTTTCGCCTAGGTGATGCCGTGACAACCTTGGGTGGGAGTTCACATTGAAAGGCTATTTAAAGCGTGGACGCTTGTTTGTCGAGTTTCTTTTTTGGATCTTTTGTGTATGCGCTACCCCAAGCTGCTATTTAAAGTCCATTATTAATCTCAACCTCTATTTATCTGTTACCTGTTGGACCTTTGGTGATATATTTTTCTTGCATGCCTGTTTCTCTTAAACCAGGAGCACCTCAAGCATTGCTTCAGAGCTGCGCCACCTTTGCAGCATTCTCTTGCATCATGGAGGGGCTTAACAAGCAGCAGGCTGCAATGGCACACACACTTGGCGGAAACGCCTTGACCGTTGTGCAGAAAGGTGGCGTTCTCCCCCCATTCACGCTTCCACCACTTCTTGATGCATCTGATGCTTTAGCTTCGTGCTGCCAGTCCTTAGTACTCAAACCTAAGCACTAGACTACAGCATAGGGAGAAGAGATGCTCAAGAAAGCTAGCTTCAGTCTTCCCTGGCGTATGTAAATTTTGTTTTTGGACATGTTGAAAACCTAGATTTGCTTTTGAGTATCTGGCCAGGTTTTTCTTGCTGCATTTTGTGGCATGTGCTTGCTTAATTATATCGTGGATGGATAGATTTCGTTGACATGGCAGATAAATATTATGAAAATTCGTCTCTGTGGTGTGGCTGTTCTGCAATACTTGCATGGTGTATTGCTGTCCGTATCTGGGATATGGTTTGTTACCAGTTCAATGAAGCGGTGGCTGTTCTTCCGATTCTTAACTTGTGAAGCATATGCAAGTGTACTCATCATTGGTCCTGCAATCCGGCTCAAACCAGATGGCATCTCAGCTACCTAAGAAGAGCACTGCGTCGGCCAACTCTTCAATCTCCGACCTCGCCATTTGCGACTAACGATCAGAGTCTAATCCGAATACTAGTATACTACATCTTGAAGAGCTACACAGTGTGAACCAAAGCATCTCTTAAAACCGAAGGCAATGACTTGCGAGGACGAAGCCTCCGCGTCACGACGGCGTTGCAGCCGCAACACGACGACACCTGGGGTTGAAAAACTGGGAGGTGCTTTTGGAGAAATCAGTGCTCAGGTTCGTGTGTCGATAAATACTTCCGCGAAAAATATGACGGCGACAGCAGTACGACGAATGGCTAGCTACGGCGTGTACGAACGTATGTACGAGCTAGCCCATTTCGACCCGAAGGTTTTCTTCGTGTATGTAATGTACTGATGTGACTGCGTGCACCCACAGCTGGTACACTGCGAGAACGGGCGTCTTCAGATTTCAGGTAACTGCCACAGGCTGCAACCTCGCCAAGCGTGCCTGCCATCACACATTGACATTTTGGTTGAAATATTGCGAGGGCAGCAGACATAATCTGGGGCAATGTCAAATGCTTATACTTTTAGCTAAAGACTGATGCACGATCAGGTTGCCGTGCAGGTTTTGAAAGAAGTTTAGAGGCGATCACTTAATTCACTTGTCTTCGGAAGGAAAGTTACGGTACGGCGGTGGAAATTGACCGATGTTTAGCTAAAGACTAGATTTGAAAAATTCGCCAACTCTGAAACCTCCACCCACGCACGATCCCCCAAGCCCCAGCAGCGCAGCTTCACGTCGCCATTACATATAACCAGCTTCCCTCGCCCTCCCACTCACGAACCAGCTTCACGCCTTCACCACCCATTACATTTGCACCTCGAGTCAGAGCTCAAAGAAGCAACACAGCACAAGCAAGACTCCATGTGCTCTGCTACCATGGCGCGGCTGCTCCTCGCGGCCGTGCTGCTGTTCGCCGCCGGCGCGACGGCCCAGAACTGCGTGCCCGCGACGTTCCAGGCGGGCCGGTCGTTCCAGCGGTGCAACTCCCTGCCCGTGCTTGGCGCCAGCCTGCACTGGACGTACCACCCGGGGAACGGCACCGCCGACATCGCGTTCCGCGCGCCGCAGAGCAGCGGCGGCTGGGTCTCCTGGGGTATCAACACCGGCCCCGGCACCGGCATGGCCGGCAGCAGCGTGTTCGTCGCCTCGCAGAACGCCACCGGCGTGGTGTCCGTCCTCACGACGGTCCTGGAGAGCCTGAGCCCCAGCCTGAAAAACGGGAGCCTCAAGTTCGACGTGCCGGTCCAGCCCACCGCCGAGTACTCCGGCGGCGCGTACACGATATACGCGACGGTGGCGCTGCCGGGGAACTCCACGCAGCAGAACACGGTGTGGCAGGCCGGGCCGCTCAGCGGCGGGGCCATATCGGTGCACCCGACGTCGGGGCCGAACTTGCAGAGCACCAGGAGGCACGACTTCCTGTCCGGCTAGGGCACCCACCGAGGTCTCTAGCAAGTCCAGGCTGCATGCACCGTGCCGCCGTCGTAATGCTTATGTTTACACGTGAGGATTATCGGGGTCATGCTAATGAAAATAAATCGCACATGTTTGTAATGTTGTTGCTATTAGATTTATCAAATAAAGTGTATGCTAGCATCCTATATCATTATGGGGATATATATATTGGTGCATACAACTTAATTCTAGTTACACGAAGTTTTCAAACTCTTCCTCTAATTTTTTTCTTATACCGCACCACTCTCATTTGCAGGAT
This sequence comes from Bonia amplexicaulis, assembly GCA_036346245.1. Classification (NCBI taxonomy): domain Eukaryota; kingdom Viridiplantae; phylum Streptophyta; class Magnoliopsida; order Poales; family Poaceae; genus Bonia; species Bonia amplexicaulis. Next base: position 17,061,479 of record CM070752.1, on the reverse strand, counting down.
GATTTTGTAGAAAAACTGCATATTAAATACATAAATTATATCTCTATTACTTAAAAGAGGGAGTTAGTGTTGGTGATTTATCTGTCTCTCCCAACTCTATCTTGCACTTCTTAAAAAATCTCTAACAGAAAAAAATCTACTATAAAACAAATTTCACCATCCTACAAATTCTCTAATAAAAAAACAGAGCTCTACTAGGTTTACGGCAGAACTGAGGGCGTGTGGGGCGGGCAAGCCGATCTTGACAATGTCGACTCAACGTGCTGAAATAATATGGTTTTTTTCATAGCAAAGCACATACATTCCGCTAGTGTGTGTATTTTTACCATTATAAAAGAATCAGTTGGTGGCAGTGCGTTATTCCCTCCACAACCATTTGATCAAACCAGAAGATAGATCTAGACCACCCATCTCACACCCCTCTCTTCTTTCACACAATCAAACTGTCTCCCCTCCACTCCACTTCCCTCAGTTTTGATGAACAAACCATCGCCCCCAAAATACCAAACCCGCCTGTTTGCTTGCTGCCGGCTGCCCCAAAATCCTAAATCTGCAGCTCCCCAGAGGTCGGGCCAGTCCCCTCCTCCGGCCGGTCATGTGGGCAAAGGATCCAATGCCAACAGCAAGAGTCCAAGTTAAGAGTCCAGGGAGATTAGTGCGTGATCTATTAGGAAAGGTTAAAGCTAGAGATAAAGATTTAAGAGCTGGAGTCCATGTGTTAGGAGATAAACCATCCCCTATATCTGGATGCTACAAACGTGAGTTCTGCCAAGCAAAGAAGAGATAGTCTATTCTCTCTCAAATATTCTCTTATATCAATCTATGTAAATCCCTCTCCTCTAGAAACCCTAAGCAATTAATAAAGTGTCAGACGGGATTATGAGTACCTTTGGAATTCTGATGAGCTTAGCAATGCTAAATCCAGAGCTAAATACATGTACCTTCTGAATACAAGACAATGCGTTGTAAATTCAAAATTAATTATTATAGAAGGGGAAGGGGTTCCCTGGCCTTGCTTCTATATCTATGATTCTGGGAGCTTAAAACTAAACTGACTGCATAGTGACTACTGCACATTTTTTTGATATATGTGCACCATGGGAGCCTGAGGCTTAACAATTTTTTAGTTTCATTTGTAAGTCCTTTATATAAGACCATGAACAACTTTGTTTCAGTTAAGTTGCTCTTATTTTGGCCGTCAGTACATATGATCTATACTATTGGACTCCTGGTGCTTGTTTGGGTAGATCTGTGAAGACATTCACATATGAGTTGAAACATCCCAAAAATTCAAAATGAATTTGAATTTGCTTGATTTTCTGGTTTCCATGTACTAAACTTGTGCGAAGAATGATTTCCATGTACTAAAGGGGGCGTTCGTATTAGCTTGCTAATGGCGTTTGGTTGAAAATAAATAATAGTAATTGAAAGAAGTTGATTTTAGAAAGAGACGGCGAGCTGTGAAAAAAATATGAGAGATATGTGCGCATGAAGGGAGCAAGAGAAGTGTGGTGTGTTATGTACCTATGACCCTTTGCTTTATTTCTAGAGCGATACGACAGTGAGAGAAGTGGAAAACCGGATGTTCAAATCGGCTTTTGGCTTTTCTTAGTAGAAGCCAGTACAAATAGGGTCAAAGTTCTGGTTTGCTATCTGTATTACTATATAATGACCACTTTGCCCTTTTATTTTAAAGATGATTGCCAATGGTTTTGTATAGGTTGTTTTGGTCAGGCATATGACTACGTAGAACCCAGATAATTTTTCTTGTTTTCGATGTTCTGAGACATGCAAAGGCGATATGTTTACATTCAAGAATACAAAATTATTATTTGTTTGCTTCAAAGGGTGACTGCACAGTTGCATGATGTTTGAATTTCAGTTGCACCACACAGGCACTCGGCAAATATAAGATAAGATTGATGTTCATTATCTGGTTTTTAGATCATGTTCAATGATATATCTTACTCTCTTTTTATACTTCGTTGCAATGCACGAGTATTTTACTAATGTATGTGAATATACACCATAGCCTCTTTCATATCGTGAGGAAATGATTGATTCTAGACGGTTACCACTTACCAGTCGATGCCGTTTGCCATTGAAAATAGGCTTCCCTCCGGGGGAAAATTGGTTATCGGTGCGTGCATGTTGGTAGTCAATTAGGGTCTGTTGATATTGATTTTTCTTCTGACTTCTGCTTTTAGAAGTCGAAGTCAATACAAATGCCACATCTTTTATAAGTTATTTTTATCAATCACTACTATTCATTAGCCACTACAATATATGTTTTCATATATTGTGATATACTTTATATTTTATTATATCACAATTCTATCATAATTCTATAAGTCGGATAACGGTCCGAATATTGTAGTGCCTTTCGTTGCCTCGTCTTTCTTACATAATGCACTATTATTCATCAGTCATTATTATTCATCAGACACTACTATTCATCAGCCGCAATCAAAAGCTATGAGCAGAAGTCAATATGGGCTCTCTTCTTTTCCAATTATGGCTTGTGCCTTATGCTATATTAACTAGTTTTCAAATGGTGCATTTTTTTAAAACGGGATCAACAGAAATAATGTAGTAAAAACTATACTAGATTCAATATTATCGACCAAAATTATATATAATTATTTTTTATATACTACCTCTTACGAATAAATACAATTAAAAAATTTAAGCCATAATTCGCAAAAAAAAACCCCCCCGTCATTCCGCGATGCACCGAGGCAGAAGGTTTCACGCAAGTGGGTGCCACGCGCCGTTTGGGCGGCGGCGGAGAAGATCTCGCTGCGAGGGTTGCGTTTTGCTCCCTTACGCGCCGTTTGGGCGACGCGGCCGCCGCCACGGAAAGCTCCATCCTCGCTCGCCGCCGACCACAAAACCCTAGCCTCGGCCTCCCATGGCCGCCGGAGCCGCGACCGCCGCGCCGGCGTTTCGGCGAACTTGCGGTGCCGGGTGGAAGGAGGGCGGCACGCGAGGTCGGTTTCCGATGCTCGCTCGGGCTCAGATCCGCGTCAAGGTAACGCCACGACTTATTCCAGTTTTTGAGATTAGTTGGGGCAATTGGTGTGTTATCCTGCCTCATCGGAAGTTTAGTTTCATGTTAAATTGTACAAAATTCTCCATGTGGTTCTGATTAGAAGTTAGACTCGTCGATTTTTCGTGGCCTTCACGAACCCTATGCCGCTCTTTTGGCCTTATAGCTATAACATGTTCTTGCTTTTAGGTTGGCAAAGTTCTAGCGGATTATTATTGCAATTTATGCTGAAGTTAGGTCCCGGTTGAAGACCTCAAAATTTTCCACATGATATATTGATTTTGCCATAAAATAGTTGTTAGATAGTTAATATTGATTGCTCCTTTTTTGGGGTGCATCTTCTCATGGTTGTTAGACTTGACAATCCTTAGCTAGTCCCTGATATTGACAAACCTTGGTTTTTTTAGACCAACAGGGTAGCACGCCCCATCTACATTATCCTAAATGAAGATGAAATGCTAGTTGTGATGTTATTTTCATCTGGAGCTTGATGAAGGATTGAATCTGATGTATGTATTTGGCTTGCGTACTCATGGAAGCTTGTTAATTCATCACTAGTTCTTCTCTGCTGTAATGATGGTGGGTTTGAACCTGTGAATTGACTTTCTTTCCGGTATACTCATTCTAATCTAAGCTTCATGTCGGTGGGAGGGTTCTTAACTGGATGTGTTCATTCTCCCTGCCTCAAAATTTGCAGCATTGTGCACCTAATTAGAACTTAATTTGAGAAACTTAGTTAACCTTATCTTTTTTTATTCTAATTTATTTTGTCATCATTCTGCATTGGTTTATTCTGAGTGATATATGCTGTCATCATTTTCCAATGATTTTTTGAGGCAACCTGGTAACTTGATGTGTCCATTCTGCATGTTATTTCTTGTAGTTTGCTACAGGATTTCATAACTTGCTGCATACCACTGTGATATCTTTTCACATTTGTCCCTAGTTTCTGCCTTGTGCATCCATGTGATTTGAGAATAAAGACCTATAGCCAGTACCACATTGATGCTGTGGTTCAGGACCTTGACAAGCCACCTTGGCGGTTATCGATGATATATGGTGAGGCAGCATCATTTGCGACATAAGACCTGGGCTCTCCTCAAATTCCTGAGAAGAGAATTGACTTTGCCATGGGTCTGCATTGGTGACTTTAATGAGATCCTCTGGCGTGAGGAACAATTTTGCCCAAATGAAAGAGAGGAGTCTCTCATGGAAGGTTTCTGGGATGCTGCTCATACTTGTGGACTCTGTGATTTGGGTTATGTTGGCCTTGATTGGACATGGGAAAGAAAATTTTCAGGGGCCACAAATGTTGAGTTCGCCTTGATAGAGCTTTGGCTGACTATGCTTGGAGTATTCTTTTCCCGATGGCTTCAGTTTGACATCTTACTGCAGCTTCTTCAGATCATTGCCCCATAGTGCTTCATACTCAAAGAGAGGATCTTGTGCTGTTGAAGGGCCAGGCAGGGAGTATTTTCAGGTATGAAATGATGTGGGAAACACATCAGGAGCTATCCCCTTTAATTGGAAAATTCTGGAGCGAAGGCACTCCTTGGCTGAATTTATTAGAAGCTGAAAAGAAGTTAGCAAAACTGGGAAAAGAACTTCAGCGGTGGAGTTTTAATTCTTTTGGAAGTGTGAGGAAGGAGCTGCGAACTCTAAAGAGGAAGTTGTCGGCTTTGATCCTTCTCGTATCGGCCTGTCTTTGGAGGAAAAGAAGGTCAAGGAACGTATCATCGAGTTAAATTATAGAGGAGAGGTAACAGACAACGATCACATATTGCTTGGCTTCGTGAGGGCGACAGCAACACAGCCTTTTTCCATCAGAAAGAAAACTGAAGAAGGAAGAAGAATCACATTAGTCTACTTGTTAGGCCAGACGGTTCATAATGTACAGATGAGAACGAAATGAAGGAGCTCACTGCAAACTTTTTATAAATTCTTGTTCACTTCAGAAGGAACTAGTAACATGGAACATGTTCTCCAACATGTCCCAATCAAAGTGACAGCCCAAATGGATGAATTCCTCTCAGCTCCCTTTATTGAAAAGGAGGTAAAAGAAGCACTCTTTCAGATGTTCCCAACCAAGGCCCAGGGACCCGTCGGATTTCCAGCACACTTCTTCCAGCGTAACTGGGATTTGTGTGGTGCAGAAATTACCAGGACGGTGCTGGCCATGCTCAACGGAGGTGATATCCATCTAGAGGTAAATAGCATGTTCATCGTTCTTATTCCTAAAGTGCAAAATCCTACTTCTCTTGTGCAGTATAGGCCAATTAGCCTGTGCAATATTATCTACAAAATCATTTCTAAAACTCTTGCTAACAGGCTAAAGGTTATATTGCTGAATATTATTTCTGAGGAGCAATCAGCATTCGTACCGGGACGGTTGATTTCGGATAATATTCTTGTGGCATATGAGTGCTTGCATTACATGAAGATTAACAGAGCAAAGAAGAATTCATATTGTGCTCTAAAACTTGACATGACTAAGGCCTATGACTGGGTCTAGTGGGATTTCTTGGAGGCGATGATACAAAAAGTGGGTTTCAATCAACAATGGGTTTCAATTATAATGAAATGTGTTCGATCAGTTTCCCATTTGGTTCTCTTTAACGGTGGGAGACTTCAACAATTTATTCCAACCAGGGGCATCCGGCAGGGGGACCCAATATCTCTTTACCTTTTTCTGTTGTGAGCGGAAGGCCTCTCATGTTGCATTAAAAAGGGAGAATTGCTGTAGCAGCTACAAGGAGTGCAAATTAATGTAAGGGCACCAACAGTAAGCCACATTTTATTTGTTGATGATAAGTCTTCTAATGTTCAAGGCAACTACTAAAGGGGCAGACTTGATTCAGAGAATTCTTGATCTTTATTGTGTTGCATCAGACCAACTTGTTAACTTTTCAAAATGAACAATTTTCTTCAGTAAAGGATGCAAACAGCAAACTCGTGATTTGATTAAGCAAAAAGTGCAAGTGTTCAATGAGTCCCTAAATGAGAGGCATCTCGGTCTTCCTGCTGATGTCGGCAAATCAAAAGAAGGTGTTTTCAAATACCTAAAAGACTGAGTTTGGAAGAGAGAACAAGGATGGATGGAGCAATCCTTGTCAGCGGGAGGGAAGGAAGTGCTAATAATTCAGTGGCACAAGCAATTCCAACCTACTCAATGGGTTGTTTTAGACTCCCAAGAGGATTGTGCAATCATCTAAATTCTTTGATCAAGCAGTTTTGGTGGGGTTGTGAAAGGGGCAAAAGGAGGACAAATTGGGTCTCTTGGGATACTTTGACCTTGCCAAAATTCATGGGTGGTTTGTGTTTTCGGGATACTAATATTTTCAACCTGGCTCTTTTTGCAAGGCAAGGATGGAGGCTTCTACAGAATCCAAATTCTCTGTCTGCTCGCCTCCTCAAAGCTGTGTATTATTCCAATGGAGATTTTATTGAAACAACATTGGGCAGCCGGCCTTCTTACATGTGGCATGCTATTACTGATGGTCGGGAAATTTTGAAGCAGGGGCTTATTAAACGAATTGGCAATGGTGTAAACACTTCAATTTGGGACCACAACTGGTTGCTAAGGGATTGGATGCTCAGACCAATTTGTGGCAAAGACGCCTCTCTGCTGAACTCATTGATCCTGTTACTTGTACTTGGAGGCGGGATACGCTGAATAGGTATTTTCTGGTCATGGACAAAGAGGTTATTCTTAACATCCCTTTTGAGTTCCTGTAATCAAAAAGACTCATGGGCTTGGCACTACGAGAGGAATATCACGCTCTCTGTTCGGTCTGCATAGCACATGCTTGTTCCAAGTTGAAAAGCAGAGAGAAGATTGGTTAGATAATAGACCAAATGTGCCAACCACAACAGCGAGTCAAGAGAGCCTGGAAATTGCTGTGAGGAGTACAGATACCTTCCAAGATCAAGATTTTTCCTTGGCCATTAGCAAATGATTCTATTCCTACTGAGGGGGTTAAGAAACATTGCAATATGGCGACATCACCGAAATGTAAAATCTGTGGAGCAGATAATGATTCTTGGGACCATGCTTTGATTAACTGCACAATGCTAAGTGTGTCTGGGCATTAGTTGATGAAGAATTGACTGCTGTCGTTGCTTCTCTGAATATTGGCAGTCCAAGGGAATGGTTATTTTTTCCTAAGGGAAAATCTGAATAATTTTGATTTCATGAGATTCTGGTGACATGCTGGGCTATTTGGCATGCTAGTAGGAAAGCACATAGCTTCATTCAGAACTTTTTGATGGAATAGGAAACTGTATCTGCTAAGACCTCAAATAGGAGAATACTTATTCAGAAACTGAAGAAGAAAGCCCCGAGATGGATTCCACCCGCTGCAGAATGTGTTAAACTCATTGTCGATGCAACTGTTTCTCGCTCAGGGGTGCTGTTGGGAGTTATTTGCAGAGATGAACAGGGAAGTTTATCGCTGCTAGTGCAAGGGTTTGGCAAGATCTAAATGATCCGGCTTCCCTATAGGCGCTGAGCTGCTGTGAGGCCCTGTCTCTCGTCCAAGACTGTAATCTGGACAGAATGTGTGGCCACTGATTGCTTAGAGGTGGTAAATAACATTAAGAAGAAGGCTAGATGTCAGTACTTGGCTGTGCTTAGTGAATTTGAGGCTCGCAGTGCTAGCTTTAGGGCATGTTCTTTGCGGCTTCTAAAAGTGGCTTTTGGTTTTTGCTATAGTAGCTAATTTTCAAATGGAAAATTTTCTTAAGACGGGAGTCTGCAAGTTAATTGTAGTATACGTTAAAATCTTAACATCTGTACCAGCTAAAATCGCAAGCATCTTTTTCTCCATAATATCTATCGTAAACAACTAAAATTCAAATATTTTAGCCAAAAGCTATAAGCCACAATTATAAAGAACAGACCCTTAGGTGCAAATCAGGCACGAAGGAAGGGAGTCGAATAATGATGCTCATGTATTAGCTAAGATAGTAAGCTTTTTGAGGAGGGGCGACATGTTTGGTTGCTCAATTCTCCTGTCTACATTGATTGTATCTTTACTATTTAATAAATTTGAGTTGGTGGTTGATGCATTCTCCTTCCTTCTTAACCGTTTGATGTGAATACTAAAATCTTGACCATCTATCTAACATCACTCTCCCTCTCTCATATCTAACTACCCCTTCTCTCCACTTCCACTAACAGTTACCATCTTCCATCTCTTCTACCCGGCCTCTCTCGCCTCCCTCCCCTCCTGCTCCGCTTGCTTTCACTCCCTCTCCGCTTCACCTCCCTATGCCCCATGCCCCTCCTGCCGCGCCGCTGCCTTCTGCTCCCCCGGTGTCGGCGTCCGCCCACGACACGCGGTGCAGGAACGGGACGCACGATGAGGACGACGGCGTGGGGTGGGGAGGAGGAGTAAGCGAGGAGGTGGGGTAGGGAGGGAGGTACGGGAGAGGTGGACACCGACGGCGAGGGAGACGAAGAGCGCCAGAGAAGAAGAGCACCTTGTTGCGGCCGATATGCCACCGCGAGCCCCATGGGGACGAATAGCACCACGCAGCCGCGAGCACGCCCCTGCTGCGCGCGGTGGACACCATCGACGGCCACCTCGGCAGCGAGCAAAGGGCCACCGGATCCGGGCCTCGCTAGGGGACGAGATCGCAGGAGGAGGTTAGGTGGGCGGGTGATCGGCGGCGCGGCGTGGAGCGGAAGCAAGAAGCGAGAGAGGGTGTCGCGTGGTGGGTTGGTCGGGTTCGGCAGGGTCGGGGAGCGGAGCAAAAGGGGGTCGGTGGGATGGAAGCAATGAACGGCAAGCGGGTGCGGTGGGGAAATGGTGGCTCGGCGCTTGGAGTTGGTCGGAGTCGGTGTGGTGCATCTGCGGTGTGGACCCGGGAGTTGGCACCAGCCGGCTCGGCCCGTTTTCGTTGTAAAAGATAGTGAGATGGGAGGATGGTTATTCGATTAGTAAAGTTATCGTTTCATTAATGGCGTGTGATTTTAAAATTTTTCTTACGCTTTGTTAAGTGAAAAAAAATGATGACATGTCAATTCCAATGCTTCTCTCTCTGCACTGTAATACTAGTTGAATGTCCGTGTGTTGCTACGGATTTTAAAATTTTGTCATACTACATGTTCAAAAATTAATGGGTGGTAAAATTTGTTAGAACATGCATACAAATATATTCTAATTTTTTTTAAATCCATAGCAATACATGAATATTCAGCTAGTCTGTAAACAGTGATCAATAAAACTCCAATCGAGATTTGGTCTCGCCAAGTGGCGCGTGTGTGTGACTAGACGAAACCTCCTCTCTCTCTCTCCCGAAAAGAGAACAAAGAGTTATTCGTGCAAGCCACATGCGCCCCCCGCCTAGTCCACTTGAGTTGGGTCGCGGTTCAATTGCCCCTTCCGGGCCAACCGGCACGGTATCAGCGGCCTCGGGCACATGCCGCGTCGACCCAAAGGCTGCAAGTCCAATGGCAGGGCTGAAAAAACCCCAAAAAACAGGAGTTTCGGTTCGTTTGCCCCGGCGCGTTGATCGGCAAGTTTCGGCTCAGGGCCGCGCCGTGGTTGCCATACATGTTCTCGATTGCCACCGGCCGACGGATCCCACCGCAAGCACGCCGGACGGCCAGATCCGTCCGGTTGCGCGCCCTGTACGAACCTGCCCCCCCGGCCTGGAGCCGTCCACAGTCGCGTGCGTCGGATGATCTGCTGTAAAACTTGGCATGGCCCCGAGAGGTCTGAACTCCGAAACCGGCATCCTGCCTCGTCCGTTGCTTAATCGCCAACGTTGCTTAATCGTGTGATCAAAGCATCGTTCGGTGTCTTATAATACGATTTGTGCCACCTCTAGCCCCACTGGGTCACCGACAAAGATTTGATGTACCGGCTCTGGATCGAAGCATCAGTCATTAGAAAACCAGCATGGCGATACCTGAACTTTGGCTCATGTGTGAATCAAAGCATGCTATTCCGAGGTTCTTGTCTTAGAACCGAAGGCAACGACTTATGGGGACGGTGTGACGAGCTCTTTCGCGTAACATGCGTCATTGCCGCCGCAACACGAGAGCCCTTGGGGTTGGAAAACATCGGGAGCTAGGTGCAGTGTGAAAAAGTCATATGCAGGCTCATGTGACGAATCGTCCATATGCCAAGAGGCTGAGGGCGACTGCAGGACGACTGCAGGGCCGGGGCGCGTACGGACGTACCAGGCAACATTTCGATGTGAGATTTTCTTCATGTAGCTGCGTACACGATACTGCATTACTACTGCTGCCGTTGCGACTTGCGAGAATGGACGTCTTCATGTAAAACCCTTCAGGCCGCAACCTCGATCGCCAAGCATGTCCTCCATGACATCTGGCAGAAATCATCTAGGGCAACGTTAAATCAGATGCAGTCATCCTGGAGAAATACATTGCCAGGATGACGCCATCATGCCCCTTGTAGGTTGCAGGTGTTGAAAGACGGTTCTTGAAGGTGATCGTTCGTCTTCCAGATGGAAGGTGTGATACGGCAGTGGAAATTATCCGATGTCTACAGAGTCTGAATTTGCAATTCTAAAAGCTTCGTTAGGAGTAGGTAGCCGCCTTGTAAATGGGCAAGAAGTAGGCGGCTAGGAGCAATGAAAGCGTGTTGTTTCGTCCAGCAAAAAATTTGATCGAAACGATTAATTTAGGGTATGAACTATAAGATATTTGGTCAAAAGATCAACAAAATATAATAGCCATGGCCCATGGAACGAACTACTTGTTCGGAGACCTAACTACCAGTCTAGCATACCATTTATTAGGAATCTGCTGCAACCTAAAAGCAATAAGTTTTTTTTTAAATCACATCAATGATTCTCGTAAGACAAGGAGCATTTCTATTGTTCAGTTTTGAGTATTTGTATTTGGCTTGGCTCCTGTATCGCACGTCTCTTGAAGACTTGAACAGCATGTACAAGTCAAAATTCAATGACCAGTTCGTGATGTGTATCATTTGCTTTGCTAATATTTTTTTTGCTCCTGATTCGTACCTTCGTTTGTCCACGGTCGCTTAGTCAGATTGAACAAAGATGTTCAAATTTTACAGTCTGAAAGATATGTACTATCGTACGTATGTAAGAGCAAATCTTAATGGGAGATGAACCACTTCCACTTGCATTGTTTTTTTTTGTTATGACCAGTTGATGTCATCAACGAGGCTTCGTGTAGGAATAAGTCCGAGTGCTTGGTCATCTGCGTACAAATTAACCCTAAGTAGATCTGGAACTCAAATATTTTACACTACTAAGTACTTCAATGTTTTGCCGATACATTTATAAAATTATGCTAGGGTTAATGATACATTGTGGAAAATCACTAGATGGTTGGAGTCTGCTATCTTATCCTAGGATTGAGGCTTTGGTATGAGTTGGAGATAGTGCCATAGCACATTGGGTTTGTGGTCGGTTGCCTTATTTGTGAAAAGTAAGCACTAGAATCTTATACTAAGTAAAAGACATAAAAATCTCTTAATCATAAATTTTGACTTGTCAAGTCTGGTTTATAGCTACTCAATTCGATCGAATATTTACAGGATGGTTTACTTTTCCAAAAGTTGGAACAACTCGTGTATAATAGAGTGGTATGGAAGTAGTATCTTCCATACTTAACAACGGTAGGTATACTCAGAGTCGGTTCGTGGCTTCCACTTTGGCCAGTGGATTACTGACAATGGATGTCCCTGAGCTTACTGGGTAGAAGCTAGGGAGAAAAGAGTAGTGAATAATCTTATTATCTCAACTCAGTCGCATGCTAACAGGTTGCATGTCTGTAGCTTGATATTATGAGTCTAAAATATCTCGTAGATAAAGTTGGACGAATCTGCAGAGTATAATAAATGATATTTGAATACGCCGTGCTCCTGGTTAATGGAGTTGTATTTCGTGGGTGATTCCAACAATAAGGCATAAGTAGAATTTAGAGGATTTTGCTATGAAAATTGTGAATAACAAATCCCTTTTGTTGGTTAAGTATTGTCTTAATGTTTTAAATGCAAAGTTTTTTTTATCAGTAAACTTGCATATATTATTGACATATTACAACCCGTGACTATCCAATTAAATTTCTTGTATATTAGTTATCTAGTCTTCTCATGTGGCTTGCTAAGTATCTAATGTACTTAATCTTATTTATTTTCATTAGAACAGACATAAAAAGAAAAAGAAAAGATGCTCTAGTTGGACTATCGCGGGAAATTTGATAGTCCTATCCGTAAAAGTAGGGTCGTTACACTCTTGACACTTGTTCATCAGTGTTCCAGTCGTTTTAAATTACGAAGAATACTGATCTGAATAAAAGTACCGTAAAAAGAGTTCAATTTTGGTGAAAAAGGAGTGCCAATCGAAGTGGCCGCTTGGACACGCGAAGCCAAGTTTAGCAAGCTCTGCCGGTTCTGGCTCTGTCATGCATGAACTGAAGTACAAATGTACTTCCAGTTTGTGGAGCGCTATGATTTTTCGCCTCTTTGCAAGAATTTTTACTGTGCGAAGTTCCGTGGAATGTTGGTTCGGTACAAGCGTGTGCTCAGCGAGTGAAAGCGATTTACACCTCAAAAGTCCTCAGCTTTGTCCTCACTGCGATTGCTTCTTTGGCCTCTGCTCCATACAGTCAAATTCGGCAATATACGGACGTCCATATGACAAGCAGCAGCCACAAGTCAACTAATCCCCAGAGCAAAAACGAGCCGTCAAAATGTAGGACCAGGCCACTGTTCTTCGTCACAGAATCAAAGCAAGCTCTCTCGTGATCTTTTGATCCTGTTGTTTTCAGCTTCTAAAAGCTGTTTTTCAGCTTTTTTACAGTAACTAGTTTCTAAATAGAATATTTTTTTCAAGATAGGGTCTACTAGTTAATTGTAGTACATACTTTACTGATTTCATTTATATAAGCAAAAACCGCACATGAATTTTTATTACTCTGTAATCTCTCGTACAAACAAATTTAAAAGTCATAAGCCATGACCAAAAAGCACAAGCCATGACCAAAAAGAACAGGCCCTTTATTCTATGCATACTTACGTACGGTCTGCTAATATGGACAGTACATACAGTCAAAGTAGATCCAAAAGCCAACAAAGATTCGTAGAAATATCAAACATGTACATATCGCTCACTAGATTTTATCAACTCGTGGTCTTTTCAGCTTTTAAAAACTATTTTTCGAATGTTTTTTACAGTAATAAGCTTTTAAACGGAGTATCTTTTCAAGATAGATTATACTAATTAGTTATAGTACATATTGTACCGACTTCATTTATATCGGTAAAAATTGCACATAAATTTCTATTATTCTATAATCTAATACATAAATAGCCTAAAAATTACAAGACATAATAAAAAACTATAAGTTTTAGCTAAAAAGACAGACCTAGGACTAGTCTCTGCGATGAATAAGTCAATTGCAAGTGTCTGACTCACGCGGTAAAACCCGGTCATGATCGGTCAAACGCGTGGTGGGCTTCCATATGGCACGCGCCTGAGGCAGCAGAACAGGTGAAGTAGGCCTCCCAAGTCCAAGGCTCCAACAACTCTCGTGCTGTGTGCCTTCTGCATAGATCTTGGGAGACGAATCTGTCGACGCCGGGCATGTCGGACGCACGTGGGGAAAAAGGCGTCACCAATCAAGCGAACTCACTGCGTACACAAAATTTGTTATGAGACAGATATGAACGTTGAGAGAGAGCTGGAGATACGTAGGAGCTTAGGTAGCAGCGGTGGCAGCTTTATATTTTAAATTGAACTTGTCTCGAGCAGCGGCGGTTGACCGAGCAGAACACGGTGTCCAGTCTTTGAACTTGCTCCTACCTAATCCTCTTGCAGTTTTTCTATTGCCATTTCGTTCGCCAGCCTCCAACAACTCCCGGCGACTCGGCTGCGGGCAACAAGGCCACGACGGCCACTAAACGTGGAAAAGGTGTGCCCCTCTGCCGTGTGGTGCGGGTACGTCCAGGCTACAGGAGACACTGCCGATTGCACGCATAGCAGCTACAGTCAAACTCTTTCTCATGATGGTACGACGAAGGTTTAAAGGTATTGTGCAATGATAAAGTCATTTCCTTCCATCTACGGTGCTCTACACCGTACCAGCGATCCTTTTGCTGAAATAATAGGTGGCTTTGAATCCGTCGAAATAACAGGTCGCGTAACAGCATGGTTCTTTCTCAGGATTACAGGAAGGAGGTACAACCGATGGCGCTGAGGAGGCAGTTTCTATTTCTGAATATGTGCAGCAGCAGCAGCAGCAGCCGCAGCCTGTTCATGTGATGCGCACTCGGCTACGTGATAACATACGTCAACCCAAGACACGCACAGATGGCACAGTCTTGTATCCAATTGATGGCCGACGAGCTAGCGCTAGCTGTGGAAGTTGAACTAGTGAGCCATGTTGAAGCTATGAAAGATGAAAAGTGGAAGAAAGCCATGGATGATGAGTGCAATGCTTTGCTCAAGAATGATACATGGTGTCTTGTTCCTCATCATGGTCAGAAGATTAATATCATTGACAGCGGATGGGTGTTCAGAGTCAAAAAGAAGGCAGAAGGATCGGTTGAAAGGTTTAAATCTTGGTTAGTAGCAAAAAGGTTCAAGCAGCATTATGAAATTGATTATGAGGACACATTTAGGCTCCACTCGGTTGGGCTGAAAAGCAGTGGCTTACGGCTGAAATTGCATTGTAGCGGCTGAAATTTCACTATATCTGAAGGTTGACAACACAAATGAATATGGAAAAAAAAGAACCGGCAAAAAAGCTCAAAAAACGAAAAGTTCAGAAAAAGACGAAATTTATGAATAGTGAAAAATAAGCCAGAAGCTGAAGCCGAAATGAGCGGGGCAGTCCCGTAGTCAAGCTTACGACAATTAATCTTGTTCTCCCTTTGACAATCTCTCGAGGTTGGAATCTTCGTCAACTTAATATCCAAAATGCCTTCTTCTGTGGTGTGTTAGAAGAAGAAGTCTTTATGCGCCAGCTACCAGGATACGAGCATAGTGGCAATCCTAATCATCTCTATAAATTGAGTAAAGCTATGTATGGACTTAAACATGCCCCTAGAGCCTGGTACTTAAGGTTGAGTTCAAAGTTACAAGAAGTGGAATTCATAACGTCTAAGGCAAACTCATCTCTATTCATCTATAAACACCATGAAGACATAGCATATATGTTAATTTATGTGGATGACATTGTTGTGGCCAGTTCATCTGAAGAATTTACAACTGGTCTTCTTAAACAATTGCAGGAAGATTTTTCTATAGAGGACTTGGGCAATATTCATTACTTTCTCAGTATTGAGATGCACAACAAAACAAATGGCATTGTCTTGACTCAGAAGAAATATATCAATGAGTTGTTAATCTGTGCAAATATGCAGAACTACAAGCCGATGTCAACTCCTATGACAACTACAAAGAGACTCTCGAAAATAGGAGGTAAGGCCTTGTTGACAAATGAAGTAATGGCTTACAGGAGTATAGTGGGTACTTTACAGTATTTGACATTAACAAGACCTGACATAGCCTTCTCTGTGAATAAAGTATGCCAATTTTTTAGTAGCCCAACTGATCAACATTAGTGAGCTGTCGAATAGATACTAAGGTATCTAAAGGCCACGTCGTCCATGGGATTATTGATTTGTAAGTCAGCATCATCTCTGGTGAGTGCCTTCTCGGATGCTGATTGGGCAGGGAGTCCTAATGACAGGAGGTCACTTAGAGGCTTTGTTGTGTTCTTTGGAGCCAATCTCATATCTTGGAGCTCTAGGAAGCAGGCAATAGTTTCTCGATCAAGCACTGAATCTGAGTATAAAGCTCTAGCAAATACGACGGCCAAAGTAGTATGGATTCAATCCTTGTTGGGAGAATTGGGAGTGTTTCAGTCCCGGGCACCATGTCTTTAGTGTGACAATCTTGGCGCAATATACCTCTCTGCAAATCCCATGTTTCATGCACGAACAAAACACATCGAGATTAATTTTCATTTTGTCAGAGAGCATGTGGCTTGCAAGGCCTTGGAAATTCGATTCATCTCTTCACACGATCAGGTTGCACAAGTGTCTACAAAACCGCTTTCAGTTGGGCTGTTGTCTGATTCTCGGCGCAATCTCAACCTGATAAGCTGTGATTAAGGGAGGTGTTAAGTAACGTATCTGCGGTGATCTCTATCCATATGAGAGGGCTGTGTACGAGTTAGTTATTGTAGATATCCCGGTATCGTAGTCTCCCTGTAAACTGCGATTCTGTAGATTGTACCAAAAACCCCTTCCTTTGTACTGCTCACGATACGGCAACAGAAGTAATATAGGTTCAGAGGCTCTTGAGCCTTCCTGGTGCGGGATCCTAAATCAATCTCCTTCTTCCTCTTGCTTATTCTTTTCACATGAACATTGAGAAAGAGCTGGGGATATTTAGGAGCTTATGTAGCAACGGTGGCAGCTTTATATTTAAATTGAACTGTCTCAAGCATACTCACATTAAACAATAACAAAGGACTCATGCGCAATTGCCTAGATCATAAGAAAAGGATGACCGGAAGAGAACGAAAGGAAGCAGCGGTTGACCGAGCAGAACACGGTGTACAGTCTTGAACCTACTCCTACCTAATCCTCTTACAGTTTTCTATTGCTATTTCGTTCGCCAGCCTTCAACAACTCTCGGCATCTCGGCTGCGGGCAACAAGGCCACGACGACCACTGAACGATGACCCGTGTGGTGCGGGTACGTGTGACTACGTGCAGGCTACAGGAGACAGTGCCAACTGTGCGCATAACAGCTAAAATCAAACTCTTTCTCATGATGGTATGATGGGAGGTTTAAAGATACTGTGCAATAATAAAGTCATTTCCTTCTGTCTACGGTGCTTTACACCCTGACAGTGCCAATCCTTGAAGCACTTTTCTACAGGGTAGGGCCTCAGCTGAGATCCCTCCTTGTTGACCGTTGATCTGACGTAGGATCAACAATGGACGGGGAGAGGCCCCCCTCCACTGGATTTTCTTCCGCAATTCTTTTGCTGAAATAGCAGGCAGCTTGAATCCGTCGAAATAAACAAGAACCTATCGGATGCGGATGTGCCTTCTATGTCTGCCCTTTGCAGCATACCCGTCGTCGTCATACGGCCTGTCATCTGAACCATATCATAAGCCTCCCTAGAACTTTCAATACATACTTGTCCCAAATGAATTGTACCACCTCGGTTATCCAGCGCCTAAGACCACGTCATATAGACACGAAAAAGTGGAATTGGCTACCATATCATAGAGATCCCCAGCAAAGACTGCGAAAGGGTTGTTGACCAGGTCAACCTGGAAGCTTCCACCCATACGCCAACTCTCCCCCAACACAACCGCGCTTCGCATCCCCATTACATAATACACATATATATATATACATAACCTCCCTTGCTTTCCCTCACGGCCTAACCGGCTTCACGCCTTCACCTCCTATTCCCATTCCATTTGCACCTCGAGTCGGAGCTCAAAGGAAGAAGCGACGCAGCACAAGCAAAAAGGCTCCAAGCTAGTGCTCTACTACTACTACCATGGCGCGGCCAGGCCACACGGCGTGGCTCCTCCTCTTGGCCGTGCTGCTGCTCGCGGCCGGCGCGACGGCCCAGGACTGCCTGTCGGCGACCTTCCAGTCGGGCCGGTCGTTCCTGAAGTGCAACTCCCTGCCCGTGCTCGGCGCCAGCCTGCACTGGACGTACCACGCGGAGAACGGAACAGCGGACGTCGCGTTCCGCGCCCAGTCGGGCACCGGCGGATGGGTCGCCTGGGGCATCAACACCGACGGCACGGGCATGGCCGGCAGTAGCGTGTTCATCGCGTCGCAGGACGGCAGCGGAGTGGTGTCCGTCCTCACCACCGTCCTGGAGAGCACGTCCCCCACCCTGAACAACGCGACCCTCAAGTTCGACGTGCCCGTCGCGCCCACCGCCGAGTACACGGGCGGCGCGTACACGATATACGCCACGGTGGCGCTGCCGAGGAACTCCACGCAGCACAACACGGTGTGGCAGGCCGGGCCGCTCAACGGCGGGGCGGTCGCGCCGCACCCTACGTCGGGGCAGAACATGCAGAGCACGCAAAGGCTGGACTTCCTGTCCGGCCAGAGCACCGGGGCCTCCAACTCCAGGCTGCACCGTCGTAACGTGAGTTTTTCTCCTCCTGCCGCTCTCCAGCTTGATTAATTCAGTAAACAGATATAATAGGACATGTTGTTTTTAGCTATGGTTTGTGAATTTTTAGTTGCGGTTTATAGTTTTTGGGCTATTTGTATGAGATTATAGAGTAACTGAAACTCACGTGCTGTTTTTGCCGATAGAAATAAAATCGGTATAGTATGTACTACAATTAACTAGTAAAAAAATACTTCGTTTACAAGCTAATTAGTATAGAAAAAAATCAAAATCTAAAGTTAAAAGCTGAAAAAGATCAGATCTATGCTTCGATTTTCTTGAATGGATTTTCTTGAATGGTTCAACGCTTGATCGGCTCGTTTCATTGCCGAATTTTTTAGATGTTAGGTAAGTTATGATAAGGAATGAAGTATAGGACGGCGACGTTGCATTTATTAAGATGTTAGGATCAATTATTTCAGCTTAGGTGGAGATGACCGGAACTGTGATAGCTGCTCGATTGATGTATTTGGACGTGACATACAAAATCAGCCAAATGGTTTACTTTCACGCTCTGTGCTTTTAATAGCACGATGTGATTACCTCAACTATAGGCTTGAAATTCTATCTTTCGGTGTATTTTTAACTATTTTTCAATTTCGTTTCTTTTAGATTTTTTATTTTTTTGAGTTTTTTTGCATGTTATTTTTTTCGTATACGTTTGCATTGTTTGTGGTGGGCTAATTTATTTTTTTATTTTTAAAAAATTTAATTATATCAAATAAATTATCATTAATTACAGTATAATTTTAGCTAATTGAAACTTTAACTTATAAGTTATTTTTTCCAGTAAAAACCCTTTTTCTCATGAGTTTCTAGAAAAAGGATGGTCAAAACCCAACCGAGAAGCAACAACTTGGGGAGCCGCACCTGGACCATGCCTATGAATTGTCACCTGTCGAACTTTAGTAGCAATGCCGTTTGGTACCTAGAGCTGTTCAACCTAGTACACGCTTTTCACATATTCTGATCAGAAAGCATTTAAATGTTGGAGTTGTCCAAGTGCGTTAGACCTTTATTCAATATTTTAGATCTAGAGTATTTATATTTTTTTTAGAGAGGATGAGATACAGAGGATCTATTAGATGAAAATCTAACGTTCTAAATTCGTTTTTGGATAGAGAGGAATATAAGGGATTCGTTGAATAGAGATTTAACGTCTTAAAATTTAAGTGTTTCTAACATAAAAAAATACTAAGTGCTCCTTAGCACTTCTCCTATGTATTGCTGACACGAGGACTCTTGGTAATTTAGTAATCTGCATCAAATTCAGCTGTCGAGAATTGTTGAAAAGACCTAGAGCCCGCTCAGTTGGGTTGAATTTTGGTGGCTTATGACTAAATTTTCACTATAACTGGTTGAAATTACGCTGTAGCTGATGGTGACTTATTTGACATAATTAAATTTAAAAACTTAAAAATAGAAAAATGGGTTAGGCATAAGTATAATGCAAACGAATATGGGAAAAAAGAATCAACAAAAAAGCGAAAAAATCAGGAAAAGATGAAATTAAGAATAGTGAAAAATAAGCCAGAAACCTAAGTCCAAATGAGCGGGCCCTAATCACCTCAAAGACCAATGTTTTTCTCCTTGATTTTGATGGAAAAATTATTTTGCTAACTCTAACCATGGCACGCATGCGTATATACAGATCCACGGAGTGCTAAACGCGGTGAGCTGGGGCGTCCTGATTCCCCTTGGCGCCATGATCGCACGTTACCTGCGCGTCTTCGAGTCCGCCGACCCGGCATGGTTCTACCTCCACATCGCCTGCCAGTGCTCCGGCTACATCCTCGGCGTCGCCGGCTGGGGCCTCGGTCTCAAGCTCGGCAGCGAGTCAAAGGGCACCACCTACCATCCCCACCGCAACATCGGCATTGCCATCTTCTGCCTCGCCACTCTCCAGGTTTGTACAATCACACACAACGTTGTTACTGTCACATTGCCGTGGCCGAAGCTGACTGGACGCTTGGTTTGTTCCATGATCAGGTGTTTGCTCTGCTTCTGAGGCCGGACAAGAAGAACAAGTACAGGTTCTACTGGAACATCTATCACCACTCCGTTGGCTACTCAGTGATCGTCCTGGCGGCCGTCAACATATTCAAGGGGCTCAACATCCTGAAGCCGGCCAGCGGCTGGAAGACGACCTACATTGTCATCCTGGCGACGCTCGGCGGCATCGCCCTCTGCCTCGAGGCCATCACGTGGGTGATCGTCCTGCGGCGGCGCAAGCGTGACGCCGACAAGTCGCACCGCGGCGCCAATGGAGACAACGGCGCAGGCTGGCAGCACCAGCAGGGTGCATAATCAGATGTACGTGTGCATTGCACTATGCGTGTAGCTTTGCTGCGATGTGTTGTTGTTTTGAGAGACATGTTGTATCTTTCCCCTCTTCTTACTGCTGCTGTAGAGTAGACCTTTTCCTCTTTTTTAGGGTTCTATGATGCCATTTGTATACTTTTGTTTCGCGTTGATGTATGATTACATTTATTTATATGCATACTTTATGATTTCGATTAGACGCCCCCGTACTAAGTGTTGTCGATGCGTTTTATGATTTTTGTCACCGGAGAAAATAACCCGACGAGAGTTTTAGGTCTTACTAGCGTCCGGATGTCTGATTCAGACATAGCTTCGTACGATCAGTTATAACATTTTTTATCTATATATGTAATAGAAAAATTAATAAAACTCTCAATGTTGCACATATAAAATCAGACTATTACATATATAAAATCAAAATGTTACATGTATAAAATAAAAAATATTACATATATTTCATCAAAATGCTGCAACAAAAACATCTACATCCCATGGCAACATCCAACCTGCATTCCTTCTGCTTCGACGGCGGCGTGGTTGGCCAACCAGGACGCCATGCCGGGCACGTAGGTGAGCTCGTTGCTGAGCACGTAGGTAATCGTGAGCACTGTGGCCAGCGACGGGACCCGCGGGAGGATGGGGTGGGGGCAGAAGGTGGCAAAGAGGATGTTGACGCCGCACTTGACGGGGATGCAGGTGACGAGGTCGGGCTTGATGCCGCCCATGTCGCTAGTGTGCTGCTTGAGGCAGATGCAGATGGTCTTGCAGTCGGCCGGGGTGGCGATGGCTGCGTCCAGGCTCCTCACGCCACTGCAACAACTCGCCGCGGGGGAGGCCACCCTGCCCATGGCGTAGCCGATGCAGGGCACCAGGAAGCCCACACACCGTCGTGTCATGAAGGGTTCGTTAGCTTGTTATCCTGTAATAGATCCGAATGTGTGTTCTTTGTGTTTCCGTGTGTATTTGCTTGTTCATCCGCTTGTTTCGAGAGGGCATGACTAGCATTTCCGAGGCTAGCCAATAAATAGGAATAGATTTAGGGTAGGAGGAATATCACGACGGTTTTAACTAAACACCGTCAGGATACTCGATAATCGAGCGGTTTTAATTAAAACCGCCTGCGTGATTATCATGTAACCTGACGATTTTAACTAAAACCGTCGTGATACGAGATAATCTCGACGGTTTTAGTTAAAACCGCTCGATTATCAGTATCCTGACGGTTTTAGTTAAAACCGTCGTGATTATCACCATATCACGAGCGGTTTTAACTAAAACCGCTCGTGATTATCGCTATCATAGACGGTTGAAATACCGTGCGTGATGACTCGTATTATCATCGACCTATAAATTCGCACGGTTCGTAAAACCGCTCGTGATGATGTTTTCGAACCGTCTGTGATGACCTTTCCTATAGTAGTGCCACCACTTGCTCGCAACTTGCCACCGCGCTCTCCGCCGCCATCAGAAGAGCCATCAGCAGAAGGCAGTAACCGCAACACGTGCAGAGCAGCCATGAGATCGATGTGCCGAGAGAGCTAGCTAGATCGATCTTGAGTAGCGCTAGCGTGTTTTGTGTGGCTTTGATCGAGTCGGTGTACTGGTGTTTGGATAAGGATCTACTTTGAGTGAGCTGAGCAAAACACCATATTGAGCTCTTGGGCCATATGCTTGAAGCCAGCTTCTGATTCTATCGGCGTCTGGTTCACACCAATTCCCTTTCTATAGTGATATCATCACGCAGAGAAAATTAGAACTATTCTTCTTGTTTTTCTTCCATTTGACAGCATCGTAGGCAATCGTTTAAGATGTACTCGAGGCAATTTGACCAGTTGTTACAAGATCACATGGAGGAAAATACTGAAAACGACCTTTCTTTTGAGTTCTAACCCGTGAAAGGACGGCTAAAAAGGATGCGATGATGTGAAAAAAATGAAAGGTGAAATTGCTTACTGCCTGGGTGCCAGACACACCCAGTGTAGAAGGCTCATAATTTTTTGCAACACGGATGATGTGATTCAAGGGAAACATCGGGTGTTTGGTGTAATATTCAGAAAGTCCTGTTGTAACACTCCACATACATACCAATAAAAAATACTGCTATAGAATATTATCGTCAAAGTAAATAATAAATAATAAATGCAACAAAAGAAATCACAAAAATTAAAACTTTAAGGGTACCTTATTAGAGAGCCAACAAAAACTGAAAGTAATGTTTAAAATATGCAACCGGTCCACTTCTAACCAAATGAAGAATAAATAAAATGATAGAAATAATGGCAAGCCACGGTGCTGAAAGCTCGAGTACTCCCACCCATACATATTTTTATCACTCCATTGACATTTTACCTAAGAATGAAAAGAGCAAGCGTGAGATTTGAAAATCTCATCAAGTACCTAACAATGATCATAACACGATGAGTAAAGGACAAGTAATGCAAACAACCAATTGACACAGGTTAAATACAATGAAACCAGGTAACCGGAAACACTGATAAATGTCAGAGATAGAGGTGACAGGATCAATGGAATTAAAGGTAATTGTTATTTAGCAAGTTATGACAATGGACCGGCGATCATTTCCCACATATCCAGTTATACGAGAATAGTCGGACACATCATTGTCCTTGACTGTATAACCGCCGATGGGGTGTAATATCCTGAGTAACGAAAGTGTACGACCCTCATACATTACCAGGTGAGTGGTAATCTCCCATATATGTGGATGATCCCAGACCAGGTAACTGTTATATTGTCAATATGGATAATTGTTATTTAGCAAGTTATGAAAATAGCATGGCGATTACTTCCCACATACCCTGTTGTACGAGAATAGTTAGACACGTCTCTGTCCTCGACTATATAATCGCAGACGGGGTGTAATATTCTGAGTAACGAAAATATACGACCCTTGTACGTTACTAGGTGGGTGGCAATCTCTCCTATATGAGGATAACCCCAGGGCAGATAACAATTATGTTATTAACGGTTCCTATGATAAGATATTGGAAATAACTAAGTATAAGTTCAGGTAAGGTTACGATAAATGAAAGGATTGTTAAGGTTGAGAAGGAAGGCATCATTTCCGATATGAGACAATGGGGGGACGATACTATGTTGGTAGTGATTCGAAATACTCTAAATGGTATTTTAACATACCTCACACAAGGGTTGTCGATCATCTAGGTTTTATTACGTGATAAATAGTTATTAGTCAGGTTAATGAGTATCTTAAATAAATCAATCGAGGCTCACAAGCAATAACGTATAAATAAAAGAACATAGAAGCAATGTATATAAGTAAAACAACTCAATGTTAAAAGATTACTAGTGGTTTAATGGTTAACCTTAAATTCAATCATGTTTATACGCTATCCCCATCAATAATTTAAGCATCAATTATAATCACTAAATTAAAGCATGAATCCTATAAATGAGCATTCTACTAACCTAGTAGCATATGACACCAGCTAGCCTAGCACATCATGATATAACAGTATATTAACGTCATATGACCAGGCAACCATTGTAAAGTAAAAAATTGAGTACTAAGGTAGCGTCGACAGTTAATCATTAAACGGTAATGCACTAAATAGACAGGTTACGGCTGTGAGGTACTTGCCTTGAGCACACTCGACGGGACCGCTGCACGAAGGATCCGGAATACGCAATTGCCCGAACGCTCTTTCAACAGCTGCATGTGAACCTACACGGTGGAACGGAAGTGAATCAGACGAGAGCTATGATAAAATTGTGGAAGAACATGAAGAGATCGTTCGGCTAAAAGGAATCGCGTTCGCTAAGATTTTGCTGTGCAAATCGTCGTTCGGTCTAGCGAACGACGTTCGACCAAACAACGACGTCCCACTGCGCGAGCTAACAAAACCCCCGCGCGAAACTTAATTCGGCCATGCCTCGGTGGTCGAATTGCTTGGCCATAAACGCGGCCTTACCGCCTCCGCCACCGCGGCTGCCGCCATCGCTGATCGCCGTTGCGGCGTCGCCCGGTGGCGGTACCTCCGCCTGCGTGCGCCTTTGGCCGACCACACGCCACCGCCTAGTCGCGTGCCTTGGCTAGCCACACACCGCCGCTCGCCCCACGCCAACTCTTGACCACGCCGGCTTGCTCGCCATCGCTTGGCCTTACCGGCCAGCTCCGCCGCTTTTGGTTTGCGCGTCCCACCGCATTGCCGCCTGCCACGCCTCCCATGAGCCGGCCCTCGGCCGTCGCGTCGCCGCGCCCCTCCACAGCCACCAGCTGCTGCCGCCTGCCGCCATCGCCCGGTCGTGTGCCTCCGCTCGATGCGCTCGGCCATGCGACCGCCCTTGGTGCCGACTCACAGCAACGTCACCACCGACACGCCATCGCTCGGTCGCCGCCTCTAGTCGGCCACGCCTAGGCACCACCTGCTCGCAACTTGCCACCGCGCTCTCCGCCGGCACCGCCACCAGAAGAGCCATCAGCAGAAGGCAGTAACCGCAACACGTGCAGAGCAGCCATGAGATCGATGTGCCGAGCGAGCTAGCTAGATCGATCTTGAGTAGCGCTAGTGTGTTTTGTGTGG
Organism: Bonia amplexicaulis; assembly: GCA_036346245.1. Classification (NCBI taxonomy): domain Eukaryota; kingdom Viridiplantae; phylum Streptophyta; class Magnoliopsida; order Poales; family Poaceae; genus Bonia; species Bonia amplexicaulis. Next base: position 17,036,368 of record CM070752.1, on the reverse strand, counting down.
CTTTGATCGAGTCAGTGTACTGGTGTTTGGATAAGGATCTACTTTTTGAGTGAGCTGAGCAAAACACTTTATTGAGCTCTTGGGCCATAGGCTTGAAGCCAGCTTCTGATTCTATCGGCGTCTGGTTCATACCAATTCCCTTTCTATAGTGATATCATCACGCAGAGAAAATTAGAACCATTCTTCTTGTTTTTCTTCCATTTGACAGCATCGTAGGCAATGGTTTAAGATGTACTCGAGGCAATTTGACCAGTTGTTACAAGATCACATGGAGGAAAATACTGAAAACGACCTTTCTTTTGAGTTCTAACTCGTGAAAGGACGGCTAAAAAGGATGCGATGATGTGAAAAAAAATGAAGGTGAAATTGCTTACTGCCTGGGTGCCAGACACACCCAGTGTAGAAGGCTCGTAACTTTTTGCAACACGGATGATGTGATTCAAGGGAAACATCGGGTGTTTGGTGTAATATTCAGTAAGTCCTGTTGTACCACTCCACATTGTACCAATATAAAATGCTGCTATAGAATATTATTGCCAAAGTAAATAATAAATAATAAAAGCAACAAAAGAAATCACAAAAAATTAAAACTTTAAAGGTATTTTATTAGAGAGCCAACAAAAACTGAAAGTAATATTTAAAATATGAAACCGGTCCACTTCAAACCAAATGAAGAATAAATAAAATGACAAAAATAGTGGCAAGCCACGGTGCTGAAAGCTCGAGTATTCCCACCCATACATATTTTTATCACTCCATTGACCTTTTACCTGAGAATGAAAAGAGCAAGCGTGAGATTTGAAAATCTCAGCAAATACCTAACAACGATCGTAACACGATGAGTAAAGGACAAGTAATGCAACAACCAATTGACACAGGTTAAATACAATGAAATCAGGTAACCAGAAAACACTGATAAATGTCAGAGATAGAGGTGACAAGATCAATGGAATTAAAGGTAATTATTATTTAGCAAGTTATGACAATGGCACTGGCGATCATTTCTCACATATCCAGTTATATGAGAATAGTCGGACACGTCATTGTCCTCGACTGTATAACCGCCGACGAGGTGTAAAATAACCGCTGACAGGGTGTAATATCCTGAGTAACGAAAGTGTACGACCCTCATACATTACCAGGTGAGTGGTAATCTCCCCTATATGTGGATGACTCCAGACCAGGTAACCGTTATATTGTCAATATGGATAATTGTTATTTAGCAAGTTATGGAAATGGCATCGGTGATTACTTGGTTTGCGCGCCGTCCAGCCGCATTGCCGTCTCTGGCCACGCCTCCCATGAGCCGGCCCTCGGCCGTCCGCGTCGCCTCTATCCTTCGCGTCGACCGGTGCGCTGCGTCGCGCCGCCGTCGTCCGGTCGTGTGCCTCCGCTCGACCATGCGACCGCCCTTGGTGCCGGCTTCCGGCAGCGTCGTCACCACCGACATGCCGTCGCCGGCCGCCCACCTCTAGTCGGCCACACCTCTAGGCACGACCTGTTGCCGCCATAGAGAGAGACGATGAGAGAGATATATTGATTGAAGAGGGTAGGAGAGAGCAACCTGGGAAAAAACGGTGGCGGCTGTACGGGAGGAAGGTTCATCCAAATTATGTACTATTTTATTTGCTAAGTAAAAAATATATGGTGCAACAACATTCAATACAAGCCGGTGCAACAAACAATCCTACGTCTAGTCTTTCGCGTACCGTACTTTTGCTCTTGTGACGTTACCTTCTAGTGTTCGACACACGGCAGCTCACCTACTCGATTGGATTTCATAGGAAAGCCTGAAAATGATGCCGGTTTGTATGACTAGCGCCATGGCCGAATCCTTTTTTTTTTGTCTCAATCTAAAAAAAAAACCATCTCTAGGTCCTCTGGAAGGGACAGATGCGGCCAAGATTGACACGCCAATGAAGAATCTGCCCATGCATTTATAGTCCAAACCAACGGTGTATGCAAGCATGATGCTGCCATGACGTATATTTGTTTTTTCTTAAAGGATGGCACGACGTAGATGGGCTTAGTTGTTCATCCTTGTCCGGTTCAACTTTCGGATGTGGGCTGTTGCATCCCAGTTCCACTGGGCTGTCTGCCCTATACCACTATACGATCCACTCACCAGAAGGTGGAGGGCGGCGGGGCGGAGGAGGAGGGCGGGGAAGGAAGGGCGGGGGAGTAGGGGCGGGGAGAGAAGGCGAGGAGGAGGAGGGGCGGTGGGGAAGGTGGAGGGACGGGGAGAAGGGCGAGGAGGAAGGAGGGGCGGGGAAGGTGGGAGGTGGAGGAGGAAGGCCGGGGGGGAGAAGAGGCGGGGAGGAGGGGTGGCCGGAGGAGGAGGCAGGTGGGAGAGGGCGCTGGGAGATCCAGGGAGGAGGAAGAAGAGGCGGGGAGGAGGGAAGGAGGCGGCCGCGGGAGGCGGGCCGGGAGAAGCGGCACGAGGCGAGGCTGGGGAGATCCGGGGAGGAGGGCGGCGAGGGAGGGAGAAGAGACCGAGAGGAGGCCGGAGATGGGGAGGAATGAGTGGGTGGCGGCAGGCGATTCGTGAAGGATATTAGGATTAGGGTTTAGAAATTTTACAATTTAGTCCTTGCTTTTCTAAAATCTACGAATAGGTTTTATCTATTTTGATTTCTTGTTCTAGCCCTCGTAAATTCTATTTTCATCGCGAAAAGATCCTATACATCCGACGATATATGTATGTATGTATATGTGTGTATGTATGTATGTATGTATGTATGTATGTATGTATGTATGTATATATGTATGTATGTATGTATATGTATATATGTATGTATGTGTGTATATATGTGTATATATATGTATGTATGTGTGTATGTGTGTATGTGTGTATGTATGTATGTGTATATGTGTATGTATATGTATATATATGTGTATATGTATGTGTGTGTGTGTGTGTATGTGTGTGTGTATGTGTGTGTGTCTCTGTGTATGTGTGTGTGTATGTGTGTGTGTATGTGTGTATGTGTGTATGTATGTGTGTATGTGTGTGTGTATGTGTGTATGTATGTGTGTGTGTATGAGATGTATGTATGTATATGTGTATAAGATGTATGTATGTATGTATGAGATGTATATATGTATGTATGTATGCACCTGTGAGTGGCTAATTTCTGTTCATGTATGAGGTCGGCAAGACCGCCATCATCACCCGCTTCAAGTACGACGAGTTCGACGCGCACCCGATCCTTGATTTTCTTAAACTGTGAATTTTTTCTGATGTTTTGATGGCCCTTAATTGTTCGCTAAGTGTGGTGATCTGCCGCTGCTGCCGCCTTTGTTGGGACGGTGCGTGGTGCAGGCGACGATCGGGATCGGTTGCCCATCCAAGACGATGTACCTCATGCTTTGACATGCTTTGGTCCTCATGCTCTGACAACTTTAGGCGTCCGATCGTTGTGCTAACTGGTTATGCTTTGACAACTTTAGACTTGTTACCCTCCTAAGGGCTCTATTTATTTTAGTTTATAGTTTCTTCTGAACAGATAAACAGAACGATTTCTTTACCTTCGTTTTGATACGGCTTATCAAAACAGCCTTTGATTTCTTTACCTCCGTTTTAATGTGACTTATCAAAATAGCCCTTTCAAAATAGCTTATCACCATTAATTTATTAACGTAAACATTCGTATTAGTACCAAAAGTTACTAGCTCCAACCGAAAATAACGCAACCTAATTCACTTCATACGGTGACATGGGCAAACAGTAAGGATACGGCCCATGTTTGTTCGGCTTGTTTCCCTCGTGGGCTTTGGCAACTGGACGAGGTATTTGTGTACATAACTGCAGCTGGACTAATGTCACTTGTTAGCAATCGTGAATTACCTGCCATCAGCTTCATAATCTCCCTATTATATCCGGGGTTCCGGCCCTCCGAGCGTGGTCACATCAGCGATTTTGCAGAAAACTCCCTGCGTGCGATTTTGCGAAAAACCCCCTGTGTTTTGCAAAATCGCGTACATGTCCTTCGTTCTCGCAAATAGGTCCCTGCTTCTCGCAAACAAGTCCCTGCCAGTTTTTTTTACAGAAAACATCCTCCAATTTACTGATAGCAACCCGCGGTCCTTCATTCTCGCAAATAGGTCCCTACTTCTCGCAAACAGGTCCCTGCCAGTTTTTTACGGAAAACACCCTCCAATTTACCGATAGCAACCCGTGATTTCCAAAATTATGTATAGGTCCTTCTTTAGTTACGTACAGGTCCTTGCGGGTCCCTGTTTTTTGCGAAAAAGCCCTTTGGTTCCTCCGAAATTACGCATCCGTCCTCGATTTTTTAAAAAGAACTGTCTCACGAATTTTCGTCTCTTTTACTCGGTCCACACGGTAGCTAGCGCGACGTGGCGCCACGCTTACGTGCCTAGTCACTATATCAAAGCCGGGGGAACTCCGGCCTCCCACCACGCCATGTCAGCATATTTGCGAAAAGGCCCCTAAGATTTCTAAAATCACGTAAAGTCCTCGGTTCTTGCAAAAGAGTCCCTGCCAGGTTTTTTCCCGAAAACCCTCCACTTCACCGAAATTGCATATCCTTTTGTAGGATAGCACCCCATGGTTTTCCAAAATTACGTATGGATCCTTATTTAGTTACGTATAAGTACTTATAGGTCCTCTTTTTTTTTTGAAAAAAGGCCTTTTGTTTTCTTGAAATTACGTATGTGCCCTAGACTGTACATAAATTTTCATAATTATTTGAACTCATTTGATATATTTAAAAATTTAAATTATCTCTAAATGAAAAAATTAGGACATATACTTAAGCCGGCTTAATCACCTGCCGTTTCCTCACCAGATGGTAGGATGTCTGCCATTTGCTGGCAGGGCGGCAAGCGTCTGTCGCCGGCGGCCCCCTCACATGTCGTCTCGTTGGCGCTGCCACCCGCCCATCAGACAGCAAAAATAACATTTCTACAAATACGATGGGTATCGCTAATTTTGTAAATATTATGGCCAACAATGCCAATCCGCTAAAATTTCGCTGGGGAAGGAGGTGTACGGCGGCGCCGACTCGCCGTACGTGTGGGTGCGCTTCCCGGACCGCCGGTCGTGGGACGTGTTCGCTGAGATCCTCGAGAAGACGCACGTCATCACCGTGCCGGGCAGCGGGTTCGGCCCCGGCGGCGAGGGGTTCTTGGTTGGTTTGAGAGCAGGCACTGTCTATATATCCAAAACCGGAGGAGGGTTTGGGTTTGGATCACAGACGATCGGAGATTTTGGATTGAGATGGATGGTTGTGCTTGAAGTTACGAGTCGGGTAATGCTAAGTTGAATCGGCTGATCCGTTTCATCCTCTTTCGGCAAAGGTTCGTCAGGGTCAGCGCCTTCAACAGCAGGGGCAGGGTCATGGAGGCATGCAGGAGGCTTAGAAGCTTCCTCCCGTGAGCGACGTTTGCACGTATTATACGCAGTTATTCTTCGGTCGGTCGTGTAGTACTGATATACGTATATACACTTCGTACCTACACATATACGTACTGTACGTAATAACATTGCGATGCGCTGATGCGTTGACACGTATGGTTATAATAATAGTACTGATCATAATTACAGCAAAATGCATGTGTTATACATACATATATGTACGCTCATTGCTCAATTTGGAATCATAACACTTTCTTCAGAAAAAAAGTATCAATCAGCAAATTGCTTGATTAGATCACAACTTTCTGACACGTTCGATTTCATTCTCTCCGAGATAACCTATAATTTTTTAGTTTATTCTTTTTATATTTTGTTTCGGTTCGACCTTCAACTGTTTATGGATTGGAAGAAGGGTGGACTACGGCAGTCGAGAGGCCTAAACCTTCCCAGGAGTACTACATCAAAGAGTACTACGTCTGTTCTTTCTTATTTAATGTTTTAGAACGAGTAACATGAAATTTTATCGTTAATATATGTAAAACTATCTAGAGTGATTTATAAAAACTAAAATCATTAGCGTTGTCGTTATACTTTTATAATATTATATTTTATTAATATATATTAATTTAAATTATATAAATTAACTGCCATAGTTGCGCATCGAATGAAAACAACGAAGGGGGCAACACAATGGAAGAATTCGTTTAGACTGTGTTTTATAGTTTATAATTTAAAATTTTAAATACTAGCTGATCGTAAGAGGTACTAGCCCGTTGCGCCGAAGATGAACCGGCCAAGCGACCTGCCAAAGAAGAGATACGGTAGACGAGAACTTGGGCTGAGCATTTCCTTGTTGAGGCCGGTAAACGCCCAGTTGTTTCGTGCTTGTTCCAGCGTTGCCAAGACCGGCCCATCCAACACTTGGTTGGGCTTGGCCTACCAGTAAAAACACATTCGAAGCCCAAACCTATACTCCAAGACAGAGGGTCGTTTTGTTTGGTACCGTTTCACATTCGTCTTTCACGTGAGCTTTCAGTGGTGAGCACCGGTCTAACTACCGAAATGCTCGTGGATTTCAGCTTGTTTCTGTACGAACCCCGGGCGATTCATCTTTGATGGTCCAATCACCTGTTGTATAACCGGCACACCTAAAGCTGGTGTGCGCCGGTTCACGTGAGCCCCAACTAAACCTGTCTAAATGGGTGGCACGGCATAAATCTGACATGATACAAGACCATTAGTCATGGATCTATTTAGCCCGTTGGGCTAAATAGACTCGTGCCGGTCGAGTCAAGTAGACCCGGCTAACCCATTTCAACCAAAAAATTTAAAAATACAATAATTTAAAAAGTATGTAGAATTCAAAAAAGACAAAATAAATGATAGAAATGTAATAATAAACTTTATTAATATTTAAATAGCTGACTCGTTAAAAACTTTGCCATGTAGAAACTTAACTTTGAGAAAATCTTAGCAAAGAAGAAAGCGTACAACTTATAGCTCAGCATTACAGTTAAAAATAAAAAGTATAATATCTACATGGATGCACTGAGAAATGTCGGTGCCATCAGTGTCGTCACCATCTAGATAGAGATTGTTGAACGCATGTTCCAACTCCGTATTATCCACGCAGTGTTGAGCTCGCATATCAACTTGTTCTTAGTTTTTCATTGTGAGAAGTACTTCCGCCAGCTGCTTCGTGTTAATCCTTCGTACAGGAGCAGGCGAACCACTGGTCTAGGCGGATAAACTGTAACAATTATCATTCAAATGATTACAACAATTCTGAAGAAAATAATTAGTTTAGTGTCATGATCAAAACGCCAAACATCATGGATGCTTCTCAGCTGAAATACTGTACTTTCGACAGGAATTCTTCCACTGTTCCACTGCCTCTACTGTCCGGTTAGATCAGACTACTTGCGAGCCGAATACCACAACCACTACAGTCATAAAACCACGCCTGCTCACCATGTAATGTATCAATGCATTTGATTACTATGGAAACACACATTTCCTATCACTGTTGCAATGCCTGCTCACCATGTTCACCTCATCACTTCTGGTGTTATTCCCACTAACATACGCTCAACACTCCAGAGCACTGCACTTATGTGCAGTTATGCAAGCTTCCACTGCTTCACCTACTGTTAGGAAGATCCAATCTTCTCCTATTCTGTCAACCAACCGCCCCAATTTCATCTTCTGAATCACCTGCCACCCTGGACTAGTTATAGCCATCTGCAGGTACTTGTTTGAGCACAAGAATGAGACAATGTTACCAAGCAATTTCGCGAATATCTGTCATCTTTTTTTTATTCTAAAATATGTTCATCACTTCACCTGTATGCCAAGAGACGCCAGCTCCTTGTGTATTTCTTCCAGTGCCGCAAGTCCTGAAGTGTCGACGTTTACCACATCTGCAGACCAGGAGCATGAATCAGATATGCCTCAATGATCCTGAATGAGGAATACTTGTTAGGCCATTCATATTGAAATTTGATAAACTCAACTTTACATTCTGAGGTCATTAATACCTTTCTTTGGTGAAAGTGGCGTTGATGAAGCACAGGAAGGATGTGTCAATGCGTGTTGTCTGTACAGTTGGTGTTCGGCAAGCAACAGGATACTGCCTGACGCTGCAATAGATTTTAGTCTCTTGTAGCCTGGCAAGAACCTCTGCTTGAGGCCGGAGTGACTGACTGTATGATGATCTTTGCAAAGGAGATGCCAAGCTGCAACGGTCAGTCCTAATCAAGTCAGAAAACTGAAAGACAATGTGCATATGTGATTCAAAATGAGGCCTAGCGAACATCTTACTGCAACTGAAAGTCCAATCTCCATCGACCCAAAGAGCACGCCAAGGAATGCATGTGATGAAATCCATCTTATCAACTTTCCATATGTTGGAAGCATCTTTAAAGTCAATCAGTCCAGGAAGCGCTGATAGAATAATGGGAATATCATCAAAGCCGGTCACATGACATGTACCTGTACCAACATGGGATTATCATCAAAGCCGGTGCATTGATCCAAACATAACTAATAGAACGTGGCCGCCTGCACAATAGATGACTCTAGGCAAAAAACAACCTGGCCGCCGCTCTCAAAAACTTCCGTCAACGATGCATACTAATCACTCCTATTATCCATCAGCGTAACACATGAACGTACACATCCATGCACCAATCTGTTTCCTCTTTTTCTCTTGTTCGCTCGATCACGGCTCGAAAAACCAAAACAGCCGTCGCACCAGCGTATCTTATTTATACAGTCTCATACCACATCAATTCAATCTCTACAAAAAAACCCTAATACAACTCGTCTAACTGGGTCTAGATTTTTTTTACTTCAACTAAGATTTTGTCCCACTAACTTTCAAAGGACCCGAAACCCTTAACACGGTCGTTTTCCAAAATTCTAGCTTTCCTAACGCGTCACGTGTCGAAGCCTTCAAGATCGCACCTCCGTAGTTTCTCCACGCATTATCCACCTTTGATCTCTATATGCTTCAGCGTGAGCCCGACCACCTCGTGACATCCTCGACCGCCTGGACCTCAGATTTTTCTCTCCTAGTCCGGTCCTCCTCGTCACCGACCATGATCATCCCCATGCACAACTTGAATATATAAAGACCAAAGAACATTTTTCCGACACAAGTTCTCACCAACTTGATCGATATTAATCCACACACACGCGACACAACTCGCATAACAACGCTAAACAAAATTACCAATTATTCATCATCACAAATTAACCATTGTCAATTATTCATCACCAAAATATCCTAGATCTAGTCCCATAGTCTAACAGTTTCCCACATCCTGCTTCAGATCATCGAACCAATTAGCGAAGAGTTCAATATATCAGTCAGAAAACATGGTGTTTTGCCCCAATGTTAAGTTGATTTTCAGTTACTGCTAATCTTATTTGAATGGTTGATGTACTTATGCCAGCTCTTCTTAAAACACTTTAATTACATGATAAAGTGGCATGTCTAGCGACAAGGCATCCAGCTAGCCTTTGGCCCTGTCGGATAGGGGCCAGCTGCCACCACCTTGAGCTCGTCGTTGTCAGCACCGCCATGGGGTGAATGCTTTAGGTTACCAGTATACTCCTCATCTGCGCTCGTCAACCACATCGGCGGCATGGCTGGAGATCGCCAGACTATCGCTTCCACAGGTAAAGCGGTCGGATCTAATAATTTTGTTGCAGGATCTATTTCTCAGTGTTGTATTTTTTTGTTGCAATATTTTAATTTTATATATGCACAATCAGCAACAACCAGTGCAACATCGAGATTTTTGTCAACCATGTTGTAGCCCCTTTCTTTATTTGTTGCGGATTTGTTTCTTGATTGTTGTGTTTTTCTGCAACATTTTGATTTTACATATGCAACATTAAGATTTTTAATCTATAAATATATGATTTTTGCAACCATGAAGATTTTTTTTAAAAAATTCTCAGCATTCCACTAATATTATGCAATTTGTTGCATATATTGGTTATAGATATTGCAAAGGTTGTTAACTGATGTTGCTCCAAAGCGTCGGATAGAAAGCCTCACATCAAACGTCCGAACGCTAGTTAGACCAAAAAAGAACATCAAGGTTGAATCACAGAACAAAACTTATGTATGACACTGTGACTAATTAAAGCGACTCAACAAAAACTATGTACAGTTTCATTGGAGGAGCACTATGTACAGTTTCATTGGAGGAGCACTATGTACAGTTTCATTGGAGGAGCACGATGACCTATCACCAACAAATCATTGCACAGCTTGGACGCTTATTTCACCAATCCATGTTGACAACTTATCCGATGTGTCACTTGATAAGGTACCAACAAAAAACAATCTTGATGCATAGATTAGGCCAATAATTTCATCGGAATATGCTGCACCATCATAATAGAATTATGTCTCCACATCAGAGAGCTATCTCAACACTTTGATTATGTCGGACTGATGCCCGTAATGTGTAACATCCCAAATAAGGGAAATAGTGTAACAGCGAAAAATTTAAAGCCTTTTGTCGCTTTTCAGTGTTATTCAAAATTTTGATGTTCTTTGAAATATCTTGATTTGGATTTTGCCAAGCAATGAAAAAACAACGATGAACCAAAATAAGTGGAAATCGATGGATCAAAATTTTGAATACTCGATCTACTGATAGGCATGTTGGAGTAGCTAATTTAGTATCATTGTGTAGGTGGCTACGAAGTGCAAGCTCAAAGTGAGATATGCCTCCATTGCCCTATGTGTTGCTTAGGGCCAGGCATATCCATTCGGGCCCAGGGCCTTGGTGTACGGTGTAACTCTAGCGCCAGGTTTCGCAAAAGTGAATATGGACGATGTTCATACCAATTTCAAGGTCGTCCCGATGCAGATGCCCCCAAACGACGAGGTTGTGACTCTAGGACAAGCCATTAGAACATTCATCTAGTGGTCCAAGAGGGACATTTGCCTAGAAGCTCCTGCACCGGTGCCAAATCCACTTGAGCTATTTGCATGAGTGCCAAGTCCATGGGAGCTATCTGTACCGATGTCAATTCCATAGGAGTGATCCGCACCAAAGCTATCAAGCATCAGTGCCAAGTCTACGGAGGCTATCCTCACCGAAGCTACCTGCACAGACATAGCAAGGGCGCGGTGCATCTACATCTCGTGCCTGGTCAACTACTGTGAAGTCGACCTATAGCCAAGGCGGCAAGGGCAAACCGAAAAAGACCGATGATGAGATCCCCTACTTGTCGTTGGCCCAAAAATTCATCCTAGGCGAGCCATTGGTCATCCCGAAAGAGTATTTCCTAACCCTAGGACTTGATTTCTAGGGATTGCATGCATGGTATATGGAACAGGCCAACAAGCCGGAGGAACAACGGTGCTCGGTGTGTCTGTGTCACCGTCAAGTTCAAGCCGGATCATCTTCAGCACGACATTCATAAATGTGTCTTCACTGTGACCTTCGATGACTTATTCTTTCTCTTCACACTCGGCGTCCTCGACGCCTAACTCATTCGATGTTGGACACTGTATGTGTGTACAATCACAATCTACGTTCATGTAATACCAATAAATATCATATATAACTCATTACTTTTGTGTAAGGGTGTATAGATACATGGTGACTTGAAGCCAGATTAACGAAATCACCAGTTAGTTTTTTTAACCCATACTTGGTCTCCATGGATATCATCGAGTAGGATACATCCTTCATCGAGAATTACATGACGAAGGCATTGGAGGCTCACCGCGACAAGGAATCATATTATGCCCTACAACCAGGGGTAAGTGTTGCACTAGTGACTATACTTGTTGACTTATACTTTATAAGCAACACAAACTTAGGTTTAATGACCATGGCATACATGTATATGTTCCACTGTATTCTAATTGTTAATATACCAAAATGAAACAAGGTAATATACCCTAATTCGCTAAAGAACAAAACCAACTACACAGTTGTCCAATAATTAATCGACAGGTAAACACATTTTCTCCATAGATAACTTTATTGTAGTCTTTCCTTCGTTTCCAATGACTAAGGCTAACTTTTTGGAATCACATAGGTCGTTCGTCATGTACGTTGCAAAGGTAGGGAAATCCAATGAAGGGATCGACGCCCTGCAACATGATCTAAATTTCTCGGTATTCGCTAATACACATTAATTCTATATAACACTTCGTAGTAATGCCCCTCGAACTAAGAAATTCTATTTTTACAGTGCTACCAGCAGCCGCCGGGCAACACCTGTGAATTCTATGTTTGTCACAACATGCAACTACTCATCGATTCTACGGAGAGCAATATTGATCCCCAGGTTTGTCAATCTTGCGATAATTATTTCATACTTATCAATTTATATATGTATGCACAACATTGATCTTCCTACCGATGGGTTGTGTCCATCGCTACAACTCCGTTGGAACAGGCTGACCTCAACCAGATTCGAGGACAGTGTATGTACTTCTTGTGATCTAAAGTCATAAAAGAAGTTGTGCAGTTCCACAATATAGAATGAATTTCATTGGGATAAGATTGAGCCTAATTGTTCATGTGTGTATTTGTTTATGGATGAATAATTTATTTCATTTCAGTTAATTGATTTATGAAATGGATGTTTTATTTCTGAGATGAATGGATGTAAATTGGATGTATATATACTGTGTTGATCTGCTTATTTCATAGGATATGGCTAGCATTTTCTGAGACTAGCCAACAAACAGAAATAGATTTATGAATAGAAAGAATATTATAGACGGTTATTAACTCGTAACCATGTGTGATAGTCAACTATCACATACGATTTTTAGAAGAAACCGTTTGTGATATATGATTTATAATAGACAGTTATAGTAGAAACCGTCTGTGATATGATCTATCACAGATGGATAGTTGACTATCACAGACGGTTATGGATTAATAATCGTCTGTGAAAATCTGTATCACAGATGGTTTGAAAGCCGTCTGTGATAACCTCATGTCATTACTAGCCCATAAATTCAGACGGCTCACAAAACCGTCTGTGATGTCATTTTGAACTATCTATGGTGATTTTCTACAGTAATGTTTTTTTTTGTAAAAAAATTACCATTTTGACTAGCTTCACTCGGCTTCATATGTTGAAAATTTGACTGGCACCTTCACACACACATATCTAAGTTCGCTGAAAACGGCTCGTGAAAGCCATCTCCATGGAGGGAAGTTACCGGCAATTAATGGGCTCACCTCTACTCAACGGTAAGGCGGTCATCATCATGACAAGGAGAATTTGGTTGGCTAGATGTATACGCACGGAAGCTACAGTGTACTAGCTGTGTCAAAATATAAATTTTTCTAGGATTTATATTGATCAAATATTTTAGATTTGATCGTTAATATATAAAAAATTACCTAGATTGATAATATAAAATTGATATAACTAGATCTATCATAAAATATACTTTCATAATATATAATTTTTCATATGCTTTGAGATTAGTGGTACTCTTGTTAGAAAGAAAAACACAAAAACATTTCCTTTTTTTATTTGAAATAACATGTTTTAATATAAATTATCGGCTAAAGTATTATCTTAGAGACTAAGTAAATATCTTAAACGATTTATATTTTTATAAGGACGGAGTATTTTCAAACCACGGATATTTAATTCGATCGTAAGTAGGTCGGCACTGGAAGGGAGTTTTGAGTCATCGCCTCTCGAGTTCCGACCCTAACTCTCAAAGTCTGATCAGCATCCAAACAAACGTCGAGGATGTCTCTCTCAAACTTAGATATCAAGCGGTTTCAGCGAACGTTGAAGGTGCCAGTCAAATTTCCAACATATGAATGTGTGACAGGGCATATCTAGTGCAAACTAGCTCGTATCATGTTCTTTTCTCTCAAAAGTTCGAGCGGCTTTTGAAGCTTTTGCTTCTGATCTAACTTTTAAATAGTAATATTTTTAAGACGGGATCTACAAGTTAAACGATGTATCGTTAAAACCCAACATCTATACCATCCAAAATCGCAAGTGAGTATCTCTCTCCGTAATCTGCACCGTGAACTCGAGACCTCTTGGCTTTAAAATTCAAAATTTCAACCAAAACCATAAGTTGCAGCCGTTGCTTCAACAAACAGACATACATGACATACCTCATAATCTCATTTGAATTTGGAGTCTACATGAGAGCAAGTTATATTGGATTCGAGTCTATACGAGCTGTCTTTAGAATGGTTTGCTAGAAAGGCATACTGCTTAAACAATTGTTAGTATCACTGAAGATCGAAACACCCTTCATTCTTTCTCTACATTTGCCGGACACATATATAGAATCCACTAAATCATTACGCAATCTATCATGTCTCCTGGCGACAATGAACGGACAAATTCTTCGTTGCCCCCTAGGAGTGTCAACGCCACATTTCCTTTGCAAAGCCAAACTAGCTTGTGTGACTAAACAAGTGTTGAGATGTCAACTAAGATCACTCGTTGGCCCATTTTAATGAAAAAAAGAGAGGATCAAAGAATTAGCTACGTACTCCCTACCTGCTTGGATCACCATCACAGACTAAGTAATATTTGCGAAGGATCATACGAGAAGATTTATAATTTTATTATGATGAACCATTGTTATTTTGGAGGAGTGAAAATTCAGAATTTACAAATTTATATATATATTTTTGGACAGCTTACAGAAATTAATGATTTTGGGAGTCATGGGATGATTTGGTTTGACCTAAATCAGTGCATATGTGTTGCATGATGCATGTTACAGCTAATGTGGGTTAAGTTATGAAGAATTTGTGCCTGAAAATGATTTCTTGGTCTTTGGATATGTATGGTTGCTAAAAGTTAACTATGGTCAATGGTGAGAATCGGATCTACGCTCATAGAGGAGACGAGGCACAAAACGATCAAAGATATCATGTGAGATGGCTGAACTCAAACATGGCACAAGAAAGGCGGAAGATGTTGAAGGGAAGTTTGAGCGACGGGTTGCATTATGTGGTTTGGTCGATCCAAGTGGGGCTAGTCTAGTGGAACCGAAACAGGAGATATTTGTCGATATATGGCAAGTCAGCGGTGTATCTACACGTGACAAGCATGGCGATTGCTTGCAATGGAAGATGACGACCGGGTTAAGAAATGGTATTTTGATAAGTTAACCAAAATACCGAAAACTACTTTGCAAGAAAATTGTGGCACTTAGGAGAGCAGTTTAGGTCAAGAAAAGGGTGATAAGATCAAGTTGGATCAATGTTAAGGACTTAGCGGATTTAGGCTTATGCGTTTTGAAAAGCGTGGATAAGTATAGTGTGTGAGTTAAAACCCGTGTGTGTGGGGTTATCGAGTTTTCCCATATATGCTAAGTTGATAGTATCCACTAAAGGTTAGATGGAGCTAACTAGCACATCTATTTAATGGGTTGGGATGGAAACCTAAAGAAAACCATCCAACTATCATTTCATTATGATCAAGCGTCCTAGAGTTAGGGTTTGAGAGAATTTAAGTGATGTGGTGTACCCTTTTGTTCTCCAAGTGGAGTGACTGTAAAATCTTCATTCTCAAGTAGCAATACATCAATCTTTGTTCATCTCCATGGATTTCTTTTATGTTAATTGATTTACTCTTGACTTGTATTTGCTCTTCTCTCTCCCCTTCTTGATTTTATTGTGCCAAAGATATGTAAAAGATGAATATAATTTTTGAAAATTAATCTACATCCATCTAGACACTTGGCTGCCAAGTTCATGAAGAAATCTGGATTTTCTTGGATTTGATCCTCACGAGTGATTTCTTGATCTGAGTGTTTTTAGCTCGATTTCTTTGGTGTTCTTGCTTGTTGTGACATGTAGGAACACATATAGAGCTATCTTGGCTATCATCCACCAATGAGCAAGTTATATTCATCGTTTTTTTGTTTTTACCTATTTTTGATGCATCCTTTCTTTAAATGAGAAAATGTCATAATTTTGGCAACAATTTCTTTTATCGTTGATTAGAATATGTTTCTGACATTCTAGAAGGTACATAGTAAATTCTAAATTATTTGGAGTTTTGGTTTAAGAGTTAACTTAATTTTAGGTTTTTTTTCTGGTTTTGGTGTAACAGAGCTTCACAAACCAAACGATCTCAATTCTCTTAAATTCTGTCAAGATTTTTGGTTAGAATAAGTTCTTAATATCATGATCTAGGCTTGATTCAATTTTTAAGTCTTTTGGATCTACGGATCAAATGTTTAATAGATTTTCGAATTTGAAATAGTGATGTTTTTCACTGTCTATGGGCAGAAATTACTATAGCACAAAGATTTTCAGAATTTTAGGTTCTTGATCTTTATATCTATCGAAGTGAAGAATTGATAAATACTTAGGAGAAAATTTGAAGTTACCATTCACCGCTACTCTGTTGTCATCTAGTCCTACAATTTGAGTAATTAAAACCTAGTTGTCTCCCAAATTGTAAATCAGTCTCATAATAATTTTGGCTCTTTAAAAAATCCATTTAAATCTAGTATGAGTGCCTCTAAAGTAGCCAGCAAAGTCAACGTGGCCATCAGGTGATTAGTTTTGATCCCCCCTTCTTTAGCCGTTTTGCCGCGTCCTGCACCAGATTCATTGAACTTGGACACATTTTGACTTTGTGTCGCTCTTTTCATTGTTAATCTTCTTCCTCTCTTCCCTTTTAAATAGTGAAGTAGCTGTCATCGCCTGACCCACAATTGCGTCCACATTCCAAACAACCCTCCGCCACCCAATCTGGACGGTATAGTATTAGTACATTGGTGGGACCCAAAAACTCAAAAAGAAAAGCAAAGGGAAAAAGGTCTCAAGATCGACGAAAGTGCTCGAGAGGAACATCATGGTACGAGAAAAAGAAATTTTTTGTTCTTTTCGGTTTGTTTGTTTCTTCTGTTTTATTTTACTTTTGCTACAGCTAGGAGAGGCAAAAACACGAGAAATATTTTTAACTTCGCAGTCGCAAAGGGTTACTTCCTGTCTTGTGTATTCTCTTCTCCCTGTTCCTTGGGTGTTTGCTTCTTGGTTCAACGATATAGATGCTTTCACTAATGCTAAACAAACGCATTTTTTTAGGTTTGTTTGATAGAATAACTACGGTGAAAACTTGGGTGCCTGTTTGGCTCCATCAAATCTGTGGGACTAGATGCAAATGGTGATCAATTAAATGTTGATCCCCTGTTTAGTTAGGGTTCTTAGAATGAACCAGTACAGTACCAGCTAGCTGATCGTATACTACCTTTCTTTCGCCTCCTGCTGCCTTCTTCAGTTGCATGCTTGCGAAATGCGTACATACCCTTGGATTTTTAACCAGGGACTTTACTATTTCTCAGTGTTTTTCAGGGAATAATAGGTAACTGCTGTTTCCATCATGCATACGTGAAATTTGATCTTGACAGAGCAGTTCACTGAGCATTCTAGGTGCTCCTGAGGTCCTGATCTGTATGGAAAAGTAGAGTACATATGTGCACTTTAGAAAGTGATGAGAGGCACCAACAGTGCCTGGAATATGTGCACTTTAGATTCAGAACCGTCCACCTTGTTGCCTTCATCACATATGCACGCCCAGATCTAATTCAGGAACCCATTTCCTCGGCCTTCTATTGGCCTAGACTTTTGAGTTCTTGGACCAAGTTGGTGCCATTGGCAGCCTAGGATTTGCAAAGCAGAACCAGTAGTTAACTAATCGATCGTGTTATCGCGACGACTAATTGTCCAGAGTCCGGACTTGTACCGCGGCTTCTGCAGATAATGTTCATAATTCAAGTTAACAGCTGCATTATCTTGCCCTGCCTGGTTGGTTTATGACGACTGTCTTGATAGTTGATAGGCAGTTCCGCTTGAAATCTTTGGACGTACTGAAAAACGGGTTAAACTTGGTCTCTTGTTTGTAGACTGTAGTTGTTAACTTAAAACGGATTTAATATCATGAGTGTCTTTCATCTGCCAATCATTTTCTATATGCGAATGTACCTGTCCTTTTCTTGTGATGTAGAAAATTTTAGAGGCATTTGCAAGTATGCTACTGCAGAAGTTGAAAATTTTAAGCATGACGCTTTTTCAACAAAAAAAAAATTAAGCGTGACAGTATAGTAGTATACCACCAGAAAACAAGCTATTATAATTTGTAAATATGCCATAGTTCGTAACATAGTGTAACTTGTTCATAACTCTTGTTAAGAAACTCTATTTTATTCCCTTGATTAACTGGCCTTGTAAAGATATAAAAAGATGAGTACATATATAATAATACAAGCATGGAACACGTAGAGCAGGGGTAAATGGCAGCTAGGCTCTGTTTCGACAAGCTGATGAGAGCCACCAAGAGTGCCCAGAATCTCCCAGGAAAATTGTTTCTGCAGTGGCAAGTGGACTTCTGAATCCTCCAGACTTTATTTGCTCATGACATATGCATTTTGCTAGCCTAAATGTTAGAAATGACAGAAGTCGATCTGATTCAGACTGGAGTTTGCGTGAATATTAACCCAAGATGCATGTCAGTGACTGCCCAGGAAACTGCTACATTCTGAGTAGAATGACTGCCAAGATTCATAGTTGTCCTTCAACTTGAGAGGATGTCGATCTATATAATCTCAAGTTGGCCACGTAGGACACTTGGCCACGTAGGACACTTGCATCCATTGTTCAAGTCCACTCCTACACATTTTTCTTCCATTACATACAAAAAAGAGAGCTGAAACAGTTTGGTGTTTCTTGATGTCCCTTATCGACCGCACATTCTTTCAACTACTATTATGTATATAAAATGGTTTACAAGTTGGACTTGCCGTTCAGCAGACAATGGGCTGTGGAATAACCTATTCATTAGGTAGTCGTTCCTGCGCTGCGTTGAATATGGTGCATTTTTCGACGCAGATTCATAATTTGAGGCTCATCCTTGGCCCTATTGAAATGGAGGTTTGACCTTGATCCTAGACGGAGCTCCTCTGCGTGTATATATATATATATAATGGACATTTTGCTAGCTTCTTGACAATGCAACAAAGCAGGCCTTTGTGGGCTAAGTGCATCTGATAGGCATTGTTGTGTAGGTTTTCTTTCCTGTGTCCATTCTTGATGATTTGATGCTTATGAATGATGCCATGCATGATCAAACATTGGTTACATTAGAAACAACTGATGAATATTGGATAGTGTTGGGTGCTGCCGTGCTTGTTAATTATCGTCCATGCATAGGTTTCTAATTCCATTGGTTCTGAAGACAAGCATTTCAGATCTCGTTTTCTTACTGCATATTGTTTCCTTCGGTTCAGACCTTATGTGTGTTTTCTTTGATAGATTGTTGATATTTATTTTTCATCTGACACTGGAAGAATTGATGGATATATAACTTCAGTTTCTTGTACTACCTGTTAATTAGTTTTTTGTACTTACGGCTTGATGTGTTTGTGCTCACTGCTTCCCTACTTTGCATCATATACAGATAAACGTATTATTCTGCACCTTGCCGGTCCAATCTGCAAGCAGCACCGACGATGCCGCAAAACGTGTCTGACGGAGGCGAGAACTTCGACGCCGACATCGCCAGCCAGACGTCGTCACACCGCCGCATGGACAGCGCTCAGCACGGCTACAAAGTCGGCTTCCCTCCGAAGAAGAACCTCCTCTCCGAGTTCTCCGACGCGGTGAAGGAGACGTTCTTCGCCGACGACCCGCTGCGGCAGTACAAGGACCAGCCGAGGTCCAAGAAGATCTGGCTCGGCCTGCAGTACGTCTTCCCGGTGCTCGACTGGGGCAGGCACTACACCCTCCGCAAGTTCAAGGGCGATCTCATCGCTGGCCTCACCATTGCCAGCCTCTGCATACCTCAGGTTAGTGAGCTGCCCTCTTGCACAGCAGCAGCACAGTGTAGTTCGTGCATGCATGCAGCGATATGTAAGGTCCTATCAACTCTAACATGTGGTCTAACAACGATATCTTAAACTAGGACATCGGTTACTCGAAGCTTGCTAACCTGCCAGCAGAGGTTGGACTGTGTAAGTGCATATATACAGGCAGCTATCAGAATTTTGCTCCTGCAACTGCAACGATCAGAGATGTGCTGTTTTTTTCTTTTTGCAGATAGTAGCTTCGTGCCGCCTTTGATATATGCCTTGATGGGCACTTCCAGGGATATAGCCATCGGTCCAGTGGCCGTCGTATCACTACTGCTCGGTACTCTCCTCCAAGCAGAGATTGATCCGAAGAAGAATCCGCTAGAGTACAAACGGCTAGCGTTCACCGCGACATTCTTTGCGGGGATCACTCAGGCAGCGCTCGGATTCTTCAGGTGAATGGCTCCTGGTGAATGTTAGCCTGTCAGTTCTTATGATTTATTGGCATGAACAATTATGTAGTCTCTGACGAAACTTTGCTGAAGGCTAGGGTTTATCATAGAGTTCTTGTCTCATGCTGCCATCGTTGGATTCATGGGGGGTGCCGCCATCACCATTGCTCTTCAGCAGCTGAAAGGCTTCCTTGGCATCGCAAACTTCACCAAGAAAACTGATATCGTATCGGTCATGGGATCAGTCTGGGAAATGTTCACCATGGGGTGAGAATATTGTACCTTTCAGAATTTTTACTTCTCTGATGAAAACCGATATTTGAGAGAATTTACACGCTTGCGTTGTTGATCCAGTGGAACTGGCAGACGATATTGATCGGAGCATCCTTCTTGGCATTCCTTCTGGTTGCCAAGTACATTGTAAGATAGAATATTACATGTTCGATTATTTTATTCTGTTATCCTTGATTACTTGTGATGATTACACTGTTCCATGGGGATAATTCAGGGAAAGAAGAATAAAAAGCTCTTCTGGGTGTCTGCAATCGCACCGCTCATTTCAGTCATCATATCGACCTTCTTCGTCTACATCACTCGCGCAGACAAGCACGGCGTCGTAATTGTAAGTCATTCTGGACTACTTGCATCGTCATTTGCCAACAGCGAAGACAAGAAATAGTGCAGTACTGCAAAATTAGTTGAAGTTAACAGTGAAGGTTATCGCTGATTAACTGCAGGTCAGACACATCGATACAGGCATCAACCCACCTTCGGTTAGTCTGATATACTTCACTGGCCCGTACTTGCTGAAAGGATTCAAAATTGGAGTAATATCTGGAATGATAGGCCTAACGGTAACACAAACTTCATTAACTTATTTTTTTATTCAGTAGTGTGAATAAGGTTTCTAGATAGCTAGCAATGTGCCAAAACTGACGCAAGCTTTATCAGGAAGCAATTGCAATTGGAAGAACATTTGCTGGCATGAAGGACTACCAAATAGATGGGAACAAGGAAATGGTGGCTCTAGGAACCATGAACGTTGTCGGTTCGATGACTTCTTGCTACATAGCCACAGGTAACTGTTAATTCAGCTGAAAATAACTTATACCCACACAGATATTACCATCCTTGTGACCAAAGTTGTTTGTTGTAGGTTCTTTCTCGCGATCAGCAGTCAATTACATGGCTGGCTGCCATACAGCAGTATCGAATGTTGTCATGTCAATTGTAGTATTGCTCACACTGGAGTTGATCACTCCAGCGTTCAAGTACACGCCCAATGCCATCCTTGCTTCTATCATCATATCTGCAGTGATAGGCCTAATTGACTATGAGTCAGCCTACCTTATCTGGAAGGTTGATAAGTTGGACTTTGCGGCATGCTTGGGAGCATTCTTTGGAGTCGTATTTTCGTCAGTGGAGTACGGCCTGCTCATTGCGGTGCGGTTTTCAACCATTTCTGTCATGTCACTTACAATTGAACTCCTTGTGTAGTAGATAAAAGTCGGTGCGTTCTTTTTGCTGTGCCTTATGGCTTGTGGCCATAACGCGAGCATTTGTAAGAATAAACCGAATGCCGATAAAACACTATGAAAAGACTATCTCAATAAGCTACTTTGAAACGGCTGCGAAGAAACCGTTCCGTTTATTTATTCAAAGGAAGCCATAAGCTGGAACTGATGAATTTGTTGTGGAACAGGTTGCAATATCACTTGCCAAAATTCTTCTCCAAGTAACACGGCCAAGAACAGCTTTACTTGGTAACCTTCCAAGAACAACTATCTACAGGAACATTGAACAATACCCAGAAGCTACCAAGGTGCCAGGGGTGCTAATTGTTAGAGTGGACTCAGCTATATATTTCACAAACTCCAACTATGTTAAAGACAGGTAAAAGGTTTTAGTCCAAAATATAGGTATTTATTTCAGTCATTGGTAATGGTATGCTTACTAGAATAGGTTCTCAGAATGGTGTGTGTGTGTGTACGATAGCGCTATTCTACGCGTGTGTGTATTCTGCACGTAGTTTTGCACTCCAGCAAATTATCACCAGTTATTCGAAAAGTTATCATCGGCTGTGAAGAAAGTTATCACCAGCTACGTACTGTGAGCATTGACAATAATTTCACTTACTACCGATGGTAACTTCATGCAGAACTAATGATAACTTTTCAGTCTATGAAGGTTTGGCAATAACTTCATTTAGAACCGATGGTAACTTTATTCAGAAATGTCGGTAACTTGTCCACGTATTCTACATCTACGTGGTGGTTAGTGTGTGTGTGCACGCGCACACGCGCGCTTTTGCCCAATTTTTGTTGATACAGCTTCTTTCGACAAATGAGATTAACCATAATTTTGAGGTAAACTTGAATTATAATATTTGAGTCCATATCTGTAAGTAGGAAAAAGAACAAACAAGATACTAGTATTAACAATAAATGCCACATAAACCTTGGTATATAGATATATGATAGATTTGGAAGTGACATGCAGCTGCCTCAGGAGAAGAGAGAGAGAGACATGCCAGGCAGATACAGTTCAATTTCTGTTTTGATCCATTGTATTTTACTTTGAAATGTTTAAAAATTAACTAGGCAATTTTTTTTTGTCACCACTCTAGTTTATCTATTCCAATTGATTGTTTCTTTGTTGTGAGTAAAATCTTTTTTTCTGGGTATTAAGGTTGTTTATCAGAAACAGAAGGAGAAAGTCAACTCACCCTAAAAAAGGCATAAGAGTACATTACAATCTCTTCTAGAATGTGGCCACATGTGCAAGCACCTTGTGTGATCAATATAAGATTACATTAGGTGCATTATTGCGTCATGTTCAGTATTCTAATAGCAACATGTTGCAATCATAAATAGCTAGAAGAAAACAATGCTTCATACTATCCAATTTTCAGAATCCTAAGATGGCTGGGAGATGAGGAAGAACGACAACAGGAACAGAAGTTACCCAGAATTGAGTTTCTGATTGTTGAGCTATCTCGTAAGAACACAGCAAATTTATTTTCTATACAAAGTACTGCAAAAAATTTTTAATTGAGTTGCAGCTATTGGTTGACAACATTGATCTAACTCTTCAACAGCGGTAATTGACATCGACACAAGTGGAATTCACGCCTTGGAGGAGTTGTTCAGAGCACTTGAAAAGCGCCAAATTCAGGTAGAACACCAAAACTAGAATTAGAATTCTACAACTCTTAACTGCTACTACAAGAATAGCCATGGAAGGAACACCTCAACTAAGAAAAAAATCCATGTGTTTCACTTACAGCTGATTCTCGCCAACCCTGGCCCGGCTGTGATCCAGAAGCTCCGGTCCGCGAAATTCACAGAACTCATTGGTGAGGACAAGATATTCCTGACGGTTGGTGATGCAGTGAAGAAATTTGCTCCAAAGGCGGTGGATAATGTCTGAAGGAGATGCATCATGTCATGTACAAGCCAAGCAAATACAAGTTCTAGCTGTTCTTTTGCAAGTGTGATTTTATAGAGCAGAGCAGCACGGAAGTAAATGACATGGTTTGTAAAAAGGAAAATAAAGAAGGTGCACCGGAGTTGGAGCGACGTCAGGTTTGCAAGATGTGGTTGGAGAAAAGCAGATGGTGGCCTAGTTGGACATCTACATCAGTGTCTGTCGTTGTGGACTAGTGTGTGTGTGTTGGCGAGCACCGTTAGTGCTAAGCTCTAGAGACAATTATAGATATTTTGAATAATGTTATTGTTAGTGATATACCTTAGAGATAATTATTGAGATGATTGTATCACTTCTATGTTTATAAATGTTTGAATAAAATGTTATTTTGTCCCTTGAATGAATATCTTTTATATTGATCAACAAGTATGTGACTTGTTCGTGAAACTCTTTATTTATTTTTTAATGTTATTCTAAATTATCCCTGATATTATATCATTATGTGGGACGATTATGATTTATAGATCAGCACATGTATTGATTGATGATCATGTTTCACGGATCATGGATATGAGATATCAAATCGATAATGTGGACTCATATTAGAGATAATGATGTTCGATTGGCCCACCATGAGGCACTACGAGAATTGTTATATTCTTAAGTGACATCAGTTGGTTTCATACATAGTGTATGTAGGATCCTTAGACCTGAGGTCGTCATTATTTTCTACATGTGTAATAGTTTACTTAGGGGTTACCAAACACTATCCGTAACTGGGTGGTAATAAAGGTATCTTTCGGGTTTGCTATGAAACATGCGAAGGAATATGAGCGATCAAGATGGAATTTGCCCCCCTATATAACAGGAGAGATATCTCTAGGCCACTCATGTAGTTGGATTAAGAAAGTGCATGTCCATGCAAAATGTGGTTAAGGAGTCAATCATAACTGAGTAATCCACTATAGGTTCGAATGAAGGATCGAGCTATCATAAGATGGCACGTTTCTCGCCTTGAGTTCGATCTGGTATCATGAGGCAAAGGATCGGTACATAAGCACTATATAGGTTTGCCCGATATGATATTTATGTGTGTTTAGGAGTCATTATATCCTGGTAGGGACCGCTACTGACTTATGGGCCGGAAAGGAGTTTTCGGCCTATAGCCAAATACACATGAACCTACAGGGTCACATATTTAATGGGCTGGAACGATATGGGGTCGGATGATAGTTTCCGAGTAGGATTCGATCTCTACTCGTATCGGATATGGATCTGATTGGAGGCTATATAAGGATAGGTGCGGGGGTTGAGGGAGGTATCCCAAAAGCACACCCGTCAAAACTCTAGCCGCCACCTCTTGTATCCCCTGCCGTGCGCACTGGTGCTAGCACATCGACACACGGTGTTCCATCCCTGGACGTGTGGACTTCGGTAGAGGCGCTGCTGCGACTGTGGTGCTGATCAGGACGATCACGAGAAGGAGACGGTTGGACGAAGGACGTTCGACTACTACCGCAACACCAACGCGTTCTTCGTTGAATTGGCTGCTTCAACCCTACTTCCACTGCACTACGTGTCTAGTGGTAATGATCTATAATCTCTTACTCGCGTGGCTTCCTGGTTTATGTGGTAGAAAAATTTTAATCTGCGCTAGTGTAGCCTACCCGTATCCCAACAGTTATTTTATCCTTTGAATAAATATCTTTCATATTGATCAACAAGTATGTGATTTATTTATAGAATTCTTTATTCATGTTTTGATGTTATTCTAAATTATCCTTGATCTTATATTATTATGTGGGACAATTATGATTTATAGATCAGCACATGTATTAATTAATGATCATATTTTACGGATCATGGATATGGGGATATAAAATCAATAATGTGGACACATGTTAGATAATATGTTGTTGGATTGACCTACCATAAAACACTGTGGGAATTATTATATTCTTAAGTATCATCAGTTGATTTTATACATAGTGTATGTATGATTCTTAGATCTGAGATCATCATAGTTTTCTATATGTGTAATAGTTTACTTAGGGGTTACCAAACACTACTCCATAACTGTATGACCATAAAAATAGCTTTCGAGTTTACTATGAAATAGACGAAAGAATGTAAATAATCAAGATAAAATTTGCCCCTCATATATAATGGGAGAGATATCTCTGGACTCCTCGATGTGGTTGAATTAAAGAAGTGTGTGACCATGCCGAATATGGATGAGGAGTTGATCATAACTAAGTAATCCATTACAAGTTCGAGTGAAAAATTGAACTATCATAGGATGACACACTTCTTACATTGAATTCAATCTGGTATCGTGAGGCAAAAGGATCGGCACATAAGCACAATATAAGTTCACCAAATATGATTTTTATGTATATTTGAGAGTCGTTATGTCCTGCTAGTAGCCACTACCGACTTATGGACCGAAAATAAGTTTTTGGCCCATGGCCGAATATACATAAACATGTAGAGTCATACACTTAACGGGTTGGAATGATAAGGGTCTAGATGATCTCAACCCGTATTGGATACATATTCAATTAGAGCCATTCTAAGTTGGATACGATATCTAACCGTATCGGATAAGAATTCGATTGGAGGCTATATATAGAGAGACACGTGGCTAAGGGAAGTACCCGAGACACACCCATTGAAACTCTAGCCACCATCACTCAAAGCCCTTACCGTGTGTCTCGATGTTAGCACACCGACACCTGACGTTACATCCCTAGATATATGGACTTGGTGAGAGCCGTTGCTATAATTACAGCGCTGATCGGGTCAATCGCAATGAGGAGACAGTTGGCTAGAGGATAATCGACTACTTCCACTACACCGACGCGTGCTACGTTAAACCAACTGCTTCAAGTCTACTTCTGTTGTACTGCGCATCTAGTGGTAACGATCTATGATCTTTTACTCATATAGCTTTCTGATTTATGTGGTAAAAAATTTTAATCTATGCTGGTGTAGCCTACCATATCCTAATAGTGGTATCAAAGCTATCCTGTGTAGTATTTGATTTGGATTGATCGCATATAGTTGATATATTATCGATGTTTTAGTATTGATCTGACGTATGATTATTTGGATTCGGGGATCTCTTGAAGACCTGGCTACGATAACACAGAGAAAAGACACATGGATTTTTATACAAGTTCGGGCCTTTTCCTAGGAAAATAACAACACTCTCCTATGTGGCTATTGCTCAATGAAATGATTACAACTGAAAAAGAAAAGTGGAATGTCCTGCTCTACTTCTATTCTCCCTCGGGTCTATCTATGACATCTCGGTCCATGTTGGCTCATATGTGTGTGCACATGAATTTCTAGGTTAGTCCTACCTTACTAGTTTACCTTGAGAAACACTTATATATAAGTTTAGGAGTTCAAATGGTAGCACCCCCGGTTAACCATTTTGCGCGAAGCGAGGACGAAAGTGGAAGCAGGTTGATACGTGTGCGTGGCCTATCCAGAATGGGTTTAGGCCTAAGCCGGTTTGGACCATAGGGTGTTACAAATGGTATCAGAGCCGACTCTCGCGGTTACATGGGCGCGTGCAGGTCAGTGGCGCGGGCATATGGCACATGACGCGTGTGGGCCCCGAGTAGACACACGACATGTCATATGTGCTGGCACTGAACGTACGAACATGTGCCAAGAGGGGAGATCCTTATCATTTGCCCCGGTGTGGGTATGTTGGTCCGACGAGGACATCGGGTCCTTTGAGGGGGGTGTATGTGACACCCCGATCCATGTTGGCTCATGTGTGTGTGCACATGAATTTCTGGGTTAATTCTACCTTACTAGCTTACCTTGAGAAGCACTTACATATAAACCTAGGAGTTCCAATGGTAACACCCCCGGTTAACCATTTTGTACGAAGTAAGGACAAAAGTGCAAGTGAATTGCTATATGTAGTCTATCCAAGTGAATTTAAGTCTAAACGGTTTAGTACCTAGGTCTCTCCCCTCCTCTCCACCACCCTCTCCGCCTTCTCTTCAGCAGCCACCGCCCGGTGGCCCCGGGAGTAGCAGCAGCTGGAGGCGGCGGAAGCAGCAGCCGCACGCATCCCTGATATGCGCGCGCACCGGAATCTGGCGCAGCCGGATTGGCACCGCAGCACCTTGCTCGCCGCTCTCACACCCGCGCAGGCTGCCTCCGTGGCAGCCTCGTACCCGGTCGCCTCCCGCGCGCTCGAGCTCCTGCTCTTCCTCTCGCGGGGGCATTCCCACAGATACCTGCCGGGCACATTCGGGGCGCTCGCCATGCGCTTTCTGGAGTCCAGCGAGTACGCCGCCGCGGGACGCGCCCGCATCCCCATGATCAAGTCCTGCCGCAGGAAGGAGGCAGGCGATGGTGCAGACGATTGTTGGGTTGATCGCATCCGCTAATCGCCGTCCGGATTTTCGGAACAACTGTTCCACTCGCGCTACGATCGGGGCACTATTAACAACTTTGGTTTTCGGTCCCACCACCAAGTGCACATAAAACGGGGTTTTCGCAGGTTATGTTTTACGGTTAGTTCAAGCCCCGAAAATCCCGAACACCCGATCTCTCGAAGCGCTCAGTGGGCGAAGACCGGAACCCCGTCCGTCTCGTCCACGACCACGACTACTTTTTCATATGCTTTGAGATTAGTGGTACTCTTGTTAGAAAGAAAACACAAAATATTTCCTTTTTATTTGAAATAACATGTTTTAATATAAATTATCGGCTAAAGTATTATCTTAGAGACTAAGTAAATATCTTAAACGATTTATATTTTTATAAGGACGGAGTATTTTCAAACCACGGATATTTAATTCGATCGTAAGTAGGTCGGCACTGGAAGGAGTTTTGAGTCATCGCCTCTCGAGTTCCGACCCTAACTCTCAAAGTCTGATCAGCATCCAAACAAACGTCGAGGATGTCTCTCTCAAACTTAGATATCAAGCGGTTTCAGCGAACGTTGAAGGTGCCAGTCAAATTTCCAACATATGAATGTGTGACAGGGCATATCTAGTGCAAACTAGCTCGTATCATGTTCTTTTTCTCAAGTCGATTTAGCTTTACTTGCTACAGATCTAACTTTAAATGTAATATTTTTTAAGACGGATCTACAAGTTAAACGATGTATACGTTAAAACCCAACATCTATACCATCCAAAATCGCAAGTGAGTATCTCTCTCCGTAATCTGCACCGTAAACAGCTAAAATTCAAAAATTTCAACCAAAAACCATAAGTTGCAGCCGTTGCCAAACAGACATACAGACATACCTCATAATCTCATTTGAATTTGGAGTCTACATGAGAGCAAGTTATATTGGATTCGAGTCTATACGAGCTGTCTTTAGAATGGTTTGCTAGAAAGGCATACTGCTTAAACAATTGTTAGTATCACTGAAGATCGAAACACCCTTCATTCTTTCTCTACATTTGCCGGACACATATATAGAATCCACTAAATCATTACGCAATCTATCATGTCTCCTGGCGACAATGAACGGACAAATTCTTCGTTGCCCCCTAGGAGTGTCAACGCCACATTTCCTTTGCAAAGCCAAACTAGCTTGTGTGACTAAACAAGTGTTGAGATGTCAACTAAGATCACTCGTTGGCCCATTTTAATGAAAAAAAGAGAGGATCAAAGAATTAGCTACGTACTCCTACCTGCTTGGATCACCATCACAGACTAAGTAATATTTATGAAGGATCATACGAGAAGATTTATAATTTTATTATGATGAACCATTGGTATTTTAGAGGAGTGAAAATTCAGAATTTACAAATTTATATATATTTTTGGATAGCTTACAGAAATGAATGATTTTGGGAGTCATGAGATGATTTGGTTTGACCTAAATCAGTGCATATGTGTTTCATGATGCATGTTACAGCTAATGTGGGTTAAGTTATGAAGAATTTGTGCCTGAAAATGATTTCTTGGTCTTTGGATATGTATGGTTGCTAAAAGTTAACTATGGTCAATGATGAGAATCGGAGCTACGCTCATAGAGGAGACGAGGCACAGAACGATCAAAGATGTCATGTAAAATGGCTGAGTTCAAACATGGCACAAGGAAGGCGGAAGATGTTGAAGGGAAGTTTGAGTGACGGGTTGTATTATGTGGTTTGATCGATCCAAGTGGGGCTGGTCCAGTGGAACCGAAATGAGAGATATTTATCGAAGTGTGGCAAGTCAGCTGTGTATCTACACGTGGTAAGCATGACGATTGCTTGCAATGGAAGATGACGACCGGGTTAAGAAATGGTATTTTGGTAAGTTAACCAAAATACCGAAAACTACTTTGCAAGAAAATTGTGGCGCTTAGGGGAGCAATTTAGGTCAAGAAAAGGGTGATAAGATCAAGTTGGATCAATGTTAAGAACTTAGCGGATTTGTGCTTATGCATTTTGGAAAGCGTGCATAAGTATAGTGTGTGAGTTAAAACTCGTGTGTGTGGGGTTATCGAGTTTTCCCATATATGCTAAGTTGATAGTATCCACTAAAGGTTAAATGGAGCTAACTAGCCCATCTATTTAACGGGTTGGGATGGAAACCTGAAGAAAACCATCCAACTATCATTTCATTATGATCAAGTGTCCTAGAGTTAGGGTTTGAGAGAATTTAAGTGATGTGGTGTACCCTTTGTTCTCCAAGTGGAGGATCAAAATCTTCATTCTCAAGTAGCAATACATCAATCTTTGTTCATCTCCATGGATCTCTTTTATGTTAATTGATTTACTCTTGACTTGGCTTTTGCTCTTCTCTATCCCCTTCTTGATTTTATTGTGCCAAAGATATGTAAAAGATGAATATAACTTTTGAAAATTAATCTACATCCATCTAGACACTTGGTCGCCAAGTTCATGAAGAAACTGGATTTTCTTGGATTTGATCCTCACGAGTGATTTCTTGATCTGAGTGTTTTTAGCTCGATTTCTTTGGTGTTCTTGCTTGTTGTGACATGTAGGAACACATATAGAGCTATCTTGGCTATCATCCACTCATGAGCAAGTTATATTCATCGTTTTTGGTTTTTGCCTGTTTTTTGTGCAACCTTCCTTTAAATGAGAAAATGTCATAACTTTGGCAATAATTTTTTTTATCGTTGATTAGAATATGTTTCTGACATTCTAGAAGGTACATAGTAAATTCTAAATTATTTGGAGTTTTGGTTTAAGAGTTAACTTAATTTTAGGTTTTTTCCGGTTTTGGTGTAATGAGCTTCACAAACCAAACGATCTCAATTCTCTTAAATTCTGTCAAGATTTTTGGTTATAATAGGTTCTCAATGTCATGATCTAGGCTTGATTCAATTTTTAAGTCTTTTGGATCTACGGATCAAATGTTTAATAGATTTCTGAATTTAAAATAGTGATGTTTTCACTGTCTATGGGCAGAAATTACTATAGCACAAAGATTTTCAGAATTTTAGATTCTTGATCTTTATACCTATCGAAGTGAAGAATTGATAAATACTTAGGAGAAAATTTGAAGTTACCATTCACCGCTACTGTTGTCATCTAGTCCTACAATTTGAGTAATTAAAACCTAGTTGTCTCCCAAATTGTAAATCAGTCTCATAATAATTTTGGCTCTTTAAAAAATCCATTTAAATCTAGTATGAGTGCCTCTAAAGTAGCCAGCAAAGTCAACGTGGCCATCAGGTGATTAGTTTTGATTCCCCCTTCTTTAGCCGTTTTGCCGCGTCCTGCACCAGATTCATTGAACTTGGACACATTTTGACTTTGTGTCGCTCTTTTCATTGTTAATCTTCTTCCTCTCTTCCCTTTTAAATAGTGAAGTAGCTGTCATCGCCTGACCCACAATTGCGTCCACATTCCAAACAACCCTCCGCCACCCAATCTGGACGGTATAGTATTAGTACATTGGTGGGACCCAAAACTCAAAAAGAAAAGCAAAGGAAAAAGGTCTCAAGATCGACGAAAGTGCTCGAGAGGAACATCATGGTACGAGAAAAAGAAAATTTTTTGTTCTTTTCGGTTTGTTTGTTTCTTCTGTTTTATTTTACTTTTGCTACAGCTAGGAGAGGCAAAAACACAAGAGAAATATTTTTAACTTCGCAGTCGCAAAGGGTTACTTCCTGTCTTGTGTATTCTCTTCTCCTGTTCCTTGGGTGTTTGCTTCTTGGTTCAACGATATAGATGCTTTCACTAATGCTAAACAAACGCATTTTTTTAGGTTTGTTTGATAGAATAACTACGGTGAAAACTTGGGTGCCTGTTTGGCTCCATCAAATCTATGGGACTAGATGCAAATGGTGAATTAAATGTTGATCCCCTGTTTAATTAGGGTTCTTAGAATGAACCAGTACAGTACCAGTTAGTTGATCGTATACTACCTTTCTTTCGCCTCCTGCTGCCTTCTTCAGTTGCATGCTTGCGAAATGCGTACATACCCTTGGATTTTTAACCAGGGACTTTACTATTTCTCAGTGTTTTTCAGGGAATAATAGGTAACTGCTGTTTCCATCATGCATACGTGAAATTTGATCTTGACAGAGCAGTTCACTGAGCATTCTAGGTGCTCCTGAGGTCCTGATCTGTATGGAAAAGTAGAGTACATATGTGCACTTTAGAAAGTGATGAGAGGCACCAACAGTGCCTGGAATATGTGCACTTTAGATTCAGAACCGTCCACCTTGTTGCCTTCATCACATATGCACGCCCAGATCTAATTCAGGAACCCATTTCCTCGGCCTTCTATTGGCCTAGACTTTTGAGTTCTTGGACCAAGTTGGTGCCATTGGCAGCCTAGGATTTGCAAAGCAGAACCAGTAGTTAACTAATCGATCGTGTTATCGCGACGACTAATTGTCCAGAGTCCGGACTTGTACCGCGGCTTCTGCAGATAATGTTCATAATTCAAGTTAACAGCTGCATTATCTTGCCCTGCCTGGTTGGTTTATGACGACTGTCTTGATAGTTGATAGGCAGTTCCGCTTGAAATCTTTGGACGTACTGAAAAACGGGTTAAACTTGGTCTCTTGTTTGTAGACTGTAGTTGTTAACTTAAAACGGATTTAATATCATGAGTGTCTTTCATCTGCCAATCATTTTCTATATGCGAATGTACCTGTCCTTTTCTTGTGATGTAGAAAATTTTAGAGGCATTTGCAAGTATGCTACTGCAGAAGTTGAAAATTTTAAGCATGACGCTTTTTCAACAAAAAAAAAATTAAGCGTGACAGTATAGTAGTATACCACCAGAAAACAAGCTATTATAATTTGTAAATATGCCATAGTTCGTAACATAGTGTAACTTGTTCATAACTCTTGTTAAGAAACTCTATTTTATTCCCTTGATTAACTGGCCTTGTAAAGATATAAAAAGATGAGTACATATATAATAATACAAGCATGGAACACGTAGAGCAGGGGTAAATGGCAGCTAGGCTCTGTTTCGACAAGCTGATGAGAGCCACCAAGAGTGCCCAGAATCTCCCAGGAAAATTGTTTCTGCAGTGGCAAGTGGACTTCTGAATCCTCCAGACTTTATTTGCTCATGACATATGCATTTTGCTAGCCTAAATGTTAGAAATGACAGAAGTCGATCTGATTCAGACTGGAGTTTGCGTGAATATTAACCCAAGATGCATGTCAGTGACTGCCCAGGAAACTGCTACATTCTGAGTAGAATGACTGCCAAGATTCATAGTTGTCCTTCAACTTGAGAGGATGTCGATCTATATAATCTCAAGTTGGCCACGTAGGACACTTGGCCACGTAGGACACTTGCATCCATTGTTCAAGTCCACTCCTACACATTTTTCTTCCATTACATACAAAAAAGAGAGCTGAAACAGTTTGGTGTTTCTTGATGTCCCTTATCGACCGCACATTCTTTCAACTACTATTATGTATATAAAATGGTTTACAAGTTGGACTTGCCGTTCAGCAGACAATGGGCTGTGGAATAACCTATTCATTAGGTAGTCGTTCCTGCGCTGCGTTGAATATGGTGCATTTTTCGACGCAGATTCATAATTTGAGGCTCATCCTTGGCCCTATTGAAATGGAGGTTTGACCTTGATCCTAGACGGAGCTCCTCTGCGTGTATATATATATATAATGGACATTTTGCTAGCTTCTTGACAATGCAACAAAGCAGGCCTTTGTGGGCTAAGTGCATCTGATAGGCATTGTTGTGTAGGTTTTCTTTCCTGTGTCCATTCTTGATGATTTGATGCTTATGAATGATGCCATGCATGATCAAACATTGGTTACATTAGAAACAACTGATGAATATTGATAGTGTTGGGTGCTGCCGTGCTTGTTAATTATCGTCCATGCATAGGTTTCTAATTCCATTGGTTCTGAAGACAAGCATTTCAGATCTCGTTTTCTTACTGCATATTGTTTCCTTCGGTTCAGACCTTATGTGTGTTTTCTTTGATAGATTGTTGATATTTATTTTTCATCTGACACTGGAAGAATTGATGGATATATAACTTCAGTTTCTTGTACTACCTGTTAATTAGTTTTTGTACTTACGGCTTGATGTGTTTGTGCTCACTGCTTCCTACTTTGCATCATATACAGATAAACGTATTATTCTGCACCTTGCCGGTCCAATCTGCAAGCAGCACCGACGATGCCGCAAAACGTGTCTGACGGAGGCGAGAACTTCGACGCCGACATCGCCAGCCAGACGTCGTCACACCGCCGCATGGACAGCGCTCAGCACGGCTACAAAGTCGGCTTCCCTCCGAAGAAGAACCTCCTCTCCGAGTTCTCCGACGCGGTGAAGGAGACGTTCTTCGCCGACGACCCGCTGCGGCAGTACAAGGACCAGCCGAGGTCCAAGAAGATCTGGCTCGGCCTGCAGTACGTCTTCCCGGTGCTCGACTGGGGCAGGCACTACACCCTCCGCAAGTTCAAGGGCGATCTCATCGCTGGCCTCACCATTGCCAGCCTCTGCATACCTCAGGTTAGTGAGCTGCCCTCTTGCACAGCAGCAGCACAGTGTAGTTCGTGCATGCATGCAGCGATATGTAAGGTCCTATCAACTCTAACATGTGGTCTAACAACGATATCTTAAACTAGGACATCGGTTACTCGAAGCTTGCTAACCTGCCAGCAGAGGTTGGACTGTGTAAGTGCATATATACAGGCAGCTATCAGAATTTTGCTCCTGCAACTGCAACGATCAGAGATGTGCTGTTTTTTTCTTTTTGCAGATAGTAGCTTCGTGCCGCCTTTGATATATGCCTTGATGGGCACTTCCAGGGATATAGCCATCGGTCCAGTGGCCGTCGTATCACTACTGCTCGGTACTCTCCTCCAAGCAGAGATTGATCCGAAGAAGAATCCGCTAGAGTACAAACGGCTAGCGTTCACCGCGACATTCTTTGCGGGGATCACTCAGGCAGCGCTCGGATTCTTCAGGTGAATGGCTCCTGGTGAATGTTAGCCTGTCAGTTCTTATGATTTATTGGCATGAACAATTATGTAGTCTCTGACGAAACTTTGCTGAAGGCTAGGGTTTATCATAGAGTTCTTGTCTCATGCTGCCATCGTTGGATTCATGGGGGGTGCCGCCATCACCATTGCTCTTCAGCAGCTGAAAGGCTTCCTTGGCATCGCAAACTTCACCAAGAAAACTGATATCGTATCGGTCATGGGATCAGTCTGGGGAAATGTTCACCATGGGGTGAGAATATTGTACCTTTCAGAATTTTTACTTCTCTGATGAAAACCGATATTTGAGAGAATTTACACGCTTGCGTTGTTGATCCAGTGGAACTGGCAGACGATATTGATCGGAGCATCCTTCTTGGCATTCCTTCTGGTTGCCAAGTACATTGTAAGATAGAATATTACATGTTCGATTATTTTATTCTGTTATCCTTGATTACTTGTGATGATTACACTGTTCCATGGGGATAATTCAGGAAAGAAGAATAAAAGCTCTTCTGGTGTCTGCAATCGCACCGCTCATTTCAGTCATCATATCGACCTTCTTCGTCTACATCACTCGCGCAGACAAGCACGGCGTCGTAATTGTAAGTCATTCTGGACTACTTGCATCGTCATTTGCCAACAGCGAAGACAAGAAATAGTGCAGTACTGCAAAATTAGTTGAAGTTAACAGTGAAGGTTATCGCTGATTAACTGCAGGTCAGACACATCGATACAGGCATCAACCCACCTTCGGTTAGTCTGATATACTTCACTGGCCCGTACTTGCTGAAAGGATTCAAAATTGGAGTAATATCTGGAATGATAGGCCTAACGGTAACACAAACTTCATTAACTTATTTTTTTATTCAGTAGTGTGAATAAGGTTTCTAGATAGCTAGCAATGTGCCAAAACTGACGCAAGCTTTATCAGGAAGCAATTGCAATTGGAAGAACATTTGCTGGCATGAAGGACTACCAAATAGATGGGAACAAGGAAATGGTGGCTCTAGGAACCATGAACGTTGTCGGTTCGATGACTTCTTGCTACATAGCCACAGGTAACTGTTAATTCAGCTGAAAATAACTTATACCCACACAGATATTACCATCCTTGTGACCAAAGTTGTTTGTTGTAGGTTCTTTCTCGCGATCAGCAGTCAATTACATGGCTGGCTGCCATACAGCAGTATCGAATGTTGTCATGTCAATTGTAGTATTGCTCACACTGGAGTTGATCACTCCAGCGTTCAAGCACACGCCCAATGCCATCCTTGCTTCTATCATCATATCTGCAGTGATAGGCCTAATTGACTATGAGTCAGCCTACCTTATCTGGAAGGTTGATAAGTTGGACTTTGCGGCATGCTTGGGAGCATTCTTTGGAGTCGTATTTTCGTCAGTGGAGTACGGCCTGCTCATTGCGGTGCGGTTTTCAACCATTTCTGTCATGTCACTTACAATTGAACTCCTTGTGTAGTAGATAAAAAGTCGGTGCGTTCTTTTTTGCTGTGCCTTATGGCTTGTGGCTATAACGCGAGCATTTGTAAGAATAAATTGAATGCCGATAAAACACTATGAAAAAGCTATCTCAATAAGCTACTTTGAAACGGCGGCGAAGAAACTGTTCCGTTTATTTATTCGAGGGAAGCCATAAGCTGGAACTGATGAATTTGTTGTGGAACAGGTTGCAATATCACTTGCCAAAATTCTTCTCCAAGTAACACGGCCAAGAACAGCTTTACTTGGTAACCTTCCAAGAACAACTATCTACAGGAACATTGAACAATACCCAGAAGCTACCAAGGTGCCAGGGGTGCTAATTGTTAGAGTGGACTCAGCTATATATTTCACAAACTCCAACTATGTTAAAGACAGGTAAAAGGTTTTAGTCCAAAATATAGGTATTTATTTCAGTCATTGGTAATGGTATGCTTACTAGATATAGGTTCTCAGAATGGTGTGTGTGTATACGATAGCGCTATTCTACGCGCGTGTGTATTCTGCGCGTAGTTTTGCACTCCAGCAAATTATCACTAGTGGTTCGAAAAGTTATCATCGGCTGTGAAGAAAGTTACCACCAGCTACGTACTGTGAGCATTGACAATAATTTCACTTACTACCGATGGTAACTTCATGCAGAACTAATGATAACTTTTCAGTCTATGAAGGTTTGGCAATAACTTCATTCAGAACAGATGGTAACTTTATTCAGAAATATCGATAACTTGTTCATGTATTCTACATCTGCGTGCTGGTTAGTGCGTGTGCGCGTTGCACAATTTTTGTTGATACAGCTTCTTTCGACAAATGAGATTAACCACAATTTTGAGGTAAACTTGAATTATAATATTTGAGTCGATATCTGTAAGTAGGAAAAAGAACAAACAAGATACTAGTATTAACAATAAATGCCACATAAACCTTGGTATATAGATATATGATAGATTTGGAAGTGACATGCAGCTGCCTCAGGAAAAGAGAGAGAGAGACATGCCAGGCAGATACAGTTCAATTTCTGTTTTGATCCATTGTATTTTACTTTGAAATGTTTAAAAATTAACTAGGCAATTTTTTTTGTCACCACTCTAGCTTATCTATTCCAATTGATTGTTTCTTTGTTGTGAGTAAAATCTTTTTCTGGGTATTAAGGTTGTTTATCAGAAACAGAAGGAGAAAGTCAACTCACCCTAAAAAGGCATAAGAGTACATTACAATCTCTTCTAGAATGTGGCCACATGTGCAAGCACCTTGTGTGATCAATATAAGATTACATTAGGTGCATTATTGCGTCATGTTCAGTATTCTAATAGCAACATGTTGCAATCATAAATAGCTAGAAGAAAACAATGCTTCATACTATCCAATTTTCAGAATCCTAAGATGGCTGGGAGATGAGGAAGAACGACAACAGGAACAGAAGTTACCCAGAATTGAGTTTCTGATTGTTGAGCTATCTCGTAAGAACACAGCAAATTTATTTTCTATACAAAGTACTGCAAAAAAATTTTAATTGAGTTGCAGCTATTGGTTGACAACATTGATCTAACTCTTCAACAGCGGTAATTGACATCGACACAAGTGGAATTCACGCCTTGGAGGAGTTGTTCAGAGCACTTGAAAAGCGCCAAATTCAGGTAGAACACCAAAACTAGAATTAGAATTCTACAACTCTTA
This sequence comes from Bonia amplexicaulis, assembly GCA_036346245.1. NCBI lineage: Eukaryota > Viridiplantae > Streptophyta > Magnoliopsida > Poales > Poaceae > Bonia > Bonia amplexicaulis. The sequence goes on along the minus strand of CM070752.1, from coordinate 16,998,163 downwards.
ACTGCTACTACAAGAATAGCCATGGAAGGAACACCTCAACTAAGAAAAATCCATGTGTTTCACTTACAGCTGATTCTCGCCAACCCTGGCCCGGCTGTGATCCAGAAGCTCCGGTCCGCGAAATTCACAGAACTCATTGGTGAGGACAAGATATTCCTGACGGTTGGTGATGCAGTGAAGAAATTTGCTCCAAAGGCGGTGGATAATGTCTGAAGGAGATGCATCATGTCATGTACAAGCCAAGCAAATACAAGTTCTAGCTGTTCTTTTGCAAGTGTGATTTTATAGAGCAGAGCAGCACGGAAGTAAATGACATGCTTTGTAAAAAAAGAAGGTGCACCGGAGTTGGAGCGACGTCAGGTTTGCAAGATGTGGTTGGAGAAAAGCAGATGGTGGCCTAGTTGGACATCTACATCAGTGTGTGTTGTTGTGGACTAGTGTGTGTGTGTGTTGGCAAGCACCGTTAGTGCTAAGCTCTAGATACAATTATAGATATTTGAATAATGTCATTGTTAGTGATATGCTCTAGAGATAATTATTGAGATGATTGTATCACTTCTATGTTTATGAATGTTTGAATAAAATGTTATTTTGTCCCTTGAATGAATATCTTTTATATTGATCAACAAGTATGTGACTTGTTCGTGAAACTCTTTATTTATTTTTAATGTTATTCTAAATTATCCCTGATCTTATATCATTATGTGGGACGATTATAATTTATAGATCAGCACATGTATTGATTGATGATCATGTTTCACGGATTATGGATATGAGATATCAAATCAATAATGTGGACTCATATTAGAGATAATGATGTTCGATTGGCCCACCATGAGGCACTACGAGAATTGTTATATTCTTAAGTGCCATCGTTGGTTTCATACATAGTGTATGTAGGATCCTTAGACCTGAGGTCGTCATTATTTTCTATATGTGTAATAGTTTGCTTAGGGGTTACCAAACACTTTCCGTAACTGGGTGGTAATAAAGGTATCTTTCGGGTTTGCTATGAAACATGCGGAGGAATATAAGCGATCAAGATGGAATTTGCCCCCTATATAACAGGAGAGATATCTCTAGGCCACTCATGTAGTTGGATTAAGAAAGTGCATGTCCATGCAAAATGTGGTTAAGGAGTCAATCATAACTGAGTAATCCACTATAGGTTCGAATGAAGGATCGAGCTATCATAAGATGGCACGTTTCGCCTTGAGTTCGATCCGGTATCATGAGGCAAAGGATCGGTACATAAGCACTATATAGGTTTGCCCGATATGATATTTATGTGTGTTTAGGAGTCATTATATCCTGGTAGGGACCGCACATGCACTTATGGGCCGGAAGGAGTTTTCGCCTATAGCCAAATACACATGAACCCTGTGGTCACATATTTAATGGGTGGAACGATATGGGGTCGGATGATAGTTTCGAGTAGGATTCGATCTCTACTGTATCGGATATGGATCCGATTGGAGGCTATATAAGGATAGGTGCGGGGTTGAGGAGGTATCCCAAAAGCACACCGTCAAAACTCTAGCCGCCACCTCTTGTATCCTCGCGTGCGCATGACCGGTGCTAGCACATCGACACACCTGTTCCATCCACGGACGTGTGGACTTGTGAGAGGCGCTGCGATCGTGGTGCCGATCAGACGATCACGAAGGAGACGGTTGGACGAAGGACGCTCGACTACTACCGCAACACCAACGCGTTTTTCGTTGAATCGGCTGCTTCAACCCTACTTCCGCTGCACTACGCGTCTAGTGGTAATGATCTATGATCTATTACTGGCATGGCTTCCTGGTTTACGTGGTAGAAAAATTTTAATCCGCGCTAGTGTAGCCTACATGTATCCCAACAGTTATTTTATCCTTGAATAAATATTTTCATATTGATCAACAAGTATGTGATTTATTTATAGAATTCTTTATTCATGTTTTGATGTTATTCTAAATTATCCTTGATCTTATATTATTATGTGGGACAATTATGATTTATAGATCACACATGTATTAATTAATGATCATATTTTACGGATCATGGATATGGGGATATAAAATCAATAATGTGGACACATGTTAGATAATATGTTGTTGGATTGACCTACCATAAAACACTGTGGGAATTATTATATTCTTAAGTATCATCATTGATTTTATACATAGTGTATGTATGATTCTTAGATCCGAGATCATCATAGTTTTCTATATGTGTAATAGTTTACTTAGGGTTACCAAACACTACTCCATAACCGTATGACCATAAAAGTAGCTTTCGAGTTTACTATGAAATAGACGGAAGAATGTAAATAATCAAGATAAAATTTGCCCCTCCTATATAATGGGAGAGATATCTCTGGACTACTCGATGTGGTTGAATTAAAGAAGTGTGTGACCATGCCGAATATGGATGAGGAGTTGATCATAACTAAGTAATCCATTACAAGTTCGAGTGAAAAATCGAACTATCATAGGATGACACACTTCTTACATTGAATTCAATCTGGTATCGTGAGGCAAAAGGATCGGCACATAAGCACAATATAAGTTCACCAAATATGATTTTTATGTATATTTGAGAGTCGTTATGTCCTGCTAGTAGCCACTACCGACTTATGGACCGAAAATAAGTTTTTGGCCCATGGCCGAATATACATGAACATGTAGAGTCATACACTTAACGGGTTGGAATGATAAGGGTCTAGATGATATGCTCTTCGAGTGGGATATGATCTCAACCCGTATTGGATACATATTCAATTAGAGCCATTCTAAGTTGGATACGATATCTAACCGTATCGGATAAGAATTCGATTGGAGGCTATATATAGAGAGACACGTGGCTAAGGGAAGTACCCGAGACACACCCATTGAAACTCTAGCCACCATCACTCAAAGCCCTTACCGTGTGTGCTGATGTTAGCACACCGACACACGACGTTACATCCCTAGATATAAGGACTTCGGTAGAGCCGTTGCTATAATTACAGCGCTGATCGGGTCAATCGCAATGAGGAGACAGTTGGCTAGAGGATAATCGACTACTTCCACTACACCGACGCGTGCTACGTTAAACCAACTGCTTCAAGTCTACTTCCGTTGTACTGCGCATCTAGTGGTAACGATCTATGATCTTTTACTCACATAGCTTTCTGGTTTATGTGGTAGAAAATTTTAATCTATCTTTGGTGTAGCCCACTGCACCCTAATAGTGGTATCAAAGCTATCCTGTAGTATTTGATTTGGATTGATCGCATATAGTTGATATATTATCGATGTTTTAGTATTGATCCGACGATGATTATTTGGATTCGGGGATCTCTTGAAGACCGCTACGATAACACGTAGAAAAGACACATGTATTTTTATATGTGTTCGGGCCTTTCCTAGGAGAATAACAACCCTCTCCTATGTGGCTATTGCTCAATGAACTGATTACAACTGAGAAAGAAAAGTGGAATGTCCTGCTCTACTTCTATTCTCCCTCGGGTCTATCTATGACACCTCGGTCCATGTTGGCCCATATGTGTGTGCACATGAATTTCTAGGTTAGTCCTATCTTACTAGTTTACCTTGAGAAGCACTTACATATAAGTTTAGGAGTTCAAATGGTAGCACCCCCGGTTAACCGTTTTGCGCGAAGCGAGGACGAAAGTGGAAGCATGTTGCTACGTGTGCGTGGCCTATCCAGAATGGGTTTAGACCTAAGCCGGTTTGGACCCTAGTGCGTTACAAATGGTATCAGAGCCGACTCTCGCGGTTACATGGGCGCGTGCAGATCAGGGGCGCGCGGCATATGACGCATGACGCGTGTGGGCCCCGAGTGGACACACGGCATGTCATATGTGCTGGCACTGAACGTACGAACATGTGCCAAGAGGGGAGATCCTTATCATTTGCCCCGGTGTGGGTATGTTGGTCCGACGAGGACGTCGGGTCCTTTGAGGGGGGTGTATGTGACACCCCGACCCATGTTGGCTCATGTGTGCGTGCATGAATTTCTGGGTTAATTCTACCTTACTAGCTTACCTTGAGAAGCACTTACATATAAACCTAGGAGTTCCAATGGTAACACCCCCGGTTAACCGTTTTGTACAAAGTAAGGACGAAAGTGCAAGTGAATTGCTATATGTACATAGTCTCCCCACCTCTCCACCACCCTCTCCGCCTTCTCCTTCTTGACCACCGCCCGGTGGCCCCGGAGTAGCAAGCACTGGAGGCGGCGGAAGCAGCGAACCTGACGCAAGACCGAATCGGGCGCAGCCGGATTGGCACCGCACACCTTGCTCGCCGCTCTCACACCAAGCAGCCGCCTCCGTGGCAGCCTCGCCGATCGCCTCCCCGCCGAGCTCCTGCTCTTCCTCTCGCGGGCATTCCACGATACCGCCGCACGTTCGGGCGCCGCCATGCGCTCGAGTCCCGAGTACGCCGCCGCGGACGCGCCCGCATCCCCATGATCAAGTCTCGCCGCAGAAGGAGGCAGCGATGGTGCGACGATTGTTGGGTTGATCGCATCCGCTAATCGCCGTCCGGATTTTCGTGGAACAACTGTTCCACTCGCGCTACCGATCGGGGCACTATTAACAACTTTGGTTTTCGGTCCCACCACCGAGTGCACATAAAACGGGGTTTTCGGCAGGTTATGTTTTACGGTTAGTTCAAGCCCCGAAAATCCCGAACACGCCCGATCTCACGAGCGCCAGTGGGCGAAGACGGAACCCCGTCCGCCTCCGCCCACGACCACGACTACTCCGCCGACACCCTCTGTAGCACCTCCGACCATCTCACCCTCATGGCTAATTTCGGTTTGGTATGTATATTCACGCCGCATATTGCTTAATAGGTGTTCATGATTTGGATCTAGGGATTAATGTTTATGACGTTTAGACTTAGAGATTAAAAACTAACATTGGTATCAGAGCCACTAGACTCGAACCATGAACCCTAGAAATTTTGTTCTTTATTTTGGCTCGGTTAGCAATTAGAAGGAGGAGGGATTCAAGAAATTTCAAGAAACACTAATGGAAACCCTTCACCAACCTTAGATCTCGTAAATAAGAACAAAACGGGAACCGTGGCGGCGTGACTCACCGGTCCTCACCGCCGACCTTGGCGGGCTGACGCCGGCGCCCGGTCCGCCGACCGAGACGCCGCTTCGCCGCCGGGCCGACGCCCATGTAGTGCCGCCGCTCCTCCCGTGGCGCAGCCGCTTCCTCACGGCCGCCGCCGCGCTTTTGCTTCGCTGGTCGCCGGCCGCCGCCGCCGCTGCAGCCGGGCGCCGCCGCAAGCGCGCCGCCGCCACGGAGCCGCCGCCTTGCGCCGCGCCGCTGCCGCTGGCGCGCCGTGCCGCCGGGCCGCCGCTTGCGCCGCCGCCGCCGCCGCCGCCATGCGCCGCCGGACCGCCCCATTGCGCCGCCGGACGCCGCCCAAACCCCGATCCGTTTTTCGGGATGGAATCGCCGAATGAGCTAGGGTTAGGTTTTCGTGGTTTTATCCTCGTATGCTGGCGCCCTGGCCGTTGATTAAGATCGGACGGTCGCCGTTGTTTTGGGCCGAAGGAATTTTGGGCGGTCACCGAGCCGTCGGATCAAGATCCGACGCGCGCATGTGATGCGGTCGCGTATGCGCGTTTCGCTTCGGATCGCGATCCGACGGTGGTCGTTGACGAGTGGAATGGGCCGACGTGTTATTTTGTGGGTCGTGGGATTTTCCACCCGCACGCGATTTTGTGGGCCGTGAATGTTTTTAGCCCGAATTTTGTTTCGGACCGCTTTTTCGCCCGATTACCTTTAAATGTTTTTTCTCTTTTTCTTTTAGGGCCGAATTTTTTGGCCAAATCTTCTTTTGATGTCTTTTCTCTAGCAGAAATTTTATATTTCAGTGCATTTACATTTATTTTAATGCACTGTTATAATTTTAATTTTCAGTGCATTTATTTTGTTTTAGTTTATTATTATGCACTGTTTAATTAATTAATTTTTTCAGAGGCCCGAATTATGATGAATAATTACGTTATTCTTATGAATAATCTCAAATTTTAAATTGAACCAACGAGATATTTAAATTTGAGAATTTATGCTTAATTTTTGGCATTATGTGTACATATGGTTATATTCTGACCAACGTCGTTTATAATCATATGTCGCCAATTAAATATTTTAATTTAAAGTTTTTATGATTAAATTTTGGCATTATGTATACATATGGTTATATTCTGACCAACGTTGTTTATAATCATATGTCGCCAATTTAAATATTGTGATTTTATGTTCAAACTTTGGCATTATGTATGCATATGGTTATATTCTGACCAACGTTGTTTATAATCATATGTCGCCATCGAGATATTTAATTTTAAGATTTTACGCTAAATTTTGGCATTATGTATTCATATGATTATATTCTGACCAACGTTGTTTATAATCATATGTTGCCATATATAATTAAGTTCTTTTCATTTTCTGCCCAACGGTGATATGAATTTGAACTATAATTTATTTTGCATGTTATTAATCAGACCAACGTGGGTTAATTACATGCAATATATATTTATGACGTTCTATTTTTGCCTCAGATATTGAAATTCAAAGACTTAATGTTTCAAAACGCTGTCGCCACTATTGATAATATTGAGCGACCACGGGAGTAATCTTTCCCCGTGGAAAGAACGAATTTATGTTGTCCTTGACGTTTTGGACCTTGATTATGCCCTAAGAGTAGACGTTCCCGTTCCCCCCACCGAGGGTGAGGAGAATTTTGCTGAGAAGAAGAAGACTTATGATGAAAAATACTGAGAAATTGGAACGATCTAACCGCTTGTCACTTATGATTATGAAAACCTCAATTTCAGTCATGATTAGGGGAACAATTCCCAATTCTGAAAAAGCTAAAGATTACATGGCTTCAATTGAGGAGAAATTCAAAGGTTCCACTAAAGTTTATGACAGTATCTTAATTCAGAGGCTCTTAACCTCTAAATATGATGGGTCTGGAAGTATAAGAGAGCATATCATGATGATGACTGATATGGCAGAAAAACTCAAGGACATGGCAATTTCTGATGGTTTTCTGGTTCATTTTATTATGACATCACTTCCTTCTGAGTACACCGCTTTTAAAATTAATTACAACACTCAGAAAGAAAAGTGGAGCATGAGCGATTTGATCGCCATGTGTGTCCGTGGAGGAAGAGAGAATAAGAACGAAAAGAAAGATTTTGCTTTTAATGTTGGTGGTCTCATAAAAGGAAGTTCCAAGGGACTTCAAATCTAAGAAGAAGTCGATTTTTCCTCAACTCCGATAAATCGGGGCCTAGAGTGCACAATGCACCAAAGCCTCATGTTGCTTCCGCTGCGACATCTAAAGGGGGGAATGCCACTTCTGCAAACAGCCAGGGCATTTTCAGAAAAACTGTGTAAGTTTTCTTAGTTTTAATGTATTTCTATAAACAGTAAATGCATTTAAAGAGATGGTCTTGCTTTTAAACAAGAAAAGGTCTATATGCTTTCTCTTAATTATTTCCCTGTATCTTTAGATTAATAATGAGACTTCTTCGAAACTGTGGCACTGTCGTTTAGGCCACATTTCGAGGGGAGAATGTTGCGTCTCATTAAAGAAGAAATTCTCCACCTTTAGATTTCTTTGACTCGCACCATCGCACCGATTGCATTAAAGGAAAATAAAACAAATAAAGAAGGAACTACTCACAGTACAGGACTCTTAGAATTAATTCACAGTGGATGGTTTGATTCTTTCATCACATTCACTGATGATATTGATATTTGCGATCCTTTTCCTGTGACATCAGTGGATGGTGTTGATTCTTTCATCACATTCGCTAATGTTTTCTCCCATTATGTTTTTATTTTTCCCCATTAAAGATCGCTTTGAATCACTCGACAAATTCAAGATATTTAAGGTCAAGTTGAAAATCAAGACAACCTAAGAATTAAAATTGAAGGATAAACTAAAGTCTATAAGCACTAATGATGTATGAGACTTAGTAGAAATTCCTGACGGAGTCAAAACAAGAGGTCAGAATGGGTCTATAAAATAAAACATGACTCTAAGGGAAATATCGAAGATTCAAAGCAAGGCTTATAGGAAAAGGCTTCTCACAAAGAGAGGGAAATACTATAATGACGTCTTTTCTTCCGTCTCAACTAAAGATTCATTCAGAATTGTTATGGCACTTGTAGCTCATTATGATTTAGAGCTGCATCAGATGGATGTTAAAACGGCATTTCTTAATGGCGACTTGCAAGAAAATGTTTACATGGCCCAACCGGAAGGTTTTGTCGTGGAAGGCAAGGAGCATATGAGATGTCGACTTAAGAAATCCATTTATGGCTTAAAATAAGTGTCGAGGCAGTGGTATCTCAAATTTGATAAAATCATAAGAAGTTTCGATTTTATGGAAAATAAAATTAATAACTGCATATATATTAAGTTCAAGGGGAGTAAATCCACCATCTTAGCACTTTATGTGGATGATATCTTATTGGCTAGCAGTGATAAGGATATGCTGTTCAAGACCAAGAGATTTCTTTTATCCAATTTTGATCTCGGTGATGCCTCTTATGTTCTTGGCATTGAAATTCACCGAGATAGGTCTAAAGGAATATTAGGTTTATCTCGTAATGCATACGCTGATGTGGCATCAAGAAATACAATAAGAATAAGTGCTCGCTCACCGCTCCTATTGTTAAGGGCAATAAGTTTGGGACATTTCAAAGGTCCAAGGAACCAATATGAAACCGATCAGATGAAGTCGGTTCCTTATGCTTCAGCTGTCGGAAGCATTATGTATGCTCAAGCATGTACACGCCCGATTTAGCTTTTGTAACCGGATACTTGGTGATATCACCAAATCCGAACTAGACCACTGAAAGCCGTTGAGAAAGCTTTTGCTATATGCAAGCTACTAAATATTTCATGCTCACATATAAGTCTTCGATAGCCTTGATGTTATTGGTTATTGATTCAGACTTTATGGATGTGTTGATACTAAGAAATCCACGCCAAAGTTACATCTTCACACTCACCGGAGGAGCTTTTTCGTGGAAAAGCTCCAAACAAACCTTACTGCATCTTCAACGATGCAAGTCGAGTTTTGTGGCATGTTATGAGGCTACCGAGCGGTCAGATGTCTTAAGAATTATATCCGAGACTTAGAGTGGTAGACAAGACATCTAAACCACTCATTTTATATGCGATAATGAACCCGCAATCATTTATGCAAATAACAACAAGTCAAGTGGTCTTTGCCAAACACATTGACATTAAGTATCATGTTGTCAAAGATAGAATCCAGATCAAACCATAAGTATCAAGTATATTAGTACTAAGTTAATGCTTATGGATCCGCTTACTAAAGGCTTACCACCCAAGATTTTTTCGTGATCATGTTGCGGCATGGGTTTATTGGAAAGCCTCGATTCGGATAAAAGGACCTTTAAACAAACCAACTCCCATTATGAATAATGAATATCCATTCTAAGATAAAAGTAGTACACTATAGGTACTGAGGTTGTATGATACTTTATTGATCATGCAACACATTGCCTTGGTATGCTGTTTTATCAAAGGATGGACTTATGATGTTAGCCTTACGATCAAAGGGAGAATGTTGGTTGATCGCATCCGCTAATCGCCGTCCGGATTTTCGTGGAACAACTGTTTCACTCGCGCGCTCGATCGGGGCGCTATTAACAACTTTGGTTTTCGGTCCCGACCACCGAGTGCACATAAAAACGGGGGTTTTCGGCAGGGTTATGTTTTACGGTTAGTTCAAGCCCCCGAAAATCCCGAACACGCCCGATCTCTCACGAGCGCTCAGGTGGGCGAAGACTGGAACCCCGTCCGTCTCCGTCCGCGACCAAGACTACTCCGGCCGACGTCATCTCCATCAACTCCGGCCGACACCCTCTGTAGCACCTCCGACCATCTCACCCTCATGGCTAATTTCGGTTTCGGGTATGTATATTCACGCTTTCGCATATTGCTTAATAGGTGTTCATGATTTGGATCTAGGGATTAATGTTTATGACGTTTAGACTTAGAGATTAAAAACTAACAACGATGAGTTATGAGTTACTTGGATATGCTCAGCCAAAGAGGGCTCAAGATGGGCCTTTTCGCATATAGCGCCCTGTTGATCCATCTGAGCAGGCTCGAATTGACTTATCTATAATGCCGCGATCAATGTGTTGTGCAAGGATGGCAATGTCAGGGATGCAGAGTCAATCATGAAGAAGGTGTTCGAGTCCGGGATGAAGCCCGACACATTCACCTACAGTACTGTAGGAACCATGACTTGGATTCAGCATTTGAGGTTTTCAATAGTGTATGCATACACAGCACTTATCAGTGGCCCGTGTGTCAGGGATGCTCAAGGTGGCCATTGGACTGTTACATAGGATGTCTAGAGATGGTGTGCTCCCTAACACAGTGACGTACAATGCTTTGATAAACGTTCTGGTGGACAACAGGGGAATTGAATCTGCATTTGTTGTTTTTAATATGATGGAGAGACTATGGTTTTTCACCGAACACCAGGACATACAATGAAATGATCAAAGGCTATTGCATTATTGGTGATACCGTGAAGGCAATGTTAATGCTGACCAATATGTTGAAGGGAACATACAACACCATCATCAAAGGATACTGTGACTCAGGAAATACTTCGAGTGCTCTTAGGATTCTAGAGCTTATGAAGGCTAATGGGTATGAACCTGATGAGTGGTTGTACACTGAACTGATCTGTGGTTTTTGCGTAAAATGGAATTGGCTTCTGGAATGTTCAATGAAATGGTAGATCGTGGCTTATGCTCAAATGAAGTTACCTACACTGCACTCATAAATGGATACTGCAAGAATGAGAAACTGGACTGTGCAACAGCGATGTTGGAACACATGAAGAAAAGTGGTTGCAGACCAAATGTTCAGACTTACAATGTTCTAATCCATGCTCTGACTAAGCAGAATAATTTTTCTGGTGCAGAGGAACTATGTAAAGTGATGCTTGACGAAAAGATATTTCCAAATGTCTACATCAATGGCTATCCGCTATCGTAGACTATTCTGGTCTAGGGTCCCTGAAATCCGGCAGTCAGTACAAATGAAAATCAATCTATTCTAATCCTCACACCACAAAAGCAAGCAGCCCAAACCATAAGCAATTTAGCTTGGTTTTGGTTTTGTAATTGAGGAATTGTCACTGCAGCATTTCATTTCATCGAACAGTTGATTAGTGCCTCAATGGATTGCAATGCAACATATTATCAATTCGACAATGTGCTCAGCATCAATAGCGTGCATAGTCAAGAGAGAAGTCACAAACAAGGCTAGGGCCAGTCGCAGAGTACCGGACCGTTCATGGAATGACAGGCAAATCTGCTGCCTGTTCGCAAAAAAGAAAAGCACCGGGCCGAGGTTGTGAGATAATCGCAAAGCCGCCGTGCTATGTGTGAAACGTAAGAGGCCATGATCGTAAAATTCACTAATTTATTAAACATAAAGCAACCATGTCGTGACAATTATACAGCAAGCAACCATAATAATACCAAATCATTTCTAATTGCATCAAATTACCGTAACCCTACCACATGACAGCACAAATCCGAAAAGGAAAAGGAGGAGGAGAGCACGGGTCCCTCGTCGATCACTGCAGCTTCAACTCCATGATGCTCTTGGCCTTGGGTGCGTACAGCGAAGTACACCACCGCGGCACCGCCTGCCGCTTCGCCACCTCCAGCTGCTTGTTCCTGTTAGAGATATGATTAGAGATACTGATTGATATGATTAGAGATACTGATTGCATTGTATTATGATAGTTTAGATTCTTTTCATACATGCACTCTTTCCTTATATGTATTCTTTCCATATTTGTCATCCTGTACTCGTGTATATATACCGGCCCGTTGGTCTCATATGAATACAAGCACTACTCATAACATGGTATCGAGCCATTACGAGTTGTGTTCGTCGCCGACCAGACGCTTCACGCCGGCCGCTCCGCCCCTCCCCTCGGCGCCCGGCCGCCGCCGCCTCCCATCCGCGCCCACTTCCGCCACGCGCACCCGCCGGTCGCCGCCGACTCGCCTCCGCTGCGACGACTGTGTTCTCTGGTCGCTGCACCTCCACCACCCGGCCGCCGGCCCGCGCCGCACCAACCCCGCCCGGTCTTCACCGCCGCCGGCCGCCTCCTCCTCCGGTGCTCCACCCGGCAGCTGCCTCCGCCGCCCGCCCACCCGACGCCTGCCGCCCGCCTTGGCCACCCGACGCCGGCCACCCGGCCGGCCACGCCATCACGCCCCGCCCGGCCACCACTGGCCACCCGGCGCCAGCCTCCCCACCGCTGCCGCCGGGCCGCCGCCGCCGACTCCTCCCGCGGGACTGTTCCGGCGCGGCGCCCGCCGATCGGCGCCAAGGCCAAGGCCTGCGCCCGCTTGCGCTGGCCTCGCCGCATGCGGCGATCAATTGCTGCCAAGGCCTCTGCGCCCAAGGCCTCTGGCCAGGCCGCTTCGCTAAGGCTGCGCATACTACCCGCCGCCGCTGCTGCCAAGACGCCTGCCGCCGCTGCCGCTGCTCTCACGGGAACCTTAGCTTTGGTTCCCTGCCGTGAGCTCTGTTTATAGTTGGCCTACCGCCCAACAAATCAAAAAAAGAAAAGAAAAAAAGAAGAAAAAAAAACGCCGCTCTAACCGCCGCGCCGCCCAAAGACCGCCTGCCGACTCGTTATTTGGTCGCCGCGCCGCCCGCCGCCGCCACCGATGGTTTTCGTCACCGAGTGGTGCCGGTTCGCTACCACTTCCGCCGCGCCGCCGGTGCCGCCTGCTCGACTCGTTATTTTGGTCGCCCGCCGCCCGCCGCCGCCGCCACCGATGGTTTCGTTCACCGAGTGGTGCGGTCGCTACCACTTCCTCTCGTGCTCGCCGCCGTCCACCGCTACACCGCCCGCCCACGCTTCATTACACCGCCACCTCCGGCGGCCGCCACAGTGGTGGTGGCCGCCCATCCGGTGGTGGCCATTCTCACCGCTCCCATCGTGACAAGGTCGGCCACGTTGAGTCCGGTGCTATAAGAAGCGCAGATCCTTCACGACGTTTTTCTACTAGCACCCCAGACCGGTGCTTCTACATCGACGTCGCATCAACTCCTTCGCCAGCTCTCTCACCAAGGTGAGATAGCCGACTTGACGCTTGCTTGCCGCCGGGTTCTCCTCGACAGTTCTCGCAGCTCCTACATTGACGCTCACATCGACTCCTTCAAGCAGTGACTCTCACCGAGCGTGAGATAGCCGCACTCGACGATCGCTGCTACTTCCGGCTCTCCCTCGACAGCTCTCGGCTGCACATCGACTCTTCGAGCATCGCGAAACCACCACCTCCACATCAGCACCTCCCGTGGATTCTTGATTTCGAGCATCTTTTCATATGACTCGATTCTTCCACTCTATCCTTCATTACACCTCTTGATTCTCCCGCCGTTGTTCTTACCGATGGTACCTCTCTCTCTCTCGGTCGAGGACCTCTTAGCAACTCATCTTTTCATGTTCCTCTGTTGCTCATGTTCCTCGCCTTACCATGCAACTTCTTTCTCACGGGCAGACATCGATCTTGGTTGTCGAGTCATTCTCGATTCGACTCTTGTTGTGTTCAGACCGCCGCACGGAGCCCCGATTGGTTCTCGCCCTCGGCCTTGACTCACAACGCCTTTGGGAGCTTGACTGCTTCACCTTCCTTCCGCCGCCACCGCCGCCGCCAGCCTCTCCGCTTCTCCTCCTCCGCTCACCGGCTCTTTCCAGCAGTGGCATCATCGCCTTGGCCATCGTGTGGATCTCGGTTGTCGTCCCTAGTTCGTCGTGGCCTTCGGGTCCGCCTCAGAGACGTGTCTTTAGATTGTCGTGTAAGTTAGGCAAACAGATTCAGCTTCCTTATCCTCATAGTGAGTCAAGATCTCGGCGTCTTTCGATCTTGTTCATTTCGATGTTTGGGGTCCCCCCTTTGTTTCGGAAGGAGGTCATCGATACTATATCATATTTATAGATGATTTCTCTCGCCACACTTGGATATATTTCATGTCTTCTCGTGGTGAGGCCTTGTCTATCTATAAACAGTTTGCCACTATGGTTCGCACTCGCCTCCACTCCTATTCGTGTCTTCGGCCGACTACCGGGCGAGTACCTCTCTCATCACCGCCAGCCTTCCTTGCCGAAAGGTGGCACCTCGCCGCCTCTTGTCCCGGTGCTCATGCTCGAATGGTGTTGCCGCGCAAGCATCGTCACCTCCTTGAGTCGGCTCATACCCCGATGATTGCCGCCTATTCCACCTCACTTTTGGGCCGAGGTCGCTTCCACCGCCACCTATCTCGTCAACATCCGGCCTTCTTCGCTCTTTAGGGTGCAATACCGCTGAGCGCCTCGTGGTCTCCTTCGACTACTCGCCTTCGTCTGCTTGGTGCGTTTGCTATGTTCTTCTCGCCCCTCGGGAACGCACCAAACTAACTGCTCAGTCTGTTGAGTGTGTTTTTCTGGGTACAGTGCCGAGCACAAGGGCTATCGGTGCTGGGATCCCGCTGGTCGACGGATGCGGATCTCTCGGGATGTGACTTTCGACGAGTCTCGCTCCTTTACCCACGCCCTACCTCTCCTTCGACTTCCTCTGTGGAGTCTCTCGCTTTTTGACCTTTCCAGATACACCTATCTCTGCCTTGCCCTCATCCACCCGTCCCACCGAGTCCACCCGTCCCACCGAGTCCCCACATATTTCTCCTGTGGCCTCTCCGCTGTCGCCTCCCCGCGGCTCCTCGTGCCCTCCCACTACACTAGTCTACACTCGTCGACCTCGTGTTGAGGATCTTCCAGATGAGCCATCTTCTTCTGATGATTCATCTTCTGATGCACCATCTTCCCCTGATGGGTCATCTTCCTCCTCGTTACGCCTCCGCGATCGCCACCGCCTCGCCCCGCCTGCTTTTGCCTTTGCCGGCGCAGCTACCGTGAGCCTGCTTTCACCGGATGCCGCTACTCACCCCGAGTGGCGCATGCCATGGCCGAGGAGATTGTCGCTCTTGAGCGCATCGGTACTTGGGATCTTGTTCCTTTCCATCTCACTCGTCCCATCACGTGTAAGTGGGTCTATAAGATTAAGACTCGCTCGATGGTTCTCTTGAGCGCTATAAGGCGCGCCTTGTTGCCCGTGGTTTCCAAAGAAGAGCATGGTCGTGACTACGACGAGACTTTTGCTCCTCGTGGCTCACATGACCACCGTCCGCACTCTTCTTTTCGGTGGCATCTGCTCGCCATCGGTCTGCTTCTCGCCTTGATGTCAAGAATGCCTTTCTTAATGGCGAGTTGCGTGAGGAGGTCTACATGCATCCGCCACCGGTATTCTGCCTCGAGGGCATGGTCTGCCGCCCGCCGCCTCTCTATAGCCTTAAGGAAGCCCTCGTGCTTGGTTTGAGCGCTTCTCCTCCGTGGTCACCGCCGCTGGTTTTTCAAGAAGTGATCATGATCCCGCGCTCTTTGTCCACACTTCGCCTCGTGGTCGGACTCTTCTTCTTCTATATGTTGATGATATGATCATTATCGGAGATGATTCTGAGTACATTGCCTTTGTCAAGGCTCGCCTTAGTGAGCGCTCCTTATGTCGGATCTTGGTCCTCTTCGTTACTTCCTTGGGATTGAGGTTACGCCTACTCCGGATGGTTTCTTTATGTCCCAAGAGAAGTATATTCAGATCTTCTTGATCGCTTCCTCATCGATCAACAGATCGTTGAGACCCCATGGAGCTCAATGTTCATCTCCCACCCTCGATGGTGAGCCTCTTTTCGATCCGACTCGCTATCGCCATCTTGTTGGGAGTCTTGTCTACCTTGTCGAGTAGACACACGACATGTCATATGTCTTGGCGGCAACTCGAACATGTGCCAAGAGGAGATCCTTATCATTGCCCGGTGTGGGTATGTTGGTCCGACGAGGACATCGGGTCCTTTGAGGGGTGTATGTGACACCCGATCCATGTTAGCTCATGTGTGTGTGCACATGAATTTACGGGTTAATTCTACCTTACTAGCTTACCTTGAGAACTTACATATAAACCTAGGAGTTCCAATGGTAACACCCCCGGTTAACCATTTTGTACGAAGTAAGGACAAAAGTGCAAGTGAATTGCTATATGTACATGGTCTATCCAGAATGAATTTAAGTCTAAACCGGTTTAGACCCTAGGCCCTCCTCTCTCCTCCTCTCCACCACCCTCTCCGCCTTCTCTTCAGCAGCCACCGCCCGGTGGCCCAGGAGTAACAGCAGCTGGAGGCGGCGGAAGCAGCAGCCGCACGCATCCCTGATATGCGCGCGCACCGGAATCTGGCGCAGCCGGATTGGCACCGCAGCACCTTGCTCGCCGCTCTCACACCCGCGCAGGCTGCCTCCGTGGCAGCCTCGTACCCGGTCGCCTCCCGCGCGCTCGAGCTCCTGCTCTTCCTCTCGCGGGGCATTCCCACAGATACCTGCCGGGCACTATCTCGCTCGCCATGCGCTTTCTGGAGTTCAGCGAGTACGCCGCCGCCTCCCGCATCCCCATGATCAAGTCCTTAGGAGGCGATGCTACTTGGGCTCAAGATGGGCCTTTTCGATCGCCTGTTGATCCATCTGAGCAGGCTCGTTTATCTTGGTGGTTCGCTTATTGCAATGTCGGAAGACAAAGAAGAAGGTGTTCGAGTCCGGATGTCCGACACTCGAGTGTAGGAACCATGAGTTGGATTCAGCTAGGTTTTCAATCTCTATGTCACAGAGATTACTTGTGTGGCTACGGTGGTTACTTGAGGATGTTTGGTGTGCTTAACACAGTCACTACAATGCTTTGATAAACGTTCTGGTGGACAACTCTCATTTGTCGATATGATGGAGAGACTATGGTTTTCACCGAACACCAGGACATACAATGAAATATCAAAGGCTATTGCATTATTCGTGATCAGTGAAGGCAATGAAGCATGAACTCACCAAGCATATTGGTGTTGATGCTTCCTTCATGAGGTCTAGTGTGCATGATCGATGGTTGAACCTGATGAGTGGTTGTACACTGAACTGAGCTGTGGTTTTGCAAGATTTCTTCACGAATTGGCCTGGAATACAATGAAATGACAGATCGTGGCTTATGCTACCTCTCCAAACTGCACTGTTGTTGATCCACCATGAGTTTGAGGGGGTGTTAGAGATATGATTAGAATGGTTGCAGATTGATATGATTAGAATGTTCTAATGCATTGTATTAGGATAGTTTAGATTCTTTCCATACATGCACTCTTTCCTTATATGTATTCTTTCCATATTTGCCATCCGCTATCGTAGTATATTCTGGTCGCTGGCCTCATATGAATACAAGCACTATTCATAATTCTCACACCACAAAAGCAAGCAGGCCAAACCATAAGCAAGCTGCTTGTTCCCATCCGCGAACGCAACCTCGGCCTCGGAGAGGGCGCGGTTCTTGCGGAAGGCGTCTGCGGCGCATGTACTCGTGGATGTTGTAGTCGGACAACTTCCTGGCCGTGCGGAGGAGGGACAGCACCTCCGCTCTTATCGGGCCTGCCGCCGCCACCATGCATGCCAAAGACTCTAGAGAAAATAGTGTGTTCTTTTTAACTACGACTGACAATTTTTTGTTATAGCGTAAGTGTTTATGTGAATAAATTAAATGTCGATAAAGTGATAAATCGTTTCAAAAAAATTATCTCAATAATTTGTTTTAAAACGGTGGTGGAGGAGCCGTCAAATCTACGGATACCTAAGGGCTGGGCCTTGGGGAAAGTCGGTAAAGTCGAGGGAATGGGCCTGGGCCCTTCCAATCCTGGGCGTTTCGTGGGCATCTACAAGCTAGGCTGGTTTCCCCTTGCCATCCTGGGCTATTTCCCATTTTGCCCGTTCTTTGTTTCCCTACTCGAAAAAAGCAACAAAATACATGATAGAAACGGTCAACCTAAAAATAGTTACATAAAACCTTCAGGTACAAAAGGAAAAGAGAACTCTACATCTGAAATGAAGTAGGATAGTGTTCAATGATACACAAAGAAATAAAATGTTTCCGACATGAAGATTGGTGTTTTTTTGTGCTCAAAGTAAATGGATAAGCGCTGAGCAAAAAACCTGCAGTTGGAAAAATAAAAATAAGACCCAATTAGTGAAACCATTATTGTGTTAGTGTGTGTGTGTCCATTAACAAGCAAACTAGGGGGGACAAGGAAAGATGATTGCAACATCTACTTGGAAAAAAAGCAGCTTTAGATCAGATTGTGATCCTGTTCTTTTCAGCTTTAAAAACTGTTTTTGCTTTTCTACAGTAATTAGCTTTTAAACGAAATATTTTTTCAAGATATGGTCTACTAGTTAATTGTAGTACATACTTTACTGATTTCATTTATATCGGCAAAAACCGCACGTGAGGTTCTGTTACTCTGTAATTTCTTATAAACATTTAAAAATCATAAGTTGCTGTTAAAAAGCCATAAACCGCAAAAAAAAAGAATAGACCCTGTGCCGTGGGGGGCCTTGGCTTAGCTTTAACATGCGTTTGCATGTTGTATTACACTAGCCCTAGCCTCGCACCGTTACACGACTGCGTAAAAAACACAATTCCGAGTGGATGGCTCCTTCCTGGCGATCTGCATTGAAAGAGGAGAAAGGTCTGTAAATGTCTGAACTTGTACGACGGACCTTCCAATGCACGCATACGATGAGCCAGGAAAAACCGGAGGAGGCGGGGAAAGGCCGTTAAGCTAACCAACAGCTGTTGCCGATGTGCTATCACTGACATTCTCTGGGACACATGTACCGGCGCGCGGCTATTGGCCGCGCTGGCAGGCATCACATGGCGCTGTCTTGGAACCTATCACGTACGTACTTTGCAGGAGCTTTGTTTTGACGCCGGTCAATCAAGTACAAAAGACACGAAAACGACGAAGAGGGCTAGCTAGGCCACTGGATTTCAGGATTCTATTCTCTGTACAAATAATTTCGTGATAGTAAAACAAATTTATGCTCCGATCAGTTGTTCGTACTTTTAGGGTCTGTTATTTTCCTCTAACGCTAGCGATTTTTATTTTTTACAGTACCTAATTTTCAAACGGAGTATTTTCTCAAGAAAGGGTCTACAAGTTAAACGATATACACGTTAAAACCCAACATATGTAACATCCGAAATCGCGAGTATCTCTCTCCGTAATCTGTACCGTAAACAGCTAAAATTCAAAAATTTCAGCCAAAAGCCATAAGCGCAGCCGTTGCCAAACAGGCCCATATTAGGCATCTTCCATTTGAACTTTTGGTCCTTTTTTCTACCCTGTATTTCTTCTATATTCAAACTATTGTATTAAATGTGGTTAATTGATGAAATCAAACATGGTTTGGGCGCACTATATTAAATACCGTATCCAGTTGAACTGGGACTCACGTACTATCCGTGATCGACTTCAGTTTCTAACGAAGAGGCAGTACATTCTTAGGTGGTGCTTGGTTGGGCTGAATTTTGGTGGTTTATGGCTGAATTTTTATTGTAACTGATGATGACTTATTTGATATAATTAAGTTTTAAAAAAATTAAAAATAGAAAAAATAGATTAGCCCATCACGTATAATGCAAACGAATACGGGAAAAAAGAATCGGCAAAAAGTTCAAAATAAGCCGAAAAGTCAGAAAAAGACAAAATTTAGAAATAGTAAAAAATAAGCTAAAAGTCAGAAGTCCAAGCCTAAATGAGCAGGCCTTAAAGTATCATATCAGTTCTAGTAGGCCATGCATGTGATGCTTGTCCTCCCCATGTAGCCGGTTATGATTTATGAATGCACATAAGAACACGTACGTTAAGCAAGGTAATATGCGGACGCTATAATGTTTTTACTTTTCTATTCAACTAGAAGTATCCCAACTTCTAATAAACATGTAGTACTTTTTTTTTCAACGGAAGTACTATAGCACTTGCATGATTTTTGGAAGAAAATCAATCAGATTTTTTAGCTTTAGATGTACGCAAAAATTTATGTGCTGCCAGCTCTACCTTTTCTTCGTCGACCTCTTCTTTTTCCTCACCGACGAGCCTAAAGAGAGAATCCCGGCCCCCACGCCTAAAGTTCACCGTTCCTCCCGAGCATAAAGCGAGGCCGAGGGGCGGTGGGGACGACAGGCGAGGTAGAAAAGTGGTGGACAGTGCCGGAGGGTGGCGGTGGCAGAAGGTACTGGCTATTAGGTTGAGCAGAGGCAGCACAACAGAGAAGGGTAGGGGGTGCCGGGGGAGACACGCAGAACTGCTCCGGTGAGAAAGAAGAATGGACTGTATGAGGGGTTCGTCGCTGGCGATGAGGAGGGGTGGCACGGAGGGCGACAAGGAAGGGGTGGCGCAAAGGGAGCAACGTGGGGTGGGAGGCGGCAGGTTCGTGGTGGTATAGGCTGGGCTAGGGTTGGGGGTGAAGGGAGTGGGTTGAGTATATAGGAGAGAGTAGAAGAGATCGAGGCGGTTGGATTTTGATCGGATGATCAGAAATATGACTGTTTGGTTCAGAAAAACATACGATTGAGAAATAGATAGATCTTTTTTCAAATAGTATCATTTTAATTCAAATATGTACTGTCTAATAAGCGTACTAAACACCTTGCAGATGCAGATTTATATTTTCTCCATCTTGGAAACCTCAAAGTAAAATACGAAAAATGGAACAGAAGTACTGCAAATAAGTCCGGAGCTCACAAGTTGTACAAAACAACGAAAGAACAGCAGGGCCATACGTGGATCATATAGATTACAGATGAAGCGAGGTATCGACGTCTACATCACCCCTATAGCCTGAATTCTGCATCCTCGGAACGTCCCCCCACGAGCTCGCCGGCGCCGGCGGCGCGGCCTGGGCGCCGGCGGCGCCGAGCCCTTGGTACGGCGGGCCGTGCAGAGGCCTCGACGGCCGGGCCAAGTCCGGGTGCAAGAACCACCTGGGCTGCTCGCTGCTGTTCGCCGCCTGTAGGCCAAGGTTCAGAGCCGATACTGACCCGGCACGGTCAGCATGACCAGTGGGTTGCTGCACCCTCTGCAGCTCTCTGCCCTCCCTCATCTCCTTCACCCTCTGCAGGTTTCTGAACCTCTCCTGGAGGAGAGCTATGGAAGATGTGTGGATGACAGAAGGGCAGGCCTCATTGCCTTGCCTTCTCATGAGGAGAGAGATCAACAGTCAGCCAGTGCTAGCTAGCTTGCTGCGAAGGCCTGGCTTAACTTACTTGTAGCTAGCTAGGTCAGAATGTGATGTGAGGGGTTTGCATGCGTGTAGGGTATGATCGATGTATGGTGCGGTGCGTTGCTGTGTTCGCTTGGAGATATATAAACAAGCTAGCTAGCCAACTCTTGATACTCACTGATCACTAATGGAGGAGGGCTTGGAGGGAGCTAGATGGGGTACATATATCTGAGGGGGAGGGGGTGCTGTCCTCTTGCAATACTACTCACTCTTGATACCCATTGCATGCGTTTCTGTGCCAACTCAACTCCAATCCAATGGATCCAATCCAAGGCACCTCGTTGGCGTAGCAATTTGCAGTGGAGAAGGGAAGAGGAAAGGGAATCAGGATGAGGGGTGGAAAGTCCAAGGGAGAAATAGCCTTTGGGGGGGTAGGGTGGGGGAGTAGTAGTGTAGTGAAGGGGGTTTGGTGATTGGATGTGAGGCACTGAGGTGCCACTTTTTAAAGTTGGGGGAGTAAGGGTGGAGGGGTAGTACAAACCAGCGTGGAGGCTAGCGCTTGGCATGAGACTGTGGAGGAGAATATAGTTGTGAAGGTCTTTGTCCTGTAACCCTTGCCCTGGAAGGGAGTGGGACCCTTGATACCCTTTTCTTTTTCAAAGGGTTAAGGGCTGGTTTGGCAACGGCTGCGCGCGGATTATGGCTTTTAGCTGAAATTTTTGAATTTTGGCTGTTTATGGTACAGATTACGGAGAGAGATATTCACTTGCGATTTTAGATGGTACAGATGTTGAGCTTTTAACGTGTATATCGTTTAACTTGTAGACTCGATTGGAGAAAATACTCCGTTTAAAAGTTAAGTACTGTAGCAAAAACTAAAAACCGCCAGCTTCGGAGGAAAAGAACAGGCCCTAAGTTCCTGCCTCTTCTCGTTCCTCAATGTTTTTCCCTGCTTTGTTTGATGTCATGGATTGTGACAGGAGCTCCCCAAGGCCATAGATGGCGGTGAACCATTCCAACTCCGGTTCTTTCTTTTAATTAACCTAGCTAGCTTGGGGTTTTGGTGGGGTGTACATGTCACGTGTGTGTAGGGGTTGAGGTCACTTAGATGTTTTCTGTTGTTTGCTTGCAGGGCTAACTTGCGGGGTCGCGCGGAGGGGACGAGTTAGTGCTTCGACCAATCGCACAGCCAGATGAATCCGACCTTGTGGATTCTGTTTTTTACTAGGTGCAGTTGGGCTAGCTGTTGGAGCAAGCCGAAGCTTTTCAGGGGGCAGGTTTAAGTAACCTGATTACTCTATGATGTTGGTTTTTAAATGAGGTCAAGTATGCAGGAGTCGTAGGCCCAAATCATATATATGTTATGCCAAGAGGGAAAAAAAACAAGTAGTACAAGCTCCATCCATGCATGGTCACTACTCTATATATACACTCGATCGAGCCTCGAGACTTATACTAGTAGAGTAGTAGCTGTTTGCAACTTTTGTACAACCAGTTGCAAGCTAGGGCGTACATGTGTGTGCATGTGTGGATCGATGTTTAGGTACTGTGCGCGTCTCCTTTCCGCTGTCAAATGAGAGTTGTGTCACAGTTTGCCAGAAAGGGACCGGTCGTGTCACAACTTACTTGATCCATCTCAATTATGTGGCCATGGCTAGTTGCTTCATCATCTATATATTACATATCATATAATAATTACACAAACACATAGTATATATGTGATATATCAAGGTCCTAACCGATGCGTGAGTTGATTATGAACAGAATCCACGCATGGGGTCTTAACTCAATTATACATAGTATTGGCATGTAAATCACTTGACTACATATATATAGGTAGCTCGAGCTTGCTAAGATAATGCTTGTTGCTGCTTGGAGGCGTCGTACAAATTGATTAGAGAGTGGATTAGGTGTAGTTTTACATTGTTCGATCGGTATAGTCAGACACACACAAGTAATAGTTACACTTAACGGTGTGTTGAAATTTGTGCAGGGCCTCTATGATGTCTGGATAATATATACTACATATGTATGCAAGTTGTGTGTATAATACAGTATGCTGTTATACATATACCCAAGAGAGATTTAGGTTAATTTTGATAAGATAGTCCTTGGATAAGTCAGTCCTTTCTTCGGCATAATATAATCAGTCGTACAGTAATTGAACTCGGAAAACTGATATGCTTGATGCGATTCTCGAACGAACCCTATATCAATGCTATTTTTTTAGGTATATTTGATTCAGAAAGCTTGTAATGCTTACTAGCTATACCTACTACTCCAACCTGTCATTTTTAGAACCTCACACTGATCTTTAGGGTACATGTTACGGATCAGTGAACTGTAGGTGCAGCAGTGTGCGGTGCGTCAGTACTCAGTACCAATGGGCAATGGGCAGCCTCTGTCCCCTGAACCCACCATGCAGGCATGCACCGGATCCTAGAGAGAGCAGCCTCTCTTCCCTGGGCGCGCCCTCGGTGTCCCCACCTGTCACCTTCGCAGCTCTCTCCCGACCCCGACCCCAAACCTCCAACTGCTAGGGTTCGAGTTCCCCCACAGCACAGATCCCCCCGGCCAGCCATTTGATCCCAATTCCCCTGCCCTCCCATCCCTCTCCGCCCCCCAATCCCCTGCCACGTTGCTGATCGGCGTCAGTGTCGCCTCGCAAGCCTACGTACGGTAAGTGTAACAAGAGGAGGAGCAGCTAAAGATCGATAGATATGCTTCAACGTCGCGCAACTAGCTAAAATCACAACGATGGTGGATATGTTGGCGCACGTTCAATAGTATGCTTTTAGTACCTATACTGTATTATAAATTTTGTAACAGAATTAGTTGTGCAGTTTTGTTATACTACGTAGTACTACATGTATATGCTACGTACTTGATGCAAAAAAAAAAAACGATCCTCATCAATGAAACACCAGAGCTACTAGCCACTTTGCTAGCTAGCTAGTAGTAGCTCCTCTCCTATCTGCGCATATTGTTCCAAGGACGCTGATGAGCCGTTTCCATCAAATAATGAGGACCGGACGGCCGGGCGGGTAGCGTCAAGCGGTGACTCCATGCACGCGGCGTGTCCCCCTCGCGCGGTGTCCGCTAGCGCGCGGGCGTCGGATTTCTTCCGGAGCGAGGACGGTACTTGGGGGAGGGGGTAATCATGCGGTCTGGCGATCGAAACGACTCCGGCCGGCGGGTCTGGCTTGGACGGGAATGTCGTGACGGCGCCCATTCGATCGATCAACCGCTCACGGGCGCGCGACTGCGGTAGCTGCTCGCGCGCGACCTGTCGCCTTGCGCTTGGCGCCCAGTTGTCTTGGTATATACGCGCCGGGAGGAGGGTCCGGCACCGGCCGCGGCCTTGCGCATGGTGTGTAGCGCGGCCGGGGGCCGGGGCGGTATCGCGCCCGCGCGATCGACAGGGATGCAGGCGCGCCGATCGTGCTTTTCTCTGTTCCTACGATGGGGTAAGCAAGAGCGCCGTGGGAAACTAGCGGTTATTTTGTTGCTCCGGTGTAGTGGCACTGGCGTGGCGTCCTTGTTTGTTTGGGATTCTGTGCACAAGCTTGCCCACTCAACAATCAACGCCATGGCATAACTAACATATGTTATGTTTCGTCGTGTTTTCTTCAACCTGTACGGTAATTAAAGGCCGTGCTGATACGATGCTGCGAGTTTAGTAGGGTCCATTGGTGCTGGTACAATTCGAAGAGAAGAGACGGTGTAAAAGAAGAAGAAAAAAAACTTATCGATTGTACGATGACTTCGCTGTTTAGGCTGTAGATCTAGAATTCCCGACATTGTACTCAGCTTGGGCCCTTGGCCGAGGAAAACTGAAAAAAGCACGGGGCCGCAAGGCACCAGACTGGCCCGCCACAATTCGGCAAGGCCGAACAGCTGGTCTGCCCGCCTCGCACGCTCACCTGGGCCGCCGTCTACACAGCCGAGCCGAACGAACGAACGAGAATCTCTCAACCGCGCAGCGCAACAACGTGTTGGCGGGGAGTTCCGCCCGCCGCTCGGCCAGGCCGGCGCGGGCACGCGAAGGGAGCCGTCCGCTCCTCTATCCCCACGCTTCGCCCGTGTGGAATGTTACTGCGCGACGCGGATAGGGCAGGCTTGCGCCACCGGCCCACAGCTTCTCCGGCCGGGCCATGCTCGACTGTCAAGGGCCTGTTCTTTTTTTTTTTGCTGCGGTTTATGATTTTTGGTTGAAATTTTTAAATTTTGGCTGTTTACGGTACAGATTATGGAGAGATCGATACTTATTTACGATTTTAGCTGGTACAAATATTAAGCTTTTAACGTGTACTACGTTTAACTTGTAGACCTGTTTTGAAAAAAATACTCCGTTTAAAAGTTAGGTACTGTAGCGGCTGCGAAAAGCCGGCCAGCTGGAGGGCTGCCGAACAGGGCCCAATCCTCCCATAGGCTTCGGCTTCCTCCCTGCCTCGATCAAACCCAAAGAAGAGATTTTGCTGGCCTTCACGTAAATCGTAACTCTTGTTCGTCTGATATCCTTCCCTGCGAAATGGGCAAGATCAGTAGTTTGCCTGTGGCATGATATGGTATGGTTGCTTGAGGTAGTAGTCTGTAAAGAGCAACTGTTTGGTTGCATAAAGCAACGTTCAGTTATTCACTTGCCGTGTTCGGCTGCAACTGCAAATGGAAAGACGGGATTTAAGGGCAACTTAAAGCTGCGGGCTTGCAATTGGTCTGTTCGTGACTACTTCATGCCGTGCAGGTAACAGTCCCCTTTTGGGCAGCCCAAACCGCACGGACATCTACTTGTTTTCGCACATTTCTAATGATGCTACCGTCAACCACTGTACTGTTCTAATCACTCCACGAAAAGGATCTCATCTTCTCCCATGTCAAAGGCTAGCATTCTATAATTACCATTCTGTTCGAACTAATCTTATTATTGATAGTGGTCGGTGCTCAAGTACTGTGCTGTCGTCGTGTATAATCGGTGTTCGAGTACTATGTGGTCGGTGCTCAAGTACTTGGTAGTTATGAGCAGAGTATTTATGTGTCAAGTTCGAAGATCCCGAAGTCGGAGAGTAATCGAAAACTCCGGGATCAAGTACTCGTGTATCGAGTACTATGCAGTCATGTATCAAGTACTCTTGTGTCGATTACTAGGTAGCCGGAGTCAAGTACTCGTGTATCGAGTACTATGCAGTCGTGTATCAAGTACCCTTGTGTCGATTACTAGGTAGCCGGAGTCAAGTACTCGTGTGTCGAGTACTTGGTAGTCGCAGTCGTGAGTCGATCTGCGTAGTGATCGTAGCTATAGTGGTGATGATCCGTGGTCGAAGATACCGTGGTCGAGAAGCCATGGTCGAAGTAATCGTAAGTCGAGTAGCAGCAGTAGTTGAAGATACCGTGGTCGAGAAGCCATGATCGAAATACTCGTAAGTCGAGTAGCAGCCATGGTCGAAGACACCGTGGTTGTAACAGCTGTGGTCGAGCAGGTGCAGTGGTCGTAAATCACCACTGGGCATCTGGTGTAGTTAGTAACTGCATGCATGTAATGTAAGTGTTAGTGGCTGTATGCATGTAACGGAAGTATTAGTGGTGTAGTTAGTACACCATCAAGGTATTGTAACCGTTTGTTGTGTTGAGTAGTCTATAAAATAGAGAAAATAGAAAAGCTGTATAGCATTACGCAACGAAAAAAACTTGTGTGTTTGAATGGATCGCCAAATCTCTGTGTGTCTGAGTTATTTGAAAGTATTCATATGTGTTACGTCACTGAGAATGTGCGTTTTGAAACGTCTGGGACAACACATTCTGTGTATGAAAGTGATGCCCATCCGCTCTCTTGTCAAATTCAGCATGCCCAAAATGCTGGGCTCATGTTTTCCTGGCAGCTGCTTTTATTGTCTAAATGCAAGTTGAACCATGTTTCATTCCCCCATTAATGTTGTCTGATGAGCAACTATTATTGGGCAGTGTTCTGATATGGTGCTGATATAGCAGTTGGTATATTGTGCGGTGGGCATTCATATCAGCCCACTTCGGTCCTCGTCGTTTGTCATCTGTATACGACTTGAACATCCTGAACCAGGTAGCTGGTCTTTCCAAACGAAAACCTTCAACTAGCGACGTCGATCGGCATCCTCTACCATGTACATCGTTCAACTTTCCGTTGATCAGTACTTTGAATCTCTCCCAAGATGTATGTTGTTACTACTGTTGGAGGAGAGAGACTTCATTCTCAAACTGTGATTATATTCTCAAAAGGGAGAAATTATTCTACACTTGTGCGCTGGTTACAAGTTATTGATGTTTTTGAATGAAGTTACCATCGATTCTAAATGAAATTATTGCCAAACATTCGCAGTGCTGAAAAGTTATCATCAGTTCTGTATAAAATTATCATCGATAGCAAATGAAGTTACTGTCAATGCTCATTGTACGTAACCGATGGTAACTTTCTTCACAACCTATGATATACATGTGTAACCTTGTAAGCAGTGGACAAAACCCCTTTCCCTGTGAAAACGTCTGCGAAAGTTGACGTGAATTGCCATCTCATTATTGTCCATGTCGACCCCGCCTGCCCTTTCCCTTTTCCCTGTGAAAACGTCTCGGCTGATTACTACTCTACTTCGCAGCTCGGGCAATCTCACACTACAGTTAAGTAAACGAGTGACTGCACGACTAGCTGCGATACTCCTTACAACAACCACCGATCGACAATAATTGCCTTCTCGATCAGAAGCATTGGATCTATAAAATATCTTTCTTATTGGATAATTGATATCTCTTTATTAATATTTAAGATTAGACGAGAGAAGATAGAAAGATAATTCACAATAAAAGACATCCAAACGAAGCAATTCAACAATTGAGTCACAACTCATTCAATTTAGTGTAATTAGGACTAATCTCATACCTAGTTAAAGGCATCTTGTAACCAGTTCATAACAATAAAGAGCATCCATATTCTCTCATAAGGATTTTAGCCATGTTTCTCGTATTATTTCGTAAGATCGCCTACAATGTGTTAATTGAATTCGTTTTGGAATGTATTCATAACTGAAATTTGAAATTTGTGAGGTGACTTGTAAATTTTTAATTGGACTTGTTATTCAGAATGTTTTAATTAATTCGGTCTGCTCTATATTTAAAGAAAAAGATTTTTGTATAATTGCTTTAATAGTTGCTTAATTAATTTCAATTTATTCAAAATTTGTTGGTTAAAACATATTAGAAATTGCGGGTTCTCACATTTTAGGTAGCCCAAAACCTCTTAGAAAATTACCACTTTACTAGTGTACTACGGGAGCATTCGTATTAGCTTTTGCTAATGGTTTTTAACTGCAGCAGAAGGCTTTTAGCTGTATTGTAGCAGCCGAAAAAATGGCTTTTAAAAGGAATGGCAAATGGTGCAAAAAGTGAGAGCAAGATATACGTGCGCGAGATAGGAGCGAGGGGAATAGGCCATAGGATGTGTCTATGATCTTTGACTTATTCTCATACGAGACGGAAGAGAGAGAAACAAAAAAAATTCAAAAAAGTAGATATTCGTAATAGCTCCTGTTTTTTCAAATAAAAGCTAAAAATAAAAGCCAATGCGACTCCTGTCGTCTTGAAATACGAGAGATTGATCTTATCTCACAAACATCATGCATGCAACCATGTTGAGATGTCAGCATAGACTTCTTGCGTCGCTTGTGCTCCATGCATGGTTGCGGGTAACGAACAGGATGTGCATGCATATGCGTGTCCTTGTTTCTTTGTGAAGACATCGAACTGGGAACTCGGGATCAGCTTGCCGACGCAATTTTGGCGTATCCCTTCCCGTTTTGCTGTGTTCATCATTTCGTTTGTCTGTTTGTTTTTTCGGCGAACACGCAAAAGGCCCATGTGTCAACAGTTGCATGGATTCTCTGAATTCAATATATTCGCACAAAGTTGTAAATTGTAGTAATGAATAATACAAAAAAAGATAGGTCTATCGAAGTCGACTCAAACTCGACCATTTGCACTGTATCTATTAATTTCCGATCTATAGGCCTGATAGCGGAGATCTGAGGGTGAATGATCTTTGACTTTTTTTTCAATTTTAATAAAATCAATCTCTTAGACTTCTTCACTTAATTAGCTATAAGAAATTAATAAGATAAAATATATAGCGAAAACAAGAATAAAATAGAAACCAACAAACCAAAGAAATAAAAGAAGCAATGAGTGAGCAAAAAACTTACTAGGCCGATCTGATCGTAGGCTTAAGATAGGTTTGACTGGGCTTGGGCGGTCTAGCCGCTAGGACAACACTGGTCTGACCGCTCCACCGGTTTGACCGTAGGTCCAATATCAGTCTGACCGGTCAACTGTTCCCAGACATAAAAACCTCTCGGATCAAAACGCAAATCTCAATAACTTGCTCAAATCTCATCCAAACAACCCTAAATTTTGTATTAGACCTATTCAAAACATTAGGAATTTAAACCAATAAAAAATTACAAGATCTTGAATTCAAGATCACTAAAACGAAGATCAAATCTAGGTCTCAAGAATACCTAAAACCCCAAATCCAAATTAGTTCCCACTCGAGGAGTTTCTAATCAAGAGAATAATCCAGATCTACTCCTACATATCATAGCAAGCTAATGTAGGCATGGATTCAAGATAAAAACCATCTTGACCATGAAAACCCAAATTTAAGCCAACAATAAACTAAAACGGACTTAATCTTGAATCTTGCTATGGAAGTGTAATCTTGAATCTTGCTATAGAAGTAATCTAGATGGGCAACAATTGATCAACTCGGATCTTGTAGTACCTCTTACTCGTCATGGATCACAACAAAATCAAGAGGGGAAAACGAAACACGAAAAACCAACCCAAAGAAAGATTTCAACACTTGAGCAAAGATTAGAAAATGCAGCAACCCACATACAGCCAACCTGGGATACTACTATGGAACATCATCGCCAAAGTAAAGAATAAATAATAAAAACAATAATAGAAGTCACAAGAAAATTAAAACATTAAAGCTACTTTATTTAGAGAATCAACGGAAGTTGAAATAAATGTTTGAAACATGGGACCGGTCCACTTCTAATCAAATGAAGAATAAAATAAAATGGCATAAATGGTGGTAAGCCACAGCGCTGAAACTCGAGTGCTCCCACCCATGCATGTTGCTATCACTCCACTGGCCTTTTACCTGAGAATGAAAAGAGCAAGCGTGAGATTTGGAAATCTCAGCAAGTACCTAATAACGGTCGCATCACGGTGAGTAAAGAACAAGCAATGCAACCAAGATAAACAAAGGACAAGCAATGAAGCAAAACACAGGTTAAACACAATGAACTTAGGTTACCGAAAACACTAATATGAATCGGAGGCAGAGATCGCAAAAACAGTGTACTTAAAGATAATTATTATTTAGCAAGTTATAGCAAAGGCGACGACGATCATATCCCATATACCCGGTTATACGAGAATAGTCAGGAATATCCTTGTCCTCAACTGTATAACCATCAACGAGGTGTAATATTCTGTGTATCGAGAATGTACGGCCCATACGTTACCGGGTGGGTGAAAATCTCCCATATATGTGGGTAATCCCGGGCCAAGTAACTGTCATTTCTTTTATTAGTGAATTATCCAAGATGTAATTAGAATGTCGAGGGTGAATTAAGGTAAGGTTATGAGGGTAATGGGTTGATACAGTTGAAAACGGAGAGACGTGATTTGTGATACAAAGCGATGAAGAATGAAGATCTGATGATAGCGTACTAAAACCTGTCCTAAAGAAGATACTAGAAGGAATCACACTAGGGTTGTCAAACATACAATTTTTATTGTATAATAAGTGATTATTAAACAGATTAATGTACCACAACTAAATTAGTCAAGGCTCACAAGGGTCATGGAAGCAGGATATATAAATAAGCCGACCGATGTTAAAATATTACTAGTGGCTAACCTTAGATTTGAACATGCTTATATACTACCTTATCCATAATTTAAGCATTTATTCCAATCCCTAACTAAGTATGAATTCTATAGTCGAGCATTACACCAACTACAAGTGTACAACACTAACTAGCCCAACGCATTAAAATCTATCTAGGGAGAGTTTCTGAGTTATCACGATTTTCCTCAAGACAGAGGTGATTTGGGGGTTTTAATCTTGTAGATGATTTAGCTTGAGTTTTTATTATAATCTAGTTTGCTATGATATGTGAGAATCTATCTAAGGTCATCTAGATCATCAAGGACTCACAAGCAAGAGTAGATCAATGTTTCCCTCTATTGCCTGATTTTGGTGCAACATTCGTTGTTTTTGTTAAAGGTTAGAATTTTTATTGTGATCTTCATGATCCATGACTTGAATAGATTACTAACATCCTAGGAATGACTTGTACAAAGTTTCACTGCATTGGACCAGTGATTTAGGAGTTAGCCTTTTTCTTCAATCATATGAAGTGTCGTTCTATGCATTTGCCTTGGCAAGCAGTCAGACCAGTTGATATTGGTCAAACCAGTGACCCAAGTGGTCAGAAAAGCCGATCTCGGTCCAACCACCTCCTGGACGATGGTCAAACCGGTGAGACAGGAAGTCTCTATTAGTTTGTGTTTCTTGGCTCTTGGCTTTGGTGAGCTTGTGAATTTATGTTTCTACTGCATTGAGTTGATAATACCAAGAGGAAGATTATTAAGAAGTCATTCATCCCCTCTGATTTACCATAACGATCTTACACAACTCATCTCCCAAAGTTTCTCTCTAAGAACCCTAACTCTCCTCCACTTGGATCCTCAAGAGCTCACCTTAACTGTTCCAACTCACCTCATATAGCGGAGGCTTACAAAAAACCCTAACCACTACATTTAGTTGGGTTTCATCATCTCTTACATGCGTTAACCTGTTAACCCAACACCATATTGGGTGTTATACTCATACATGCACGCTTATCAAAGCACAACTTGCACTTGGCTCTAATAGCACGAATTCATCATTCCATGGCCTTTATGAAGTCTCCTTGACCTAATCCACTTTGGGCACCACCATGATCTCACACGCTGCCACTTTTTGGTATTAGATAATTTACCAAAATGGCTCTCTACCATCCTTCTATGAAGCTTCGTGCTTCTTTCACTTTGAAGCAACCCCGTACTTCATTTTCAACTTTATGTTACCCTAATGACTTGATGCCAAGCCTCTCACACATTTAGATACTGCCGAACTATCCTCATTTGCAAACGGGCTCAAGTCACTTGGCGCGCCACATGCCTCTCCATACACTATGATGGCACTCGGGTTCCCTGACTGTTTTGTGTCTCAACTCTTCCCTGAGCTTATCCCTGATCCACCTTTCCCTTGCCTGTCATGTGCCCCACCAGTAACTCCCACTCCGGTTCCTTATCTTCTAGGCCTGTAACTACTCCGCTAGCCTCAGCCATCTTCCTGTAGCACCTTGATCATTTTGGACCTCAGCTCCCTTAGCTTAGTCTCGATCCCTTGACTATTATAGGCTTAATCTCTCCTAGCTTAGTCTCGATCTCATCTGCCTCACCATGACCTAGCTCTAGAGATCTACAACCAATAACAACAAGCAAATCGTCATATAGCACGTATAATACACAAAATCATCAATTGACACAATTGATGATCCAAGAACACTTACCTTCACCTCAAAACATCTTTGCATACTTTGACACGTAGCTTGTGATGACAATGACTAGCCATCACTTCTTCACACATTCAGACTCCCCCAAACCATATCTATATGCATTGGCCTCGTCACTCGGCGCACCACATGCACTAACTCGTCTTTTTATGATCATTGTCTTATATGTGCTTCTTGTTTGAGCCACGTAGCCTCACCCGGACTTATTTGAATTCATGGGTCTCAGCTCTCCCACCTAGTCTCGGCCTCTTGCTGTTGACCGCTAATGTTTCCAAGTCACTTGCACCTCCAAAGAACAAGCAACCATCTCGAACATAAGTTTCATGTATTTGACTCACATTAGTCAAAGCAATGCATCATACAACACACCATAACAAAATAACGGCACCTATGCTATGCACACACTCAAACCACTCTCGTATTCATTCTCATCAACACCCCAGACATATCTTGGGTACCCCTGACACACATCTGGCCTTTCCAGAACCTCTCTGGAAATTCTAGACATACCTACAGTACCCCTAGACATGTTTGGCCTCTCGAGAAACCAGTCTAAACACCATGCCACGGTCGGTCAGACTGCCCAGCACCGGTCTGACCACTCGCCCCATGACAGTCAGATCGCCGATCATCGACCGGTCAAATCGTCTTCCCTATGACGGTCTGACTGCCGAACACAAGACTTGATGAACAAGTTACGGCTGATCTGACTGCCATCTTAGGTACGGTCAGACCGCTTGAAACTTGACAATAACTTTAAACATTGCAAACTCCCAAAATCAATCTCAACCTTTGATAATATTTACATAACAAAGCCAAATACTTATCATACACCATGAGGTGACCTCCATATGGTCTCTCACAATCAATTTCACATTGAATTTTAAATGTATAGAGTTAAAAGAGTCGTGGTTTTGTATTTGACAGTAGCACACTAAGCATAGGTGATGTAAACTCGTATGATCGTCTCCCTTATGGATAGTCTCCTGATTTTCCACCGTCTCCAACTTTATCTGTGAGAGAATTCGTATGTTTTTCAAAGATTACTTCGTGTAGGCAGGACTCATAAATTCCTCGCTTTCTTGTCGAATTGTCCCTCCCAGGTCACCCTTTTCTTGATAGAAACATTTTGTTCAGCACTAAATTCCAGGGAAGCAATCTGCTGTTGAGATGGATTTTCGTTGGCATTTGCTCCGCGCCTCCCCCCAACCCTCCAATAGGTTTAAACTCAAATGTTCATACGTACTCTCTTCTTCTTTTTTGTTTGAAGTTATAGATTTCATGCCGTTAAACTTTCTAAAATTTAACTATTAATATATTTCAAACTATCTAAATTGGCTGTATAAAAAATATATCATTAAATTTATCATGTAAAATACTTTCATAGTATTATAATTTTATTAGTATATGTTAATATAAAATTATAAAAAGTGAAGGTCAAAGTCGTATATCAAAGGCCATAAATAATAAAAATATCTGATAAATAGGAACTGAGAGAATATATTTTAGAACAATGGTATTGTATTTTCGCGTACAAATATATTAAGGATGTTCTACATGTTTATTGAACAAATAAATATGGAATGTACTCTTTCTCTCTCTCCTTTCCGTGGTTCAATCCACCAACACAATGTATGAATAGTGGCTCGTAGGCACCTGTACCACTTAAAATTTCTGCTGTACTCCGATATTGACTCTTATGTAGATACATAAATCTTGTAGAATTCCTGCACTTCCATAAAAGTCGTTAGAATCCTAGTGTAAGGTACAAAGAAAATTAGATACACTAACCAACATTATTTGAAGAGAGGAAACATCTAGTGCAAATCATATGGTGCAATCAAGAAAAACAATTTTGAAGGACGTGCTCTTTCACGACAAAAAGAATGGAAGAAAATTAAGACTAGTCCTTATTTAGTCTTTTTGCCAACTTAGAAAATGACTATAGGCCCTGTTCTTTTTCTCCGAAACTGACGGTTTTTGGCTTTTGCTACAGTATCAACTTTCAAACGGAGTATTTTTTCAAGACGGAGTCTACAAGTTAAATGATGTACACGTTAAAAGCCCAACACATGTACCATCTAAAATCACAAATGAGTATCTCTCTATAATTTATACTGTAAATAGTCAAAATTCAAAAATTTCAACCAAAAATTATAAGTCGTAGCCGTTGTCAAACAGGCCTAGTGTGCATTCTATCATTCGTCATCGTTGTTACATGAAGGGAGGAATTAATGAGTAGTTCCTTTTAACTTTGATGATGTTTTATTCATAGCCTATCTTAATTTTTTTGGGTTAAAAGGATGTATTGTTATAGCCGATCTCGCATTGTGATAGAAACAATCAAAGCATATACCAAAACCTATTAACTATGGTCCGCAAAATTATGTCAAGAAGTTTTACCTGTGTTACTACGACGAAAAAAGAATTTGGGCATGTTCGGCTAGATATAAGTCGGACGGTTTTTGACTTTTGTTACAGTACCTAACTTTCAAACGGAATATTTTCTCAAGACGAGGTCTACAAGTTAAACGTAGTACACGTTAAAAGTCTAACATCTGTACCAGTCAAAATCGTAAGTGGGTATCGATCTGTCCGTAATCTGTACCGTAAACAGTTAAAATTTAAAATTTTCAATCAAAGATCATAAACCCAACCAAAAAGAACACCCCTAATATCTCTCCGCAAGCTTTGTAAAGGAAAAAAAATCAAATCCTCCTAGCCTAATCTATAACCATTAATTTCACCACCGGACGGCGTGCACCAAGCGAAAACGCTGCGCGTTCACGCTCCTCTGTCTCCGCTCTGCGCTCTTAAATACCTCTCCTCCACCCGCAGCGTACATAGCAGCTCAGCTCGGTCCCGCCGCTCTGCTTCTCTCCGACTCTCCTTCAGTACTAGCAGCAGCAGTAGTACTAGTAAACAGCAAAAGAAATCAGAACCCATCGGCCATGAGGCAAGGAGGGGGAGGAGGCGACGGGATCAGCCCCGGCAATGTCCCGGTGTGCTACTACGGCCCGGGCGGGCGCGTGCCAGTCTCGCTGGAGCGGCGGGTGCGAGCCGCCGAGGTGCTCCTGCGGTGCGCGGCGTGCGGCCTCGCCGTGCTCGCCGCCGCCCTCCTCGGCGCCGACCGCCAGACCCGCGTCTTCTTCTCCATCGAGAAGGTCGCTCGCTACACCGACATGCAGTCCCTCGTGTAAGCCCTCCATCAACGCCGCCCCAACTTTCCTTCCCTCTCCTCTCTGTTAGCAGCAGTAAATCTCCTCTCTTTACGGCAAGTAAAATTCTTCCCATTCTTGACTGGTCGCTGATGCTGTGAAGCAGTGACGGAAGCAAGCGAATCTTTTTTTTCCTTTTTTGCGCAAAAGACGTCACTGCCTCACTGGAACGGAGGCTCACAAGTCACAGATCACAATACAGTAATATTCCAGCGTCTTTATGTCGCAGAATTATTTGTTTCGACTGGTCACCGATGTTTAGCCTATTGTTCTAAGATTCTTTCTAGCTTTTACATAAATAAACACCGTGTTATGTACCTTGGCTTTGTGGTTGCTCAGCAGCTAGTGCTTCATCTAACGGTTACTCACCAACTGGAGAAAGATTCCGTGGTTTGGCACTCTGCTGGGGTTTTTTTTTGGGGTATTTTGGCTTTCGGTTTATACCGAAACCGAAATAAATATAAGGGCTTATTTAAACCGCTTTCTAACATTATGTGCGTCAACGTCTTTCAAACATTATGAGCCTCAACGTCTTCATCATTCACCATTATTTTAAAAAATACAGATAAAAATTATCAATGACAAAAATTATTGATCATAGTCTAAAAGAATATAAACCTAGCACTTAGGTTAGCTATATCAACACACGATGCATTGATAAAAGATTGGCACATCAAAGTGATACGTTACGTTTAGGCGGCAAAGAGCTGGCGAAGATTGGACCTATGCTTTTCAGCTTATGGCTTATGGTTTATAATTTTTTTAAACAAATAAACAAGATAATTTATTTGTCATAGATGCAAAATGATTTATTAGGATAGTTTTTTAGAAGCCATTTATCTGCTTTTGATTTGTTCGCACGAGCATTTATACTAAAACCAAAAGGTATAAGTCATAGTCTAAAAGAACAGGTCCATTAAATGCAAGAAAGGAAGAGCAACCAACCACACATACATTGATGCAAAGGAAACAGAATTGTTCAAACAAATATTACGGTAATCACTTTTTTAATTTGGCTTCCAAAAGCCTATTTTTGTAAATCTAGCCTCTTTCGTGATACTACCGAGCTCGGCAGACATGTACCGAGTTAGAGGAGCTCAATGGGCGACCTACCAATTTACAGTAGCTCAGTAGCTCCTACGAAGCCCCCGTGCGTGGTAGCAGCCGGCCAGTTACCGTGCATGGCTAATTAGCAGTTTAATTAGCTCTAATTGAATTTAATTATTATTAATCATAATTAAATAGTAGTAATCATATTTAAGTAGTGCTAGTTAAAGCACTAGATTAATCATATTTTATTTAGTACTTTAATTGGTGCTAAACATATTTAATTAGTAATAATTATAATTAATTAGTGCTAAGTATGAGCTTAACTTAAGAGCTAACTATGAGCTTAATTGAGCGCTAATCATCATGAGATTACATGACACACATATCAGCGAGACATCGAGTAGAAAGTACAGAAGGCCAGATCAAGTTGTCACTTTACAAGGTATATTCTCCTCTAGGGACTAGCTAGATATAGACCCAAAAACTAATATGAACATATATTTTCCGATTTCTATAGGTTTTTTTCACCATACGGTGTTTTCACCATAAGCTTCTTAATATGAACATCCCTATTCACTCCTATTGTCTCGCTCGAGGATAAGACAAGGGTTATGGGTGCATCACGTATCCCATTCCTCTCGCTTCTGTCACGCGCATGCATCTCTCTCTCACTTTTTTCATCGCTCGCCTCCTCCTTCTAAAATCCATTTATTTCAGCCATTACTATTTATTTTTAGCCAAAAAACATAAGCTGCTGTCAAAAGTTATCAGTAAAAGCTAGTATGAACGCCCCATAATAAGAGTAAGAACCAGAGCTAAACTGATTTAGACTGTATCTTGTCGGAACAAATCGACAAGTAGATGTGGTTTTTTTTTCTAATACTAGTCATGAATTCAATGGATCAAAGCGCATGCAGCTGGTCAATGAGGTAGGCTATCTTATCCTAGTACAAAATTTTGTTTAACTGTTGTGCTAGTTAGTACTTGTTGCAAAGCTACCATCTAAATGTTCAGAGGCAAGCACATGCATATATGAAACTGCCAATAATTCCAATATTTTAAAAGTGTGTTATTATTATCAGCATCGACCTTCTCTAAATGCTTTTGTTGCAAGACAACAATAGGTAAGTGCATTATTGTTATCAGTATCGACCTTCTCTAAATGCTTTTGTTGCAAGACAACTATATGTTTGATACTTGAAAGCCTCAGAACGATAAAATAAAATGTAATAATTAGGGTTTTATAATGACCAAAATAACCCGGCTTGTATGATTTAATCTTGCAGAATTTCAACAATCGTGCACATGGTTAGCACTAATTAATTACAGTTAATACTAATTAAATATAATTTGCACTAATTAAAACACTAAATGATTAATTTAGTGCTTTGATTAGCACTAATTAAATATGATTAGTATTAACTAATTATGATCAGTACTAATTAAATACAATTAGCACTAATTATAAATACTAATTAGCCATGCACTGAAGCTGGCCAGCTGCTACTGCACACGGGGCTCGATAGGTGTCTGCTTGGTATGTCTACCAAGAAGCTAGATTTATAGAAATCAGATGTTTAGAACTAAACTTTTAAAAATCGATATAATAATAATATTCGTGCGAACGGTTCGAGGAAACAGCCTCATAAAGCCGCAGATGTGGCACGGTTGGGCAAGTTTATTTCCTTGTCGAAGCCAAGGGCCGATCCACATACGAGTACTCCATACGCCGCTGCTGTGTAGGCTCGGCCTCGGTTTGCATCGAGGAGGCCGTACAAGCGTTGGAAACTTCATCGACGGTACTGGCTGTCCCTGATTGCGTCGCAAAAAAAATGAAGATTTTTGTTTTCTTTGGCAGGTGAAATGGTTAGGAGTTAGGGCGGTCGGCTCGGCTAGTGCTCCGGATCGGTGCTCTCACTGCGTTAAGTGACGATTCGCAGCCACCACGTGGTAGGTGCTGCCGTGTTAGATCATTCATGGGAACGCATAAATGCATAACCTACTTCTCGCCCACCAGCGCGGTTGCGGCACGCTAGGAAGTGTCAGTAGAACTCTGGTGAAAATGCAAGTGATGAAGTAGTCCATGATCGGTGAGATACTGATATTTCAGTGTGTTTGGCAGCCATCAGTGGTCAGTATTTTAAGTCAAATCAGATTTTTTTTTTGCTTGTTTTTGCTTTTTCTCCTTTGCTGTCCACATTAACACCTATGAGCAGGACCATCTTCGTATTGGACCGTGGAATCGTGTAACGTTCCAAGTACTGACATACTATTAAAAAGCTAATCTGAGGCCGCGAAGTCGTGAGTTTTTTTTAGGCAAACATGGAGTAATAGCACTATCTTTATCTAAGTTTATAAGTCGTATTTTTTCTTGACATATAGATAAAGAAGATAATGAAAATGACTGAATTACCTCTAATTATTATCTCTAAGTACTTTATTCATGCATGTAAATAAGTTGTATATTTATTAGAAGTATAAAGGAGCATTACATTAATTTTGCATTGGAACATGAAATACGTTATATATTTATGGACAAAGTCATTCAAAAAATACGTCCTATAAACTTAGACGAATCGAATATATCGTTAGGAAAAAGTCCCAAAAATATTGATTTTTTTCTTAAAGTCTTAAGAGCTTTAAGAAAACAATGGTTCAAAAGTGAAATCTAATCAGAGAGACAAAATGCACGGCTAAAGCTCGTTTGCTTTGATGCAGGTTTTTGGTGATAGCGAATGGGATGGTCGCTTGTTATAGCCTGATCCAGGGTGCGAGGTGCCTGGTCAGCATAGTGAGGGGTGGCGTCCTGCTCAGTAGGCCCCTGGCCTGGGCTATCTTCTCTTGTGATCAGGCAAGTAGTACTTACTTTGGGCTGTCACCATCAGCTTTTCTAGTCGTTTGTTTGCTTTCTTATTTTCTCGCATGTGAGTTTGTCACAGTCAAAGGGTGACTTTTCAGCTATGATGACAACATTTTAGGTGTAAATGCTTCTGCTCTGTAGCTCTTGACGTTGAACAGGATTTCTACTGCGTAGAGAATGAGATGATTACATTGCATGATGCTAAATATTACCTAAAACCAAGTTTCAAAATATTGCAAGGTTATGGTTAGTGTCTTCACAGGAAAACCTTATTGCGAAAGAAAAAAACAGATGGTTATGGCTAGTGTCTTCACAGGAAAACCTTATTGTGAAAGAAAAAAAACAGGTGTATCCTTATTTGCCAGATGTGTGAACTGTACGAATTTACTGATACAAAGTATTGTTTTCGTTTTGCTTTTCAGAGAGAAAAGTTTAAATAAAATACTGCCAATCCTGACCTTTGTAGAAGAAAGAAATTAGTAGGGCAAAGGATTACTTTTTTGCATTTATAGCATATATAGAAAACTTTTCTGATGCTAGAAATTATAGATTGCCTTATCGTCATGTCACATCCTGTCTAGGCACTGTAGTACTGCTGGTATTAAAACAGGTCAGTACAGCAGGTCACATATCACAATCAACATCTAGCAGCTACTTATGAGCAAAGAAACACTTAATTAAGACGCCCAATATTAGCAGCTGCTCCTGTTGAATAAATTATGGTTTTAGCACAGATTTAAAGTTAATTCTAGAATTATAATTAAACAATAAAACATGTTTACCAGAATTACTTAATTCTAGGATTATAATTAAGCAACAAAACATTTTCCCACAATTACTTAATGATAGGAGCAATAACAAATAATTATAGAAATGTAATTCTCTCGAGCCATAAGAATATGAAATCATGTTAAATAAGGCAGATAACCAAGATAAACAACTAGCATAATGCTCAAATTGTTAATTTAGAATGTGCTCTTAGACCTTGGTGACGTCTGTCGATGCCTGTTCTTGTCTTATAACAAGGCCACCTCGACACTGGAGGTCTGATACGAACAGAGAATAGAGTGACAATTTTCAAATATTATGCTAGTCTTTGAATTCTACAACTTATCACAGTATTTAACTGCAGATCAAGAGTAAGTAAATCAACTCAATTGCAACAACATAATGTATAGAAGGTTGATTAACACTACGATAAGTAACAGGGCATCAAGTAAACAAGTTACTAACAACTTAAAACTAGCATATTAATCTAAATTGTCACAACGATCTCATTAGACCTTCTAATCCTCACTGAGCAATCAAATTTCCCACAGTTTATCATACAAAGTCTCCCAGAACAATTTTTACCACAGTGCAGCACTAGCCCACACACAATTGCAAGATAAACAATAGATGGTCAAAATACTCACGGTGAGATGGCACTCAAAGCCACCACGAAGTCGCATGGGTAGGCATGTCAACGGTGACGTTGTCCCAGAAAACCTATCGTCGCCACTTGAGCCTGTAGTGTTCTTAGTGTTGTCCTTGGAGATACAAGGCCTCCTTCACAGGTTGGAGCTCACCAAGCCGCGAGGGAATGCCGCATAAGACAGAAGAAGCAAGCACTGGCTAAGTGCTCGAGTGATCCAATCTCACACCAAAATCACAAGTTCACAACCAACTGAGGCGATGAGCCACCTACACCACCACACACTGCCACAACCCTTTCACCTCACGGGAAGGAGCTTCAGAAATCCAGAACCAACATTGCCTGGACCTAGTCCTCCTCGGCTCTGCCTTTTTTGGAACCCGGTTGACACTGCTGGCAAAGCCAAGGTTCAAACAAGGCCACATGTTGCTAGAGAGGAGTTCGGACTGGCACCAAAATCGTAGCCGCTCACTGGATCAAAAGATGTAGCCAGAGGAGGTGGACAAGGAAAGGGAAAGAAGACTTTAATCGGCCTTTTCTCTTCTTGTGTAGATAAGCAATGCAAAGCCCGATATATAGAGGAGGAGGATAAGGGTGGCGCCGCCAACGGCCAGTGCCAGTTTCGCCGAAGAGGAGGGAATGTGGATCGGATAGATCCCACGGTCCCCTCCCTCCCGCACGGCTAGGTTCAATGAGAAGGATGCAGGCAACCTTATCCCTTCCCCCCTCTTACATGTGGGTCCCACTCCTTTCTCTCCTTTTTTCCTTTAAACATAAATTAGGAAATTCCCAAATTGCCCTTCTATACAACAGCTCCACCATATATGAGCTCCATGTCCCAAACCCAGAACTGAAGAATTGTGTTACATTTTTTTAGTACCTTATAATCATATACTTCTCATGCTATAGCGAAACAAGAAAATGGATGATACAAGTACAATGATTTCTCAGCGACGTTGTAATCAACGTGTGCATTTGTTGTCTGAATGCAACATCTGTGTTAGGACATCTTTAATAGTGCCATCTCAGCTGTCTCTTAGCTATATTAAATAAATAAAATTCTATGTGAAGGATAGAGGAGGTGAAAAGAGATAATATGTGATTTCCTATGCAAGAGATGACTTGAACCCGCAAACCAATACAAATAGTGAGATGATGTAAGGCAGGAAGTTTTGATGAAAATAGGATAAAATAGTTAGAGAAATGATTTACTGTTAAAAATGTTGTCTCTAGTGCCGTCTTTAAATAAAGGAAAAACATTAAAAACAACCTTAAAAACAGACTATTATACATGTCTTTAGGTGAAATCAGAAGCATCACAACACCACATGGTGTTATTCATGTGAAGCTCTGGATTGTTCTATTGCCTATTCTAGCATTAAACTCTCACAACATATCGTACTCCAGTAGTGTTCATCTGGAGGAAGCAGTTTTTACTTCACTTCTAACTCCTTAGAGTTCAACGCAACTGCATCTAGTACTGAGGTGAAACACAAGCGCTAAGTTGTACCTCGGTAATTTTTATCTGTTTTAAACTTTTTTGAGACTTTCTCAACTGTTAGACCTAACTTGGCATTCTATCTACTGTGCAGGTGATGGCGTACATCACAATCTCAGCGGTGGCCGTGGCTATGGAGGCCGCGCTGATAGGCAAGTACGGCCAGCCGGAGTTCCAGTGGATGAAGACGTGCAACCTCTACAAGAGGTTCTGCGTGCAGGCGGGGGGCGGCGTCGCCTGCGCCATCGCTGCCAGCATGAACATGGTCGGGATCGCGCTCCTCTCGGCGTTCAACCTCTTCCGGTTGTACGGCAGCGGCAAAGGGAGGAAGTGAAGCGAACCGGTGGCAGGGGATTTCAATGCAGCACACCTAACTGTCGGCCCCAGAGCCTGCATCGACCAGTCTGTTCTTGCAGCCTGCCTTACCCGTCAGCAGCTTGGCAGTTGTGTACTTCTGTAACGTTTTATATAGACAGTAGAATTCCAGTGAAACCATATATATAATGTCGTATTTAATTCTATGTTTGCCCTAACTGTCGTGCACTTGCCTTTCAAAAAAAAAAAAAAGGTTGTGCACTTTTGCCACTATACGACTCCTATGTTTCTTTGCAAGCTGCAACACACGAACAATGTATGAGAGGTGTTTTCATACTTTTCTTGATAGTAATTTGCATAATTTTTAAAGCATAATAAATAATGGATGCTTTGAGATTAGTATTATTTTTGTTAGATTGGAAAACAGAAGCACTCTGTATGTATATAAACAATAACAACTCGTGCAAATTAACGATCTGTAGTGATTCCGGAAGGCCAAGTCAACATACAGCACGAGTTAACGAAGCCTGAAGAACATTGCATGCATCCAGATGCGGCAATGTCTGTGTCTCCGTGAAGATACCCTGTGCAGCTTAAGACATGTGTGAAGCATAGCAGCACAGAGAAGAACCCTGTTTAAGATGCTCTTGGAGATATACACATATTCTGGCCGTAGTGTCTTGTAGCCTGGAATCCTGTTCAAGGCAGGTCTTAGCTAGGCTACCGTGCATCACATAGATCGACAAAGCATCGCTCCATATCTCCTCATGTTCGATGCAGATTGCCTAGCAAATGGACTTGCTTGCACGTACGTACCGAGTCCATTCACTTCCAATTGCATGCTCGAGTCTTTTGAAGTTTTAACTGCATGCATTCGGTCTGCTCCTCTCGCCCTGGCATGGAGCTTGTCATGTGTGAAAGTGAAAGAGATGCAGCAGACATGGGCTTGGGAGGTTGCGCGCAGCCTCTTCTCACACGTGACCCTCTCGATCGATCTCCCCCTCCTGCAACCCTACTAGCCCTATCAGGATCCGACAGTACTCGATCGATCCATGAACCACGCTAGCTAGCTAGGATCTCGGATCAGTTGCATAATTTGGTGAGTTATTTGAACTGTTGGTCGATCGTCGTCGATAGCCTCTGTTGATCGATGCGGGTATATATGCATGATGGATGCATGTAGATGCTGGGCGGGCTTTGGCGACCTGTTGTCGATCGATGACAGCGTACTCGATCGATCGATCTCTTCCGGTCTCGTGAACGTC
Source organism: Bonia amplexicaulis (assembly GCA_036346245.1). NCBI lineage: Eukaryota > Viridiplantae > Streptophyta > Magnoliopsida > Poales > Poaceae > Bonia > Bonia amplexicaulis. The sequence continues at coordinate 16,953,661 of CM070752.1, read as the reverse complement.
CCGAAGCTGCAGTCTCCATGTCGTTTACGAGGAGCCATAGATTCCCCGGTAGAGTACGCTCGCGTACACAAGTGTCCCCCAGTGTGGATGTCGATGGCTATTCAGGAATATCGATGATCCATTTTTTTTAGATTCTGACGAGTAATGAATGCGCGCACATGATGCAGGTGCAGCTTGCAAAAACTTGGTGGTACTACCGGCTAGCCTGCCTTTTTTTTTTTTTGGGCATACCTCGTGTACTCTCTTCTCTTGAATTTGTGTGTGTCTGCAGTGGCAATCTCAATGTAACGCGCCTCCGCATGCATGCATTTTTTCAGGATCTCAGAGTAGCAGTTATCACCTCAGTACTTTGAATTCTCTTTGCCTGTAGCAGATGTATTTATTGTGCGTTCTCTCGAGATGCGAATACTACTGCAACACTGGGAACTTGCATAAATTTACCCCGTGATCTCTTCCTTCGACCAAATTCTCTCCTTTTCATCTCAAAAAAGAATTAATCTATACCTTCAGATCCGATCGAATATTGTAGCTGTGAATCCTGTGATTCTCGATCACCATCGACGTGGTGGCGAACGCTTCTGTAGCTAGATAATCGACGTGACAAGACACCATCGAGCCGAATGCGCCCACGCGCGCTTTCGGTCCGATCGCACGTCGAGGCCACCGGACCGGAGATAGAGCTGCGACGTGTGGGCCGGTGATGCGGCCAAGACGCGCGCTCGGTAGCTGTGCAGGTCGTAGTAGACAGCAGCGTAGTGCGCGCGCGCGTGCGTAGACAGACAGCTCGACGACGAAGCGTACGTGCGTCTCAGCATCCGCCGACGACTCGTGTCTCTCTCGATGGGAAGCGTTTTCACGCCGTGCGTTTTTACCTCTTGACTGCGTGCTTGCATGCATGTCCCTTCCGGGGAAAAAGCCTAAAACGACGGAGCAGGAACAGATCTGTACCCTGCCCGCTCGCCTGCGTCGCTTCGGCACGCAATTGTTTTCTCTGGCTCCCTCGGAGCTCGTGAATAGATTTCGGTCCCAGTACGTCCTTAATTGGAACAACTCATAAAGTTTTTCAAGCAGCAGTTTCAAACATCGACTTGCTGTTTGAAATGCGCGAATATCATATCAACTGTGGGTGATGGTAACTAAGCATCCACTCGATCTCATTTGATGTCAGTAGTTTTCTTGGAAATCCTATGTTCCAGAACCTGAAACAAAATTACATTGGTACTCCTGCTACTATATTGCTGTTTCTTTCGGTCTAATATCCAAGAGCTATCCGAAGAACAGCAATAGACAGGCTCCAGGCCTCCAGCACCCAACTAGGCTGCTGCTAGTGGTCCATTTCACCGGCGGTCCCCGGACAGTAGATTGTTGGGCGAGCCGTGCCGAGCGTATCCAGTAGAAGCAACGGCTTGCCCTTTGCGGCAAAGAGGCGTACGTGCAGAGCGCAACGACTGTCAGCCGACGAGAGATCAGTTCGGCATCACCATCGATATCACTCATCAGTCATCCCCACAGGCGGCAGCCCAGCCGAGCCATGGAACGAACGAAAGCAATCGCGAAAGCTAGGTGAGGTGATTACCACGTAAGTACGCCATGCGCGCGACTTGCACGCAAGCATCCAGCCGAAGCAACAACACCCAGGAGCGATACAAACCGAGTGTTTAGAAATAGCAGCTCGCCAGACGGATGCAAACAAAGTCCAAGCGTACACCGAGCAAAGGAACGATCGAAAGGGAGAGGGAAAAAAACAAGAATCATTATTTGCATATTTAATGCCCCTCCGGTACAGCTTAATTAATCCTTATTGTTCGTACTAGTAATAAGTAACCGAATTATGTTAAGCGGCGTGCGTCGAACACGCAGCACACGCCAAGAACGCGGCGACATCGAATCGTACGGCCGGGATTAAACGAGCGAAAGGGAGGAGGTGGAATCATGTCTGCCCATTGATCACGACACGTCCACGGGCTTGCACAGGAACAGCAACGACGACGGCGGCTGCTGCTGCCTACCGCCGCCGCCGCCGCTCCCGCCACCGAGGCGCTCGTAGCAGTCGATGGAGAAGAGCGACAGCGAGAGGGAGAGCGACAGGTGGGCCCGTGCGTGCGCATGGGCGAGGGCACCCGCGCGGCCCAGCCGGTCGAGCGCCGGGCCGAGGCAGAGGCGGTAGAGCCGGCGGTACCCGCCAAGCGCGGCGACGACGGCGCGGGTGGCGGGGCCCGCAGTGGGGACGGACGCCGGCCCTACGTGGCGGAGGCAGAGCATCTCCCAGACGGCGTCCCGGCGCGCGACGGCGGCCCAGAGGCGGCAGACGCAGGCGGCGGCGGCCAGCGAGCGGCCGTCGAGGCGCGCCAGGATCTCGGCGAGGAGGTCGGCGTTGTCGTTGATATTGTAGGCGCCGCCGCGCAGCAGCTGCATGCGCAGCTCCAGCTCCGTCACCACCACAACCACCTCCTGCCGTGGCGCGGGCCGTCCTCCCATGTACATGGCCGGCCGTGCCCGTGCCGGTGGCGGTGCCTCGAGGGTAGTGCTGGCTGATTACGTGGAGAGGAGGAGAGGGAAGTGGGAGGTGAGAGCGAGACGGGTGGAGAGCTTATATATAGGGTGGCTGTGGGGTTTTGACTGTTTCTAGGGCACTCGGTTTTTTAATGGGGCTATTTATATTAAATAGTGTATTATGTAAAAAGACGATATAACGAAAGACACTGCAACATTTGAATCGTCATACCACTTAAAGAATTGTGATATAATAAAATAGAAAGTACATTACAATATATGAAAATAGAAAGTAGTATCTGATAAAAGCAACTTATAGAAGCTAAGATATTTGTATTAGCCACGCTTCTAAGCGAAGGTTTAAACCGAAAAAGAAATCAATATGAACAATTCCAATATGTCGGCTCTAAGTTTTTTTTATCTCATCTAAAAGTCAGAATTCTACAACATCTTTAACATTTCATCTTTAAAAATAATTTCTTTAACTATTTTATATTATATTTTCCTCTCACGCTTCATTAACACTTGCGTTGGTTTGTTTGTTCAGACTATCTCTTACATAAGAAATAGCACATTCTCTTTCTTCACCTCCTCTCTGTTTCACACGGGAATTTGCTGACATGCTATAACTAAAAAATAGCTTAAGTGACACTATTAGATATACCCTTACGCACGTGTGGGGCACCTCCAAAGGCATTAACCTGCTCCAAAGGGCTGAAAGCCCTATCTTTCTTACTACAACGATCGTTAGTTTTTTATGAATAAAAAAAGAAAAAATTAAAAATTTAAAAATACCGCTGAATCTTTTAGGACAATGCAAATAAATAAGGAGAAAAACAAAAAACAAAAAACAAAATTTAGAAACTAAAAAATTAAAGCCGTTTGAAACAGGGTAAAGCCTTCTTGGAACCAATGGCAGTCGCCGTAGAAGCTAAGTGTGCGCTAATTACTCCCTACTGTCTGCCACAGTATATAATCACCGTAAAGAATCCGAAGGTGTACTGTAGTGAGAGAGAGAGTGTGTGTGTGTGTGTTTTGTGGTTTGTGAGGGTATCTGGTGTTGCGACTGAAAGACGACATGAGGGCAGGCGGGACGGCCAAGGGCGTGGCGATGCACAACGTTGAGGAGGCCTAGGCTGTTTGAGAGCCCTGTTTATTCCGGTTTCATTTTTCTGTTTCAGTTTTTAGATATTCGAAGTTAAAATGAACGTATTGACTTTTTAATTTTTGTTTTTTTGTTTTCTTCTTTTTCTTTTTCTCTATTTTTCCTTTGTATTATTCATAGAGACATAACATTAGTTTTCATCTCTTTCTCACTTTTCTTTAATTAAATAATTTAGAAAAAAATAACCGTCACTACAGTGCAATTTTAGCCAAAAATCAACAATTAGAAGCCAGAAGTCACTAAAAAAAGCCAAGATGAACGAGTCCTTAAGCGTTAGTTCTTATTGGTTTCTATTTAAAGAAACCAAAAACTAATATAAATATCTGATTTTTCAAAGTGACTTTTTCATTTCTTTCACTCTAGTCTCACTCCAAAGATAAGTCAAAGGGTTACGGGCGTATCACAGATCCCACTCTGCTCCCATCTCGCACACGTATATCTCCTTTTGTTTTCTTTATTGCTCATCTTTTTCTTCTAAAAGTTACTTCTTTCAACTATTACTATTTATTTTCAAAAAAAAAAACCACCACACATCTAAAACTAAAAATCGTTGGCTACAATCAATATTAACAGAACCAAAGTGTTTGTGAGGAGGGTGTGTGTTCTCGTCCACGTCCTCGGGAAGCGAGGGGAACGCACAGCAGCGTACGTCGTTTACTCCGCGTTGCGAGCGCGCGCGTGTAGCTGTGAGCTTGTGAGAACTGTGGATTTTTGCTTTACGGCCGGCGGCCCGGCGCGTTTCCCTACATGTCGATCGACGCGTGGGCGGTGGCCGGCCGCTTGCCCTGCCCGGACGGTGGTTGTCTGCTACTGTAGCTCGGTCAAGCGGACACAATGGTGTTGCCAGCTCGCCGTGCATGACAGCCATTGATAGGCAACCAAATTAAGATCTCTCTCTCTCTCTCCACCTTAACAGCATCCGTACATGATTCATACTAGAAGCAAGCTGTTTTGCGTGAGAAATCTTGTGCTGTTGCAAGTTTACTACTACCTAAAGCTGGTTAGTACACTCCTTTCGGTGGCAACTTGTAGCCCTGTACAGTGAAGGTGACAGTTCAGGTAAGCACCGTACAAATGTTTGTTGGTAGGTTCTTTTAGATACGTTGTCTGTAGTTTTTGAATTTTACTGTAGTAACTAAGTGTTAACAGTATGTCTTTTTAAGACGGGTATATCAATCGATTGTAGTGGACTCTGTACTGACTTTAGCTATATCGACCAAAATCATATATGACTGTCTCTCTTTTATGAACAGTCATAAATTAAAAAAATCATAAGTCACAACAAAAAAGAACCGTACCCAATCCTGATCTTTACGGTGCATGCTTGAGAATTTCTTTTGTAAATATTCTATTTTTTATTCTAAATAACAGAAATATACCCTACCGAAATTTTTTTACAAAAATAAGCTCCAGTCGCCTAACCGTCGGGCGACTGGAGCCTATCGCCCAACAGCCAAGCGATACGCAAACAATCCCCTGGCCATTGGGCGAATTATTGCATTCGCCCAACGGTTGGGCGACTGGAAGCGCAGATAAAAGGGCTGAGCGGCCTCGGCTGCTCGACCGCGCGCTGAATGGAAGCGACGGTGACAGAAAAGGTGACGGCGGAGGAGAGAATGAGAGGAAAGAAAAGAGAGGAGAGAAAAGGATAGGGAGGAGAAGAGGAGAGGAGGGGTAGGAGGAGAGGAGAGGAAGAAGCGACCTTTTGAGGTAATTTTTTTTGTATTTTTTGTATTTGAAATTTTGTGCATGTAATAGATATTTTATTTAGGGTTAGTCTGAGTAGAAAATTTTAGATGTAGACAAAAATAGTTGAACTTTGGTATATAAAATTTAGTTAATATAGTTTTAGAAATTTAGCAGCCGTAGTAGCCTGTAGTTGTGTATGATTTAGCGAACATAGTTGTACAAAATTAGCATCGTTAGCAAATTGGCATGTGTACAAAATTATAGTTGTAGAAAATTTAGTGAACGTTACGTACAAATTAATCGTTCGTAAAAAATTGTAGGTTTACAAAATCCAGTCAATATTTTTGTAAGAATTTCATAATTTGCTTTTTAAAAACAATAATACGTAATATTTGTGATTAAATACGAATGAATGTAATGTCGTTAGTACGTTAGAAAAACATATGTACCATTGTAACTTGTACATAGGCATTTAAATCAATATGCTATGTAAATTATCGAAACCAGTAGGAATTATTTGCAGTAGGGTACAGCTCGAGTAATGAGAAAAGTGCGACGTCGGTGTGCAGGCTACCAATAGGAAGTTAATACTATGAGATTAGTGTAGTTGGTTACGACAGGTGAAGTAAATTTCTAGAAATCATCTGGTTTGCAGTGACAAATATGCTTCTTATCATTACTATTATAAAAGAACGAGTGGTGGTTGTACATCTATTCTCCTCCAACCGCTCTATTCCTTTAACTTCTCATCATTCTTCACTTTCTAACCGATCAGAGTAACTTTTTTTATAGCACAATTCTCTATATATTTAATAAGTTCTGTTACAACGCACGGATAGTACTAGTAATCTATAATCACGAGTTCCAAAAAGGTACTTAAACAACAATTCTTACTAACAAATTCAACACAAGTGTGCTAGACGCTAGGTCTGTTTAAATTAAGCAGGACCGTCTAGAGGATGATGCCCAGGCTCGCGACAAACACACTTCGTAACCGCTAGTTCGTGTGGTTTTCGGGATGGCGTTTGGTTTTCGGGTCGCGTTCCGCCGAGAAAAGTGGAGCGAGGTCGCAACGGCTAGCTAGCTCATGCGCACATCTTTTCCATACACAAAGACATTACGTATTCGACGGTCACTCACGTCAAGGTTTCTATTTTGGTTTTCCTGATCGATGAACACTCACATCAACGTTGTTTACTCCGCGATTCGGAAGCTTGCGAGAGACAGGTTGCTAGGGGCTAATCCACCCCAGTTCCTTGCTGTTTGACGTTTCACTTTTGGACCATGAAGTAAGAATGGCGCTGTGTATAGATCACCACTTCATGTACAATACTGATGTAAAATGTTGGCTAATTCCCTCGTGTCAACAGTTGCAGCGAAAGCAATTCAGACAAGGTAAATTTTGTGCAGACCGAGAGGACAAATCTGCAAGGAAAAATATATTTAAAAGACACAAGCATATTAAAAAAACACAAGCAAGGAAAAAGATTTATATGTGGGATCATTTGTAGTTCTAATGTTCTACCTAGCTGTAGGGGAATGCATGCCGCATCTCAAAACTGAAAATATGATTCCGGCCGGTAGAAGTTTCATAGAACATCTCATGTTGAGAGCGTAAGTTTACTGACTTCCACGTGTGTGAACCTAAATCACAGCCCATCCAAACAAATCTTAAAGAATTCACACTGTTAGCTATGGTGACCTATATAATAGGAATTGGAGGGGTATAATACAAAGATTCTTAGATGAATTCTAATTGGATTAGGATTCCTAGTTTATTTTGAAGTAGGACGTAGGGTAATCTATAAATCCATGAGGTGTGGCTACAGAGAACTCAAACTAACTCATCCAAAGTAAGAGACACGAGAGGATTAGTGGCTATGTTTTTGTTTAGTGTTAGATTATTATATAGAGTAAGAATCTGATGGTTCTAAGGTCCTGTTCTTTTCGGCTTATAAAAGCTGTTTTTCTACAGTAACTAGCTTTTAAACGGAGTATCTTTTTAAGATAGGGTCTACTAGTTAATTGTAGTACATACTGTATCGACTTCATTTATATCGGCAAAAACCACACGTAAGTTTCTGTTACTCTGTAATCTCTCGCACGAACAGCCCAAAAACCACAAGCCGCAGCTAAAAGTTATAAGCTGCAGCCAAAAGGAACATGCCCTAAAAGGCTCAAGAGGGTTGTGAGAGAACGATAATCTTATGTACACTTTTGAGGTAATGCTTAAGAAATTTGCGGTCAAGTTCACTAAATCTCTCTCTCCGTGTGATTGTTTCGATGTCGTTATTTGGTTCTCTATACGATATTCATCAATTTTGTTCTTGATATCGTGCACGCTCATGTTATAATTCTGATATGCAGAGGCGGAGCCACACCTCGGGTAGGATATGTTTCAGCCTGGGGTGTGAAAAAATATCCAGTGTACAATCCAGGTAAATTCAGTCCAGCCTGGATAACATTTTTATGATCCAGCTCAGATAGACTAGATCATTCTACCGCTAAGGCTAAGGCGTAACTAAATTCTGACTTCACCACTGCTGATATGTTTTGAAGGCAGCTGCACATAAGGAAAGGTACCAGCATAACACACGCGTTCCCGTTCCAAGTGGGCCCTTGTATACACGGACAAGGATTCTTATGAATCAAAGGATTGTCTAGACGATGAAGCCAAGACAATATACACGGACAAGGTTCCCATTCCCTGACCTACATAGGACGCGCGCGGACCACCTGTCATGACGCTACACACAGGCACAGCCATGAGGTACCTAGCTAGGCCCGAGTCTGTGCATGCAAGACCGTCGAGGTCCCCAAATCATACAAACCAGTGCACCCTTAAGAGTTTTGAGGTACTCCATGCCGATTATATAGATCTTCACCCAAAGCGCGAAACGTCACAAGGATCAGTGCATCGCCGATGTACAAGCCGACGGCTAGTCAGAGCAGAAGAACCTGATCTTTAGGAAACCCATCATGCCTCAACGCTAGCTAGCTCTAGCGAGAGCGCAGCAACGGCAAACCAACTGGCCGGCCGGCGAACCGATGCAGACATGCAGTGCACGATGACGAACTGATCATGACCAGCAGCTGGGAGCTTGCTCTTCTGCCTATGCAACGCATGTACATACATACGTCTCTCTCTTCGCTAGCATGCATAGCAGCTGCTGCATCGAGCGATCGTCTCTGCCTGCCTGAGTGAGCATCTGGGACCCTTCGCATTAATTCCTCATTTGGACGCTACTCTCTCGGACAGGATTCCTGGTAACGAGGCATGCATGCGCTGCATATCTGATCCGGGCACTGGCACTGTTTTGTGAGTAGCGAGCTGGTCCTTATCGGAGATGCTAGCCAGAGGTCATGAACTCGTCGACCTCCTACGCCATCACAGTAACAACGGTGACTGATTTGATCCCCTACTTTCAGTTTTGTAAACAAGGACGAACACGCCTTCTGGAGCCAATAATACGCATCGAGTTTTCTGTAAAATCTCTACGTTCTAAATATGTTTTGAGAAGTGTTATAGAACATTCGACTATTTTTTAAGGTAAAAAATAGTCAGATAATCTGGAGACGTTGGATCTATATCCAACAGATCCACTCATATAAGCACCCTCTCCTAAAAAATATCTCATATAAACATCCTCTCCAAAAAAATATCTGAAACGTTGGATCACCATCCAACGTCCTAAAATCTGACTATTTTTATCTTGAAAAATAATCGAATATTACATAGACACTCCTATATGTTTTTATCGGAGTAAGTGAAGTCACGAGCGAGATAAAACCTAGCCGTGGAATCTTCCTTTTGTTCACTTGCTCTCGGTTCAGCAGTGCTACGCTGCTGCTCCCCTCATCCTCTCAGGCCGCTTTTCAGCTTTCCCCTGTTCCTGCGGGGGTTGCATGTGTTTGGCAACCACGCATTGGATCGATCTCCGCCACTGGCAGTCAAAAAGGCAGCAAGAAATCCCTCGCGTCGTGTCGTGCACGCAATCATTCGAGCCTTGATAGATGTATCGAGCTTTGTTCCTATCTCTCCAAGAGAATACGTGGAGCTGTCAGCGCGCGAGCAGAGGATGAGAGGTTAGAGATGCTCATCACGACGCACCCAAAAACGTAGTCAACCAAACGGAAAACCAAAACATGTCATGAGGGCGCACTGCGGCAACGGATAATCTCTGAGTCTTCCGAAAAAAGACCAAGGAGCAGATGTTACAGGCACGGTGTAAATGCTACTGCTCTACACGTATATACAGGCGCTGGTTCTTGGTTTGCCTGCACAAAAAAAATTGCAGAACGTGCCCCTCGTTAAAACTTGCAGAACGTGCCCCTCGTTAAAACTTGCAGAACGTCAATGCTAACGCATTCAAAGCCCAAGGTACTTTATGGCACTCCTTCCGTTGCGCAATATATCAAAATATAGGGCCCCGTTTGGCACAGAGTGAAGCTGTTTTTTTAGATTCAGCTTCACGAGCAGCTTCACCGGTGAAGCTAAAGCTGTTTTAGAAAACTGTTTGGCAAAACAGCTTCACCAACAGCTTCATGTATGGCTGAGAGAGGTCAATTGTCCAAGATGCCCTGCTCACCGACTTGTTCTAACATTTGAGTTGTATATTTGTATGTGGTCATATGAATTAAAAATAATATATTTGAATGAGTATGAATTAAAAATTAAAATAATAAAAATAAAAATTAAAATCATTAGGAAGCAATATTAGTGCCTTGTTTATGTTTCGTAGTCACGAAGCTTTAACAAAAGTGCGTATGTCAACATCACATATCATGCTACAATACAAACATACATGCTCATGATGATCTAGAAAGATAGATTGCCTTTGCAAGGTCATCGCGGAATTTATCCATGTTCCGATCATTAGATTCCGAAGTTGATGTATCACCTGCATTTTGTGAAGGAATATGCTTTCTATACCTTTGAGGTATAGTGGGCACATAATCAGGATTCCGATCACATTTACTAAAATCTTTGTCATCAAAGTGGTTCTCACGGATGAAGTTATGTAGGCACATTGTTGCAGCGACAATCATCTTTTGCTTATCCATCGGGTAACTCGGCATTTTGAGAAGGACCCTCCACTTCATTTTCCACACACCAAATGAACGCTCCACCACATTCCGAATACTTGAATGCAAATGGTTAAAGAGCTCTTGTTCACCACTTGAGCAGGACCTCTCCTCCAATCGGCACATGATACCTTTCACCCTTGTATGGTGCCAAGTATCCGTGTCTATTTGGGTATCCAGCATCAACGTGGTAATATTTCCCGAGTATATAAAAGAAGTTTAACTGAGATGCATGTAAAAAAATTTCAGCCACATACTTGTGCACAAATTAAAGTAATCTATACTTGTGCCACGACCACCTCGACCACCTCGACGCCGAGCAGAGGCGCCACGACTAGGAGCAGAAGAGCCCCCGATTTGCACATGAATATCTTCGACTTCTTCAGCCGTCCGCCAATCGGGCCCAAAAGCGGCGGCATTGAAGCACGCCATTCGGCCAACCCAGTAGCCCTCATTGGATCGCCCACGCGTCGGTGGGCACAGAGCATTGCCGGGGTGCCGAGGCCGCACTGAGCCAAACTGGGGACGCGCTGTGGCCGCCGGGCCCCTGCAGCCGCGCGCCGCCGGGGCCGTGCCAGGCCGCGCCGCCGCCCGCCGCCGGGCGCGCCAGGCCGCCGCCGCCGCCGCCGCCGCCGCCGGCCGTGCTGGCCGCCGCGCCGCCGCTCAAGGCGCGCCACCGCCGTGCCGCCGCCGCCGCCGCCGCCGCGTGCAGGGCTGTGCTCGCCGCCGCCGCCGCCCGGCGCGCCAGAGAAGCAAGATCGCCGCGCCGCCGGCGGGGCGCCATGCCAAGACCAGCGGCCAAGGCGGCGGCCCTGCGGCCCGTCGCGAGAAGAGCCGAAACGAATCCCCGGTGCGGTGATTGGATTATCTTCTTGGCCTCCCGATCCATCTGCTTCCCGGCCGGCATCGCATGCAGGCGAAGGGGCATCCATGGCGGCGGCGCGTCGGTTCGGAGGAAGGAGACGGAGAGAGCGGTGCGACGCGAAAGAAAAAGTGAACGGATTTTGTGAACCGGGCGGTGCGACGCTGATGGGGAGAGTGGCAAATACGTGTAATTTTTGTGAACTAGAGGGGCATTCGCTTCCTTGGAATATGGGCCTAAGGGAGAGAGCTGTGAAAAGCTACTTTTTTCAGCTTCACCTCTCCCTATTCCTTTGTGAGAGCACAAAAAAGGAGCTTAAGGGTGAAGCTATTTGCAAAAAGGGTGTTTGGCAAAAAACAGCTCACAACAGCTCATGAAGCTGTTGGTGAAGCTGTGCCAAACAGGGCCTAAGTTTATTACGAAGACTAATGATATAGTTATTATAATATTTTCACTATATATCTCTAAATTAATACTGAAAAATAAGTAAGTAGTTGTAGCATACTATTTAATAGGGGTATAAATGATCTAATGGTATTAATTTTTTTTTACTTTAATGTCTCTTTGATCTAAACATATTGTGAATTTAGAACTTGTATTACTAGACGGAGGGGGTACACTGCAAGATTTCATTGATATTTCTGGGTCCCAACCAGAGAGTGATATTGGGCTCGATGCCATTACCACTCATGCTTTGATGCCACAACGCAGGGTACCTGCTTGCTGCTACCTGGACTCTGCTCCGGTTTCCCTATTAAAAGCCTGGAAGGCAGCTATGGCCAATTGAAGAGATGGACAACAAGTTTCCAAACTTCAAATAGTACTCCAACATGCTACAGAGCCAGCCTTGTGCTACTTTTCGAGAATGTACCTATCTATAAATGTTATTTTGTGGTCTGAATTTAGTCGGATCTAATTATTGCGGGTCTTTTCAACTACTAGAAGAGCCTGACTATATTTCACTCAACAACGCGAACTGGTCGGATGTTATGATTGTGATAAACTTCGTGTCCACAATGAACTCTGTACCGACCTGCATCAGATGTAGTGCTCTAAGGTGCGTGCGCCAAGTGTGGCTACTCGAGGCATCTTCCGACTATAATTTTTCACCGTTATTTTTTGAGACTCTCTGAGCGGGGTACTGTTCCCGTCTCCGAGAAGATTACTATTCCAATTTCCAAGTAAGTCGTTATTTTCATTGCAAACTAGGACTCCGTTCTTTACCTTGTTTGGGACTCTTGTTATATCCTCTGTAAGCTGCCTGGTAGAGGTGTAGAATCACATATATACTAAGAACATTTTGTAACTTCTTCTCATATAGTGATTTTCATGGATTGTGTGTTTGTGGTTTTTCACCCGAAAATATTTTTCATGTTAAATCTATGTTTCATGTTCTTGATTGTTTTTCATTGGTTTTATACTTTGTCTTGTCGATTTCCTAACAAGTGTTATTAGAGCCGCATTCTCTGCCTAGATCAATCTAGGATACTCTCGACATGATGACAATAAAATATGATCTTCCGCTGCTTAACCAAGATACAAGATTTTTCCTATGGTAGATCAAGATGCAAGCTATTCTAGCATAACTCGATTTGGATGATGCATTATTTAGAATCGATAAGATGCCCACTACATTGTCCGCCTATGAGAAGCAAAGAAGAGATGTAAGACTCTCTCTCATATTCATCTTTATTTATCTAATAATATTCTAGAGGAGGTCACAGAGGAAACTACTGCTGTTGCGTTATGGCTAAAGCTGGAACAAATTTACATGACCAATGATTTGACCAACAAGATGGTTATAAAGCAGAAGCTTTTTCGCTTAGATTGACAAAAGGCGGATATGTATTTAACCATTTGACCACTTTTAAAGATATCATCACCGATCTTAAAGCAATAGAGGTCACTGATTTGGCTAGATTTCATATACAACTTTCATGACTAGTTTTATATTATTTCATACATTTTTATGACCAGTTTCATGTTTATGTTTTATAGTGTTTCACGAGGTTTCATTAAGTTTCATGGGAGTTTATTGCCTGATTTGGCTAGATTTTATGTGCAAGTTTCATGGCTACGAAGGAGGAAGGATGGCGTGGCATCGCTAGCGCTCCACGCGACGCAGGAGGAAGGATGGTGTCGAGGTTTTGTCCGTGCTGGGAAGGATGGTGTCGCGCACTCTCCACGCACGACGGAGGGCACAGGGTGGGGATAACAAAGAACGGTGATCGGAAAGGAGAGCGCGAAGTGGAGAGACGATGGATGGTTGGATGCTATACCGTTTGGATCAAGTCCGAACGGTATAGTGTACTGTAGTCACCTTTTAATTAAATATCTAGAAAAATCTAATGGCCGTTATAGTCTTTTTTTTTATATCAAAACCATGGTACTTTTGAACGGACCTAGGTGCGCGAGGCATGCATGCAGGGGAAGCATGTCACAGCAACAGAGATTACCAGCACAAACACAAAATCCTAAGTTAATTAATTAGGGAGAGCGGGCAACGGATAATCTCTGAGTCTTCCGAAAAAAGACCAAGGAGCAGATGTTACAGGCACGGTGTAAATGCTACTGCTCTACACGTATATACAGGCGCTGGTTCTTGGTTTGCCTGCACAAAAAAAATTGCAGAACGTGCCCCTCGTTAAAACTTGCAGAACGTGCCCCTCGTTAAAACTTGCAGAACGTCAATGCTAACGCATTCAAAGCCCAAGGTACTTTATGGCACTCCTTCCGTTGCGCAATATATCAAAATATAGGGCCCCGTTTGGCACAGAGTGAAGCTGTTTTTAGATTCACCACGAAGCGACTTCACCGGTGAAGCTAAAGTTGCATTTTAGAAAGCTGTTTGGCAAACAGCTTCACCAACCTTCATATATGGTGAGAGGTCAATTGTCCAAGATGCCCCTGTCTACCTGACTTGTTCTAACATTTGGAGTTGTATATTTGTATGTGGTCATATGAATTAAAAAATAATATATTTGAATGAGTATGAATTAAAAATTAAAATAATAAAAATTAAAATCATTAGGAAGCAATATTAGTGCCTTGTTTATGTTTCGTAGTCACGAAGCTTTAACAAAAGTGCGTATGTCAACATCACATATCATGCTACAATACAAACATACATGCTCATGATGATCTAGAAAGATAGATTGCCTTTGCAAGGTCATCGCGGAATTTATCCATGTTCCGATCATTAGATTCCGAAGTTGATGTATCACCTGCATTTTGTGAAGGAATATGCTTTCTATACCTTTGAGGTATAGTGGGCACATAATCAGGATTCCGATCACATTTACTAAAATCTTTGTCATCAAAGTGGTTCTCACGGATGAAGTTATGTAGGCACATTGTTGCGGCGACAATCATCTTTGCTTATCCATCGGGTAACTCGGCATTTTGAGAAGGACCCTCCACTTCATTTTCCACACACCAAATGAACGCTCCACCACATTAGAATACTTGAATGCAAATGGTTAAAGAGCTCTTGTTCACCACTTGAGCAGGACCTCTCCTCCAATCGGCACATGATACCTTTCACCCTTGTATGGTGCCAAGTATCCGAGTCTATTTGGGTATCCAAGCATCAACGTGGTAATATTTCCACAGTATATAAAGAAGTTTAAGCGAGATGCATGTAAAAAATTTCACCACATACTTGTGCACAAATTAAAGTAATCTATACTTGTGCCACGACCACCTCGACCACCTCGGCGCCGGCGAGGCGCCACGACTAGGAGCGAAGAGCCCCGATTTGCACATGAATATCTTCGACTTCTTGACCGTCATGATCGGGCCCAAAAGCGGCCATTGAAGCACGCCATTAAGCCAACCCAGTAGCCCTCATTGGGCGCTCCCGCCGTCGGTGGGCCTGAGCCATTGCTCGGGGTGGGAGGCCGCACTGAGCCAAACTAGGGGGCCCGTGGTAGCCGCCCGTGCGTGCGGCCCGCGCTGGCCCGCCGCCGCCGCCGCGCGCAGGGCCGTGCACGGCCGGCCGCCGCCGCTCAAGGCGCGCCACCGCTCGTGCTGGCGGTGCGCCGCCGCCGCTTCGGGCGCCGGCCGTCTGGCTCGCCGCCGCCGCCCGGGCGCGAGCCAGCCAGACCGGCCTCCGCCGGCGGGCGGCGCCATGCCAAGACCAGCGGCCAAGGCGGCGGCCCTGCGGCCCGTCGAAGAGCCGAAAGCGAATCCTCGGTGCGGTGATTGGATTATCTTCTTGGCCTCCGATCCATCGCTTCCGGCCGGCATCGCATGCGGCGAAGGGCATCCATGGCGGCGCGGCGTCGGTTCGGAGGAAGGAGGCGGGAGAGGCGGTGCGTCGCGAAAGAAAAAGTGAGCAGGATTTTTGTGAGCGGGCGGTGCGTCACGCTGATGGGAGAGTGGCAAATCGTGTAATTTTTGTGAACTAGAGGCATTCGCTTCCTTGGAATATGGGCCTAAGGGAGGCGTGAAAGCTACTTTTTCGACTTCACCTCTCCCTATTCCTTTGTGAGAGCACAAAAAGGAGCTTCAAGGGTGAAGCTATTTGCAAAAGGGTGTTTGGCAAAAACACTCTCAACGACTCATGAAGCTATTGGTGAAGCTGTGTAAGCAGAACCTAGGTTTATTACGAAGACTAATGATATAGTTATTATAATATTTTCACTATATCTCTAAATTAATACTGAAAAATAAGTAAGTAGTTGTAGCATACTATTTAATAGGGTATAAATGATCTAATGGTATTAATTTTTTAATTTAATGTCTCTTTGATCTAAACATATTGTGAATTTAGAACTTGTATTACTAGACGGAGGGTACACTGCAAGATTTCATTGATATTTCTGGGTCCCAACCAGAGAGTGATATTGGGCTCGATGCCATTACCACTCATACTTTGATGCCACAACGCAGGGTACCTGCTTGCTGCTACCTGGACTCTGCTCCGGTTTCCCTATTAAAAGCCTGGAAGGCAGCTATGGCCAATTGAAGAGATGGACAACAAGTTTCCAAACTTCAAATAGTACTCCAACATGCTGCAGAGCCAGCCTTGTGCTACTTTTCGAGAATGTACCTATCTATAAATGTTATTTTGTGGTCTGAATTTAGTCGGATCTAATTACTGCGGGTCTTTTCAACTACTAGAAGAGCCTGACTATATTTCACTCAACAACGCGAACTGGTCGGATGTTATGATTGTGATAAACCGTGTCCACAATGAACTTTGTACCGACCTGCATCAGATGTAGTGCTCTAAGGTGCGTGCGCCAAGTGTGGCTACTCGAGGCATCTTCCGACTATAATTTTTCACCGTTATTTTTTGAGACTCTCGGCGAGTCTTGTTCCGTCTCGAGAAGATTCTATTCCAGTTCCAAGTAAGTCGTTATTTTCATTGCAAACTAGGACTCCGTTCTTTACCTTGTTTGGGACTCTTGTTATATCCTCTGTAAGCTGCCTGGTAGAGGTGTAGAATCACATATATACTAAGAACATTTTGTAACTTCTTCTCATATAGTGATTTTCATGGATTGTGTGTTTGTGGTTTTTCACCCGAAAATATTTTTCATGTTAAATCTATGTTTCATGTTCTTGATTGTTTTTCATTGGTTTTATACTTTGTCTTGTCGATTTCCTAACAAGTGTTATTAGAGCCGCATTCTCTGCCTAGATCAATCTAGGATACTCTCGACATGATGACAATAAAATATGATCTTCCGCTGCTTAACCAAGATACAAGATTTTTCCTATGGTAGATCAAGATGCAAGCTATTCTAGCATAACTCGATTTGGATGATGCATTATTTAGAATCGATAAGATGCCCACTACATTGTCCGCCTATGAGAAGCAAAGAAGAGATGTAAGACTCTCTCATATTCATCTTTATTTATCTAATAATATTCTAGAGGAGGTCACAGAGGAAACTACTGCTGTTGCGTTATGGCTAAAGCTGGAACAAATTTACATGACCAATGATTTGACCAACAAGATGGTTATAAGCGAAGCTTTTCGCTTAGATTGACAAAAGGCGGATATGTATTTAACCATTTGACCACTTTTAAAGATATCATCACCGATCTTAAAGCAATAGAGGTCTTGATTTGGCTAGATTTCATATACAACTTTCATGACTAGTTTTATATTATTTCATACATTTTTATGACCAGTTTCATGTTTATGTTTTATAGTGTTTCACGAGGTTTCATTAAGTTTCATGGGAGTTTATTGCCTGATTTGGCTAGATTTTATGTGCAAGTTTCATGGCTACGAAGGAGGAAGGATGGCGTGGCATCGCTAGCGCTCCACGCGACGCAGGAGGAAGGATGGTGTCGAGGTTTTGTCCGTGCTTTGGGAAGGATGGTGTCGCGCACTCTCCACGCCTGACGGAGGCCTGGTGGGGATAACAAAGAGCGGTGATCGGAAAGGAGGCGCGAAGTGGAGAGGCGATGGATGGTTGGATGCTATACCGTTTGGATCAAGTCCGAGCGGTATAATGTCTGTAGTCACCTTTTAATTAAATATCTAGAAAAATCTAATGGCCGTTATAGTCTTTTTTATATCAAAACCATGGTACTTTTGAACGGACCTAGGTGCGCGAGGCATGCATGCAGGGGAAGCATGTCACAGCAACAGAGATTACCAGCACAAACACAAAATCCTAAGTTAATTAATTAGGGAGAGCGGGAGCAGGGAGTAGGGGTGAAAACGGATCGGATTCGGTCGGATATTGCTTAAACCGTATCCTAACCCATATTTTTCTCCGGTTCGGTCGAATACTGTAAGACCGGATCTGATCTGAATTGAATATTCGAGTTTGAATACGATGCCGTCGGAACGGATATGTAACGGATTCGGTTCGGAAGCGGACAATATAGACGGATATCTGAATCTAGGTTCTATATAAATAAAACTTAGTGCAATATAGCAAGAGTGAAAGTTCACTTAACTAAGTCTGACATCTACATTATTAGCGTGGCTCGATCTTATTGCTCGATACCACATGGCGCCCGTCGTGGCGTGAAAGCAGCATCAAAATTCGAGTTTGATCCTTCAAATGGCACTCTCGGATTCTGCAGTATTAATGCTAAAATAAATATTTATAGCTAATAATTTTAGAAAGAACTAAATATATAGGTAAATACCCCCTATTTAGGTTACTATCTAGACTTATGGAACTCTCGCAAAACCTATATCTAACGGAAGCGAGGAAATAACAACATGAATGAAGGCAGCTAGAACTAAACTCTGACTAAATCTTTTCTCGGCTGCTGGCTTTTCTCTATTTTCCTTTCTCTTTTTTCCTTACCCCTCGGCCTTCTCAGCTGTGGTCGGCCTCGATCCACTGGCTTCAGCATGGCGCATGCCCACCGACGCCTCGCTCTCTCCTTTTCTTCGCCAGCGCCTCCTCCTCTTCCTCAGTTCCACTGCCGCCTCCCTCTTTTTCTTGCCTCTCCCGATTCTCATCAACACACCGCCGCCTCCCTGCCTCCTCGCCTCCCTGCGCCTCCTCACTGCTTCTCCTCTCCACCGCGCCTCCTCGGTGCGCCGCCTCTCCATGAGCAGGAGATATACCAAGGGAGCGCTCACGTGGGGAGGCCCGTAAACACGGCGTACGTAGCTGCCGGAGATGGATATGTTTTTTTCTGCTTGGGTTTATAGTTTTTTGGCTTTTCGTCTTCAACAAACGAACTCTCATGCACCAGAACAGAAACTGCTCCCTCCCTCTCTCTTTCTTCCTCGATCACCAGCTAGCTATCTCTGCCTTTCTGCTTGCTTCTGAATCCATGCATCCATGCATGCATGCATGCATCCAAGTGTGCATGGTAAGCAAACAGGGAGAAGTGGCCAGGGAGACAAACCTAGGGCTTGTGACCATTCGGGTCGAGCCGAGCACACAGGGCTTCGAACGCATTAATATTGCTCGTAAGCATGCTATTTAAGGACTTTGGCAGGGCCTGTTTGACGTAGTTCTGCATCTGCATGCATGCTTGCTTGCTTGCAGGCAGGCAGGCGTGCATTATTAGTTTCCTGGAACAAGCAGCAATAGACGATCCGAGGCGCGCGAGAGAGATACATGTAGTGTCAAGGCATTATGGTTTAAAATACGTAAATTCAATCTAAATTTAGATATATTCAAAAATGTTGCTTTTTAAGATATTGAGGAGGATATAATAATCTTCTAATTATTACGTTATTATGTTCTCCGAAGATATCCCTTATCGATAAGCAATGGCGAGGCCAGGAATAAAATTGAGGGTGGACTGAACTATTTAAAGGTCTAAACTAAGTTGATACAAAATTAGTCTTTTACTCTTATAAAATTTCAAATTTATATAGAAATATAAATTAGATGGAGGCAAACAATAAAAAATAGAGAAATACAAAGTAGATATCTCGATAATAGAAAGTGCCATGATTGTGGAGTAGCGATAAGTCACCTATGTATAAAATATATCAAAATTAGTGATATAATAGAAAATTACGAATGAGAATGAAAATTTAGATCATATAAAATATATTAGAATTAAGCTAATTTGAATCACGAGATAATAGAAACAAAAACATCATCTTTTTCCACACTCATTCACCAGAATCTTGTTACCTTGGAAGTGTACTGCTCCATTTGTGTCTATGCAAATTGCACCCGAAGAGGATTGCATAGTTAAGCAACAAAAACTAAGCTCAGAAATGTCTGCAAATTCGCACATGCAAATTAAGTCTGCACCTACCACATACGTACTGACTATTAATAAAATAAGCAGAAAAAAATCCGTAAAGTTCAAATGTCATGTCGTCAAAAAAAAAGGAAAAGGAGGAAAAGAAAAATGAGCGGAACGTGGAGCTCTGTGTAGAGATGGACCCCAAGCCCAAAATGACCAGACAACGTAGCCATGAGTGAACTACACGACCGATCGCGATCCTACATGCGACTATGCGAGTGCGTGCAATCGCAAGGCAACAAGGAGGCTGACAACAAGGGGAACGGGAGCGATCAAAGAAACCAGATCGTCCAAGCCACCGGAGAATCGCTCCATGCGAACTTATGAGAGCCAGCGGCGGTTCGTGCAAATATGCCAAAATCAGCATGTCGTTCGCACGTTCATACCGAACTGGTGCATTTTAGCTCGAATTTTTCTCAGTTCTCACCGTAGTCGCCAGCGCGCGCCACTCGGCCGCCGTTTGGACAAGATTTGGCGGATCGGACGCAGATGGCGAGGGCTTGTGAAGTGCAGGGCAGGCCGGGACGTCTCTCGGATGAGTTCAGTTTTTTTACATGGTTTGGGCTTATTCGGCAGGTATTCCTGGTACCAACTGGGCCTCTACACTTTACACTGTTTACAGGACAATCAGCGGTAGCTCGCTCTCAATTGTTGATCCTATAATAGCCGCTCGTAGTCCCAAACTTATTTGGCCATCGTCTTTTTTTTTTTTGTATTTTCAGCGGTTTGTAACTTAACTTTTTTTCAGTAATTACTATTTATTAGACTAATAAATTATAGCCAAAAGTCATAAACTGCAGCTCAAAAAAATAGGCCCTTTAGCCCACAAATCCTAGGAAAAAGGCCTTCAACAGTGGAGCTATAGACCCTCCCTTAGAGATTTTTTTTCCAAAGCCTACTTAGGTGTAGAGACACATGAGGGCCCATTACGGGAGGTCCACAAGAGCCATTTTTTAAAGGGTGGGTTCTTTTCAATTGCAGCTGATGATTTTTGGTTCTAGCGTGAATGCTTGTACGAATGAACCAAATATCGATAATCCGATTCGAAAAAACTATCACGTTAAGCTGCTTTAAAAAGATAATAGAGAAACCACCCGTTTGTTTATTCGAGAGAAGACATAAGTTATCTCTACTAATATAAAATAAGAGTTTGTCCGTTCACCCATCTCTTCCTCTCGTATTCGCACAGCTGGCACGTGGGCCCTCAATGTCAGGCTCTCTCGGTGATTCCCCGAACCACTCCACCCCATGTATTCCATCTCAACCCCACGTCTCATACCTCCTCCTTTCTACATTGCACGGGGAGGCATTAGTGTTGATTACCACTTCCTCCTGCTCGATCCCGGACCACCTCTCCCTCGACCCGGCACTGCCTCACCTCACCTCAGCTCCCCTGCTGACATAGCACCGCCTACTCTGACACCTCCTTCCCTACAGTCAGTGCCTCCTTCATCAAGTCTACCTCCCCCAACTTGGTGCCGCCTCCCTCCGCCAACCTGCTCCACCTCGGCACTGTCTCCCTCGACTCTGTCTTCCCCTGAACTAGTGTTGCGGCAAGCGGCCAACAATAGAGTGCATGTGTAGTGCGAGGAGGAGGAGGGGAGGGGCACGGGCTGAGCGTCGAGTGGAGAAGCTGGGGTGGCGGTGCAAGGAGGCATGAGAAGGCGGTGAGGAGGAGAAGACGGGCACGAGCTAAGCAAGGAAGCTAGAGAACCACAAGAAGATCCCCGCCCACACTGTCAGGGTATCCATCCATCAATACAAACTACAGATCTTGTGTTCATTTACTTTTTCTGCAATTCAAGCATACCAGGTGTTTCTTTGAATGCATTAGCCATGTTTAATTTGATGGAAGGTGATGGTGATGCCATGGGTGTGTGCAGATCCTGATGTATCAACTCTACAAGGGCGTGGCCTTCTACCATGGCCATGACGTGCTGCACTGTGACCTCAAGCTGCACAACCTGCTCCGGGACCACAGGACTTTAGGCTCAGCACAAAACGTCAGTCAATCCACACGGTTAGTTTTCCTTTGGCTTCATTGATGAATGACAGCTTTGAGTAGAAGTTATGAGTAGAAATGAGATTGATAGAATAGTTTCAGAAATGAGAAAAATATTTGACCCTAAATGCAATTGGATTTGTTTATTTATTTATGTTACGAATGTGAGTTAATACCCATACGATTCGATGTTTTATTGAATGGAAGAATGTAGTAGAAGACGTAGGATAACTGGAGAAGTATACTAAAATCTATATGCCCAACTAGGCCATACTCCTCAACCTCCCATTATCTAGAGAGTTGAACAGTGATAGGCCTGTGGGGCAAAATTGCTAATTCTTGTGATAAACTGGATGAATTAGTTGGCTGATTAGATGAATGAGGTTTGTTCTCTTTGAATTTTTGTAGTTGCTTGGAAGGATTCTGCCATAATGTCATCGTGGCATGCTCTTTGCAAAATCAATATATCAGAGCACTGGTTGATGCAAAATTTTCTTCAATGTGATTAACTAGGCTATGGCTTTTCAAGTGACTCCAATATGGTTTTGAATTCTTAATTTTGTTTCATTTGAGGTATCTAATGATGGTTCTGGACCTTCTGCAGGTGGAATGTGACTTTCAGGTGGTACGATTCAAGCTCAGAAGCAAGTTGGGTGAAAGTAAATCTAGCCATTAATAGATCACAGAAACGAAAGGAATGATACCAAAAGGTAACCCCTCTTAGCATAGTTGTATTCTTAATTGCTATTGTCTCATATATGCAATTGTACTAATCTAATTGTACGATTCTGTATATCTGTCGATGCATTTGCAACTGGTAACAAGTTCAATCATTGCTGCTGGAGAAGGATCTCCGACAACAGAAATGGGAAAAATCATAGAACATACTACATGCATCGTCTGTGGCAATGTTGTAGGTCTGAAACTATACTGTAGGTTGTTCCATCTTTTGTACAGTATATTATTTTATGTTTCCATTTGTAAGAAATCAACGTTGATTAATATATGAATTAGTTGATAAATTATGTTCCCAGTAGTGAAAGGTACAATGTTTAACATTCAACAATTGTCAAAAGTATCTGATGAGTCTACAATAGCTGCCATGCTCCAATATTTCGATGGTGATTTTGTGGTAAGATATTCTTTTAGGTTGGACTGTTGATGTGTAGCTCTTGTAATTTGGTAAACTTGAAAATCACTTTGTTTCTTCGCTAATCCATGGCATTGTTGTAGGTCTTAAACTATACCGTAGATTGTTCCATCTTTTATATAGTAGATTGTTCTATGTTTCTATTTATAAAAAATTCATGTTTACTGATATACGAATTAATTGATAAATTATGTTCTCACGTGCAGCGGAAAGTACAAATTTTAAGGCTTGGGGGTAGGATGTTCTTATGGAGAACACCTAACGAATTGATGTTGATTTTGACTCATAATGTCTATTCATCTAGACAAAAAACAGTGTAAACTATTGAATAATTTTTTGTGCAAATATGTTTTGCTTGATGTGTAAGAGAAATTTGATATTTATTATACTATTTAAGATGATATTTGATGATACATATTACTTTTTTAAAAAACTCCGTTGACGCATAAACACCTCACTAGTAAGCTGGAAAAGGAGTCGACTCCCGCAAGAGCCTTCCGTGCGCCCCACATCGCACAAGGATCGTGGGCCTGGGCCATACGGTAGGTGCGTAAAGTCTTTGTAGTTACGTACGTGACCTGGACCAAACCCAACTAATTTTGCCCATTATTTCCTACGGGCTATAGCCCAACTGGGTTTACATACAAAATAAGCCTCCATCAGATTTGCGTCCTCATCTTCCTACCCTCGATATCCTCTCCGATGGACGATTATGACAACGCCCTTCTCCAGTTCTCCTCTGGAATCTCTGTAGTTTAGAGTGGCCATTGGAACACCTACTCATGGACGGACCTCACGGTGATGGCTCCTAGCGGCATGAAGAAACTTGCCACCAACAATCAACCACGCATGCTGTATCAGTCTGATGTGTACAAAGACTTGTACGAACCTTTAATATTCCTAGTGATTTTCATCTGATTCTACAAAAAAAAAGATCATTAGATTAGCTTGATTTTACAACCATTTTTATCTTCACATAGGCTTATAACGCCCAACTAATATGAACTCTATCCATTTAGGGGACCTGTCTGCTAGAGGAACACGATTCCTTAGGCTTTCTATGCGAGAATCAAGATTCAAGGGCAGTGCCCACAAGCAATATCCTACACTATCTATCGAGTTGACTTTGCTGAAGGGAAACCTAAAACGAATTTTCAATTTTCCACTTTCGCCTTCCGAAGAAAAGCTACAGGCTCACATCTGCCTCATCCGGTGGCCGTCACTTTGCAACCACTTGCTCAGATGCTCTAGCCTGACGACCGCGTTCACAAAATCCCACATCCTTCTCTTCTTAATCCATCCTGTTAGTTTATTTATTTGTCCAATTTAAATACGAAAATGCTAGTACATGTTTTGCCGATTTATTTGGACAAAGACAAGCAGTCAAAGTCGTGATGGAATCATGGAGCTGCCTATTATTTATTATTTCCTTGCAACTATTCCACAGCTTGTCAGTCAAATTTTAGATTGGGCTGCGATACTGTGTGCTCTGTTTTGTTTGAAGTAGCCCTCCATAGTGTGCTTACTCAGGTTACATTATCCATTGATCTTCATCTGCTAGTTGACCTCCATAGTATGCAGGAAAGCATCTGTAATTCTTTATTTTTTGCGAGGAAAAGCATCTGTATTTCAACTTATAACAAGAAAAGAAACAGATGAAAGGACAAACTCGCGTTATATTTACGATGAGCCAGTAGCTGATCATCTGCATATTTCGTTATTCTTTCCAAAAAAACAGAAAAAAGGTGTGGTTTTGCACTAGGGCTCAATGCCTAATTGAGCTCCCTTATAGCCATAGGCCATTTAGCTCCACTAACTGACTAACAGTAGTCATCAACCACAAATATCTTTTGGAGGGAAACTCTCTTGCACTAAATATTTGCGCTGACACCCCTCTGAAACCTTCCAATCACGTAATCCGATCACCCCTGTTCCATGGTCACCCCGGGCTGCTCTTCCGGCCGCCGCCGCTGCGGCGGCGCCTTCTTCCCGATCGCCTTCGCTGGGTTTCCGACGGCCGTGGTTCCAGCCGGCACGTCCCGGAGCACGATTGCACCTGCGCCGATCTTCGCTCCGGCGCCAATGTGCACATTGCCGAGCACGCTCGCCCCGGCGCCGATGAGCACCCCCTCCCCGACCTTGGGGTGCCGGTCGCCTGACTCCTTCCCGGTGCCTCCCAGCGTCACGGCGTGCAGGATGGACACGTCGTCGCCAATGACGGCCGTCTCCCCGATGACGACGCCCGTGGCGTGGTCGAGCAGGATGCCGCTGCCAATGCGCGCCCCGGGGTGGATGTCCACGCCGAACGCCTCGGAGGCGCGGCTCTGGAGGAGGAGCGCTGCCGCCGTGCGGCCCTCGGACCAGAGCCCGTGCGCCGCGCGGTGGGCCTGCAGGGCGAGGAAGCCCTTGTAGTAGAGGAAGCAGTGGACCATCTTGGCGCAGGCCGGGTCGCGGTCGCGCACCGCGAGGAGGTCGGCGCGCGCTTGGCGGCCCGCCTCCGGATGCGCGGCCAGCACTCCTGCGAGGAGGTCCCGGAGCGCGTCCTGCGGCAGGGCGCCCGGGATGCAGAGCTTGGTGGCCAGGTGCGCGGCGAGGGCGGCCTCCAGCGACGACCGCGAGAGGACGAGGTCGGCGTAGAACTTGCGGAGGAGAGGCTCTGCGTCCGCGTCGTCCTGCGCCTCAGCGCGCAGCTCCTCCCACACGTCATCACCGCTGTCGCAGAAACCGCCGCTCCCGCTCACGCCCACGCCCGCCGATGCAGCGGCCACCAGGCGGTTCGCGGTGCAGTCCGGCAAGAACCGGTAGATGCAGTCGGAGAGGCGGCAGGGGAACGTCGGGTGCCACTTGTCGACGCAGGCAGCCATGTCTGCGAGAGAGAGAGAGAGAGAGAGAGAGAGAGAGAGAGAGAGAGAGAGAGAGAGAGAGAGGTGATGGTGCAAGCGACGCGATGGTGTTGTGCTTGGACACGCAACGGGTGTTCGCTTCGCGCATCTATATATACGTGTCCGTGGTGGGAGGAGAGGATCAGAGGAGGGAGGAAGCAGGGGGAAGTTTCAAAGAAGAAGCGCGTTTGGCAACACGTACAAATGGTGCCAGCAAACGAGAAAAAAATGTCACTGAAATGGCAATTCCCGACGAGCCTCAACAAACTAAAAACGGATTTGCTAAATCGCAGGTGCCTTAAAACTCACAAAATTTATAGGATTAAGTATGATGATTAGAGAAGGTGAAAAGGAGCCTAAATTAATTTTGAGGTTTTCCAATCTTTTTTTTTTGAGCTAAAGCAAAACTTTTTATTCCAGTAGCTGTAGAAGCTATGAAGATCAGAGACAAATAATTACAAGAAAAAGATCTATCCAAAATTGAGCACATTTTAACAACCCCGACGGTCTGACCTTCATAAAGGAGGCGGTCTGACTTCTCTCCGGACGGTCTGACCTCCGATTTAGCTGTTTGACCACTTTGAATAGTAAAATCAGGTAAGCTACAGTAACCCTGGTTAGATCGTTGCTATAGTGCTGGTCAGACCACTGCTATAGTAATTTCAGGAATAAATAGTGTTTTCAGCCCGATTTTAAATACGAAAATCGATAGAACTTTTGATCCATAGATCCAAAATACATAAAATTTTGCAAGAATCTTCTCTAGGTTATCAAAAACCTATTATAATAAACGATCATAAAAATCATGGCTAAAGTTGAGATATTTTTCAGTTTAAAGGAAAGGTGCACCAAAATCGTGCCAAAACCAAAATCGGTGAATACAACTTGCTCCTAGGTGGACGATGGCCAAGATGGTTTTAGATATGTTCCCACATATTCCAGCAAGCAAGAACACCGAAGAAATCACTCCAAAAAATCTTAGATCAAGAAACCACTTGGAAGGTTAAGAATATGCAAAAACCGAGTTTCTTGATGAATTTGCTACCAACGTGCCTATATGGGTGGAGGATGATTCCCAGAGAATCTCTCCATCTCTTATACATCATTGGCACATCAAGATCAAGAAAATGGTAAGAGGAGGAAAAACCAACTAAAACAAGAACAAATCAATCAAAGAGAGAGAGAGATAGCCATGGGGAATATCAAAGATTGATTCTATTGTTGCTTGAGAAGGAAAATTTTACAGCCAATCCCTTAGGATAGCAGAGCTCTAAGTCTAGAGTACACACACTCTAACCTATCTCTCATGGGAGTGAGGAGGAGCTAGCCACCAAAAGGCTTACCCAATCTTCTCAAACCCTGGCTCTAGGGCCAGGAAATCTGAGATAGAGAAACGGTAGAGATCGTAACTTGTAATTATTGCAATGCTAAATTAACTACTCATACAGTTGTAGGGACATGGCACTTGAACCGGCACTACAAAGCATGCTTACGTAAGATGGCGACACAGGGCCGAGGTGGAGGAGGAGGAGTATAAATGCAGCTAAACATAGAGGCCGATGGCTCTGTAAGTACTTGGGTATACAACCCGCTTTCTGCCGTGAAGAAATTTCTAGATATATTATTTTAGAAGATCAATCGATTAGCATGGGTGAAAGTCGTGTGTTCGAAAGAACGATCCAACGTGGCTTTTTATAAAGCAACAAAAGTTTTATTTAGTGTTTATTATTCTACCTCTTGCTTAGTTATAGAATTTTTTTGGTTAATTGTAGACAAAATTGCCAAATCTAGGGAGGATCCCCTTGTAGGCCATGCCGTCGTAGCAATAGAGGAAAATTTTATAAAATATTTTGGTTCTATTTCACACTTGTATTGCTTTACTATTATTTTCGATTCTACAAAAAAGTGGCAGGTTTATAGGTTGGCATAGAGGGAATAGGTGAATGCCATGCCTTGATTATTCGGAAGCTTTCGCACATGTCAAAGAGGAGCTTTTTCATGTTTTTTGTATGTATTATGATAAGTTTGCTAGCAGCGTAAGATTGGAGGCTTCACAGCAGACGCAACAAGGAAAGACAAGCTTGACATCACAATTATGGAAGAAGCTAAAGGGCAAGTCTATTTCTTCGTCCTCTCAGTCTCAGGTGGCCTCCAAGTGAAATTCTGTCTCAGAGTTGAACCACTACTTGGAGCATAATTTTGCAAATATTAATCCTGATCTTACTGGTGGAGGCAAGATAGACTTTCTCGAGTGGTGGAAGAACAACAAGCGGATATTTCATGTGCTATCATATTTCGCACGAGATGTTCTCCTGGTGTCGGTATCCACCGTCTCTTTAGAAGTGACGTTCAGTACGGTAGGGATAATAATCAAAGAAAGGAGATCATTCCTTACGCCTAGGATGGTAGAGGCAATCACATGCGCCAAAGATTGGAATTAGCCAAAGAGCGGCAACAACATCAACTGGAGGATCCTGAAATCGTACATGCATTTTTTGTGGCACCACACCACCCATATTCTGGCCCAAATTACTTCTTTTGCTGGAAAATAACACATTTTTTTATGTTTCTTGTTCTTGGGATTAGCTTTTTTGATTCCTTGTGCTATAAGGGCCTCCTTAAGGGAAAACATAGGATTGAGTTCCTATGGATTCTCACTATATCACCATTTGATTCACAGGAAAACAAATCTTCAAATCCAGAGGAATTGAAACATCCACTCCAATCTCTTTGTAAAATTCATGTGCACGGAGAATGAGAGAGCAAACGCTCAAGGGACTCATGGGCCACCGCTTGTCGCTGAATCAAGCCACCGATTGCGGCTGAACCATGCCATCACTGCTGCTTGTCGCCAAGTTGCTCTACCGCCACAGCTCATGGCCGAGCCGCGCCGCTGCTCATGGCCAAACTGGGTTATCGTTGTAGCTTCTCGCCAAATCGCTCCACTGCCACCTCTTGTCGCCAAATCGAGCCACCGCTTGTCGCTGAATCGAGCCACCGATTGCGGCTGAACTATGCCATCACTGCTGCTTGTCGCCAAGTTGCTCTACCGCCCCAGTAGGTGGCCGAGCCGCGCTGCTGCTCATGGCCAAACTGGGTTATCGTTGTAGCTTCTCGCCAAATCGCTCCACTGCCACCTCTTGTCGCCAAATCGAGCCACCCCTCACGGCATAATCATACCGCCGCTCTACTCATTGGAGAGAGAGAGAGATGGACACGTGGGGAACGAGATGAGGGAGAGAGACATGGGTAAAGGGATAGGGATGAGGATGTGTAGCCTGATATTCACTGGTTGGTGGGGTTCATGTTAAATGACCCTACTTGTCATTGGATTGAGTGGGTCGGTTAGAGTAAAATCAAAATGAGTTTAATAGTCAATCCAAAATTCATGTGTTCTTTCTCTTCATGCGAATCATATATCGAATCTTATAAGATTCCTGTGTTTTCTAATCATCTGGTTTGCACATGTATTCCTATCCTATTCCTGTGTTTTTCCTTTTCCTATTTCAAAGCGCCCTAAAATTGGATTTTGAATTCTAATGCTGCATATATGCAGAGTTGCCCTAGATTCAGTGTTGATCGTCAATGGCGGTTAAGTACCATAGGCCTGATTTTTGGACTATGGCTTATAGCTTTAACTCGGTCTGGCGCTCGTGCGAACATAAGCCGCTTCTAAAAGTCTATTCCGATAAGCCGCTTGTCCCGCTCATTTCGGTTTGAGCTTCGGCTTAGGTTTATTTTCACTATTCCTAAATTTCGTCTTTTTCTGGTTTCTTGGCTTTTTTGAGCTTTTTTACCGGTTCTTTTTTCTCGTATTCGTTTGCATTGTACGTGATGGGCTAACCTGTTTTTTCTATTTTTAATTTTTTAAATTTAGTTACGCCAAATAAGCTACTATTAACTACATTGTAATTTCAGCCAGTTATAGTGTAATTTCAGCTATAAGTCAACTTATTTTAGCTCAATTGAGCGGTATATTAAAATGACGACGGAGAATCTATTGTATTTGTTTGTTGCGAGGAAGTGAAAGCTTTGGGTCAAACTAATGACTTGGGATTCATTGTGCACGCTACATATTGCAAACCACGCACAGCTCCTTCAAGGATACCGCAGAGGATCCCAACCAGGAGGAAATGTGACGTTTGGAGTGACGAGATAATGGAAAAGTCATTGCACTATGGCCGCCAACCACATGTGAATAGGAAGCAATGACCTTGGACTTTTGACTAAGGTCTTCCTCAACCCCTTGTGATAGGCAAGCAAGGAATCAAGAGGTTATCGCTTATTGGACCACTAATGAGGCGAAATCCAATGATGATGCAAGCGTATACGTGGGGAATTCAGGAAATGGATGGTACTGATGCGACGGCACGGTACATTGCCAATAACATATTTGTTCCTTTTGCTTGCATACGCTTGTCTAGCTATAAAGTTACTACCCCATCAATCGTAAATAATAATGTTTTAAGATACGTGCAGTCAAATTTTCTAACTTTGGATATCAATATATTTATGAATATTTAGGTAGGATATTTGAAAATGATATAAGTTGTTCTATCTTCGAAACCGTGTTTTATAATATCATAATTTATTATATTTTACAAATATATTATAATAAAAATTAGTGGTCAAAGTTATGTTTTTAATACCGTGCCAATGTTTAAAACGTCACTATGCTATGACTAGAGGGAGTAGCTGATATATACCTCTCTCGATTGCAGCAAGAACATTTTTTTCTTGAATTTCGCATAAGATGAATATATGGCATCACGCTACATATTTATGCGATGTTTCTTGGAGTTTTTGTCACTTCTGGCACGTTTTGAATCTATATTTACAAGAATAGCCGTATAAGCGCGACAATTACAAAATAGCACTTCTGCCTCACGGTGATCAGGCGGTAGCGTCATGGAGGTGACAGATGGCCGAATGAACCCTATGGCCGTGCGGCGGCAGCACCGCCGCCGCCACGGTGCGACCAAATCGCCACCGGCCACCGTGTGGACAAGGCGGTGTCGCACGACCACAGGGCAGCTCCCTCCCCAACCACACACTGCTTTGACCATGACGCTTCGACTACGGTACTTTGACCATGAAGTTTTGACCACGACACTTCGACCATGACACTTTGATCATGTGCTTCGACGACACGACACCGCCTTGGCCGTTCGATGGCCGTGGTCAATGACTTGGCCACACGATTGCCGGGTGATAGGCGCCTGCCACATGGCCACGGGTTCGGCCAAGTGTCATGTCCATGGCGCTGCCGTCCGGTGACCGGACGGTAAAACGGATATTTTTGCTATTGTTGCGAGCATACTGACATTCTTGTAAATACGTTCTCAAAATGTGCTATAAGTGCTAAAAACTCGTCTTCTTGAGATTACATTTCTATATGTAATATTTTAGAAAAACAATTTCTTTTGATAATATATAGGCATATTCGTATTAGCTTTTGTTGATGTCTTTTCGCTGTGACTGATGAATAGTAGTGATTGAAAGAATTGGTTGGTAGAAATGGCTGATGAATAGTAGTACATTATATACAACATTCGGACTACCATACGACTTATGGAATTATGACATAATAAAATATAAAGTGTGTAACAACATGTGAAAGCGCAAAGTAGTGGCTGATGAATAGTAGTGGCTGATAGAACCGGCTTATAGAAGCTGGGGTGTTTGTATTGACTTTGGTTTCTGAAAGCAGAAGTTAAAAGCCAAAGCTATTAGCTGGGTTCTTTTGAGCTTACTGTTTGTGGCTTTTAGCTTTTGCTACAGTAACTAACTTTCAAACAATGCGTCTTTTTAAGACGGGGTTTGTAAGTCGATTGTAGTAGACATTGTAAAGACTTTAGCTATACCAGCCAAAATTACATACGATTGTCTCTTTCTTCGTGCCCTCTCTCGCGAACAGCAAGAATTCAAAAGCCACAAACTAAAAGCCACAACTCAAAATAACCTATTGCTTGCATATGCATATCTAGCTATAAAATTACTACCTGACATATGTATACCTCACTTGGTTATACTAGTAAAAATGGGGTTTTCTTGAATTTTATGCAAGATATGTCTCTGGTTTCATCATGCAACCAGTTTATGCGATGGTACCTCGCCATCTGCAGTTCTTATTTAGCTATTTGAGATTATGGCTGGGAAACAGTAAAAATTTTATGCAAATTTTTGTCAGAAAATGGACAGTGCTTTATTGTTATCTTCAGTGATCTTATCTAGTATACACGCCATTGTCGCCACATATAGAAATGGGTAAAAGCATTTTAACAAGGCAAGTTCTACTTGCCGAACCCAAAATAAAACGATGTATATAGTGTGGTCACCTCAGCAACTTGATGGCGACATTCCTTAGTTATTCTGCATTTTTAAGAGTAGCATATACAATTTCAGTGTGCTGATCAAAGATTGCATCTGACTCCAGCAGTGATCAAGCAGCCGAAATAAATAAATAACGCCAAAGAACTGAAGCATAAATCATATGGGCCACCCAAGCATAAATTATGGATTTGCTTATCGATCAACGACGGCCTTGACCATGTTTCGGTCGTTTTCGAATGGAGAAAGACAAAAAGAATGGCACTGAAATACAACTGTGCATGGGTCTGCAGGCTGCTAAAGACCAACTATTTCCCGTTTTTTCAACCAGCAAGACCACTTGATCCACAGGAACAACACCCGATCAATTGTTAAGAGTAAATGTCGTAAAATTACACGTTTATTGTACAAACTGTTAAAAAATATAGGTTT
The DNA here is from genome assembly GCA_036346245.1 of Bonia amplexicaulis. NCBI lineage: Eukaryota > Viridiplantae > Streptophyta > Magnoliopsida > Poales > Poaceae > Bonia > Bonia amplexicaulis. The sequence goes on along the minus strand of CM070752.1, from coordinate 16,920,874 downwards.
TAGCAATGATTTCATAGAACTCCAGATTTAAAGGTATGCATGGCACATGACATGGACAAGCTGAAACGGGACGTGAGAGTTGTGTAGCAGCTGCTAAGTGGGCCTAACATGTCATATATGGGTAAATGCAACGGGATTTCTAAAACATGTAGCTTTACGATATATGTAACACTTAAATCTGGAGTTCTATAAAATAATTGCTAAAACATATAATTTTTTGATAATTTACCTGTAGTTTTACGAAATTTACTCGTTGTTACATGGACTTGTCTTCAAATATCTTGCAACAGGGATTGAATTTTTACTGGCGCCAGGACGGTTGATTCCCATTGTACGCTTGAGGGTCTGGTTTCTAGCTGGCTTCTGTAGACATAGTTAAAACTTTTGTTGGCCTCATAGCGTTTTCTGAGGAGACGTGACCGGAAGTTGTACCTCGCTTCAAAGTAAACAGTTGGTTTATTTTGTCACCTAGCCAATAAAATTAAGGGCAAGCTGGTTTATTTTGTCACTTAGCCAATAAAATTAAGGGCAAGTAATTATAAAAAGTATTTAAAGCAATAGAGGATATCGATTAAGGAGCAATCTTAAAAATAGAGCAACAAATAAGAGGTCTGATAAAAATCCTGGTCATAAGAAGAAAATCGTATCGTCAATGATAGGTATTCAGATTTCATCTGCAGTTATATGTGCAATTGTAAAGACGGTTGAAAAATGTAACAAATGCAAAGATGAAGGTGCGAGCTGCTGGAAAAAGGAAGACGTAGTAGGACCAACCATGCAGTATCAATGAGCAGGTGGAGCTCGGAGGCAATACGAACCAATGACAATGAATATTGTAGGAACATGAGATGTGGTTAACCAAACTACACAATGAAGAGACTCTCAAGTGAAGGATCCGAGCAGGCTAACCCGGACGCTAACATATATATTACGGTGATGTGCATGAGCCCATGTGGTGGGGGCACTTCCAAAGGTGGGAGGAAAAATAAAGAAAGAGAGAAAAAAAAAAAAAAGTGAAGTCGATTTGGAGCGAGTTGTTGCAGGAGCACAATGACTTAACAGATAAGAGTTAAGGTGAAGATTGTTGAGTTAGAGTGATTTATATCTAATCTTTTAAAATGTAGAAATGTGTACTATAAAAAGTGCTAAATGAATCCTATAAGGATTAAGATCCTAGTCCTATTTAAATTAGAATTCCTATTCTAAATTAGAGAAGAGCTATATAAACCATAGAGAGGTGACTATGAAGAAGCAACCAAACAATCAAACATATCCATCCAAAGTAGAAGGCGCATGGATACTTAGAGGCTAAGATATTCTTTAGCACTAGATTCTTATATAGGGTAAAGACCTGAGGGTCCTAAATATTTGAGAAGATTGTGAGTGAATGACAATCCTTTGTACTCTTTTGAGATTGTGGTTAAGGAATTTACGGACTGCTTCGTAAAATCTTTTTTCTCCTATCATGATTGCTTTAACGTCGTTATTTTGGTACTCTCTATGAGATTTATCTTTCTTATTGTTGATACTATGCACGCTTATACCATATCTCATAAATTCTGATTCGATTCGAAGCTAATACGCATAAGAAGGGCATCAGAGTGTTGCACACTCCTTCCGGTTCCAACTTCCACCAAAGAAGTTTGGCCCCATTTGTAGCACATAAATTTCGTTTAAATTTTGATGAGCAGAAGCCTGTGGAGACGGACTGATGCTTTATAAGGGTATACACATGTACTTAACCAAGTAACTTCTTCAGCTTATTACGTTTTTTTCTCCCTCCAGGCAAGCTTATTCGATAACTAGCATTTTAGAACAACTAGTTTAATTGATCTAACCACGTTGCCAATAAAAAATCCAATAAAATTTGGTTGAATAATAAGCTTGAGCTCGGCCGAAAAGACCATTGGTTGGAAGAAATTAGAAATCTTTGCCAGTTTGTTGAATCATCCGAGAAATAAGTGCAATCAGTATGAATAGAGTATTTTCTAGATGAATCGATCGATTTTATTGGGACAAGAAATCAAAGAATACCAGATGCTGACCGCGAATTGGTAGGTAGTATTTCTAAACCTCTAGGTCAGACAGTTCTGCACCTTACAGAAATTGTAGTGTAACCAGAACATCGATATAACTTACATAAGTAATCTCGTTCAACCTTCAATTGCAAGACATTTCATATCTGAACATTTGTTCTTGTCACAGGCTCTACATTTGTTCAAGTCTCAGATAGCAAAAGGATAAACTAGAAAGTCTGCAGAAAAGAGCATTACATGACATCAAATTTTAAAAAGTTCAGTTCCAGTGGAATCATAGCTTAACCTCGACATCCACACCGGCGGGGAGCTGGAGCTGCATCAACGAATCGATTGTTTGGGCAGTCGGATACATGATATCTATCAGTCGCTGATGCGTTCGGATCTCGAAATGGAACCTTGAATCTTTGTGCACGTGGGGAGAATTGAGCACACAATATACTCTCCGTTTGGTTGGCAGAGGAACTGGACCCATGGTCTTTGCATTGGTTGTTTTCGCAGCTTCAATGATCTGTTTGCAGGAGTCCTCGATCAATGGTACCCAGTAAGACCTCAGCTTGATTCTGATCTTCTGCTTAGGTGCCAACTGAAAACAGAAAAATATTGACACTAAATGGTGTTAGTTCTACAGAAAATAGCAACTTTTGCAGGTAAACTGAAGAAACACTAAATCAAAATATGCAGTTGATTAAGGTTAATTAAAGATTATGATAATTACCGCAAGGAAGTTGGCAATATTGAAACGAAAGCTTTAAAACTTCATTTTCCTGTATGATGGACATGTGTCATACTTTTCCATGAAAAACAACTAATAGGGCCAGAAGCATGGTAAGGTAAGCAAAGCGTTAGCCACTAAAATTAATCCAATGAATTTCCATAACATAAATATTGGGACAGAATGTAATGTCTGGTTACATTTTTTCCAGCAACCTTCTCTCACCCAGATTTAATAAATTTCAGTACAATATTAGCCAACTCAAGCTGATGAGACGTATATCTATGATCAGCTCCTTCAATAATATGCAATCCGTGGTTGCTTACATGTTTATGAAATTCTAGAGCATCCTCCGATGGCACAACGTCATCATCAGAACCATGGACTGTCAACACCCTGCAGTTAGGGTCAATAGATATGCATGCACTCTGCATATCTGTCTTAAGACGATCCATCAGACTTTATTTGGTTACACGGTAGATGGAATGTCTTGTTTTCTGTCCCACATCAATGAAACCATACTGATTTATCCTTTCCATATAATCATTTCCTAGTTGATCTCCAATTCCACTTTTCAGATCAAATCTTCCAGACATGTTAATGACACTGGATACATCTCGATACATGGATGCATAAAGGATGACAACATTTCCTCCCTTACTATGGCCAGCAATAGCACGGGTCTCACATTTGTGTTTCTCTAAATGTAGTATTACATCACGCAAATCGTCCACTTCTCTGTTGTAGTTGCCATACTGAAATGTACCTTCACTTTCTCCATCGCCAGTGAAATCAAAATGAGATACGCTAATCTTCTCTGATGTTAATGCATCAGCAAGACCCAATATGGTTCTACTTTCCTTTGATGACCTAAATCCATGGCACAACACTATAATATCCTTAGATCCTGTGTCGTGCAAAACACCAACGAGTTTCTCTCCATAACTGTTTGTTATCACTATTTTCTCTTGTAATATACTGAAGTAATCATTAGAGGAGTGCAACTGTGCACAAGGGCTCATAATAGTTTCTTTTCCAGCAGTAGCACCAAACAGCAACTGCACACAGACATGCACAGTAGACATGCTTGACAAATGGAAAACGATAAGCAAGAAAGAAAGCATATAATGATAAGGAGTAGCCATTGGCAAATTACTATTGAGTATTGACCTAAGGTAAAACAAAATCTGGGTCATAGAAAATGATATCCAATTGTCCAACTCCAATAGTATTAGAAGTTAGAACACAAGGAAAGGTGGTTCCAAGGAAGATAAACAAATAGGTACAAATTATACCTAAAAGGTTTATCAGTTTTCACGATAATTTACTTTCTTTGTGTCCCACAGAGCCCAGCAAATCAATCTTTAGACCAAGAAGTAACAGAAGCTAATAGAAGAAAGAATGCCCCTGACATAAAGATATAAAATCCTTTGCATATATGCACTAACGTTGGAAGAACAAAAAAAGAACAGAAGATAATCAAAACAATGGGAATAAAATGGAAAATGGAAGGCAGATGGTTAGAGAAAATTCAGTAGACTAGTGACATGGAGAAACCTACAAGAGAGAGGATAGGGTGTTCAACTGAATGGAGATGGAGCGCTAAAGGGTCAAATTAAAAAATTAGTTAGACTAGAATCTTCCAAACCATTAATCAGGCACTCATGTGTAGCCGGTCACTTGGGCTTTCGTCCCGTGGCCCAAAATTCGCTCAAAGTGACCCCCACGTGGGGCGGACACACATGCATAGCAAGTCGCTTGGGTTTTCGTCATCGCTTCGCTCAAAAGGGTTAACCCAGAAATGCTACGATTTAGATCAACAGACATTATATGCTAGTGTAACTCATTGTAAATTGGCTAAGTGATACTAAAGGCTGGGGTGTTATAGATAATCATGGTACCATAGTTGTCTCCAAAAAAGAGGTTAGCAACATTGTTTTTGCTGTTGCTTTGTTTTTTCTTGCTATGTAGAATATAAATGATCTCATAGCTTCTTTTCATTAGAATAAACAATTGGGCTCATCTTTTTTCCAGTACCACCAAAAGTACCTTTGGCAATATATACCCAATTCCAAGGAGGAAAAGAACAGGCATGGACAGAAAACTTTGAAAGTGATAAAGGGAAACACAAGTAGTTAGCCCATTTTCATCCGGAAGGCATTCTAGCATTCGATCAAACCTGGCAAACTACACCACTGTCGACCTTTAAACAACTTACAGCATTTGCCACATATGACTTTGATACTTCCTTTCTCCAGTTAAAAAGGAAAGACTTCAAGGATAGACAGCACCTCATTTCATGTACAATCTCTTAGATAGTGTGCTGGCTACTCAACATAACTCTTTAACTCCCAAACATGAAGGACGTTACACTATGTAAGGTGACACTACCATATAATTCCAACATCCAAATCACACTCACACCAGCAATATTATAATATAATTCAAACACCTTAAGGTATGCGCTGAATCGCTGATTGCAACCTAGCCCATCGTTTGTCTGACCAATAAACCACGAAGAGGGTACTCCATGAAATGGCACTACTCACTATGTTAAGTAGAACTCTGAATTACTTTTTAGCTCAACTTACCAACACACTCATGTATCATATACTGTTTTTCATTTGTTTATGGTATACAAAGCATGAAGCAATGAATGAGAAACTGATGCTAGACAGTAACAATAAAATTCTGCAACACGACCGCAGCAATGACATTACTACAATCATATATTAGACGGTTGGATAAGGTACCTGCTCCCCATCATCCCCAATCGACGATGGCATCGGAATTCCTGTTCCCTCTGCCACCTGAAACCACAAGCATAACAATTCTGGTCACTGAATAAACAAACTCTAACAGGTGTGAACTGAACAAATGCCTCCATGTAATTGCATGTCACAAAATGGGAAAATTTGGAAACGCACATATATACTGTAGGATCCACGATAACAATCAGAGGGGGTGAATGATGCTTTCAAATTCGACCTCCCTAGATCGTATTCCAAAACATTCACTCTACTAGCTACTGGAAGCTAGAAAGATCAGATTAGCTCATGAAGAGAGAACTCACACAAATGCAGAAGCAAAACGTAGTTTTAACTCTAGGCAACCGGTCAAACCGCTATGGACTCAGCAGTTGGACCAGCTGGCGGTCTGACCACCTGAGAGCACCGGTCTGACCGGCCTCCAGTCTGACCGCTCTCCTCTATTCCAGAACAAAAAATAGCCCGGGCCAAAACCCAAAAAATGTGCAATCTCCAAAATACAAATCCAAATGACTTGAAATTTTGCACACAACTTGCCAAGTTTATCAGGAACCGAATCCATCCAAAAATCGCATGAATCTTAGCTAAAATTCCAACCTTTCCTTAAAACAAGCAAGGTTACATTAAAACCGGCCAAAACTCAAGAACTTGACTTACGACTTGCTCATGGGTTAAAGATGACTAAGATGGCTCTAGATAGATTCCCACATGTCACAGCAAACTATAGAATCCAAGATTCAAGACCAAAACACTCGGATCGCAATTTCACAAGTGCTCCAAATCAAGCCAAGCCGAGCGAACTCCAAGATCTCACTACAGTATACAGCTAGTCCCTAGATGGATAGTATATGATCCTTATGAGACATCTCCATCACTTAAACATCCTTAGAACCAACAAGATCAAGAGGGAAGAGAGGAGAGCAAAAACTCCAACCAAAACAAGTGCAAACCAACAAGATCAAGAACACACCATGGATGATAAACACAATTAATCTATTACTACTTGTAGATGAATATTTTACAGCCTTTCTACCATAGAGGACAGAGCTCTCTCTCCTAAGAGCACTCACCCAAAGCCCTACAAGATATGTTGGTTGTTGTCCTCTGTTTCCTTCGTACCCTAGCCACCAACCACACCATTACAAATAAATGAGGCAACCAACCCACAGTTAACCCTAATGGATACTATCCAATAGTACAACCAGAGAAACCCGTTAACCCTACATACCGGGTTTTACACACACAAGACTTATGCACTTTTTCAAAGCGCGTAAGTCCAAACACGCTAAGAAGTAAGCTTCCATCTACTTGGCCTCCTCAGCAATTCCTTAACCTAGACCGCTCTCCAAACGCCACGGTTTGTCCCTTTGCCGCATTCGGTATTTTGGCTTCCCCGCCAAAACACCTTCGCCTTGATCATAGACCTCACATCTTCTCCGAGTCTAGTCCATGGTCATCTCTTTCTTTGCAAGCAATCCTCGTACTTGCAACGTGTAGTCCACCATAGCTTACGCATCGGTAAGTCTCTTCGTATCGGTTCCCCCACCATGTTTCACTTGCACCGACGGCACTATTCAATGAACTGTTGCTCGAACATTCCCTTCAACTATTTCCCGATCGCACCACAACCCTGGTATGACTGCCACCTTGCCGGTCACACTGGAGCGACATGATTGCCAATTGTTCAACACAAGAGAACTATAAAAGGGGACTAGTGGAGAGACGTCCCCCTAATTTTCCTTCTAAGTTGGGTGAGGACTCGAACACGGGCCGGCTAGGTGCAACCTTTGTGCCCTAGCCAGGCTTCCCGGGAGAGTTTCTCAGCACAAGAGAACTATCAAGATGGTTCTTCGTATAATCCACTGTATACATAACAATTCACAAGTTTTGCACTAGAAACACTCGAAAACACATGCTAATATACCAGGCTGGATAGTCATGTACCGGAGGCAAGTCGGAGGCTTGGTCGTCGGAGAGGGTCTCGGTGGGCGGGGCTGCCGCGGCGGCGCGGAAGCGGAGCGGGGACGCGCGGAGGGAGGAGGGGAAGGAGAGGGCGGTGGGGCTAGAATTTGCGGCGGCGCGGTGGAGGAAGAGAGGGAGCTGGGAGGAGGGGGAGGTAGAGACGGCCATGGCGAGGGGGAGGGGAGGGGATGAGAGTGGAAGAGCAGCGAGGAAGTCCGGGAGGCGTTGGTTTCTTGAAGGCCCCTGCTTCGCTATCGTAGAGTATTATCCGGTTTGGAGGTGCTTTTTGCGTTTGAGCCCTTCGGACTTATTAAATTGGGATTTAACACAGCAGCTGTTGTTCACTTCATACAGCGCGAGCTGTCTGAACTCTGGATGTTCTTCCCTGGCCTGTATTATCATCTTCAAAGAACATTGTGAAATTGTGTTCCCTTAACTGGATTGTTGGGATTTTTTTTTTTGCTGAAATCGTAAAACATATCATGTAAAATTGGACATAAACTCCATGCAACAAAACAGATTTTGTATAGATTGTTCATATCAATGCTCAAATGAAAATGTATGTCAGTTCATTGCACGAAACATGCTGATAAAGAAGTCAATTCACACGCTATCTAATTTGTAAGTGGTAGTAAAAATTTCAGCACAGAAGCTATGACCTGGAGTAAAATTTTACAGCGTCAATATGATTCACCAGAATGGCTATAGGTAATGAAGTTTAACTCAACTAAACATCTATATTTACAAAGCAGCTTTCCTTTAATTTCATTTTAAACATAAGCAGCTGCAACCATTCACTTGCCCTCCTTATCACGGGCATCACCATCCCCAGCACTCATTTTCCCACGGGCAGCCAGAAGGCCAAACTGCATCTCATGAATCCTAGAATACGAGGACCCAGGTGCTGGCGCCCGCTTGCTTAAGCTGCCACGGTACAGGCTGCCTATTGGGAGGAGATGGAAGCACCTTTGATTCATTTGACCATCGATCAGCAAAGGTTGGCTTAAGTGTTATGTCTGCCTTTTCATAATCCATTGTACATGTTGCCTCGTTAAGGTTAATCCCACAAATGCTTGTTTCCATCTTGTCACAATCCAATTTTGGAGATGATAAGAACGGAACATTCGGCTGCTAGAATGCCTGGTTCAAATCATGGGGCTCAGGTTTTGTAGGCGGTCGACCAAGTGGACCAGTTTTCCTGTCTTCCTCCTCTTTTACAACGACCATGTGATCAGGATCTGCAGCTTCAGAGCTTTTTTGCTTAATACTATCCAACAGCTTATCCTGGTAAAGATCTTTGCCACTCGACAAGCGCCCTGAATAGATGGTGGTCATTGGGAAAGCTTTCTCTAGCGGAGTAGCGGGTTTGTAGTTAGGGGGCAGCAAATCATCCCAATTCTCCAACAGTTCTTTATACACTTTACGTAGAGTGACCTCTGTAAGGCACGTTACCTTACAGATCTCTGCCTGAGTTTTGCGCTTGTCTTCGAGCTGACATGCAAGGTAGATAGCAGCAGCAGATATGCTTATGGGATTCCGCCGTGTGCAGAAGCATTTATTGACAACCACCTCACCGATATGGGCTGCAAGTTCCTGAGGAAATGACACATGATATGTTAAAAGCTGAACTTGGCTTTATGCATAATGTTTCAGGTTTGCAGCCCATCTGATACCTGAGCAGATTTATTGAGCTGGAGGAGGCTGCAAAACCGAGGCATATGAACTGCTACTGAATTGCTGTTAAGTGGTTGGCTCAGTTTCAGAGATTCACCAAGTATTTTGATGTATTTTCCTATCTCTTTCTGAGGAAGATTGCTAGCGATGGAGATTTCCTGGACATGCAGTAAACAGAAGATGAATAAGTGCTAATTGATAAAAGTAGCAATATACAGAAATGCTGCACCAAGTATTTACACAACACCAATTGCATGTTCCACAGCTGACTCAGCATTTGGTTCAGTTCTTTGCCTATGAAGCATGACTCATGTTGATTTGTTCAGTTGAATGAAGGTATTCTCCACATGGTTAAAGTTATCCTAATCTATAATAACTTCAGCACAAGTTCGCATACAGTAAGGTACTTCAAAGGCAGATAATTATCTAACTTTATCCCCAAAAATGCAAATGTGTTTTTCTCCCTTTCACCAATGTTAAGAATCAAACAAAATATAGATTGCTTTGTTATCCTCCTCAATCCTCATAGGTTTAAGTTAACACGATCAGATGCGCAACTGAAAAAGGGATATCGAGTGGAGTGCTTTGACCCTAAATTGACTTGGTGACTTAGGTCTGCAATTCAGTATACTGGAAAGCAGCATATCATCCAACAACAAATGTTTCCAGACAGCAATCATCTGTTGAGTTGCTTGGAAATTGAAAGTACTAGCTGATTAGAATTGATTAACTAAATCCCTAATTTCCAAGCAACCAAATCTTGAATGACTGTGGAAATCTCCATTTCAGAGCATACAATTGCCTGGCTAGCCCTAAATCCTAATGGCTTGGAGAAACACACGCCTACATGGCAGTGCCTATCTATCTCTGCACGGTAGCATTTCAACAAACACATGGCGAGCATGAGTGCATCACAAACCTGCAGCGTCCTCGGCTCCTGGGCCTCGCGGATGGCTTGCACGAGCGCGGCGGTAGCCAGCGCCTCGACGCTGCGGTTCCTGAGGCACGTCGCGGAGGAGCAGTCCTTGAAGAGCTCGAAAGCGTGGTCTGCTATGTCCCGGTCCAGCCTCAGTATGGACGCGACGTCCACGATCTGGAGGTAGGCGCGTAGGCTGTCGACGGACACCATGGGCCCGGCGGGGTCCGGGGTGGATGCAGCGGCAGATTCGACGGCGAGCGCGCGCTCGAGCTCGGCGAGGAGGCCGGAGAAGGCGGAGGCGGAGCGGGCGAGGACGGGGTGGCGCTCGAGGGAGAAGGCCGAGAAGGCGGAGACGAAACCAGCGGGGAGGAAGGGGTCGTCGGCGGAGGCGGCGGAAGAGGAGGGCTGGACGGCGGCGAGGTCGGGGTGACGAGGGGAGAGGGTGGAGGGAGGGAGGAGGGGAAGAAGGGTGGGTGTGGAGGTGGCGCTCGAGGACGAGGCGCGCGCAGGAGGAGCACTCGGAGACGGCGCGGGAGAGCGGCGGCTGCGTCGTGGTGCACCGCGCCGGGCCGGACGCGCGGCAGTAGGGGCACTGCGCCGGCTGCGACATGGAGGCCGCGGCTAGCGTGCGGAGCTCAGGATTTGGGTTTGGTAAGGGAAATTTCATCCGTTTGGGGGAGATTTGATTATTTACCCTATCTTTCTTTGTCACTTGATAAAATATTCTGTGATGTCTCACTGACATACGGGGGAGACACCACTTGCCATTTCAATGAAAGATGTGGCAAATCATCAATTCATCCGTTTGGTAATTGTGGGTTCTTGGTTGTGGTCTCTGCCTTCTTGGCTAGGAAGCATGAGATGATTTTTTTAAAAAATAATTATTTTTTATTTGGAATTATAAATTTATATCTGTATTTTTTTTGTAATTTTGACACGACTAGTTGCCCAACTGTTCAAAGACACGTGGTCAAATCGCCAATCGTTGGACGACTAATCCGACTTTGCCCCTAATCGCTAACCATTGAACGACTAGTCTACATGCCGTTCAACCGTTGGGTGATTATAAATAATAATATAATTATTGTATTAATCCAATGTAAATAATTGTGCGGGAGTAAATGACAATTTTGTAGGTAGGTACTCTCATATTTCAAAGTTTCTGAATACGGTTAACACAACTATTACTTTGATGCTTTCATATACTTCTTGCAGACGGACATCACTGCCGAGATTGTCATGGACATCAGGTTGATCGTCGACAGGATCGCCCACGGTTTAGAGGTGACGCGCACCGAGCTAGCAGGCATTGTCCATCGGGTCTACGAGAAGGCAAGGCATGTCGTCAACCTCTCGTCATGCAGGATGCTCCCGGAGGTGGCCACATGGACACGTACATCGAGACTGTCACGTCTTGCAGCTCTAATAGGAGGCTCCGGAGGGCCACATGCACGAGCCTCGTCGGCGCCTGACTAGGCTGGAGGGTCGGCGTGGCCACGTGCCTACCCCCATGCACCGACACCGTCACCACCGGGCCAAGCTGTAACGTCCCAAAAATTTAAATTTGGAAATATAAAGCTTTTGAATTATTTTGGCAATGTATTCTATTTTGAGTTTGGATTTTTATGGTGTTACTTAAATTTTGGTTAGGGTTCCACTAATTGAAAATCTATGAAAAAGATAAAACAAACATCGAATGTCTTAAAGAGGAAATATGCAAATAATAGAAAACAAAAGTTTAAATTAGAAATTTGAAGCCTCAAAGCCCAAGCCAAAGAAAATTAAAATCTCAAAATTCTAGCACTTCTCTCTTTTCCCTATGCCATGTGGGGCCTCTTTTCTTTTCCTTTCTCCTCCTCCCCTTTCTTTCCTTTGCATGGCCCCTTCCTTCTCTCCTTTCCCTGCAGCGTCCCCGCCCGCTCCTTCTTTTCTTCCTTCCCACCGGCGCCCACGCTTCTTCTTTCTTCCTTCTCATGCGTGCTCTGCTCCCTCGACCTCGCGGTAGCACTCGAGTACCGAGTGCTGCTCTATCCGTGCCGCTCTTGATCACCTCGCTCTGCACTTGTGGCTCGGCCTTGACAGCGCCTCGAGCCCAGTGGTAAAGACCGCGGTCCGCGCCGCCGACCGGTCCTCCGCCACGGCACTCCCCGCCTCTCTGTAGCTACAAGAAGTCGAGACTCCCCATTCCCTCTCTCCGCTCTATTTCCCTTCCCTGTTCTTCCCCCTCCTCTTCGTCCTCCATGAGTCGCAACGCCGCCACCCCATTTCCACCGCCACCTCCCGGTCGTTCCCCTTCAATTCCCATGGGTGGAGCACCCTCACCATCTGAACTCTCCTCATTGCCGGCTCTCCTCCTCCACCTTAGTCCGCCGGCGCCATGGGCATACCCGCGCCGCCGTTGGCTCACGTCGCCAGCTCCCTACGGCACTTCTCCCGTTCGTCCAGCTCCATGGTAAGTTTCTCCTGCCTCCTCTAGTGCCCACGTGCGCCTCAGTATCCCTTCTCCTCCCCGTCGGCGCCGTCGCCCCATTCCACCTCATGCCGATCGCCCCAGCTACCGCGCTTTGCCTCAGCTGCTTCGGCCGCGCCGTCTCCCCACTAGCTTCCTCGCTTCGTCATAGTCCCCTTTAGCCTGCCTTCCCAGCCTCCCCAGCCAACCCTCGCCGGCGACGTCGCCATCCCAAAGCCCGCCTTCCACTGTCTCGGTCAATTTGGGCATTACATTTTGGCTTTTACGTGCACTCACTTCATCTAACGTAACCCCCCACCCTTTGTCACAGAACGGCCGTAGCCCAGTTGGTCAGCACAGCCGCTCTCTAGGCATCAGGTCGTGCGTTCGATTCCCAGCCGGCGCACATTTTCCACCCCATTTCTTTTATTTCATTTTCAATCCGTTTTTATTAGGAAACGTTAAGGAAAATTAGACAATAAGTTAGAGGAGTTAATAATTTATTAGGATGTAAATGAGAATATGTAAATTCTAAATTTGGATTAGTTATCATTTATGAATAATTAATGTGGGATACATAAATGAATTAAAAGACCAAATGTAATTAGAGCATTAGATAAAAATGGTTGTGTTTAATGCCCAAGGCTAATAAAATCTTACTAGGATTATTAAGGTTTCATATTGGATTAATTATCACAATTGTGACTTGAATATTTAAGTAAAGGTTAGCTAGTAACTAAAATCAGTAATAAAATATGACCATGTATGTTAAACCTTGCCTAGGTAAAGAAATTTAAGATTTAAAAATAAAGCTAAGCCTAATAATAACTAAAGTATAGACACAATAAGAATAGTGGTATTAGTTAATTCCTAATGTAGGTTTAAATAGATAATAACATCGAGCACCGGTGTATTTAACCGATTAGGACTAGTCTAAATAGATTCGAGTTCAAATTAAACTTAGCCTAGTGATAAAGATGCATAAAATATCATACCACAAAATGCTAAAAAACATAAACTATGAGATTAACTCGATAAGCTAAAATTTGCAAACATTACTTATGTATATATGTGTATATATCTATATATATATATATATATATGTATATATCACATACCCTGAGCATTAGCACTCGACAAAATACACCAATTCATACGTCTAACCTAACTCATGGAACTTCCTTGATAAATGCAAAAATAATAAAAGAAAGTTATAAATATAAAGACTGAGTCAGTGTATTATACTACCAACCTCGCCTCAAATCACCCATTAACTCAGAATAACACTAAATTGAGTTTATTCGGATTTATTCGGATCTTTTGAGTTATTTGCTTTTATTCGTGTTCAGTCGTTTAGCACGTAATTAGGAAGTGGAGTCCTGAAGAATCGAGAGATCAAGTGTAATCAAGACCAAAGTGAAGATCAAGACCGAAGCTCCAGAAAGCATTGTGTGAGCTCAAGACGCGGTAAAACCCGCGCCAAAGTAGTCAATACTTTGATCATGTTGAACCTACATTTTATGCAAATTACTTTTGTTTAAATTATCAAAATGCATGCTGTTATTTTATGTACAAATACATGCTTAATTCAATATTCTAGTTATATGCCCATTGTTTACCTTGATTAATATTACACCCCCTTGTTGAATATTTGAATATGTGATCCTTGTCGCCCTAGCGAAATTATGATAGTAACCTTTTGAAAATAAGTCCAGTAATTCATTCGCCATGCGTAGTGTTGCATAGAGATTCATGGGCGTGAAAACGCCCAAGCATCACTTTATTCATGAGAAAATTTGGTTGGGCGGTCATGGTGGGAATGATGGAGAAATATTTGGAACTATTATTTTATGCTCCCAAAACCCCAACTTGCTTGAATATACGGGTGAATGGTTCGATGGTGTGTGTGTGAATGGTGCGGTGGAGGCACAAAGTGGGTTGTGGTAGAATCGCGAGATACCACTAAGGACCGAATCTTGTCATGATCTCCCACGTAAAAGCAGTGCAACCACAAGTCCGTAAAGTACAACTTGGCTAAGTAGTTGTATCGAAACTCTGGACTCATCTCACGGTAGTGGATTGAAGTGGATAAGCAAGGGCAGGGAGGCCTAAAGGGACACCAAGGGAGGTGAAGTTTTCCATTGTTCTAAGCGTTGCGGGAAGTGGAGCCCTGCGTTAGTAGCTGTGGAGAACATCCGGTGCATAGATGGGACCCACCGCAAGTGGGAGAAGCCCATAAGGTGAGATGACAAAGGAATTAGATACTTTGAGCGATCCTTTGTGATGGTGCGCTCAACCACATGACTAAGGAATCGTGTGGGGCAAAGAGTTGATTGTCTCTTGTGGTGAAAGTGTACAAACTCTGCGAGTCAAAACTATTCGAATAGCCGTGCCCACGGTCATGGGCGGACATGGGAAACTTAACGAGATATAGTTCTGTTTCAAAATGATTTGTGGGTGGGAACGAGAAAAGTGAAGGCGATGCAAAGCCACGGTTTGTGTTGTCTGGGTGTCGCCCGATGATAAGTTAAGCGGCTATAATGAAGGATTAAGCATATGGTGCAGATGCCATGTAACGGTGGATGGAATCTGAATCGCTACTGTTATTGCATTCTCATATATATTACGTTTTGTTCAAGCTGCTAAGTCTCGGGAGGTTTTCTATGTATTATATTTCAAAAGCTAAGCGATGATAAAGCTTCTTCTTTTTTAAGTAAAATGACGGAAGAATAAATAGAGTCGTAGGAAAAGAGGATGATTGTTGTGGTAAATACATAACGATGTTGGTGGATTCATGGCGATTATAAGCAGAGAATATTGGAAAGGGGTTTAGGAGAATTAAATCGGTGGAGCCTATATGAATGGATGAGTTAGAAAGATGATTTAAATGATTTTTGGAAGATTAGAGTGTGCAAAAGAAATTGTTGGATTACGGCACTAATATAAATTCTTGAGAGATGTTAGTAATAATGTGATTGATAGGATTTGATCAAAATACTAGAAGGATGAATTGAATTTTTGGGTATATCGGAGGAATAATAGTAATTAGGAGTATAATGCGGATCAATGATTTTGGAGAATTAGAAGAGTGTAAAGGCAATTGTTGGATTTAATGGGATTAACGAGAATTGATCTAGATAGATGATTTGAACTTGAGGAAATTTGGAGATATGATAATTGTAGCATAAACTAGATTAATGATATTCTTGGTGCAGAGGTATTGATGAATTAGTTAGAGATAAATAATGAAAATAAGGGTGTTTATGAAAAGAGCAATTTATGGTTTTGGATCATTAGCAGAAAGGATTGATTTGTTAGGAAGTTCTGGTATGAAAGATGTCGGTGGATTAAAAAGTAATTCTATTAGGGAATCATTGGAATTCAGAAGTAGGGAGTTGGTGAATATTGATTACAAGATTGGACTAGTATGAATTCGGAATACGTGAAGACATTGGTGGATTCTAAAAGAATGTATATATATAAAGGGTTTGATCGGTGGGTTAACTGAATGATGTCGCTCGCTGTTGGGAGTCTTAGGCAAGCAATCAATTAGGAAAGGATCGATTCGATTGGATCAAGTAAAGGAAGTGTGTCGTGGTGGAGTAAGTCAATTATGGCAAGCGCGTGTGGAGTTCTAGGTAGTAGCAATAACTCTATGATTCAATAACGATAATGCTACCAAAAGCGTTTCGGCAAATAAAACAACCCGAGCCTTTCCTTTGTTAATCCATGCATACTATATATTTGCATTACGTGTATTGGCTCATGAGCACGGTGGTTAGTGTGCTCACACTCGCTCTCATAACAAATTCAGATTCAGGAAATCAGATCACTGCGCATAAGCAATACTCGGGTCTTGAAGGCAAAGAAGGTGAAGATGTCGAGGGCTAGGTCGCGAACCTCCAGTTGGTCGCACTGTGGGCATGTCTGAAGGTCCCACATGTGTGCTTCGTTCTTCCGCTGCAATTTTTGATTTCGGCCTAATCGGCCCATGAGTAAGTTTACTATTTTATTTATGCTTCGCATGGTATGTATTTGATATTCATTTTCGCAGCTGTGAGCACTATCTCTGATCCGGGGAATAGTGCAATAAATCCTGAGGATTTCGGATTGAAAAATCCGGGTCTGACACAAGCCGAATGGTCAGGGTGGGCATGCTTGTACACACAAGTGTTGTCGTCGTCTGTGGACCCCTACCTGGCATCGGTAGGGCAGCACATGTTGTTCGGTCATGGCATGTACGACAATTGGTAGCAAGTCATGACTCACTTGGAAGGTATGTTTCGTCTCTTAAGAATTTTTCGCGTCCATATATTGCACGAATGAACATATCTGTCCTGCAGAAACGACGCAACAGTTGGGAGTTCACCTATCTCCCCACGAGGATCTCCCGGGGGACGTGAGCGACTTCCTCGTGGAGGACTAGGCGGAGGTCCTTTCCAGGTCACAGCTCAGCAGTGCTCTAGTTCCCACGCAGTCACAGGTGCAGTCGACCCCCGATCCACAGGGAGCACGGGTCAGTAGGCCTCCTGACTGCTTCACCCCGTTGGGACCCAAACCACGACACCTGCTACCGAGGAAGCCCAAAGCGGGCTTATGCAGGGCGCCATCGGTAGGTGGGACATGGCGACGACGGAGGAGGTGTTGTGGGTGGTGTAGCCGGTGGCGAGCGGTGGATTGTTTTAAAAAATTCAGCATGAGACTACTCAGATGTGCTCAAATGGGCGGCACGGCGTGCCCCAGGTCCGACATGGAACTGGCTCATTAGGTATGCTCGTTTACCCCGTCAGTTTGGAACAGACCGTGCCGTGTCGGCCCATGGGCCAAGACAACGGATCAGGCACAACCTAGAGGGGGTTCATGCCGTGCCATGTTGGCATGCGGCCTATTTAGCCCGACGGGCCACGGAGGCCTAGTTAGCCTATTTGGCTCGAAAAAAATAGGAAACAACTTAATACTTTTTTAAAAAAGTAGAAATTCAAAAAGACACAATAAATTATAGAAATTATACAAAAAGGCACATTAAACTATAGAAATTATGACAAAACACACAATAAATTGTAGAAATGTAATAATGAGTTTTATTGATTTTAAAATGGATGCATCGTTAAAAACTTTGCCAAGTAAAACTCAACTCAAGAAAACCTTGGCAAAGAAAAAAGAGTACAATCTACGGCTCGGTATTACAAGTAAAAAATTATAAGAAGTACAATGTATACATAGATGCTCTAAGAATCATCGGCGGTGTCTTACTGTCTTCTCCGCCATCTAGATAGAGATTGTTAAACACGTGTTCCAACTCCGTATCCACCACGGAGTGTTGAGCTCGCGCATTAGTTAGTTCCTAGTTTTTTACTGTGAGAAGTACTTCTACCATCTCACTCGTGAGTCTTGTTCTTCTCTCTTCCAATATTCTTTCAGAAAGACTGAAAGTGGACTTAGAAGAAATTGTCGAGACATGAATAGTTAACACATCCCGTACTAATATGGATAACACTGGATATGTTAGCTTGTGCTCACGCCACCGGTCAAAAATGTTGAAGTCCTCTGTGTGGTGAGGCACGAGATCGCTGTCCAAAAAACTGATAGTTCCCCGCGGGCCCTGATATGGATTGTTCCACCACATGACGATGTAGAGTTTGATCTTCCAGAGGATCTTCCGAAGGAAAAGATGGTGCCCCATATATTTATCCTCTTACCTCTGGTGGGTGCTGGCGGAGGTCGTTGCGAGCGAGCTCGCTGAAACTTATGCTTGTACTTCTGTTAAACTTCAGACAATTATGAACGAACAACTGTAAAGTAGTTAGAATAATCTATTCCTATATAATCACCAATAATTGAAAGAATATTAGTGAATTCTGCAATTTTATCTCTTGTATCTAGAATAGGGCTAAAAATAGCTCATGGCTTGCGAGCCGGTCAGCTCGTAACGAGCTCAAGCCGACTCGGGTCAGGCTCATGAATTTTCGAGCCAAGCCGAGCCTCTTTCCTAGCTCGCAAAAAAATGAGCTAAGCTCGAGCCACTCGTGAGCCTAATTTGGTTCGTGTCTCCACAGTCCCCGTGCGGCCCAGGCCCAGGCCAGCCAGCCTAATCAATAAACCATAATGCCTATCCGGCCATCCCATCCCGTCTAGATCCCCATCCCCATCCACCACGCCACTCAGCCCGTCATTCCCCAATCCCCATCCACCGTGCCGCTCCGCCCGGTCGACCATCCTGCCTACCGCGTCGCCCAATCCCCATCTCCATCCTGATCCCGATCTGCATTCCCCAATCCCCATCCCCGCCTGGCCATCCCGTCCCAACGCCTCGCTCGCCCCACCCACCGTGTTGCTCCATCGTTCGCCCTGCCCACCGCGCATCACCTTTGATCTTGACGAGCTCAAGGGGAGGGAGTCCATGGTGAACCCTAAGTCGGTTGTGCTTGAGGGGCTGGCCTCAGAGCTGGAGGATGAGGAGAAGAAAGCGACAGCCAAGAAGAAGGAAGAGGAAGGCACTGCCGCCATGGCTTAACGTACCATGGTTATTGTTCTTGTTCCTATATGTATATAGCTATTGGGGGGCCTAATTCTAAAGTGGGTGATGAGTTGTTGTTAATTGCTATATGTATGTATAGTTCGAATGTTAGTTTTAAAGTATGGAACAAAGGGTTTGGAGATCAATTTAGGTGCGTTGTTAATTGCTACATGTTTGATCACATTTGGTTTGGATGATTGCTTAGATGCTTTGGCTTCTAATCATTTGCCACAGCTTGAGCCCTACATTTTGCTCTTTCTTTGGGTGATAGTTACAGTATATTGTTCTTTCTTCGGGTGATAGCTTGAGCCATGCTGGATCAGTATGTTTGGTCATATTGGTGTAATAGTAAGTTTATCGGAGCGATTATCTAGTGTTGGATAGGAAGGTCAATTTACTCACTAAATATCAAGTCATTTATTCTTTATGTTAATTTCTGTGTGTTTTCTCTATCTCCTTGGCGATACAGTTAGTTTAGAAAATTCGACTTCAGAGGATACTATAATGCTTCTTCTGATGGTACGATGAAATTTATGAGAAACTTGCATAGTGTTACATTGTGCGGCTCGCAAGCCGTTCGAGCTGTTCGAGCCAGGAAATGAGCCAAGTCGAGCCGAGCTTCTAGCTCGTTTCTTAAACGAGCCGAGCTGAGCCGCATCTCCGGGCGAGCTCGGCCGAGCCTAGATCGAGCCGGCTCGGCTCGACTCGTTTCCACCCCTATTCTAGAATAAATGCAAAAGCATATAAGTATGGAATCTCGTTCCAATATTTTAAATATTTAGTTTTCATAGCGCAAATAGCTTCTCATACACACTACGTCATTAGCTTCTCATAATACACTTTGGATAAAGCAACAGTGGATTCGTAAAAGAGTTCAAGAAATGCTAGTAACTTCTCAACAATATACCAGTGCTGCTAAGTCAGTAGCGTGTTGCTGGTATAACTGTGATAGTGCGTGTGGATAAAAACAGAAAAATATGGGCTTGTAGGATAAAAGATTTTGTAGTATGGGAAAAGTTGACTTCCACCTTACCGACATGTCCACAATGAACTTTCCTAGACATACACCCATCGCAATGCAATGGGTCTTATATGCTGCAATTCGTTGGTTAGAATTATTTACAAAAGAAATTGCAATGCGAAAAGTTTGAAGATATGGATCTAACCTCTTTAAATCCGTTTTAACTATAAGATTAATAATATGGTAGGCATATCGCTAATGTAGTAAGAAGGATTCGATATATGTATCAAATAAAAGAGTGAGAATATCCATTGTCCTGTAGTTTGCTGCAACATTGTCCAAGGTAATTGTAAAAAATTTATTTAAAGGACCAAAGTCTTCCACGACTTTGATAATATATTTTGCTATATTCTCACCCGTATGTGCTACGTCAATTAATTGAAAGCCTATGATTCTCTTTTCTAATACCTAGTCATCATTTAGGTAATGAGCGACTATACTAAGATTATCCTCCCTAGAACGACCACTCCATATGTCGGAGGTCAAAGCCACCAAAAATGTATAGATTCCAAGAAGTTTTTTAATTTTTTCACGACCATTATTGTAGTACTTACCTAAATCTCTAGTGGTTGTCTGTCTAGAAACATGAGTAAATATAGGATTATGAACAGTTCTAATGTACTTTTCGAATGTATCTGACACACCAAAGTTTAAAGAAAGATGTTGCGATGTAATTAAACAGACTGAAGATTCTCGAGCTACCTCGGGATCATAATCCCAGTTATGTATCATACCGTCGGGTTGTACATCAGCTGCATCTACCTCATGGTGATGCCTTGTTTTTTTACATTTTTAGGCATGTCTTTGCAAGTGTCCGGTTCAACATATAGACTTTGTAGACAATTCATGACGATATATTTTGCAAAAAGCAAATCTTACCTGGTCTCTGGACGGCAATTGCTTCATGACCACATATCTAACGTGCTGGGTCTGGACCTCTTTGCTCTAGTGCTTGCTGACGCAGAGGAACTGGTAAAGCCTAACGATGGTACAATCACGGTCTGCTCGGCGGTGGCGGCCTCAGCCGTTTGAGGTGGAGGCGGAGATGTCCCAAATGATGCGAGATCTTCCAGATCAATTATGTACTCACTCACAGCAAAATCGTCAAAATGTTCCATAACGAAATTTGGAAATGTGAAAAACTGTAAAATACAAATACAAAATTGCATTATTACCTATTTTATATCACAATAAAGAGAAATAAGAACAATATAAGAGCATGAAAATTAGTATTGTTATCTCTTTATTTGGTTGTAAGTCGGATATCGAATTTTTAGATTTTTGGCAAAATTATTTTTAATTTTGCCAAAATATCGCAAAGTGCTTTGGATTTTTCACAAGAGAACAAGGAGAGGAGAATGTTGGTTTGAGTGTGGAATAATGAGGGGGGTATGTTACCTATTTATAGAAAAAATTTGGGATTTTGTTGAAATTTTTCATATTTTAAACTCACAAACGGCCACAAACTAGTTATATTTTTCAAAAAAAATTGACCATTATCATGCTAAACAGGCCAAACGGGCCATGCCTGTGCCTAACGGTCGGCCATGGCCCATTACTGTAGGCAAGACCCATTTGGACACCACTACTTTAGCCAGAAAGGCTTGGAATGGGTGCCCGACGAACATTCAACAACATGCCTTATGCTTCATTCCCCTATACTTTTTTATATTTTTAATCTATGTTACTTAAAAAATCTCTACTACTTAAAATATAGGAGTTGGTGGTGTGGTTCACCTGCCCATCCTAACTTTCCCTTACACCTTCCTAAAAAAAATCTCTATAAAAAATAAAAGCAATTTACTGGAAAACAAATTTCACTACCCAAAAATTTTCTAACAAGAAAAAACAACAAAGCTCTATTGCGATCCGGGAGCGAGGAGGCATGGTGCGGCCGAGCACATGGGCCAGACAGGAAGATTCCAATAATATTGATTCAATATGTTGGGATAATATGATTTTTTTTATCCGTAACAAAGCATAGATATTCAGCTAGTTTCTTTCTTGAAGTACACTTTATTTGTTTCGTTAGATGATCCAGTTATAAGTATGATTTTTTTTCTTCTATTTTTCATAAAGTCAATCAGGAAAACAACGGATTTGTATCCTCTTCCACTGTATTGTAGCGGCACGGGTGAACAGTGATGTATCCACACACAACACATAGAACAACTTGAGTTATCAATTCAACATCTAAGGCATCGTTAGCTCGTTTAGAACCAGAAATTTCACAGAAAACAGTTTAATTTCAGCAAAAATTACGAAAAATTTTCACGTAAAAAACAGGGCCTAAGAGAACAAGAAATCAGATGAAAAAGAGCCGAGAGATAAGATGGAAGTGGCCGATTCCCATCAAGTACATAACAACAACAACGGGAGAAGTCTAAAGGCCAAGCAGTACCTAAAGCTGTCGACTCAACAAATCGCTTCAGCAGCAGCCGCAGCATAATAACAAGGGAAGAGATCAACGCGATTCAGGTACAGAAGTATGCACGAAGGCGGCTTCATTAATCTTCATGACGATGCAAGTTATACAATGATATCCATTCCCGTATGTTCTATCAGTAACACTTGTAGTCTTGCTAAAAGGAAATACAATGCGGGTATTTGCGATGAATCATTGATCGTAACTAACCTCTAATAGTACAATTAGCAACAGAATAAAAAAAAGGCAAAACAGCTGTTAAGCTTCCAGTTCCAGGAGTGCCTTTCTACATGATAAACTGGTCTTCTTTATAACAGTATCTCATTTACCTGAGATGCAAAACGTTAAGAGTCAGCAAAATGAATAAAAACTATTTCCATCAAACATCAAGACGGTGTACTGCATGAGCATTCAGGGGTATTGATGTACTGCCGAAAAGTGAAAACATAACACCATAGGGGTAACACTAACTCCTGTAAGCATATTTACAAAGCAGACCCAACACCATGTGCAAACAAATTTAATGTAACTTCTGTAGCAATGAGAACGAGGCCATACGAAATATGACATCACATCTATGTTTGTAAGCATTTTCTTTACGTAGGGCCAGGGTAAATGTCACAAGCTGAAACGTAGCTGTGTGTGTAAGACATAGGAAAGATCAATTTACATGCGGTACAATTCTAGGTTGTGAAAACAAACTTACCATAGTTTTGGTATTTCTTTGAGAAGTTGTAGAAGGCTTTCACAATGGCGCCGAATTTCATTGATTTCAGTGGTCCCATATGCCTGGACAAGAAAAAGTAGAGATTTTTCAATGGTTGAAATAGATAGTAATATTAAATTGTTCGTTCACACTTCAGGTTGAATGATCTTAGCATGTGATTAAAGCAAGGTCTTTTCTGCTGTACTAAATATATCCCTTTGAGGATTACTAAAATGGCTCGAAATCTAAAGAAACAATTCCTAGATAATACCACTACTTGGGGACAAAACCAACTAAACATGACCATTCACATCAATTTGGATACTTAACATCTATTGAATTAAACTATAGACAGGATGGATGCATTTAAAAGCAAAAAATGGAAAGTTTCTTTTTGAAACTACAAAATTTGAGAAAGTTTGTTTGCTATAATGACATAGGATAAGAGTATAATAAAACTCCAATGACATTGTTTTATCATAAGGTGACTGTAGGTAAGGACAAGAGTTCTTTGCATGTTATAGAATGATAGCATGTGTCTAAGTTCAGTATGACATGATCAATGCAAAACTGAGAACTAGGAAGAATAATACGATGGCAGAAAAACTTACATAATCTCAGTATACCGCAATCTCCATGCAGGAAAACCTAGATGGCATCTAGCAGGACTGTACACAAGAAGAAGATCAGGTTCTGGTCCACCACAACCTAACGGACAAAACAGTTCTTAAGTGCTCTTCTAGAATTATAATGATATAAATGATAAAATCACTAACAAATGATAAATGGGTATATCAAATATAGCATCCATGAAAAGCTGGAAACTTTTTCAAGCATACCTACAGATTTCAACGCACTGGCCATGTCAGCTTCAGTAAATACTAACTCACTTTTGTCATTACAATAAGTATATCTATCACCATTGAAGCAACTTGAGCAAAGTAAGCTGGCTGCTTTAGCAATGCCCTCCTTGCCATCAGAACCAGAAATACACTCTATCGTCATCTCTCTATGACAACAGTGCAAAGCTTTGATGTTTGCACCGACATCCTACAGGTTGCCATGGCCAAATGAAACCAAACAAGGTAACCAGCAGGAAATAGAGAACTGTGTAGGACTTTAGACAGAAAATGAAGCAATACAAAGCTCATGTTTGTAACTTACCAAAGTATCTCTTGAATTCTCATCTCTTGAGCCATTCATACCAGGTTCAAATTATTTCTTTAGCACTCCTATGGAGCAACATAGAATGGTAAGGTACATCTCTTGTATACTAGTTAGTATTCATGCATCAATAAATATCAGAAGCTGAAATGTAAAAGGCAACATGGCTATTAGTTTGAACTGTTCTGCCCCTGCCCTCCAAATATTATGACAGCCATGTATTGTTGATTAAAGCTTCTTGATTTCTTATAACCATGTTCATTTTCACAAAAAGAGAGATGTTATAGGTAGATAAGTGGCTGACGAAGATAACTTCAGATTGAAAACAATAGTACCGACAAATTCACTGAACTCTGTCTTACCGTCAATGTCGTAGAGACATACATACTTCACACCAATAGTTGAGAGCCAACATAAAAGCTGATTGATCTTCACGGTGTTCTTAGCTTCTCTGCTATCTACCACGATGGCCAGGTACTTGAGTCTCTCCAATTGGAGATTTCGATATTTTCGCAACAACCCAGATGAAATAAGATAGCATTCTAGATTATAAATCAGATGAGAGCATAAACTGAAAAGGCTGATTGCAAAGTGGATAATGCACCAGAGCAACCCCAAAGTGAGCTTTATAATCATTGATGGTGGAGACATCTGCACATCCAGAGAGAAACATAACCTTTTAGTTTAGTGTTCTTCCACCAGAAATGCATTAATATTTAAATATGCATGTTTATTATTTAAAGAAACAAATAAATATGCATTTCTGTTAATCGGCTTTGGACTCTAAACCTTAATGCACTCAAACAATCTGATGACAACATGCATGTGTGCTATTGTACATTGAATGACGACAGTTGTCTCAACGGAACCATGCACATTGCTTATTCATCTAACTCTCATTTGCCAAACGAACACACGAAAACTGAGGACATGGATGAGCATGAAACAAATAACTTGCTTGATATATTTCAGTAAATAACTTTAAGGGCTTGGATCAATCTAGAACAGGTTGCTTCGACAAGACAAGAATTATTACAAGCGAACATTGAAGTTTAACATGATTGGGAATTTTTGGTAGGGCTAAGTCAACACTGAACTTTCAGCTAATATCATGAAAAATATAGGACTAGGTCAACAACTAAATTTTCAGCTAAGGTTATGAGAAATGTTCCAAAGAGACAACTCACAGAAATCTTCTTTACCAAGCAAGTGCACTACAGAAAATCAAAGAAAACTACTGCAAATGAAGCTAAGGTATTGTTTCTGCTGTACTCTTCTTCCCCTCACTAGAACAATGCAATAACTTATCTATAACGATAGAAACTACTTACTAGTGTGTTTCTGCACGCCTTATAGGTACCCACCGCTATGCACAGCAAGCATTCGCTCGCAAGAATTTAGTCTCTACTTAAAGCAGGCACATTCTATAAACAAGAGGGAAATAAATCTAACGAGAGTGGCAAAAGAAAGACAAAATTTCACCAGCGTACATACATGTGGATGAGGCTTACTCATGAATAGGGGGATCTCATTGGCCACAGATGCCTCCCTGTACAAGAACCACAAGATTATTATTTTTCAAGAAAAAAGGAAGAAGAGGACACTGTACATCCAACGAACTCTATGAACACCAAATTTAGAGAAGTTAAATTCAGCTTTTCTTTGCCCCCTTTTTACTTTTTCTGAACAAGGAATTACAGTAATACCGTTCTAAAAATAGAAGCTAACAAATGGCACGGGGGTAATGAAAGAGAAAGAAAGACTATGATGCAAGGAAATGGAATGATGAAATTAGAAGCAAAGGCAAGCGAACAAATCTAACATGGCCTTGGAATCCATGACAGTCGCAGCTGGGATGAGAGAGATGAGGAGGAAACAACCGAAGCACAAAGAACCAGGTGTGCGCTATCAAATGAAACAAACCGAATTTGTGGCCGGACTGGGTAAGGACTACAATCACACAAAGCTTATGAGGTGTGTCATATCACACAAAAAACAGGTTAGCCCATCACGTACAATGCAAACGAATACGAGAAAAAAGAACCGGTAAAAAAGCTCAAAAAAGCCAAGAAACCAGAAAAAGACGAAATTTAGGAATAGTGAAAAATAAACCGGAAGCCAGAAGCTCAAACCGAAATGAGCGGGGCAAGCGGCTTATCGGAATAGACTTTTAGAAGCGGCTTATGTTCGCACGAGCGCTCGCACTGGAGTTAAAAGCTATAAGCCATAGTCCAAAAATCAGGCCTATGGTACTTAACCGCCATTGACGATCAACACTGAATCTAGGGCAACTCTGCATATATGCAGCATTGGCCACAGATGCCTCCCTGTACAAGAACCACAAGATTATTATTTTTCAAGAAAAAAGGAAGAAGAGGACACTGTACATACAACGAACTCTATGAACACCAAATTTAGAGAAGTTAAATTCAGCTTTTCTTTGCCCCCTTTTTACTTTTTCTGAACAAGGAATTACAGTAATACCGTTCTAAAAATAGAAGCTAACAAATGGCACGGGGGTAATGAAAGAGAAAGAAAGACTATGATGCAAGGAAATGGAATGATGAAATTAGAAGCAAAGGCAAGCGAACAAATCTAACATGGCCTTGGAATCCATGACAGTCGCAGCTGGGATGAGAGAGATGAGGAGGAAACAACCGAAGCACAAAGAACCAGGTGTGCGCTATCAAATGAAACAAACCGAATTTGTGGCCGGACTGGGTAAGGACTACAATCACACAAAGCTTATGAGGTGTGTCATATCACAACACATATACTGACTGTGCTATTGACCTTCCTTGTTTGTTTGATAGAGACTAGAACCTTCACAGAACCTCTCTCTCTCTCCTTTAGTTTTCTAGGCATACTATTCCTCGTTTTTTAAAAAAGCTTCAACCATGGAGCGATAGCGACGGCATGGTTGCAGGTACTTGCTTACATTTGCACATGTAACATCAAGCACTAGTAGAATAAACTACAGCCTCAGCATCGAACGCGTGGTATTGCGAATTCAAAGGCGAGTACGATAATTTAATCCATGCACATCACAGCCATCTCGCGCAGTTCTCTCCAAAAGAAGGATGTTACAGTGCAGTGCAGTGCAGTAATGCAGGTGAAGTGGTTTACTGTTTAGAATGAAAATAAACTACTTGCGGTTCTTGCCACGCATTTCCGCGAACACCTAGCATGCGACCCACGCGCACGCACCAGTAGTTTTCCACGGAGAGGAGAGGGGGAAGGGTGATGAGACCTGCCTGCCACCGCTCGATGCGAGCGACATGCCAGTGCCACGCTCCCACCCGTTCACGGCTGCATCGGCGCCGCGATGCGGTGCAGGCCGACGCAGAGGCGGAGGCGGAGGCGGAGGCGGCGGCGGCGGCTGCGGCCGGTGATAGGGAGTGGTTACGAATTCACGATCTGGAAAAGCGGCGACCAAATTTTTGACTAGAAATAAAACAGTGGGCCATAACGTGATGGGCCTAGACTCTGAGATGCTGCTGGTGAGGCCCGTCAGCCTATTCGGTTTGGGAGTTAGGATTTCCAGACCCACCTTGCCCATGGGCCGTCCTATCCCAGTCGCGCACTTCTCCCAAAATGGAGACCACCTAGGCACCAACAAAACAGTGACCACTTGACAGTAAAAATCACACGAACTTACGAAAAGCACAGATGATCCGGGTTAAATCGTCTCTTTATATGTTTTGAGGATTTTATGTTGTTCTTCCTACTCTTTGTCTTAATCAGAATAGTTTGGTTATCACAATAAGTCAATATTATTGAATCGGCTTTTCTAGCACAAGTAGGTCAAAGGAGTTCTCTAATATATGCTGCCTCTACAATTATCGAATCAAGTGCTACTAACTCAGCCTCCATGATAGACCGTGTAAGGATATTCTGTTTAGAAGACTTCTATGAAACAACCCTACCTACTAGAGTGAATACATAGCCACTTGTAGCCTTCATATCATCTCGAGTCACTGATCCAGTTAGAATCACTGAATACTTATAAGATTACTAGATGGCGAATAATGTATTCCTAAATTTGATATCCCCTTTAAGTATCTGAGTGCCCTCTCTAGTGCTATCCAATGATCATCTCCTGTATTGGACGTATAACGACTCAATATGCTTACAACATATGAGATGTCCGACCTCGTTGCATTAGTTAGATACATCAGTGATCTAATAATTTGAGAATATTTAAGTTGGTCATTTCCATGTCCAGTGTTTTTATGTAGCTTAGCATTTGAATCATAGGGTGTGGCAGCTGGCTTGCAGTCCGTAAATCCAAATCTGTTTAGAACCTTGTCCACATAATTGGATTGTGAAAGAGTAATGTCATTCTCACCCTTTATAAGCTTGATGTTTAAAATAACATCTGCTTCACCAGATCCTTCATATCAAAATTCCGGGAGAGAAAAGACTTTGTTCTATTGATTACATCCATGTTGGTCCCAAAAAACAATATGTCATCTACGTATAGATATAGAATGACACCTTCACCCCCACTAAACCGATAGTAGACACATTTATCAGCTTCGTTCACACAAAAGCTGACCGGGGTCATTGTATTATCGAATTTCTCATGCCATTACTTAGGAATTTGCTTTAGGCCATACAAGGATTTAATCAATCAACATACTTTTTTTCTTGCCTTTCAACCATAAAACCATCAGGCTGTTTCATATAAATCTCCTCATCCAACATATAGTAGCATTCTAATGACTTAAACAACATATACATATGTGAACAATCTATGTCATTCCAGCCAAATGCTAATACCAATATAAACATAACATGTATGACCAAATTCAGCATGTTAATAAGATTTTGAATGACATATATTGCTCTCAGAAGGCTAGTTGCACATGGTTTATTCTTGGCCATCTCCGCCATGACAACACTAATCTTAATTATATATGATAGTTATGATTAGATCTTGAGCCTAAATCAAGCTTTGCTATTAAAGGAGACTCTCAAATCATGAACAAATGTTTCCTGGACAGTATAGTTGACTGCTATAACTAATCTAACATTCAAATAACATGAACAATATTGATTATAACAGGGCAACAAAGTTTGGTTGCAGTTAGACCATCTGAAACTTAATAACTGAACTGAGATAGCAACAAGTAAGGTATAGCAGATTCGAATATCAGAGCATACAAAATAGTAAGCTAGCCGAAAACTCAACATCTATCTACCCTCACATTCATATATAATTTCATCAACATGTCATTTCATCACTAAGCAATTTAATCCACACAAGCATGTTTGCATCATTCAATCAGTGACAAATCACAGATATATGAAATAGATCACAGATTGCAAAGAGTGGACAACTTAAAAACTCACAAAGCCGGTGATACTGGAAATCACCAAGAAGAAGTTGAGCAAGGCAAGGCACGCAGGCTGCACTGTCCCAGAAAACCAAGCGCCTCGCTTTGTCGCACAAAGAGTCGAAGGTAGATGGAGATACAATGCCACACTTCCAACCTCGGGTAGCCGAAGTCGGAAGTCAAGGGTCGGGGTGGATGCCGCACAAGACCGACAAAAGCTCCGCCAAAGAGCACCCGTGAACACCAAGAACAAGCCTCGGGGATCTCCTTCAAACACTCGGCACAAAAGCTCAGCCGAATCAACCTTCTAGAGGTAAATCCCCAAATCCTTCCTCACTGCTAGATCCAACGGAAAGGCATAAGGAAATAGTCGGCGCCAAAGCGGTCAGGGCTGATGGTGCCTTTGACGCCGCCGCCATCCCGCGAGACTCGGGCACCCATTTGAAGCGGTCAAGCCGAAGGGCCAAATGCCACCCCAAACGTCGCACACGACAAGGCCACCAGCCTTATCCTCTCTACTGTCCCTTCGACTGGTGGGACCCCCTCTCCTTTTTTTTCCTTTACAAATTGGGAAATTACCCAATTGCCCTCAGGGTCCAACAAAACTCTCTTGAATTTTTGAAACTGTGTCAAAATTTGTTTGAAACTTGTGTTCTCATGAAATTTTATGAGGTTTTCTGACTAAGTTTCATTGTGTTTTATTAAGTTTCATAAAGTTTCATTAGGTTTCATGGCTAAACTGATCAAGTTTTACAAGGTTTTATGTCTAAATTCCATGGTGTTTCATGATATTTCATAAAGTTTCAGGAGTTTTCATGTCTAAGTCGACTAAGTTTCATGAAGCACATTTGAAACTCTTTAAAAACTTATGAAACTCATAAATTTAGATCAAATCCGGTAAAACTTGGCTATGTCATTAGAATTTTTCTAATGGTATACGCACGCTAGCATGGCTCTTCACATGAGCATGTGTGGTCGTCGTGATCATGTTTTCATTCATGTTTTGTCTGAGTATTGTTGATTTCGCAATTTAGGGGACCTAGTATCCAGCCCAATAATGGATTAATGGGGTTGTGAGATACCCCCTACCTATCTTGGATTACGCTATCATGCATGTACCCCACCGTGGCATTATTCTACCATATTGATGTGTTTCTGGACTTGAAGGTACCAAATTGTTGTACATTTTTTTAAAAAAAACTTTTTTTGTAGCACATTAGTACTCTTTTACCACATTTTGTACCTCTTCAAAAAAAACATGTGCAAGACTTAAATTATTGAAATGATCTGTGTCCCTGTCGAACAGCACAGTGCATGCACCTACATAATATAAGAAGGGAACGAAAAACGTTTTGAACAACAAATGTGTTGGTTGCACGTGCATAATGCAGAAAGGAACCACAAAACTTTTGGAAAGGAGAAATCTGTTGGTTTGGGACAGGTAGCGTGTTAGCAATCTGAACATGAGTAAGTTTACATGGTAGCGGTTTGGTACGTAGAAGTATTTTGTAATTTTAACTGGGAGAGAGTGGCATTTTTAAAATGCAAAAAATGCTTCTGTTCAATGTAATAAATTATAATGGCATGCTGTCCATCAATATTTTTGAGAGAGACGTATCCTCCCACCGAGAACATCTCGGGTGCTCCAACGGAATACACTGAAAAGGAACTGAAAGGGAACAAAGGCTACTCACACTGTCACACAGTACAACATATGATTGCATTTCCTAGCAGCCTTAGGCCGTGATCAATATGGCTTATGGCTTAAAGCTTAAGCTTATTTTTGCACTATTCATAATTTCGTCTTTTTCGAATTTTGACTTTTTTGAGCTTTTTGTCGGTTCTTTTTTCTCGTATTCGTTTGCGTTATCGTGATGGGCTAACATATTTTTATATTTTCAATTTTTAAATTTAATCATGTTAAATAAGCCTCTCTCATTCTGATGTTTTTTCACCATTCACATGTTTTCAATTATAGCTTTCAACTTTTCACCGAACCGATCACCACCTTAGACGGGAAGAAAATGAGTGCCATATGTTTAATGACACTGAAATGACAGCTTAATTGTCCTTCCACAGTTGAAAGAGCATCTTGGATTTTACATTTTTACTACAGACTGAAGACGAGGGCCGTCAGCTTAAACAGTGGTATGTAGAGAGACAAGAGTGAAAGAGAACAAAGTTGAAAATTCTCATTAGCGTGTTGACGCGCATCGGACGTACGACTTACCTGCTATTCAATCCCCCGGACCAGCTAGGAACGAAAACCTTCACGCATCCAGCATACACGTACAGGCAATAAGTACTGTTGTGATAAATTATTATAAGTTTTATGAAATGGTAAAATAATTTTGCAAAGATTACATTTGATTTGGACTGTCTTCTGCAAGTGTCGGAAAAATCAGAAGTACAACAGGTATAAGTGCGGTAGTTCCGTTTGGTGGAAGTACCGTAGGTATAAGTGCGTAAGTACCGGGTTGAGTTGCGGTATATTTTTTCAGAGAGCTCCAAGTGAGGTTTTCAGCGTGTGGAAGTACCGTTTTAGGAGGCGATAGTACCGCAGTGCGGAAGTACTGCCGTATTAGGTGCGGTACTTCCGATCTTCCCAGAAAGGCGGGAATGTTGAAGGCGAGTTCGAACGGTGGGATGGCGCCATGTAGCTTGTACGGGCCAAGTGAGTCGAGGTTCAATGGAACCAAGACGAAAAAGACTTACGACGCATGGTAGGCTAGTGGTGCACCTACACGTGGCAAACATGACGATTGCTTGCGGTGGTTGGTAATGACCGGGTCAAGGAAGGGTATTTTGGTAGTTTGACTATTGGATCAATACCATGGTGCATGGGTGATGCGTTGGAGAGCGATTTAGGTCAAGGTGGAGCTGGTTGAATCAAGGCTAAGGATTTAACGGATGCATACTTATGCGCTTTAAAAAGCATGCATAAGCGAACTTGTGAGAGTAAAACCCGTGTGGGGGTTAATGGGTTTCGCGATTGTAATAGTGGATAGGATCCATTAAGGGGTGCAGGTAGCTAGCTGCCCACCTATAAAAGGGGTTAAGATGGAGACATGTAAGGTTAACTATCTAACACATTTCATGTGCGCTCATCTCTAGGGTTAAGATTTAAGAGTTGATGCCTTGTTCTTTGTCCTCCAATGTGGAGTGGCTGTAAAATCTGTCTTCTCAAGTAAGCAATACATCAATCGTTATGCAACTCTTGAGTCTCTTTTGTCTTGTTTGATGTGCTTGTGATTTTAGTTGGTTTTGATCTCTCCCCTTCCTTTTCTTGATCTTGTTGTGCAAAGGACATATAAGTGATGGAGACAATATCTGAGAATCTATCTGCACCCATCTAGGTATTTTAATAGCAAATTTATCAAGAAAACCCGATTTTGCTTGATTTTGACCTTTTGTCCATCTCTTAATCCGAGGGTTTTTTTGTTAAGATTATTCGGTGTTCTAGCTTGCTGTGATATATGAAAATATATCTAGAGTCATCTTGGCCATCATCTACCCACGAGCAATTTGTATTCACTGTTTGAGCTTTTTGTTTGGTTTTAGTGCAACCTTCCAACAAACTAAAAAAGGTCACAACTTTGATTATGATTTTCATGATCGTTTATTGGAATAGATTCTTGATATTCTAGAGTAGATCTCGCAAAGTTTCATATCATTTAATTCTACGGATAAAAAATTTTCTTGATTTTCGTTTTTGAAGTTGTACTGAAAACACTATTTTACTGTAGCAGTTGTCAGACCGCTCTTATACTAGCGATCAGACCGCCGTTTGGAGGCCAGTCAGACCGCCGAGAAGGGTTAGGTTCAATGTTTTGTTGTCTTGAGCTAGTTGATTTGGGTTTTCAGTTGAGAATTTTATATTCTACACCTTTGTAGGTATTTTAGGGGAGAATCTTATATACTTAGAAAAAATTTTAAATGGCACTATCTACCTCACTTTATTGCTATATTCGTTCTTTCAATACCATAGTTCGTTACCTCCATATCTCTTGCAAGCTTGCAGTTTATTTACTGCTAATCAGGGAGGCACGCGGCACACTTGATGCTCAATAATGATACAACTTTTTGCCCCTTTCTGTTCACGTCGCACAGGGCGGCTAATCGTTTTTGCCCGTCTTTCCCCTAACACCGTGCTCACGCCCGGTGGCGCCGCGGCTCGGTGCAGGAGCCACTCGGCCAGGCGTTCGCTGTCCGCTCCCTCTCGCCGGCGACTTTTGCCGGCCTCCAACTCAGCCAGAGCATCCGGAGATGTGCCAACTGATTGATCGCAACGGCTGATTGACGTAAGTGGGTGGGCCGTTTTGGTGGTTCTTTTATTTTTTTTAACGGGGCTGCAACGCATTGGCTAGGTAGCGCACGCGGAGTGGGCGCTTGTTCCGTCGATCTCTTATTCAGCTTTAGGCGCCTTTCCACGGCAGGATCGGATGAATCGGGGAGGATTAGTAGTAGGGGATACCATGTCATCCGCATAATGCCGTGATCTGATCGCTCGTAATTGCGGGCTCCGGCATTATTGGCACCATGATTCATGGCTGCATACATCCTTGCAAAAGGATCAGAGGACTGGAAAAACATGAGCAAATGAGCAAAAGCGTTAAGCAATCAGAAGTTCAGAACTGGCTTTCGGACGCATCTTATCCAGAGGCTCCAACTCGTGGGGCTGCAAAGCAGACTTATCGATTCCATTCTGCTCCAAACCCTCCGTCCCGGCGGGTAAAACGGCACAGTAGATCCTTTGGTCAAGTTATTCCGATCAGTACCGGCCATTTCGGCCGAAACTGGGCTTTCCGCCCATTCCGGTACCAGACGGGACGATGGAGCAAGAGTCACACAGAGGTGCAGCAGCATTAATTTTACCGACCACTCGCTATCTTAAAAAATACTATCTTAACATGTTTGTACTACTGAAGCTAGTACGCATTTTATTTGCTACTCCATCCAAATGCTGCATGCAAATACCGAATGATTATTTAGTGATTTCTAAAAACACATATATATTTATTATATTATTTTATTATATCTGAAATGGTATATTAAAATGGACCGGTACCTGTGTGTTCCATTACGAGAGGCAAAACAGAGTAGCCCTCCAAAATGGAATTAGCATCCATGCTGCGAAGTATAACTTGAGCATCTCATGAGCTATTTCGTCATGAGTATTGCTAGAAGTAGTATTGAACTCAACCATTCCATTTCGATTGATCTTGATAAGCACTTGTTGCAACATGCCAAGAAAGGCCTAGCCATGCAGTCCTTCGCATATATAATACTGTAGATATTTTTTTTCTAAATTTAGTTTTTAAATATCTATTTGTATAAATTTAGATTTCTCTTTGAAGTCAACAACTGTGACAGATAATACATATTATCTAACGCTATCCTAGCTTGGCAGAAGGGTGCCACCGAGGGTAAGACAGTGTCAGACAGCTCAGGAGAACTGCTATGGACGCATCCTGCCGCGCTAGTGGAGCTCAGCTGGTATGCCGCTGAGGAGCGGGAGCTCGACAGCTCCGAACTCTGCCTGTTCTTGCTTGCATGCATTGGACAAATATGTATGTAGATGTATGCATATTACGAAGTGATGAATCATCAAGTATGGTTTGATATATAATGGGTCAAACTTTTAATTGCTTGGTTTTAATGATTAATGAGAAATGATTGTTAATATAATCGCATCATGACTAGATTCCTGATGTCCTTCTGCTTAAATAAGTGTGCACGCATCATCCTAGCTAGACTACCAATCAAATCATAATTTCTTCATAGCATTCATGCATATTTGTCCATGCATGCAAGCAGGAACTGGCAGAGCAGGAGCTAGCAAGCTCCCGCTCCTCGGCAGTAGACCTGTGGAGCTCCACAAGCACAGCTGAACTCGTCCATCCTCCTGTGGCATGCCCTTCTGCTAAGTTGGAGTAGCGTGGTAGGCGACATGTGTCACGTGTTGTGGCTGCTGAGCTCAGGAAGAGGGCTAAATTTATAAAATGGGCACTTAGGAGCCAAATTTAGAGAAAAAAATGTCTATAGTGCTAAATATGCGAAGGATTTCTAGCCATGAGGCAGTCAAAGAAAGAATGTTGAATGAACCATCTCCTTTCCCTTGCAAAAGACACATATATCCTCTCTTTCCAAACTTTTATGCCTTAAAGTTGCCTTTAGTTATTCTGTAGGACCCATAATGGTAACAAATGGGAGGTAAATGGTGCCTTCTTAAAATATTTTCCTAGGCATCTAGAAATCTTTCACTCCAGTAGCTAAAGAGCTAAGAATGTCATATTTGACAACCTAAATCTAAACAACAATCCAAAATAGCAAGGTCTCATAGATTTAGCACCTAACCGATATGACCACCACTGGAGGTGTGGTTTGACCGACCAAACACGCCAATCTGATCGGGCCTAGGAGCGGTCTAACCACTCTCCTATTCACAGAATAGAAAATTAGCCCAAGCCAAGACCAGCTTTGATGCAAACTCCAAAACCCACGTCCAAATGATTAGAACATTTGCACACATCTTACTGAGAGTCTCAGAACATATTCTATCCAATGATCGTATGAATCTTGCCTAAAGTTTCAAACTTTCCTCAAAACACGCAAGGTTACACCAAAACTAGACAAACCTAAAAAACTTAAGATACAACTTGCTCGTAAGTTAAGAACAACCAAAATGACTCTAGATGAATTTTTACATGTCACAGTAAGTAAGACCATTCAAATATTCGAACCCAAAACCTTCTGATCAAGATTTCTCAAGGAAATCTCCAAACTAAGCAAGAATCAGGCAACTTGAAAATCTTGCAAACCATAATACCTAGATAGATGGGATTTCATTTACATGAGACATCTCTATCACTTACACGTACTTAATACACAACAAGATCAAGAAGAGAATAGAAGATATAAATAACCAATAAGAATAAGAGCAAATCAACCCAGACAAGAACACTCTATGAGAGATGAACAAAGTTGATCTATTTCTTCTTGAGGAAGAAGGTTTCACAGCCACTCCATAACGAGAGTAAAAGAGCACACCACAACACTCACTCTTTCTATCCAACCCTAACCCTATAATTCAAGATTGAAATGGTTGGGAACTATGTTGCGCGGATACTTCACAAAAGTCACATACCGGTATCGGATCATGCAGATACGGATCTCGCCCGATCTGTGCCGATCACGTATCCTGCACGTATCCTGATTTAATGATTATTTTTAAAAAAATACCCAATACTTCTCGACATCTTGCTCCGATACTTCTCGATACTCTAACCCTAATATTCCCCACCCCACCCCAAAGCCTCGGATCTATTCCCCATCCCCGCTGCGCCCAAAAGCCTCGCGTGTTTCCTCCGCCCGCCTCGCCCGTCGCGCCACGCTGTCGCCTCGCTCGCCGCGCCTCGCTCAATTCCTTCAACATGCCGACCTCTCACTGGATGAACCGTACCTTGAGAGAGTGCTAGAAGATCTTGCGGCGCTGGACTTGTCTCCATTAGATGTTGGACCTGTGGTCCAATCAGAGACAACTCTACAGGATGGAAGGAACAATTAGACTACACATTTGTCTTCTGTCATGTCTTTTATCTACCTATTTTATTATGTAATAGTTATGGTCTTATGGACTTATGTTCTGTTCACTCTGTTGAACTTGAACACTTGGACTGGTTGTGGTCTTTTAGATATATCAGATTATGTACTAAGTTTATTTACTAAGTGGTCTGTAATGCTTTCTTTACTATCTATCACAACTCATGAATTGATTCTGCTATTTATTTCATTATTTGTATACATGTACTTATCTATTCATTATTCTTCGCAGATGGTTCACTATATTTGTCTAATAGCCGGAGGGAGAATCAAGTACCAAGCAAGTTGCTACATGCCTACATCAATATTAAGGTATTCTCGGTTTCTCAATTCCTTATAAGAATTCATTAATTTCTTGATTTTATCTTTATTATATTATTTTATATATATACACATGTATCGCCGTATCGGTATTTTTAGGAAAATGGCGAATCGCGGTATCGCCGTATCGCGTATCCATGTCCGTATCCGTATCGAGGTATCTGGGTAACATAGTGGGAAGGTTCGCTTGCAAGCTTCCATCCCTAACCCAATAAATAGATGGAGTAATTTGTTCACATCTATCTTAATAGATACTATCCACTAGCATAATTAAGGAAAACTCATTAACTACATAAAATTATGAAAATTGCTGTTGAAAAAAATATAAAAACACCTTCTATAAAATTAATCCAAACAGAAAATTCGTGGCGGATGCACTTTTGCTCTTTAGCCTCCATCTAGGCTGGTCCTCAATTGTCATCCTCGAGGTGCGCATTACGTACAACACAATAGATATGAGGGACTGGAGTGAATCCTTCAGTCATCAATCTCTACTGATTAAAATGCGTTCTTGGTTAAAAGGCTGATCATATCACTGTAGTTGGGATTCAGGATCCTAGTAGTACCATCCTAGCTCTCAAGCCTATCAACTTTGTAACTTTGTTGTTACACCAATCAGGCATCCTGGACTCTAGCAAAAGCCGGGCACAGGTGATACGTCAAATCGGTTAAAAGTTGGAACGGTTCTATCCCCAGAGAAAATAAGTTTACCGTTCTGTCCATCCAATCATTTCTTAATCCCCAAGTGAAAAGAAGTTCACTGTGCTTCCTAAAAATGAAAGGTGTTGATAAACATTATCTAGATATTTTTTTATAACTATCATTTAAATTTATGATTATTAGATTAAAAATCTAATGACCATGAATTCTCCTCTCCCCTCTCAAAAAAATCTCCTTCTTCTCTAAAAAAATCTTCTCCCTCCAAAAATAAGTCATTAGATCTTTAATCTAACGATTCTAAATCTGAATAATTGTTAGAAAGAAAACATTCGAATGATGAATGATGCATATACTGAAATGAAAAGGTGTTTACCGTGCTTCTTAAAAAAAGGAAAATAAGGTTACTGTTCTGTCCAGATCCAGCTAATCTTTCCTGAATATTTTGACTCGATCAGCGGTTCCCTGTCCTTCCTCCTTCCAGCTCCAAGATATTTTGGATGGTGCTCTGCTCCCTGTTCGTGATCAGCAGAAAAGATCAGCATATGCATCGTTGGCGTCCTCATCAGTCATCAGCCTACTCACGAGAAGAGAACCATGATGAAGTAGGGCCGTGTCATTGAGTAATTATGCACGATGATGCAAGATGATTGGCAGATGAGCAGCAGGAGTATCATCAGAAAACAAAGGTTCCTTGAGTAAGATAAGATGATCGCTGCAGAGCTGCATGCATCCTTGGACAAGCTAGAAAGAAAAAAAGCTACACATTGTGGGTGGAGTAAGATGGTGGGAAAGCCGAAATATCCGATAGCAAAATTTAAT
Source organism: Bonia amplexicaulis (assembly GCA_036346245.1). Lineage (NCBI taxonomy): Eukaryota > Viridiplantae > Streptophyta > Magnoliopsida > Poales > Poaceae > Bonia > Bonia amplexicaulis. The sequence goes on along the minus strand of CM070752.1, from coordinate 16,881,777 downwards.
ACTCCCGCTAATGGTAATCGATTCGATCTGCTAGCTCGAAAAAGCTGATGCTGATATTGAACTCGGTGACTACGTGTAAGGGAGCAACGGGTGCAGACTTGAGTGGCAGGCCCAACGTATCGAAAAATTTCAAGTCTTTGGCCGGAGACATCAGACCAGGTAGGCACGAGCTCACTAGTTGGCTAGACTCTTGAAGCAGCAGGAATACAGGATCAATAGGTAACCTAAAATTTAAGTGGAGAGATTACGCGTTTCTGCGAGGCAATAACTGGTGCAGTTAGCTACAAGCCGACCGGCCGATCGATGAGACCGTGTTATCGCAATCTGGTGAAAGCCCGATGAAAAGAACGGGAGTAAAAGCAACGGAGTAAGAGCCAAGCATGCGTCAGGATTGGCAAATGGACAGTACTGTCGGGTTCGTCCATGTCCTTTCTCTGGTCGGCCGGGCTATCGCGTCCCTTCCACAGTGCCTGACACAGCCGAGGCTAAACGCCACACGCGTCGCTGCGGTTTCCATGGACCACTTGTCTTCTGTTCGCAGCCTCTTTCTTCCACCAGTTTTGAGAGCACGGCCGGCTCCGACCACACAAACGATACCTGGCAGTACTGAGTTGAAGTCTTGGACCAGTTTACTATATCTACGGAAAGCTTCGTATGTACATACTAGTAGCTAGGTTTTGGTTCATGTTGATGAATGATGAACAAAGAATATTTGTCGGTGCCAATCACTTCGATTGATTTGCATTCGAGAAATTAAGTGAGAGATTAACCGTGATGGTAACCGTGATGGTAGGAATAAGTCGCTGGATGCCCATTGATGGTCGAATGCAGCCGCGCGCTAGAGCGATCTCACAGACGGTACAGCGCAGTGCAGGAACGAACTGAACGTGGCGCTGCTGGGAGTCATGAGTTCCATGGAGGGATCCGTGTGGTCAATGGGCATACGTAATTTGATCGGATTGCTGCGCACATCCTGATCACTCGGTATGGACACAATAAAGCCGTGAAGATTGCACTAGGACGTACAAGTTTGTGATGGATGGATCGATCGATGTAGCAAAGCACAACAAGAGGCGGTAGCTAGCAGAGCCAGACTAGCTAGGCGCCTAGGCCTAGGCTAATAGTGTGTTCTAATGTCGCAATCTACATGACGATAGGTAGAAAATCTGTAGCACGGTCTCGATCACATGGAAATACTGAATTAATAGTGGCACGTGATGTACAGAGTAAGTAGAAGATTTTATCTCAAAAAGAGGGGGGAAATCAGCAGAGAACCACCGAGTACAGATAAAGTGGCATCTTTTTATCTAAAACCCAGGAAAAAAAAGATCAACTTGTAGTGGCAATCGAGCACTGGACGACGCTCTAGACGACCTGTGTATGAGATATATCGACGAGTCGGGGTAGCGCCAGCGCTGAAGGCGACGAGATGGTGTGAGGATCGATGCTAACGCGATGGTGGTGTCGGAGGATGCAATGGTGACGGCGGGTTGACGCAGTACAACAAACGCGGCAGCCTGATTTCGGTTTGGGTTTCTGACTTTCCATTTATTTTGTACTATTTATAAATTTTATTTTTTTCTATACTTTTGATATTTTAGTTATTTTGTCAGTTTTTTTTCTATACTTTTGGTTTTTTTAGTTTTTTTATCAGTTCTTTTTTTTCTCGCATTTGTTTGTATTATACGTGATAAGCTAACATGTGTTTTTCTATTTTTAAATATTTTAAAATTTAATTATGTTAAATAAGTATCCGTTAATTATGATGATTTTTTCGATCATTCTGATCTTTTCATTTGTAAACCATCTAAAAAAGCTCTTTTAAACAGGACCGTGGGATATGTGAACATTGAATGCACAGTAGTAAACGTGGGTGTCCTAAACACCAGCTGTGGAATGTGTTGCAATGTTGCGTTCTCTCTCACACACAATTTTAGAGCAAGAACTGGTTAGAATATGGAAAATAATTTCGGTTTAGAAAAAAATTCGAAACCCTCAAGAAATCCGAAAATCAGAAATTTTGAAAAGTTCAAATTTGTTTGAAAATTTCGGTTGAAAAATTCAAACATATAATTTGAATTTAATAAATACGGTTATATGAAAACGGCGAATCTCGAAATCTCGACGAAAGTTTGATCATATCTCAAAAAAATTAAAATGGGCTGATTTTTTTCAAAATAGGGTTTTCTCGAGCGGACCGAGATAACTGAAATTCACCGAATTTTACGGAATTTCGTTTGAAATAGTTCCCCTGGGTTAGAACATATGCGCCCTGGGTTGAGGATCGAAAGCTATTTTGGAGCGGGGGAAATAGAGGGATTCGATCAAAGAAAAGTATCCTATAAGGGCGTTTCGATTGTAGGGCCCGGTGAGCTTTTAACTCTACTCATCACCAGAGTAACCTCGATGCTTTTTCAGTTAAGCAACCCAAATTACTACACCAAATCACCAATGGTTGGATGTATAGAATGCTGCCAACTTATTAGGGATCATCGTTTCCCTTTCAAAAAATGTCTATTGCAGTCTTGGAGGCATTTGGAGGCGCTGCCGTATACCACTAAGAATTGACCGGGTCGTCGCCATGGCTTGCCGACTTGTCACCTGCCAGCAGGGCCATACGGTCGGGGATCTCATTAGGCCATTGATCTGTGGCGTCATGAGCTCATGACCAAAATACAATGCTTTATAGTATATCAAATTAAGAGCACGTACTACACATACCTTTCTCTAGCAGAACACGTAAATTTGCCGCTATAGCGAACGTGCGCTTATCGCTCCAGTTTTCTTTTCTGAACAGTCAGTAGCAGCTCCGTATATAAAAGAGGGCTGAGGACTAGCAAGACCACACACACCACCTCACGTAGCTAGCAGTGAGGAGCGAAGCTGGTACGCTTATTCGCTAGAGGCCTAGAGTAGAAACAATAACAGAGAGCTAGCGCGAGAAAACTGAGCAAGAGAACGTCACACCAGGACACGGCCGGTTAACTTTGCCGGGGAACTACATCCAAATTAACACGTCAGCTCCGGACGCGCCATGAGCTCGGACGCCGTCCCGGTCGCTGTGGCGCCGGCGAAGCGCCCTCCCATCAACAAGTACGCCTTCTCGTGCGCCCTCCTCGCCTCCATGAACTCCGTCCTCCTCGGTTATGGTACGTTCGTACGTGCATGAGCTTGCATTTCCACCTCTAACTATCACCATCGATCGTACGCGCATGCAAGCATGTAACCGGTTAAGATCGATATATGCTAACGACGTCCTTGATCTCTCTCTCTCTCTCTCTCTCTCTCTCTGTGTGTGTGTTCGTGTTCGTGCGAGCAGATATCTCGGTGATGAGCGGCGCGCAGATATTCATGAAGGAGGACTTGAAGATCACGGACACGCAGATCGAGATCCTCGCCGGCGTCATCAACATATACTCGCTCTTCGGCTCGCTGGCGGCGGGCCTGACGTCCGACTGGCTGGGCCGGCGGTACACCATGGTGCTCGCGGCCGCCATCTTCTTCACGGGCGCTCTCCTCATGGGCCTCGCCCCGAACTACGCGTTCCTCATGGTCGGCCGCTTCGTGGCCGGCATCGGCGTCGGCTACGCGCTCATGATCGCGCCCGTGTACACGGCCGAGGTGGCGCCTACCTCGGCTCGCGGCTTCCTCACCTCGTTCCCGGAGGTGTTCAACAACAGCGGCATCCTCCTCGGCTACGTCTCCAACTTCGCCTTCGCGCGCCTCCCCGTCCATCTGAGCTGGCGCGCCATGTTCCTCGTCGGCGCCGTGCCGCCCATCTTCCTCGGCATCGCCGTCCTCGCCATGCCGGAGTCTCCCAGGTGGCTTGTCATGCGGGGCCGCATCGAGGACGCGCGCCGAGTCCTCCAGAAGACCTCCGACTCGCCCGACGAGGCCGAGGAGCGACTCCTCGACATCAAGAAAGTCGTCGGCATCCCCAACGACGTGTCCGACGCCGACGACGTGGCCGCCATCGTCCGCGCGAACAAGGGCTCACGCGGCGAGGGGGTGTGGAAGGAGCTGCTGATCAACCCGACCCGGCCGGTGCGCCGCATGCTCATCGCCGGGCTCGGCCTCATGTTCATCCAGCAAGCCACGGGCGTCGACTGCGTCGTGATGTACAGCCCGCGGGTGTTCGAGCGGGCCGGCATTAAGTCGAAGACCAACTCGTTGGGGGCCTCCATGGCGGTGGGCGCGTGCAAGACGTTCTTCATACCGATCTCGACGCTCCTCCTCGACCGCGTCGGCCGGAGGCCGCTGCTCCTCGCCAGCGGCGGCGGGATGGCCATATTCCTGTTCACGCTGGCCACGTCTCTGCTCATGATGGACCGGCGCCCGGAGGGGGAGGCGACGGCGCTAGGCGCAGTGAGCATCGCGGCGATGCTGTCATTCGTTGCGTCGTTCGCCTCGGGGCTGGGCCCCGTCGCGTGGGTGTACTGCTCGGAGATCTACCCGCTGCGGCTGCGGGCGCAGGCCGCCGCCATCGGCACGGGGCTGAACCGGATCATGAGCGGGGCCACCACCATGTCCTTCCTCTCGCTCTCCAACTCCATCACCATCGCCGGGAGCTTCTACCTCTACGCCTGCATCGCCGCCGCCGGGTGGGTGTTCATGTACTTCTTCCTGCCGGAGACCAAGGGCAAGAGCCTGGAGGACACCGTGAAGCTCTTCGGCAAGGACACGGACAACGAGGACGTGGGCCGCCATGAGCGCAACAAGTCCACTGAGCTGAGTGCTCAACAGTGATCGAGTAAGCTATGCACGCCCGTACACATGTCGTCCGATCCGTGTGTGGTCGAAGCTGTTCCGAAAAGCTTCGATAGTATATTGTTGTTTGGCGATTCTTCAGATTCTGGCCATTTAGATTAGATTTCTAAACTTTAGATCTCATGCACAGTAGCTGTGTAGGCCTGAGACAACATCTAGGGACATTGAGCGCTTTACAGGGGGAAAGGTCACCTGGTAATCCCACGTAAAAAGGTCGCATATCATTCGCCGTCGCGGTTACGCAGCTCGGGACGGATCTTTTCACCCTGCAGCATTCGACCGGCGAATTCTCGATGAAAAGGTGTGAGGGCTTTTGTTGGCAGCATTGAGATCAAGGAGGCCATGCATACTCTGATCGATGTTTTGAATGTAAATTTTATCGAGTGTACGTGACTACGTGTTCCCGTTCTAGTGTTACTGTGGCAGTGTAATATTGTATGGTAAGTAGTATATCTACTGGTGTACATGCCTGCTATATATATTATGGGAGTGACTATTGCACAGGTAAATGAAATTTTTTTATCTCTCAATTATCTGAAGTTACACTTTCAATCATCTAAAGTTGCATATGATTTTTTTAGAGGGGGCTGCAACTTCAGTTGATTTACTCTGAATCACCTCAAGTTGCAGGTGTTTTTTTGGAGGGTGCTGCAATTTTAGTTAATTGAGAATACAATTTCATATAACTAAGAGATAAAAAATTTAGTCGACTGTGCAATAGCAAAATCAATGTATTATATATACGACTGAGCTAGCCATATTTCCTTGTGTGCGTGGTTCCTTGCTTAATTACATTGTTTCGTTTTGTTACTGTAGTGAGGCAGAAACCTGCATGTTCATCCGATCCCGACATGTTAGGCTTGTACAACTTTTTTTTTCCGGTAGTGATTCATTAGGGTTTGTGTTGCTAAGCGTGCATGGCGCACGCAGTGCCACCAGCACACGAGCTTGCTCCTGCTCTGTGCACAGTCTTGTACAGCTTGGGTCTAGAGGAATAGTAGTTTTGATTAAAAGGAATTATATATTAGTACGAATGGATGGTGATAGAACAGGCTTATTCTTTTATACTTTGGTTTATAACTTTTGACTCTGACTTATATTTTTTAGGCTATTAATAAAAGAGTATAGAGTAACAGAAATTCGTGTACAATTTTGGCCGATATAAATGAAGTCACTCCAATGTATGCTACAATTAATTTGTAGACCTACATTTAAAAGACACTTCATTTAAAAGCTAATTATTGTAGAAAAGACGAAAATCAGATTTTAGAAACTAAAAAACAGAGGCGCCTCTACATCATAAGGCAAAAGTATTCTTGCGGCAATTTGTAAATAAAATTCACCCAAAATTCAATTGTAAACAATATAATTATTCAGTTTATCACTATTTCTGTTTTTAGGTTAAAAACTCTATTTTGTAAATATATTTATATTTCTTTCTGCATCCCTTCATCTGTGGCAGCGGCACTCCATATGTCCTGATCTCATACTCCACTATGCTGCACACCTATACCACACACAGGTGATCCCAAGCTGGTCGATCGCAGATATAGAGTAACCAACCTGTTGATCGTTTAGTTAGATGCAACATTTTTTTTACGGAAGAGCAGGTGAGCTACTGTACCATTGCATTAAAGAACCTCGATGACCGGCTACAAAAGATAACGGTGATGACTATTACAAAAGATAACGGTGATGACTAAGTCCCACTTTATGAGGAGATTTATTGCGGAAAATTGAATTGTTTCTTACGAAATTTATATGAATTGAGATGACTAAAATGAAGAGCAGCTTCGACGACTAAATGTGCAATATAAATGTGCCTTTTATTATATTTGATAGCTGGTACTTCCTCAGATACTACAAAAGTGCACACTAAATCTAACCTTGGGTTTACAAGTGAAAGCGTGTTGTGTTTTGAGAAAAATCACACAAGAAATTAATTAATGAATCAAGGATTACATATATATGTCTTTTCTTTGTATATCTAAACAACCGGTTTATAGAAACAATATCCGAAAGATAAAGAAGGAAGAGATCTAAAAGGATACGCGTGATCTGTGACACGTAACACCACGGCAAGTCGACTACGACAGATCGATCATGGCAAAATGATCATGGATGATCTGAGCTATAGTGCATGGTTGATGGTCGGAGATATATATATAGTGCGTCTCTAGTATCAATAAACTATTGTGGATTTGTGCCAATTAGATGCTTTAACTACCGAGTAAACATATGTATAAAGTAGCTTGTCAATTGTCATGTCATGGCTCTCAAAACAAAGCTGTCATATCATGGCCGTGAGGCCTGCTAACATATCCAGCCGTTTGAATTTTGTTGGTGGCTTGAATATTGAGGCAGAATCGACATGTTCTTCACGATTTATTAGATTTTTATAAAGCTCGGGTCACAAATTACGATGGATTATTTCCTGGCCTCGTTAATGCGATGATTGGTATTTTATAAGGAGGCGAAGCCACAAGACAGCAACAACGCCGAAGGGCAGCAGTGAGGCCTGGGCCAGCCTTCATGAATGTCTCACGCCCTGGCTGACAACAGTGCACACTGCACAGCCCAAGCGAACATTTCAGCCCAGCACGCAGGAGGGAAGTGGCCGAGGGCGGCCGTTCGCAGGCAAACGGGCCACGGGAAGGGTCAGCCGGCCACACGATGACGCACAGGCTAAGCGCGGCGCGGTCGCCGGTGCATGGCATCGGAAATTGCCCGCCCGGGCGGCACAGCAACTGCTGCTGTTCTGTGTTGTCCCTTTTTATCAAGTCAGATACTACTAGACCCGTTTATATTAGTTTTTGTTTTAGAGAAGCCGTACGGAGAGATATTCACGTGTGATTTTGGTCAATATAAATGAAGTCACAACAATATCTACTACAATCAAAGATATTTATTATAGAAAAGCGGCTTTTACAAGTCAATACTAACATATATCCAATCAGGATTTACTATTAACAACAGTAGAATTTGCACTTCTTTATTCTGGAATTTTCAATCTGAAACACCAATTACATGGATGAAGTTTGTTCATTTTCAGGCTGAAAAACTTTTCGCATCTACTATACATAACTTATCCTGATTAAACAAGCAGATTGTAAGGCTTGCATTGTGGTACCACGAAAGCATCCTAGCTAGAGCATCTGTTTAGTACTATTACAATGCTCTCATGCAAACGGAATTGCATAAACCTGAAAGCAATATTGCTAAAGTGGAGTAACAAAATCATGCTTTCAAAATGAACATTAGCAATCTCAAGACATATCGTCATGAGAGTCCATCCAGACGATGAGTTAGATGGATAAATCCCACTGCAGCGTGCAGCCCACCTCACTACAACGCACGGACACACCTCACAAGCCACAAGACTACAGCGAGCTACCGCCTCTCCGGCCGTCGTCACCACGGCACGTTGCGCCCATGCACGGACACCATGCCACGGCCTCCCACGTCGCACACGCCGCCCATCACCGAACCCTGCATAGTGCCTACATATGAAGCGCCGAAGCCTTCGACCACTTCGCATACCGCGCGAGGGCGGAGTAACGAAGAGCGGGGACATGGCGGTGGCGACGGCTCGGTGGCTCGTTCTGCTTCTGGCCGTCTCGGTCGCGTGGGCGTCGGCCGCGGCGCACGAGAAATGGAGGCTGAGCGGTGGGGTGGGTGGCCAAGTTGTCGAGAAGGAGAGGCGGAGGGTGGTTGCAGCAAGCGAGGCCGGCACGGTTACGGCCGTGGATGTTGCCGACGAAGCGGGCACGGCGTACAGGCTGCAGTTCATCACGATGGATCCCGGCGCGCTGTTCCTGCCCGTGCAGCTGCACGCCGACATGGTGTTCTACGTGCACAGCGGTAAGTACAATCCATACATATGCTGATATGCGATATGTACTTAATTTAAGAAGGGTTGTGATAAATTTATCGATATTTTTTTCCAAACAATCATCCTAATTTCTAATTTTTGGATATGCACGAAAGTTAAAGACGCCACCATCTCCATCTTCTTCTCCGGTAACCCTTTCTTCCTCCTTGCCGGCGAACCCGAAGGAAGAATCCCACCCGCGCCTAGGGTTCACCGTTTCCCTCGGCATAGAGGGGACCAGGGGGCGGTGGCCCGACGGTGGGTGACGGTGGGGCAACGGGGGATAGGAGTAGGAGGGTGGTGGCGGTGTCGGAAGGCGGTGGCGGAAGATACTAGTTATTAGATTGGTTGGGGTGGGGCGCCACGACCGTAGGCGGTGGAGAAGGGGGCGGGGTGGTGGTGGGAGGTGATCCGAGCTGCTTCGATGAGAAAGGAGAAGAAGGCTGTGAGAGAGGGGCAGAGGGAGCGGCGTGGGGTGGGAGGTGGCGCGGAGGGAGGGCGCGGGGTGGAAGACGGTGGGGTCGAGGGATAGAGTTAGGGTTAGATAAATTATATAGTAAGAGAGAAAAGGATTAGAACATTTGTATCTTAATCTAAGGTCACAAAATTTGGATGATTATTTAAAGAAATATCTGAGCAATTACTAGACACCCATTTAAGAAATCTACATTGTTAGTACTTAGATGTACTTGACTAGCTATTTTCTTTGTAGAAAGAAAGTTTAGAGCACGGTGGAGAAGTTTTCTAAAAGTACACTTGTTAATGTGACTAATACTGTGATTTGTGGGGGCAGGGAGGGGTAAGGTGATTTACATAGAAGAAGGGAACAGCGAAACCGGTGGTTCCCTCGTAGTGGAGAGAGGAGACGTCTACAGCTTCGAGCAGGGAACCGTCCTATACATCCAGAGCTACCCCGACGCAACGAGAGAGCGTCTTCGGATTTACGCCATCTTCACTAGCGACGGCATCAACGCCGATGATCCCTCGGTACAAACAAATCTTTCCTCGCACAATTGACTCTCCTGCTTGCTTGTTGGTGATCTGTCAATTTGTTCATTCTAGTGATGAGTATTTTGCATCCATGCAGAATCCAAAGTCGGAAGCTTATTCGAGTGTTAGTGACCTACTGAAAGGATTTGAAGTAGAAGTTCTTCGATCGGGATTTGGGGTAAGTATAAAAGGCTATAATCGTACATAACCACATATACACATGTCTCTTGCCATCTAGAAATTGCTACATCGATTACATTAAATTGTTCGTCTTCCTAAGGCTTCTCGTGAAGTGGTGGAAGCGATCAAATCGGCGCAGAGCCCACCATCGATCATACCTCACAATCCAGAGGACGAGGACGAGGAGTCGAATTGGAAGGAAGACATCTTTGATGCGCTGTGGGGTGTCCGAGACCCGCACTTCCTGAACAAGAAGAAAAAGAAGGATAAGCATAAGGACAAGCATAAGCACAAGAAGGACAAGAAGTACAAGACCAATACGTTCAACTTCTTCTCCGGCAAGCCCGACGTCGAGAACTGCTACGGATGGAGCCGATCAATGACCAATGAAGATCTCCAGACCCTGCAGGGATCCAACATTGGCATGTTCATGGTGAACTTGACCACGGTGAGCACATTGGACATTTCTCGCTCTTGCTGCATTTAGTAGCTAAGATAGAAAGTTTCCTCTGATCAATTTGCAGGGCGCCATGATGGGGCCTCACTGGAATCCGAAAGCGACGGAGATCGCCATTGTGACCGACGGTGAAGGGATAGTGCAGACGGTCTGCCCGAGCAGCCCGTCGGGCGAGAGCAAAAGAGGCCACCAAGAGGGGCCTGGTGGTGATCACGGTGAGGGCATCAGGTGCAGGAACTCGGTGTTCAGGGTGAAGGAAGGCGACGTCTTCGTGGTGCCGAGGTTTCACCCGATGGCGCAGATATCGTTCAACAACGATTCGTTTGCATTCGTCGGGTTCAGCACCGAAATGGGGCGCAACCACCCGCAGTTCTTGGCCGGGAGTCGGTCGGTGCTGCAAGTCATCGGCAAGGAGATATTAGCGCTGTCGCTGGGCCAGAACAACTCTACCGCCGTGGAGAGGTTGCTGTCTGCGCAGCGCGACTCGGCCATACTGGCGTGCACCTCGTGCGCAGAGGAGCTGGAGAAGAAGGCGGAGCAGGAGGAATGGAGACGGCGCAAGGAGGAGGAAGAGGAGGAAGGGAAGGGAAAGGGGGAGCAAGAGGAGGAAGAAAGGAAGAGAGAAGAAGAGTGGAAAAGAAGAGAGAAAGAAAAGGCAAGGAAAGAACAAGAGCAGCAGGAAAGGAGGAGAGAGGAAGAAAGGAGGAGGAGGAAGCAAGAGGAGGAAAGGAGGCAAAGAGAGAAGGAAGAGCAGAGGAAGCGGGAGGAGGAAGAACATAGGAAGCGGGAGGAGGAAGAACGAGCAAGAAGAGAGCAAGAAGAGGAGGAAGAAAGGAGGAGGAGAGAGCAAGAGGAGGAAAGGAGGCAGAGAGAGAAGGAAGAGCAGAGGAAGCGGGAGGAGGAAGAGCAGAGGAAGCGGGAGGAGGAAGAACGAGCAAGGAAAGAGCAAGAAGAGGAGGAAGAAAGGAGGAGGAGAGAGCAAGAGGAGGAAAAGAGGCAGAGAGAGAAAGAAGAGCAGAGGAAGCGGGAGGAGGAAGAACGAGCAAGGAGAGAGCAAGAAGAGGAGGAAGAAAGGAGGAGGAGAGAGCAAGAGGAGAGCGTAGAGAAGCGCACTATCGCTCGTCCAATAATCTGAAGAAATGCTACCATGTCCGTAATGGTGGCGTGTTCAAGAGCGCCTGAGCAGTGTTCCCGAGTCACCTCGCATGCTTTCTGCTCTACTCTTTCCTCCGTATTGCCGTATAAATAATGGTGGCCTCAGTCATGTAGAGGGCGAGTCTACTTGCGTAGTTTTGTTGTGCTGTGTGCACTGTGTGGCTCTATTTTGCTGTAGCTCGTGTGTCAACTATGAAGTGCTTCAATGCTTGGCCCTGCTTGTGTTTAGTAGCCATGAGCTCCTAGTCCAACCTACTTTGGTGGTCCGAGTCTTCGTGCCTTAAAATATCGTAGTAACGCATTTGCGCAAATCCTCGCAGGTTACAGCATACGGAAAAATGAAGAAAATCCAATGGAAGGACCTCACAAGAGACGCCATTTGTCGTTGAGATCATCTCGTGAGACCCTATTTGTTGTTGGATTAAAATGATCAACCTTAATCTAACGGCTGATGGGGAGAAGCCCTTTCCCATACAACTCCTTTCCACGGGAAACTATATAGCTAAGCAGCCACCCCGGGCTCGTTGTTGTTTGCGAGGTCTCGATACCCACTTTTCATTCCATCTATGGGAATATGATGATTTATAAACCGTCCACAACGAGCAAAAGGTTCATGTTTGAACACGGCAAAACCAATTGACTTATAAAAGGGCAATTGACTAATAAAAGGGAAGGAGCTTTCTACCAATCTGTGAATCTAGCCATAGATTGTCAAGAAGACACATCAAGAAGCAATGAACTCGATAGAAGTAGAATGCCACATAGCGTGCCCTATCAACCATAGGGTTTTCCATTACCGGTTATTATTTTTTACTGGAGGGGGGCGGTTAGCCCGATTCAGCCGATTATCAGTTTTTTGGGAGTAATTTGGACCGAAAAAATTGAATGAAATTTGAAATTTAAATAAAAATCGACCGATTATTGTCAAAAATCGGTTAAAACTGGGTTGAAAAAAAATAAAAAAAACGGCCGGAAAATCGACGTCCAGAACTAGATGAACAAGATTGCTGAACTGGATGAACATTACAGAAAATAGAACCCATTTGCAGGATTTACAAAACAAAAGCATCCAGATTGCACATAGCAAAAGCATTCAGTTTTGATACAACAAAACATGAACAGGATTGCTTTGATTGCATAACAAAAGCAAAAGCATCTAGACTGGTAGTCACATGAACAACATAAATGACCAACTACTAATAAACCATGTTATGCATGATGATTTGTTTCCTTCCATCTGAGGCTTTGTTCCATACTTCCATATGCCAAAATATTCATTTCAACTACTGGATATGTCTAATGCACCAGAAGGATGAACAAAGACAATTGATAGTACCAATGACCAACTACTAATCAAGCAGTGTGTCGATGCTACATTGCTACATTTGCACATACACAACATCAATCAAGCAGCATCACTATCTCAATGCCGATGATCTTGAACTTAAAGTAGCCGAACTGCTGGACTGATGCTGTCTCCATCGCTGTCTTGCCCCCTCCTCCTGCCGCCTGAGCTGCCGACTTCAACCCTCCCCCCACTGCCCGAGCAGCCATCCTTGGCCCTCCCCCCACCGCCCAAGCCGCCACCAACCACGCCTCTTGCACTGCCACCCACCATGCGCTAAGCCATGGGAGAAGTAGATCTCGTCAAGCCACACAGGAGGGGGCGGATCCGAGCGAGGGGAGCGAAAGAGATCGCCGCGTTAGAGTAAGCCGACCGCCAACCACCACATAGAATAGAGCGAGCTCATGAGAGAGAACAAGTGCGATCTGCGATGCAAGACATCGTGAGAAAAGCCGTCACCTAGGTCAGGCCACTCGGCCAACCTAACAGGCCAGTTCGGGCCAGGCGTCCATATGAAATGGGCCAAAATATTTGGGCCCAGTTTATCTGCCAACCGGACCTAGCCAGCAAAACGAAAAACCGGTGATAATCAGCCCCTACCAGCCGAAAAAAAATCCCTACCAGTATGCCAGTAACCATCGTTGGAATTTAATAACGCAATTGAGGACCAAAGAAAGAAAGAATGAAATAGGCTACAATCCACCAGGAGATAACAAAGGTAGTAACATAATCGATTTCAGTTTATGTTTCGTAGCCACCATTATGCTGCGGCCCTGATCTGTCCAGCAATGCGCGTGTACCTAAACCCATTGAAAACCGAAGCACATGGCTTAGGCAACGCGCATTTTCCACCCTGATTTAGCATCAGATGACTGATTGTATGCCAAAATTGGTTCCGAAAGCTCATGACTAGCACTTGCAACAGCAAATATCTGTACAAAATGTTAATCCGGGAGGTGTGACCACAGTTCTCACAGGTACCATCGAAGCAACTGGATGGACAGGCTTCTTCACACATGTATAGCCATTCCCTTGCTTGACATGCTGTCAAGGATGTCGTTCAGTTCTTGGCACAATCCAGCAATCTGCGAGTGTCAAGTACAACCAGGGTTTAGCAATCCATGGATTGATTTTCTAGTTACTAGTTGCATTACATTGCAGGTACTTGTAGAGACAGATTTGATGCCGAGGGACGTCCAGGTGAGTTCAAACCACTTTTTTGACATGTAAAGCTAAGAAGCAGTGAGCAGCTAAACTAACCTGTTGGTCCCACTGCTGCAGCTCTTCAGTGTCGTCCTCAAAATGTATCACAGCTTCAACCTGTAAAACAAAAGACACGAGCGAATCCCATATCAATAACTCAAAATTATACCACAAAATGGCACATCATGATGGTACGGTAAAATTTCAGAATTCTATGCTTGAACAGCAAATAGCGCGATGCTGAGAAAAAAAAGGGAATTGTTAAAATACCTGATCAATTGAACCCCGCATTCTATCTTCGTAAATCATTCGAGATGCTATCTTCTCAGCCTGCCAGTATCAAAGTCACTAGTAAGAAGGCTCGAATTTAAATGGTTGCATAGCATATCCCAGAATCTAAGTTTATAACTAAACATGGTATGAAGGATTGAATCATAGTTATTAAGGCGGTGTGGTGAGGCACGGCAACTCACCACCTTCATACAACAATATCGTTTATGGCGCGCGGCGTGACAACACCATACACACATTTTAATTAGTCTGGTAGCAAATTAAATCGACGAATTTTAATTAGTCTGGTAGCAAATTAAATCAACGATGTAGTAGAACATGCATATATTGATTTTGTCTATTCTTAAGCCCATATAGCACCATCATCTACCAATGTACTTTCTCACATATAGCACCCATCGCCTTGTAACTTGCAAGTTGCAACAAGTAACAAATAATACGCGCAATGTTTTAAATCATCTGACCGCAATTAATTTGCTCTAATCCAAAATAATTATGAGTGGGTTTCTACAATTTAAATACAATTAACAAAAATTATCCGAGTATTTGAATATACCATGGAGCAGTCTAAACGATGGTACACAAATTTTAATATGTACGTGTACAAGTTTTAATCTACTGACGGCACTAGATTTATTCTAATAATCTTGAACAAATATTAATGGGTTTCTACGATTTAAATATGACTAACCAAATTAATAGGGTATTTAATCCTGCAATAGAACGATTTAAATGATAATGCGTGAATTTAATTGTTCACGTTTAACCTCTCTTCTAACCTTTCTCCTCTCTTTATTTCATTCGGCCAAATGGCCTTAGCCATTTACTGGCTCTCCTTCCCCCTTATCTCTTCTCTCTCTCCTCTCTTCTTCATTTCCACTCACCTCTCCTCTCAATTTCTCTACCCTCTGGTCATGGCTTCGCTCAGCGCCGCCCAGCCCCTGGCTACAACGCCTCCGGTCATCTGCGCCCTTGGGCTCGGCCTCCTACTCGCCGGCCTCCTCTCTCTAGTGCATCTCCTCCAATCCAGCCTCCTCTCCTGCGCCTGCGACCTCCTGGCGCCGGCTGACTGGAGTCTCGGCAACAGAGGAGGCGACGGAGAGCTGGCCGACGAAGCAGGAGCCGGCAAAGCAGAGGAGGCTCGATCTGGCGGAGGAGACCGGATCCGGCGAAGGAGACCGCGGATCCGACGGTGGATCCGGCGGTAGCAACGGCAAATCCGGCGACGGCGGCGACACCTCGCCTTTTGGGCGGCAACAGAGACTTCTCCCAAAACCCCAACCCGTGAGCTACTGAGGTATGCATCTGGACTAGAGTCTTGACTCGAGTGACTTTCAACTCCCCCCTATGGCGTCTGCCACCGACGCCTTACCGCCATAACACCACCACAACGCCGCCACAATGCCATATTGCCTCCATGGCGGACGCTATATGCCGCAGGGCCATGCCGTCCCTCCAATCCGCCACGTCGATATACCGACGACATATTGCCGATATACCGACGCCTCAACAACCATGGATTGAACAATACATGCCAGCTGTTTTGTGCCTCATATACTGTAAAAACTACATGCACACATAATCAAGCAAACCATTAATTGTTTTTTTTAATTTTTATACCAGTAGATACTGAAATAAGAACGAGTCAAGCCAAACATACATGTCCATCTTCTGGTTTGTGAAATTATTATGCTTCCTTTCTTGCTTCACAACAATTTTTAAGTCTTCTTTTACAAATCAAAAGCAAACTTGGCAGGCAGACCAGATTGCTGGTAGGTAGAGTTCAGGGAAATGAAAAAATCAACACATTTGCCAAGAGACTTACCTTCCTAGGGTCAATGCCCAACAATGTTCCAAGCTCATCAAAGCTGCAGAAATAAGTCGATGGTTTGTTAGAATGAGTGAATCATAATTAATCCAGGAAAAAAAAATCAGTGAATCAATTAACCTGATATTAGTGTAAAGTTTGCTAGCACTAAGGAGATTATGCTCAATCATCGCCCGGTCAAGCACAGTAGACTTATCTGGTAACAGAGCTTTCTGGTGAACAATAGAAAACTCCAGTCAAGAATATCACAAATGACAACCTATCTTGCAAGAGAGTATGAAGGTTCACTTACTTGATGCGGCCTCAGCTCCTCCGCAAATGCATCAATTTCTGGTTTCCTCAAAATCCTTTCAAGATAAACCTGAATATTTGAATAAAGTAGAAAGCTTATCAATAAAGAGAACATATGTTCCAAGAGATAATGCCAGGGGAGTATTTCAACATCAGATACCTTCTGCAGTATTGGGTATATCTTCAGCTTCGAGCATCTTTCATCCTGAAAGGGGCAAAGAATAATAACGTAATTTAAGTGTCATTATGATAAGTTGGATGTTATGCAAAACAAATGTGTTTCAGATAACTAAAACACTGTAGAAACAAAGTGTTGGTTTCAACTTTCAAGCCCCATAGATACGACCAAAAATATAATCATTTGGAGATCAGAAAACCGTATAGATTGCTGGCATTGGATAGTCTGAAAGAGCCACTGAAACTAGATGTTAGGATTTTTTAATTAATTTTAACAAAATAATTACCAAAAAAGCATAAAAACTAACTGGTTGAAGGAATGTTGATGTTAGTAAATCAGTATCAAAGTGGATACTTTCACAGAACAGGGTGTTTTGGACCTTGAATGAAGTTATCCAGCACTCAGTTTAACAATGCCAGGTTTCCAGAATTTCAGGAGGCAATTTAATTTGTTTTATATTATATTGTTCTTTTTATTTTCAGATAATAGGACAACTGTTAATCTGGTGGATACGTAATGGGGTGTTTGGTTTGAGAAACCGGATAGTGAATGGACCATCCGATCCTAGCTCCCAACCCAACCACTTGTTTGGTTTGAGGAATGGAATGGGTTGGTCCGCCACCAAGCACAAGGCTAATTCAAAGTGAGAGATTGGGTCATCCCACCTCAAACGAGGTGGTGATCCCTCAAACAAAACACCCCATAAATTGATATTTGAGAAAAGGAAACAAAGGGGGACATCACAAGACCATTGTATTAATAAGCTAAAACCGCAACTCATGCTAGTTAACAACTTAACTCGGTCTGTTTAAAACTCTAAATATGTGACAGCTCTAGAAAGCTGCAAGCCATTAATTGTTTCCAACTGGCAAACACAGGATGGGGAGAGAGCTAAGACAATCATGACGCTACCAGAAGTTATTGCAGCAATAAATGAAAAGAGATACCTTGTACAACGTAGCAAGAACACGAGAGCGTTGTGGACCAGCACCAGCCAATATTGTGCACATCACAGCAGCACTAAGAGCTTGCTCCAGAGCATTTTCATCGATCTCTCTGAGATTATATGCAAAGAATATTCCATCAGGAAAATTGCTTAATTAATCGCACATAGCCAACATGTAATATCTAAAATATGGCTAGCAAGTAGGGCAATTCAAATACATGCAATATGTAAAATATTGAAATATTGCAAGAAGAGTGTAGAAATATAAAATAGGCACCATCGCACCAGCAAGACAACAGATGAACATACAAGACAGATTTTTTAAGAGGTAAGAATAGCAGGCAAACAGATTGCAAAAGGGAAAAATCTGAAACTGAATGGAGAAAGCCTTACTCATCTCCAATTTGGCGTTGTTCAATCTGAGAGATATCGTAATATCGAAGTGCAGCTTCCAAGAATCTTCGCTTTAGATCCAAAATTCTTGCATAACAGACCTTGAAACAATACAAAACAGAGAGGTGAAGTAAACCTTTTGTTTTTAAAGTAGGCACAAAAATTGTTCAATTGTTTCTGCACCAACAAACCTTGTACTGTAAGTTTAGAACTTCATGGTGACTGTTTGTGATCAAAAACGAAGCTTTGTTAATAAAAGCTTCAGCACTCACTGCATCATCATCCTACGAACGAAGATCTACATTAGTCCAGCCGACACTATGCAATGATGATAACAGGCAAAGAACACTAACCTCCAAATAGAGTCGTGCAATCTGGACACATTTGGATAATTTGTTCGTGTCATCAAGCATCCTGATTTTAAAGAATGGTCAGAATTCCCATGACTAAGAGAAAATTCTGTTCACATGTTTGGAGAGAGAAAAGTCAGTTTCTACCTGATTCCTGAGTCCAAGTCAATCCCACTAAGCATCTGTGCTGCTTTCGACCATTGCTGTTCAGATTCATACAGTTCTGCAAGCTTCTCTCTAATCACTACTACCTGTGAATACATAACCAGCAAAGTCACAGATTAAGAACATTACAGAAGTTCTCTACATAATGCTAACGAAGTTCAAACACGAAGTAAACCAAAAGGAGTTAATTCAGAAGCTATAAACTCTAAGAGAAACTAACATTATATCAGTTATGCGTCACGGCCGTGCCCATGGGGGTGCAAGCCGTGCGACCGTCTGAGGCCCCCAATTTTGTGGCCTCAAAAATCAGCCCAACAGAGAAGGCCCATGTATTCATGTGAGGCCGAGCGCAGATAGGGGTGAAACGGATCGGATACGGACGGATAATATCTCTACCATATTTATTTTCATATTTTTTCGAATACGGATACAAATACGGATAACTCGAATACGAATACAAATACGAATAATATCGAATACAGATACGGATCGAATACGAATCGAAACGAACACAGTCACGAATATTTATCGGAACATGAAAACCCCTTAAACTATACATCTAAAATTAACGAAAATACATAAATAGTTCATTTTGTCAAAATATTCATGAAATCTAAACAAGCATAGACTTTTTATCCATAATAAATATACCCAATAGTCGATCATAACATAACTACATAAGTAGCAACAACATGCAATTCATGGAATACACATGATGACATAATAGCAATTTGAACAAGCATAAGAACATTTCATTCCTCCATTTCATCCACCAAGTCCTCCATGATAGCAATTTAAATAAGCATAAGAATACTAAGCTATCAGATCCGTATCCGTATCCGCCAGATATCTTGGGCTAAAATCCGGATATCCGGTTTCAGATTATCCGGATTATCCGTATCCGTATTCGACGGATACTAGGTTTATCGATTCGTATCCGTATCCGATAAAAAAAATCTGTATCCATATCCGATCCGAGAACTATCCGAAAAAAATCCGATCCGACACAACCCGTATCCGTCCGGATCCGACGGAAACTATCCGATCCGTTTTCACCCCTAGCTCGAGTCCACGCGTGCGTCTCCGCGCTGACGACTTCGCATGCGTGGCGCAGATTCTCGGCCCGAGCCCCGAGGCCCCACGGCGTTCAGATCTCTCTTGTATTCGGGACTTTCGATTCGTGTTCGTCTCGCTCGCCGAAGGCCGGCCGTGGCTCGTCAATGTCCATTCATCCAGGCCGTGCCGTTACTTAGAGCTTTGTATGGGGCCTCCAAATTTTTCACGGCACACGAATATGCGTGGTAGAGAAAAAACACCCAAAATTGGCATTCTCTAGAAGACAATTTACATGCAGATACTGAAATAACAGTGGCCCTTCCACAAACATGAATGCATAAATTCTTCATACCCTTTTTTCTGCATGATTATGATTATACGTCAAACAGCTTTGATCTTTATGTTCTTCCAAAAGTAGGAATTTTGTAAAAAGAAATAAAACAATCCAGTTTTCTTTGACTTTTGTAATGGCTATTACCTAGGAATGAACAGCTAAGAGTCTAAGACTACTGACATAATTACCTTAATTGCAATCAAGAGAAACAACATTACTCAATTGCTAGCTTTACTGGGTGCTTTCAGCAGCTTGACAAAGTTCAAGCCCGTGAAACAGTATAAATTGCACGTGGAACAAGAACTCTTAATCAGTAACACTAAAGAAGTAGTATATAGATATTTAAATTTCTGTAATGAAATGCATACAAGCATGGATCATGTGGAATGAAGCAATCTATAGATATTTAGATTTCTGTAATGCAACGCATATGGGCATGGATCTTGTGGCAATAGTAATTCCCTGTATTGCATTATTCTCTCTACTTATATCCACAATTATGAACTATGAAAGAACAAAAACCACGAAGAAAAATGTTACACAGAATCTGCGGGATTAAGGTTACACAAAACAAAATGATTTATTCCAAAACTCAGCACAGATGCATCCTAATCAATTGCACTGCCAACTTTTGCTACAGTCAGTCTCTGCATCCCCAGAAATTCAATGCTTACTAGATTGATTAATAACTCATCATATACAAGGTCTCAGAAAATATACCAAATTCACTAAAAGATTATATCCATAAAAGTAATTATATAAGAACACGAGTCCCTCAATGGTGGCAGCAGCAGCAGAATGCATTGCATTTTTCTCTCTAGTCTTTAACTACCACCAATTACTCAACATAAGTTAATGATATGGACCAACAAGCTTCAGGGTATTAGTCTTGACTGGCAATTTTACTCTCCCTCTCTGATCTCTAAATACCACCAACTTAAGTTAACTAATAAGCACTTGTTTGGATAGGGAGGGGTTAGACCAAATCCCTCTGGATTGGAAAGGATTTTAGTTCAAATTTTCTATCCATCCAAAGGGATTAGACCTAATCCCTATCTAACCAAACAGGCCTTCAGGGAATTCGCCTTCCTCTGTAATTTTCCTCTTCCTCTCTAGTCTTGACCTACCACCAAGTACTCAATATAAGTTAACCAATTAGGCTAACAAGATTCAGGGCATTAACCTTGCCCTATAATTTCCCATTTCAGTTTGATCCGGTGCACATACCTAAGCCCCAGACCTATCACTTGTAATTGGCTGGCTGACCTAGCGCAAGTGCTTCACATTGGCTGACACGGCTTGTAATTGCCTTGTTATTGCATAACATGGCTGATCTATCTCCGTGGTTCCCCTAAAAAGTTTGCTAGGTATAAATTATAGTGCTAAAAATCATCAGCAAAAGTGCAAACATTATCCTCACTACTTGCCCCTGCTTACACAATCTAAGCTAAAACTACACAGATGAGCTAACGTGATGGCATCATCTTCACGCATGGCATACACCCTTGCAGTATCATTAGCCTAAACCAATCTCACAAAAACAACCAGAAAATCCCGTTACATCAGACTATCGAGACTCCATACATACTAGTCATTAGTGAGCAAAAATAAAGCATGACATTTTATACCAGTGCTACAGACTGCAGTACAACATACAACAACTATTCCAGTGCTATCTGGGAGTTAAAATTAGATGTCACGGTAGGAAACCAAGGGTGCGTACCTGCTCCTCGAAGGAAACCACACGAGGCTGGATCTGCGTGAGCGCGTAGTGGGCGACCTCCTTCTGAGCGTCGGGCTCCAGACTCCCCAACTCCTGCGCGAACGTCTGCAACAGCTGCCGCGAAACCACAAGCGGCACCTCGTCCGACACCACTGCACTCGCACCAATTCAACCATTAGACCCAAACCAAAAATAAAATACCCAGAAATCTACGATTAGGGTTTGGGTAGAGAGTGTTACTGTGGTCGAGGAAGCGCTTGGCCTGGGAGATGTCCGGCGGGGAAGAGGAGAGGACGGAGGCGAGGATGTGGCGGTACTGCTCGATCTTCTGGCGCTGGTCGGCGATCGCGGCCGCGCTCGCGAGGGCGCTGTCCATGGCTTCGTCCGCCTCCGCTGCCGCTGGTGGCCGGAGGGGTTGGAGGTTGTCGCCGGCGTCGGAGATGGAGGGGGCTAGGGTTTTGGCGTTTGATCTGCGGAGAAGATGGAAGAGTTCTAGAATTGGGTTTTACACTTTTACGCACGAATCGGCTCGGTGGAGAGTTACACGACGGGCCGGGCCGCCTTGTCATTTGGGGCTAAAGTTTTGCTGTGTCCTTATGTCTCTACGGGCTTTACATTTTTTGACTTTCGGCCATAGATCTGACCAGCTCAAGCCCAGTTTGGATGGGACGGTTTAGGGCCGAATCATGGGCTATCTAAAGTGGACCGTGTGAGCAAAGTTCGTTTTTTCTCTTTTGAAGCACTGTTAGGCGTTGTTAGCATGGGCCGAAATCCCGTCCCATCAGTATTAGGGTAGAGATCTGCTGTTAACCGGCAGTAGAATTTTCATGACTTTCATCACCTGCTACGACTACAGGTTATCACTTCCGATGATAATGCCATTTTCTCTTCGAGGATCCAAAGGGCCTGTTTGGCTGCGGCTTATCTTTTGATTGAAAATTTTAAATTTTGACTGTTTACGGTACAGATTACAGAGAGATAGATACTCATTTACGATTTTGGCTGGTACAGATGTTGGGCTTTTAATGTGTAGATCGTTTAACTTGTAGACCCTGTTTTGAGAAAATACTCCGTTTGAAAGTTAGGTATTGTAGCAAAAGCCAAAAGCGCTAGCTTCGGAGGAAAAGAACAGGCCCAAAATCGCAGATGAGTGTTTCTTTGTGTACTTTCTCGTACGAACAGTTAAAATTTAAAATTTTGAGTCATAAAAGATAGCTCCAAAGAATAGGCCCAGCTTCAGCTTCTAGCTTATTAATTTCATTTTTTCTGATTTTTTTTGTATTTTCTTTTTTATTCATTTGCATTGTCCATAATGATATAACTTTTTATTTTTTTAATTTAATTACGCTGAAAAATCTACCTGCGCTATAATGCAAGAGATGCCATAAATTTGGACTTAAAAGCCCAAATAAGCACTACCTAAATGGCAAGATCTACAGTAGGCAACAAGGCGGTGACGGTACTACGTGCCATGAATATGTCTACAGGCGTGGTGTGTTGCGCTGGAGGGTAGCTGGCGATGACGAGAACACTAAAGGCCCCGTCCCAAATGGTTTCATCTTCTAGTCTTTTTTGGCTTTTGGCTTATTTATGCTAAAAGTCACTTGGAACGCATCGCCTTATTTTGATTTTTTGCACTTTTTTGCTATTTCTCCTTATTCTTTTACATTATATGTGATGATATAATGGTTTTTTTCACTTTCTCAAATTTTTCCTTATTTTTTCTCAAAAAAGCTAACGGTCGCTACAGTACTATTTTACCCAAAAGCTACAGCCATAATCTTAAACCAAAATCTAGTTGGAGCACCACCAAAAGTAATTTGTGAGAGAAAAGGTTAAACAACTTAAATATTTTGAAATTTTCAAATTTGACCAAATTTTATTTGAATTTGAAGTTTTTACCAAATCCAAAAAACCAAGCCGAAAATTCACTTTCCTTTTTAGGAAATACACTTTCCACTCTGGGAGACGTTTTCTGGTTGGCCATCATCTTCCCTATTCTCGTCTGCCCTGTGCTGCTCCGTCAGCCACTCGTGTCGCACCACCTCAACCTACCATTGCCTTCGCTCGAGCCAAGCTGCACCAGCGCCCACGCCACCTCACTCCGACATTAAACGCAGCCCATCCTAGGGACACTTTACTAAGAATTGTCCTGAAGGTATCACTCCTAAGCTTATCATCTACAATGATCATCATTTGTTTAGGAATGCTAGAAATGGAAATGTGTTTACTAGAAATGTTAGTTAACATAAATTCATTACTAGGACCATTTGGTGTATAAATCTATTGTGACTAACATTCATAAACCCAACTGAGTTGTCGGTACTAAAATACGCTTAAATGCCTAATAGATACTTGGAGAGGCATTGGAGACTTGGTTTATTCATGAAGAGGTGGACTTCACCATGTGCAAATATAGAGCCAAGCTTGATTATCAACATCTCACACCATGAACCAATGCCATCTCGGTAGGTTGCATTGCATGAAAATATTTACATTCATGTATTTAGCCTATAGATTTGTGTAGGTTGCATTGCATGGAAATATTAAAATGGGTGTTCTTGCTCTTGTTCTAAAATTTCATTATTGTTATCATGAGCAAGATGTTTGTGGCATATTAAGGAGGAGTGATAAATCATGTTCATGTATATCATATCCCTAAGTATGCTCAAATTAATCAAGTGCTAGTATTGATTTTCAAAATGGAGCCATTTAGCTAAAAGTCAAAATTTTAAAAATTATTAGTATATGTTTGAAAAACTAGTTAAAATGTGTACAAATGTATTTCAAAATTTTTTCTTAAAAAAACTTATTTCAAGTAAAGTTAAATTTCTAACCCAAAACTAGAAAACTAGTATCTTGTTTTGACTTTAAACTCAAAAACTGGCCAAATTCAATTCTACAAGGAATTTGGAAAAGTGGTCATTACCAAAAATTTAGAGTTGGCTATGTCAAACATTATTGGTATTCAAAAGATTTTCAAAAATCCAACTAATCAAAAGTTATTTAGTTTTGAAACTCATCCAAAATCTTGAGTTGACCTAAGTGGTCACAATCTAGCACTTAAGTGAGTTTTGCCATTTGAGCCAAAAGTATTGACTTATATTGGCTCACAAGGGTATTTATAACTCATACATAAAATTAAAATGCTTAATATACCCTCCAATGCTCATTCTTGCAATCTTGAAGATTTTATTGAAAATGAGCTTGTTTTTGAAAAATAAAAGCTTAATTTGTTAAAATATATATTTAAAATAATTTTAATCTTGGCTTATAGTTAGAAATGCTTAACAAATGGTTTATGTTTGTTTGTGAAAAACTTTAGAGCAAGTTACAACATTATATCTTTTCTCTCCTCAAAATTCCAATCCTTGTCATACTTTCAGTAGAAATTCGGTACTACCGCAGTTATTCGAGTGGTACCACTGATAAACGGTATGACTGCAATTTGTATGGCAGTAATACCGATTTTTCTTTGAAAAAGGCTGATTTGATTCAAAATTTGTTGGTATCAATTTCCCTCCGCCATTTCCTTTGCTCCTCAAAATCAAGTTGATCTTTTTTATCCTTACTACCTACTCTCAAGTATTTCTTGACTCCATATACCATTTTACTCTTAGTTTGATTCTCTTTTTCATAGAATGGCATTCTTTCCAAAGTGGTAGCCACCTTGATCATTTTGACCTCGGCATGAGTTGTATCCTCTCTTTCAATTGGTATCTTTCGTATATGATATTTTTTTATAAGTGGTATTTCAAGCCTTTCAAATAATTTTAAATGGAAATAATTGAAGATGAAGTGTCAAATTTGACCTTGTGAGATACAAGTTTATCATACAGCTGGTATTAAGTCTCTACAATTGGAATTAATTATACTTGGTATAATTTATGATTACAAGTGGTATTCTACAATTGGTATGTCATCATAAGTGGTAAATATCAAAGTGGTGTATGCTCTTCATGGGAAAGACAAAAGAACCACAAAAGGTTAAAAAACACCTATTATGGAAAAAATGTTTACAAGTGGTATCTTTGATTCTTGGTGTTAGATGGTATAAGGAGAGAAAGTTTAAATAAAAAGGAAAGAGAAAAATATTTTTGTGTCAAAGGAGAAGTTAAATGCTAAGAGGAACCATTGTGTAAGGGGAAGTTTTTGTTTGTGAAAAACATATGTACTATTTTGAGCTTACTTAAACAAAAGGAGTAAAGTATTAATACTGGAAAAACTATTTTACCTACTTGCCTAAAAGTATTTATGGATCTTATGAATGAATATGCTTCATTGTCTTTTGCTTATTGGTATTCATGCTGAAAAATTTCAGAGTTGTGCATGTTTTGAGCAGTTTTGTGATTTTTTTATCTTTAAGTGGGCTCATAATCTGATGAAGTTATAATAATAACTTTTAATCCCCTATTATTGATCTATACTGATAAAATTTATCAAATTATCGGACATTTGTAAGGTACGTTTTCAGCTAGCTCTTGTAGTTCAATTAGAATGTCAAAATCTGAAAATCTGAAATTTCAAGTTGGAGTGTGCTTCAAATGCCAAAAGGGGGTGAACTCCAAAAGCCACCAAGGAGGTTTCAAGAGTAATATTATTTGAATGTGTTTCAAATATCATTTCCTTTAGTTACATCAATTTGGTCATTATGAATTTTTTTATTCTTTCTATGACCAAAATTAAGATGGATTAATTGTAAGATTGAAGACTCCATTTTGGCTTAACCCTCTTCCTTGCTTTTTGGTGATCAATGCCAAAAGGGGGTGAATTATATATGATAACATTGATAAATTGATAAATGCCAAAAGGAGGAGAAAGGGGAGAATTATGTTATATTGTGTAAAATGCCAAAAATGGATAATAGTAAAACTGACCAAAAGGGGGAGAATTGTAAAATACCAAAAGTGGGAGTTGGAGAATAATATTGTTAAAATTTTCAAAAAGGGGAAATTATTTATGCTTCTATTTTTACCTTAGTTGAATTTTCTATCATATGTTTATTTTAATCCAAATGATATTATTGTTAATGGGTTTATCATCAATTACCAAAAAGGGGATTGTAAGTTCAATCTTCATTAAGTTAGTTTTGGTAATAATGACAAATCTGATTGTGAAACTAATTTATTTATTGATTATGATATTGCTTAGTCTCATTTGGATGGAAATGTGAAAATCACAAGATGTATGTATTCTACATCATATTCTTATATCTTATTGCATTCCTCGGATCTAAAATATAGATTGAACTCTACCAAAAGTCTAACTTAAATATGTGCATATGTTTTGATTATATATTTGTGTATGCACATATTGTTGTATTTCAGGGGCTAAATCGTAAATTCCCATCCGAGAGAAGGCACATCCAAGGGGAACGAAGGCGATTTGGTCCCTGATTGAGCTGTGAGCACTCTCGACCAGAGTGCTCTTGCAGTCTTGTGCGGCGTTTCCCTGACCTTCAACTCCGGCTCCAGGCAACTGAGGTCGGAGAGGGCTTTGTATCTCCGATGACCACACCCCTTTTCTTCATTGGCGCAGAGGGGTGATATGTTTTCTGGGACAGTACTTGCTTGTACGCCTTGCCCTGTCCTTGGTGTTCTTCGGTTTCTTCGGTCTGATTATCTCTGGACAGTTTTGAGTACCGTCTGTACTGTGAGTATTGCAAACTTGATCGGCAGTATCTGTTCTTTGATCTCTGTTTGAAACTGAGAGCTGTTATATGACATGCTTGCCTGTGGGATCTGATTACATGCTCTGTGAAGAATCCGTCGAATACTGAGATTAGTCTAGATAACTAGATTAGATGTGAGCTCACTTTGTTCTCTTAACCGAGCTGTAGCTGATTCGGTTGGATAGATTTGTTACATGCAATAGTAATTGATTGAACCTGTAGTTTCTGTATAATCAGATTATTTCATTCATATGCTCTGTACATCCTTTCTGTATAATCTGATAGGCTGTTAGATTACAACTCGTTATTACATTGCATGTCAACATTTAAAACTGAAATTCAGAGTTTGATATCCTCTGTTTATTCAAATCAACTGTAGAGAGAACATAAGGTGGAGCTCAAATCCTAGACTGTAGTTATCAGAACTTTTGTTAAAAGTATCGACATCAACATGAGAAGGTCAAGATTTAAGATCTTGTGCGACTCTGTTTTGAGAGCAACCCTAAAATAATTAAATTGTTACATGCTGATTTTAGTCATGTTCTTTTGGCTATGTATGGAGGTAGCATGTTATTACTTTAAATCTGTTTACATACATGTGGTGATCATATATGTTAAGTTTACAAAAAGATTAGCATGCAAATACATTAACGTTATGAATGACATGCTAATATTGAATATGTCATATATGATGTTCATATTGAGTATTCACTCATTTTGCAATGACTTGATTGATTTCTATGTCAATATATTGTTTAAGTCATTCTTATGCCATACTTGGGTGATTACTATTATCTTAATTATTATTGAAATTAAAATAGAAAATATGCTTATACCGTAATATTTACAACACATATTTAGGGGGAGTTCACTCTATGTTTTGTGGTTTCAATCGTAACTTTCAAATTCAACATTCATAACTTTCAAATTAAAATTTCATAACCTTCTTTCGGGGCTTAACTGTCGCGGTGCAGCGCTGTGAGATTGTGTGCCACGGCTGTGTAGCACGGCAAGTCTTGCCGTACCAATGTACCACGCCAGGTGAGTTTGCCCAACCACCAGTTGCGCTTGCCAATCGCCTCATGCTCTCGACGTCGGTCCCACGGTGGGGTGGTGCTGGTGTTGACACACGTCGTCTCCTCATACTCTAGAGCTCGAGAAAAGAGCTATGTTTGCGAAATTTATAATCCACCAGGTCAGGAAAAACCGGCGGCCGCCGCGTGCCAGGCCGTGGCACGGCATTGCCGCTTGCACTCGCCACCGTCCGTCCGCCCGAGCGTGGGTCCGCCCCCGTGCGCGCGCAGGTGAAAGCGGCAACTCTCTGCGCTGCGCTGCCGCTGCCGCTGCCGCTGCCGCTGCGTGCGTCGGCACAGAGAAGCCGCAGCAGGCTACAGTGCCCCCGGCGCCAGCGACAGCAAGCGAGGCCTATTCTGAAAGCACAAAAGGCGCTCGATTGATGATCTGTGACAACCCAGGCAGGGGTCGAATTCAAGTGCCCACTGCGAGCACGCACAACATCAGGAACAGAACGAACAGTAACCATATCTCCGGCTGTGGAGAACAGTGACCACCATCGATCGCGTCATCGGACGGTGGCTCAAGATCTGCACAGCATCCAGCATCTAGTTAAGCCACCAGTGTTAAGGATTACGGACACGATGATGACATCTCCCTGGGATTTTAGTTATTTACTTTTGACTTTGTAGGTGGGCGTGTCAATTATTTGGTTTGCAGTACAAGTTTAAAAGTTAGGTACTATTCAATTATTTAGTTAACATTCTGTCTTGAAAAATATTTCATTTAAAAGTTAAACACGATAACAAAAATCAAAATTATTTTTAAAATCGTAAAGAACAGATCCTACACTTATTAGCAAAAATGTTACAGTATCAGAACTCCTTTTCTACGGATTTGAAACGATAGTTACCAAGACACGGTGAATCTCGGGTGACGTCAGTGATATATACACGCGATAGCAAAAAAAAAAGTCTGAAATCTAATCTAATGAAACGGTTATGCTCGTATCTGAATAACTTTGCACCGCATTGATCAGTCAAAGCGAAACATGTCGTACCAAACAGCTTTGATCGGCTTTGCCTCTGGCTTCGGTTGAACGTCCTTGGCTGCCGTAATTAACTGCAGGAGATGCACGAGTTAACCATGGACGTGCATGACAATTGACAGCAGGAGGAACAGTATGTACGTAGAAAAACTCTCCGCGCGGTGATGGTTGACTCGCTTGCCAGTTGCCACCCGGGCGCTGGGGTCGATATCTCGACGGTTGGATCCAAGAGGATTGCCAAAATCGCTTGAAATTCACCAACCCTCTGAGAAGAGACATCACAAACTTCCACGATGAATCTAGCTAATACGTTTTCGTTACGTGATTTACGTAACATGAACTCGAGTCCCGAGTGCTTTCCAAGATTCATGAAGTTGTTTAGGGTGCAATAAAAAATTCGAATCTTCCTTTTCCAACGCCCGTTTCGGTTTTAGCTTTTGGATTTTAGTTTCTAGCTTCTAGTTTTTTATTTTCATTATTTTCTTGCTTTTTGGTATTTTTGGTATTTTTGCCTGTTTTTCTCATATTCCTTTGCATTGTCCGTGATAGGCTAACCTATTTTTTAATTTTAAATTTTTAAATTCAATTATGCCAAAAAGATACAAATAACTACAGTGCAAAATAAATCAGCTACAGTGCAAAATAGAGCATAAGCCGCAAAAAATCTCAAATGAGCAGGGTTGTACAACTGAACACTTAAAATAACAGATGGCGACAAGGTTGGTTTGCACCACGAATAGGCGAAAACTTCTACTGTTGAAGTATAAGTGAATTGCCTGTCTTTTCTCATCAGCTTAAACTTTTGGTTAAATTGGTTAGTGCATATAATTTAATATGGTATCAGAACCAATAAATCTTGATTTCAAGACCTAATTGGCGCAATTAAATTTTTGGATAAATCTTGATTTCAAGACCTTTTCATTTCAGTTTAAACTTTTGGATAAATTAGTTGATGCATATAACTCAATATCCACAACCGCACGCACTATGGTTGTCTTCTACCACTGACATGTCGGCCATATACATGTTTGGTCCCACAAATCAGTGTCAAACTATGGTATAAAGAACTACATATTGTACAAAGGGACAGCAACGGTTAAGGAATTATGATGATAAGCTAATCGGCCAGATCCAGTGAACTAGAGGGCTTTCGTTTTTGCTCATGGCTGTTGACGTTGTCTTATGAGTTTTGCTAAAAATAAATAAGTAATAGTAAAAAAAAGTGATTTTTAGAAAAAGGAGATAAGTAGTTAAAAAATAAGTGAGAGATACATATACGTGATGAGAGCGAGAAGAGTAGTGTGTGTGATACAACCGTAACCGCTGCCTTATTCTTGGAACAAAACAGTAGTGAGATGAGTAAAAAACCGCTTCAAAAAACTAAATGTTCATATTAATTTTTGTTTTTTCTAAATAAAAACAAGAAACTGAAGCAAATACAATGCTCAACCGTTTAAGGCCCACTTCTTTTTCACTTATGGCTTATACTATAATAATTAGCTTTCAAATGGTGCGTTTTTTTAAAATGGGTCAACAGAAGATTGTAGTAAAAAGTGTACTGAGTTCAGCTGTACCAGCCAAAATCGTATACGACTATTATTCTTTATGTACTATCTCTCGCGAACAGGCATAATTCAAAATTTTAAACCATAAGTTATAAGACAGTCCAAAAACCCACCCTCAAAATCCAGTAGAGTAGACTAGCTAGCGGGGAGGAGGTATTAGATGATGCCAATTGCATTAATCAAATAGGCATGATAATGGTAAAGGCCTGGAAGAAGAAACCCATGCCGACCTTGTGATGCAGTACTTTGTAAGAGAACAAAATTTGTCACTATTTTCTGCAAGTTCATATGTTCATGGACTGCCATTAGGCCCATTAAAATTTTCATTGCTAATGTAAAACTGAAAATGGATAGAAATGATTTAAGTTCCTATATAAAATCAGTTGCCAACAAGGTTATATGGAAATCCAATAACAGCTGGTTGTGTCCTGATTTGTGACCGTGTTTAATGTTTCAATGTGTGATGCGTTGGTGATGTGTGAATATGATGTACTTAGTTCGCGGGTAAACGGGTATACCGCGGGTGACGGGTATGGACGATGTTCTTTACCGTCGTCCTTCACGGGTATGCCCGTGGACGTAAATCAGGATCACGGGTATAAATATGGACGAGCACTATTCATATCCACCGTGTCCGATTGCCATCCCTAGTCTTGAATGGTCTCGTCCAATGATTCGAACCGCACCAACCCATCTAGTATCTACGTGGTATATATTCGGTCGATTCAGCCTAAATCATCAGGGATGGCGCCCACTAGTCTACCAATCAAACATGAGGAGCTACATAAAAACTAAATAAGATCATTCCATCCATTTTCTATGCAAACAACCAAACACACTCTAAGTTCCCGTAGTCGCAGAATCAATCGACACTTGGTAATTCCAATGTAAGCAACGCAATCAAAGCGGAGAGGGACAGCTGCTTGTTCCTTCCAGTTACCAGTGTCCTCCTTTTGCTTTTCCTCCTGACCGAAACAGCCAAGAAATTAAAGCCTCTCTACTTGTGAGGGAAAAAAAAAAGCCCCTAAAAAATCCAAAGAATATTAGCGCCCGCGCTACACGACAAGGCGCATGCCATCCTCGGCGCCCCGCTTGACACCACCAGCCAGATGCCAATCCCTCCCCACCTGCCCCCACGTGTACGACAGAGATCCCTCCACGTCACCTTCGCCCCCGGTCTTAATGCACCTCTCTTGGCTCCGTTTCTTATCTCCCTTTTATACTACTCGGCTTCTGCTCCTACCCTTCCTGCTTCGCAGTTGGCTTCCCAAACAAGCAGCAAACAGCCGCCCCCTCTCGCCCGTCGAGTCCACGACCGGTGGTTGCCGCGGCCGCGACCGGTAGCTCGATAGCCGCGTCCGCTTCGCCCCACCGCCCTTGCAAAGGCGCGCGCTTTTATGCTCGAGGCAGCTTGCTTCTTGGACGCTAGTAGTGGTGTTCGTCGTAGTTGTAGTCCTAGTCTCAGCCCCGGAAGAACTCTCCACGAAAGCAAGATTCTGATATGGAGGTAGAGACATCGTCCGCGACCGCCGACCGCAGCGTGTCGTCTTCCGGCGGAGGGGCACAGCCGCCGCCGCCTGCCCCGCCCGCGAAGAAGAAGCGTGCCCTCCCCGGCATGCCAGGTGATTAGTTAATTGCCTAAATTGACTAGGCGTGGGCTGCTGTTAACCAAGAAGCTCGAAGCGTGCGTGCGTGTGTTGGTTTGTGGTGTCTGGTGTGATCATCGATGGTGATGGCGAGCGTTTCGTCGTGTTGCAGATCCTGACGCGGAGGTGATCGCGCTGTCGCCCAAGACGCTGATGGCGACGAACCGGTTCGTGTGCGAGATCTGCAACAAGGGGTTCCAGAGGGACCAGAACCTGCAGCTGCACCGGCGGGGGCACAACCTGCCGTGGAAGCTGCGGCAGCGGAGCGGGAAAGAGCCGCGGAAGCGGGTGTACGTGTGCCCGGAGCCCAGCTGCGTGCACCACGACCCGTCGCGCGCGCTCGGCGACCTCACGGGGATCAAGAAGCACTTCTGCCGCAAGCACGGCGAGAAGAAGTGGAAGTGCGACAAGTGCTCCAAGAAGTACGCCGTGCAGTCCGACTGGAAGGCGCACACCAAGACCTGCGGCTCCCGCGAGTACCGCTGCGACTGCGGCACCCTCTTCTCCCGGTCCGGTCCGTCCGTCCGTCCTTGCCACGAATTCTTTTCCAATCCCGTCTCTAATTTAAGCACCCGGTATTGTGCTGACTAACAAAGTGATGCTGCGTCGTGCGCGCGCGCGCAGGAGGGACAGCTTCATCACCCACCGCGCCTTCTGCGACGTGCTCGCCGAGGAGAGCGCCAAGGCGCGCACTGAGCCGCCGCCGGCCGAGGAGGACGGGAGCTCCGCCGCCGCCGGCCCGCCGCCGGCCCCAATACCAGCCGCACCGGCGCCACTACAACAGCTGCCGCCGCCGCCTGCTCCGGCGCCCGCGCCGCAACAGGAGCAAGGTAACGGCCAGCCCAATTCCATTCGTCTCCTAGCTGCTCTCATCTAGTGCCTGCGCTACAGGCAGCTTCTTGTTTGGGGCTTGTCTTACTATGGTCAAAATCGAGCGTACTTGCAGTACTAGCTGCCTTGATGCTTGCGTTGTTTTGGAGTGTTATGGTGTTTGTAAGATTGTGTGGCCTTGTGGGGGAGATGGGAGGAAGTTTCTGCCATGGTTTTGTCAGGATCTGTGAAAGAGGGCTAAAAAATGCGTCCTTGTCCGAGAGTTAGGGGGTAGCAGTGTTAGTGTACATGTTCTTGCACGCGCGCATCTCGAAATCCAATTATTATTAATTTTTCGCATGCCTTAACTACACACGAAAGAGAGAGATTATATAAATCTTGGGACTTCGGGGATTGTTCTTGATTTCTTTTAGGATCTCGTGTTAGTAAAGGTGCTTCTGATTAGGGCCTTTGTGTACAAATTCAATGATGTGCCTTTCTGGCCTCTGCAGCCTTGAATCAGATGATAAAAGTATGCCCACGAACACATGAAAAGATCCCACCATGGATATCTAGCTCGCGTTGCTTTCTGCGGCTGTCTTTATTGCTCGAGCTTTTTTTAGCACTTAACAATAATCTTGCTTGCTAGTCTTAATGTAAATCTTGCTCCGGATTTGCTGAGACTTGGCGCTGCATGCAGAGCGGGAGACCAATGCTGCACCCGGGCCCGTTCAGTTCACGCCGCCGGCGCCGCCGCCACTGGTACCTTCGCAGCCTCCGGTCACCGCTGCCAATGTCAGCGCCAGCACGAGCAGTTTCGCGGCGACGTCGCAAAGCCTCCTCGGCAGCGTATTTGCACCGTCCTCGGTGGCCCAAGCGCCGCAGTACCCGACACTCGTCAGCGGCGTTTGCCGCCCGGAGCGCGCAATGGCTGCCAAGCCCCCGTCGCTGTGCCTCGCGACCGACGCGTCGTCCTCGCTGTTCTCGGCGCCTGCAGCCGGTGACCGGCAGCAGTTCGCTCCGCCGCCACCGCCGTCCCCGTCGCTGCACATGTCCGCCACTGCGTTGCTTCAGAAGGCCGCGCAAATGGGCGCTACCTCATCAAGCTCCTCGTTCCTCCGTGGGTTGGGCCTGGACATGTCATCGTCATCGCCGGCGGCTTCGTCGTCAGGCCAGCCGCAGCACCAAGAAGCCATGCAAGTGTCAATCCCAGAGGGTTCACTGCCGCAATGGCCCCTTCGGTTAGAGCCGGAGCCAGCCCCAATGGTATCCGCCGGGCTCGGTCTCGGGTTACCATACGACTCGACCGGCGGTCCGGTGGGCTTGCCGGAGCTCATGATGGGTCAGTCGTCACTGTTCAGTGCCAAGCCAGCCACATTGGACTTTCTGGGCCTTGGAATGAACCCGACGGGCGCGTCAGCAAGCAGGGGCCTCTCCGCATTCATCCAACCCATCGGCGGTGCGGTTGGCATGGCCGGGACTGGCACCGGCGCCGCCGAGACGTTCGGTGCCAGCCGAAGCGCGCAGGCGAATCCGTGGGAAAGGAACCCGAGTGGCTCGCCAATCCTGTAATACTACTAGCTAGCAACTGGTAGCAGGTTACGTCCAATTAGCAGTTGGTCTCTTCCACACTCTTGTTCGCGCTGTTCTTTTGGTCCTTAGCTTAGCGCTACGAAGTTACAAGTAAGTTTCTTTTGTTGTTCTCTCTCTCTCTCTCTCTCTCTCTCTCTCTCTCTGTCGTTTGCATCTGTTCCTTCTCGTTTGCTGCCTTGTTCTTGTCATCTAGCTGCCACTGCCCCGCATTTAAGCGCGGCATACTAGAGCAGTACATAAGTGGATAGGGGAATTAAATTTGGTGCCTGGGCCGAGCTTGCAGTGGGTGATCATGAGCATTCAAGCTCCCCCAAATGATTTTTAAGTGCCCATCGTCATCAGATTGGTACCATTTCTCCCCCCACTATTCTTATCAATGCTACTTCTGTGTCACCGGGTACATGCATGTGTTGGCGATAGCTACTTCAAATAGGTTATCTCGCTCTCCTTGCTGCTGTATTCTTTCGCGGTTGTTGGCTGCATGACTCCCATCACTGGTTGACCTGCTCTTGTTTAGGTCTGCACTTCTGCTGCGTACGATCCAGATGATTGCGGCATTCCTAAATGTCATAATGTTTTCGTAATTTTCGGTTTCGGTGGTTAACTCAAATTCATTTTTAGTGCCGTACCTATGAACTTTAATGTGATAGCTAGACGCACGAACTTTAATACGTATGGTTAACGTCTTCGTTCGATACAATATTACAGTACAATTAGGCCGTTTGATGTAGTATAGTATAAATTTACGCAATTTTAAATTTTAAATTTTACATTTTGCTATCTAAATTTGAATTTTAGATATTTGATTTCATATTTATTAGTAAATTTTATTTTAAAATCTTTCTCCTTATTTGTGAAAGACGATCGAGAGATAGGTCCAGCGACGAAATTTACTCTCAACGTTTAAATTAAATATATAGTGCTACATATTTTTTAAATTAATATATCTAAACTAACTATTGAATCTAAGCATTTAAAATTATGGTTTATCAAATAAAGGGTCAGATGTTTTTAGAGCTTTTTAATTAATATATCTCTAAGACTACCTAATCAAATCCTTCATAATTAGATCACTAATCTAAGGATATGATGCTTTTCTTTTTTAGTGAGAATTTTTAGCATATTTTTTTAACAACTGTGAAAGGCATATTATCAACTTTTAATAAAATATACTATTGAATCTAAGGCTTTAAAATTAGAGCTCAGCAAATAAAGAGTTAGATTTTTTAGATCTTTTTAATTTAATATATTTATAAGACAACTATCGATTATAAGACTTTAAAATTAAGACCTACCAATTTAAGGGTCGGATATTTTTTTTTGTAAGAACTTCTAGCATATCTTTTAAGCTGTGAAAGGACGTCGTCGATTTTTAACGTATAAATAATAGATAGATGGTGTAGAGCAAAGCGTCAGGGAAGCAAATACTCTACAGCGGCAGGTCATGTTCACATGGAATAATTGGTGGTTGGTAAGCGATGCTGTGTCGCACCGTGAAATTTGCATCGCGAAATTATCATCATGTGCAAGTGAGGCGGCGAAGACGAGAGGAGGATCAACCGCGTCGTACGGCTGTCTCTTGTTGCTTGGAATTACCGACTTATTATTTATCAGTAGTAGGCGTTGCGCGTTTGGAACCGTGGAGTTGGCACTTGGGCGCCTTTTGAATGGCAGCGCTCTCTCTCTCTCTGCGCTCGCAGTACTTGTTGGATTCTGTGATGAGGTGAGCTTTCAACTTCTCCGCGAGGCTGAAACAGGCTTTTCGTTTGTGTTCGAGTGCCCAGCATGTGCCGCTGGTGTCATTGGCAGGCCGCTTTTGTACTCGGTTCGTGACTTGTGAGAGTGCCTTCCTTTGAATTCTGCATCGCTGCTGCACTGCAGCAGGCTGGACTAGACTACAGGCAGGGTGGCCGAGGAGGCAGACTAGTGCTGAGATATGACGTTCTGGAGCTTTTTGTGTTAGTGAACTCAGATAGTGCGGTAAGTGTCTATTCTTGCAATCTTGCTTGCTTAATTTGGCTTGCTTCATTTGTTATCTCGCCTGGTGGTGAGTTTTGATTAAGCAAAAGCTGATGTATGCAGAGCTAGTTGTTCCTTGTGTCATAGACAGAAGCGAGCTGGTCTTTGGAAGTATGAAGTAGATGCACAAAAATGTTGGAAGGTGTGACACGCAGTCGAAAAAAATCTTTCTTTCTTCAGAACTGTACGCGCTCTTGCTATAACAGGAGCGAGCTTGATCAGGGTAAAAATGACGTTGGAATAACCGGGCTATTGGATCTCTTGTTATATCCGGATTATGCTGTTGGCAGGGACAGTTGAAGTACCTCTATGCGTCGAGAGAAATATTGTAGAGCTGCATGCCAGAGTATGTTCTTCGTTTTAAGGGACTTCAGATGTACGTGTTGTTACAGGTGGGTTATGGTAGATCAGTCTTCCAACGTTTCAGCTACTTTAATACCACTGCAATATTTTTCTTAAAAAAAGAGCATAGAAGTATCTCGCGTAGCTTGTTTTTGTGAGAAGCTAGTACATATGAGAAGCCTGGCGATCGAACTGGCCTAGAAGACGTGGCGCTCAAATACCAACTCAGCTCTCCAACCTTTAAAAAGAAGATGAGTTTTTTGGGCTGTAATTTATAGTTTTTGATTTAAAATTTTGAATTCTGATTTTTGTGAGAGAATATGAATAGAGATACTTGCGTGTGATTTTGATCGATATAAATAAAATCAAGATAATATATATTATAATTAACTTGTAGATCTTATTTTAAAATACTATATTTAAAAACTAGTTACTATATTATAAAACAAAATAAGACCAGAGTGCTAAAGAACACAGCCCACACCTTTCTCCATTCTCATCTCATGCAGTGCGGCGGCTTTGTCTGTAACGCGCGTGCTTGATTAGCCCCTACTACTGTGATCGGCGTGCCGTCGCCGATATTCCAGCTCACTGCGGCCCCACCTTACAGTCCACAGCCAGTCGTTCGGATCAAGTCAAACAAGGGCTGCACAGCCACGGGAGGGGTGAAAACGAAACGGATAATTTTTATTCGTTCCATCAATTGAAGATATGTAGAATGGATATAGAAGGGAGGGTATTCGATACTGTTTGTGTTCGATTTTGACTGTAAGAAAAAATATAGAATATGATATATAATAAGTGATATCCTTTCGTATATATCCGTATGTCAAATGATATGAGTAAATCTGTTGTGACTTCACCTAAAAACAAAAAAAACATATAGGCAGATTATCATATCTAAATAAATGGGAGTACTGAGTGTTTTTCCTTCAATATTTCAATAATTAGTCTCTCTATATTCGCTCTACTGTCCAATATCCTGCAAAGAAACGAATAATTTTCGTCCGACCGACCGTCCGAAAGATTATGGAACGGATACGGAATGGAGAAATAGATATATGATATTATCCGTATCCGACTCTGAACTCCGAGAAAAAAATATAAAATAGAATACAGGATAAATAATATACATCATATCTTTTTCGATTGCATCCCTAGCGTGAAAGTGTTCAGACTTCCCAAGTTCGCATTGTGTTTTGGAACGTGGACGTTCATATGGTTCAGGGTGTGCAGACAGTCCAAGTGGTCAGCAGTCAGGCTTTGTGGCTGAGGGCGGCGGAATTTGGTGCGCCCTGGGCCCCTCTTCACACGCGGACAAAGGCAGAAGTTGAGCTGATCCGGGG
Organism: Bonia amplexicaulis; assembly: GCA_036346245.1. Lineage (NCBI taxonomy): Eukaryota > Viridiplantae > Streptophyta > Magnoliopsida > Poales > Poaceae > Bonia > Bonia amplexicaulis. The sequence goes on along the minus strand of CM070752.1, from coordinate 16,843,200 downwards.
TCCGGTGATTTCCATTTGCTGCTTAGCTCCATCAGTCGGGTCTCGGTTACTCGTCCATGGATGCAGTAACCAATGGGAGCGTGCTATTTTTCTCAGTACTTCATTTTGCGACTTGCAAGATGCTTTCATTTGGTCCTCTGGTTTACTCATGCCACGATCTCGCATCTTTTATGTTCCTTGGTAACCTCGTGTAAATTACCGGAGTAGTACTCCATTAGTCTATTACTGTACATGTTCGTCTTTCCAGCTGTCATCTTCAAACTTGTATACAATCGAGGGTTCAGAACAAAAAGTGCAAAAAAAAAAAGAGGCAAATATAGCACATGGTAAACTGGTAATTGCCAGTGTAACCCAGAATTTGGCGGGACTAACGCGAGCGAAAAGATAGCCAGGCCCAACACCTGCCGTGCAGAACGCCTTCGGTCCCTACAGAATGGAGCTGGAACGCCCAGCACGGTGCCTGTCGCCGAGCGTTCACTCTCGAGAAGACGTCGGACCAAAGCTCCTGCTTATTCCGCCGAGGTCGCGTACCACGTACCTTCCGGCCGGGCTCAACGACGCGTGCCGTAGGCGTACACACGACGCACGCAATCTCGGAACCGTGCGAGTTGGGTGATCGTCTCGTCTGGTCGGAGGCACGAACACCCACGCCGTTTCTGGCGCATTCGCACGCGTGCGCGCACGGGCGCTCGGCTGCAGCCTTCACATGCAACCTGTGACTCCGGCCGGTCAAACGCGTCAGCTCGAAGTGAATGCCGCTGCCACGTCAGGTCAAATAGTAGGCGTACGTAGGAACTAGTAAATGCTATGCAGCCCCACCCACCCACCTGTCAGATTTTAAAGCCCGGTCCGGCTCCGGCCGGTGTCCATGGCCACAGGCAACCTAGCTAGCCGTACGTAGGATTGCGTAGATGGATGGACGACGACGCGACCTCGCCGATCGAGACGAGGGCGGTATCGTGCCGGGTGTGGCCTGGCCTTCCGTGCGCGATCAGTCGGTGCCGGATAAGGTCCGACAATGCTGACGCGCAGACGGTACAGCTTGCACCTTGCGGCCCACCCGTGACTTGCATGTACGAGAAGCATGCGCCCGGTTATACGAGATTTCACTATTGCAACATGTGGCGAAATAGGACTTGAGCTTGTCTAGAACTAGCGGCCGACATCGACCGTCCATGCCTGACTTGCTCGGATTTGATGCATGTGCTATATGTAGTTCGGGGAAGGCCGGCGGGGGGGTTGCGTATCGAAACTTATCATGTCGATCAAGTTATTTATTGCTTCCTGATCCTTCATTACGATCGAATAAGACTTCTCCTAATAGACTCGATCACAAAATACATGTTGAGCCGAATTCCTTATGTAATAAAAAGAATATAATAAACTCCTCCATGATGATCGTACAAGCGATCTAAATCGTAACAGATCTAAATAGTAAATAAAACATCAAATTCAGTTGTCTTCATAACTAACATTGTTTTTTTTCCATAAAGTCTCTTCGATCAAGAGTAACCCAAATTATGTTGAAAATCTACAACTCCATCTCAGACTCTTATATATGCGGATCTTACCGTAGTAACTCATAGTAGACAATAGGTCGTCAAATAATCACTAATGATTAATCTCGTATGAATATCACCAATAATAGGCACAACGGTCTGAATTGTAATGAGCTTCATCTCTAGCAAAAAAATATATATGCAATACTGACGACACAACTTTTGATGAAAGATGACAATCGATTGAGATAGAAAATCGTCGATAGAGATGGCGCAATACGATACCATGGCATGGCGTCAGCCAACGCAGGTGACAATGTTGGTGAACTTAGTACTGAAATAGTCCTCGAGGTAGAGCATTGATTGACGCTCAACATGGTGTGAGTTGACGCCAAATCATAGTCGAAATGCGGAACAAAGTCGAGGCAAGTCGAATCGCTGATAATGATAACCTCCAGAATACCACTCTTAATGCCACACAACGGCCACCCTGGGAGTCTTCTCCTGGAGCAGCGGCTTTGAACTCTAACCTGGAGCTCTGATACCACTTGTTAAGATCGGATACCACCTGTTATGAAAATCGATAGGACAGAACACGAAACAATAAAGAATATGAGACAGATTTAATGTGGAAAACATTTTCGAGTAAAAAACACTGACGCATAATGGATAAAATCACTATACAAGTATAGTGCGTTCTGTAACATCTTCTCATATAGTGATTATACCTATTGTGTGTTTGTGCTTTTTATCAAAACAAAATTACGTTAAATCTCTGTGGCGCGTTCCTGATTATTTTCCCATGCTCTGTCTCGGCGATTTGATAACAGGTGGTATCTCATACTAGCATAAGCAATTGCGTTACGTTAGACATCATGCACATGTAGGTGCACAATCACACTCAATGCCAGAACGATAGCCGGCGCAATATTCTTTACGGGAGAAAGCACGCATGGTCAGTTGGCCACTGTCATTTATCTCTACTCCTTAAAAACATGAGTTGGTGATCATCGGTATGTTCTGCCTCAACTCTCTGTAGCCATCTGTTCGGCCTCTGACTATCTGCAACCATTCGATCTCAATCGCCCTCCCTCACAGACGCAACTTCATCCAACTGCTCCCCACAAAGTCACTTCCTCTCCCCACCCCTCCTCCACCCTCTTCCCACGTACATTCGTTTCTTCCGCTCGTCCCTCAAAATTCGTGAGTACCAATCTGTTGCGTCGTTCACCTCCGACGAATCCCTTCCCTCCCCACCCGTCGCCGCCGCCTCCTCCCCTCCTCATCCCGCACCACCTCCTCTTTCGTCCCCCATACGCCGACGTCTCCTCCTTCCTCCTCTTCCTTCCCTCCCCACACGCCTCCTCCTCCTTACCTCCCCACCCGCATCACCTCCTCCTCTCCTGCCCTGCGATCTCGCACTGCCGCCTCCTTTCCTCCCCACTTTGAATCGCCTCCTTCTCTTCATCCCTGTCCTATCGCCGTTTTTACTGGATGAAGAGGTCATCACGTGTCGCTTGTCTCCACCTCGGAGGAATTGGAGACGTGTGAAGAGGAGGAAGAGGTCACATCCTTTCTAATAGATATTCGTCGGCATGCAGTTGACGTTGAGTTCCATGGATCAATCATCCGCGTTATTCTTGCTAGCGGGATAACTTGCGTTGGAAGAACTCTCTTTCATGTGTTGAAACTTGGACCTATAAACAAGACCTAGAAGCTGGAATACTCTTCACGTAGTGCGGTTGCGGTCACCAGGTCCGGGAGTCGGAATGCAGTGTCCCACATTGGAGTCCTCGACTGAACCTGTAAGGTCATTAGAGCTCTACGTACCCTGCATATATTACCCATCACATTATTTTGCGTCTATGTTGAACAGGTTTTCATTCGTATCAGGGCGGATGTCGCTGCAAGGAGAAAAGCCTTTCAATTATCTGATTAGCTTTGGCCTTGGTTGTTTCGCCGTTGATCTTCTTGCTGTTAATACTCGAATTTATATCACATAAATCGATTATATATATATATATCTGCAATCAAATTATCATAAAAATAACTACAATTCGAATTTCAGTTTAAGCTTATTTAAACGAGTTAGTAAACTAGTTAAACTCGATATCCAAAAAACTCTAGAATTTTTCACACACGATACATAAAAAAAATACCTATTTTAGATTATGATGCCCTGACACAATGATGTTCCAGGTAATTATACATACATACATACATAGAAATGAGACATAATGGTATCAGGACACTATGATTTTAAATGCATGAATTCAACCAAATTCAAGTATATATTTCAAAAATTTCAGTTTAGGGTATATACCCATCTATAGCAATTCAAATGAAATGCATACTTTGAAAAAATATACTCAAATTCAATTATTAAATGATTATTTATGAGGTACAGATAGTACAATCAAGATGAGGTACAGATAGTACAATCAATGGTGTGTGTGGAACTGTGGAATGTGGATGCTTGAAGGCAAGTAGTTCTGCATGACAACTAGAAGTACCCCATTTTTTCAAATGTAGGAGTTGAGTTTCGGCCCAGCTTAGCAAAGCAGACCCGACAGGCCACTTGTTGGCATTCCATCGCCAAACATGGCCGTAGCAGCCGAAAGTCCAATTCGCGAAGGATGCGGCGTTCGACGGTTCGACCAGGACGAACTGACGCCAAATCCAACCGCCGACCCAAGAGCACTCCAAGCGCATCCTTTCGCGGGCTTTAAACCGCCACTCCGCACGCATCCATCAACCCACCGGCACGTGGAGGATAGAGCACATGGACGGAGAAGGCCGCTTCCACTGGCCATGCCTCGGACGTCGCCGTCCTCTCCAACGTCGGCGTTACGTCGAAGCGGTCGCCCGAGGCCTGCGCGTGGTGTTACCGGCCATGGGAACCGCTAATGGCAACGGACAAAACATGTATAGGCCGGCCGCGGCGATGCACCGAGAGCTCGTGCCCGTCTTCCTCCGTCGCCGGCGGCGCGGACCCCTCCAGAGCGTGGCATCGGTGGGGTGTAGGCTCGTTTATCTGCTCCTCAGCGCGCTAGGTATGTTTGCGTTTTGACACCACGGTGCCACCTCCCCGCCTGTGAATTCGATCGGCATGTGTAGTGTGCTCTCTAGCACGGGCCAGCAGTGCGGTGCGTGAGGCTGCAGCATTTCGTTTTACTGTCTGAACGTCCGACCATCTCCCGTTCCGTTGCACCAGGATTTCAGGACTCTTGCCAACCTGCGAAGCCAGGATTTCCGGGATCACGCTGCCTGGTTTTCTGAGATCTTGCCATCCAAGACAACAACCCCAACCGGCTACAACTCTTTATTTGGCATATGATCTTATCTCTATGAATGTAATATGACGATCCCAGGATGTTGGGCTTGTTGTCTTGTACTATATATGCTCGTTGAATCGATGCATACGGTAATTAAGCACGCTACAATCTGCGTGACCTTTCAGTCCTTGGGTACGCTGTACTGATAAAACGTTAGATGAATATGATCAATCATGTTTCTACGACTTATGTCAGTTTTACAGTCTGCAGCGTGCCACCGGAGTGGCTTCTTTTCACAGAGATATGGCAGAACAAAGAAAAAAGGAGCGCCGGCTCGGCAATCTTGATCAGATAAAGAAACAGACGAACGTCTCTGTCTTAACTTGGCACCGTTGGCGGGCGCAGAAAAGCATCGGCAGAAATAGTTTTCGTGAGAAAAAAAGAGGAAGACAAATTCAGAAATCAGAAGAGTTTTTTTTGTCTTTGCTTTACAGTTTTTCTGGATCTATTCAAAGCGTAGTCATCTGTACTTATTCAGAAGAGAACATTTCCGTGTTTACTCTTCCCTCACCAACAGCAAACGGATCTCCTTTGATTTGCCTTAAATTTCCTTTGAGAAGTTTGCTCATCTCATATCTTATTTGCCTTGGTCTAGACCTCCAAACTAGGCCTCCGAACATACATATATTTCCTTCAATATAATCTTTACTACAGGTGACGATCGAGTGGGGAGCAATGCTCCACCTTGAACTGCAGATTTCATGTAAAACCCGAGTCAAATCATGTTGGGCCTTCACGAAAATTCGGGGTTTTGAACCGGGCAACTGGCCATCGTACCAACCGACCTAGCACCTGCTTTACTTCCTACAAATTTCCAGCACGAAGCGTGAGCCACTGAGAGCTCAGCGTGGATTACCTGGACAGCACCGATGCCGCTCTTCCAGCCGCACCGCTCGGGCCGCCCCCTGCTGCAACCTGGAACTGGAGCGCTTTCAATCATTTCCCAAGTCGGATTGCTTTTGAGCCAGCTTCTAAGCCCGGCACGGCAGCATGTGGTCTGCCTCCTCCATCCTCATGATACCTCCAAAACGAGCCGCTGTACCATGATTATTTTGCCTCGTCCCAAATGAGCTCCTCAAAATCAGGGGGCATTTCCAACTTCTGTGGCTTCACGAATCGGGGAACCCTCGGTTAAGCATTCCAGCAAGCGACCATGTGATCTACATGACTGCAACTAATGCCTGGCTGGGTCCCTTGCGCCGTGGTAGCATCATGGGTCCCCTGAAGTGGCTACAGGTCGCCACTTTTGCTACTACTATTATCACCTTTACGCTTTAGCACGTCTCGACGTAAAGGCAGGCCGCCCGGTTCTCTTCTAACTCTGCTGCTCCACAGATCTGGCCAAAAATAGATTGGACTAATCGTAACAGTATGAAGCACAATACTATTGATCTGATCCAATAACGACATGGCCTACAACTAAATGGGTTGTGCAGGCCTGACCCAACCAGTTGTGCCATATTTAAAGTAGCTCGGCACAACATACACAATACTGTAATGTCTTAGGCATGGATCAGTCCAACTCGGTCTGTCCAGGCAGCAGAAAGGTGGTGGTCGAAGGGCGGAGACGAGAGGGAGAGAGCGGTGGCGCAAGATAGTGACACTGTGTGGAGGGAGCAACAGTTAATGCCAAAGTTGAGAAGGTTGGCGATAGAGGGGCGACGACAAAGGAGGTGGGTGAGGGATGGTGGGGATGCCCGGCCGCGCGGGTGATAGGGCAAAGAGTGATGGCGCACGAATGGTGGCGGGGGGAGGGAACGTGTGAGGTGTGGCACTACGATGGAATGGTAGTATAGGAGTGGAAGGAGACTGGTGGATTGGATCTAAATCCAACGTCTTAGTGCGTGGAGGCCAGTGGGGGTGCCAGGGTGGACAACGATTGGCCATCGGGATTAACATGCTTAGACCGGTACGGTACGACTCATGACCTTGGGTCATGCATGGGTTCAAGGCTTAGCTTGTGGACCAGCACAATACGCCTCGTTAAGTTAAATGAGCCAACCGAGCCATGTCTATATGGGTTTGTGCATGACGGCCCATTTGGCTTCCCGTTAGACAAATGGACTGCATTGGAAATAAGGGTGCAATCGTATCAAATGCGGACGGATATTGCTCATCTCGTATCCTATTCTAAGTCTTCTCGAAGTTGGAGTCAAAAACAAATAGTGCCAGATACGAATACGAGTGTAGATAGTCTCGGATACGAATGTGGAGCAAATACATATCGCTCCGAATACGATTAGTCTTGGTCACAAATATTTAGTAGGATAATACGCGAAAATAGAAATCATATATGTTATACATGTAAAGATTAATCAAACTACTATATGTCCAAAATGAAACTACATCAGCTTAACAAACAAATTTAACTATATCATACGATAACAAGGATTAGTTAAGCAAGTACTAAATACTAACTAGTAAAGTAGCAAGTAGATGATAGAGACTAGTTAAACAAGTAGTAGCTACACAAAGCAAGTCACAATTCTGAAAAAACGATAACGACAATGTCAAAAAGATATAATGATGAACTTCAAACAAGAAAGAATAAATGTACAGTGTTAGCACCCCTACATGGCGGTGATCGAAGTGAAATTCCCTAAGCTGCCCAGCTGTCCTCCGAAGCTTGCAGCATGCATGGTTCTACAAATAGTGAGTTGATAAGAGTGCAAAACTAAGGAATTTACCATACGAAAGAAAGTTCAATGAAGAACCTGACATACATTGAAGTTATACTTGAGCCGGTATGTACAATACCCTGCCAACCAGGGGCAGATCCAAAGAGCATCGTAGAGGTGCATAGGACACATGATCAAATTTTGTTTTTATATTATAGCTCATGTAAATTTTGACGTGAAAGCCTTGGTCCAAATCAAAGGACATTTGACCAGCCTAAAAATTGAAACTCTCCCCGCTGCTCACTCGGTGCTGCTGCGGCTGAACCTAAGACTACACTAATTGAGACCCAGGATACGCAGCCTAACATACACAAATGCAACCCAGCTGATATAAGCATAGCCCAAAACACTCACCAACCAAGCCACTCTACAAAGGAAGGATAGTAGACAGAGGCCACACCGCATGCACATGGTATTGCCCTAGTCACTCGCGCCTCGTTCCCTCCCTCCTATCCCGTCTCGTGCGAAAGCAAAATTCACTATCTCGCTTGATCACAGGCTCACAGCCACCAGTTGCCAAAGCCAAGGAGCCTAGGCTCATGAACGCGATAGCCACAAACCTACCGTGCAATGGCATCGCAGCAAGACCTGTCACATTGGAACCACATATAGAACATGCTAAGTGGGAGCACTCGCACTGGCTTTATATGTGCGCCCACAGGCTAGCTAATGCTACCGTAATATGGTACATAGTAGGAGCTGCTATTCTTAGGCACCACAGTAGGACCTACTACAGTGAAGGCAACCTACTACTATCGAGTAGTGCGGTAGGTGATGGCCGCTGCTATTGTGACGAGGAATAGAGTTACTTTTGCAATTCTACTCGAGAAGGGGTTATAATTAAAAATTTGCTACAACAGCCCACAAGGCCAAATAAGTGATTGCTTCCATCTCTTAGAAATAAAATAAAATCCATGCAGAACTAGGCATGGCTCATAAATCTACCACAGCACTACACAGGGAGCGCTACCCGAACCTCCAAACTTCGATAAAATCACCAGGGCCCAAACTATGGCGTACCACAACACTATCAAGATGCAAATAACGAAAAATCAAAGGCGGCGTTTGAAGCAGAGGAGTGGCATCAGACAATAAGCGGAGTTGTTGGTCCACACTTCAATGATTCAGTGTGTAGGATAAGATTGTTTTCTACATCACGTGCCACCCTCTGCTCCATATGAAGATTCATAAAATTTGCAAAGAAAAAAACGCACAATACAAAATGCGCGACTAGTCTCTAAGGCATCAGATAATAAGCGGAGATTATTAGTCCACACATGCAAATTTCCATCGAGTGTGTAGGATATAGATTTGCACACCACTTGCCGGTAGGAAGAAGTAAGCAAAGCTGGAGCGGACAGATTTCTAAGAAAAAATTTCGATTAAACCATTTGACTCCAGAGCAATGGCAAACGCTGCAAAGGGTTGGTAAGTTAACCGTCTCACTATCTGCACCCGCTTTGTCCCCTCAGATTTGGGTAAGGAACCCTATCTAAGGAGGAGGTAAGCTAAGCGCCAACATGAAAAAAAAACAAAAAAGAACCCTAATTGTTCAGAGCTCAGATTGATGCATAAACCAATCAGACATTGATCTCAGATGTCCAGACATAGAAGTAATAAAGCATCCTCGTCACAACACCGATTGTTGGGGGGATAAATATTAAAAACGTAGGTGAAACAAAAAAGAAAAGAAAGAAAAGGAGAAGATCAAGCAAGAGATTTTGCTTTCCCTCGGATGCCAACCCAAAGGGAAGGCATGGAAACTGCAGACATATCAACACGGAATCAGATTCAGACCGCCCGTCTGCTTTGCACTCTTCATCGAGAAAGATCAGACCATAAAAATTTAATTAAACAACCAAACGAAATATGCATCCGAGGAAAACGAAGGGAGGACGAACACACGGCGCCGAAGAGAGGAGGTGAGGAGAGGCGGCGGCGGTGTCGCGGTGGAGGCGTGTATAAATATAGAGAGGGAAGGGGAATTAGGGTTTCGGCTGGCTGCTACTTGCAAGAGAAATAAACGGGATGGGCCTTCGGCCTAAAGATTACAGAGAAGGGCGGCCATTAGTAAGAGCCCTAGGCCTTTTATGGGAGGGAAAGATCGCGATCGCATGCCGCGAAAATGACGTGTGCAGCGCAGAAGAGTGTGAGTTTCCTCGCGGGACACGGGCGCAACGGACAAGCAAATCCGGGCCGCCGATGGGGGCGGCCGAGCGAGCAGACGCCGCTGCAGAAACAGCAGCCACGCGAAATTCCCAGCGCCGCTCCCCGCCACAAATCCGCACCACCTGCTCGACCATTCGCCGCTGCCACGCGCGCGGCGACCAAAGCGAGCGAGCTTCACCATGGCCACCGCCGGCGCACCGCCGGACCGCGCGCGCAGGTCCGACGTCGACTTCGCCGACGTCTTCGGCGGCCCGCCACGCCGCTCGTCGGGGCACGACCACCTGCGGCAGCGGCGCTCCTCGCTGGACTCGTCGTTCGGCTCCGCTTCGAGGGCGCGGAGCGGGGGAGGGAGCGGGCCCGGGGAGAGGCCCGTGTTCGGGGAGCGCACGAGCTCCGACCGGAGGAGGCAGCTCGGGGAGGAGTTCTACAGGGACATATTCCCCGGGAGCGAGTCGGCGTCGCCGAGGCGGGGCGCCGCCACCGGGGATTGGGATGTGTTCGGCGCGCCGGCGTCGCCCGGGTCCACGAGCCGCCCGCGAATGAGGTATTTCGCTTAGTACTAAGCGAGGTTTTCAGTGAAGTGATATGCGAGGTATTGGGAATTGATATCAAATTGGACAGCTTATGTTTACACATTTCTCTGTCCCAAATTAAATCACTTATATTTTGATGGCTCTCTATTTGTCAAAGTAACATATAACTACTTGTTGATCATAAAATTTGATCACACTGAAATGATGGAGCACTGAAATGATGGAGCATTGGACATGACGAGTGCATCACTACTATCTGAATTTTAGTTCCGGTTAGGATTTAGGAATGCACAGAAGTACAGATCAAATGCCAAAATTCCACATTTATGTGTTGCTATTACGTGCACTTATATTGATTTTACTTATATCTACTTCTTGCAGCTTCTTCATGAAGTTCACCAGGGGCGTGGATAATTCAGTGCCTACTTCTCCATCCCGGCATACATCCAACAGAAACGATGATGGAACATCTTATGCTTACAGCGTTCCGTCTTCACCGAATTATTCCATGAACAGCTTTCTAGCCCAAGGGGCGCCCCAACAGGATTCCAGGAAAAATCCCTTTTCATGGCGTCGCTATCCCTTCCTATCCCGGTTTCGTTCTCAAAGTGGTGAAAAGAAGGACACCTCTCACTCTCATTATGTCAGCTCTATGGACAGTGGATGTGAAGGGACTCCTGCTAGCTCGGAAAGTTTCACTGCCAATAACAAGTTCCATTTTTCATTCTATAAGTGGGCGGGGAAAGGAGCCTTCTTGATGCTGCCAACTTCTCAACACGAAAAGTATGGAAATATTATTGGAGTGAGGAGCTTCCCTCAAGTGGTTGTGCAAGGCATTGACCTAATTGATGAGGAAGACGGCATGTCAACCGCCACTGGAGCATCAAAGAGTCAGACTGACTACGGAGATTACAAGTCTGCGAAGGATGGCTTGTTTGAAAGAAAACATAGTACAAACTCAACAAACAAGGAGGGAACGCTTCCTTTAGTGTTTGATGACTCCATGCAGGGTGATAAAGCCAAAGATACAGGTGTCCTTTTCTTCAGAATGCCACACTCATGTCATTACTGAAGCATATTCTTAGAGGCTAATAACACTGAACCTATCGTCTTTAAACATTTTTTTTTATATTTGTTGGTAATTTGCATTGGTTAGAAAGTGAAGAGTAATTTGGTCTTTATTTGTTTTTTATTCAGCTTATCTAACTTCTGTAATAGAAAGGGCATGTCTTTTTTTTACAATAATCTAAACTGTTATTTGTACCCTTTTAATGTAAATCTGTGAATAGATGGATTGAAGCTGATGTGATTTCTCTGCAGGAACAAAACATAGCACCAATAATGCAAAGAACAACGTATCAGCAGCTAGCCCAAATGCTCAAAGTTCTTGGTCACCTTCAGGAGAGAAAAGTCGTGGTAGCAGAGTGAAGGAAAAAGTAAAGGACTTCATCAAAATATTTAGTCCTGAGAGTTCACCGAAGCGCAAAGGAGCACCTGAAGCTCAAGATCAGACATCAAGTGGGAAAAATGGAAGCAAAGGTGGAGTTGAAGATAAATTTAGCATATCCAGTCTAGAGGCCGATGAGGATGTAGCCAAAATGAACAATCAGAATGCATTTTCCGTGGCACCTTCTCCAGTAAGCCAGCTCTGAATTATCATATTACCTGTATACTTCTGTGAATGCTGACCACTACCTGAATTAGAAGTGTATGAAATTTAGTTGAGTACTATCTTTAACAAGATAGGCAGTTTGACATTACACAGATTTCGTTACACAGATACACCTGTCAGATTAATCTTTAAGTTGTTTCAGATGAGTGAAGTGCAAGACAGGATGAAGAAACCGGTCCTACCAGTGGATAATGAAATGCAAACCAGAACAGGCAGATTTTCCGAAAGAAAAGAAGTTACACCTCCATCTTCTGATGGTAAGTTAAGTATACCTGTGAATGAAATAAAATATTGTTTCACTTTCTAGAAAGAGCTATATCAGTAAAACTATCGCATTGGTTTTTTTATTACTTCTGCAGCCTGTAAAAGCTCACGTCAGTCTTTCTTAATCTTTTGATGTTTGCTGTAAACATTTGGGGCCTTGCTGCGAGGAGCATTAGCAATAGTCAGATTGTAGTAGTGGGATTAGTGCAGAATTGTTTGTTCATATTTGCTCTATAAGTTTCTCCAGAAGTTGATTTATAAGAGCGTGTTTTGTATGATTGGTGTCATCTTTTTATTATCTTGTTTTGCTTGTGTGTTCCCGAGAACTCACCGAGACAAAATTTCTTGTTCTGTTTGTTAGAGTCAATCCATGCTGAAACAACAGAAAAAGTGGGCGACACAACAGATTGTGAGGAAAGTCATGTAGAAGATCTTGACAGATGTGTGGTATGTGCAAAGTCTTTGTATAATTCAGAATTAATTATTCTAGGATTAAACAAATACAATTGTAAATCTTAGCCTGTCCGTTAAACTAACCATTCTAACCCAGCTAGTTTGTCAACCAAAACTGCTTCCATTAATTTATTGAGACCACGAAACTGCTTCTGTTAATTGGTATCCATGGAAATTCAACGTTGGACTGGGATACCGCTAGGTGACTCGCACTGGTTTCCAGCCAGTTAATCACTAACCAATATGTCACTGTGAAGGGGACGCTATCACAGGTTGAGGAGCAAGCCCATGACAGCTTGGAACTGGCCAAAATCCATTGCTAGCGACCAGTTTTTTGTTGCTTTCTGGAGCCCGCCTGATTCCTTCTACTTTTTCCTTTTTCATTTTTATCAAGTATTACAAAACAGTATGTTTACCCACAAATAACACGAATATTAACCATGACCATATCAGTCATCTATATCTCAGCACAACATGGCATAAGAAGTCCTAGTACCCAAACTGGTTAGTTTAACTAATAGTCTGATGCTGGTCCTAAGTAAAACTGGTGGTTTTCCATACATTGGTGCTACATTTGAACATGAGTTTCTACCGTCCAGTACAATGTTTTGAAGAAAACACTGCTCCACACCCTGTTATCCTTGCCTCTGAAAATTGAAAATGTGGAGCCTGTAAGTGCCATTTGCTGCTATATTCAGCAAATTGACTCAGGGCCAAAATGGGAAATAATAATATCAAAGATAGGAAATGATGTAAGCAATCAACATGGAAACCAGAGAATAAAAATACAAGTGACCTTCCTAAAAATGATAAACGTGAAAGTTGTTCGTTCTGTCAGATACATATTTTAACCTCTTTTACCTGTTACATGGCAGTTTTCTTGTTAGATTATAATATATTTGCCTAGCATAACAATTTATATTTAACCATCTATTTTATTTTATAAACCAGGTTGAGCATTTCTCTGAAGATCCTGTTCTTCGTAATGATGAGGAAAAAGAGCAAATAAAGGTACTATATAGAGTATGAATCCAAGCCCAAAACATGTTGCTTCTTTCCCATTACCTTTCTGTTCTATTTCTCAATTTTCTTGCTTGTTTCAATGTAGATATCTGAATCCAAAATCAGGGAATGGTCAAAGGGAAAAGAAGGAAATATTAGATCATTGCTTTCTACACTGCAATATGTAAGTGCAAGAATATCTTTTGCATGTAATGTCATACTAACTCTCAAAGTCTCAATTCCCTATAGCAATGTTTCAAACCCTCATTTGCAAATTTTTTTGTCTTATCTTTTGCGCTAACTCATTTTCTTTTAAAAAGTTGTTATCTTCTTCCTACTTCTATGATGGTGCATGCAAGATCAGTGCTATGTATATGAAGAAATATCTCTTGAATTTTGATTGTTTTCTTTATGTCTCCCCCTCTAAGATATCCTAGAATAAAGGTTTACCCTTTTTTTATATCTTTAGAGTATGACATGATGTCATCAGTGCTATCTTAGTTGTTGTTTTTCTAACTTCTTGTGCTTTAGGTTCTATGGCCTGAGAGTGGATGGAAACCAGTACCCCTTGTTGATATAATTGAAGGAGCAGCTGTTAAGAAAGCTTATCAGAAGGCATTGTTATGTCTTCATCCAGATAAGTTGCAACAACGAGGTGCTGCCATGCATCAGAAGTATATAGCAGAAAAGGTTTTCGACATTCTACAGGTACCCTCGATTTATCCCATATACATTTTCTGATTGACTAGGAGTTAGTTCACAGAAATTAATTGGTTAAGTTCAAGGTATAGTTGTATACCAGTTAGATTTTTTAAGACTATATACCAGTTCGATTATAGGTGGACAGAGCTACTTTGAAAATGTGGTTTACCGCAGAACTGATGGTGGAGGCAAGCTAACCCCAGCTGATATCATGCAGTTTTGCCTGTGTGTTGTGACCTTTCCTTATTAGATTACTCAAATTTGTAGGTGGTCCTGAACACTATCTTAAATGTACGTATCACAGGCTTTGAAAGTCACTAGCCAAATAATTTTAAGGATCATACCTATCTGAATGTTTTACAGGTGTTGTTTGCTCCTTGGCTTACTTCAATGCTCTAGTGTGCATTTCTAGCTGATTTTCTACTATGGAAATCTTTTTTTGTGATGAAGAACAGTTTTAATTAACCAAAATAATTTACATGTTTTTCCTTTTTTTTCTGCAGGAAGCATGGAAGGAATTCAATTCAGTTACTTTTGGATAATATTTCAAAGCTTTTATCATTGGTTTGGTTCAATCATGCGGATATGGTGCTTGCCAGTGTCCGCAGCAGTGTGTCAAAACAGCCTACGGCAGTGCCAAAATGGCAATGGATAGGCGTATCCATGGTGAGGTAGATATGGGTAGCCATGGTTTACAAGGACATTTTTTGAAGGTACTGCGGTTCTCCAGCAGCCTGGCTAACCGCTCTAGCTATATGAACTTGTTTTGGTTTAAATGTAAGTATGAAACTGGGGCCCCGGGCAATGCTGCCCTTTGTTCAAAATTTGCTATTGTAGCAATTAGTTACAGTGGTTGGTTCTTTTGTATTCGGAGGATTGAAGTTTTGTATATACTACCTGAAACCGGGTTCTTGCTTGAGTCTTGTAATGTTGAAATTTCCAATACCTGCAAACTTCATTTGCTCACAGATTTGATCAGAGTCTTACACAAGCATCTACATGCTCAGATCCAACACATGAACAAAATAACCTGAGAAAGCACTCTAATTATAATACCCATCATTCAAACAAGCATTGCGGCTTATTATATAACCAAACAAACCTCTCTCTCTCTCTCTTCTGAAGATCAAGTGCTCCATTAGGCTCAAACGAAAATCTTAATGCCAATATTGATAATCCTACATTAATTGTTGAAGCCAGCAACCGGGTGGAATTCGGCCAAACTCCGAGCCTTGAAAGATGATGGGACATCCAAAAGTCAATTCCTACTTCCATGCTTACTACAATTTGTGTGCGAGTACAAATTTGCGACATCATCGATTGCATTTCCATATATTTTCTGGGTCCGTGTATTAGCTTCGGCGTGCAGCTCGGGTTTACAGCAGAAGATGCAAAGCCCTACGTCCTTCCACGACGCGGCCTCCCCCACCGACCGTACGTCCCGCTCCCGCCGTCGCACGAGAAGATGCTCGATCTCGATCTCTTCCGCGTGGAGAAGGGAGGCGACCCTGTCAGATCCTAAGAAGTCTGTAGTATGAAGGATGTATTCATGGGAGTATTATGAAGAACCTATCTCTGCAACCGCCACAGTATAAGATCGGACGTCTGTGATTGGAGCTGACCGTTTGGGGAATTTGCACGGTCCAGATCAACTCCGACCAAGGGTTAAACCATTAGTGTAATAAGTGACTTACTTAAATCTTGAGGTGAGGTTAATTAGTATGTAATGCTGAGATTAATTATGGATGTTAATTCTCGTATACTTTATGTCGCGAGGCAGACGAAAGGAAGATAATTATGTTGCCGATATTTGTTACCCTAGTTCTGTAGCGTAGAGAAGGTTCCTGAGACCCCGATAGACTTTTCCCCTTTCTCTTTCGATCCCTAGTTTTACACCTTTCACCGGATTCCAGGATCCGATGATTAGTATCGAGCTATTGTGTCCTTGGCGAAAATCGGGCGAGCTTCAACCCCGGCGTCGGCGACGGATTGTATCGGCGCGAGAGAAGGTTCCGGACCCCGATCCGGGTAAAATCCCTAACCCTCGTGTCGATCTGAAGGAAGATGACCAAGTCGATAGCGAGGAACGAAGCGGAAACATCGGATCTGACGGCGGTCAGACAAGAAGCAATGGAAGCCAGTTACAAAGCCGACGTACTGCAGCGACAGGTGGGAGATCTTCAACAACAAGTATCGGGTATTCAAGATCAAATGAACCGCATGGAAAACCTGCTGCAAGGGTTGGTTATCTCCCAGACTAGAGTGGCCGAGCAAAGATCTAGGCAAGAAGTGGTCCCATCAGGAGAACTAGAAGTGGAGATGCCGAGAAGAGTAGAAGAATTGAGGCAAGCTAACCTCCCTAGCACTCACGGGGTAGAGCTGAATGGTACTCATGAAGGTAATTACAATCCTCCATCTACTGGGTTTTCGGCAATACCGACTGGGTGGGAGCAGAATCCGCCACCACATTCCCTGCTGGTTTCCCCCACCTTGAATCATTTCAATCCCAACCATGAATCAGCCTTCAGTAGGCCGTGGCCACATAACCATAGAGATTACAATAGTCAACCCCCGGACCAGTACTTGGCCAGGCAATGGAACCCCAACCCGAGCAATGAGAGGGTCCTTAGCTTTTATAAATCCATTGCTAAGGGGCCTAAGCTTGATTTTCCGAGATTTGTGGAGGGAACCATTAGAGTGGATCCGACAAAGCGAGGCGTGCTGCTATGGCCAACGTTCCTGAGGAAGCTAGGTTCGATTTGGCTCAAATGTATATGGTTAGCCGTGCCGATAAGTGGCTGAGGAGCACTGGACTACTGTGGAATCCACCCCCGTGGTCTGAATTTTGTGCTATGATCTGTGATAGATTTGCCCAGCATAGTGGTTATGAGGTAGTAGAGAATTTTCACTCAGTGAAGCAGTATAACATGAGTGTCTCTGATTATATTGATCGGTTTGAAGAACTCATGGCAATGTACAAGAATGACAACCAAGTGCTGAATCCTCAATTCTTTGTCAAATGTTTTGTCAATGGATTGCGAAATGACATCAAGCATTTCTCAAACCCTTGAAGCCACGAATTTATGTGAGGCTTATTGGATGGCTAAAGATATGGAAAAAGGAGCGGGAGCGATAGCTAAGAGAAATACTCGAGTTCGGTGTGGGGCGAACAAAGGGTCCTTTACATTTTCTAAGAGCAAGCCGACTCCGGAAACCCATACACAGAAAAAGGAGATGGCACCTAAGCCCTTTACTCCTGGAATATGCAGATTTTGTGGGGGCAAGTGGTTCTTGGGGCACAAATGCAAGCCATATCAACAAGTGAACTTGATGGCCGGGGAGAGTGAAGAAACCGTTCAGGTAGACACAGAACCGGAAGAAGTACCAGCTGACAGTTCAGAAAAACCCGCTGTTCATTCTGATGCCGAGGAACAACTGATGCAGATATCTTTTCATGCGGTTAGTGGGCAGATTGGGATAACTGCTTATACATTAAGTTTGACTATTGGGGGAAGGCTAGGGGTAGCACTGGTTGATACTGGGAGTTCTCACACCTTCATTGATCTGAAGTTTGCTACTAAGACTTCCTGTAAAATTCTTGTGGCCCCTTTAAGAAGGGTAACTGTGGCAGGAGGTGGAACACTATTAACAGGTTCTTCTATAGATGGGGTGGACTATTACATTCATAAGGAGAAGTTTAACAATTCCTTCCAAGTGTTACCTCTTAAAGGATACGATGTGGTACTGGGATGTGATTGGTTATATCAGCATAGCCCAGTGAGTTTGGACTTGAAAACAAGGCAATTCATCATTAGAAAGGATGGCATCAAAGAGATAATTCTCGCTGAACCGCAACTGACTCCTATGATATCCTTGCTCAGCCCAAAAAGATGTGAGAAGCTGTTTAGGGCTGAAATCTGTGGATATTTGATTGATCTTCAAACGCAAGAATCTTCCGAGGCAACCCCGCTTAGAAGCTCATTACTCCGGTCTGTTAGACTCTTATGAGACATATTTCAAGATCCCAGGGCTGCGCTTGAGAAAGGCTGTGACCACTCGATCCCTATTAAAGAAGGACAAGAACCTCCTAATATCAGACCATATCGGGTAGCACATCACTTAAAGGAGGAAATGGAAAAACAGATCCATAAGCTATGGGATTCCTCTATCATTAAACCAAGTAATAGCCCTTTTGCTTCACCTGCAATCTTAGTTAAGAAGAAGGACGGGACTTGGAGATTATGTGTGGATTACAGGAAATTGAATGCCATGACAGTTAAGAACAAATACCCTATTCCGGTTATTGAGGATCTCTGGATGAACTTCATGGAGCAAGGATCTTGATGAAGCTTGACTTGAAATCTGGTTATCATCAAATAAGAATGAGATCGAAGATACTTACAAAACAACTTTTAGAACTTATCTGGGACATTTTGAATACCTGGTTATGCCATTCGGGTTAACTAATGCCCCTGCTACGTTTCAGTCCCTAATGAATACAGTTTTTGCTAAGTATCTGAGGAAGTTTATCTTGGTTTTCTTGATGACATACTTGTGTACTGTGAAATGAAGAAGAGCATATGACATTTGGCTATCGTGTTGGAGACCTTAAAACAAAGAACAATCAGCGTATGCAAATTTGAGCAAATGTGTTTTTGCAGCAAGCCATATTGAATACTTGGGTCATGTCATTTCTGAGCAAGGAGTAGCTACAGATCCTAAAAAGATAAGTGCCATTAAAGAATGGCCTAAACCATTAAATGTATCTCAATTAAGAAGCTTCTTGGGAATGTCAGGGTACTATAGGAGATTCATAAAGAGTTACGGACAGATCTGTCGTCCCCTGCACGATATGTTAAAGAAAGAAGGGTTCCACTGGGGAAAATGTCAGGACGAAGCTTTTGAGGAGTTAAAGTCCGATTAACCTTTGCTCGGTGCTAGCACTGCCTAAATTCTCGGAGCCATTTATACTGGAGACTGACGCAAGTGGCGAGAGGATCGGGGCATCCCTAATGCAATGTGGGAGGCCCATAGCTTACTTTAGTAGGACCTTGGGAATCAAATCAGCTGCCCTGTCCACTTATGAAAAGGAGGCTCTGGCTATAATAGAGGCATTGAAAAGATGGAGGCATTACTTTTTCGGTACTCAGTTGATAATTAAGACTGACCAACAAAGTCTTAAGTTCATGTCTGAGCAAAGGATTGGAGAGGGAATCCAACACAAACTAATGTTGCGGCTACTAGAATTTGATTATGTCATCGAGTATAAGAAGGGTAAGGAAAACAAGGCTGCTGACGCCTTGTCGAGGAGAGAAGCAGAACTACATGCTATAACCATGGCAGTGCCCACTTGGGTGGAAACAATTGAAGAGCTATATAACAGACACTCATTGCCGAGAATTATTAGAGCGCCTAACCCTAGCTGCCGACCCCGAGTCCAGGTTTACTCTACACAATGGGGTGCTGAGGTATAAAGGAAGAATCTATGTGGGAAGTAATGCGGAGCTTAGGCAGAATATCATTCATTCCTTCCATTCATCGGCTGTAGGAGGTCATTCGGTGTAGTGGCGATTATCAACAATTAAGCGAGTTGTTCTATTGGCACGGTTTAAAGGGGAAGTGCGAAGTTTGTCCAAGAGTGCCTGTCGCGAGAGGTCAAAAGCCGAACATTGCCATTACCCGGGCCTGCTGGTGCCACTACCCATACCAGACATGGCCTGGACGCATATTTCAATGGACTTTATAGAAGGTATGCCTAAATCGCAGGGGTATGAAGTGATCCTTGTAGTGGTGGACAGATTAACCAAATATGCCCATTTCATTCCTTTGTCCCATCCCTACTCCATTCAATCAGTCACCAAAGCGTTTATTGATAACATTTTCAAACTACATGGATTTCCTTTAGTCATTGTTACTGACCGAGATCGAATCTTCACAAGCAAGTTTTGGCAAGAACTTTTTAAGTCAGTAAAGGTGGAGCTAAGGTTTAGTACCGCTTACCATCCCCAAACAGACGGCAGACGGGCGTGTTAATCAATGCTTGAAACCTACCTCCGATGTATGGCATTTCAAGAACCTAAGAAATGGGCGACTTGGCTAACATTGGTGAATGGTGGTACAATACCGCATTTCATACTGCTCTCAAGGTAACTCCTTTTCAAGCCTTGTACGGTTTCCCTCCTCCCCTGATAAATGAGGTTGCCATACCGGGTCCTAAAGAGGAGGGAGTGAAAGAATTTTTGCTAGAAAAACAGAATATGCTCAAAAGGTTAAAGGAAAACTTGACCCAGGCTCAGTCCAGGATGAAGAAATATGCTGATCGAAACCGCAAAGAGAGACAGTTTGCTGTGGGGGACATGGTATACTTGAAACTTCAACCTTACCGGATTTCTGCTTTCGGCCTCAAACGGGCTTTAAAATTAACTAGCGGTACTATGGGCCTTTCGGGTAATGCAAAAGTGGGGTATCGCATACAAACTTGACTACAGAGGGTGTGGAATTCATCACGTGTTTCATGTCGATCGGCTCAAACGACATTGTGGCTCGAGAGCTATCCCAGTTCGGATCTTCCACTTGTCGGTGAAAGCAGGAAGGTCGGGGCGAGAACCAGGTCTTGTGTTGGAAACTAGAGCTTTGCCAAGAAAAGATAAACTCGTTACACAATGGTTAGTTCAATGGGAGAACTTACCTCCAGAAGATGCTTCCTGGGAAGATGCTGATTTTATTAAAGGTACCTTCCCTACCTTCTATTCCCAGACCATCCGTTCACGGTTTCGGACACGAGATACTTGAGGACAAGTATGCGATCGAGGGAGGAATTGTCGATCCTAAGAAGTCGTAGTATGAAGGATGTATTCATGGGAGTATTATGAAGAACCTATCTCTGCAACCGCCACAGTATAAGATCGGACGCTTTGTGATTGGGTGACAGTTTGGGGAATTTGCACGGTCCGGATCAACTCAGACCAAGGGTTAAACCATTAGTGTAATAAGTGACTTACTTAAATCTTGAGGTGAGGTTAATTAGTATGTAATGCTGAGATTAATTATGGATGTTAATTACTGTATACTTTATGTCGCGAGACGGACAGAAAGGAAGATAATTATGTTGCCGATATTTGTTACCCTAGTTCTGTAGCGTAGAGAAGGTTCCTGAGACCCCGATAGACTTTTCCCCTTTCTCTTTCGATCCCTAGTTTTACACCTTTCACTCGGATTCCCACCGGGATCTGACAGATTGGTATCAGAGCTATTGTGTCCTTGGCGAAAATCGGGCGAGCTTCAACCCCGGCGTCGGCGACGGATTGTATCGGCGCGAGAGAAGGTTCCGGACCCCGATCCGGTAAAATCCTAACCCTCGTGTCGATCCGAAGGAAGATGACCAAGTCGATAGCGAGCGAAGCGGAAACATCGGATCGGCGGTCGGACAAGAAGCAATGGAAGCCAGTTACAAAGCCGACGTACTGCAGCGACAGGTGGGAGATCTTCAACAACAAGTATCGGGTATTCAAGATCAAATGAACCGCATGGAAAACCTGCTGCAAGGGTTGGTTATCTCCCAGACTAGAGTGGCCGAGCAAAGATCTAGGCAAGAAGTGGTCCCATCAGGAGAACTAGAAGTGGAGATCCGAGAAAGTAGAAGAATTGAGGCAAGCTAACCTCCCTAGCACTCACGGGTAGAGGTGAATGGTACTCATGAAGGTAATTACAATCCTCCATCTCTGGGTTTCGGCAATACCATTGGGTGGGAGCGAGAATCCGCCACCACATTCCTGCTTGGTTTCCCCACCTTGAATCATTTCAATCCCAACCATGAATCAGCCTTCAGTAGGCCGTGGCCACATAACCATAGAGATTACAATAGTCAACCCCGGACCGATGCTTGGCGGGCAATGGAACTAACCCGAGCAATGAGAGGGTCCTTAGCTTTATAAATCCATTGCTAAGGGGCCTAAGCTTGATTTTCCGAGATTTGTGGAGGAACCATTAGAGTGGATCCACAAAGCGAGGCGTGCTTTTGCTATGGCCAAGCGTTCACGAGGAAGCTAGGTTTGATTTGGCTCAAATGTATATGGTTAGCCGTCTCGATAAGTGGTGAGAACCTTTGGACTCTTGTGGAATCCACCCCCGTGGTCTGAATTTTGTGCTATGATCTGTGATAGATTTGCCCAGCATAGTGGTTATGAGGTAGTAGAGAATTTTCACTCAGTGAAGCAGTATAACATGAGTGTCTCTGATTATATTGATCGGTTTGAAGAACTCATGGCAATGTACAAGAATGACAACCAAGTGCTGAATCCTCAATTCTTTGTCAAATGTTTTGTCAATGGATTGCGAAATGACATCAAGCATTTTCTCAAACCCTTGAAGCCACAGAATTTATGTGAGGCTTATTGGATGGCTAAAGATATGGAAAAAGGAGCGGAGGCGAGAGCTAAGAGAAATACTCGAGTTCCGGTGTGGGGCGAACAAAGGGTCCTTTACATTTTCTAAGAGCAAGCCGACTCCGGAAACCCATACACAGAAAAAGGAGATGGCACCTAAGCCCTTTACTCCTGGAATATGCAGATTTTGTGGGGGCAAGTGGTTCTTGGGGCACAAATGCAAGCCATATCAACAAGTGAACTTGATGGCCGGGGAGAGTGAAGAAACCGTTCAGGTAGACACAGAACCGGAAGAAGTACCAGCTGACAGTTCAGAAAAACCCGCTGTTCATTCTGATGCCGAGGAACAACTGATGCAGATATCTTTTCATGCGGTTAGTGGGCAGATTGGGATAACTGCTTATACATTAAGTTTGACTATTGGGGGAAGGCTAGGGGTAGCACTGGTTGATACTGGGAGTTCTCACACCTTCATTGATCTGAAGTTTGCTACTAAGACTTCCTGTAAAATTCTTGTGGCCCCTTTAAGAAGGGTAACTGTGGCAGGAGGTGGAACACTATTAACAGGTTCTTCTATAGATGGGGTGGACTATTACATTCATAAGGAGAAGTTTAACAATTCCTTCCAAGTGTTACCTCTTAAAGGATACGATGTGGTACTGGGATGTGATTGGTTATATCAGCATAGCCCAGTGAGTTTGGACTTGAAAACAAGGCAATTCATCATTAGAAAGGATGGCATCAAAGAGATAATTCTCATTGAACATAGAATCGACTCCTATGATATCCTTGCTCGGCCAAAAGATGTGAGAAGCTGTTTAGGGTGAAATCATGGATATTTGATTGATCTTCAAACGCAAGAATCTTCCGAGGCAACCCCAGTTAGAAGCTCATTACTCCAGTCTCTGTTAGACTCTTATGCAGACATATTTCAAGATCCCGTGGGCTGCCGAAAGGAACTGTGATCACTCGATCCCTATTAAAGAAGGACAAGAACCTCCTAATATCAGACCATATCGGGTAGCACATCACTTAAAGGAGGAAATGGAAAAACAGATCCATAAGCTATGGGATTCCTCTATCATTAAACCAAGTAATAGCCCTTTTGCTTCACCGCAATCTTAGTTAAGAAGAAGGACGGGACTTGGAGATTATGTGTGGATTACTGAAATTGAATGCCATGACGATTAAGAACAAATACCCTATTAGGTTATTGAGGATCTCTGGATGAACTTCATGGAGCAAGGATCTTGATAAGCTTGACTTGAAATCTGGTTATCATCAAATAAGAATGAGATCGAAGATACTTACAAAACAACTTTTAGAACTTATCTGGGACATTTTGAATACCTGGTTATGCCATTCGGGTTAACTAATGCCCCTGCTACGTTTGATCCCTAATGAATACGATTTTTGCTAAGTATCCGAGGAAGTTTATCTTGGTTTTCTTGATGACATACTTGTGTATGCAGAAATGAAGAAGAGCATATCGACATTTGGCTATCGTGTTGGAGACCTTAAACAAACAACAATCTGTATGCAAATTTGAGCAAATGTGTTTTTGCAGCAAGCCATATTGAATACTTGGGTCATGTCATTTCGAGCAAGGAGTAGCTACTGAGATCCTAAAAGATAAGTGCCATTAAAGAATGGCCTAAACCATTAAATGTATCTCAATTAAGAAGCTTCTTGGGAATGTCAGGGTACTATAGGAGATTCATAAAGAGTTACGGACAGATCTGTCGTCCCTCGCACGATATGTTAAAGAAAGAAGGGTTCCACCGGGAAAATGTCGGGACGAAGCTTTTGAGGAGTTAAAGTCCGATTAACCTTTGCTCGGTGCTAGCACTACCTAAATTCTCGGAACCATTTATCTTTGGAGGCGATGCAAGTGGCGGAGGGATGGGCATCCTAATGCAACAGGGGAGGCCCATAGCTTACTTTAGTAGGACCTTGGGAATCAAATCAGCTGCCCTGTCCACTTATGAAAAGGAGGCTCGGCTATAATAGAGGCATTGAAAAGATGGAGGCATTACTTTTTCGATTTTCGGTTGATAATTAAGACCGACCAACAAAGTCTTAAGTTCATGTCGAGCAAAGGATTGGAGAGGAATCCAACACAAACTAATGTTGCGGCTACTAGAATTTGATTATGTCATCGAGTATAAGAAGGTAAGGAAAACAAGGTTGCGGCGCCTTGTCGAGGGAAAGCGAGAACTACATGCTATAACCATGGCGGTGCCCACTTGGGTGGAAACAATTGAGAGAGCTATATAATGAGACACTCATTGCGAAATTATTAGGCGCCTAACCCTAGTCTGCGACCCGAGTCGAGTTTACTCTACACAATGGGGTCTTTGAGGTATAAAGGAAGAATCTATGTGGGAAGTAATGCGAGCTTAAGCGAATATCATTCATTCCTTCCATTCATCGGTGTAGGAGGTCATTCGGTGTAGTGGCGATTATCAACGAATTAGCGGTTGTTCTATTGGCACTGGTTTAAAGGGAAGTGCGAAGTTTGTCCAAGAGTGCCACATGCGCGAGGTCAAAAGTCGAACATTGCCATTAGACTGCTTGGTGCCACTACCCATACCAGACATGGCACAGGCGCATATTTCAATGGACTTTATAGAAGGTATGCCTAAATCGCAGGGTATGAAGTGATCCTTGTAGTGGTGGGATGATTAACCAAATATGCCCATTTCATTCCTTTGTCCCATCCCTACTCCATTCAATCAGTCACCAAAGCGTTTATTGATAACATTTTCAAACTACATGGATTTCCTTTAGTCATTGTTACTGACCGAGATCGAATCTTCACAAGCAAGTTTTGGCAAGAACTTTTTAAGTCAGTAAAGGTGGAGCTAAGGTTTAGTACCGCTTACCATCCCCAAACAGACGGCCAGACGGAGCGTGTTAATCAATGCTTGGAAACCTACCTCCGATGTATGGCATTTCAAGAACCTAAGAAATGGGCGACTTGGCTAACATTGGTGAATGGTGGTACAATACCGCATTTCATCTCGCTCTCAAGGTAACCCTTTTCAAGCCTTGTACGGTTTCCTCCTCCCCGATAAATGAGGTTGCCATACCGGTCCTAAAGAGGAGGGAGTGAAAGATTTTTTGCTTGAGAAACAGAATATGCTCAAAAGGCTAAAGGAAAACTTGACCCAGGCTCAGTCCAGGATGAAGAAATATGCTGACCGAAACCGCAAAGAGAGACAGTTTGCTGTTGGGGACATGGTATACTTGAAACTTCAACCTTACAGGATCTCGGCTTTCGGCCTCAAACGTGCTTTAAAATTAACTAGCAGGTACTATGGGCCTTTTCGGGTAATGCAAAAAGTGGGAGCTGTCGCATACAAACTTGACTACCGGAGGTGTGGAATTCATCCATGTTTCATGTCGATCGGCTCAAGCGACATTGTGGCTCGAGAGCTATCCCGTTCGGATCTTCCACTTGTCGGTGAAAACGGAAGGTCGGGGCGAAACCAGTCTTGTGTTGGAAACTAGAGCTTTGCCAAGAAAAGATAAACTCGTTACACAATGGTTAGTTCAATGGGAGAACTTACCTCCAGAAGATGCTTCCTGGGAAGATGCTGATTTTATTAAAGGTACCTTCCCTACCTTCTATTCCCAGACCATCCGT
The DNA here is from genome assembly GCA_036346245.1 of Bonia amplexicaulis. Lineage (NCBI taxonomy): Eukaryota > Viridiplantae > Streptophyta > Magnoliopsida > Poales > Poaceae > Bonia > Bonia amplexicaulis. The sequence continues at coordinate 16,816,860 of CM070752.1, read as the reverse complement.
TCCTGGTTTCCGGACACAGATACTTGAGGACAAGTATGCAGTCGAGGGGAGGGAATTGTCAGATCCTAAGAAGTCTGTAGTATGAAGGATGTATTCATGGGAGTATTATGAAGAACCTATCTCTGCAACCGCCACAAGTATAAGATCGGACGCTTTGTGATTGGGTGACGGTTTGGGGAATTTGCACGGTCCGGATCAACTCCGACCAAGGGTTAAACCATTAGTGTAATAAGTGACTTACTTAAATCTTGAGGTGAGGTTAATTAGTATGTAATCTTGAGATTAATTATGGATGTTAAATTGTATACTTTATGTCGCGAGGCAGACGAGAAAGGAAGATAATTATGTTGCCGATATTTGTTACCCTAGTTACGTAGCGTAGAGAAGGTTCACGAGACCCGATAGACTTTTCCCTTTCTCTTCGATCCCTAGTTTTACACCTTTCACTCGGATTCCCAGGATCGGCTGATTAGTATCGAGCTATTGTGTCCTTGGCGAAAATCGGCGAGCTTCAACCCGGCGTCGGCGGATTATGTCGGCGAGAGAAGGTTCCGGACCCGATCCGGGTAAAATCCTAACCCTCGTGTCGATCGAAGGAAGATGACCAAGTCGATAGCGAGGAACAAGCGGAAACATCGGATCGGCGGTCGGACAAGAAGCAATGGAAGCGAGTTACAAAGCCGAAGCGTCAATGACGGTGGGAGATCTTCAACAACAAGTATCGGTATTCAAGATCAAATGAACCGCATGGAAAACCTGCTTGCAAGGGTTGGTTATCTCCCGGACTAGAGTGGTAGAGCAAAGATCTAGGCAAGAAGTGGTCCCATCGGAGAACTAGAAGTGGAGATCTGAGAAGAGTAGAAGAATTGAGGCAAGCTAACCTCCCTAGCACTCACGGGTGAGGTTGAATGGTACTCATGAAGGTAATTACAATCCTCCATCTACCGGGTTTCGGCAATACCTCTTGGGTGGGAGCGAGAATCGCCACCACATTCCTATTTGGTTTCCCCACCTTGAATCATTTCAATCCCAACCATGAATCGACCTTGGTGGCCGTGGCCACATAACCATAGAGTTACAATAGTCAACCCCGGACCGATGCTTGGCGGGCAATGGAACTAACCCGAGCAATGAGAGGGTCCTTAGCTTTATAAATCCATTGCTAAGGGCCTAAGCTTGATTTTCCGAGATTTGTGGAGGGAACCATTAGAGTGGATCCGACAAAGCGAGGCGTGCTGCTATGGCCAGCGTTCACGAGGAAGCTAGGTTCGATTTGGCTCAAATGTATATGGTTAGCCGTCTTGGATAAGTGGTGAGAGCCTTTGGACTCTTGTGGAATCCACCCGTGGTGCGAATTTTGTGCTATGATCTGTGATAGATTTGCCCAGCATAGTGGTTATGAGGTAGTAGAGAATTTTCACTCGGTGAAGCGATTATAACATGAGTGTCTCGATTATATTGATCGGTTTGAAGAACTCATGGCAATGTACAAGAATGACAACCAAGTCTTTGAATCCTCAATTCTTTGTCAAATGTTTTGTCAATGGATTGCGAAATGACATCAAGCATTTTCTCAAACCCTTGAAGCCACAGAATTTATGTGAGGCTTATTGGATGGCTAAAGATATGGAAAAAGGAGCGGGAGCGATAGCTAAGAGAAATACTCGAGTTCGGTGTGGGGCGAACAAAGGGTCCTTTACATTTTCTAAGAGCAAGCCGACTCAGGAAACCCATACAGAAAAAGGAGATGGCACCTAAGCCCTTTACTCACGGAATATGCGATTTTGTGGGGCAAGTGGTTCTTGGGGCACAAATGCAAGCCATATCAACAAGTGAACTTGATGGCGGGAGAGTGAAGAAACCGTTCGGTAGACATGAACAGGAAGAAGTACCGGTGACAGTTCGGAAAACCCATTGTTCATTCGATCCGAGGAACAAGCGATGCGAGATATCTTTTCATGCGGTTAGTGGGCAGATTGGGATAACTGCTTATACATTAAGTTTGACTATTGGGGGAAGGCTAGGGGTAGCTTGGTTGATCTTGGGAGTTCTCACACCTTCATTGATCGAAGTTTGCTACTAAGACTTCTGTAAAATTCTTGTGGCCCCTTTAAGAAGGGTAAGCTGTGGCGGAGGTGGAACACTATTAATGAGGTTCTTCTATAGATGGGGTGGACTATTACATTCATAAGGAGAAGTTTAACAATTCCTTCCAAGTGTTACCTCTTAAAGGATACGATGTGGTGCTTGGGATGTGATTGGTTATATCGGCATAGCCCGTGAGTTTGGACTTGAAAACAAGGCAATTCATCATTAGAAAGGATGGCATCAAAGAGATAATTCTCGCTGAACCGCAACTGACTCCTATGATATCCTTGCTCAGCCCAAAAAGATGTGAGAAGCTGTTTAGGGCTGAAATCTGTGGATATTTGATTGATCTTCAAACGCAAGAATCTTCCGAGGCAACCCAGTTAGAAGCTCATTACTCCGGTCTGTTAGACTCTTATGCGAGACATATTTCAAGATCCCGAGGCTGCCGAGAAAGGAGCGTGATCACTCGATCCCTATTAAAGAAGGACAAGAACCTCCTAATATCAGACCATATCGGGTAGCACATCACTTAAAGGAGGAAATGGAAAAACAGATCCATAAGCTATGGGATTCCTCTATCATTAAACCAAGTAATAGCCCTTTTGCTTCACCTGCAATCTTAGTTAAGAAGAAGGACGGGACTTGGAGATTATGTGTGGATTACGAAATTGAATGCCATGACGATTAAGAACAAATACCCTATTAGGTTATTGAGGATCTCCTGGATGAACTTCATGGAGCAAGGATCTTCAGTAAGCTTGACTTGAAATCTGGTTATCATCAAATAAGAATGAGATCTGAAGATACTTACAAAACAACTTTTAGAACTTATCTGGGACATTTTGAATACCTGGTTATGCCATTCGGGTTAACTAATGCCCCTGCTACGTTTCAGTCCCTAATGAATACAGTTTTTGCTAAGTATCTGAGGAAGTTTATACTGGTTTTCTTCGATGACATACTTGTGTACAGCAGAAATGAAGAAGAGCATATGCAGCATTTGGCTATCGTGTTGGAGACCTTAAAGCGACAACAATGTATGCAAATTTGAGCAAATGTGTTTTTGCAGCAAGCCATATAGAATACTTGGGTCATATCATCTCTGAGCAAGGAGTAGCTACAGATCCTAAAAAGATAAGTGCTATTAAGGAATGGCCTAAACCACTAAATGTATCTCAATTAAGAAGCTTCTTGGGAATGTCAGGGTACTATAGGAGATTCATAAAGAGTTACGGACAGATCTGTCGTCCCCTCCACGATATGTTAAGGAAAGAAGGGTTCCACTGGGGAAAATGTCAGGACAAAGCTTTTGAGGAGTTAAAGTCCGATTAACCTTTGCTCGGTGCTAGCACTACCTAAATTCTCGAACCATTTATCTGGAGGCGATGCAAGTGGCGAGGGATCGGGGCATCCTAATGCAACAGGGGAGGCCCATCGCTTACTTTAGTAGGACTTTGGGAATCAAATCAGCTGCCCTGTCCACTTATGAAAAGGAGGCTTTGGCTATAATAGAGGCATTGAAAAGATGGAGGCATTACTTTTTGATTTTCGGTTGATAATTAAGGCCGACCAACAAAGTCTTAAGTTCATGTCTCGAGCAAAGGATTGGAGAGGAATCAACACAAACTAATGTTGCGGCTACTAGAATTTGATTATGTCATCGAGTATAAGAAGGGTAAGGAAAACAAGGTGCACGACGCCTTGTCGAGGAGAAAGCAGAACTACATGCTATAACCATGGCAGTGCCCACTTGGGTGGAAACAATTGAAGAGAGCTATATGAGACACTCATTGCGAGAATTATTAGGCGCTAACCCTAGTGCGACCCCGAGTCCAGGTTTACTCTACACAATGGGGTGCTGAGGTATAAAGGAAGAATCTATGTGGGAAGTAATGCGGAGCTTAGGCAGAATATCATTCATTCCTTCCATTCATCGGCTGTAGGAGGTCATTCAGGTGTAGTGGCCAGTTATCAACGAATTAAGCAGTTGTTCTATTGGCCTGGTTTAAAGGGGAAGTCGAAGTTTGTCCAAGAGTGCCACATGCGCGAGGTCAAAAGCGAACATTGCCATTACCCGGACTGCTTGGTGCCACTACCCATACCGGACATGGCACGGGCGCATATTTCAATGGACTTTATAGAAGGTATGCCTAAATCGCGGGGTATGAAGTGATCCTTGTAGTGGTGGATGATTAACCAAATATGCCCATTTCATTCCTTTGTCCCATCCTACTCCATTCAATCGGTCACCAAAGCGTTTATTGATAACATTTTCAAACTACATGGATTTCCTTTAGTCATTGTTACTGACCGAGATCGAATCTTCACAAGCAAGTTTTGGCAAGAACTTTTTAAGTCAGTAAAGGTGGAGCTAAGGTTTAGTACCGCTTACCATCCCAAACAGACGACCAGACGGGCGTGTTAATCAATGCTTGAAACCTACCTCCGATGTATGGCATTTCAAGAACCTAAGAAATGGGCGACTGGCTAACATTGGTGAATGGTGGTACAATACCGCATTTCATCGCTCTCAAGGTAACCCCTTTTCAAGCCTTATGCGGTTTCCTCCTCCCACGATAAATGAGGTTGCCATACCGGTCCTAAAGAGGAGGGAGTGAAAGATTTTTGCTTGAGAAGCAGAATATGCTCAAAGGCTAAAGGAAAACTTGACCCGGCTCGGTCGGGATGAAGAAATATCTTGATCGAAACCGCAAAGAGAGACAGTTTCTTTGTTGGGGACATGGTATACTTGAAACTTCAACCTTCGGGATCTCGGCTTTCGGCCTCAAGCGTGCTTTAAAATTAACTAGCGGTACTATGGGCCTTTTCGGGTAATGCAAAAGTGGGAGCTGTCGCATACAAACTTGACTACCGAGGGTGTGGAATTCATCACATGTTTCATGTCGATCGGCTCAAAGCGACATTGTGGCACGAGAGCTATCCCGATTCGGATCTTCCACTTGTCGGTGAAAGCGGAAGGTCGGGGCGAGAACCCAGTGTTGTGTTGGAAACTAGAGCTTTGCCAAGAAAAGATAAACTCGTTACACAATGGTTAGTTCAATGGGAGAACTTACCTCCGAAGATGCTTCACAGGAAGATCTTGATTTTATTAAAGGTACCTTCCTACCTTCTATTCCCGGACCATCCGTTCTGGTTTCGGACACGATACTTGAGGACAAGTATGCGATCGAGGAGGAATTGTCAGATCCTAAGAAGTCTGTAGTATGAAGGATGTATTCATGGGAGTATTATGAAGAACCTATCTCTGCAACCGCCACAGTATAAGATCGGACGCCTGTGATTGGAGCTGACCGTTTGGGGAATTTGCACGGTCCAGATCAACTCCGACCAAGGGTTAAACCATTAGTGTAATAAGTGACTTACTTAAATCTTGAGGTGAGGTTAATTAGTATGTAATCTGAGATTAATTATGGATGTTAATTTCGTATACTTTATGTCGCGAGGCAGACGAGAAAGGAAGATAATTATGTTGCCGATATTTGTTACCCTAGTTACGTAGCGTAGAAGGTTCACGAGACCCGATAGACTTTTCCCTTTCTCTTCGATCCCTAGTTTTACACCTTTCACTCGGTTCCCAGGATCCGCGGACCGAGCTCATTCCGCAAGTCGCGGCCTTGGCCGGGCCGACCCGTCGACGAGGCCATCGCCCTCGATAAGGAGTGGCGCCGGAGTAAGAGAGCTGCCCTCATCACGCAGTTAAATACCTCAGATCCTGGGAGACCCCCAAGCACTGAACCCCTGTGTAGCACCAAAAAAACGAAAAAAAGAAAAAGAATCCATCCGTAATCTCTCCCTCCCGCGTATCTCTCTGTTATATCTCCCTACTCATCTATTCTCTCCTGTGATAATCTCTCTCTCGCGTCTCTAATCTCTCTCTCTCTCCCGAGCGACGATGCATCGGAGGCGGTGGCACGGCTCGGCGCGGGCGGCAGCAATGCACGACGGTGGCAGCGCAGCTAGCAGCAGCGTCAGCGGCGCGGCGCAGCTGGAGGCCAGGAGGTGGCACGGTCGATTGCCGGAGTGCAGCGCGAGTCGGCAGCCGTGGTGGCGAGGGCGGCGCGCGTGGCGGCGCGGCCGGAGGCTGCGTGGGTGGCGGCGGCGGCAGATTCGGCGGCGACGACGTGGCGGGCGGTGCGGCATGGCCGATGGCGGCTAGCGGCGAGCGCGGCTAAGCGCTTCGGCGGCGGTAGCGAGGCGCTGGCCGGTGGTAGGGACGGCAATCGGTGGCGCAGGTGGCCGCTGCCGGCGGCGGTTGTGGTGGCACGGTGTGACTACCGGCCGAGGCGGCCTAGCCGCACGAGTGCTCAGTGTGGGAGGCCGAGTGGCCCGGGCAACGCGGTGCTGTCAGCAGCGTCATCGGCGACAGCCGGCCGGAACGGACAGTGATCGTTTTTTTCACGGTCACGTCGTTCGGCTGGTCGGACGCATGCCCGAATAGCGTTTCGCGTGGGGTTCTTGGGTCGTGCAGCGGGTCATGATTCATTTCACCAATCGGCAAATCGCATGGCCGAACGGCGATTAGCGTGGCGAAATCCTATCGAACATCTGTTTCGGCCGAACGACTTTGTGTTATCCTTCCCGTAATTTTATTATAACTTTCATATGAAACACTTCTGTTTCATCTCGTTGGTTCACACGTAGCGTTTGAGGGAATGTTCGAACAGTTGCACATCTCAGATCTTTTCGTACAGCGAGTTCGTCGAACGTGCTCAAGGCAAGTACCTTGCGGCCGTGACCTTTCCATTTCGCATATCACGTGTTTCCAGTTTACTTGTCACCTTGTAATCGAGTATAATTATCATATCACTCATGCTTGTTTACCTAATATCATATCATTAAAATTACATGTCTGATATCATATAATTAAAGTTACTTGTCTGATATCATATCATTAAAGTTACCTATCTGATATCATACCCTTAAAGCTACTTGGCTGATATCATATCACTAAAGTTACATGACTAGTATTATAACACTAAAACTTATCTGGTCATTATCGTATCACTAATGCTTGTCTAATTATTATCATGTCGCTCATGTTTGCCTAGTTATAGATTATTAATATTGTATTCAGACTATGGTGTGCTAGGTTATCTTGTTTCACATGCTTTTATGTTTATTAGGATGTTCGGTTAACAATGTTATTAGTGTTTTAGAATTCGTGCTTAAATTGTTAATGGTGGTAGCATATGAACATGTTTTAACTTAGGTTTAAATTATTAAGCACTCTTTTGACATTAGGGCTGTTATGTTTTAGGTTCCTAATATCATGATTCATTAATTGTGCGACGTTATATTTGAGCCATGATGGATATTATGTATTAAACCTATTAATCTGACTAATAATTACTTATCACATAATAAAACTTGAATGGTTGATAACCTTGTGTGAGGTATGTTATAATACCTCTTAGGATAATTCCTATATTACTATCATTATATCATCATTTCATACCGCCCTCCTACCGGAAGTATGCTTTTCGTTTCTAGTCTCATCACCATATTATCATTCCATATCATCCTCTTGTCGGGAATTATGTTTCTCCATTTCCAATCTTAGTAAATCATTTCACTTCTCATAATACTATCATAGCTTTTCCCTTAGTTCCCTTGAATTCATACCATATAACATGTTAACAATATAACGGTTACTTGATCTGGGGTTATCCACATATAGGAGAGATTTTCACCCACCTGGTAACGTACAGGGGGGCCGTACACTCTCGTTACTTAGGATATTACACCCCCGTTGGTGGTTATAAAGTTGAGAACAACGTTGTGTCTGACTATTCTCGTATAATCGGGTATGTAAGAGTAATCGCCAGTGCCATTACCATAATTTGCTAAATAACAATTATCTATATTGACAAGATAACAATTACCTAGCTTGGGGTCATCCACATATAGGGGAGATTACCGCTCACCTGGTAACGTATGGGGGGTCGTACACTCTCGTTACTCAGGATATTACACCCGTCGTGATTATCTGATCTAGGCGATGATATGCGACTATTCTCGTATAACCAGGTATGTAGGAAGTGATCGCTGGTGCCATTGTCATAACTTGCTAAATAATATTTATCTTTAATGCCACTGTTCCTGTGATCTCTATCTCCGATCCGTATCAGTGTTTTCGATAACCTAGTTTCATTGCACTTGTGTTAATTGCTTGCTTGTTTTGCTTGTCCTTTACATATCTTACTTGCATTACATGTCATTTACTCACCGTGTTGCAACCGTTATTGGATATTTGCTGAGATTTTCAAATCTCACGCTTGCTCTTTTCATTCTCAGGTAAAAGGCCAGTGAAGTGATAACATCATGCATATGTGGGAGCACTCGAGTTTTCAGCACCGTGGCTTGCCACTAGTTGTTGTTTCATTTGTTCTTTATTTGATTAGAAGTGGACCGGTCCCATATTTCAAATATTTATTTCAGTTTTCGTTGGGTTCTCTTAAAATTTTAATTTCTTTGTGATTTTTAATATTGTTTTTATTTATTCCTTACTTTGGCGATAATGTTTTCTAGTATTATCTCATATCAATATGTGGGGTGCTACATATTGTATGGTCGCGGGGCAGTTCGAGGTCGACAAGATCTATCTAGAGCTCTGGAGAACCAGCAGGGAAATCGGCAAGGTCAAGGCCGTGTGCTCGTTTCGATTCTGTTTTGCTTTGGTTATTTCATTTGGATTCTCATGTGACGGTGTGTCTCGCTGTGCAGGAGGAGGAGGATGCGACGGAGCTGATACAGAGCTCGAAGGAGATTTAGGGGAGGCTGGCGGCGAAGGAGACGGAGGTGCAGGAGGCCAGGAGCGCCCTCCATGCCAAGCCAGGGATGATTGTCGTTTGTAATGCGGAAGTCGGACTACCACGGATGCGGCTCCCATACGTGTACATTAATTTTAGCTGTTAATTAGACCCACTTAAGACGGGCCTGCCTTTCGAGAAGAAAAAAATAACGAGGCAGAAGAAGAAATGTCCAGTGTATAACTCTCATTACATCGCACGCACCGAGTGCTCTGTATGATAGCGACGCCGGTGACTACCGTGAACTTGACACTTGCAATGCCCGCTGATTCCCTCGACAAGTCCAAACCCACCAGCTAGTAAGTAGTTCTGTTTTTTACGGCTTCTAAAAATGGTTTTTGATTTTTACTATAGTACCTAACTTTTAAATATAGTATTTTTTAAGACGAGATCTACAAGTTAATTGCAATATACGTTAAAAGTCTAACATCTGTATCAACCAAAATCACAAGTAAATATCTCTTTCTCTGCCATGTATATATATGCCCATTTGGTTGATGTGCCTCATGTTATTGAAAACAACCTTATCATTGTCAGAATCTAAATCTGTTTCCTGATATCCTAACATGACAAAAATGCTGGTTCAAGTATGAAGTTATCTGATGATTGCCTCAACGTCACCATGTGGGCATGAGAACTTTATGTTTTTTTTAAACATAACTTCACCTACATGTAGAAGCACCAATGAGACTAATTCATATTGGCCAGTTTTACTAGTCTCCTCCGCATATGAGACCAGTTTTACTAATTCATATGAGACTAAATTTTGGGCTCGCTTTCCTGAGAAAACGAGGCTCAAGGCAATGCAAACTCGAGAGGAGTTGGCCCAATTTGACGAGGAGCTTTACAAAGTAAGCCCAAGGAAATGTTCCCTTTATACACATTATGGTGTTAAGCAACTGTACTTGCATTTGTTTACATTTTTATTAATTACATTAAACTGTGCTTTCCAAATTTTTTGGGGGTATGGCAACACACCTGCTGTAATCAGTTTACCATTATATGCTCACAACTTTATGATAAGCATCACCCATTTTTATTGTGATTAATATTCTGCTAAGCAGAATTGAAATGATGCATTTGGTTTTCAGGTACTATCCTTCAAATTCTAATTCGTGCTATTGAACATATCTAATATGCGTAGTTTTGGGCTTCAATACCTGACCACTTGTTTGGTTCTCATCCCATCGGTTACATTTAGGTTTCCCCACGATTCCAAAAAAACATTTGCTAACTGTCAATATGTTCTGCTCATAATGGTTGGATTTTAATTGGATGAATGCTTAAGAAGTATTCCTTGATCCAAAATATGATGTAAAAACAAGTTCATGACCATTTGTTGCACTTGACAGTAGGGGAAAAGTATCTCATAGCTACATGATATCATCTAGGTGATCGATTTTATCCCGCTGAACTGCCAATTAGGTGGGTAACATCTAACTTTGGGTAGTTAGCCTTTTAGTTGATGTGCACTACTAATGTGATCATAAATTATGCCCATTTAGATACGCTGGGTACTCCACCTGCTTCCGGAAAGAAGCTGGTTCACATGGGAGGGACACAGCTGGCATCTTCAGAGTCCACCAGTTTGAAAAGATTGAACAATTCTGTGTTACAAGTCCAAATGACAATGAATCATGGGAGATGCATTAAGAGATGATTAAAAATTCAGAAGATTTCTATAAGGAGGCAAGCATCGGAAGCTTTGAAAACCTTGAGCACCATGTTTACATCGTGGACTGTCCTTTTTAGACGTCTAAACATTTCTTTAATGTTCGTCTTGCAGATTGGCCTACCATATCAAATTGTTTCCATTGTATCTGGTGCTCTTAACGATGCTGCAGCTAAAAAGTACGATTTGGAGGCATGGTTTCCTGCATCAAAATCCTACAGAGAGTTAGTGTTCTGTTGAAATTGCACAGATTATCAAGCACGAAGACTTGAATAGGCTATGGGCAGAAAAAGGAAACATTTCGTTTCACTTGGATGCTGGTAGATATTGGGATGGTTATTTTCGGTTGCAGCTGATGGTTTATGTCTGCGGTTAATGTCTTTTGGCCTTGGTGCAAACGTTTGTACGAATGAATCGAATGTTGATAAGCCGATTAAAATAGGCTGTTCATATAAATCGCTTTGAAAAGACAACGAATGAGTGTCTCGTTTGTTTGTTTGGGGGAAGCCGTAAGCTGAAAAGAAGAGGGCGCAGTGCTCTGTTTCAATTCTCCCAGTGTAGATCAAATTGTCTGATCAGTTATCAGTTGTTGCCACTGATGTGATGTCTGTTCACATTGCAGAATGATGAGCAATCCAAGCAGTTTGTTCACATGTTGAAATATACGTTGACTGCTACTGAGAGGACCCTTTGCTGTATTCTGGAGAACTTCCAGGAGGAGGATGGTGTTGAAGTGCCAAAGGCATTGCAACCATACATGGGTGAAACTGTGGGATAGAGTTCCTTCCTTTCAAGCAACCTCTGGATAGCAAACGAGCTGCTGACTTCAAATCAAATTAGTCCAAGACCCTATGATATGAACCAGATCATAGACGGCTAATAACAAAAGCCGTTTGTGATAGTCGAATATCACAGACGGTTGTCGAATATCATAGACGATTTTTATAAAAAATAAAAAATCATTTGTGATAGTCGAGTATCATAGACGGTTTTTCGAAAAACCGACTGTATTGTAAGTTATCACAAGCGGTGTGAGAATTGTCTGTAATAACCACCTATTATCACTAACATATAAACACAGACGGTTCAGAAACCGTCTATGATGACGGTTTTAAATCATCTATGATAACAATGTCTATAGTAGTAGTAGCAAGGGTATTTCACAGGAAAAATGCCTATGGCTACGAGGGGGCATATAATTTACCACCGTCAGCCAACCCAGGTGTTTATTGCCTTGCCACCAAACTGTCCTTTTTTTCCGATACCACCACCGCCACCGTCAATCAATGCCAGCCGGTGGATGGCGGCTAGCTGAAAGCAAATTTGAAGTGGCGACTGTGCTATGTTATTATGTTAACGTATTATATGTAGGTTTATTGCTGACTTGCTGCATTGGCTCTTCAATTCTAACTTTTTTTAGACGAACAATTATTGTGTTACTGCTGTTATTGCAGGGAAATATGTTATAAAATACTCGTATGCACTAAAATTTTAAGACTCTTCTACCCTTCCAGCCTTTACATGCAAAAGTGTTACAGATTGCTACTGAACTGCTGCGTAGGTCAGGTCAGTGCCGACTGGTGAGGGCTGCTGTCTACGCTTTACAGGCTTTCACTGCTCGATGTGACTGTAGCCCTCGAATTTGTTCAAGTTCTAGGTGCTGATTCGTTCATTTGAAATTTGAAAACTTATAATTTGAAAATATTGTGGTGGTTAAAAAAACATGTGGTGATAGAGACTTATTTAACATAATTAAATTTTAAAAAATTGAAAAATATAAAAAATATGTTAGCCCATTACAGACAACGCAAACAAATACGAGAAAAAAAAGAACCGACAAAAAAGCTAAAAGAAATCAAAAAAATCAGAAAAAGACGAAATTATGAATAGTGCAAAAATAAACTTAAGCTATAAGTTTAAGCCATATTGAACACAGCCCTAACCTACCGGCACGCATTCGAACTGACCGCGATCTTACTCGCCCAAGCCTGAGATGCATGTGCCTCAGTTACATTTTGATTAATTTACCTTTTTTTCTTAATAAAGTTACTGCATGATAAAGAAAGTTCCAGGAACTTGTTATCGAAATTGAAGCAGGCTTAGCAATGACCACACGTGGGAATGGGATATGTGGTGAACTGAACCGGCCGGCAACGAGTAACAACCTGTGGACTTGCTGTAGAAAGCCTAGAAGGTAAGATCGGTGAGTGGTTCCCCGGGTGCAAGGGACTGAGAGATGGCAGGACCATCAGCCTTCCTTAGATACCAGGGTAAGGTACGGGAAATTTATGATTTGCCGATTGGGCCAAGGGACCATCTGACGGTCCAGTAAATGGTAGTACTAACTGCCTTCAGCAGGTCATTCAGGCCTGCATTATTACTACACTGCACTAGTTCTTCATTTTGATCGGTACTACTAGATAGGGAAGCGCGGTGTTTTACAGAGTGGACGACGCGGGCGTAACTGCTAAAAAGCTAGTTGCAGTGCGCCACAATTAAAGCAACTCAAAGATTCGAGAGAACACATGCGCCACGACGAAAGTGACGCGAAGGTTCATGAGAACACACGGAGCTAACTCGAAGGTCTTGCATCGTGTGGTTCGCCCGATCGGGTGACCGACGTAGGCGTGAAGTGAAGAAGGGTTTTTTTTTTGGAGAAAACAAGGGTCTATGTGTAAAAATATATATAAAAATGACCTATTCATAGTTACAGGAAAGTGGAGGACTTTTTCACAAACTCGGTGACGTGGCGCTAGGGAGACCGGGAATCCCCCAAGTTTGATATAGGTAAGTAAGTATATATGTGTACTCCCTCTTTCATATTCATTTTTTTGGGAAAATAAAGACCTACACGTAAAAACTAGGGATCTGTATGTAAAGACTAAGGACCTGTATATAATTACAAAAAAATAGAGGGTCTTTTCGTATTTCTGGTGAGGTGGCACCCTGGGGATGGGAATCACCCAAGTTTAATATACTAACTACTAGAATTATAGGCGCGGCGCCACGCCATCGACCATCGTGATCATCGTCTAAAATAAAGAGGCGATAATTGTGAGGAGTTTCTAAAAAGCGGGGCAAAGCGTATTTTGGAAAAGGCAAAGGGGTTATTCGCAAAAAAAGAGGACCCGTTAAAAAAAAAGGTGACGTATTTTCGAGAAAAAGCAAAGGGTTTTGAAAAACACGAAGACTGTATCTGAAAGGGGACCGTGCGCATTCGAAAGCGCGGGGCCATCACGCAAAATGGAGGGCTAAAAAATTTCGAGGACTTTTGCGAGAACCAAGGACCTATACGTAATTTTGAGAAAATAGGAGGAAATGACCTCCTTGGCGTCTGAAATTCCCCCACCACCTTGTGTATGGGGCGTGGCTTCATCATGGTCTTGGGAATCCCGGGCATAAGTAGGTAAGTATTAGTATTAGTACAAAAGCACCTCGTAATTAAGGAGAGACTGGAGCTATAAAGGATCAAAATGATATAGGGTGGGTTCGGCACTACTTCAGGTTTATAGCTTATTGCTTTTGCTATAGTAACTATATTTTAAACGATGTGTTTTTTTAAGATGTGGTCTATAGATAAATTATAGTATAAATTATACCGAGTTCAGTTATACCGGTAGAAATCACATGCGACTATTTTTCTCTACGTACCGCCTCTCACAAATAGTCTAAAATTCAAAATCTTCAGTCATAAGGTATATGTCACAGCCCAAAAGCCACAATCAAGTAGAGGTCAAACAGATGGACATATACACAAGAAAAGAAATGTGTTAAAATAGTAGCCAAACTTAATCTTTTACAGAGGTCTGAGACAGATGTTGTGCTGGCCACGTTCACTAACCCAATAATGATAACTTGTCATTCGTCAACTAGATGGCATTTTCATGAAAAGAGTATGGCATCCAAATTTTGGAGAGCATGTGTTTCTACAGAACAATTTGGGATTTTCATTCTCAATGATGGGAAATCGAAGTACAGTGGGTAACAATCAATCCCACACTAATAATTGTGTTCCTGTTCCATATGCACCTGCACTTTCATATGAAAGTACTCTCATTTTGTGATCATCCATGTCAGAGTACCCCTTGCCAACATTTGTAAATAGTGAAATGTAATCTTGTTATTGACTAAAAGGACTAATTCTACAATCAAGTCAAGCTCATAATAAGTACTAGTATAACAAATTGTTCTTTTTATACTAACATTTTTCTATGAGAAGCAGCGCGAAATTTTATTATTCAAGAAAGTTAAAATTTAATTCAGCTAGAAAAGTGATATTAATCCTGAGATTCGGACAGTATGTTGCAATTATTGTGTTTCACATGGCACTAATTAGCCAAAGATTCCAGACGGTCTCCACGCAATCTCTCTGTAAAGAAAAAAAAATTGGACGAGCTACAGGAGTCCGAAATGGCAATAACATTCGCAATGAGCTAAAAAAAGGAACAATTAGTGCCAACTTGGCCAGCTCGGTCCCAAGATCTTCTAACCATTATGGACTGCTCTTAAGTTACAACGAAAACATCATTTAGGGCTCAGAATTTTTGCTCTTACGTTCAATTTAGTTTCTTATAAAATATGCTCAAAATCTGGATAAGGAGTATGTGGCCGTGAATCATCAACAGGTTTGGTTGTAAGGAGATTTATTAAGTGACTGATTGGAAGGTATGGATTTCACAAGAAATAGTTTAATTGTCGTGGGATTTTAAAAAAATCATGGGGATAAAATGCTTTTTTGTAAGAAAAAACATTGTGGTTTTCCTGTTATTTTTTTAAAACTACATCAAATCATTTGAAAATTCCGCAAGATTTTATGTGTTCGATCATGCCTTAGTCAAACTTTCAACTTTAAAAAATCCTAATTAAAAAAAGCTAGAGTACTATTAGGGGCAGGTTCTTTTTGGTTTATTCGTGGCTTATGCTCGTACTGTCTACAGTAACTAACTTTTAAACAGTATGTTTTTTAAGACGGAGTCAATAGTAAGATTGTGGTAAAAAGTGTACTGAGTTCAGCTGTACTGGCTAAAATCATATACGACTATTTTTCTACACATACTAACTTTTATAAATCGTTAGAATTTAAAATTTTAAATAATAAGTATAAGCCTAAAAAACTCATCGTGTATGGGCTGAGAGATTCTGACACTTTCCTCCCCTGAAACCCGCCCAAGCACAGCTCTCCATGGAGGCTGTCTGTCTACCCTTTCTCTTACAAGTGACTACAGGCTCCAATTAATGCACAGATAAAAGGCAGAGCTTTCAAAAAAAGGGGGAGAAAAAGATAAAAATAAAAGGAGACAAAGCGATAAATTACAAAAACAACCCCAACGGGAGGCCCCTGTTCCTCGGTGCTTTTCCCCAGCCATCACGAGCCCCTCCCCGGAACCAACCAACAGCACTCCACCACCCAACTGCGCCTCCAAGAATCCCTCCTCCTCCTCTTCGGATTCGTTCCCTCTCTCAGCTCCCCTCCCACGCCGCGCGCTGTGCCGCCTCGCCTTGCGCTCCTTGTCCTCGCCATCGGCCTCCCTCGTCGCCCTCCGGTCACCGGTCTCCTTTCCCCGTTCCGCGGTAAGCCGTTGCTTTCTTGGCTGGCTCCAGTGCAGCGAGATCTTGGCTTGGATCTGCCGCTCCATGTTTTTCTTCGGTTTCTTGGCTCGTTTGCTTCTTGGGTTGCTCAGTTCTTGATTCGGTAAAGGAGGGCCCGCCCGACCGACGGGGAGTTACGGCTGGTTATCCATGTCACCATCGTTCGTTTTCCCCATTTGGAGCGTCACCGTGGAATTATTTGGGGGGTTCGGTTCTGTTTGGTAGTACCAAACGTTGCTTTCGTAGCAATAGTGCACCTTGTTTACTTGTACTAAAACAGTTGTTGGAGTTTAGGTGATGTATTATGGCACTGTTCTCTGAAAGCCCGAGCTCCTAGTAGATAGTAATGGTGTGGAGTGGTACATGAAAGCCATGATGGTACCTGCCCGGTTCGTTGCATTGTTGAAAAAAAGCCTGAAGAATCAGAAGTAATTGCTGCATTGTCCCCAACAAAATGTAGGAGAATCAATCTTTAACAGAGTGTAGAGCTTGGTTGCGGACACTAGGTGGGAAAGTGGAATACAGATCCGATCTGTTGGCTCTCTCGTATCGTCTACAACTTCATTAGATCTTCATAAAAGCATGAGTGCTTTGAAGCTAACTAGCTACTGGTAGAAGTAGTAGCGAGAGAGTTTAAACCGAACTAACATTGCTGGAAGACTCAATTGCAATGTTTGACATTGGAATGGCAACTGCAGTATTGCCTTACTTGTCATATTAGTTTACTGTCCATTGTTCCTTCTAAACTAAAGCTGTGATCATTTCGGCTTCAGCTTCTAGCTTCTGGCTTCTGGCTTATTTTTCACTATTCATAAATTCGTCTTTTTTTGAACTTTTGGCTTTTTTTTGAGCTTTTTTGCCCATTCTTTTTTCCCGTATTCGTTTGCGTTGTCTGTGATGGGCTAACATATTTTTTATTTTTTTTATTTTTTTAAATTTAATTATGTTAAATAAGTCTCTGTCAGCTACAGTGTTTTTTCAGTCAGCTACAGTGCTTTTCAGCCACAAGCCACCAAAAATAAGCCCAAATGATCACCACCTAAAGCTTGCATAGATCGAAATAGTATATGCGCAAGGTCCAAGGAGAGAACTACTCAACTCTCTTCTTTGGGAAAGTTACTGGAGAACTCTTAGCATTTTCAAGTATTTCGGAGCTTTTACATTCATTCGTGCAGATAATGCGCATGATATAGTTAACAAGCAAACTAAGACTTGGAGAGAGCATGATGAACTGATTTGCTTACATAATTTTTGGAAGGTGCATTGCTTTAAGTATGTTGGTAGAATATAGATGAGGAGCAATTTTTAGTGTCCTGCATTTCTTTTACAAGTCCTTGAAATTGGTGTTAGCCTCTTCAAAACGAATCCTTTTCAGTAGGTTTTATTGTCTCTCATTGTTATTTATGTATAATAAAAGTTGTAAAACTACTTGAAGAAAAATATTTCAAAGTGAATGTCATAAATTCTAGCTCTTTCTGAACTAGATCCTTCATATACTGATATCTCACTTGATTATTTGAAGGAATATGAAATTAAGGACAAAACGGCCTGGATGGAAGTCTCTCATGCCTCTAAAGCTGAGCAGGAAATCGGCCATGCGTTTCTTTTTGTTTCCCAAGGTTCAGGCAGCCAGTCAATCACCAGACAATACTCCGGTTTATCTTAATGTGTATGATTTGACACCCATGAATGGCTATATATATTGGGCAGGCCTTGGTATATTTCACTCAGGAATTGAAGGTTCTTCTCTCTGCCATGTGTATGATTTTTAGTTAGCATACAGTTTGCATGCTGGTTCATTTTCTGCAGTTTCTTCATTTCTGCTTGATTTTTAGAGCTAGTAGTTCCAGAGACCCGTACTGATGCTATCTAGTACTACGATTTACTGGCTATTTCCCTGACCTGTTTAAGAACATTCCAAGTAGTCTGGCACATCAAAGCCAACTGTAAATCATCAATAAGCTACAATCCATACTTTCTCCTATCAAGTTGTTACTTACCCGAGCGCGTTAAGAAAACAACTATTTCCCCTACCTGAATGATCGCTGTCTGCATAGTGGGGTTCTTGGTAATAAATTCTGTTTCTGGCCATTAGGATTTCTTGCAGTGGTAACCTGATTACTGGCATCTCTCCCATCACTCTGCGTAGTGGGTCTCGAGACCGCCGTCGCTCCGCCGACTCCGCTGTCATTGTCGACGTCGCGTTCTGCTTCGGCGAGTGGTGACCGACTGACCGTCTCCTCTCTCGGTTGGTTTATCAAAAAAAAGAGAGAAAAAATGTCTTCTTTTGCAGGCACCGTTTCTGTTCCTCGTTACCCGATGATCTTCGATGGTCTCAATTATCAGGATTGGTTTTAGCACATGCGTCTCCACATGCGTAGTCAGCGCCTTTGGGATTTTCTTACTGGCGAGTTGTCTTGCCCGTCTCGTCCTACTCCACCTACTGAGCTTGTACTCCCGAAGGATGCTTCCGAAGACGCCCGTACAAAGGCTTCTGAGGCTTTTGAGGATGCCATGGAGACTTTTCAGACTCAGTATGCTGCTTACAAGACATGTATTGATGAAGATGCTCGTGCCTCTGCTATTTTGGTTGCTAGCATGGAGGTGCATCTCACTGGTGATGTTGTTAGATTGGCTTCACTTACGGTAGATGTGGGCGCATCTGTGTGACCTCTCAGACCATCTGGTGATTCCTTATACCCATGGTTGTCACGGCGACGCCAAGTCGTCCTGGTGGCCGGAGGGAGACGCCGAGGTTGTTCGCCTAGCCTGCTCCCGCCGTTGACGCCAATCTTCGCCTGCTCCCACCGCCGGCGTGGATCTCCAGCCTCCTTCCGCCGTCGGCATCGATCTCCATCCTAGTCTCGCCGCCAACGCCCCTCTCCACTGTGACTACCATCTTTGGGAGCTGGATGCGAGAGGAGGCGGCGGGGAGGGGCGCTGGCGCGGAGGAGGCGGTGTGGGGAGGAGGGCGGATCGGGCGCGGAGGAGGCGGCGGGGAGGAGGTGGGGTGAGAGAGAGATGGGAGAGGCGGGAGGCGAAGAGTCGAAGAGCTGGCGGCGGCTAGGGTTAGGACGCAGGAGTTATATTTTCTTGGTTTTTTGCGATTAAGTCCTCAGAGTTTCTAAAAATTACGAACATACCCTTTTCTCAATAGATTTCTTCTAATTTAGACCTTCAGAGTTTCTAAAAATTACAAATAGACCATTTTCTCAATAGATTTCTTCTAATTTAGACCTCCTAAGATATGTTTATTTAGATAATTTATGCTATTATGCTGCATGGTTATTTATTTTTCAGTCATATACGGTATTATTTATCGTCTAACTACTATCGTCTAATCGTCGCCATGGCGGATGCCTAGTCGACTAGGCGCCCCGGCAATCCGCGACTTGCCGGAGCGCCGTGGCAACCATGCTTATACCTTCTTTGTTGTGCGGCGGAGAGCGATCATTGCGGCGAGGAGATGCCACTGTGGATTAGTTTTATGTTCAGTTGTCTGTGATATGGTGTTAGATCGACTCTTTGGGCCAGATGTTTGCCGCACCTGTCAGTGTTGTCAGCGTCAGCAGTCTCACATGGAGCTTCGTCGCATCTACGATTTTTACGTCTCGATGCAGGTTTGGCGAGACTCGTGCTTAGTTGTTGGCTCGTCACCCTCGCGTGACTTTGTTGAAAACCCTACGGTATTCGTCGAGGAGATTCGACTTCGTGGAGCGGGTCTGCTATCATCATTATCACTTCCTTCGGTTTTGGCGGCTTCTCCAGCTTCTACACCCATTGTGCCTTTGGTTACTCCTTCATCGGTTGTGCCTCCACCGGTGATGTGTTGTTGTTGGTAAGGACTCAGCTGCACCGATGTGTTGTTGTTGGTAAGGGACTCCACTGCACCTATTGCAAAAAGGATGGACATGTGGAACAGTTTTGCTACAAGAAGGATTTTCGTCATGGTGCTCGTTCTCCGAGGGGCGCTGAAGGTTGCTTCTGCATCGTCTGATTCTGCTGCTCAGTCTTCCGGTGAGAGACCACCTTCTACTTCTCCTTCCTCACGTACATCATCTTGGATTCTTGATTCTGGTGCTTCTTTTCATATGATATCTGATTCCACCTGTCTTACTTCCATTAGTTTTTTAGCTGCTCCTATCACTGTCCACACATCAGATGGTATCTCTCTTTCTGTCACAGGACGAGGCACTCTTTCAAATTTCTCTTTTCATGTTCATGTTGTTTCTCATGTTCCAAAACCTACCATGCAGCTCATATCTGCTGGCCAGCTCATTGATCATGGTTGTCGTGTTATTTTCGATTCTAATTCTTGTTGTGTTCAGGATTGTCCCACGGGGACTCTAGTTGGTACTGGCCCTCGCCGCCGTGACTCACAACGGCTCTGGGAGCTTGACTGGCTTCACTTTCCTTCCGCTACCCCAGTCAGTCTTCTCGCCTCCACCACTGCCTCTGCAGTTGCTGCAGCCTCCACCGCATCGTTTGCTCAGTGGCATCATCGCTTAGGACATCTTTGTGGTTCCCGTATATCTTCCTTACTTCGTTGAGGTCTTTTAAGGTCTGTGTCTGGTGATGCTTGTCTAAATTGTCAGGGTTGTAAACTTGGCAAACAGCTTCAACTTCCTTATCCTTCTAGTGAGTCAGTGTCTCAGCGTCCTTTTGATCTTGTTCATTCTGATGTATGGGGACCAGCTCCTTTTGTTTCGAAAGGTGGTCATCGATGTTATATCATTTTTATTGATGATTTTTCTCGACATACATGGATATACTTTATGTCATCTCGTAGTGAGGTTTTATCTATCTACAAGACCTTTGCCACCATGGTTCGCACTTTGTTTGACTCTCCTATTCGTGTTTTTCGTGCTGATTCCGCTGGAGAGTACTTGTCGGGAGTCCTTCGTGGTTTTCTTCTTTGACGGGCACTCTCTCGATTTTCTTGTCCAGTGCTCATGCTCGAGAATGGTGTGGTTGAGCATAAGCATCGTCATCTTCTTGAGGCAGCTCGTGCTCTCATGCTTGTTCTCATTGTTCCACCACAATTACGGCCGAGGTTGTTTCTCTGCCACTTTCTTGATCAACATTCAGCCCTCCTCTGCTCTTCAGGGTGGGATCTCAGTTGAGTGTCTCTGTTGCCAGACTCCTGATTATTCCAATCTTCGCCTCTTTGGATGTGTGCTATGTTCTTTTGCAGCTCGTGAGCGCACCAAACTAACCTTCGATCGGTTGAGTGCGTTTTACAGGCTCTGATCTTGAGCACAAGGATATCGTTGTTGGGATCTGTTGGCCAAGCGGATGCGGATTTCTCGGGATGTTACTTTTGATGAGTCTCGTCCTTTCTATCCTCGTCCTTCTCCTTCCTCCACCGGCATCATTGTTGAGCCGCTTTCATTTATGACTTTTCCTTCCAGTCCTATAGTCACCACTCCACCACAGTCTTTGGTCTCTTCGGTGCCTCTTTCTCAGACAACACCTTCTTCACCACCGGCATCCTCTCCCGAGGTTGCTCTTGATCTTGTTCCTTCTTATCCTCTCTACTATACTCGTCGCTCGCGAGTTGAGGATTCTTCTGATATGCCCTCCCCTTCTGACGGGTCATCCCCTTCGGCCACTCCTCGTTATGCTCTTCGCGATTGCCAGTCTATTTGGCCTCCTGAGCGTTTTGGTTTTGCTGCCGCTGCTCTTGTCGAACCGACTTCTTATCGTAATGTTGTTCATCAGGAGTGGCAGCATGCGATGGCGGAGGAGATCGCTGCCCTTGAGCGTACTGGCACGTGAGATTTTGTTCTTCTTCCTGCGCGTGTTACTCCTATCACGTGCAAGTGGGTCTATAAGGTTAAGACTCTCTCTAATGGTTCTCTTGAGCGTTACAAGGCTCGTCTTGTAGCGCAAGGTTTTCAACAGGAGTATGGTCGTGACTATGATGTGACTTTTGCTCCTGGCGCTCATATGACCACCGTTCGCACTCTTCTTGCTGTGGCCTCTGTTCGATAGTGGTCTATCTCTCAGTTGGACGTCAAGAATGTCTTTCTGAATGGCGAGTTGCGTGAGGTCTACATGCGCACCACCCCAGGTATTCATTCACGAGGGTATGGTTTGTCGTCTTCGCCGATCTCTCTATGGCCTCAAGCAAGTTCCTTGTGCCTAGTTTGATCGTTTCTCCTCTGTTGTCACTGCAGCTGGTTTCTCGGCCAGTGCTCATGATTCTGCTCTTTTTATCCACACTTCATCTCGTGGTCGGACGCTTCTCCTTTTGTATGTTGATGATATGATTATTACTGGAAATGATTCTCAATATATCACTTTTGTCAAGGAGCGTCTTCATGAGCATTTTCTTATGTCTGATCTGGGTCCTCTTCGCTACTTTCTTGGGATTGAAGTTATTTCTACTCCTGAGGGTTTCTATCTGTCCCAAGAAAAGTATATCCAGGATCTTCTTGATCGTGCATCTCTTACTGATCAGCGCATAGCTGAGACTCCTATGGAGCTTAATGTTCATCTTCGTCCCACTGATGGTGAGCCTCTTGCTGATTCTACTCGCTATCGTCATCTTGTTGGGAGCCTTGTTTATTTTGGTGTCACTCGTCTTGACATTTCGTACCCTGTGCATATCTTGAGTTAGTTTGTTTCTGCTCCCACTTAGCTCCACTATAGTCATCTTCTTCGTGTTCTACGATATCTTCGTGGAACTATTTCTCGTCGTCTCTTTTTCCCTCGCTCCGACTTTTCTGACTCGGGCATATTCGATGCCACAGGCTGTGTTCCCTCGATCGCGGTCTCTCTCGCGCTTGTGCGTTTTTCTTGGTGGTTCTCTCATTGCTTGGAAGACTAAGAAGCGCAGCCAGTTTCTCGTCGAGTCTTTGAGGCGAGTTGCAAGCTACGGCTTTGTTGACTGCGGAGGTTACTTGGCTACGGTGGTTACTTGAGGACTTTAGTGTTTGTTTACTGCCGACTCCTCTTTGTGTCGACGATGCAGTGCTATTAGCATTGCTAAAGATCCGGTGAAGCATAAGCTTACAAAGCATATTGGTGTTGATGTTTCCTACATGCGGACACAGGTGCAGGACCAGGTTGTTGCTCTTCAGTATGTGTCTTCCGAGGTTCAGTTGGCAGACTTTTTCACAAAAGCACAGACCAGGACCCAGCACAGTTTTCATCTTTCCAAACTTCATGTTGTTGATCCACCATAAGTTTGAGGGGGGTGTTAGATATGTATTATATAGTTATGTATTTACCCTATTGTATGAGGGGCTTCCTGCATATATGCCAGATCTGTACATGTATATATATTGGTTCATTGGCCTCATGATGAATATAAGCGCTATTCATAACAACTATCAATAGTAATTTAGCATATCGTGCTTTGGGCCTTCGGCTAGTATAGATTTTGACATTTTTGTCATATCCTCTATAAGCTACATCATGTAATTCTTGTGTGCTGTTGCTAGTGTGATTAGCTCGTATTGCTACATTCATGTATATTCTCTGATTATTAATTTATTTTATAGAGAAAAATATGGGATGGGGAGCTCCATGTTGGCTGTACTATTGCAAATATTATAGAATGGGTCAAACAATCTTATTCATCTATCTTGATGTTGATGACCCTATTTATAATGGCTTAGACTTCTGCGAACCAAACATCTTTCTATCCGAAAGGGCTAGTTTAGAAAGATGAAATCAATAATTCCTTCTAGAAAGATCCATGGAATCATGGGCGCATCTTATAGACATGAGGTAAAGGTCTTTATAAATCTCTTGAGTCTGTTATTAGGACATGTTATTCTGGAAACTATCTCGGATTGATGCTTGTGAAGTCTTAGTCTATCATTTGGTGAAGGCAAACCCCAGTGTCAACAGGATCCAGGAAGAAGAGAACTAGGCAAGGTGAGACCGTGAGAGAGTGGTAGGAGGAGCACTAGTTTTATGAAGTCAATCTGCTGTGCCTTCTGTGTTTAGGAAGGGGAGGAGAAGCACTATGACAGCGCTGGCTGCATGTAGGAGGTTGGGCAGTGCTAGTCGTATCTGTAGCTGGAGACGAAGAAAGAGGGAAGGTGGGAAGGGAAACTTAAAAGATTGCCAAGGCCATCAACAAGGCAACAGTTATCCATTAGTGGTTTTACCAAGTCTTGATTAATTTCATTTGTCATCCGTCACAACAGGATGGTCTTTTGGGACTCCCTAGAGGTTACGTGAACTTCAGCTTACATCTCTATATATCAATGTATGGCATGATTTGTTTTCAAGAGTATGAATGCTGGAGAACTCAACTGCGCAAGGTTTCCACTGGTTTCTAAAATAAATTGAAGGAGTGTAATTATGATTGTTGCATTGCTGACTCATCCAATAGCATCTGCTTGCAAAAAGGTGCAGCAAGAATTAAGTGAGACTAGTATTTGAGTTCCCCAAAACAAAGAAAATCTGACATGTCTCTTTTGTTTTGCTGTCCTCATGCAAATCTAATTGGACTAGTTTTTTTTTTTTTTTGGAATAAGATATTAGCACTGATTACTTGACTAACATTGCATTCTGATTGCCTTTCTTTTTCATCTGCAGTTCATGGCGTTGAATATGCATTTGGAGCACACGACTATCCCACAAGTGGGGTATTTGAGGTAGAACCTCACCAATGCCCTGGTTTCAGGTTCAGGAAATCAATGTTTCTTGGTACGACGTGCTTAGATCCCATCCAAGTTAGGCAGTTCATGGAGCTACAGTCAGTAGACTACAATGGAGATACTTACCATCTTATCACGAAGAACTGCAACCACTTTTGCAAGGATATGTGTTACAAATTGACTGGTAACAAAATTCCAAAATGGGTGAATAGGCTCGCCAGAATAGGTACCATGCCTTTATGCAAGTACTAATGCTTATTATTAGTTGTTCAACAGTTCCATTCCATAAAGCAAAGTCAATTGTGATGACGATGAGTGCAGCTGAATGTGCATACTCAGAATGCATTGAGCAGTTTGACAGTTACCACCATCATTTTTGTTCACAAATTATCATCTCCACTTTAGTTTCTAGAAATGTAGTTTACCCAAGTTTGTGAATATCTTTATTGATCGTTCTGTATAGCAAAGGTACTTTTGCGATCACATCATCTGCTAGTGCAACTGTTAAATCTTTACAGCAATGTGACTTAGATCCTTGATAAATAAGAAACACATTTTCCCCAAAAGATGTAAACCTGTAATAGTGCACCTGACCATTTTTGCTCACAAATTATCAGTTTCACTTTATCTCTAGAAATGTAGTTTACCCAAGTTTGCGAATATCTTTGTTGATTGTTGTGTAAAGCTAACGTCCTTTTGTGATCACGTCATCTGCTAGTGCAGCTCTTTAATTTTTACAGCAATGTGACTTGGATCCTTGATGGGTAAGGAAGGCATTTTCCCCAAAAATGTTAACCTGTAAATAGTGCACCTGACACCTGATGTGGTGGCAGCTGAATCATCTGCTAAAGACTTGGGAAGTCTCTATTTTCACCCACAAGGAGCACTATAAAATTTTGACATATGTATTAAACAGGTTATTGTATTCAGCACCGGGCCCACCTCAGCACACAATGGAACTTTGACCTTGTAGTTTGAGACTATGGTCCATGCATTGCATTGCTGGTCGTCTGGTCCAGATTAAGTCTTGCAAAAAATAGGATTCTTGTACATGTACATTAAAGTTCTTGCTTGTCATAGCGTTTTGGTGTTTTCTCCAGGTTATTGTATCATGTGCCGTTTTTCTGTAGGTGCCATTTGCAACTGCCTCCTCCCGGAATCACTCAAGATCTCCCCAGTCGGTCATGATCCGAACAGCCAACCCGAAGATTCTGAGAAAAGGCGCCTGAGAAATCCGTTGAGCTGTTTCTCGTCCATCTCGAGTCAGAAACAGTTGGCCCCGTCTTCCCCTTTCCCTCCATCACCTGTGAAAGAGTGCGGCCTTCCGCGCTGTTCATCTAGGAAATCCAGCACTGGATCACTGAGGAATAGGTAGCCTGGCTCTGGCCCCTTGCGTAACTTTTGGTACCAAGTTTAGGCTAATTTGGGCAGTGGCGCATTTGGAGGGCACTGCCGTGCCGTCGCAGCTGTCAGTTACTTCTTTTTGCTCGGTATCAATCAATCCAATGCTTGCTGTTGTTGTATCATGTAATCCCCCATGCAGCGTGTCGTGAATCACCTCGAAAGATCTCGTTGGGGCGAATGAATGCCAACTCAATTCTACCCACCCCTGTACGCGTGACAGAATGTATTTGTATATTAATCCACTATTCTTTCAGCTGTTCAAGCGCCCCCGTCATCATTCCTGATTTTTACCTTCTGCTTTCTGGCCATGTTGTTACTGTGTTACATATGATTGGTAGTAAACTGTAAAGCTCAGCTCAGCTCAGTTTAGCAACCAATGATAAATCATGTAACTAACTAGTTACTCTTCTGGATCTGCATCTCAATCATACAAGTGCACAATTCTGCCGCTGCTGGCCCACCGTGGAGTGGACAGTTTCAGCAATATGCTGCATACTGAAAAATCTCGTGCCTGTTCCAATCCCATAGTACACGTCCAGGAGGGAGGAATACCGGATAAGAATGCTCCTAGCCTCCAGAGTAAGCAAAACAAAGGTACCCGTGGTGTTGTTCTCTGCACACACACACACACACACACGAACGAGCAGGCCACTGCACCAGGGCGGGGAGTGCCGCGCCATAAAGCGAGCGATCGCGACGGCTCGTGGTGCCGAAGGACAGCGGCGTCCGCGAGAGAGAGAAAAAACCGACGGTTCGTGTGTGCGCGCGCGTCTGTTTGTTTGTTTTGTTCGTGCGACGAACGTCCCTGCCGCGCGCGGTGGATGATTGATTAGGCTGTCGTTCGCTTCGTGCCGTGCGACGGTAGCCAGGAAAGAAACGAATGTGGTGCAGAAGAGGGGGGACACACACACTTGATCAGGTCATCTTCGCAGGCTTATCTCCACAGAGAAAGCTAGCGATGGCTTCGATCGCTGCTGCAATCATTAGCTGCGGATAATGCTCATAGTTTTTCCAGACGACACGTCGCACGTCTAACCAAGATATCTTTGAGACATCGAGTAGCAAATTTTGTAACACACATTTTTATAGTGGTAAATCCTTAATTATTTCCTAACCGTAGGTTGCTATTATGCCTCGCTAGCTTTCAGGGTTGCGCACATCAATACCTGTGTTGGTGCTGCTAGCCGCTTAGTTTGCACAAGTATTTGCGCTAGGACTAAAAGCCATAACCATAAGCACCAGCTGCAGCCGAAAAAGAAAACCCTTAGATGCATTGCACGATAAAACCCAGAACTCAGATGAAGCCCAGTTCGTTGGGCCAAGGCTGGCCAACTCCACATCAGAAGAGTAAAGAAAGACACAAAACATGTACATACATCTTCTGATCGTGAGAACCCCAATATTACCTCACATCATCAGTTCGGTTGATGATGATAGCCACTTGCATGATAATCTAGACTTACTTACAAAGATTACCAATTAATAATCTACATGGCTTAGCAGGTCACTACTACTTACTAATAGATTTTTAGTTAGGGCTTTGATTGACACTGATACTAGTAATACCAGCTACTACTGACTTACTGCTACTACGTACGTACCCTGCAATAGATTAATTAACACGAAAACAACTAGCTAGCACTGCTCTAGCTAGTGATTAATCCTGCAGCTCAATTGAATTGATCGTAGACTCCTCCGAGGTAGCCGCCGGCCGCCAAGTCCATCATGTAGTTGTTGTAGGCGTAGTCGTTCATGTAGGTGAGGTCGGCCTCCTCCTCCACCCCAAACTGCCCCACCAGCGCCGGGTGGTGCGTCACCGTCGAGAACGACGACGAGCTCGGGCTGCTGACGCCGGTTGCCGTCGCCGCCGCCGTCGCCATGAGCTTGCTCTTCTCCTCCTCCGCCTCCGCCAGCCTGTCCTTCAGCTTCAGCAGCTGCATATATGCACATGTTAGTAAAGGCTAAAGCAATTAGCAGCCAAGAATTCAGACGTGTATGTACTGCATGGTGGTAAGCAGAGAGCGTCAAAGTGTCATATTTGTGTGTACCTCGGTCTCGAGGTGGCAGTTCTGGAGGACGACGGCGTCGTGGGCGGCGCGGAGCTTGGCGAACTCCTCCTCCATGAGCTTGCTCTTGTGGCGGGCGCGGCGGTTCTGGAACCACACGGCGACCTGCTTGGCGTCGAGGCCCAGCTCGGCGGCGAGTTGCACCTTGCGTGGCGTCTCCAGCTTTCGCTCCTTCTCGAAGCTCATCTCCAGGAACCGCGCCTGCTCGTCGCTCAGACGCCGTTTCTTCGCCTGGTCGTCCACTCCGCTTTCTCCCGCCGCCGTGGGCCTCGCCTTCCGCCTCCGCCGCTGACGATCCTTCTTCTGCTCGCCGCCAGCTGCAACGCAAGAGTCAATAACACATTGCTGCATGTTAGCTAATTGATCTCTTGCGCCAACAAGCCAACTACACACACCTGAGCTAGCTAAGAGATATGTGAACGCACCGGAGCCGGAGGTGGCTGCCTCCGGGAAGGCGAACGAAGGGAACGGCAGCTTCTCCCCCTCCTCGTGGCTCATCTTTCAAGCAAAGTAAAGCCAAGAGCAAAAACAAGAGCAGTTGCGTATGTATAGACTAGCTAGTAATAATGCTTAAATATTTGATCGGCTTTGATCGATGCTTTCGGCTTTGGAGCTTGGATATTTTGAGAGGCGCTATGCTAGTATTCTGTCTTCTCCAGTGACTTGTGTCCGAGTCTGCGAGCTCGGAGCTTGGCCGGAGGAATTTATAGAGGAAGATGAGGCGAGGTGAGGTGTTAGTGTAGTACTAGCACTAGTAGTGCTACTACTCAGATAGGAGTTAGGGGTCTTGGGACTTGATAAATTTTTGGTATGTCGAGCAGCGAGAAAGCGAGCCACACCACGGCCACGGTGTGTGTGGTCTCACTGTTAGTGTCATGTACAAATACTACTGATCACTAGAAAGAGTCATTATAGATGACAGAGCCGTGCCGTGAAATTTGGAGGCTCTGTACAAAATTCTAAGTAACGGCACGGCCCTAGATGAATGGACATTGGACGAGCCGGCTGGCCGGCGCTCGGCGGAGACGAGACGAACACGAACTGACGAAGTCACGAATACAAAAGAGAATACGAAACGCTGTGGGGCCTCGGGGCTCGGAGCCGAGAATACGAAGCGCCACGCACGCGAAGTCGTCGCGCGGAGACGCGCACGCGGACTTGAGCTAGGCTCTGGGGCTAGGGGTGAAAACAGATCGGATAGTTTCCGTCGGATACGGATACGGATTGTGTCGGATCGGATTTTTTTGGATAGTTCTCGGATCGGATACGGATACGGATTTTTTTATCGGATACGGATACGAATACAATATGCTTGTTTAGATTTCATGAATATTTTGACAAAATAAACTATTTATGTATTTTTGTTAATTTTGGATGTATAGTTTAAGGGGTTTTCATGTTCCGATAAATATTCGTAACCGTATTTGTTTCGATTCGTATTCGATCCGTATCTGTATTCGATATTATTCGTATTTGTATTCGTATTCGAGTTATCCGTATTCGTATCCGTATTCAAAAAAATATGAAAATAAATATGGTAGAGATATTATCGTCCAGATCCGATCCGTTTTCACCCCTATCCGCGCCCGGCCTCACACGAATATATGGGCCTTCTCTTGCTGGGCTGATTTTTTGAGGCCCTAGAAATTGAGGGGCCCTGTACGGTCGCACAGCCCGCACCCCCGTGGGGCACGGCCCTGATAGATGATTTAAAACTTCTAAACCATCTAAATTTATGTATCTATGATAATAAGTGGTTATTACAAGTCGCTCTTAAACCTCTATGATAAGTTACAACACAGACGATTTTTCACAAAACTATCTATGATATATCAGATATCATAAATAGTTTTTAAACATACATATCACAAACGACTAATACCAAAAATCGTACGTGATATATCAGATATCACCAACTGTTCTTAAACATAACCGTCTATGATATTTTACATATCACATACGTCTAATACTAAAAACCATCTGTGATATGCTATATATCACAGACTATTTTTAAACATAGCCATTTTTGATATCTTACATATCACAGACGGCTAATACAAAAAAATCATATGTGATATATAGACGGTTTGGTGTTACAAATCATCTGTGATAGCTATTTAAATAGCTAAATTATTTTTATTTTTCTGCTAGCCTCAGGAAATGCTAGGCATGTCAGCTGAAAACAAGCAAACAGATCACATATATTGCATATGACAATCATTACACAGGTCTCACAAATGCATTAAACAACTAAATGAAGTACAATTAAATAAATTGTTTGATTATGCACAATTGAGCTATTACAATTGTATCAAATGTTTGAACATCTAATCATCATCGCCGGGGTTGAACTCTCCATTTGGGTTTATGACCTCCGCTATCAAGAATTCAGAGAGCTTTCCTCAAACTTCAGCATGTTTGTCACGACGAATTAGCCTGAATCATACAGGAAATACGCCTCGGTGTATCTCACGGTGAATCTACTTTGTCGATGTAGCTTCCTGTTGGACCTCTACATGTAGCAGGCAGGCAAAGTCCTACAAACCAATCTAAGGTTGGGTAATTGTGACTCGGGGACCAACGACACTCCAAGCTTATACTTCCAAGGCCTGAGAGGCATTTTAACTTTTTCAGTTGGGCCTTAGCGTCTCGCTTGCGATACATCTTCGACGTCGTCTCCACGAGAGCCGATGCGATGGCCTTCTGAAGCAGAGCTTGAGGTGCAGTCATAGAGGTTATGTTTGACAAACATAGTCATATAGAGATCGCGGTACGACAGGGTTTTGTTTGTATTAATAATCGTCTGTGAATATACATCATAGACAATTCTAAAGTAGAACCGTCTATGATAAATATACTATAAATTGTTCTAAGTGCATTCTCATATATACATAAATGTAAATTCATATAAATATATACATACCATATACATACCATATATATACCATATATATACATATATATATATATATATATATATATATATATATACATATATATATATATATATATATATATACATACCATATATATACTATATATATATATATACATATATATATATACTATATATATATATATATATATATATATATATATATATATATATATATATATATATATATATATATATATATATATATATATATATATATATATATATATATATATATATATATATATATATATACCATATATATATATATATATATATATATATATATATATATATATATATATATATATATATATATATATATATATATATATATATATATATATATATATATATATATATATATATATATACCATATATATATATATATATATATATATATATATATATATATATATATATATATATATATATATATATATATATATATATATATATATATATATATATATATATATATATATATATATATATATATATATATATATATATATATATATATATATATATATATATATATATATATATATATATATATATATATATATATATATATATATATATATATATATATATATATATATATATATATATATATATATATATATATATATATATATATATATATATATACCATATATATATATATATATATATATATATATATATATATATATATATATATATATATATATATATATATATATATATATATATACCATATATATATATATATATATATATATATATATATATATATATATATATATATATATATATATATATATATATATATATATATATATATATATATATATATATATATATATATATATATATATATATATATATATATATATATATATATATATATATATATATATATATATATATATATATATATATATATATATATATATATATATATATATATATATATATATATATATATATATATATACCATATATATATATATATACTATATATATATATATATATATATATATATATATATATATATATATATATATATATATATATATATATATATACCATATATATATATATATATATATATATATATATATATATATATATATATATATATATATATATATATATATATATATATATACCATATATATATATATATATATATATATATATATATATATATATATATATATATACCATATATATATATATATATATATATATATATATATATATATATATATATATATATATATATATATATATATATATATATATATATATATATATATATATACCATATATATATATATATATATATATATATATACATATATATATATATATATATATATATATATATATATATATATATATATATATATATATATATATATATATATATATATATATATATATATATATATATATATATATATATATATACCATATATATATATATATATATATATATATATATATATATATATATATATATATATATATATATATATATATATATATATATATATATATATATATATATATATATATATATATATATATATATATATATATATATATATATATATATATATATATATATATATACCATATATATATATATATATATATATATATATATATATATATATATATATATATATATATATATATATATATATATATATATATATATATATATATATATATATATATATATATATATATATATATATATATATATATATATATATATATATATATGGTATATACCATATTAATGAGAAGAATTTTGGAGGATATTCTAATCCTATTGAAATTTGCATATCCGGGTGTTTGGAAGAATAATGACTGACCTTTTAGAAATCCTACGAAATTTATGTCATATGGCACTTTCTAAAAGAATAGTTTACTCAATGCTACAACAAAAATGTCCTCGATCTCTGTGGGGCTATGTGTGTATATATAGCTTCTACTTAGCCATGCATGTGAGCAAGCTTGGACGAACAACGTGTTGTTATTTTCTTAAGTTAGTTTTGGGAAGAGATCAACTCATATATATATATATATATATATATATATATATATATATATATATATATATATATATATATTTCTTTACTTCTTTCCTCTGAATTAATTTTATTTAGAATCTGAACTAACAATTGCAAGATGGTATTATTTTGTCTTATTATTACTTTAGAATCTTCTTTGGATGATTCGTAGTTTGAAAAGCCAATAGGGTGCTCAAGATATTTTTCTGTTTCTTTTAATGCTTTACTATATTCTGTCATATAACTAAGAGAGAACCAGAATTTTAACTTCTTCTATTAGTTTCTTAATATTAAGTACTTGTCGAAATAGCAGGTGATCTACTACAGAAAGATTCATCACAGACAGTTCAAAATCGTCATCACAGACAGTTTCTAAACTGTCTAAATTTATATGTCAGTGATAATATGTGGTTATCACAGACGACTCCCAAATTGTCTGTGATAAGTTAAAACACAGACTGTTTTTTTGAAAAACCGTCTGTGATGATATTCCGCTATCACAGATAGTTTTTTATATTAAATGTCTATGATATTGTACATATCACATATGGTTGTTTTTAAAAGCCATCTGTGATACCATAATATCATAGATGGTTGTTTTGGAAAGTCGTTTGTGACAGACAAATATCATAGACTGTTTGTTTTAAAAATTGTCTATGATATCTATATATCACAGATAGTTTGGAACACCAAACTGTCTATGATAGCTATTTCAAAAGGTATATTATTTTCTGTTTTTCGACTAGCATTAGGAAATACTAGCCATGCCCTCTGAAAATAAGCAAGAAGATCACATATATATAGCACAGGACAATCATTACGCAGATCTCACAAATGAATTAAACAACACAAGCAAATCACATATATAACACATGATAATTATTACACAAATCTCACAAACGAATTAAACAGCTGGATGAAGTACAATTGAATGAATTGTTTGATTAAGCATAATTAAGTGATTACAATTGTGTCCAATGTTTCAACATCTAATCACCATTGCCGGGGTGGAACTCTCCAGTGTTGTTCATGACCTCCGCTATTAAGAATTAGGAGAGCTTTCCTCAAATTTCGGCAAGTTTGTCAAGATCAATTGCACTTTCATCAAATTTCATGCACTGTCGCTAGGAGTCATAGTGCTAAGTCATATATATATATATATATATATATATATATATATATATATATATATATATATATATATATATATATATATATATATAATTGTGATAATCACAAAATAATTATTAGTAAGTTGACAAATTTCTGAATCATTTATCTTAGCGTCCATAATTTCCTCCATATGGCCGCAAACGTAGAATTCACATATGTTGCCCTATAGCTGCTGGTGGCACTGCAAAAATAGAATTACATACATAGATATTATCAGTTCTAGAGGCATTATAACAAAGTGTGATATATGATTGTTGTGTTGTAGCAGATACTGAAAATCATGTCCTGTGTCATAGTGTGGCACTGGATTTCTCGTGTCTCCCTCTTTGGGCAACGTAAGAGCTGAACGACCCACTTTGGTACAATCACGATCAGAATCCAATGACCCCTAGTCATGTATATCACCACGATTAGAATCCAATGGTGATTAATCCTAAGTTTATGTTGCATATAAAGTATTATAAAAGAAATTTGTATGACAACTAGTGAAGCACTTACCCTTCTGAAGCAGAGCTTGAGGTGCAGTCATAGAGGTTATGTTTGACAAACATAGTCATATAGAGATCGCGGTACGACAGGGTTTTGTTTGTATTAATAATCGTCTATGAATATACATCATAGACAGTTCTAAAGTAGAACCGTCTATGATAAATATACTATAAATTGTTCTAAGTGCATTCTCATATATACATAAATGTAAATTCATATATATATATATATATATATATATATATATATATATATATATATATATATATATATGATACATTCTCATATACATAAATACAAATTCAGTAATGCCTCAAGAGTGAATATGTATTACTTTGTTATTTTTTACCAGTCAGTAATGCCATCGATCATGTCATTATAGCGAGACCGTTTACATATATAGAAGACAGTAAATGCAAATTCAATTGTTTGTATTTATATATGGGCAAATAGCATGGCCAGTTGCTTCTTACAAAAGACAAAAAAGTAGAAACCTAGCTACTTCAAAGTTTTTCTAGTGATGGAGGTAGCATGATATCTTCGCATTTAAAACTTCATACACAACGTGGTCGGCATCGGACGGTTCGGGTTCATCAGCGAACAAAGCCCAAAATGTGTTCACCGCTAACACGCTCGCTCGGGTGTCTCCTGGACACCCTCAGACTGAACAATTAAGTCGAATTGAACCCATAGACTCTCTTCCCTTTCTTAAGGGGTCTTGGCATGGTTAACTCGGTTGTTCGCCATCTCGACTAAGCACTCCAAGCGACGGCAAGCCTCCTAGAGATATGCAACATTTTTATAGAGGACCACGTCGATGGCGAGGTTAGCTCACCGAAAGCGGGAGACCAACCGGAAGACGCGGTGGAGGAGGATGTCAAGATGACGGAAGGTGGCTTTCAACTACTTTGGCAAATCCTCGGACATAGAAACGAGGACACTTCCGTAGCATCCTCCAGCGTACGACCGGCGAGGTGCTCGTACAGTATGGTCAGGTTAGCCATCAATACCGGTGACAAGAAAGAGTAGGTAGCCATTTATTTATTCTTAAGAGACAAGAAAAATAGACAGGTGGGCGGCGAGGTGCTTGTACAGGATCAACGATGTGGGATTAATCTCCGGTGGTAGACGATCATTTTCATACAACAAGGAATACATCCAGCGCGTGAGACGAAGAGACTCATCGGGGAGCTGAAACAATCGAAGAGGCGCGCATCGGGGAGACAAAGCACCATTCATGCGTACAAATACATATCACCGACGATTCCAACCACAAGCCATCTGTGATACACAACTATTACAGACGATTCGTATTAATAACCTTTTGTGAACTATCACATACGATTCTAATTAAAAATTGTTTATCATCTCTGCAATTATTATAGACGGTTCATATTAATAACCCTTTGTGAACTATCACAAACGGTTATTAACAAGAACAGTTTGTGATAGTTGCGTATCACAGACGATACACAATCACGTTTGGAAAATCGTATGTGATAATTACACCACAGATGGTTCCCCATGAACCGTCTGTGATGAGGTATTCAGTATAGCTTGTTTTGTAGCAGTGGATTGTACTAGCTTTGTGTGACTAGTTGTGCTAGTTTTGGATAATGGAAAAGGAAACGACAGGTGGTATCTGTAAAGTGATTGAGCAAGCTTAGGCTCTGTTCAAAAGTGTTGTTTTTTAATTTTTAGCTATGTCTTTTGATTGATTGCGTGAGAAATTGATAGAGTAAGAAGCACTTGTATTAAGAAGACACTCCGTTTAAAACGGCTCCTACAGTGACCTCTACAAATGACTTATACAAACCACCTTGAGAAACTACTCCGTTTAATTTTCAGATTCTAAAAACTAAAAATCAAAAGCTGTTTAGAATAGTCTTAATTGCTGGCCGTGCCGGCCGGCCGCTTGAGATCGATTTTTGTGGCGAAAACCAGTCAATTCCCTGCGCTTCTTACCTTCTGCCGATGCAGATGGCCGCTATAGCACGCACGCACGTTGTAGCAGGTGGAAAAGTTAATTTGCCAAGTATGCAACATGCATGAACGCAGAGAAGGTTGAAACTTCCAACCTGTTGCTCGTAGCACGTAGCACACGTACGTACGTGCACACTGTAACCGCATGCATGTGTGATGTGCAAGGGAGTGCAGTGCAGGTGCGGCTAGCTAGCTCAGTCGGCTCGCTCCCAGCTGAGCCGAGAGTTCGGGCGCACAAGTTACCATCGGAGCGCATGGCTTTTGTCGGCTTCCGGGGTCCGGGAGACACCAACAATTGAGCACGCCTAGGGAAGCTCCAAACGGCTTGACGTCAACTGCATGCATGCTTGGGCTGCACCATTCTGAGAAAAAAAAGGCAGCGTGCAGGATATCCATTTCCAAGTGTACCAGCACAAGCTTTATAAATCGCATAAAAGTACATTTGCACATGTGGACAGGACTAGGAGGGTAGCGCGCATGTGAAAACATCTCGTTTAATTATTTGACCGGGACGTGTTCGCACGGAGATGGATGAGACGAGGAGGTTCCTTACGATCTATTCTTTCTCGTATATTTATATGTTTGTTTGTGTAGTTTACTTCTTGCTTGCTGTTGTTGGCCTGTCTCTATCTCTCTCTCCTTGAGTTGGGTGTACGTACGACTCACAAAGTTTGTCTAAACAGTGCTGCTTTTCTGCGACACGATCGATGGCGCGTCCTCGCACGAACCCATCGATCGACAGCTACAATTCTTGAAAACGGTTTTGCTGTTGCACAGACGATTGAAATTTTTTATCGTTTAGTTATCTAAAATTACACTCTTAATCAACTAAAATTGTAGTCTTCTTTAAAAAAATCATATGCAATTTCAGATGATTTAGAATACACTATCAGTCAACTAAAATTACAGCCCTAAAAAAAACATCTGCAAACTTTAAATGATTAACGGTATAATTTTAGATAACTGAGAGATAAAAAAATTTCAATCACTATGAAATAGGCACTCCCTTTGAGAAACTTGCGTGCATGCTCATGCCTGCTCATACTAAAATTAACGACATGCCAACTGCCAATTGGCTACGTACGCATGTATTCTACTGTTCCAAGGGACGCAAGTCCTCGTGTTACGTAAGCAATTGAGCATACATACTATTCCTTATCACGTACACGGTCAAATACTATTTATGCTGCAGGAGCAGTACAGATGTGACGGGCTAACAGACTGGCTGGTTGGAGTGCAAGGACAAATTAAGTCTCCTCCATCTGTCGGCTTCAAACAGTTGGAGTCACTTAAAGAGCACTCAGAAATTGTCTTCTCCAAAAGGCCACTAGGTTTGGCACGTACGTACGTGCATCACCTATTGGCTATGGCTAGCTCATCATTTGATTTCATCTTGCCAGCGTCTCTAGCTCGGAGACTTATACTGTTGATCTTGCATCAGAAGTTAGAAAAATTTGGCAAGCAAGTCTTTCCTTCCAAGTACAAGCCACCATGAGTACCATGCATATTACTGTTGCGTCCACGCTCGACGTACGGCACGCACCTGCATTTCCGTGCTTATGTAACGCGCGCTGTGGTACCGGAGTCTGTTCTCCGGCATCTTTGGTTTTATACCATTTCTCCTAAAAGAATAGGTTGTCACGAGAACCAAAATCGACAAAGCTTTCGGTCAACTAGAAGAAACAGAAAAGACGCACAACCATACGATCTAAGACTATTGAGTGATCGAAGATAGTTACGATCGTAAACGACTAGAAGTAACAGAAGTCGCACAACCACCAGATCTAAAATCATTGAGCGATCAAAAACATGTGTGATCGTAAACAACTAGAAGTAGCAGAGAAGGTGCACGACCACCAGATCTGAACTCGTTGAGCGGTCAAAATCAGAGGCGATATGATCTGAAACTTGATCATGGTTGAAACAAGAAGTGGTCGAAAATGATTCGGAAGAATAGAGCAGCGCACAACCGCTAGATCTAAAATACACATATCTTTTGATTAAAAGATCAAATGGCTATGAAACTTTGTACGAAATTGCTTAAAGTCTCAAGAGGCTGCTCCAATTTTGAATTGAAAATTTATCAACCAAGTTGAGACCTTTTTGCGATTTAACTAAGCGTGCACAAGAACTGAGTTCTAAAATCAAGGTTGTTGATCATAACCGCTCATGGGTCAAAGATAGCCAAGATGGATTTAGCTACATTCCCCCTGTCCCTGCGAGTCAGAGCATCAATGAGATCAAACAAAAATTACCTCTCAAATCAAGAAGGGAAAGGAACAAAACCGAAGAACAGAACCGAATCAAGTGAACACAAGATTTCTTGATAGACTTACTATTGACGTGCATAACTGATTGGAGATCAATCTTACAAGATACTCTCTGTGTCATCCAGGTCCTTGGCACTACAAGATCAAGAGAGGAGGAAAAGAGGGATCAACCCAACTAAAACAAGAACACCATCTCAGAACAAGAAGGGAAATGGACAAAGCTAAGAAGCAAAAAAGAAAACAGAGGAAGAACCGAATCAAAGCCAAGCAAACTCAATCAGAGAAAAGATACACAAAAGGTAGATCAAAGACTGATGTATTACTCACTTGAGATGATTAGTTTTATAGCCACTCCTCTCAGGAGGATAAAGCTCTAAGCCTAGAGCCCATACCTACTCTTTAACCTAACTTCCATCGGAGGGATGAGGAGCTAGCCACCACAAGACCTAGCCAACCTCCTCCAACCGTAGCTCTTGCCTCTTCTCCCTTTTATAGGCTCACCAATAAACCCAAGACATAATGGATCCTCCATTAGGCTAAACCGGGGATAACCCGTTAACCCCACCTAACACTATGTTTTACTCACCGTCCGCTACCATCGCACAGGCTACGACTTTCACAACCAATCGCTACGGCTTACGACTACCGATTACTACCAAGCAGTATGCTACGACCGTCGATTATCAGGGTACGACTATCGATCACACATAGTCGTTCAGCACTGAACCTTTCGACCACCGCGTGGTCGTTCTGCCGATCGGACCGTCTGACCACACAGTTGTAAATAGTGAACACATCTGATTGAACCGACTGATCACAAAGTCGACAGACCAAGAAGCGATCTTTTGCAGAACTCTTCAAAACCAAACTCAACCTTCATACATACTATAATACAAAAGTCAATTATTCATCATAACTATGTGGTGATATCTACATGGTCTCACAAAAAGTCACAACACATGATGTTGCAAACTCCAACCATGCATCGCATACACGCTTGTTGCTAATGAATCCTTCGATCGGCGCTACATGATGTTCATCCCGGCCGTTTAGTGCTTGCCGGTTTACCAACGTGCTTGTTCGATCGACACCTTTAGTTGTACAATTATAATATCTTCCTTTTCTAATTTATCTCCAAAGTATTAGACAAGCAGGAATAATGTATGACGCTATAGGTTGGTGGTCTTTTTTGTACTAAGTTTGTGCTATAGACTTTTACTTTTATTGTAAGTTGTAACTATCAAGTAAAAGTTCATTGTCGTATATCTGGCTGTTGAAGCTCTCTCTAGAAATCCTTAGTGCTTGGTTTGGCCAGCTTTTAATTTACTGTGGATCGTAGTATCCTTTCTGGTTGAGTGACTGATTTGGACGTGGCCGGAGACATTCGCGGCGTCTGCAGGAGGTGGCAAGGGTGGTGGTGGTGGGCGACAACGACCTCACACGAGGGATGGCGGTTCTACATCGATCGATCCATTGGAGGATTTTTTTTTTCTCTTTGAAAGATGCATGGTGTGGGCCTGTCGATTATCAACACAGGGGCAACGCACTGGCCGCAAGAGTGGAGGTTCTGAGTTGGAAAATACCAATGTTGACATGTGGCTCTGGATCCCACATGTCATTTTTCCAAGTGGCGATATTTTCCGACCTAAGTCTTTTTTGCGACAGTATCGAGCTAATTTTTGCATTAAAAACCGCATTCAAATCTACCTGACGTGCCCAACAAGTGCCTGAGACTAATAAAATATGGGAGGTGTCTAGAGGGATTCGAGTGTTTTTTGTGGTTTGGAATACTCAGATTTTTTTTCATGTATGCAACATTTTTACCTATGTTTGTAACATTTTTCGCTCAAATATACAATATTTTTCCATGCATGTAACATTTTTCAATGTATGCAATATTTTATAGCCGAAAATGTTGCATACATGAAAAATGTTACATATTTGAGCAAAAAAATATTACAAACATAGGCAAAAAAATATTGTATATATAAAAAATTAAATACTTTGAGTAAAAAAACACCTGAGTGTTGTTTAGTAATTCTCTGAAATGTGTTCTTAATTTGTTAAATTTTGTTAAAGTGCAGCCACGAGCACACACACCCATGAGCATTTGAGCAACAGCAAGATTTGACGTCTTGAAAGGTCCCTGGCACGAAAAACATTGTGGTCAGTGCTACTGCTAGCCAAGAAAGACTACCCTTGCATGTATGTGAGAGAGAAGGGAGAGCAGGGACTAGCAGATGATGCATTTGGCCCCGTATGGCCGGGCTTAAAAATAATGATTTATAGTTGAAATTATATCGTAGCTGATTAAAATTATATTAATTAAAGATGACTTATTTGTTATAATTAAATTTTAAAAATTAAAAATAAAAAATATGTTAGATCATCACGAACAACGCAAACGAATACAGAAAAAAGAACCGGCAAATAAACTCAAAAAAGCCAAAAATTTAGAAAAAAATCAAAATTTATAAATAGTGAAAAATAAATCAGAAACTATAAGTTTAATCCAAAATAAGCGGACATTATACATGAGAACTGGGAGGTGAACACAACACAACCGAGACGAGCTTGCCTGCCTCCGCCCTGGTCGTGGGGTGTGTCCGTGTATTGGACAGGTAGAAAGATAGAAGGAAAGAAGACGGGGGAGCGCGCTGGCGCAACCAAAGTGGGGATGGCCTCGGCGCCAACACCTTGGCATGCCCTCGTTCCCTCGTCGTGCGCGCGCACATGAGACGCATCGCACTGTGTCCCGGCCTGCACGCGGCTCCGGCGCCCGGGGCCGCGTGCTCGCCAGCGCGCCACGCGTCGGACGGTGACGCCCGGAGAAGGCATCTCCCAGGGCCTACCTATCCGCAGCTCTCTCCTCGTCTCTCAAACGAAAAGTTGTGGGCGACGGTACCGCACAGTT
The DNA here is from genome assembly GCA_036346245.1 of Bonia amplexicaulis. Taxonomy (NCBI): domain Eukaryota; kingdom Viridiplantae; phylum Streptophyta; class Magnoliopsida; order Poales; family Poaceae; genus Bonia; species Bonia amplexicaulis. Next base: position 16,774,752 of record CM070752.1, on the reverse strand, counting down.
CCAGCTCCAAATGAGTAAGTTAGGACCATGTACTATCGGTCAATCAAGCGTACTTTGGCATCGAGTAGCAGCTAGCAGCATTTTATGCCAATCATGAATTTTATGCCAATCTTTCATACTCCACTAGCTAGGGACCAGGGTTAATCTTTGGGCGACGGTACCGCACAGTGTTTTGGGGATGTACAAAATTAGTGTGATCAAATCAAAGAATATATTATACGTATTAATTAGTGGCGACATGTGATCAAGTACTCATATGTAACACTACCCACATCATAACCATGCATATGCCTGTCCATGCATGCATGCTTACGTACATGCGCTGTGCATGTTGGTAGTAACATTTACAACCGAAAGATGAAAAGCCTGCCCGCGCGCCCACCAGAGCAGCAAAGCAGTAGCTTTTGAGCGAGAGCGACCGCGCGCGGCCGGGCGGCATGGCGATGGACGGATGCACGGCACGGAGCGCGCGGCGGCAGCGGCTAGCAGCCACGGCCGCACAGGACATGCGCGGCCCCCCCAGGCTAGCCAGGGGCGCCCAGCCAATTCAGCTCGCGCGAGCTGCAGCTTTTGCGCCTGCCCTCGGCCGTTCCCCGATCGTGTACATTGCACCTGCCGAGCGGCTGCGACTTGGAATCTTGGATGCATCGCACAAGGCCGCGTCTTAATTGGATAAGTGGCCTGTAGTAGTAGTAGTAGTACGTACGAGCCAGCAAGCGCACCAAATGGCAGTGCCCTAGCTCGCCTAGACTGGGGGCCCCCGATTATGTGCTGCCGCTCTCTTTCACTCACTTATTCGATCTCTCTCGTCGCCATAGCCCAACTATTCTAAAGACTACAGGAGATCGTGGAAGCAACAAGCTTAGCGAGCAAGCTGCGCATGCCCTAGCAATCATCCGGTGGTTGTATCATGCAGGGAAGAAAGTTGGGAGGGAACGGGTGAGGGGAGTGGTTTGGCTCTACGTCGATCGAGGCGACGGTACGTACGCACGTACGTGTAGGTGTAGGGCGGGCCGGCGTGTACAAGTGTAGCTACGCACATGTGGCGATATCATGGCCACTTAGCTGCTCCGGCGAATAGGCCCACTACTTCCATCGCTTTATCTTCGGTCAGCTGATGAACGTACTGAGGTAGCAGTTGATTGGCTTGACTTTGGCCATAGTGTTCGACAAGTGCTTACATGCCCTTTTTTTTTCCAAAAGAAAGTTTAAGTGCGTGAATGGATGCGAGTAAGGCCCGCTTAAAACAGTTTTAACCTCTAGTTTTTTATTTTTAATTTATTTAAGTCAAAAATCATTTTAAATGTGTTAGCGTATAATTTTACCTTTTTTACTTTTCTTTTCCCCTTATTCCTTTTCTTTGTCCGTGATGATATAACGGTTTTAAATATTTTAAAAGTCTTTAATTAGAAGACTCAGAAAAAACCAACAGCGGTTACAGTGCAATTTTAGCAAAAACCAACAGCCAAAGCTATAAGCCAGAAGCTTAAGCTCTTTAGAGCGGCATAAATTAATAGCTTGTCAGTTGTAGTAAATTAGGAAATAATACGAATCAGACGTTCCATGGTATCCGATGCTAGCTCCAACCCACATGCCACGGCTTCATACGAGTCGTTTACTTGGGCCACCTATCTTCGATTGCTTATGCTTGTCACATCGCTCAATCCCGAACCACCCGTTCCTCCTACTGTGGTCATGAGTGCTTCGTCCTCTTGCGCTCCCTATTCTCTCTCTCTCCTCTGAGCACCCTCTTCCCCTAGTTCCCCATGCCCAATACAAGCTATCCACTCAACCTTGTATGATTGCTCCTTCCATACCTCACCGCTCTCTCTCAAGGCCAGTCAGGAGGGGCATTGCGGTGGCGCACCAAACATCAGCCGAAATCAGCCAAGGTGGCATACCGTGTGCAAGAGGTAGCTGGGGATGGTAGATAGCGAGCGGATTTGAGTCTGCCACCACTACTTGTCTAGGCTCTCGAGGGCTTGCCACCATGCATGCTTCGAGGCTGGGACGCCGGAGCTTGAGGTGGTGCGCCACCACCTCGTCCTCCTCCTCCAATCTCGGCTAGTCGCTGCCACATCCTCGTACATTTGGTATGTTGCAAGCATTTTCACAATTTGTTGCAACACCTTTTCTCAATTGTTGCATGTAGTGTTTCATTTTATTGTAATATATGTTTTCAAATGTTGCAGTGGGCTCCTTCGATCTCATCCCCTTCTCACCCCCAGTGGGCTAGTTGGGGACAGAGCTCACTGCCAGAGCTGTGCTCCTCCTTCCCAAAGCTAGATTTCTCTAGCCATGTTGCTCCCAAGTCCTATGTCGCCTGGTACCGATAGCATCAATAATCGGCACATCTCAACGGCCATGATTTTTGCTGCTATAGTACTGCCACCACAAGTGGTAGTTGATTCCCTCTTCCTCCCTCTCTCCATACCCCCTCCATTATCTCACCGGATCGACGAGGAGAGGGTGAGGCACTAGGCCAGTCTTGTCCCAGTTAGATTTAGGGTGTTCCGGTGAGGCCGGTCGGCCTCCTCTTCCTTTGAGCGAGCTTTAACTACTCGTAGTTGTTGAATGTCTCCTGCGTCGGTATGCTTTTGTTGTAGATGTTTCTCAAATTTGTGGCAATACACTTTGCTCGATGTTGTAGAAAGTGATTTTATTTATTGCAGTGAAGTCATTGATTTGTTGCATTGTGTTATTTTTTTTATTGCAATAAGGTTGTGGTTTTATTGCACCGGCTGTTGTGATTGGTTTGTTGCAATCGAATTGATGTTTTGTTGTAATGTCAGAATTAGTTGCTGCACTTCTTCAATTTTTTTTTGCAAACTTAGAATTAGTTGTTGTACTTCTTGACTTTTTTTTTGTTATGACTAATCGAATTTGGATGAGCTCGCTCTTGTCTCTTTTCTCTCTTCTCTCTTTAGACCGAAAAAGATAGGGTGGCGAAGCAACCAGTGGCCACAAGAGCGAGGCGACTCATCCGCTTCTGTAGCTCCTCCTGATGCCACCCTTTGAACAACGGCCAAAGTGTCGTACCATTTCGAGCGCAACTCTGATAGTTGAGAGATGGATTTCTAAGTAAAATCCAAGAGATAAGAGAAGCATACGATGGAAATGATCCTATTGTACTTGTGACTGCTAGCAACGCCCTAGTAAATTATATCACTTATATAACGATCCATTGCTTCCGTTTGATCTCTTGCCACTGTCACGGTGACTGTCAATTATATTGTCGGTACATGCATCATACTCATTGCCATGCATCGTCTAGCTACCTCTTCCAATAAAAAAGGTCTGGCTCCCTGGAGTGATTTGCTTGTGAGTTGTGACGAGGCCACGCTTGCTTTAGGGTACGTACGTACGTATAAACTTCATACAATTACTTAAGGCACATGCATGACCTGAATGAAAACACATGCTTCAATCCTAATTAAGAGCGTTATAGAAACTACACAACTTATCTCCTTTTAAGCGCGCGCGTGCTATTTTGAATGCTTATTATGGAAAGCAATACGCACCACAATTGAAATACTCATCGTTCCAGTTCTGGTCCAAGGATAAGGTGTAGACAAGCGTACGTACGTACGTACGTACGTACGTACGTACTGTGCGTGTCTGTGGTTGAGACTCCTAGCTAACAAGTACTCCTAGCTACTACGGATTATTCATGTGATATATAGTACCGGCTAGTACTATAGCTTTGTGTGTCTCGTTAGGCAGTACGGGGGGCAGCTGATCGGTAGGCCAAGTACGTGCTGTCCAATAAAAGGACTGTGGAAATGCATGCATATATACGTACCGGTGAGGAATTTATGTGAGGTACCGGTGAGGTCTTTTCTGAAATTTATGTGAGCGTTATCGTGATGGGCTAACATATTTTTATATTTTCAAAATTTTATATATGTTAAATAAATTGGGGCCCTCTCCGGCCGATTAGATGGGCGAGACATGCATGCACATATAGGCACATGATCGTCCATATTCTGAAGAATTATTTGGACTTTTTGAGGCGTGGTTCAAGTAATGTAATGATAGCACTACGCTCTGCTGTACAATGAGACTCCACAAATGATTATCTTTCTTTGACAATGTTTTTTAATCGATCACTTTCTCTCATTACAATTTGTATTCAACTGTAGTTTGTTTCAAGAAACTCTTAGCATATACAATGTCAGCAAAAGGAGTCATGCATGCATGGGAGAAAATTTTGGAATTCAAGATGTAAAATAAAGCACGATATGCAGCATGCATCAGCTGACCAGCTTAAACTTTTGGCTTCTCCGTTAGACTTTTGACTTCTAGCTTCTAACTTCTTAATTTCATCTTTTTCTGATATTTTGGTTTTTTGGGGCTTTTTGTTTTCTTTTTCGTATTCCCTCGCATTGTTCGTGATGACATGTTTTTTCTATTTTAATTTTTAATTTTAATTACATAAAAAAATCATCAACATATATAGTGCCAAATAGTGAAAAATAAACCATAAATCATAAAAAAAAACCTAAATGAGTGGGGCAACATTCCAATCTGATAGGACACCACGCAGAGAGATACCATACTAGTCCAAATCTAGACCACCCTTACTTTCACAATCAAATTATGTCCATGCTCATTTCGGTTTAAGTTTGACTTCTGCCTTATTTTTTATTATTCCTAAATTTCATTTTTTTCTAGTTTTTGGCTCTTTTGAGCTTTTTTGCCGGTTCTTTTTCTCGTATTTGTTTGCATTGTCTATGATGGGCTAACATATTTTTCTATTTTAATTTTTTTAAATTTAGTTACACCAAATAAACAATTATCAACTATATTGTAATTTCAACTAGCTACTGTATATTTTCAACCATAAATCAACTTATTCTAGTTGAACCGAACAGTCTCTATATTAATTACTGCGCCCTTTGGTCCGAGCTACCTTTGATTAAAAAAAACAAACCACAACGTGGTACCAGTACTACCTAGCTTTGGAGCTATCTGGCCTGCGCCGGGCTGACCTGACCAGGGTACGGCTCGTCGGCATTTCACGTGCAGCCAACCCCTGTGGTTAATACCAACCTCACTCAACCAGCCAATCAGGCCACCCCATTCTAGAGATCAGATAAGGATCATCACATTTATTAGCATTGTTTAGGGTACGGTAAGTTGCATGTGTAGTAACTCAACAACCATATTTTCCAAACTTCGGAGAGTTTCACATTTTCACTCAAGGATGCGTCCAGCTTTTGATTTTTCGTTTTGGTCCTCCATCTCTGTTTTTCCATTTTATCGAAAGCTATCCGGGAATCTACTTACCCGACAAGTGTTGCGCGATTGAAATGAAAATAGAATGGTTTCAGGGGGGTATAAAGCAAAAATTATTGCAAAAGTTTGGAATTAGATGCTAAATGTAGAGCACATTACCACACCCCCTCATCAGTGATTCCCTGTCACATGCCTAGCTAAGCTAAGCTAGCCATAGTAGCTTGGCCTCCCTTTGGCATCACACACAAAGCACACCATTTGACAATTATATAATCAAATTTAGTATACTAGCCATTCATTGATTAGTTAAGCCTAGTAGCTTTTGCTTTGTCCTTAAAACTGGGGGAGCGCATGGCATGCCACTGCCATCCTTATCTGAGACACCTCCCCTTCCTGTTTCCCCATCTCCAACTTGTGGAATCCCAATGCCATTAATTAACCGATTTGATTGCTAATCTTAATAGTGACCACCAAACCTAATCTCCTCGGGGCACGGGCTATTAATCTATTGTAGCTTCAACACAACCCTACTTAATTAACCTAATCTAATCGTGCTTTTGATTGAGATATGTCTCTACTTTGACAAATCGAATCCATTTGTGTATTGGGAGAGATCTCCGCGGCCGCGCCCGGATTGGGCAGCCGTCCCCGTCGTGTGCGTTGGGTGGAAGAGTGTTAACAGCTACGTAACCAACCGGAACCTCTTAGACTGTGCTCGTATTAGTTTTTATTTAGAAAAATTAAAAATTAATATAAATATCTGGTATCTTAAAGTATCTTTTTTATTCCTCTCGCTTTAAAATAAGACAGAGCGTCAAGAGAGCATCACACACCGCTACTCTTCTCGCTCCTGTCTCGCACACTTATCTTTTCCTGACTTTTCTCATCTCTCGTGCTCTCCTTCTATAAACCACTTATTTCAGATATTACTATTTATTTTTAGTGAAAAATTATTAATCATAGCTAAAAACTATCTGTCATAGCCAATAGGAACGTGATCTTACTTGCTCCTCTACTCGAAGTGCGTGTATATGCAGATTTGATCGATCTCCTCCATCGCCTTTGCGGGATCCGGCTACTAATCACAGCTTAATTTAAGAGGGTCTAGTGTAATAATTGTATCGATGGTACTAGCTAGTATACCGCCTCGTCGTTGCTCGCGCGGGCAGCTAATTTTGCGCCGGCCATAGCTGACTGATCGGCGAGTCGTCTTCTTCAATTTGAGATCAATTCGTCGAGGCATCGTCGCGAGTCGATCGTGACTAGTGCACCAAAAAAGTTAAAGGAGATTAGCATTAGGTTACATCTAACGATCAGCTTTGGTCGAGCGTGTTCTGGAACCATGTTTGAGCTTGTTCTTTACCTCATAAGCCATTGATTTTTAGTTTTTGCTACAATATTTAACTTTTAAACGAAGTATTTTTTTAAGACGGAGTCTACAAGTTAAACGATCTACACGTTAAAAACCCAACATTTGTACCAGCCAAAATCGCAAATGAGTATCTGTCTCTCAGAAATCTATACTATAAACAACCAAAATTCAAAATTTTTAGCCAAATTCCAAAAACTGTAGCCGAGAAGAACAAGCCCTTAATTGAATCCAAAATATGTCGGTGTTCGTCGCAACAACATACATTGATCCATTCATCATCCAGTGCTAGCTATCTTCTTAATTAATTGGAGGTGATTAGAAAGAGGCAGCGCTCTTAGTTATGAGGTCCTCCAGTCACAGAGCGACACGTATAATCTCAGTACTAGGAGCACATAGCTCATTGTGGCAACTTGTGTAAACTCGATGCTTTCTTTTTAACAGCACGACACTAATGCCAAGTTTAACCGGCCGGAATCATGGCCTGGCTTTCCCCGAAAGGTGCCAAGTTTTGTGCCACATTTTAGGGAGACGGATTGGATGGCAAGCAAAGCTTCAACTCCAAGGCAGCACACTTGGCATGTTTTAGACCAAGATGGTTTGGTTAAGAACGTTCTAAACTAATCACAGTTGCATGCTAACGATCTTGTTTAGAAATTCATCCTATTTACTTTGACTTTTAAAAAACTTAAAGTTAGAAAGACAAAAACCCAAACAAACTAATTAACGACATCAAAGCTTAACCTTCAACCACAGAATTAAGCAAATTAAGGATGGCCTCTAGCTAGCTATAGTAGCTAGGATAGGGGACCTTGGAACATTCATGCAAAGGCCAAGGGTTAGCGTTAATCACCACTAAATAAACTCGTTAACCTTTGCAAGCTTCAGCTTCGCCCACATCACTAAGCTCACACAAGCGCCCCTCTAGCATGTCATGGACACAGACCGCTGCCGTAGCTGCCCCGGAGAAGCGACACGTGCGCGGCGCCGTGCACTGACCGCGTCGGCGGAGCAATGGACATGATGCGCGGATACCGAGGCGCCCTCGAGGAGGGTGATAAATTGTTTGAGGAGGGGAAATGATGGGATTCCGAGCTTAAATATGACCCAAGTGCGAGGGCTAAACAAAGGGTCTTGTGTGTGAGGTTTAAGGAGATCACGTCCATGGCGAGGCGAAACGTGGCCATCGTGTTGAGATTAGTTTATGGGGGATGTTTTAATTAGCCGCCCAATTGGTGCTCTAACTAGTTTATGATTTAAGGTTATAAATATGATTTTTGACTGAAATTATACTGTAGCAGCGCTAGTTAGGCTTTTCTGAAAAAAATAACAAAAATTAGAAAAAAAACGTTATATTATTACAGATAATGCAAGAACAAAGACAAAAAAATTGAAATTAAAAACCAATGTAATTCAAATAGTTTTGATTTAAATAAACTAAAAATAAAAAAATAGAAGGTGAAATCGTTTGAAACGACGTCTCTGATAAACGTCTGAAAGGTGGTGAAACTTTCTTGTAGTTAGCTTGGTTTTTAGCGCTCGCTTCTCAAGGGAAACTTTATCGTGTGGTTTGCTATAGAAGGCAAGTGTGTGACATAAGGGCTGACGCATCATAGCCTTGGCCTTGTCAACACCACCCTTTCTCTATTTTGTCTCAAATTTCTATACGGTATATAAATATTTTTAAGTTAAAACATTACGTCTCATATGGCTACGAGGTTAAAAGCATCTAAGTATGAACTTTCAAGATCTGATACGACCACGTTGAGACGAGTATACATTATGACCACGTCTACTTAAGCACCTGCTACGACCACATTTTGCGATCACGTCTTTGACCACATGAAGTGTCGAGTACGTTCTTTGATTACGCTGGGTCGACCACACTGTGTCGACTGGCCGTTATAACCATGTTGTGTCAACCGTGATGCTTTGACCACAGCACCTCATTACGACCACGAGTACCGTGGCGTCGTGCCTCATACGACCACATTTCAATCAGTTGTGGCATCGTGCCTCATACGACCGCATGTTCTCGATCAATTGCAAGACGCATAGCTAATTTACGAAAACCTATGCCCAGAGATGGAAGAAAATATTGATTCAGGATGCATTGTCTTCACAATGGAAAGATGATTGCACTGTGTCTCCATCCGATGGAAGTAATTCTTAACAAATATCTTTATATGTAAAGCAGAGTTCTGGAAGGTAACTGATCTGTAGTCGATCATAAATCTTATCTCAATTTAAACGGCATGATCGACACCGCATAGGATCCGCGTACGAGGCCTATGGCCCTTGCCCGTGCCTATAAAAAGGGGAGCACATCCGCTCACCAAAGGGACGGAGGGAGAGAAGGGGACAGGAGGAAACGGAGGGAGAAACAGAGAGGCAGATACAGACGTAGAGGAAAGCGCAGATCGAACACTCGAAGACAAGTCAGGACGCTGACGAACTTAGGGGAAAGGAAGAGAAGGCGGAGGAACTCAGGAGAAGGCAAGGCCATGGCATGCTCTGCTCTAGAAGGTAAATCTCCTCTTTTCGCTTTCTCTGCTATTTAGCCATCTCGCATATCGATAGATGGCAGCGTGTAGGGAAGATTGCCAAGCCCCACGATCGCTGTTAGCAATACCATCGTTTAAGCGCTATGGAGTTCGTCGTCAAAAAGCCCGTGGTCATCACGAAGATGCTGGCAAGTTCGTTGATCACTTGCCGAATCCCACGAGTTTAAAGCGCAAAGCCCCTACATCCCTTACCCGCAGCTCGATCGTCCCAAGCCACGCGGCTGCAGCGATCCATCATATACCAGATTTTGTGGTCCGCTCGTGTGTCCGATCTGATGATGGCTCTGCAAGGTGAGGCAAATGATGCTACGCGCGAGTGTCTCTGACCGCGTCTTGTGGGCAAGCATCTCTAACCTCTCGCAAAGTCGAGCGCCTCCGATCGTTTACTATGATCATGCCCTCCGATCACTCGCAACGCCGAACGCCTCTGATCATTCTTGTGGGTAGGCGTCTCCGATTGCTCACAAAGTTGAGCGTCTCCGATCTCTTCATGAAGACAGATATCTCCGACCGCTCGTCGAAGCCGAACGCCTTTGACCACTCATCGTATCCGAGTAGCGTCGACCGCTCAGGGTGCCCAAGCGCTGCCGACCACCTGTTGTACGCATACTTCTTCAGCTGAAGATCCCCAGTCACGGTGCTTCAGTACTCCAACGAGTACTCCCCTACAACCAGGCTTCATAGGTGCCCTGTTCGACTCGATGTGCTACAGTATTTTTACGAGTACACCCCACGACAATGGTGATACCGTGGTGTTCGACCATGGTGCCACAACACTTTTATGACCACAGTGATATGATGATGATCGACCACGTGCTATAGTACTCCAGGGAGTACGAGGACGTTGTACACCTACTGTGATTGTCGATCACGGACATCTTTCGATGGGTTTCGACCACGGTAGATTTCGATCACGGACATCTTCCAATGGGTTTTGACCACGGTGGATTTCGACCACAGACATCTTCCGATGTGTTTTGAACACGGTGGATTTCGATCACAGATGCTTCCGATGTGTTTCGACCACGGATATTTTCCGATGGGTTTCGACCACAGACATCCTCCGATTAGTTCGACCACAGTAGCTTTTGACCACAAACATCTTTCGGTGGGTTTTGACTACTATGACTGTCGATCACGTGCATCTTCCGATGAGTTCGACCACAGTGACTTTCGACCACAAAGCACTCCCAGTGTGCTTTGATCACGATGGATTTCGACCATGGACATCCTCCGATGAGTTCGACCACAGTGCCTTTCGACCATAGACATCTTCCGATTGGTTTCGACTACTGTGACTGTGGACCACGGACATCCTCCAATGAGTTCGACCACAGTGGCTTTCGACCACGGACAACTTTCGATGGGTTTCAACTACTGTGACTATCGACCACGGGCATCTTCTGATGAGTTCGATCACAGTGACTTTCGACCACAAAGCACTCCCAGTAGGCTTCGATCGCGATGACTTTCGACCACAGGCATTCTCTAGTGGATTTTGACCATTGTGGATTTCGTCCACAGATATTTCTCAATGGGTTTCGACTATGATGACTTTTGACCACGTGCGACATCCGATGGATTTCGAACATGTGACCCTTAACTACTGATATGTTCTCGACACCGATTCTTGCTGCCATTATTGTCAGATTGGTCACACTAGACGTTAATCATGTATACTTCAAGTCACTTCCATCGTGTCCGTCCGATACCGACAAGGTCGAATGGCACGGGCGGGCGCGGTCAGCGTAACGACCACGCTATCAATGGCCCTATAGACTGACGAAGTTATGGATAATACCAACGCCCACACCTTCATTAATTATTCATCCCATGCATGGAGAACATGAAGCGAAGACTAAAGGCGATGACCAAGGTGCAGCTTAATCGAAGGTATTCTGTGGGTTTACCCCGTGGATGTAATTAACCGGGAGCCTTCCGAGGCCTCCGGAACTAGGAAACCACAACGTCTAAGTCAGGTCTGCTATGCAAAGCAAGGTTACGGAGCGCAATCATATAAAGGGAACTTGTAATTTTGTTATTCTCAAATGAAGGAATAAAATACATGTTTTTCTACTTTTGTTATGTTTATCTATTTTTGTGTACTTTAGTATATTGGCACGTCCGCACCTTGTACCTCAGGGCAAGAAATCCGTGAGCGATTTCTCGCGTCAAACACAGCTCAAGTGATCTATACACTATATATATCTTCTGAATTTATGTGTTAATGCATAAGAAAATGTAAAACAAAGCATCTTTTGAGTACTTGTGTTAATAGGTATGCAAAGATCAACTATAGAAATTCAAATGTATCAGCTAACCTTGGATAACCGGGAAGAGAAAGGGAGATTAGTAATTTAGCATGCTAATGTACTCCGGTTTGTTCCATACCCACTCACCAAACTAATTGGCATCCGCAAATTGTTCTTGGAATAAAGAAATTTATGACAGGTATAATAAGATGCCACCCTGAAATGCAAAACTACCGAGTGCCAACACATTGTATCATTGTTTGTACACAGATGACAAACACCGTACATTCAGAAAACCACACCACACCACTCACTTTACACCAAGGTCAATCAATGTGCATTCTACAATACTAGCAGTATGATACATCTGAGAAAGCAAACCACACCAGACCCTGCTGTCCAAGCACACCGTTCCATCACACCATAAGTACAATCTATCTATACAAATACAATATACATCACTGATCACTGGCACCACAAATGCACTGCCAAACTGTCATGAACGAATGACTACCACAGCCAAATACAACGTAAGGTCAGGTGGTTTCTGAATTCTGATACAATTCAGGCTAAGCTCAGTGGTTAGCTACACCTCCCTGATTTCTGAAGAGGGTGAGCTCAACCTTGTTTCTACCAATGCAGGCTGGGCTCTCGCACTCTTTTCATTCACCCTGTGCTGTCTGCAATCCTGAAACCTGAAGCAGCATGATAGATGGGCGTTAACAATCCCGGTGACCTGCATGAAGGAGTAGATTGTTGTAGGGCCAACGCATTGGAAGCCTCGCCGCATCAAGTCCTTGCTTATAGCTTCAGATTTGGGCGTCTTGATAGGTACACGGCGAGCATAGCGGAAACTGTTTGTAATGGGCCTGTGGTTCACAAAGCTCCAACAGTAGTTGCTGAACGATCCGAATTCATGAGCTACCTACAGATAGATATGCATTGCCAATCGTAACATATTACTACCAGAAGTTGGGAAGTCCAGGCTACATATAACTATAAGTAGTTTAATTAAATCGCGGTAAAACGCAATTCTGCACCAAAAAACATGTGCATTCTGCAAACCATGTGTAAAAGGAGTAAGCTAGCCCGAGTATTATCTGGTGCAAAAGGCAATGGCCCATGTAGTAGTATCACATTGTTCAGATTCACAAACTCTCAAAGCGTGTAGAAGATATGGGCCATATGGCCCATAGCATAAACGAAGTCTTGAGCTTTTACTAAGGGGATGGAAAATGACTCGTCATTTTTTTTTTCTTTTTGAAAGAAGCTCGGCTGCTGTAACATTGTGCTCTTGTTGAGTAGCAAATGAGAGAAAACAAGATGAGTTTTGTCACTATATTTGGAAAACCCTTAGAATCCAACTCATGCCTTTTATGCATTGGGCAAATGCAGGCGCCTTATTATTCTCCAAATGTCTGTATCATTCTTTGTTAAATGCCAATTATGAATGATTGGAGGAACAGGAAAGAAAAAAAGAGGGATAGACTGCTGAGACGTGCAAGCTGAAAATCATCATTCTGTGTCCTCAGAGATAAGAAACTATTTTGATGCATTACATGCACGTAACAGAAAGAATAGCATACAGAGATCTCTTACCTTCTGCACTTGCTTGGCATTTGTTACAACAGCTCGTATCTTCTGCTCTGACAACAGCATGCTTCCATTTGATCGCAACAAAGGTTTATCTTCTTCTCCGTGAATTCAGACACGGATGCATAGTTGAAACCATCAAACTTCTCCCTGGTACAAGAACGAAGTTTTAGTAGACATTTCGGCACTTCTTTAATAAACATAGAAATCAATTATGAAAAAACCTCACCTGAATTCCTCCCTCTTGTTCAAAATACCAGGCCAGGTGAGCTCAGCTAAGGCTTGCGATAAGGTAAGCAGCTCGAACAGCTTCCGGTCATCATGAACCGGAATTCCCCATTCTTCGTCATGGAACGCAACATAAAGGGGTTCTGAAGAAACGAATGCATCATCCAAAGTACGTATCACCCAAAACTTGCGCAAGCTATAGTACTTTTTGTACGAAGAAATGGCAATTTCTTCCACAGCTTGCTCAAATTGTACCAGACATATTGGGGTGAAATGGGGGCAGAATAGAACAGTCAAGAACTCACCAGAGTTGGCAGTGATCCATGAACACCTCGTCCTCGCCAGCTCCGGGCCGACTGGCGGCGGCGGAGGACTCCTACGCCTCGTTGAAGGGACAGGGCCGCCACTCTTGCCCCGCTTCTCTTCCTTCTCTACCTTGGCCTTCGGATTGGCTGGCGCTTTGGCTCTTACAACCTTACCCTGCCTGGCAGTGGCTACCTTGGAAGTAGCTGTGGGGAGGGTCGTCCGGACGCGGCGGGGCTCCGGCGAGGGGCTCGCCGGAGACTTGGACCTGACGCCCGGCATTTGCAGAGTCAAGGGCCCGAATTCTGCAGCGACTCGGAACAGGCGCGTGCAGGATCGAGGTCGAGCGAGAGCGGCTAGGCCTATTAGTAGTAGTAAGCCAGTAAGGTCTTCGAAACGGTCCCGGAAAGACGATTCGCCCCTGCGGTGAGAAGCAACGCGGGAAGCTAGTCTTCCGGCTTTCCGAGGGGCAGGGACGTCATTTGGTCCCTCGGTGGCTGGCATGGATTGGGCGGCCGTTTCGGGCTGGACGTCGCGGTCGGCTGCGGGTGCAACGGCCTCGGCACGAGGGTGGCTTCGCTCCAACGCCTCGTACCGTTACGCACAAGCATTGCCGCACACGTAGCCAAGCCAGCCGCTCCTCCTCCTCTCGCATGCCCGCACACAGCCCACGTCCGCCGGCTTCTGCGAATTGCTTGCAGCATGCTTCTTCCCCTCCCTCGGCAAAGAGCTTCTTCTCCTTGTCGACAAGTGTTCGTCCTGTAAACGCAGCCCTCGAAGAGCCACCTAGCTAGTTCAAGGAAAGCGTGAAGATTTGCACACAAAAGGATTTGCAAGAGCAACGCATTGGGCGTAAGCATCATTTTCTTGGAAGCAGTCGGACGCATACCAGACTACCAGTAGCAAGATCTTTCAGCACATGCTCCAGGGAACCATTCTATTCTACCAAGAAAAGAAACATCAATTTGCATGGGAATTAGTTCTTTTCTACAGGGATCCTTACCAGGACTCAAATTTTCCTGTGAGATCTTGAGCTGAAATGCAATGTTGGGTGGGATTTTCCATCACTCGGAATCGCCTACTACTGCTTGCTCCGAGTTTCCCAGCAGAAGCAACTGATCACAGCGATGTGGGGAACCGCATGCTATGTAACTATGTATGGACTAGTTTAAAAAGTCTGCTCCCAGACCAGCCTAGATAGGTTGTCAAACCTGCAAGTTTTGTACATTGGTCCTTGTTAGTTGTTACCAATCCGCTGCTGCTATACTGTTTCTGACTGCCAGTAGTTTTAACCGATTGAGATCCGAGAGGTCAGTGGCACTCTACAGGCTCAGCTAGAGGTCTTCTTCAGCACCTGAAGACGACAAACCATGATGCCATCAGTTAATAACAGTAAACCACAGAAGCTAAATACAGCGATGTAAATAACAGGCATGAGTGCCGCATGAATCTTAAAACACACGAGAGGGGGTGAGTACTTACAGAAAAACATGAGAAATAATGATAAGACAAAGCACTTCGTCGATATTCAAACCATAGGTTGCAGTTGCAGCAATTATTCAACTGTGCATATCGTGTTCTTGTCTATCAAATGACTTCTCTGATAAGTACATGGAATCCTGAAAATGGAGCGGATCGTTTCCCCAAGAGGTCCATCAAGAAACCAACTCTCTGGCAAAAAGCTCAATGCACCTTGGAGGTTTAGGACCTGGAATATATTCTGAAAGCAATTCTTTTGCTGGTTAAGGATTGATCATCTATTATATTTCTACTACACAAAGAGCTAGTGTCTATGCCAAGATATAAACAGAATTGATAGACACTGACAAATTTCAGGCAAGGATACCCTGAAGGGGAGGTTTCCTTGAGTGAGCATCCAGAACACTCACAATTACTTCACTGCCTTCCAAAAATTTGAATTTTGTTCCGTGTTCAGCCTCTTTATTCTGCATGACAAAAACCGGGAGAACAAAATATATCAATTTCAGAATACAAGCTTGCAGATCAAATTGCATTCCAGAATAAGGCAAATAATCTAGAAGAAAGGCTCACAACATTTATGTAGCCAAGGAGGCACTCGTAAGGCCTGTGATGGAACAAGTCTAGATCACCAATTACCGAACCATCCGGTTTCACCTATGATTTGCTGAGACTTTCAGAACCAGATAAAAAGTTAACGAGACCATTATAAAATTATTGAATGTGACAATGAAAATACTGTTGAAAGATAGAAGGTGGCTGATGTGTATTAGCTGCAAACCTTCAGCCAATAAACACACAGTGGAATCTTTCACCCCCCAAGAAGGAAGCAATTCCTCCTCAACAAATGTTCGCAGTTTCTCCCGATTTGTAATACACAAAACTAGAAGAGCTCCATCTGGATGGGCAAGTTCTTGCCCTGGAAGATACAGCAAATATCTGTTGGGAAGTGTAGGATACCTAGGACATAAATTGTTGAATGAATAAATTTTCACATCATAAAGATGCCTGCTGACGATATATAGATGTGACAATTACAGTAAGAGATGACATCAATAAAGATGAAGTTGAGCTAATTTTAATCCAAGGACATTTAGTTTTCATGAAATTACTCACAAATATAGAGCCAGCTCAGGGTTTACTATAGGAGGACATAGTATCAGCATATATGCTTCATGGCCAGCGAATTGTAATCATAATACCTTGTAATCCATAGGACACCACAAAAGAAATGCATCTTATTCCTAAGAAAAAGGCTTCAAGAACTAAGGCATGCTATATCATGGGAATTATGAATGCAATATTCAGGAATAGTACTAAAAAGGACCACACATTATAAGCCAGATATCACATAGTTACGCTAAGATTCAAGCATGGCATTCTGACTTGAACGACAGCTGAAGGGAACAAGTGCACCTACAGTTTTAATGGTTAAAAATAAGAACAAGTATTGAGCCAACATTTTTGTGCATTTTCAGGCATATCATAGATAAACAAAAGGGAGAAAGTAATATCTGCAACTACCGCATAAAAACTTCAGTGTCAGCCACCAGAGTGTAAACCAAAGCTCAAGTAATAAGCCCTATCCAGAAACTTTAAGGTTCACTTAATTGGCAATAAAAAAAGATTCCAACATCTTCCTTAAGGAGGGCTGCTAACTGTGTAGATAGAGGCTCTTGCGGGAAATCCTTTGAATTGAGATGCTACTGCTTAGATTAGATGCTCAGTAGATGCTTTCTTGTAGCTCTACCTTTGAAATGAAAAGCACTTCTCTTGCCTTCTTGAGTGAGTTCTTTGGTCTTATAGCAACCTACTACTACCGATATTCTATGCAAGTGGCTAGTGGTAGAAGTGGTGCTACTAATTCAGTGCCAGGCACTCAGCTCGCTCAAGTGTTCAAAAATTGTTATCCAGTAATCCTTCATTACACAGACAAATCAAACTAAAATCCCAGTGAACATATACTATTTTCTGATGAACACATCCATTCTCCCAAGGTGAGTCAACAACTATAAGATTGTACCCTTGATTATAATTACATGAAGGAAAAAGTAGATCATTAACAGAATTAATGAATTAAGTAGATTTGCTCATACAATTACCACAATCACAGAAAGATTTGGGTGCTACATTGCCTCATACCAGGAATGAGAATATGAGATCACGAACATGTCTGAAGTCGGTCTTTATGTTAATGTATCATCATGCAAAAAAAATCAAAATTATGGGTGAATCTTTTTAGTTACTGAAAATAATTGTACTAACTACTAAAGAAGAAAATATGTACTTACCATTTGGAAGCAACTTCCTCTTGGTAAAATATAATGTCTATTCTGAACTTCTTTTTCCGCCTCAACATTACCTTCAACACTGATTATCCTATTAAATAGTGGAGTGGTGGATGTCTTTTGGACATGGCAGGAACCTAAGACATCATAAAGAAGGCACTCCTGCTTTAATAATGTATCATGTAACTACAAACACAATCATCAAGAAGTACATGTTTGGTATGATTAATTAACCTTCCTCGTTGCCCTGAATCCCTGATCATAAGGCTTCTGAAAACAAAGAGTCGTCTCATAAAAAGGCGTTCGCCATGAGCTCCCAAGCTCAACAAAATCCTTCTCAGAACTATTCTGCACATCAAGCATGGGCTCCTCTCCCTTGATCACCCTCGGAAGGAACTTCAGTAGATTTTTAGACTTGAGGAGTGATTTATGTGTGCTCAATAGCAAAGGTCTTGCTTCCTAGAAAATCAAACACACATACTATCCAAACATTACATCACCATACCCGCACAGCACTCTTCAGCCTACTTAAAATACCCCAAACAGATAGTCTTTTTCCAATTCCTCAAACTCCATGAAGCTTTCAGTTTAACATCAAGTTTTGGTAATATCTAGTGTTACTCTATATCAGTCAAGCTCTTGCTACTGATCTACAGACCAAAATACGTCCTTTTCTTCTATTAATTAATTCCTAGAAGAAGAAAACACTGTAGTAAATTACTGCGTTCATAATTCGGCCAGTTCCATCCAGGCAGTGTATCGCATCACCTGGTGCCGCGCTTCTGCTATCTGCTCCACCGCGTTGAGCTCCCGTGGCTTCGGCTGCCGCTAACGCTTACGATTCCTCCGGTCGGAAGTTGCCTCGGGCTCGGGTTGCTCGGTCTCCGGGTCGCCTCCCTGGCGCGACGGGCCAAAGCATCGGGAGTAGTACGCAGAAGGGACGAGGCGGAGGCGCCGGTAGGATTCGTTGAGCAGGCGGACAGGGTCGAAGAAGGCGGACAGGCCTCGAACGACCGGAGCTCGTCGGGGATCCCCTCAGGAGAAGCGGCGGCGAAGGGTTTGGGAGTCGGAGTTTCGGGTTTGATTAAGCTTGGCCGCCTGGGGTTTAATCCGGTGGGCCCCACCGGTCAGAGAGAGGGCAGCCTGCAAAATTGGCACGCGCACACGCGTGAGACGCACGCGCGGTGGCACAGTTGTCGCCGTCCACAGAAGCGAAGCGAGCCAACCAACCCCCGCGAAATCTTCAAACCCCACGCCACCGCCACCACCATGTCCACTTCGCTACTCCTCTCTACCTCCCTCCCCTCCCCGTTGCCGCCTCTCCTCCGCCGCGGGATCCGACGGAGTCCGACGCCCATCTGCGCCTCACTCCCGCCTCCACCCCGCCGCGTGTGCGTCGCCGCCGCCCGTGGCGATGGTGGCGGGAGGTGGCTCGTCGAGACGCGGCGCGCGCGGGCGTGCGCGGCGGCGGGGTTTCAGGGGGAGGGGGCGATGGTGGGAGTGGCGGTGGGACGGGGATCGCGGCGGCGGCGGCCACGGTGGTGCTCGCGGTGATGAACCGGGTGCTGTACAAGCTGGTGCTCGTGCCCCTGAGGAATCACCCCTTCTTCCTCGCCCAAGTCACCACTTTTGGCTAATTCTGATACTTTCAACGATAACTCGGCTCAATTTTACAATTTCGTGTTTCTGCCATGGACTACTGCGGTTTTACACTTCTGTATACTCTGAGTTCAATCGAGATGCCCGTTGACATGTTAAACTTTAGGTCCGTTTGCTTCCACTTCAGATGTGTAAAGCTTATTCAGAATTCCATATCAACTGAATGCAAGTGAATTGTTATGTACAGCCGTGTTGTTTCATTTTCATACAATGATTTCTTCTAAGTGGTTGAATACACCAGTTTCTACTAAAAATTAAGTACCCACGCACTTCCCGATTTTTGCAGGTATTTTATAGTGTATTTATCTATTCTTTTTATAAGATATCACGCCGGTATTGTCACTAAAGAAATGCTAGTACTTCCAAAATCGTGCTTCATGTTAATTAGCTTGCTAGAAGCACTAGGTGTTGCTTCCGGAAGTGAGTGTTGGCTTGGTTTTCGTCGGATGATGAAGCCCATGAAAGCAAGAGGCGCCGATTGATCCTGGATGGTTCTGGTATCTCGATGAGCATTAGGTTTTGGTATTTTAACTAGACGAGTTCTAATGGTAATTTTCTTCTTCCTCTTTTTATTCTCTCGTGGATTGTAGAAACCTTGGGGTTTTTTTGGTCCCTTTAACTAGTGTAGTTTTTGGCGTCGACCCACCTGCGACACCTATGATTTCCTTAGACGATTGGAAATGTAATTACACGTGTTTGCATACATTTGAAAATGTATGATTATGAATGTTGTAATCTTGTATTTTAATTTCTATGATTTTATAACTGATGTAATTAATTAGGATTTGGTTTTATCACTTTGTGCTATGTGTATTTGGATGTTGCAATATTTTTCTCCACTTCTACAATGATGTAATTGAATGTATTGTAATTACGTCGTTTGTTTCTTAATTATTTCTTAATCAAGTTTGATGGATTATTTAATTTAGTTAAGAGCGAGGGTCGTTTTAATATATACCAAATCAACAATCCACCACTCATGAAGTCATGACTGGTGCAGGGCACCATCATCCAGCCAGCGGTCAGTCCAGCATACAAGCTAGCATGGACGCACGTTGGTAAACAAAATGTCATGCACCAGGCGTGCATAATTGCATACAAATTAAATCACTCACACGATCGGTTCTCTCGTATTCCTTCGTAGTAGCTAGGAAATAGAAAACTAGAAGATAGAGGACGGTGGGGCTTGGGTGATGCAAATCATGCGATGCAATGCAAGCCAAGCAAATCTTCCACGATCCAAGGGAAGGGGTGGCAAGGCAAGTAAGGAAACCCGTTAAGCGAGCGTGTTTGCCGAAACGAGCACACAGAAAGCTCGCAGGCCTCCCCTCTTCTAGCTAGCTCGCCGTGCCATCACTCAACACGTGTTTGGCGGCGCGCGGATTGATTGGTTATCAGCGTACGTGAAATCGTGTCGTCTTTGGTTGGGTTCAACACGCAAGCAAGCTTAAGGACGTGTACAATGATACATATCGATCATTTATAAACGTATGTCACATAGAACTTTAGATGGTGTGAAAAAAAGAGAAGAAAGAGAGAGAAAAATATTGTCTACTATTTAATAGACGATTTTATAGACGATTTTTACTTTCTATAGCATTGTATAAATAACTATATAGATAACATATTAATTGTATGATGCTATTACAGATAACTATATAGACAACACATTATATGTGTTGTTTTCTAGTCTTGTCTATAGATAACATGGACGTTTGTATTACATACTACCACTGTCTATACCATTGTATATACTCTAAGCGATCAGATGATTATTTTTGGTGGGTTCTTTTTCACTTTGGTTTTAACTTTGTCTTTTGTTTTATAGTAATTAGCTTTTAAATTATATGTCTTTGCAAGATAATATCTATAAGTAGATTATAGTACACACTGTATTGAGTTCAGTTGTATTGGTAAAAGTTACGTGTGACTTTTTTTCTTTTATATTATCTTTTATGAACAGACAGTATTCAAAAAAACTATAAACTAAAAAGTAGAGTCACAGTGCCGGTGAATCTCGTTTAGGCCGGTGCGAATATAGTACGTAGTACCAGTGTGGTAGTAGTAGTATATCTACGACGCATGCACGCTCCATGCCGCGCGCATCTCGTGAACGCGGGAGTCGATATCGGCATGTATCCTAGGTACGTGGGTAGGTTCGGTTGCTGGCTTAGAAGGTCGTAACAAGGATAAATTGTTCGATTTGCTTTGTCAAGAGTCAGGTGTCATGAAGCGTTGCGATCCAAGAAGTGTTGGTCGATGAACTCGTCGGTTTTGGCTAGACCGCGGTAGTGATAAAGTTGCAGCCGGTGCGTTACCATTGATTGTTAATACGTTTTGTTGTCCAATTTTAATTGAGAACACATGCATGCCTGCATGATGGAATCTCATCGTATTGTGCTATGCTACTTGTTGAGCCCATCTAAATGGATTAAAAAATAAACAAGGGAAATGGTCAAAAAAGAAAAGTCATTTTAATTACTGAAGGTAAATATGAACAGAGCTGGCCTGAACTAAACTTAGGTCAACTATCATGTGACCACCATGGACATGGTGCCCACATGTCGGTGAACTATGCCAAGAAATAAAATGCAGTCTTGTGCAGTCAACGTCCTTTAATGTGAAGATTCCTGCAAAGACCACGCGGGGCCCATTTGGTGCAGCCGGCCGTGCTGGCTTTCTACTTGTGCTCTGTTGTTTCCGCCTTCAGCTGTTCAAACTGGTAGGAAACTAGATCAGGATTTGAAGTCTTGGTTTACAATGATCATTTCATAATTAGACTATAAATAAAAAGCACTATTGATAATTTTGTATACGGAATCAAAAAGAAAACAATAAAGAAAGATCAGAAATTATCTCTACCTCTCTGTGTTTCAATCTATTATTCTCTATCTTCTGTGATTGATCTTATTTTGCATAAACAGAGGAAATGATCGGACTAGTCGCCAACAACGGTTCCTCAACACGTTATCAGCACGAATCGCTCCAATGAATCGAAGGTAATCATTGAAGCACTAGTAGATTGAATTGTCTAGATCGCTCTAAATTCACATATTTCGCTTTCGAGATTATTTTTCTACGCTGCAAATCCGCTCTAATCTACCGCAAGCAGACTTGAAGTCGCCGCACAATGTCGATCGGTAGATTACATCACAGAGTAGATGATGATTGCATTGTAGATTGAAACAAAAAGAAAAAAAAGAAAAATTTGCGCACGGTCGGCCCGTACGGCCACCGGCCAGCCACCGACCCTCCTCCCTAGCGCCGCCCGAGCGTTGTTCCGCTCGGCCGACCACCTCCTTGGCTTCCGGTCCCGAGCCACCAACCGCGCCGCCTCGACCTTTAACTTTGTGGCAAGCAAATCACAGATGAGCAGAAGATTGAGAAAATCCTATTCACCTTCCACCCCAACGCAGTGCAATCCGCACGCAATTATCGTCAAGACGGCTACAAGGAATATGCCAAATTGATTGATATGATGCAGGTTGTAGAGGCTCAGGACGAAGTTCTTCGCAAGAACTACGTCACACAGCCACCTGGAAGCTCCGCTAGTTGTGAAGCCAATGCCGGGAGTTACAAGGTGCGAAAGCCTATGATGAAGAAAAGGGGAAGGAAGGGTAAGGCCGCAGCCCAAAAAGACAAGTCAGATGCTCCACATGAGAATAAGACAAGTAAGCCAAAGCGGGATGGCAAAGTCTATGGTCAAGAGGACCAATCCTGCTTCAAGTATGGCAAGTGGGGGCATTGATCGCGGATTTGTAAAGAGCCGCAGCATATCATCGATGCTTTCCAAGCTCAGAAGAAGAAGGAAGGCAAAGGGCAGCATGAAACTCACTTTGTATCTGTTGAGGGGAGAGCTCGAGCACTGTCTGCTACCGATGGAGGTTGAAACCATCCCCAGAAGAAGATCCCTTTGACCTAGCATTCATCGCCATGATTTCTCTCGAAGAGCATATCACCCCCAAGAAATAGCAGATGAAGTCTCTGATTTCTTAGCAGATGCAGTCTAATGCACATAATGCATTTAGACTTTAATTGTCATTTGTTTTTGTGTGAAAGGACAAGTTAGAACTTGCATGGATGGTACTTTAGCAACTTTTATATTCTCGTGATGGTTGGATGATATTTGAATAATTCATTCATTTATTTATTTTATAATAGCATGATATGTTCTGATATTGAAGTATTTTATTTATGTGTTGATTGCCTTCTAAGGCATATTAATAAAATATCCTATATTAGAATACGTGTGGCGCCATATGGAGGAAGTGTGCTTAATGGCAAAGCGCACACTGTGAATACCATCTTAAGAGAGACAAAGTATTTTCAGTCGATTCGTAAGAATGCTGGCAGCCTTACAACAATCGTCGGTAGCGATGCATGTATAATAGGTTTAGGAAGAGCCACAATTATACCCCCAATGGGCACAACTTTAGTTATTCAAGAAGCCTTATTGTACCCAGAATCGACTAGAACTCTCCTAAGTTTTAAGGATATTCACGCCAATGGTTTACACGTTGAGACTAAAGAAGAGTATGGTAGAGAATACTTGCTCATTACGAAATGTGAAGCAAATGAAAAAAAGGTATTAAAAAAACTTTCTTCATTAGAAACTGGGCTATACTACACCAACATCAAGGCACCTGTAGCCTATACTGCCCTGAAGACAATATTTAGATGCTCTGAACTCTTATGTTTATGGCATGAGAAATATAATCAACAATTCCCAAGGGCATAATATTAATGTAAAAAATTTTCCGAATTATGAAGATTTTGCGTGCCCTGTATGTGCCATCGGGAAATTAATTACTAGACCCTCCACCCTGAAAGTGAAGGATGAAGTCCCTGCATTCCTGGAACACATCCAATGAGACATTTGTGGTTCCATTCAGCCATTTTTAAGGCCATTTAAGTATTTTATGGTGCTCATCGATGCTTCCTCAAAATGGCCGCATCCAATGAGACATTTGTGGTTCCATTCAGCCATTTTTAAGGCCATTTAAATATTTCATGGTGCTCATCGATGCTTCCTCAAAATGGCCGCACGTATATTTATTGTCCACGAGAAACCATGTTTTCGCAAAGCTGATCTCGCAGATAATTCGTATCAGAAATATTTTCCTTAATCATCACATTAAGTCCATCAGATTGGACAACGCCAAAGAATTTACTTCGAAGGTATTTGATGATTATTGCATGGCAATGGGAATTACAGTTGAGCATTCTGTACCGCATGTCCATACCCAGAATAGTTTAGTAGAGGCATTAATCAAGAGAATTAAATTTATTGCCGACCTCTTTTGCATAATTGTAATTTGCCAGGTACATATTGGGAACATGTCGTCCTGCATGCAGCAAATCTCATTAATTTTAGACCATCGCCCTACAACATCCATTCACCTATGCAACTAGCGCAAGGTCAACACCGAAAATTTCTTATATCCGGAGGTTTTGATGCAAGGTTTATGTACCTATACCCCCTCCATAGTGTACTGCAATAGGTTCTCTCCGAAAGACTGGGATATACATTGGTTATGAGACAACATCCATAATCAGGTATTTAGAACCTACGACTGGAGATTTGCATACTGCCCACTTCGCTGATTACATATTTGATGAGGATAATTTCCCAACATTAGGGGGAGGAAATCAACCCCTTGATGAAAAATATCGGGAAATTACGTGACAAGCCACAAGAATCTATGCACATGACACGTGCACTAGTGAAGCAAATAGAGAAATTCAGAAGATCATTGATTTGCAAGCATTAGCAAATCAACTATCTGACCACTTTAGTGATTTGAAGAGCGTGACCAAGTCGCATGTGCCTGCACGCAATGCATCGGAGACAGTTGAAATACCAAAGAAAGTAGAAGGTATCCCTAATCCCATCCAGAGGCCTCAGAATAAAAGGACGAGAACTTCAGCCCCTCGAATCCCAAGTAACCGAGGATGCCCGATGAACAAGGGTAAGAAGGATTTGTCTAGCTTCTGGTTTAATTTTATAATTTTTGGAGCGGTGGTCATCGGTGGTGGTCTGTGGAAATCGCCGGACGAACTCAAGGCGTAGTCTTCTCGCTTTTCAAAGTGAGAATTACGCCTTAAAACTATATTATAAAATTATGGTGTCTTCATGATGTTTGTAGCTTTTGTTTTGTAGATTTCAAATATGTTAGTTTTTTCTATAGTACGATGCACACTCTTACATTGTCAGGTAAAAGTGCAGTGGATCATTTGAATACATATGCATTTCATGAGGATGAGTCTTAAACCGATCACTGAAGTTCCCCAGAACTAGAAGACGAGCCAGTTGAGACCTGGCATTAGTATGACACCTTCAAAAAAGGGCATATCAGATCTGAATATCCTAGGGAAGAAGAAATCAGCATGGATGTGTGCGCACACATCGGAGCCGAAAAACTAAAGGGACTTGCCACCGCAACTGGAAGAAGCCATGTGCAAGGAGAAGCTCCAAAAGAAGCAAACGCTCCAGAAGAAGTAACTTATAAAGAAATAACTATAAATTTTGTGCACACGGGAGAGCCCATGAATAGGACAACAGCCAATGTTGATATCTACTTTGCAAGAAAAATTATCACAATCATCGATCTTGATCCTGAGCCTACATCGCTCGCTGAATGTAAGAAAAGATCAGATTGGAAGAAGACAATGGAAACTGAATTATTATCTCTGAACAAATGAGAGGTGCTTGGGCCCGTATACCACACACCTTCCCATATGCACCCTGTAGGGCATAAGTGGATATTTGTTCAAAAGAGAAATGAAAGAAATGAAGTTGTAAAATATAAAGCAAGGCTGGTAGCACAAGGTTTTACTCAACGTTCAGGAATTGATTATGGAGAAACCTACTCCTCGGTCATAAGTGAAATTACCTTTAGATATTTAATCTCAATGGTAGTAAACTTGAATCTAGAAATGAAATTGATGGATGTAGTAACTGCATACCTTTGTGGAAACTTGGATTCGGATATTTATTTGAAGGTACCTGAAGATATGCCTGTCCCGAACCAAGACAGAGCAAATAGAAATCTGTACAGTGTGAAGATCAGAAAATCACTATATGGACTCAAACAATCAGGTAGGATGTGGTATAATCGCTTAAGCGATTTTCTATGCAAAAAAGGCTACACGAACAATGAAGATTGTCCCTGTGTATTTATACGATGATCTCAGAATATATTTTGTATAATCTCAGTGTATGTAGACGATCTGAATATCATCGGAACAATGGAAGACATAAAAGAAGCAAGTTCTTACCTGGAGTCAAAATTTGAAATAAAAGATTTAGGTAAAACCAAATGCTGCTTAGGCCTGCAGCTTGAACATGTCCCTGAAGGAATATTAGTACATCAGTCAGCCTATGCCCAGAAGGTGTTAGAAAGGTTCGGCTTTGAGAAGGCACACCCATCGAAAGTACCGATGATCGGGAGGTCTTTACAGCAAGAAAAAGATCCATACCGACTTAGGGAAGAGGGGAAGAAAGTCCTGGGACCAGAATTCCATACTTAAGTGCAGTAGAAGCACTTATGTATTTAGCAAATTGCACTAGACCATACATTGCATTTGTCGTAAACCTATTAGCAAGACATAGTGCAAAACCTACCAAAAGACATTACCAAGGAATAAAGGACATCTTCCGATACCTTCAAGGAAGCAATGACCTTGAATTATTCTATAGAAAGAATCAAGATTTGAATTTAACTGGCTATGCAGATGGTGGGTACCTATCGGACCCGCATACCGCAAGGTCACAAACATACTATATACTCCTGTGTGGTGGAACTGCAATTTCATGAAAATCGTCTAAGTAAAGTCTTGTAACGACTTCGATGAACCACTCAGAAATGATAGCACTGTACGAAGCCGCACGAGAATATGCTTGGCTCCGACGAATGATTCACCATATCCAGCAGTCATGTGGGATGAATATTATGTAAACTCCCATAATTATCTATGAAGATAATGCAGATTGTGTTGCACAAGTGCAGACGGACTACGTGAAGAGTCATCTCACAAAGTATATCAACCCCAAGAATTGCAAAAGATGGACGAGATTAAGATATTGCATACTAAGTCATGTGAGAATCTTGCAGATTTATTCACTAAGTCAATCCCTGCATCTAGTTTTGAGAGATGCGTATAAGGAATTGGAATGATAAGACTTAGAGAAGTGCAGAATTCAGGGGGAGAATTTTCTCAAGCTCGTTATTAAAACTTGATCATGAAGATCGAGTACCAAAAATGATAAACCCTGAAGATTAAATAAAATTGGGTGGATTGTACTCTTTTCCCTTGACAAGTTTTTCTGAAATTTCTCGGCCAAGGTTTTTAATGAGACATTTCGTGCAGCGCAATATAACATGTATCATGTACTCTATCTCCAAATTTTTCTCACTGGATTTTTATGGAGTTTTGATGAGGCATGAACGTGTCGATTGAGTGTCCAAAGGGGAGTATTAGGAAACCTTTGTCTGGGTTTAAAGCTTTGGCCCATGGTAGACACCTCATCACTAGGCTATAAATAAGAAGTACTATTGACTATTTTATATACAGAATCAGAAAAGAAAGCAATAAAGAAAGATCAGATATTCTTTCTATTTTTCTATATTTTAACCTATTATTTTATGTCTTCTATAATTAATCTAATTTTATATAAACAGATAAATCCATCCGGCCAGCCGCGAGCAACATTTCCTCACCAGCTTTTGCTTCCCCCGGACGAACTCGTCAAAGCCTCCATCCTCCAGGAAGAGACAGAGACAGACACAGACACAGACACAGAGAAAAAGCGGCAAAACACACGCAATTGCTGTTACTGCTACTCACATTGCAATTGCAGTACACCACATCCACACACGCGCCAAGGCTAGAGATGGAGCGAGAAGCATTAGGTTGCTTCCAGCGACGGCCATTGCTGCCCACCCGGCCCCATCCCCTCCTCCGTCATGCGTACAAGCCATCACCACATCGCCCCCTCCTCCCTCAATTGACAGCAAAAACACTCCACAAAACCACCCCAAATCCTCCCATCCCATCCCATTCCATCCCCTGCGTCCTTCTCCTTGCTTTCCCGAAACCTCGCGCTTTCTTGACCGCTTGGTCCGACGCAACGCGCCTTCACAGCCTGAAATAAAGCTGGCAGCTTTATGCTTGTTTGGCCCCAAATCCAATTGATCCAGTTCTCGATTTTCCTTTACTCGCGGAATTTCTCGGTTCTATTGGTTCTTGGAAGCTCGTAGGTTGCTAGGATTGTGGCCTTGCGCCAATGCTCGCTGGTTTGATCCGTCCTAGTTGCTGAGGCGTTTCTTGATTTGGTCCTAGGATACATTGTTTCTTGATTTATTGCTACTTTCTCAAAATCCAAAAAAATCTTTTTTTGGGGGGGTTTGATTTGTGAGTGCTGCCTACCATCTTTGCTTCCGGCAATGGGGAATAGCGTCGGCGGCAGGACCCCCCGGCCGCCGAGCTCGGAGTCTGCGCTGCCGCCCGCGGCGGCGGCGGAGGAGCTGAGCTCATACGAGGCGGCGTGCCGGTCCGACCCGAAGCTGCGCACGTTCGACACGACGCTGCAGCGGCGCACGAGCCGCGCCATCTCGACGCTGGCGGTGGGCGTGGAGGTGCGGTCGCTGTCCCTCGACTCCCTCCGCGAGGTCACCGGCTGCCTCCTCGACATGAACCAGGAGGTTGTGGGCGTCATCCTCGACTGCAAGAAGGACATCTGGAAGAGCCCCGAGCTGTTCGACCTCGTCGAGGAGTACTTCGAGAGCAGCCTCCACACCCTCGATTTCTGCACCGCCCTCGACAAGTGCCTCAAGCGCGCCCGCGACTCCCAGCTCCTCCTCCACGTCGCGCTCCAGCGCTTCGATGACGAGGAGGATAACGACGCCGGCGCCCAGGAGGACGCCGACGCCGCCGTCCCCTCCGCCCGGTACGCGCGCACGCTGCATGAGCTGCGCCAGTTCAAGGCGGTCGGGGACCCCTTCACCGACGAGTTCTTTAACGCCTTTCAGGCCGTGTACCGGCAGCAGTTGACCATGCTAGAGAAGCTGCAGCAGCGCAAGCACCGGCTCGACAAGAAGGTCAAGGCGATCAAGGCTTGGCGCCGGGTGTCAAGCATTATCTTCGCGACCACCTTCACTGCCGTGCTCATCTGCTCGGTGGTCGCAGCAGCCATCGCTGCCCCGCCTGTCGCGGCGGCATTGGCTGCAGCTGCTTTGGTTCCCGTGGGGTCTATGGGGAAGTGGATTGATTCGCTGCTGAATGGGTATCAGGACGCCCTCCGTGGACAGAAGGAGGTGGTGAGCGCAATGCATGTCGGAACCTTCATTGCCATCAAGGATTTGGACAGTATCAGGGTGCTCATCAACCGGGTGGAAGTGGAGATCAGCTCGATGATCGATTGCGTGGAGTTTGCGGAGCGGGATGAGGAGGCGGTCAAGTTCGGGGTCGAGGAGATTAAGAAGAAGCTGGAGGTCTTCATGAAGAGTGTTGAGGATCTTGGGGAGCAGGCAGACCGGTGTAGCCGGGATATCCGTCGAGCAAGGACCGTTGTGCTACAAAGGATCATCCGACACCCTAACTGAGGAAAAGAGGAAGAATGGAAGGTATGGATGTGATAAGATATAGTCGTGTTCTCTTTGATGATGTTGTGATGTACATAAGAGATGCGCCTTGTAGAATCTGTGAATGAGTCAATTTGATATAAACTGTGATTTGATTCATGATATTTGTTCTTATCGTATTTGACGATCTATTTTTGCATAGTACCGTACAATATTGTTGTTAATGAAATTTTCCCACATGTTTTGTTTTGGTCAATTCTCACTATATGTAATAGATTCTAAAACTCTCTGTATTTAACAGTAGTAGTCGCGATCTGAGTCATGATCATGGTCTGCACCATGCCAGGTCATACTGATTACCGAGTTATAACTTAATAGTCATGCTATTGAACTTACGTTCCCACATTTCAGAGTTCCCAATTTTTTCAAGTATATTCTCAGAGAAATGAAAGGTCATTGTCTAGGCTTCATGGTTGTTATTGTATTCTAGACGTGTAGGTGTTGTCTCTGTTGTTTCCCCAAGTCATCTGTACCTCTAATTGAAGGGAATTCTTAAATTTAGGAGCTCTGCTGTATGAGATAATCTCAGTGGTGTCACCATGTCTTGCTTCTATGCAAAACAATTGATGCAATGCTAGAAAATTATAACGCTGCTAAGTAATACTTCATCTTTCTTCTCACTGCTCAATGTACTTTTTGGTTTATTCAATAGCCAATAACAATATTTGTGCTCAACTGTGCACGCTTCTGACCAATTCCATACCAGTTATTTTCAATCAACTACATGTCAAGTATCTAGCTTTGATATATATAATTGTTTCTTTAGCAGCATGATCTTATTTGTATTTTGTGATTTTCATTTAAAGACTAGATATTGTTCGTTTTAAAATAGAAGGAGTATCTGCAATTTTTCCTCAAACTAGAAATGCTGGGCTATCTGCCCTTGTGGTTCTTGTATTTTTATTTGAACTACTACATCCCAATATATCATAACTTGTTCCTGATGTCGAGTGCACTGAGTGAAGGATGTGAGCGAGCAATTTAGCACATCAATGTGGTTGCAGTACTGACAGTTGTGTCATGATTTGCGACATTTATCTGTTACCCACTTTCAGCAGAGTAATAATTGCAACAACTATTAATCTGTTATTCTGAAGGACTGCAGGAGCAATTCTTTCAGAAATAATCAATCACATAGTCTACTAATCTAATCATGATAACTCTCATCTATTCAGTTGCCTTCTCTTATGATCCCAGGAAGTTGGTCATTGTTTTGATCTTACCATTCAGACCTAATTCAAAGTTTCAAACTTCATTTGAAATGTCATAGAAGCTCACGTAGTTTAAAAATCATTTGCTGAGCATCGTTTTGCTTCTTTTGATATCACCAGATTCCAGTGGTAATTCATCATACAGTATTCATTGCATTGTGAAATTGTCAGTTCGCAGACTGATTTAGAAAGCTTTGAATTCTCATCATGTTTCCCACTGTTTTTTCAGAAATTCGGTGATAGTGATGCACATGAAAAGGTCTGTAGCTTAAACAAGCAAACGAAGTGATCAGTGACCTAAAGCAACAAATAATGCTTGCAGGCTTATGTGAAAAATCACCATTACTAACTTGTTCACCTCCTGTCGAAATCTCTGTTGTTTATCGGTGTGATGGGCATGTTTTTGTTTTTTGTTCTTGATTTTTAGGACTTGACTTTACTCTCCTCTGGGCTGTATCTTTCGCTTAATAATCGCATTGAGAAAAATTGTCTGGTATGTTCTGGTCACTGAGGATACCGTACCTGTTATTTTCAACTCCGAAATTTATGGTTACAAGTGAAACCAAAATGATGCACCGTATGTCGGAAGAAAAAGGTTAATTTGTGATTGGTTTTGATCTTTTTTTGTGGCTGGTGCCACTGAGGTACCCGTACCTGTTATTTTCAACTCTTAAAATTATGGTTACAAGTGAAACCAAAATGATGCATCCTATGTCGGAAGAACAACGCTAGTTTGTAGATTATCGCCCATCATATTTTCCTGCCTTTTCATTTCCTCCTCGAAGAAACTTCGTCTTGCGTCTGTTACCGTCACCGATGTGTCGTGTGTGGAATCGGATAGGTGGACTAGAGGTGTACTACTGTAAGCTCCTGGAAGGCCCACGATATTACGAGGGCTTCAACGGCCCAGGCCACCACACTCAAAATAGTCGGGGCGCACGGTTACACCGGAGGGTTAACGTTGGCCTCGCACGCGCGCGGGTAGGCCGGAGGAGTGGCGCTAGGGCCTGGGCACAACACTCGGCTCAATCAGATTGGCCCGTTCGAACCTCTTGTGTACACGAAGGGGTGTGTTTCGTCTGGGTTACATAGCAAGGCCGGAACTCGAAACGCCTCGCCACGCCAGGCCTACGTACACGATGGTTCTGCCCCTTCCATGCCTCCAAGTGTGCGTCTGCGGCCACGCACGCGAGCGCGCATGTACCCGTTCGAACCTCTTGTGTACACGATGGTTCTGCCCCTTCCATGCCTCCAAGTGTGCGTCTGCGGCCACGCACGCGAGCGCGCATGTGGGGCACAGGATTTCGCGATGGTACGTACTGCCACGCACGTGCCTGCCGTGTCCATTCGTGCAGCCGCAACATCCCAACTTGACAATTTGTCAATTGTGAAGGAAGAGTGATGGGTGTGGGAGTAGTTTTATATTAGTTGTGAAAGGTAATGAATCTAATTTAAAAGTAGGAGTCTCTCATCTTATTATTTAGCTTTTGAGGTAAGAAGATCTTTAACATCCAACAAGTAGTATCAGAGCTCGATTCTAATATCTTTGGACCAATGAACATTAGTGTATGAATGTCTGATGGACTGTGATCTTGAGAGACTGTTGGTGTAGGTTGATGGGGCGATGAAAGGCTGAGGGATATCAACGTGTAAAAGGGGAGAAATTGAGGTTAAACTTTTGCCAATCCTAGTTTAATTTCACGCAGCAAGCCGGATGATGGTAAATGAATACCCTGATAGCCTATCTGGATGTAAGAATCCATGAATAATGAATGGGTTGCAGTACACTGAATGCCGGGTTGAATTAGCACTGCGGCCATTCCCTGCATCTGCATTGTTATCAAGCCAGCGCTGCCACGACCACGAGATGTTTGATACGTGCGTACAGGTAACATGCATGCATGTAACAAGTCTTTGGATCAGCGATACACTGTGGAAGCTGTGTGCAATGATGATGGTCTGAACGAGAATTATGGCACGCTGCCGCACCTTTATTCCAAGAGCTCAAAAGTTTATCAGGATAGCTCAACTCAAACGAGACCCGTGAACAGTGCTCCAGTCAGAACAAGAATTATTTCTTTTTCCTGCAAATTCGTTGAACTTTTACTCTACTACCGTTTCAGCACCGGCGTGGGTTACCATCCAACGTGATCTACGCAAAACAGAAAGCCATTACACACAAAAAAATACGTCTTATGATGCAAGAAAGCACCAATAGAAAAACAAAAGCCTGATTAACTATTGCCTGCTACTACAATTCTACAAATGCATTGCCCGAGAGGAGAACATTTGCCCGGTCGATTCCAACCTATCCAACCGACGAACCTTTTCAGGTATTAAAGAGATGCATTGAGTTTTTCTGTGATATGCACATGTGGGCATCAGAATTAGATAATGGGATTGGAAGCGGGGAGGTTTTGATTCATGCCTCAGATCAACCAGATGAAGCGGTTAGGCAGGTATTGCATCGCCCCCGTACTCTCTATGCTCAGTGGTCATCTCCACGTGTGCCTCTTCAGTGCGCATGATGGGATATTCGCCTGTTTTCTTTGGCTTTTGGTGGTGATCATTTTGGCTTATTTTTGATGACTTATGGCTGAAAAGCACTGTAGCTAGCTGAAAAAATCAGAATGATGATGCTTATTTAACATAATTAAATTTAAAAAAAATTAAAAATATAAAAAAATATGTTAGCCCATCACAAACAACGCAAACGAATACGGCAAAAAAAAAGAACCGCAAAAGCTCAAAACCAAAAGTTCGAAAAAGACGAAATTATTAATAGTAAAAATAAGCGTAAACCGAAGTCAAACGAAGGGCCTTTATCTTCTACCAAAATCAAAAAGCTAAACATCAAAATAAGATGGTCTTTTAAAATAGATACTCCAAATAATTTTTTGAACACATAATCATATATATTATCTACATTAGCATCTTTGTTGTTCGTTGCTATGTTAAAAAGCGTAGACAAAAGTTATCAGCCACAGATAAATACTATTGATCGTAGCCTAAATGTAGGACCGAAGATGGCAATAGAGGGGCAAATGGTGACTTAAAACTTTCCCCCAAAAATTCAATAATTCTTTACTCCAATAGCTACACATCAATGAAGGTTAGGATACGAAACCTTCACAAGACAAGTAAGACAAGCTACCGAAATTTTAGGGAAAATTAGCAAAATCGGTAGTACTGTTTTTATAACTGCTGGTACTACCGTTTTTCGGAAGTACCTTTATTTACACTGCGGTACTATCGTTTTTTAGAATTACCTTTGTTTGCACTACGGTATTACCTTTTTTCGAAAGTACCTTTGTTTGCACTGCAGTACTACATTTCATTGATGAACAGTGATTTCAGCACAAATTCAAAAACAAGAATTGATGGAACTTTTTATCAGAAGATCCAAATGATATGAAATTTTGCAGAGATTTTCTCTAGGATCTTAAGAATCCATTCTAACAAACGATCGTGAAAATCATTGCCAAAATTGAGACCTTTCTCCATTTGAGTAGAGAAAGTATAAGAACCGAGCAAAACAGAAAAACTTCGATTTGTTCTTGCTCGTGAGTCGTAGATGGTCTAGGTTACCTGAGATGGGTTCTCACATGTCATAGCAACCTAGAACACAACACGAATCTAACCTAAAACACCCACAAAAGCAAAACCCGAAAATCACCTATCTCTTGAAAGAAATCAAGTAAACTTAAGAACTTCCTCTAAATCCTACCTAGATGGATGAGATCTTGTCTCCAAGCGACATCTCCATATCTTACACGTCCTTGGCACCAGAAAAGCTCAAGAGAAGAAAATCCAAATAAGAAAGCCAAGAAAATCAAAAGCACATGAGGGGATTCATGGCACAATTCAGTTGGGCAAAGTTTAGATGTCCATTTCACTTGGAGAGGAATATTTTTATTGCTAATCCTTGAGAATAGCAGAGCTCTAAGCCTAGAGCACATACACACAAGGCTCCAACCTATAAAACCCTAATCTCACATGGGAGGGAGGAAGAGCTAGCCACTAAAAGGTTTAGCCAACCTTCTCTTCAACCCTAACCCTTGCTTCTCCTCCCCTTACACAGTCTCACAACTTCAACAAAACCTAATGGATCCACCCATTAGGTCAAATTGGGGATAACCCGTTAACCCCACCTAACACCGGGTTTTACTCTTTGATGCACGCTTCTCAAAGCAGCTTACAACCATTAACCTATTAGTGAATCAACACTCGATCCATTTCATATTTTTAGCACATACAAGACATAAACCACTTAGGCCAACGATGCGGTTTCACACACATCGCCACTTTTTCAGTATTGGACAATTTACCAAAATGCCCCTCTACCGTGTTCCATGAAGCTTCCCTCTTCCTTTTCCACGAAGCATCGCTCATTCTTCGCCATCTTTCACGTGGCCCCAATGACTTGCCGCCAAGCCTCTCACACGTCCGGATCCCACCAACCGTTCTCGCTTGCAAACGGCCCAAGTCACCTAGTGCACCATATGTGTCTCCTCACGCATGACGACACCAGCTTTAACTGCATAGGACATCGGCTCCTCCCTAAGCCTAGACACGGTCCACCTTGTCGTTGCTCGTCATATCCACCACCGATAGCTTCCGCTCCGGTTCCTCGTCTTCTCGGCTTGCATCCACCCCGTAAGCCTTGGCCGTCTTTGGCGTCTCTCTGACTGTTCTAGACCTCAGCAGCACCATGTGTCTAGTTTTGGTTCTCCTACGCCTCACCATGATCTAGCTCCGAAGTCCTATAACCAACAACAACATGCAAACCGTCTTGTAGCACCGTATAATACACAAAATCATCAATTGACACAATTAATCCATACAATGCACCATGCAAAATGTATGCAATCAAAATACTGATTCTAAATCTAGGACTATACAATAAATCCATGTGCACACAAGCAACAACACACATACCATGATCACATGATCACCCAAGTCAAAATCCAAAATCATGTTTTCTGCGAAATCTAGTAGTACCACACGCAACATGCCAGTACTACCGGACTACATTACTACCGCTCAACAAACTGGTACTTTTGCACCTTCTCACCTCGCACTGGATCTCTCTGGGAAAAACATACCGCAACTATCACCCTGTGGTATGACCGTGCTCACAACTGTGGTATTTCTGATTTTTTTGGAACTTCTAGAAAATAACCCAAATCAAAATGCGATATTTGAAAAACACTTAACCACACCATGAAACTTGCAATGGTTGGTTCATCATAACATTATCCTGGATATTCTCATATGGTCCTTCAATCTCCCCCTTGATTAACCCATTGGCAAATCTTCAAAAATGCAAATAGGAAGTGGTTCTAGACAAAGAAGGAAAACTTTGCAAAGAGACCTCCAAAATGGTCACAAGAAGAATGCAGTGACTTAAAATGACCATATGAAGCCCATTGACAACGGAGCCATCAAGATGGATGAAAGAAGATAGAGCATGAATTAAATGAATTGATTGCATTTTATTTATTTTTAACATTTACGAATCATGAAAATTATCCAAAGTTACTTTCCAAATATTACATTAAGCCATAAAAAGTGAAAGCGCAATCTAGATCATAACAAACCATGTACAGCCAAGCTAGAGCCAAATAACTCATAATATGAAATTAAATAGATTGCTTAACATGTCAAGTAACTCAAGATCATAGTGTAGCTAAAAGTATCCAAAAATGAGTCAAGCAATGTCAATATTCTAAATGGAAACAAGAAGCTACAATTGCTGCAAAGCCTCTCACATGTTCGGATCCCACCAAACCGTCCCCGCTTGCAAACAACCCATGTCACTTTGCGCACCATATGCTTCTCCACGCGCATGACGACATCCGACTTTCTTGATCGCACATGATCTCGACTCCTCCCTGAGCATAGTCCTAGTCTACCTTGTGGTTGCCCGTCATGTCCACCACCAGTAGCTTCCGCTCTGGTTCCTCATCATCCCGGCTTGCAACCATTATGCAAGCATCGGTCATCTTCGGCGTCTCTATGACCGTTTTGGACCTTAGCACCACCCTGTGCCTAGTCTCGGTCCCCCACGCCTCATCATGATCTAGCTCCGAAGTCCTACAGCCAACAACAACAAGCAAACCGTTATGTAGCACTGCATAATACACAAAGTCGTCAATTGACACAATTAATCCATACTATGCACCATGCAAAATGTATGCAATCAAAATACGGATCCTAAACTTAGACCAAACAATAAACTTTTGTGCACACAAACAACAAACTCACATACCATGACCACATGATCATACCAACTCAAACCACAACTCAAAATCTAAAATCATGTTTTTCTGCGAAATCCGGTAGTATCGCACTCAAATTGCCAGTACTACCGCACTACTGTAGTACCGCACCCAAAACAGGTACTTCCGCACCTTCACACCTCACACTGAACCTCCCTGAAAAAATGTACCGCAACTCAGAGTAGAACTACCGCCTTGCGGTACTACCGCACAGACACGTGTGAGACTAGCACCCTGCGGTACGTCCACGTTCACAACTACGATACTTCGATTTTTCTAAAACTTTCGAAAACAGCCCAAATAAAAATATAATATTTACAAAAATACTTAATCACTCGATAAAATTTAAAATAATCTATTATAATATTATCCCGAACCGTTCCATATAGCTCTTCACTAAAAAAACACCCCTATCCGTGGTTCGGAAAGGCTTGTGATTTGACGCAACGCAAAAGCTAGGAGTAGCTACATGTAACCATATCGCCCCTGGAGCACTTTACAAAATGTACTGCCCATCTCCAAAGCTTGTCTCGAGCCTGCAACGAATTGGATCAGCATGTGTGATCTCAGTCAGACGGCGCGTTCCATGAATTTCAGATCGACCAATGTTTTGGTAGAAGAAACGAAGCCTATTTTCCCATCTCGATCGAACTGGAGAGCCAGTCACCATTTGACGGCTAGCATTCATGATACGCAAATGCAGTCGCTACGCATCTGCAGCTGATCCGAGCCTGTCCGTATTCGTGTGCGGGATGGCTTTCCGGCTCCAGGGGACAGGGATTGACTTTGCGGTATATATTTTAGTGCCCTATAATGAATGCAACGTTTCCCTAGGATGGAGCCAAGGGGGACAGCCTTGCATGTACAATGCGTTGTAAATTGGAAGCATTGGCGGGCATGTAGCTGGATTCCTATTGCACTGTGCTTGGGATGTCTGGATCCATCTATCCTTTGGGCTCCGGTCCTGAGAGAACAATATTTGCCTGGCTGCCTGCATTAGGATTTCATTTTCATTTTCCTCTGCTGCATTTTTCTTTCTAAAATTCCGAACCAGACAGTTTCAGTTCAGCTGTAAAGAACTGCAATTGTCTGGTTCACGCATTAACCTTTTGCTGTCATAAGTTGACCTCTGGCGGGAGCAACAGCATGCAGCTACTCCAGCTGCAACAGGCTCTCATATACAGTAGTAGTAAATGAGGTAATTCAACACCCAACAGTATGCGTGCTGGTAGTATAAATACACTCTCTGTATGCATGGTTCATAGAGGAACTTTTGGCACATATGGCATTATTTAAATATATATTTGCAAAAATATCAGTATACACGTGATAATAAAAAAATAACACTTCTATCGCACGGTGACCAAACGGCAACTACGTGAAGCTGACATGTGGCGACCGAAGCCCTGTCACTGGGCACCACCCAACATGCCGCATGGCCACCATGCGACCTTAATTATTATTTTATATACTATTTTTATTTTTAAAATATAGCAAATGAGCTCAAAAATTACAAAAATTTACGTCCAGCCTCCCGACAAAACATATTTTATTGTGTAATTTTTAATAATTTTATTTGGTGTTAACATTGCTCGAAAATTTGTACGATTATGTTATTTGTATGAGTTGTTACATATATCAAATAAACTCTAAAAATATGAAATTTTATGTGTAGCCTCCTGGCACAGTTGTCCTAATTATTTATTTATTTTTTGGCAATTTTATGCATTATGAATTTTGCTCGATTGACTCTAGCGATCCGGATCCCGCTCGAGTGGAGCATCGTAACACGATTTTTTGTGAAATAATATTATTTTTATTCAAAATTATAGTAATATACCTTTGTTGAACCGGTGGGCAACACCTTAACAAGTCACGTAGGTTTTATTTGCATCCTTTTTTTTGGAAATAGAAGGGTAGACATGATAGGTTGGTCATTTTGTGGTTTTCGTAGATTCTCGAGGGTACGAAATCTGTTAGACTCATAATAACATTTTGTGATCATCATATGCTATTGTAGTGCAATAAATTTCAAAAGAATTTTATGGGCATGATTGAGGTGACAATGATTAGTAAGTACGACGGTAAGTGATATTGCGATGCAACAGAGGATTCATACACGGAGGAGAACTTTGGATAAATGGCGTAACAATAACAAAACAACAGTTGATCCGACAAGGGGTGACATGACATGCAGGCTAAGAAACAAAGGATAGGACACGTATGGATGAAGAGAGTCGAATTACTGCATTGACCGTGACTATTTGCCCTTCCTCGTGAGGTCAGTATTGTAGTACTCACCGGCCGCGCTGGCCTTGGCATGTAACTAAATGGTTAACGTGTCGTTGCAGTTAGCATAAATAATCACATATGATAATAGATTACGGAGTTAATTGTTTAAGTAATCAAATGATTAATTGCCAATTACCACCACA
The DNA here is from genome assembly GCA_036346245.1 of Bonia amplexicaulis. Classification (NCBI taxonomy): domain Eukaryota; kingdom Viridiplantae; phylum Streptophyta; class Magnoliopsida; order Poales; family Poaceae; genus Bonia; species Bonia amplexicaulis. The sequence continues at coordinate 16,735,209 of CM070752.1, read as the reverse complement.
CAAAATAGTATATCTTAAATTGCTACAAATATAAATTAATTTGGCAAACAAAAAATACATGAAATCACGACACCGAATGGCGATCAGACGAGCTCGGTCTATTGGGCAATCGTTCATTGAGTGCCCGGAGGTCTTCCATGTTCTACACTTTACTGTGCGACTAATGCTTGTACGTTGGCTGACATCCATATTGTTCTGGAAGCGCCGTGATTGCCGACGTCCCTTCACAGTTATCTTCAAGTCCTTGTTGGGGGCTCATTGTATCATATCCAGCCAAAGGCCCATGTAGTTCATGTCCAAGCCATATGAGTGAAACCCTGCACATACACACTGACAAATGTGCGAAGGAGGCAAGGGAAAGGGGAAAGCTGCAACGGACCGACATATGTGTGAAGGAGAGAGGTCACGCACTGCAAAAGATGGGTGCCGCACGGTGACCATGCGGCCTAGGATTTCAATCGCTAATTAAATGAGCATCACATATCGCTAATTATGATTAATGAATATGAATTAACATGGTAAATTCAGATCATATAAAATTCTCAAAAATTTAGACAATAAGGTCGACGATGTCGGGAGACTGAAGATAATTTTTTATTTTTTTGGAGCTCATTTTCTATGTAACAACTCCTATAAATAACATAATCGTAAAAAATTAAAATAGGTATTGCTGTGCTTAATTACTTGCCCATGGTAACGTCCGCTAGGTGGTAACACAAGCCGCCCGGCGGTAGGCGCCACGTGTTATCGTCACCGTGTGACGTAGTATTTGCTATTTTTATTTGTATATTGATATTTTTATAAATATAAGTTTAAATAGTGTTAGATGTGCCAAAAATTCGTTAATGAAGTAGCAGTGCCCCGTACTAGTGTAAAGAGTGTGTATACAGCCGCGCGCAGCTATGGACGGAGCTAGCTCGATCGATCGATCTTAATGAAGTAGTAGTGCCCCGTACTAGTGTAAAGAGTGTGTATATGGATGGAGCTAGCTCGATCGATCGATCGAACGATTTTAGGCAGCCTGCCCCTTGGACGTTGCACCAGCTAAGCCTAGCGCCCTCGGCGAAGTAAATGAAGCTAGCAAATAACCGTGCCCGCAGATTCACGGACAGCGCAGCCTCCGGTACCATCTGAACTGTGTCATAAGACCAGTGGCAGGGCGCCCTTGTAAAGAGAGATTCAGACAGCGCGTCTGGCTTTATCGCGCCCCTTTCTGGAGCAACGTCAAAGATGAGCAGTCACCAAAAGCATTAGTAAGATTACAAGCTAGCAGTGGTGGCACTTACTGCATGTATTACTCTGATACTCTGATCTCACTTGCAGTTAGAACTAAGAACGGTGTCGGAGTTCAGCAAGTAGCACTGATACCAGCAATTAGAGGATAAATGATTATTCAAAATTTTCTTAATAGTATTCAAAATCTTCGTTTAAGTGACTATGAGAGCCACCAAGTTTATATTGCATCAGGTATGTTTTACTAAAAATAAGACTAAAGATCTAAGCCAACAAAATCAACAACTTTTAGCCCAAAGCCGATCAGACCGTCATGGATGGGCTAGTCTAACTGTAGGCACAAGACCGGTATGATCGATGGGGCCGGTATGACTGCAGGTCTAGAGCCGATCTGACAGGTCTCATATTCCTAGACCTGAAAGCCTATTGGGATAAAACTCAAATATTAAAAACTTGTTCAATACTCATCCAAACACTTTCAGATTTTGCATTAAACTTATTCAAGGCATTAGCAACTTAAATCAATCAAGAATCACAAAATTTTTAGGCTCGAGTTCACTAAATTGAAGATAATCAAATCTAGGTTATGAGACCACCAAAATGCTAAAACTTATATTACTTCTTATTCACGAGGATCTAAGGCATGAGAACTTTTAGATCTATTCTTAATGTCATAGCAAGATAATTTAAGAGATCAAACTAAAACTCCCATGTACACAAAATCACAAATCTCCGAACAGCGAGGACTTAACTTATTACTCTTGAGTTTGTCGACTCATAGACCGCGTTGGAGGCGCAAGCGTCTTGAGATATGACAAAGTTGTGAAATTTGGAGCTCACCTATCCGGAGTAGGAAAGAATTAGCACTAGTGGATTAAGGTGTTTTAGCTTAATTCGTGGACCAGTCCGAGGCGCGTGGACTCAACGGGGAGACCGACAAGTCTCCAAACACACCGATAAAAAGCAATCGTATCAATTGTGGTTTGTTCCTTTTGTGCTCAATTTACATTCAAGCAATTTACTTTCATATAATTAAATTAATTGTTTGTTATCACATGATTGCAAATCTTGACATTGGTTTATCTTGTTGGTGTACTTAGGTGAATTCGGTTGTTTTAGGCGTTATTTGTGCTAAACCTTTTTGTGTTAAGTTTTCACATTATTTGCTTAGTTTAGCTAAATAAAAATTGATAATTAATTAAAAAAGAAAATTTTTAGACTACCTATTCACCCTCTCTAGTCAGCCTACTCGATGCAACAACTCTCTCAGTGTCTCACCACTTCATTAGTCATCATCCGTCGTCTCTGTCTCTCACTCTCTCCTCTCTGTCTAGCTCTCGCTCTATCTCAATCCCTCATCCTCATGCTATGGCTGGAGGCGGCGAGGAGCTCTGGACCGCTGTTTCTGCACCGTCATCGGATTCGACGGTCCCCAGCCACACCACCGTTGGATCCAATTGCCCGGACACCGCCGTCGCGCCTGCACGGCCCCATGGCTCCGTACCGCCATGCCCACCATACCAGGTCAATCAGAGCACGACGCGATAGGCCGAGCTGTCCAACATACGATGGATTTTCCAGGCTCAGCCCGATCAATCGTTCATGCGGTACCAGCTAAGCCTCACACGTGTAGTATACGTGCCAGACCAGGCGAAAGAAGCCCAGCCCGACTCTCCGGTCTGCTCTGGGCTCAGACAACCAGAGCATGCAGATGCAGTGGGATTCGCCTCGATCGGCGCCGTGGGTGTGGCAAGTGGCAACACTGCGCCTTGTGTCCTTTTGTTTCTTACTGGAACCCTATACCCAAGGGACCGCGCGCAGACACAAGTACTCGCCGCGCACATGCCGTTTTTGCCGCTTTAAAGAATTCACCACAGAGATCTTGTGCTCATGGGGGCCGGAGCAGTACGCGCCCCTGAGCCACATGTACTCATACCTCGCCATGCTTGTAGTCTTCTACTCACTAAAGCTTCCCTCTCCCAATAGGCATCTGGGGCCTCATCCACATTTGAACATTTGAATACTATGTATCGTGTCACTTCGTTTTGTTAGGATCAAACACGACAAAAGACATGGATGGCCAGTTGGCCGGCAACAAAGAAAATTAAAACGAGATAAAGAAAGAAACGGCCACGAATGAAATGTGGAAATCTTTGTTGTTTACTACGGTACGTGTAAGCCTAAGCCAGGCTGGTCCTAAGATTGTTTTGTAGTGGTAGATGGTGATACTCTCGCTGGCCGGTTGGTGTAGGCATTGATGATACGTGCTGCTCTGAATCTTCTGTTGCAAATATCTAGAGGGGAGCGTTAGACGCTACGGAGTAGTATAGCCTGGAGCGGTTGACGTCAACGTTTGCGGAACAGAGTAAGGGGATCACGATGACGAAGCAGCAAACATATGCGGTGCAAAAAGGATTTCACATTCGCTTGTTTTTCCTCAGGTTGTTGTTTCCCACTGCATTGACAGCTAAAAAGTGGAATACTAACTGCAGCTGGGGAGGAACAGGGGCAGTCATAGGGAAACACGGGGGTGAGAGAGAGAGAGCAGAGCAGAACAGAACAGAACAGAACTAGGTGGACTCGTGAAAAGATCTCTTCTTGGAGATCTGAGGACTCGCGCACACATTCTAGCTGCCCATCTCCTCTTCGCTTCCAAGAACAGAACGGAGCAGAGCAGAGGCCACGAACATCTACGAGCAGCGACAGCTGAGAGCTCCTCGCATCCTCTTCGTCACCACCTCTTGATCTTGTCACCCCCATCTCTGCACACCTGCGAAAAACACCAACCATTTTTCTTTTGTAAGACTGACTATTTATAAGGCTACCCGTGCTCGTCTGATCAGGAAACAGGGCAACGCGTTGGGAGAACGCTCACTTGTCTTGTGGGCATCGGTTTGGCGGGAGCAGGGGAGTACTGCAGTTGCAGGTAGCCGCTCAGAGGAGTCCCATTTAAGGGAGACTACGAGAAAAGAAAATTGCAAACCAAATTAGCCGCCATAAGCACAAACGATCGACGTGAGACGTTTACCGAATGCGGCTTGACGTTGATGCGCACCTTGAAGCCCGTCGTGGCGGAGAAGGCGCAGGAGAAGTCGGCCGCATTGCCGATCTCCATCGTCGGAGCGGCCGCGCCGCCGTAGCCATTGGCCTCTGCGGAGCTCACCGCCTGAAGATGGCAAGTCCGCATCAGAAACCAAGAAGGAATGCAAGAAGCAGGCACGTACGAAGCGTACGTGCAGCAGGTACCTTGGAGTTCTTGAAGAAGGCAGGCGAGCTGGCCGTGTCCTCGAGCAGAGACGCGACGGCTGCCATCTTGCTCTGCCGCCTGGCGGCAGGCTCCATCCGCCCGCCTCTCCTCTCCGCATGCGCATTGCCATTCGCGGCAGCTCCTTCGTCGTGGCCGGCGGAGTACTGCTGGCGTGGGCCGGAGGAGGCGTCGGAGATCATGGACAGGTCGTCCACCTCCACCTCCTCCGAGTAGTCGTCGCAGTGGTAGTACGGCTGCTGCGCCTTGCCGTGGAACCGCGGGGTGCCGCAGGAGTAGGAGTGGTCATCCAGGTAGGTCGTCCATCCGGACTGGCAGCCGCTGCTGCACTCGGAGCTCGCCGCCGCCATCATCGCCTCCCCCTCCATCCCCACCAACATCTCTCCTCCAACAATGCCACGCGCGCGCGCCACTCTATCTACTACCACTAACGAATTTGCTCCCGAGCGAGCAGGAGCAGCAGTGTTGGTGGTAGCAGACTAGCAGTACAGGAGTGTTAGTGCAGTACTAAGTAGGAGGCGGAGGAGGAGGGGAGGCCGGTCCCACCGGTCGTGACGGTGGAGGGCATCAGTCTCGCTGACAGGTGGGGGAGGTCCACGCGGGCCCCGGCGTCGGCGAGGAAGAGGAGGTGCGGGAAGCAATCGATCGATCACGTGCGGTACAGCGAGGCAGGGTGTAGGTGGGCGGGACGGACCGCCGTTGCGGCGGGTCATGGCACTGTTACGTGGGCCGGGCGAATCCCGTGACGGGGAGCAAACGCGAGCCCCGCGCGCCTCTCCGTGCCGGGCCTCGGCTGGCTCCTGCGTCCCAGTCTATTCTTCGGCTTATCTCGCTCGCGGCCGTACGTCCCTACGCGCGCGGTGGCCGCCGGGCCGGGTTGGTACGCTACACGGTCAAGCCGCATGGGCGCTGTCGTTGCGTGGCTGTACGCATGGAGTTTGCAGGCGCGCGCGGGGGTTCGCTGGCGCCTGGCGCTGGGGCGCGCACTCGCCAAGTCCAAGTTCCACAGTGCCCGCGTTGTCCCGCGCCGCACGGTCAATGCTGTCTCACTTCATGTGATCCGCGCGGGCTCCACGGGTTGGACCGGGTGGATGGATGGATGGCGCTGCCCACCGAATCGGCTTGGCGTGAAGGCCGGTGACGGTGGATGGATCATAAGGTCAGGTGGTTTTGTGGGGGGGTTTGCTCGTACGTGCTCTTCGTTTAGGGGCGCGGATCTGCATGATGTTGCCGTGTACGCATGGTGCGTGCGTCCGTTGGCTATGCTCGACCGCGCTCGGGCGCGGTTCCAATAGTGCGTATCTGATCGGTCCTAACAATTCTCGCTGGAGTTCACTGTGAGGTGGGGGTGTAGCTTCATCTCTCTGTTTTTTTTTCAAACGGGGTAACCCGGATTCCATTACCAAAATAACAGCGTCCGATAGTTTTCGCCTTATTGCATTGCCAAAAGATGCAGATAAAAAGACTTCACTTTTGTTTTTCAGAACGAGCAGCAAGCTAGCCTCTGAAAAAACATAACTCAAATGAGGATGCCCAGCAAGCGAAATTGGAATCAATTGTCACCAATACATCCAGGGTAAGAAAGGAAACTACTAAAACGAAAACTACTCCGCACGATTTCAATCGTAGGAGCCGCCCATATTGCGTCGAGTCTTCTGTTCCATTGCATCTTCTTTGTCTCCATCTTCTATCATCGGGAGGTTTCTTGCCACTTCTTGATCTCCACTCGTCTGGACGTCGTCAAATCTGCTTGTATGGATCCTCAAAGCCTCTTCTTGCAGTACATGCTCCAGCTGTCGACTCTTTTTTCCACACCTTTTTGCAACCTTGCCCATAAATTTAGGAATGTGCACATATAGCAAATGATCTCAGTAGGAGATCTAATCAATTTTTTCTCAAAATTTGCCCTGTTTCTTAACTTCCCCATGGCCTAGCACAATGCTGACAACCCGACAATATGAAATCTAGTTTTGCCTTGCCCACCACAAGTATTGCTCAAACAAATTTGGTGTTCGAGTAGCACCAAACATTGCCCACACAAATTTAGCCGCAGCACAATCAAAGAAAATGTGTTTAATAGTCTCATTTTCATAACAGAAACTGCACTGAGGATCTCCTTTCCTTTTTTTTCTCTTTAAAAGCACATCCCTAGTTAATATAGCATTATTCCAAATGAGCCACATAAAGATATTAATTTTGAGAGGCACTTTGGCTTTCCGTAACAACTTAAGAGCATAATCAGGTAATTGATTAGTAAGATAGTTATACACAGATTTCACTGAAAATACACCCGAAGTGTTCCGTTTCCGTTTAGGAGTGTCGTTTTCACTACACAAGACAACATTCAGGCACCTTCTAAAGGATAAAAGCCATCCTCTAGAGGCTAAGTCATTCACATTGCAACCAACATCATTGCTAATTGCATAAAGAATCTTGAATTGTACACAAAGAGGATTAGATCCACACCAACTATCTTCCCAGAGATCAGTATTTTTCCCATCACCTATCAGTAAACATCTCCCTTTGAGATTAGTCTCTTTGATTTTAAGAAGATCAAACCAACACGGAGAATCAGTTTGTTTATGCTTAATTTGCCTAACAGCTTTACCATATATTTTGCTCTTACAATCTCTTGCCACATACCATTTTGTTTTTTCAATTTCCACCACCATTTACATAACAAGCTAACATTCAGAAAGTAAAGATTTTGAATACCCAGAACCCCTTTCTTTTTAGGCCTGCAAACAATAGACCAATTAACAAGATGATAGTTTCTTTTCTTTCCACCCCCTTGCCAAAAGAACCTTCTTCTAGTTTTGTCCATTCTACCCAAAACAGTCTTAGGCAATAGAAACATGGACATATGGTAAATGGGTACACTACACAAACTGGAGTTTATCAAGTTGTTTCTACCACCAATGGACAGAGACCCACTCTGCCATCCATTAAGCCTTTTAAGCAATTTTTCTTCCAGTTTAACCCAATCAATAACATGAAGCCTAGCACTACTCACAGGGAGCCCCAAATATCTAAGAGGCCATTCACCAATTTGACAATTAAATATATCAGAATAATGCATGATTTCATCATCCTCTCCCCTTATCATCAACACTTCACTTTTTTGAAAATTGATTTTCAACCCAGAAATGGCTTCATAAATGTATAATATCAATTTCATGTTTCTAGCTTTTTCTAAATCATTTTCCATTAACAATATGGTATCATCTGCGTATTACAAGATAGATACCCCATTATGGATCAGATGTGGCACCAAGCCAGTTATGAGTCCATTACTCTGAGCCTTGAAAATCATTTTTGCAAGGCAATCAGAAGCTTAATTAAATAGGTAAGGGGACAAGGGATCCCCCTGTCTAACCCCTTTGCAACTTTGAAGGGGTGGAAGAAATCAAAGAAGATGAAAGGTTTTCTCTAGGAAGCGTGAAGCCAACAGGTACCACGCCAGATTTTTGTAAGGGTTTTTCCAACTGCAAAACAGTATTTGCTTGATCTAAAACCTAACGAACAGAAAACCTTTCAGTTTTCCTCAGTTAGTTTTCCCAACATTAAGTGAATAAAAATTATATCTTTACTCTCATTATTAAAAGAGTATTTCCCAAATTGAAACTCAATCGGAAAAAAAATAAGTTTATAAATTCACTTAAAGTTCTATTGGCTAACTACCAAGGATTAAAATATCCATTAAATACGGTTTTAATACTTAATTAATGCCCTAAGGCCCATTTGATCGTAAACTTTCCAAAACTGCTTCCCATGTACCCTTGGTTGGAAGACTGTACACTTTATCCTACCAGGAGACCATTCGGAGAGTTCATGAACTGGTATCAAGGCTCGCTTTCAGAGGATTCCTCCCGTGCGATGGATTAAAACACATGTTTTATCTATCTCAAATAGCACAACGTTTCAGCCCTGTATCTCTAGCAACAACTGCCATGCAGTTGTTCCCATGATTATCTCCCACTGACAATAACTTAAGATTAGTTATCATCAGATATTTCTCTCTGATAGTAATCACCTCTCCGATCAGATATGCTAGTTCCATGAGACGTCTCCTCAAATGGATAATTGACGCCCCTTCAAGGATATTTAAAGGTTGACGGAAGACGACAGAGGGAGAAGATCTGAACAAAAATTCAGAGAATAAGTCAAGGCAACTAAGATTTTCTAAGTGGTGGGAAGTTTATAGATTATGGCCAATTAAATCTTTTTTGTAAGCCTTTTTATAACCAGTTCGTAGCGATAAAGACCATCCCATTTTTTCTTGCTAAATCATTCCAAAGAATCTAGTCTCCTTTATCACTTTTTCGGTACAATTGGAGAGTTGATCTTAGTAGTATTCACATTCAAAGTATATGTATTCATATCTGCATCCGAGAAAACGGTATAAAAATAAATATAGTAGAGCCATTATCTCCAAGCCGTTTTCACCTTGCGTCTGCCTTGTTTGTTGATTAGGAAATTCCGCAGCAGGATTTGGGTTCTGAAATCCTCGTGCCCCTGTTCCTCCCGCTACTCTTCCAAATCTTCTAGCACCAAATCCTTCCCTGCGTGCTCGAAATATGCCATTGAATCCTCTTCTCCCATTAAATCTCTTATCACCATTGAATCCTGACATCTTCACTTGAACCCTAGGAGCCTTAACAACTTGCACAAAACTGCGGTGATCTCCACGAATCGTACCTGTTCACTCCTCCGAATCCCTTACCCCAACCAATGAGGATGAGCAATCCGCGGCGTGTTTCTGATCCAACTCACGAACCCTAACCCAATCAATTCCACACGGCCCCGCCGCATTGGATTTCACCCAAATCTGAGCGAATAAACCCTCGACGTCACGAATCGAAGTTGTGCCTCCTTCGGGGTCGCAAGTAGTACGAGGCTGTCCTCCCAGGTCATATGAGGCCGCAAACCCTGAGTGTAGCTTCATCTGAAAAGATATCTGCTACAGAGTTTAGTTTTCAGGGTGCTAGCTTATAGTTTTTCACTGTAGCAATAATGACTTATTTGATGTAATTAAACTTTAAAAAATAAAATAGAAAAAACAGATTAGCTCATTACAAACAATACAAAAGAATATGAGGGGAAAATCCAAAAAAAAAAAACCCAAAAAGTTAAAAAAAGAAAAAAATTAAGAATAATAAATTAAAAATCAGAAGCCAAAAGCGGACACTAAAATGAGCAGGAGCTAGCTAGTTCATGTGACTCAAAGAGAGGAGTAGTTCATGTGACTGAGAGAGGAGAAGTAGGACGGTGAAAAAAAAATAAAAGAAAGTGGTGACTAAGATTAGAATGCTCTGATAGTAATTATTTGTGCTGTGGACGCCTGACAGTTGAAGTACACTCGCTGTGTGATGGTTCGTAGACCATCCGATTGACATCGAGGCTAAAACTTCGAATAAATCCCATTCAAGCCCTCAACTCTCACGAGTCGAGGTGAGTCGCTGTTACAGAACGTTGCAATTAGAAAAAAAAAAGAGTAACAGCCAGCCAGATCGAGCAGAGTCGCCGGCCTGATCTGATCATCTGAGGACGGGAAAGAGAAAAGACAGAGCCTGCGAACAGGGAAACGGAATGGACCCTCTCGGCCCAACCTGCTGCCGTGTTTAGGGTCAGGCCAGTTTTAGCAGAGGCGCCGGAAGCAAGCTGTTCAACCGAATAGCACTAGTGCTTAACCAAGTCTGTTTACACAAGCTGACTCAATTTGTCCAGAAAAGAGAGTGCCCTGGTGGTCTAGAGAAAAGACAGAACAAAATGGTACTCACACACACACACACTATGTGTATCGGGTATATTTGAATTTGAATCTTGGAAAAAGGGTTCGTTATGCACCAGGACTGTGTAGTCCTGATATTTCGTAACTGCATCGGTCGGGGTCCTGGCCATCTCGTTGGAAAAAGTAGTGTTGAAAAGACGAGGGTACCATGCCGTGGTAGGTATGAAACTAGGAAGTATCACGGCAGAGCACGTAATTAATACGAGCAGCGTGCATGGGTTTTGCACCCCGGCCGGCCCAGTACACGGAGTAAAAGGCTCTAGATCCGCTACCGGACATGAGACAGCTGGACGCGCAAAGCGCCTAGATCGATCGGAACGGTTGCGCCGATCGGTCGAAAGCGCGCGGCAGCGGATCGAGGGCGAAGGACGACGCATGCGACAGGGGGCCTTTTTCTACTTCAGGAACATTACTTCTTGTACCGTATATCTCATAACATAGAGAGAGCATGTACACATACTATATCAATATGTAATATCGTCTGGATGGTACGTATATATACATATACATACACACACATATATATATACATATACATACATATATATATATATATATATATATATATATATATATATATATATATATATATATATATATATATTTTTTTATGTGTAAATACGAAGGAATTTACAAAATACGTTAAAATTTATGAAGTCGTTTGTATTTTTTTTCACGTGTAAATCTTATAATTAGTATATGGGTGTACGAAAAATAATAAAGAAATATTTTAAATTCGTTTAGGTAGTATATTAGATTTGTGAGTAACTGTTCGGCATTTTGGGAAAGACTTATTATGGGCAGGGGCGGAACTAGCCTAAGCCCCGGGTTAGGCTAGCTGCTCTTGGGTCGACTCTTGGGCTAATTCTGTTTTTTTATTATTTTTCATGAATTTTGCATGGGCTTTGGTTGCCAGGCCTAAGTAGCCCGATGCTTGGTTCCACCACTGATTATGGACATGTTTGATATGGCTGTGGCTTATGACTTTTGATTGAAAATTTTAAATTTTAGCTATTTGCGACAGAGATTACGGAGAGAGATACTCACTTGCGATTTTGGTTGATACAGATGTTAGGCTTTTAAAGTGTAATACAATTAAATTGTAGATTTTGTTTTAAAAAAATACCCCGTTTAAAAATTAGATATTATAACAAAAGCTGTTTTTAGAAGCCGTTAAAGAAAGCTCCAACGTATATTCATACATGCTGTTCCATTTTTGAGGGAACATATATATCGGAGGCAAATTAAGTTAGGTGGACCATTTCCATTTTTGAGGGAACATATATATCGCAGGCAAATTAAATTTGGTGGACCATTGATCGTATCAACCACAACTACAGATGGATCAATAATCTCTGTCGAGCTCAACTGATAGATGCATGCATGTGTCTGTATCCGCGACAGACGCTAGTCGCTTCAGACTTGAGTCGTCCAGCTGTTTCGCTACGCCGGCCCAGGCGATACTGTTCCAGCGTTAAGGGGCGCGAGCAGTGAGCACCTGACACGCGACAGTTAGGCCACCGCGCGACGACACGGCCTGCTGGCTGCTGCACACGCCGCGCCGGCGTAAATGGCTCCACGTGTGTGGATCCATGCCAAACGTAAATACTACCACCGCACAGCTCCGACGGACATTAACTTGCACGTGCGACATCGTACGGCCTACATTACTCGATAGCTGGCTAGCCCTCCTCCCCGAGCCCTTGGTGTTGCATGCATGCATGCATTGCACGTACACGCGCGTGCCCCACCGGAGAGGATAGGGTGTGCTTGGTTAGGTTTGCAATTTTGCATAGGCGTCCCACGGCGGCTCAGCCTGGCATGGTGTACAAGTGTATACATCTACATGCAAGCGTACGTACTTACACGTAGATGGACACTTGGTACAGTAATGCATATACATGGACACGTGCTAGCTCCTTCATACGCTGCAAGCGCCACATCATCAAACAAGCCATCTCCTCTGATACAAACAGCCCTTTGTAGGTACTTAGATGGTTGTATATATATTATATTAGAGGTAACCTATAGGCATAAGTACATGTTAAGCATTAGATGGTTGTATATTAGAGGTAACCTATAGGCATAAGTACATGTTAAGCACCCATCCTACTTAAGCATTGATGTTATAAAATAGACATCTTTTCTATCATCCTACGTGGCAAGAAAAAGGGTCTTATTTTGCTGAGCACCTGCTTTGTACATGCGTAATATCGATCGGGTCGTGATTCGTGAAAGGAGGTAGGAATAAAGATGGGACGTCGAATTTGTATACTGCTACTTGGTGTTGAAATTTGAATAACATTGAAATGTATGTCGATTATACCACGTGTGTACATAGAGTCAGGCATGTGGTAGATTTCTCTCGATTCGGATCGATTTTGGTATAAATTTGTACGATATATATCTCTGTCCTTCTTTATATTCGGCTCCTAGTAATCCTAATCCAGGTCATTGTCGTACATTTCATATTGCCAATTTGCCATCAAATTGACATTTGTTTTAAGTAGGATATTGACGTATTTGGATGGGCGGTTTATATATATACATATACGTACAAGATTCGAATTAATATCTACAGCTGGTGTATATATTCATCTATATATCTAGACTTCTGCTCGATCGATATCTGTCATGCCAGCCATGTATTCCAAGATATTTGTTGTGTCGTAGCTTGCTATATGTTGGACCTTGCTCATTTTGATTTGAGCTTATAACTTTTGACTTTTTTTTTACTACTTCTAAATTTCGTCTTTTCTGACTTTTTGGCTTTTTAAGCATTTTTGCTGGTTTTTTTATATTCGTTTGCATTGTCTATGATTGACTAACTTGTTTTTTCAATTTGTAATTTTTTTGAATTTTAATTACGTCAAATAAATCATCATCAATTACAATATAATTTTAGTTAACTACAATATAACATCAGTCATACGCTACTTTTTTTTCAACCGAAATAAGCGGGCTCTAAGACGCGCACGATGGTCCTGCATGCATGCATGCAAATTGCAACTCGAACCGCTCTGTCGTCGATTGATTACTGTTGAGAAACCGATCGGCGACCATCCGATCGGAATCTCTCGCTAGAACAAGAACGAATCAATCACGTAATCACGTAATAGTAGATGAACACAGAGAGAGGTAGAGAGAACTCCGGTCTTTCTTTATTGCTTTTCACCGCGTGTGTACAATGGGGGTTGGCTCTATTTATACTAGGTGGTGGGGTGCCCAATATATCAGACTCTCGGCCTACTGTGACTCGAGTCCGCCAGACTCTATCTCAGAGGCGGTTTCCTAACACTCCCCTTGGGCACTCACCCAACATGCTCATGCCTCATCAAACTCCATAAAAACCAAAGGGAAAAATTTGGAGAAAGAGTACATAATACATGTGTTGTCGTGATGCACGAATTGCCTCATTAAAAACCTTGGTCGAGAAACTTCGTGAAAACTCGTCAAGGGAAAAGAGTACAATCCACCCAACTTTTCGGTCTTCGGACCTTGTTCCTTTGGGTACTCAATCTTCATGATCGAGATTTACTAACGGGCTTGAGAGAATTCTCCCCGACTCGCACTTCTCTAAGTCTCATTATTCCAATCCTCACACGCACCTTTCAAACCTAGATGCGTGGAGTGACTTAGTGAACAAATCGCTAGATTTTCACAAGACTTAGTATGCAAGACATTTATCTCGTCCATCTTTTGCAATTCATGTGCAAAGAAGAACTTGGGGTTGATATACTTTGTGAGATGACTCTTCACATAGCCCGTTTGCACTTATACAACGCAGTTTGAATTATCTTCATGGATAATTGTGGGGTTTGCACAATGTTCATCCCACATGACCGCCGGATGTGGTGAACCATTTGGTCGAGCCAAGCGCACTGCAGCACTTCATACAATGCTATAATTTCGAGTGGTTCGTCAAGTAGCTACAAGGCTTTGCTTAGACGATTTTCGTGGAATTGCGCCCACCACACAGAATACATAGCATATTTGTGACCTTACTAGATGCGGGTTAGACAAGTACCAAAGATCGATAGCCAATCAAGTTCAAGTCTTGATTCTTCTCAGAGAACAATCCAAGGTCCTTACTTTCTTGGAGGTGTCGGAAGGTGTCCTTTATGCCCTGCCAATACCTTTTGGTAGGTTCTGCATTGTACCTGCTAATAGGTTCACAAAGAAATGCAATATCCGGTGTAGTGCGGTTTGCTTAGGACATGAGTGCTTCTACTACACTCAAGTATGGGAATTCCGGTCCCAAGACTTCCTCCCCTTTCCCTAGGTCGGAAATAATCTTTTCTTGTCAGAAGACCTTCCGATCATCGGTACTTTCGATGGGTATGCCTTCTCAAGCCAAACCTTTCTAGCACCTTCGGGTGTAGGTCGACTAATGTACCAAGATTCCTTCGGGACATGCTCAAGCCGCAGCCCGAGCGTAACTTGGTATTGTTCGGATCTTTCATTTCAAATTCGACTCCAAGTAGGAGCTTGCTTTTATATCTTTCGTCGTCCGATGATATTCGGATCATCTACATATACGAGATTATACGTAATCCATTCTGGGATCACCGTATAAATACACAAGGACAGTCTTCATTGTTTGTATAGCCTTTCTTGCAGAGAAAGTAGTTCAAGCGATTATACCACATTCTTCCAGAATGCTTCAATCCATACAGTGACTTTCTGAGTTTCACACTGCATGATTTCTATTTGCTCTGTCTTGGTTCGGGAGAGGTATTCCTTCAGGGAATTTCATATAAATCTCCGAATTCAAGTTACCGTAAAGATATACAGTCACAACATCCATCAATTTCATTTCTAATTTCAAGTTTACTGCTATTGAGATCAAATATCTAAAGGTAATTCCACTCATGACCTGGGAGTAGGTTTTTCATAATCAACTCTAGGACGTTGAGTGAAACCTTGTGCTACTAGCCTTGCTTTGTATCTCACTACTTGTTTCTTTCATTTCTTCGAACAAATACCACTTGTACCCTACGGGTGCACATGGAGAGGTGTGCGATACGGGCCCAAAATCTCTCTTTGTTCGAGATAGCAATTCATTGTTATTGCCTTTTTCCAATCTTCCCAATATGATCTTTTCTTACATTCAATGCGATGCGTGCTCGGATCAAGATTGATGATTGTGGCAATTTTCTTTTAAGTATATATCGATATTGGCTATTGTCCTGCTCATGGACTCTCCTGTGCACATAGTTTATAGCTATTTCTTCATGAGTCGCCTCTTCCGAGCGGTTGCTTTTTCGAGCTTTCCTTGCACATCGCTTCTTCCAATTGCGGTGGCAAGTCCCTTTAGTTTTTCGACCGATGTGTGCGCACACATCCATGCCGATGGGGATATTCGATCCGGATGCCCTTTTCAAGGTGTCATACTTGTGCCAGTCTCAACCTGGCTCCCCTTCTCATTCGGGGACTTTAATGATCTACTGTGGTAAGTCCTTCTTATCCTTTTCGCCAGTGTCCCCGGTTACTAAGGATTCGAGGAACCGGAGTTCTCGCCCTCTTTTTATTTTTCCGAGGCCTCGGACGAGATTAGGATACCTACCGCTTTGGTATTTCAACCCTCTCGGCAAAGGCGTGCAGCACATGCGACTTAGTCACGCTTTCAAATCACTAAAGTGATCAGCAATGATTTGCTAATGCTTGCAAATCAATTGTCTTCTGGACTTCTATTGTCTTCTGGACTTCTATTTGCTTCACTAGTGCACGGGTCATATGCATGTATTTCCCGACATTTTTCATCAAAGGGTTGAATTCTCCCCTAATGTTGGGAAATTTTCGGTCGACCCTTGCGCTAGTTTCATAGATGGATGGATGTTGTAGGTCAATGGTCTAGAATTGATGAGATTTGTTGCATGTAGGACCGCATGTCCCTACATGTAGTCGGTAAATTCCAATTCTATAAAGGGTAGGGCAATAAATTTAATTTTCTTAATTAAAGCCTCTGCCAAACCATTCTGGGTATAGACATGCGGTACCAAGTGCTCAATTGCAATCGCTATGCAATAATCATCAAATGCCTTTGAAGTAAATTTTTCGGCATTGTCCATCTAGATGGACTTGATGTGATGATTAGGGAACACATTTCTGATGTGAATGATCTGCGAGATCAATTTTGCAAAGGCGTGGTTTCTTATGGACCACAAACCCACATATGACCACTTCGAGGAAGCGTCAATGAGCACTATGAAATACTTAAATGGCCCTAAGATGGGCTGAATGGGATCGCAAATGTCTCCTCGGATGCGTTCCAGAATGCGTGTACTTCATCCTTCACTTTCGAGTGGAGGGTCTAGTAATTAATTTCCGGTGGTACATGCGGGCACACAAAATCTTCGATTCGGAAATTCTTCACATTAATATTATGCCCTTGGGAATTATTGATTATATTTCTCATCATTCTATGACCTGGTGGCCTAAATCATGCTAGAGATGAAGAGTTCGAGCTTCTAATCTGCCTTCGTGATGTTGCCTTGATGTTGGTATAATATAGCCCATTTTCTAGTAAAGGAAGTTTTTCTAATATTTAGCTGAGGTCTAATTATCAATTAAAGGTACCAATAAAATGTGGTTTAGTGCATAGTCCAAGGTTGATAAAGTCCTAATCAAAAAGGTATTCAAAATATAGATTAAAAAAAAGACGAATAATGTGTTTACCTATAAAAAAAACAAGATTATTTAATATTTAAATGAGGATTAGTTATCATAAATGAATAGTTGTGCTCTCCTTTAAAACCTACATAATAAATCTTGGAGGTAGATTCATACAACAAATAATAAAAATACAGACTAATCCGTGAATAATACTAGAGTTTATCAAGATAGAGATGAGTTTAGTAAATGTTTAATCCTAGATCCAACGACATATGTTAGTAACTAATATGCCCCGAATAATTGTTTTAAATTTTAACTATTAATCCACGGCATACTAAGAAAGTGAGTAACATACTGTTTAGGTTATGCTCTCATGGAATATTGATTTAGCAAATGAAAACCTTTTAAAGAACCAATCATACACTCATGTATTCTAGTAAAATAGATATAACTAGCCACCACATAGTTAAAACATGAATGTTAACCCTATACCCTAACAATGATGGGGTTTCTTTGTCAACTATAATACTCAAACTTAATAAAGATCCCCCTTAAGTTGAATATATGCCCTAATATTCACCAAGCCACCATTAAACAACTCTCAGTGATATATCTTATTGAATAGCAATAATAAAATATTACCTTGTACAAAAATATCTGCCTAGATAAATAAATCTAAATTAAATAGAGCCAAGCCTAATAAACGCTAAAGTATAGGCAAAATATCAATGGTACTATTAATTAAAATATTAATGTAGATTTGGTAATAAGGCCGGACATAACTACATATAGCAAGTTAGGACTCGAACAAACGGATTCTAATCCAAAATAAATTACGTCTAGCGATAACTAAGTGTGCATAAAATATCATACCACAAAATGCTAAAAACATAAACTATGAGATTAACTCGGTAAGCTAAAATTTGCAAACATTACTTATATATGTATGTATGTATGTATCTCATGCCCTGAACATTAGCACCCGACAAAATACACCAATTCATAGGTCTAACCTACCTCATGGAACTTCCTAAATAAATGTAAAATAATAATAGAGATTACTAATAAAAAGATCAAGTCATCATATTCTACCCCCGGCTATGCCTCAAATCACTCGAATCACACATTAACCCGAATAAAACCAAATTGAGTTTGTTCGGATTTATTTGGATCTTTGAGTTATTTGCTTTATTTGGATTCACTGCCTAGCGTAATTAGAAACTGGAAGTCGTGAAGATTCAGTGGATCAAGCAAGGTCAAGCTCGAAGAGAAGATAGAGACCAAAAGCTCAAGAGAAAGCATTGTGTGAGCCCAAGACCGCGGTAAAACCGCGCCAGGCGAGTCAATACTTTGATCATGTTGAACCTACATTTTCTGCAAATTATTTTTGTTTAAATTATCAAATTGCATGCTATTATTTTATGTGCAACTACATGTTTAATTCAAGATTCTAGTATATGCCTATTGTTGCCTTGATTAATATTATACCCCCATCGAATATTGATTATGCGAACCTTGTCGCCTAGCAAAAATTATAATAGTATCCTTTCGAAAATAAGTCCGTAATTATATGCCATGCTTAGTGTCGCATAGACACTGGCGCTGAAATACCCCAAGCCTCATCAACATTTTCAATCATGAGAAATCGGTTTGGGCGGTCATGGTGATAATGACCGGTATTTGTGTTGGACATGATTATTTTATGCTCCCAAAACCTCAACTTGCTTGAATATCCGGGCGGATGATTTGGGGCCGGTATGTGGTGCGGTGGGAGCACAAATTCGGAGTGTGGTAGAACCGCCTGTAATACTAAGGACTGAATCTTGTCATGATCTCCCACGAAACAAAGGCAACCACATGTCTCAGAATTACAACTTGGCTAAGTAGCAGATCGAAACTCCCGACTCATCTCACCGGAGTGGATAGAAGTGGTTATGCAAGGGCAAAGGAGGCCTAAAGGGACACCGAGTGGAGGGTGACGCTCACTAGTCGTACTAGCATTGAGGGAGTGGAGCCCAATAATGCCGGTAGCCGTGAACATCCCGCAACGATGGGACCCACCGCAGTGGGCGCTTCCATAGGGTGAGATGACTAGAGGAACTAGATATCCCGAAGTCATGTGATAATCTATTTGACCATCCGACCAAGGAATCGTGGGCAACATGTGGATTATCGCCAGGTGAAAGTGTACAAACTCGCAGAGTCAAAACTATTCGAATAGCCGTGCCACGGTCAAGGGCGGACATGGGAAACTTAACCAGATATAGTTCTGTTTCAAAATGATTTGTGGGTGGGAATGGAAAAGTGAAGGGCAGTGCAAGGCCCTGGTTTGTGTTGTCCCGGTGTCGCCCTGATAAGTTGTCGCTATAACGCCGAAAGATTAAGCATATGGTGCAGATGCCATGTAACGGTGGATGGGATCCGAATCGCCATCGTTATTGCATTCTCGCACACATTATGTTTTGTGCAAACCGCTAAGTCTCGTGGAATTTCTATGTATTATATTTCAAAAGCTAACGATGATAGAGCTTCGCTTACAAAGTAAAATGACAGAAGAATGAATAGAGTCGAGGAAGAGTGGATGATTGTTGTGGTAAATACATAACGATGATTGGTGGATTCATGCCGATTATAAACAGAGAATATTAGAAAGGGGTTTAGGAGAAATAAGTCGGTGGAGTCTATATGAATGGATGGGTTAGAAGGATGATTTAAATGATTTTTGGAAGATTAGAGTGTGCAAAAGAAATTGCTGGATTACGACACTAATATAAATTCTTGAGAGACGTTAGTAATAATGTGATTGATAGGATTTGATCAAAATACTAGAAGGATGAATTGAATTTTTGGGTATATCGGAGGAATAATAGTAATTACCGAGTATAACTGGATCAATGATTTTGGAGAATTAGAAGAGTGTAAAGGCAATTGTTGGATTTAATGGGATTAACAGAATTGATCTAGATAGATGATTTGAATTTGAGGAAATTTGGAGATATGATAATTGATGCATAAACTAGATTAATGATATTCTTGGTGCGAGGTATTGATGAATTAGTTAGAGATAAATAATGAAAATAAGGGTGAGTATGAAAAGAGCAATTTATGGTTTTGGATCATTAGCGTAAAGGATTGATTTGTTAGAAAGTTCGATATGAATGATGTCTGTGGATTAAAAAGTAATCCTATTAAGGAATCATTGGAATTCGTAAGTAGGAGTTGGAGAATATTGATTACAAGATTGGGTTAGTATGAATTTAATACGTGAAGGCATTGGTGGAATCAAAATGAATGTATATATATAAAGGGTTTGATCGGTGGATTAGCTAATTGATGCCACTCATTGTTTGGAGTCTTGGGTGACATTTAGTAAGAAAATTGTGTCTTTGGGGAAATAAGTCAATTATGGCATTTGGGAAGTGAGTCAATCGGCAATCACGTGTGAAGTTTAGGTAGCGTAATAACATCGGGTCTAATAATAACAATGCTACCAAAACGTTTTCGCAAATAAAACAACCCGAGCCTTTCCTTTGATAAGCCATGCATACTATATATTTGCATTCTGTATTGGCTCATGAGCACGGTGGTTAGTGTGCTCACACTCGCCTCATAACTAATCCGTAATCAAGGCTTGATTGCTACGCATCGCCAATGCTTACAGTCCGAAAGGTAAAGAAGATGAAGATGTCAAGGGCTAGGTCGCGAACCTCCAGTTGGCTGCCTGTGGGCATGTCCTCAAGGTCCCACCTGTGTGCTTCGCTCTTCCGCCGCAATTTATTGATTTCGCCTAATCGGCTCATGAGTAAGTTTACTATTTTATTTATGCTTCCGCATGGTATGTATTTGATATTCATTTTCAGAATCGTGAGCACTATCTATCGATCCGGGAATAGTGCATTAAATCATGTGATTCCGATAGTAAAATTTGGGGTCCTACATAATATAATGTATTTTATTCATATGCATAGAAGGCAATCAACTCATAAATAAAATACTTCAATATCAGAACATATCATGCCATTATAAACTGAATAAATGAATGAATTCTTTAAATATCATCCAACCATCACGAGAAAATAAATGCTAAAGTACCATCCATGCAAATTCTAACTTGTGTTTTTAACACAAAATAAATGACATTGAAAATCTAAATGCATTCTGCATCGACTTCTTCTCGCTATTTTCTGGATTGACATTCTCTTCAGAGAAATCATGGCTTTGACCGCTTTAGGTCGAAAGGGGTGCCGCTATCGTGATGGTTTCAACCTCCATCGCGCATACCGCTCAAAACTCTCCCTCACCGATGCAAAGTGGGCTTCATGCTGCCCTTTGCCATCCCGTTTTGGCTTGCTAGCCTTATTCTCACGTAGAGCTTTTAATTTGCCTTTCTGGGTCGCGGTCTTATCATTCCTTCCCCTTCTATTCATTAAGGAATTTCGCACCTTATGGCTCCCCGTTGGCTTCATGGCCGGAGCTCCTGTGTGGCTAAGGACGTAGTTCTTGCGGAGAACTTTGTCCTAAGCCTCCGCAACCTTCATTATATCAATCAATTCGCATATACTTCATAGCCATCATGACGATAGTTGCGCGGATTGTATTGCATTGGGGTGGAAGTCGGATAGGGTTTACTCAATCTTCGCCGTCGTGATCTGCTTGCCACAGAGTTGAAGATTGGTACAAATCCTATGCAAAGCGGAATTGTACTCCCCGACCGTCATGAAGTCGGCAAACCTCAGTCTAATCCACTCTTGTTCTGCTTGAGCAAGAATGATGTACTTTAGCCTCTCAAACCGCTTCTTGAGTGCGGTCCAGAGTGCTAGCGCGCTCTTCTCCGCCATATACTCATTCTTGAGAGCGAGAGAGGTTGGTGTCGAAGAAATGAAGTGCCCGATCATTTTCCTCAGCGTAGGTTGGACGTCATTCATCCGCCAATCCCGATAGCCGCCGGAGCCGCCGGCCCAAGCACTATGTTGACATCGGCTGCCCACGCCGATCGCTTTGGCCATGTCGGGCGCCTCGAACTTCCTGTTCGTGGTGTCAGCCATCTACATGTGTATATAAGTTTACTTCGGGTAAACATGCACGGAAATATTTACTTCAGGTAAATAAATTTCATAGTGGTACAAAAGATTCTCGTAATGTTCCAGTATTTTCTATGCATTTTCTATAAATTTTACTGTTAATTTCAGTGATTAAAAGCAATTTAAACAATTACAATTAACCAAAAACAGTAAATAAATACAGAAAATACAGAAAAGTAATAATGGCATAAATAAATATGCTTCAAATGCTAAAAACAATTCAAAATTCGGATTTCGAGGCCCTTTATGTAAGAATATCAATTATCGCGAATTTCGCCATCCCCGAGGGTCTATGCGCAAATTTTCGCCTCGAGAAAAATTGCGCAATTTCCGATTTTTCGAGGGTCTTCGCAAAATCGGACCCATACGAATCGGAGGACCCATCGGTAATTTTCGAATCATCGATACCTTTTGCAAAACTCGGACCCAAATTAAAGATCTAATGGCTGATCGGTAATTATCAGGAGCTTCAGGGATTTTTTCGCAAAATCGCCGGTCGCCGGTCCATTTTTCTTTCCGGCCTATTCGGCCCGATTGGCCCAATTACCGCCTGATCGCCTATTCCCACGGGAGGTAGGGTTTCACCACCCTCTCACCGGCGGCGGCGGCTTGGCCTGAGCGAGGAGTCGGGCGAGCGCGGGCGTGAGGGCGCGGAGCGGGCGCGGGCACGCAATGGCCGGTTTCGGGCCACAGCCGGTCGGGCAAGGCCTCGGGCTATCGTCGGGCGAAGCGAAGCCGTGGCTGCGGGCCGGCCGGCGGAGGTCGAGCGGCAGCGGGCGCGGTCGAGGTCGAGGCGGCAAAGAAGCGCGGCGTCCGAAGGCAGCAGCGGCGCGGCCGAGGCCGAGGCGGCACAGGCGAAGCGGAAGCGGCGGCGGCCGCGGCCGGACCGAGGCGGCAAGGCCCAGCGCGCCTTCGGCGGCGGCGCTTGGTCGGCCGCGCGGCGGCTGCCGATCGAAGCGGCAGCGACGGGCCGGAGACCGAGATGGGCGGCGCGGTCAAGCGGCGGCCGGACGCGGACGGCCGCGGGCCGAGATGCGGCGAGCGGGCGGCCGAGGCGCATGCCGCGACTTCGGGCCGGTGGTGGCGGCATGCATGCAGCAGTGGTGCTCTTGCCCACGGCCGGCCGGCCGCCGGCGCTGCCGGCGCGAAGCCGGAAGGTGGCTGCGCGCGGCGGGCGCGAAGCCGAACCGTGGCGGCGGTGTCAGGTGCTCGCCGCGATCGCGGTGGCGGCATCGCGGTCAAGTGTGCGCGCGCCGGCGCGCTCGGTGGCTCACGGCGGCTTCAAGCGCGACCGTGAGGAGGTGGATCGGCGACGCTCGAGCGGCACCGAAAACCGACGACGGGCGGTCTTCGAGCCGCAATGAAGCTGCTCATGCGCGGCGCGATGCATTGGTTACGGCGGCGGACTTGGTCCACGGCGAGCAGCCCTCATGTGGGCGCGGTGCACGGCTACGCGGTCGGACTTCGGTCCACTACCGATCACGGCGGCGACGCAGATCTTTGCGATGACGGCGCGCCGATCCCCTTTTTTTTCTTTTGTGCAATGGCCGAACAGAGAAAGAAACGATGCAAAAACTTTCGTATAGTGATCATACGGGATCAAACAAAACATACAAAATTCGTTTCAATCTACGATGCAATCAACATCTACCCCGTTTCGCAATCTACTGATCGGCATTGTGCCGGCGATTTCAGATCTGCTCGCGGTAGATTTGGGGCGGATTTGCATCGTTTTAATCTACAGTGCAATCAACATCTACCCTGTTTCACAATCTACCAATCGGCATTGTGCCGGCGACTTCAGGTCTGCTTGTGGTAGATAATGACGGATTTCCACCGTAGAAAATCAATCTAGAACGCGAGAAGAAAATACGGATTCAAAAAGCGATCTAGAAAATCAATCTGTGCTTCGATGATTACCTTCGTTCACCAGAGCGAAGTCGTGCTGATAACGTGTTGAGAAACCGACACGGCGACCATCCGATCGAAATCTCAGCTTAGAACAAGAACGAATCAATCACGTAATCACGTAATAGTAGATGAACACAGAGAGGTAGAGAGAACTCGATCTTTCTTTATTGCTTTTCACCGCGTGTGTACAATGGGGTTGGCTCTCTATTTATAATAGATGGTGGGGTGTCCAATATGTCCGGACTCTCGGCCTACCAGGACTCTGAGTCTGCTAGGACTCTATCTGTAGGCCGGTTTCCTAACAATTACGAAGCTCATCATGGTCAGGTGGCCCTGCAGCCGTTATGCAATATAAGCATGTTTAGAAGAGTCAGGAGGTCGGCAGCGATCGCGATTCTCGGTGAAACCTCGTGCATATGTTTAGAATCAGGAGGACGGCAGTGATCGCGATTCTCGGCGAAACCTCGTGCACGTATTAGGATCTTGTTCTTTTCTCAGGAGGGTCGGCACAAGAAAGAAATTTCTTTTCATGCATATACGTACGTAAGTACGTTTCTTTCTTCTAGTGGCAGAACATAATGATCCATTGATTAGGTCGTCAAATTAAGCTGGAGATGGATGCATGCTGCATGCGTACCACTCATAAACCAATACGGTATAGTACTAGCTAGCTAGCATGCAAAAAGGGAATGAAGATCGGTGGACGTTGGGGTCAGGTGGTCCTCGATCGTGGCCTAATCATGATTCACAAATGAAAGCCATCATGCATGATCAGCATGTATCTATATATGTATACATCTCTTGGTTAACTGTTTTTAGTATAGTGGTTGTGTGGTGTACGCGTATAGTACTGTAGCACTTACATTTCCCTGGAAGAGGCACATGCGACGACATATTTTTACCCTGCGTGTGTACTGTTGTATCCAAGCTCTACTGTCATCCGATCGACAAATTAGCACGCCGCCGGAGCGAATTGTATCATCCATAGATAGAATACCTGATGGTGTCATAATACTCTGATCGAGCAACTTTCGTTGGTATACACTACAAGAACTAACATAGCAGGTTGTTTCAAAGTTTATAGTATAAAATAATATAACTTAGATACTCGAGAATATATTTATATATTTTATATATTATTTATATTTTTAAGAAATTATAAAACATTGTAATTAACAATAGAATCTTGAAAGAAAAATACAACCTAATTAAGGAACTAATTAAAGTGTAGACTTTGACGAAAGAAAATCATTGAGTACAATAATTTATTTGGATTTTTAAAAACATAACCACTCTCTATCATGTATAAATCATAAAGTTGTATGCCCCAATTCTTTCTCCATTTGTAACTATTTTTCAAAATATATGTATGTACATGTACTTCTATTTAATTTCAAGTAATATATTGATTATATGTGCAACATATTATCTTATCAGTTTAAATGGTAATAGAGTAGCAATGCACCATGGGCGACATATCTTAAACTTATCTTTCCACACACGCCGGCTACCTCATCGAACCATGTATCTTCTATCTCTTCTTGCCGCTATATCTTTTCTGCTTCAACCTCCAACAGCAAGCCTAACTATTGATCGATCCCTCACAGCTTCTATCCCTTCTAATACAATACTCTACCACATATTTATCTTCTAATTTTCTCCAATTATTGCTTAATTCAAATAGTTGTGATATTAAACACGCATATGCATGCAAACGTCGTCGATCCCTATCGGGGGCACCCATCATGCTTTCTTCGATGGCTCAAAGCCTATTCCCTACGGCTACATTATCTCTACTCCGAACTTTTTCCACATCTACCTATGTACGCCCCGTGCTTCTATTCATTACAGATGCATACACACACACACTTGCATGATATTATACGTGCTCGATGTCCTCTTCTCCCATATCAGTCGTTTCTCTTCTTCAACTTTGGCCAATTCAACGTCGTTACTTCTTCACTAACTACGGCGATCTTCCATCTTTGTTGATGTCAGTATGTCTGTTTTAGTCCCTAACTAGACATGGCACGCTCCTACCTACCTGATGGCCCTATATCATCCATAGCTCGTCTTTGGTACAAAGTTTTATCTACTCCCTGTCAAGGCTTCCCTATCATCGAGCTTCTTTGGCCATTGATTTCTACAATAACACCGACGCTCAATACTCATCGTCGTGGTCCTTGGCTCCTTCAACTCTACCCTTCTCTTGAATAACACTGATGATCACTAATATTTTTTTATTCTTTTAGCTATTTTGGGTTGAAATTCGTAAACAATGCAATTGCTAATTTTTTATTATGAATTATATTTATTTAGGGATTTTACTTTAGAATTCATATGGAAATCAAATTTCTAATTTTATTTTAAATTTTAGTTATTTTTGTTGAAATTCATATACAAATCCAATTACTAATTTTTTTCTAAGCTATGCTTGACATGGATTTTTTTTTAATTTAGACCGTTATAATTTAAATTCACCACAATCGATAATATAAATCTTTCTCTTCTTCCAATGATTAATATAGGAATTTCTAATGCTTTCTGTTCGAACATGGTGGTTCCTTTTTCTATTATTTTAATAAGATAGATGGATAGGTTTACGTTATTTGGGATGAACTTTAGTGATGGCAACATCAAACAGCAAGGTTTTTTGTTGACTTGCACGTGTAGTATCTCGAAAAATATCTCAATCAATTAATGTTATCGATCTACGGGCCACCACCTCACGATGTTTTCGTGCATTTTCGCTCTCTCTCGCGTGCTTATCGACGTATCTTATAGTTTTTGGCCATACTTACGCACGGGCAGAGATGAGAAATGTATGCATTCTCCGGCGCGTACGGTGCGCGCACATACGCATATACGTACAGACAGATCGTCGAGGGTTAGTGCTTTGAAGGGGATACATACAAGTATAGCTGGCTCGCTGTAACGGATTCCGGGGACCATGCATACATTTCGATCGGCATGAATGCCCCCTCCCCCGTGTCATGTCGATCGACGCTAACGGCTTCCATGTGCGAGATTTATTTCGCGATGGGATGCAGCAGGTCTGGTCGCTAGCGCGCGCATGTTGTCTCCAGCTGAAATCGCACGTACTATGCACGTACGCGGGTGGATACGCTCCCGTGCCGGCGCCGCCATGCACCGAGGCCGTGCCGCCCCGCCGCTCGAGCTCAATATATAATACGATAAATGTAAGAGGCCTCGATCGAAAAGTAAAACTGTTACGGCGCAGCTGGACGCAACGCATGCACCGATCCGGATTCCGAGCGAGTCCTTGGCGGTGGGGCTGCAATGCTGATACGATGCCGGCGATATGCGTGGTGCGGCGGTATGGGCCTGGTGTTGGTCTTCGCTAGGACATGCTGGGTAGCAGGCCGGCGGCTGCAGCAGGGAAAGGGGTTTCGTGACATTTTTTGGCCAGTGCTGCTGCCTGCGTACGCTACGTACGCCTCTGGGAATCCGAGCAAGTTGTGCAGCGCAGCGCTCGGCGAAAGGTCAGATTTCTCGGCGGCTCCTCAGCCGGCGTACGTCCTGTTCGTCCTGGGAAACGGGCAAACGGCACAGTTCGTTCTCGGCCCGCGTGTAAAGACGCCGCATACTGATCGGTATAATGGACCGAAATGCTAAGGCCCAGTACCGCTCAACGCGGCCACAGCAGCCAACGTTGAAAAATCAGGAAAAAAAACAGTTAGTGCGCGGCCCCTCGAACCAGTTGTAGCCACCCGGGCCGGGCCGCTTGGCTACCAAACCGCCGGCGTTCTCCCTCATCTCGGTGTCTCCCAAACTTCCAATCCTCGTGGGCCGCTGCCGCCCACTCCCGCGCTCCCGTCCGGCCCGGCAATCATCGCTCAGCTGCCAAACCTGCACGGCATACGCGTTTCCCCGAATCCCGAACCCCCCCTATTCCCCCGGCCGGCGGCGCCCGAATCACGACGCCCGACTCGATCCCCACCGGAGCTGGCGCCGGTGTTCCACCCGAATTAGTTCCGGGCGCCCGGCTGAGAGACGCTCAGACGTACGACCGTCCGGTCGATGATGAAATGGTAAGAGCAAGTGGCAGCCTAGCACAACATCATTTACAATAGCACTACTGCTTATGACGGCAACAAAAAGGGTCGATGTGAAATATCGCGTCTCGGCGAAGATCCAAGGGAAGCGCATAGACAACAGGTACTACAGGATTGGGATGGTGTGCAGTCAATAGTGTGACTGTAACTTTAGCAGTAGGGTAAATCTCAACCGTTCAAAACGTATCCAACGTTCAGGATCAGACAGCACATCTCCGTCCCAACTCCTATTCTTGGATGACTCCTTCCGCAGCTATATCTTGATCTTGGCCATGGCGAGCAGAGAGGCGGCTCAACTTGCAGGCTTGCAGCCAAACCCCCGACGGACAGATTGGCTCCCTCCGGGTGTCGGTAGATTTACCCAAGCCGATCATCCTCCTTTGAGAGCGTGAAATATTTGGTGTAATCACGCAATGAATAGAATGAAGAATCAAATATTACATATATAGACTATGCGGCATGTGAGGAGACAAGGGTGAAACAATATCAAACAGGTGAGGAGTCAAAATGTGAAACCATGCCAAGTGTGAAACCATGTCAAGCAGGTGAGGGGGCAAGTGTGAAACCATGCCATGCATTAAGTATTGGTCAGGAACCGAGGTGTCTAACATGTTAACCAAGGCATCTAACACCCCCATAGTTGGAGCGTCGGCGGCCGTTCAAATTGGACCGAAACTCAATGAAAAGAAGTAGATAGCACTTTGGTGAAGATGTCGGCGTACTAAGATGACGTCGGAACGTGAAGAACGCGGATATCACCAAGTCCAACTTGTTCCCGGATGAAGTGGAGCTCAATCTCAACATGTTTGGTGCGTTGATGTTGCACCTGATTTGTTGACAGATAGACCGCACTGATATTGTCACAGTAGACGAGGGTAGCTCGACGTAGAGGAATGTGAAGTTTCAAGAAGTTGGCGCAGTCAGCATGCCTCAACAATAGTATTGGCCACGGCCCGGTACTCAACCTCCACACTCGAACGAGAGACAATATGTTGCCGCTTGGAGGACCAGGAGACGAGATTGTCACCCAAGAACACGGCGTTAGTTCGAAGTGGTTTTGCGTGTGTTGGGACAACTAGCCCAGTCAACGTCAGAGTAGACAACCAGATTCGTAGAGGATGCTTGGTAAAGAAGTAGGCCGTGGTCGATGGTGGCGCAAAGATATTGAAGAATACGCTTTACCGCGGCGAGGTGCGGCTCGCGAGGATCATGCATATGGAGACAAACTTGTTGTACGCGCGTAGACAATATACGGGCGAGTGAAGGTGAGGTACTACAAAGCACTGGCAAGACTTCGGTAGAAAATTGGATCAGCCACAGAAGCGCCAGCAGTAGAGGAGACGTTGGAGTGAGTGTCGATAGGGGTGTTGCAAGGCTTGTAAGCGGTCATGCTGGCATGGTCCAGGATGTAGAGAGTATACTGCCGCTGAGAGGTTCGGAGCTATTGCACCTCGCGATAACGTTCTGGGAACGAAGATCCTTTACAGAAAAGCCAACATGGTCAAACTCAATGGAATAGTTGTTGTCAATAGTGAATTGACATGCGAAAACAAGATTCTTGATAAGGTGCGGAGTGACAAGAATATTATTAAGATGAAGAGGACCAAGACTAGTGGAACTAGTGGAGGTGTGGAGGTGACGGATAGCAGAGACCCGTCACCGACAACAATAGTGGAAGGAGTGAAGGAGTGAGGGGATGGGAACAGGAGAGGTTACCGTCGTCCAACGTCATGTGCGAGGTTGCACCAGAGTCCATGTACTAGTCGGTGGTTGGCGGGGAAGCAAGAGTTATGGTGTTGAAAGAGTTCACCAATGACCGCTGATCCCATGGACCAAAACCGGGAGGCGCAGGACCCGAACCGACCCGAGGAGGCCACGGCGCGACTACGACCACTGACTCGTACTTATACACGAACTCGTACACGACTACGACTCACAAATCGAAAACGAGATTACTAACTCTAACAGGAGACAAGTGTAAAACCATACCAAGTGTGAAATCATGATATGCAAGTGAGGGACAACTGTGAAACCATGACACGCCTTAAGTATGGGCCAGAAACCGATGCGTCTAACATGTTAACCAAAGTGTATAACACTCCTATAGCATTTTTGAAAGCATGAATGCATATTCTTGTAGGGATTGAGTAAGTATAATCCACACATTTTTGGTAACTTCTGTAAATCAAGCAAACTTTGCTAAAGAATGATAATATCCATTCTCACAGCTCAAATCTTTTCAATTAGATAAGCACGCAGCACGGATCCATATACACATTCAAACAGTACCCACTGTTGCTAGTTTGGTACTACTGTGTATAAAGAAATCATGGTACTCCTTGAATCACTCCTACAATGTTGCTGCACTAAACTCATACAGGGTTGAAGCTCGCTGCAAATCATGGCGCACGGCAACATAATACTTTGCTCTCGTCGTTGGCCATCGTAGTCACAAATCCATGACAATAGACATTTTACACCTCAATTCCCCATAAGAAGACGCGGTCACCGGCGATTCAGACTTACAGCCATTCGGATCGATCGTCGACCAGGTTCACTCGCCGGGGTTTAGCCGCAGCTCGCAGGTGAGCTGTCTCTCTGCTCGCCATGGACAAGAATAGGAAGCGAACGGGGGAAGAAGTCAGTAGAGTCTAGAGACAGACCTTGGGAGAGGAAAAAGAAGACAAGGGAGGCTGACTTGACTCTGCACATTGGATGCATTTTTGATGGACTAATGGGTATGTTCTTTTTGGTTTTTAAAAGGTGTTTTCAATTTTTCTATAGTAACCAGCTTTTAAATAAAATATCTTTTTAAGATATGATATACTAGTTAATTGTAGTACATACTATACCAACTTCATTTATATCGGTAAAAACCGTATTTGAGTTTCTGTTATTCAATAATCTTTCGCACGAACAGTCCAAAAGCAACAAACCGTAGCTAAAAGCCATAAGCTTCAGGCAAAAAGAACAGACCCAATATCTCCCTTCTGCTAAACTTGCAGTCACAACACTAATTGCACCTAGTCCAGTCCGGTACTAGCACTACTTAGGGTTGCCAACTTCCTCCCATATAACGGGATATAGGGCCTGTTCGGCAGGTGACAAGCCGGACGGCTTTTGACTTTGCTACAGTCCCTAACTTTCAAACGGAGTATTTTCTCAAGACGGTGTCTACAAGTTAAACGTAGTACACGTTAAAAGCCCAACATCTGTACCAGCCAAAATCGTAAGTGAGCATCGGTCTCTCCGTAATATGTACCGTAAACAGCCAAAATTCAAAAATTTCAGCCAAAAGCCATAAGCCGCAGCCAAAAAGAACACCCCCATAATTGTACGGGCATAAACATGACGTTTCAGCAAAGATCCAAATGAAGTGCATAGACAAGAACAACTGCTGCTACTTTGGGGTTGCCATCTTCCCATAAAATTGGATCGTCGCACGGGACGGGCATAAAACGCATCGTCAGTTTGTCACTAATGTTAACGAACGGAGAAACACACCCCCACCTCAAGAAACACGGAGACATAGTGCCTATTTGATATGACTGCGACTTATGGTTTTTAGCTGAAATTTTTAATTTTAATTGTTTGCAATAGAGATTACGGAGAGAGATACTCACTTGTGATTTTAGTTGATACAGATATTGAGCTTTTAACGTGTACTACAATTAACTTGTAGATCCATCTTAAAAAAATACTCCGTTTGAAAGTTGGGTACAATAAGAAAAATCAAAAATCGCTTTTAGAAACCATTAAACAACAGGCCCATAGAGAGACTTAGCGGGGCTCCACCCATGTTCGACACTGATTTGACGTGGTCGTGAAAATGTCGGAAAAGTTTAATGCCGTTGTTCTGTTCAATTTCAATATTGCATGCGATTGCAGTGTTTCACTAAATTGACCAGACTGCATGCAACTCATTGAAAACCTAGAGTATTAGACCATTGGCCGTACGTAGCTAGGGACCCCTCAGATGTTGAGCATTGGAGTTCTTGACTTACAAAAACCTAGCTGCGTTGTTCAAAACATGAACAAAAGAAGACTCAAACCGAGTTGGTGGGCTGCAATGTACCTAGTGGCAGAAGTGGACCGTCCCTTCAGATGAGGTGGGTCGGCCGCCTGAGCTCCCTGCTAGCCAAACCCCCTCCTCTATGCCTCCAAGACCAAGCACCCATGAGCCACTGGTAAGGAGACTGCCAACTACCGAGCGAGGTAGAAGACGAACATGACGTCCCTTTGTTGAGTTAGGTCTAATCTGACTGGCCCAGTAGAAGATCAATAGGCAGGAGCCCAAAGACAGCCGCCTCACTGAGACCGAGCGAGTCAAGCGAGCAAAGCTCATTCCTCTCCTACCTCACGGTTCCTCCCCCACCTCCTAACCCCAGAGGGAGTAGTGACAATCCGATGGAGCAGAGACTGGCCAGGTGTGTGGCAGTTAGGGGCTTGGGACGGCCGTCGGCGATGGTGTCAATTGGCCAATCGCACGTGCCGAAAGCGGGGGGCCCACAATGGGCAACACTAGGGCCCATGGTAGTACCGGCGGAGGTTGAGGCCTAGCCGACTGGGGGCCAAATAGCGTGGTCACATGGAGAAAGAGTTAAGCACAATCAAGCAGTTGAGCAGAGGGCAACGGTGGAGTCGCGTAGAGCAGAGGGATGCTGGAAATACCAATGCTTCTGATGATTTAGATATGGTTCTTCTCCCCTTTTGCTTTGTATATTCGTGTGGGTAGGAACCAATTTGGTGATCATGTGCTTTCATCATGATATACCGTTGATACCTGATGGTAAAGTAGTAAAGCCATATATCATATATTTCACATATATGATATTAGATGCTTATATCTCTTTTGGGTATTACATGAGTATTTTTAAGGATGTTGGTACTATTGTGTGAGGTAACTTTAACTACCATAACGTATGCTGTGTATTACTTAATTAGTGGCTAAGCAAGAGATTACACATTGCTCTGTGATTAATTGGACACTGACGACTCCATGGTAGCTTAAAATTAGTTCTTGATGCGCCTCTGTGCAGTGGCAGCAACGTTTATCAGATGATGTTCTCCACCTAGCTTTAGGTTGTTGTAAATATTGCGGTATAAGCATATTTTCTATTTTAATTCCAATAATAATTATGATAATAGTAATCACCCAAGCATGGCATAAGCATGACATAAACAATATATTGACATAGAAATCAAACATATCATTGCAAAATGAGTGAATACTCAAAATGAACATCACAT
This sequence comes from Bonia amplexicaulis, assembly GCA_036346245.1. Lineage (NCBI taxonomy): Eukaryota > Viridiplantae > Streptophyta > Magnoliopsida > Poales > Poaceae > Bonia > Bonia amplexicaulis. The sequence continues at coordinate 16,701,987 of CM070752.1, read as the reverse complement.
ATGACATATTCAACAAAAGCATATCATTCATATTAATGTATTCACATGCTAATCTTTCTATAAACATGGCATATATGAATATCACAAGAATGTAAACAGATCCAAGATTATAGCATGCTGCCTCTATATATAGCCAATATAACATGACTAAAAACAGCATATAACAAGTTAATGATTTTATTATTGCTCTCAGAACATGGTTGCTCAAGATTATACATCTTGGCCTTCTCATGTTGATGTCGATACTCTTAACAAAGTTCTAATAACTAGACTCTAAGATTTGAGCTCCTCTTTATGTTTTCTCTACCAAAACAAGGCAAAACAGATGATAACAAAGACTTATCAATTTCGCTTTTAAATGTTAATATGCGAGGAACAACCAAGAATAATCAACAAAGAATGATTATCGAAAATGCTATAAGACTAAACAGAGCAAAGATATAGAATGTAACTGAGTATACGAGTCTACCAAATCCTAGTGCATATAACAATTCTATTCAACCAAACATAACCAATGTAGTAATCGCCCGTAAAACAACAAAATGAGCTCAAACCAATCTAGTTATCTAGACTAATCTCAAGATGCGACAATTTCTTCACGAGCAAGCAACCACAGCCCACAAAGCATCTCTTTCTACAGCAATACTTCTGAAGAACAGAGATAAACAACTCACAGGATAGTGATATTCGAAATCACTAGAAGAAACCGAAGAACACCAAGAACAGGGCAAGGCGTACAAGCGAGTACTGTCCCAGAAAACCTATCACCTCTCTGTGCCGATGAACAAACGAGGTGTGGTTGACGGAGATACAAAGCCCTCTCCAACCTCAAGATACCGTGGCCGAGTCGAAGGATCGGGTAGTGCCGCACAAGACCTCAAGAGTACACCGCCAAGTGCGCTCAAACACACGCAAGGAGCAATCGTCGTCCTCGTCCTCCTCCTGCTAGACCTCAAATCCCACACCCCAAACTAGGGTTCACACGGGAGCCAAGGCAAGCCTCAAACGGAGATGGCGCCGGAGCCCCACACCTCCACACAACCGGAGAGTCAAGAGGAAGAATTAAAACCCAAGAGATCGAGATAGATCGGAAAAGAGATGATTCTCACCCGGTGGATTGGCTCGGCCATATATAGGGGATGCGGGAGGTGGCGGCGAGATGACGCGAGCGGCCGGCTCCGAGGAACCCGGCCGCCAGCGCCTCCGTCGGCACCACGCGGTCGCCGATCCCATCCATGCGCCGCCGAATCCCGGCCGAGTCGCCAAGTCGGGCGAAGGAGACGAACGCCGACACGGCCTCACGAGAGACGCCGCGAGGAGACGAAGTCTCTCCTTATCTCTTCGTTCACCACCGACGTGTGGGCCCCACCACTTTCTTTTCTTTTCTTTTTCTTTATCAATTGAGAATTTACACAAATGCCCCTGTACATACAACATAGGTAACCTTTTGTGATCAGTTTTCTTATGAGAGCCGCCAAAAGTGAACGGGGCTGTTTGCCGTACTGCACAAGTCCTGCATGTCCCCCGGTCGGCTGAGACGGCTCCGAGCCTCTTATCACGCTCGGGATTCTCTGACGTAGAGAATACGCGCCGCTCTTATCAAACCATTCCTGTTTCCCACTAGCAAAACCGTTATGTTCCTGCTGCCAACTGTTAAAGCATAAGTAGTGCTATGTAACATCAGTCACATGATGATCAAGCTGTTAATAGTTCATAAAAAAATAAACTCAAAAGATAGCGGTGACCATACATCACAATTTTTTTCACGTCCCGGCGCCCGCCGTTCCACTAATCGGACCGTTTCAGGGACACCCAATTTGCCCATACCAACGACCTCGCACACAACAAGTCAACGACAACTATATATATACCCAAGAAACCCAACCAGGCAAACCGCACTCCTCCATTTCCCTCGCAAGTCACTAACTCCGAGCCACCGCACAAGAACTTGTTTGTTGTCCTAAGCCAGCTCAGATGGCTTACACAGTGACATTGCAGAAGACGACCACCATCCGGAGCGACGACGTCGACGTCCATGCCGCCGTCGTATCACCAACGATTAAGTCCCCCCTCCTGGAAGGAAGAAAGGGCAGCGGCGACGATGACGGGGCGAAGCATTGCTGCGAGCACAAGTACGAGCTCGTCAGCTACGACGCGCTCCCGGCCTTCCTCAAGCACAACGAGTTCATCGTCGACTACTACCGCAGCGAATGGCCCATCAAGCAGGCGCTCCTCAGCGCCTTCTCCGTCCACAACGAGACCATCAACGTCTGGACGTAAGCGTTCGTTCAGAGCACGTACAAGCCCTCCGTGTCACATAACGGAAACACGAAGTACACGCCTTAACTGACGAGCGTTTTCTTCTCCCCCCTTGCAGGCATTTGATTGGCTTCTTCATGTTCCTCGCGCTCACCGTCTGCGCCGCGACGATGGTTCCCATGGAGACCAACGTGTCTCACTCGGCAACATCCATAGGCCTCGCCAACAACAGCGGCAATCCCATGGTGCTGATGAGCTACGGCGCCAACGGAGCGGCCGTGGCAATGCAGGCGCTGCGCAACGTGTCGGTCGAACCGGAGCTCGCAGCGGCGGCGTTGTCGGCGGGACACCGGGTGGCGCGGTGGCCGTTCTACGCGTACCTCTGCGGCGCCATGTTCTGCCTACTGATGAGCGGCGCGTGCCACCTGCTGGCCTGCCACTCAGAGCACGCCAGCTACGTGCTGCTCCGCCTCGACTACGCCGGCATCACCGGCCTCATCGTCACCTCCTTCTACCCGCTCGTCTACTACACCTTCCTCTGCGACCCCTTCTTCCAGACGCTCTACCTCGGCTTCATCACCGTCTTCGGCGCCGCCGCGGTGGTCGTCTCGCTGTTGCCGGTCTTCGAGGCGCCCGAGCTGCGGTGGGCGCGCGCCGGGCTGTTCGCGTGCATGGGCATGTCCAGCCTCGTGCCCATCGTGCACAAGATGCTCGTGTTCGGGGCGCGCCCGGAGGCTGTGCTCACAACGGGCTACGAGATGGCCATGGGGGCGTTTTACCTGGCCGGCGTGGTGGTGTACGCCACGAGAGTGCCGGAGCGGTGGATGCCGGGGCGGTTCGACCTCGCCGGGCACAGCCACCAGCTGTTCCACGTCCTCGTCATCGCCGGCGCGTACGCGCACTACCTCGCCAGCCTAGTCTACTTGAGCTGGAGGGACATGGAAGGATGCTGAGGCCTCAGGGGTTCGAGGACGGTGCGGCAAGTTGTAGAAATTTGACTGGCTCTACTGTTCGTTGACTAGGCATTGATTTCTTTCTTTGGCTCTTGTTTAGCCCCCTTTTTAAACTCTTTTTTTATCTAATATTATATTTTAGAAAAGCGTACATGCATGTCTCAACAGTCACATGAAATGTAATTTGAAAAGGTCAATAAAAAGGGAAATTGGATGAATTATGATTATTGCCAAGCGATCGAATTTTTTATCTCTCAACATTGAAGTTGCACTCTCAATCAACTAAAATTGCAGTTGTTCTGAGAGTGCAACTTTTGGAGGGGGCTGCAATTTTAGTTGATTGAGAGTGCAACTTTCAAGTGATTTAGAGACAAAAAAATTTCAGTCGCCTTGGCAATAGCAAAACCGATTACTTAACAGTAAAATGCACAATAGGTACAACAAACTTGTAAGGTAGGTATAAACAGGTCACATAATTGTAAATTTGCTTGTTTATATCACTGTTTTTGTTTAAGTGATACATCGAGGTACAAAAAGACCCAATGGCACATCCAACACTGACGTGGTGCTCGAGATCATGTGGTTTATGCATGCGATTCCCTCAGGATCACTTCTAGTCAATGTTTTTAGCAAAGATTGGCTGTATTGTCAAAAACTATGTATCTTGGCAAGGTGTAGTTTCTAAGTTTATTATATCAGTGTTTCTGAACAATTGTAATGTGAGTTTGTCTGGTTATTGAAATAGCTAATTTTCTCAAAAAGTTATAGTGAGAAGAACTTCCAATAGAGTTACCAATCCCTTGATCGATTCTAGTAAAGCTTCGATGGTGTTCCACTGTCCCTCAATTGATTCCCGCAGCACCATTGCCCACGAGGCTTATGCTCGCACCACCACCGTCCCCATGCCATTTACACCCACAACCGCCGCCTGTGTGCCTCTCTCCCCACCACCGTCACCCCAGTGCCCTCTCCCCCTATCACCACCGTTCCCTCGTGCATCTCCACCTTGCCCGTCTCCCCTACAAGCCCACAACTCATTGTATGTAGACGGCACTACTCCTTATGGTTAAAGTACCAGCGTCGCCATCTGCGCACTCGGCTAGATCATCGAACCCTCCTTCATGCGGCGCGCTCGAAGTGCCAGTCTCTTTCTTTGTAAGAATAGGTGATGGTCTGGGACTAACTAACAGAGAGAATAAACTAGGGCCTCTTCGTAATTTTGTTCCACGCTAAGCCTAATACACACAACTTTAAGCCATGCTGAAAGTACAACTATCACCACGTCAGCGCCAAATGTGCCGTTATGTCTCATTTGTACTTTGTTGCACCATTTAAACAAAATCGGTGACGTAAACAAATAAATTTATAATTGTGTGATCAATTTGCACCCATCTTACAAGTTATGATACATGTGGTGCATTTTAGTCAACTAATTATTCTGGATATTTCCTTGCAAGCTTTCCCAACTTAGTTTTATATTTGGTCGAGTGCTACTCTCTACAGTTAAAAATAAGCGTCGTATTAGAATGTGTAGGCAAACTATTTTAATTTCAAGTTTTCAATCAATGATATCTTTCTAAATATTTTCACCAAGTAAATGAAAATAGTACCAGTAGAATTGTTTCGAAAAATTGCATAATATTCCATTAGGTTTTATAATATATTGTAAAATAAATTGGTGGTCAAAAATGTGTTTAAAGACTATGTCAATGTATAAAACTATAGTTATTTGTGACAGAAGGAAGTATATGCTAATTGCCGGCATGACTACACTGATGTAGTTACATAGCAGTTTATTTTGTCCGATTGACGAAGCAAGACACTTTGATCGAATTTCAATTAAGAACACATGTTGAATAATTTGTTTATTACTCCACAAAGTTCAAGCAAAAATCATTATGGTGCTCAGTTCACATGTGACAACCATTTCAGTGCAGCACACCCCCTTAATTGGGCGTGCAGCAATGACAAGCGTCCTCTGGGCTCGTACTTCGGCGGGCGAATTTATCTATGCCGCGGCGTAGACTTGGCCGAAATCAATCGGTGCGCGCACACTTTTACCTTTTCGTCGCGACGGGGCGTGTGGTGCGGGCTGCGCCAGCCGGCGACCGCGAACTGGTTTATGTGTGAGCCGGAGCAAGCACTGTACGTGTTTCGCAGTGGCGTCGTCAAAATGTCAAGATTGGTGTTCTGGATCGAGTCAATTTCGAGACACTGCAGAACCGCGAGAAGATGAAATGGGAACGTTTCAAATGGTGCAAGAATTTGGAGAGTAGCAGCAGCTCCGTGACGTTTACGGGCACTGATTAATTGTCTCTGCAGAATGTACAAGTGCTGGCGTGCAGCAACAGCTCCAGCTGAGAAACGTGTGCGAATTATCGTTCGTGTAGGGTCCATGGCCGGGAGTGTCAGTCCAAAATGGGCTCTGCCCACACGGGCCGTACCTCAACCACGGGAAATTTGTGGATCTGGCCTGGTCGGCCCATTTATACAGAGAGTTTGAGAAAAACACAAGTCAACTGGCCCGTCTAGGACACTGCTCAGTCTAGACCAATAAATCCACTTCCAATGTTTTGTTTTAGTTGATCAACTCTTTTCGTACCAACAGTGCTATCCTCTCCAACTCAAGGCCCCCGTTTCAAGCAAATGAAGCAAGCAGCAAGCGACAGGCGCGCAACGCTGCACCCTTGCAGAGACCCCAACTGAAAAAGGGGGTTTTAACTTGAGCATTAATCCACTACCGCCGGAAATAAAACAAGCGGGTACGTCCGCCATAACGCACAGGATCGCGTCCGCGTCGCAGATCGGGACCGTTCACGTAGAGCCAGGACGGGTCGTTGCACTAACGCATTCTTCCGTCCTTGCTTAGGATCGCAATCTCTTATCCCCTGTCCAAACTCGCAGCTTCTTACCCCTGTCCAAACTTTTTTCTCCGCCCATGTGTTGCTCCCTGCACTGCACACCATAGCTAGAAGCTGACCATTTCTCGTCCCATCCCTGTTTTCCAAGGCCTTTTTGCTGGATCGACCACAGGGTTACAACGTGATGGGCATCGTTGCTTGAACACCAATGCACGTGCCGCTGAGCATATGCAACGCGACAAGCGCAACAACCCCGGTGACGCGCCCATCCCAACCTATGGGTTTCTTGGGGGATGTGACTGTGCGTGCATGTTCAGAGACTTCTTCAGGCTTTCGGAGTTGCGTCGCGGTTACATTTTCAGGGCACGCAGGCCTCAGCTGACGACCTGGCGTCCCTAACGGACGCCAATTTAATATGGAGACCCAACTGCCTCCTTGAGATGAAAGCAATGAGGTAACCGCCGGCCACCGGGAAAGAAAGATATGCTCCTCGTGCCGAACAAGGAGGAGGAGGAGACTGGATCGTCCTGGTTGGGTGCTTACTGCAAGCTCCGGTTAGAGAGCTGTTCTAGATTGCTTTTGATTTCTAATTTTTTAAAAGCTAAAATCCGTTTAGAACCTGTTAATTTCTTAACACGGGTATTTTTTTTGCTTTGCATTGTCGGTAAAGATATAACGATATTTTTTATTTTACCTATTTTCTTTATTTTTTTGTACAACTGGTGGTATGAGAAGGCGTAAATGGTGCATTTAAATTTTTTCCTAATTATTCGTCGATTCTTCGCTTCAATAGTTATGAGAAGCTATGAAGATAAAAAAACCAAATTCCAAAAATTCATTGTGCCACAGTAAAATCAGCTTGACGAACAGTAAAAAAACAACACCGTTTAAAATTCAAAAATATATGTAACTTTTAATTCGTAGATCCAAAAGATTTTAAACTTGAACAAGGTTAGATTATGACCTTAAGAACCCATCCCAACAAAAAAAACTTGAAATAACTTAAGAGAATCGACATTTTTTGGTTTGTGAAGTTTCGCTACACCAAAATTGGGCCAAAACCACACGTTGAGCCAACTTTCAAACCAAGACACCAAATCACTTAAAATTTATGATTCACCCTCTCTAGCATGTTAGGAACATATTCCAATCAATAATTAAAAAATTGTTACAAATTTTTTGACTTTTTCATTTGAAGGAAAATTACACCAAAACCCGACAAAAATGAAAAACAGTGAAAACGACTTACTTGTAGGTTAATGATGGCTAAGATGACTCTAGGTGTATTACCTTATGTCACAGTAAACTAGAACACCCAAGAAATCGAGGGTAAAAAACTAGATCAAGCAAATCCTATATTACTCAAGTACCTCTGATCGGAGGGTCACTGTTCAATCACCTGACCAGTTACCACTCAAAGATCTTATGAACTAATATGTAGGCCCACCTCTAGGCAACTCCTCCCGTGTGGCAGGATAAAGAATGCGCTTTATCATCATCCTAATCGCATGATGACTCGGTCTCACGTCTCTGACGACAACCTTTGCGGTTGTCCCCAATCTCTCGTACTGATAATAATCGAAGAGCAGTTATTATCATGTTTCTCTCGCTGGCAGTAACCATTTGCTCGATTGATCATGATGAATCAACAAGGCACATGCTCATATGAACAACCGACACCTCATCGGCGCTATTTAAGGTCTGACGAGACAAGATACAAAAGATACACGGACAACAGACAAATTCTGGAAAGTAGACAACAGAGACAAGAAGTAGTGATCCTAAAGTTAGTAGCAGCACCTTTGTAATATCCCATCAAGAGTATATTGCGATCAGTTCATAGCAATAAAGACAGTCTCTATTATTCCTCTAGATCCTTCTGAGAGCATTAGCTTACCCCCATTCGTGAGATCAAGATCGTCAGCACTAATCAATTGAAGTTTGTACTTACAAAAGTACATATGAAGTACACAAATGTGTTGTGCGTGTAAACCATGTATGCTCCTTCGGTCCTTTGCATTGATGCGATTCTGGATTAAGACCGTATATGATTACCTAGCATGTATAAGATCGACAAAATTACATGTCGATCATCGAATAGCATGGAAATACATCGATACAAGCACTTTCCATTCATTTCGCATCTCACACTAATTTTGCCGGGTCACGGTTCTTGATTAATTTCCCGATTTCACAATGGTCACTGACAGAAGGAATCCCATAAATCCGCCACGTATCACGTGCCCTTCGCTGTAACCAGCCGAGACTATGCAGCTACCGTGCTACGTCGGCCATCGGCATCGAGTTATATTCTTCTATCATCAACCACCCTATAAAACGCTCGCGACTACCACCAGCGACGGTCACTAGCTTGCTCGGCCTCCTCTCTCAACACAAGACCAAAGAGGGCGCAAGAAACGCGCGTGCGCGTGCGCGGCGGCGGCGGCGTATATGGGCAACTGCCAGGCGGCGGAGGCGGCGACGGTGCTGATCCAGCACCCGGGTGGCGGCCGCACGGAGCGCGCGTACTGGGCGCTGTCGGCTGGGGCCGTCATGGCGGCCAACCCGGGCAACTACGTCGCGGCCGTGATCACCTCGCCGCCCACCGCCTCCTCGGGCACCGCGGCGCCCGTGAAGCACCTCAAGCTGCTCCGCCCCGACGACACGCTCATGCTCGGCCGCGTCTACCGTCTCGTCAGCTTCGAAGGTACGTGCGTGTTGCCTGGAGCCTAGCGCCGGCGCGGCTGCGCTTGCTGCGTTGCGTTGCACCTAACGTTTTGCGGCATTTGCTGCGGCCCGTACTTGTCGACCGTGTTAGGCAGGCTGGTAGGTACAGATGAGAACGAGGTGAGATGCTCGCATGCTATTGCTAGCATACGAATAAAGGTGGGATTCCTGCGTGTCGCGTTCGTTAAGTGCCATTGTTGACTAAAACGGTAGGCTAAGTAGCTAGCGCCTTTTTGGATTGTCCGTAATTATATCTCTCTTGCATTTTCTGGACACTGAAAGTTGGTGACTAGGTGCCGTCTCTCTTCCGATTAGTCTCCACTTACTGCCGTCCTTTTTTCCATGTTGCTGTTGCTGCCAAATGAATGAATCTTGCTCCTATGGGTTGTCGTGTGCGACCAGAGGTGCTGAGAGAGTTCGGGTCGAAGCGGCAACTCAAGCTCAGCCGCGTCACGATCAGGGCCAAGGAGGAGGATGCGAAGCCGGCCCATCCTCGCCGCCGGCGTGGCAGCAGCAGCGGCGTCGTGCCCGAGGAATCCCACCGGTCACTCGCAAGGGTACGTTCTTTACCTTCTTGTTACGAAATTTTGTTCACTTGCACGTACACCGAGCCATCCCATCCCAACCCAACTGCCATCTTGCCAAATCTTTCGTGATCTGTCGAGTCGCCATCGAATCATCATCCGACCTTCGCCCCCCATCCTCCTCCTGGCCACCGCCTCTCCTCACGGCAGGTAAACCTGGCCATTTCGGGAGCTTAACTGGCGATTGGCAGTTCGTCAAAATTTCATTCATCATCGACACGGGCACGCGTTCATTCATCGATTTTTTTAAAAATAATCTATTTTTATTCAAAAATCTAGAAATATACGAACGTATTAATGTTTTTTTACAGAAATAACCTACAGCCACCCAACAACCCTCTCGTCTAAGGATCGAGCAGCAAGCAGGCCAATAGCCCAACGATGGTACCATAGGTGCTGTAAACCACCATGTTGCACTTCCACCACTCACTAATCTTGGATTATATTGTTCACTTCTACCATTCACTGATGTTTCAATTATGTTACTTGGATGACGTTGGTTGATCATGTTGTTTTGACCACGTACCTATGAGCAATTGTATACTTGTCACCTAACGGTAGAGCTACTGTCTGCCTGTCGCTCGACCGTCGGGTGATAAGGTCCAGTCACTAACCGTTGGATGATTAGAGTCTATCTCTTTAAAAAAAATTAAAACGCAGTTATATTTCTATATTTTTAAATAAAATAGATTATTTTTAAAAAATAAACCTTTCATTCATCTTACTTGTGTTCCCATCCAACCAGGTCATGCGCCAGTCGGACGAGCCGGAGCCCGCAGGCACGTCCTCCGTGCCAAATCCACCGGAAAGCGACCACGCCGACGCGGCGTCCGAGCCCGGCGACTGCGACCTGGAGGCGCTGCTGCCGCACGGCGTGGTGCTCGGCAGGCGGGTCGCCCGGCAATGGAGGCCCGCGCTGCAGAGCATCGCGGAAGGGTGAGACGATCAGACGCCGACGGTGTGCTTGCAAGCCGAAGTGTCCGTTCCTGTTGGTGAGAAGCTGATCACAGTGTAGTAGTAATTAGGAAATGCAGGGCAGGCAGCTGCGGACTGCTTAATTTACATGGTTACTGGCCGTCTACGTAGTGACAGCGTATGTAAAATAAGTTAGTGCCTTGTGGATATCCTCCATATGCCTGCACATATAGTAGTACTATGGATCGATGGGTCTAACGTGACAGGTTAATATATTGCGCTCTTAAATCGCTATCTTGATCACTCCGACGTGATGATCGCTTGATGTAAGCATCAGAATGGCCCATGTTCTTAACCAAAGGCACACGGTGCTGCCGCCTGCCGCCGATACCGCCCTCTCGCTGGACGGTAGTCACCGCCACCCAAAGCGGATGGCGGGCTTGCTGCCGTCCGACCAGCGGGCGGTCTCATCTGACGGCGGCAGCCGCCACTCGAAGGGTAGATGGCAGGCTTGCGGCTGTCCAGCCAGGGGGCGGCAGTAATTAGGCTGGCTAATTTAGCCAGTTTAATTACCTGCCCTAATTTTTTCGTTTAGTGTTTGTTTGAATTTTTAAATATGTCAATTGAGCTTAAAAATTACGAAAATTTATGTACAGTCCTCTAAGATAACGTACTTCATAGTGTAAGTTTTTTTTAAGAATTTTATCAGTTGTGAATGTTGCTCAAAAAATCATAAAATTTTGATAGTTTTACAAGTTTTTACATATAACAAACGAGTTTAAAAATTACAAAATTTTATGTAAAGTCTCCCGATACAGTAATATTTCACTTTTTTACAATTTTATACATTAGGAATTTGTACAATTAAAAGTAATTACAGTAGTACAAAAAAGACATCACACTGGATGCGATATGGCTCACTCATCTGAACTACTGCTATCTTCTCGTCGCGCTTACCTGTCTGTACGTGCCCTTGTCATCCGTCGCGCATGAGCATGTCCCATTGGGTACGTCAGTCGGACCGGAGGTTGCGTATCGGGTCGAAAGAGGTACGGAGACCGTTTTGTCTCCTCAGTGGCCGACGGTGGTCCAGTAGGCTGAGGTAAGTAGGCTGGGTCCGGTAAGGGTCGAAGTCGTCTAGCTGAGACATGTCGAACTGCGAGCCGCCCGTAATAATATCGTGTACGAAGGACTTTTGAAATCCCCCTTGTGGTGCGAACGAGCCCTTGCCCTGACCGTATGACGTGGCAGCGAAACCAGAGGAGCTCTGCCCACCGAAGTGTCCAAATCCTGGGTATGCCGAGAACGCTGATCTTTGCCCTGCATACGTTGCAAACCCTGGCGCCCTGTACTGCTCTCTAGAAGCATTTGGGAGGCCCATGTCGTCATCGGTGGACTCGTCGTCACCTCTATGTTGAATTGGAGGCTGCAAGATGAAACGATATTAGTCACAACAAATATTTTGGATGTACAATGCGAATCTGATACCTCCGGAATATGCAGCGAAGATGAACGACAGAGAGTGGTAGTCTGTGCAGGTGGTGCGTACGACAAAATGATGCATCTCGACGACAAACTGCGACGGGAGAACGCCATGATGTTAGTGGAACGTCAGGCGTAATAGGGAAAAATGTAGGTTCATACGCAAGTTATCTTCTCATCGGTACGACGCACGGATGATCGGCTGTTAGTACTACAATGCCATGCAGGCTCATTAGATTGCGATAGCCGGCCAGACTCGCTAGGTCGCGATGACCTGGCGGGTGAGCATGATGCCCCCACTCGGTGGCTCATGTGCGCACTGTGATTCGTGGAACGGCCACAGGGTTGGGACGTAGCGCTTGTCCAACGCCCACGGATCCCTCCCCCCGCAGTTTGAACGACGAAGGGTCAGCCGCGTCACCCGTCATCCATGCGTGGTAATGGTGTTTCTTATCGTACGAGTATTCCAGAAGTTCCGGTAAAACCATGCCTACCAGTACATATGACAGACGAAATATTAGTGCGAATATTAATAATTACTTTATAATACAATTTTGCATTAATTATGATTAACTAAATAACAATAATTATGATTACGGGAATAACGTCGAAAGCATGCTATAAAAACTTACATGTCTTTCGAGAGAACTAATTAGCACTGCCGCATGCTCAATGACTTATGCACCATCTTCTCCAAATAATTAGCTACGCACTATTAGTTTTGAGAGTACCTTACAACAAATGGGATAGACGAAATATTAATGCGAATATTCATAATAACAATAACATACTACAAGTCAGTGATTACATGTGTGCGTGAATACTTCACTACTTACCGGCAAGTTGATTACTCATCCAAAAAAAATGACGAGACATTCATTACCGTTGTCCTTAGCACTCACTCATTATTTACTTTGAACTAACAAATTATGGGTACCATATGTACAAAAAAATAGTACAAACTATGTCTAAATTACTACGACATACTTACTTCGTATACAAACTATATTAATCACGACTAACTAAATAACACTAATTGACTACGATTACATGAATAACGTTGAAAGCATACGATAAAAAATTACCTGTCTTTGCAGAGAGAAAAACCAGCACTGCCAATTTTAAGCTATGCACTGGCTTCTCGAACTAATGAGCTACACACTCTCAATTTTCAGCAACGACCGCGACAATGATCTTCTGTGATGAGCGATGGGACACTGCCTGCTCGAACTAATGAGCTATGCACTGGCTAGAGGTGCATATTTATGCCCGAATGAAAGGATCCATTATCATTAGCAGCGCTTCGGGTGAGGGGGGACGTCATCGTAACAATGACAAATGTGCAAACGAGGGAGCGAACGAGGGGGACGATACTCAAATAATGACATTAGTACGAACGAGAGAGCGCGAGAGGGGCACATACAAAGAGAGTGACAATTGTGCGAATCGGATAACAACAAATAATATATACGACGATTGCCTGACACATGACACTTCAAAACATGTGTGACGATAGTTATATTCATGATTAAGTTAACCCGAATAAACATAGAAAATTCGGATCATATAAAATTTCTAAAAATTTACATAATAACTATTATTGTATCGGGAGGCTTCACATAAAATTTCGTAATTTTTAGAGCTCATTTGCTATATGTAAAAACTCATAAAACTATCAAAATTATGTGAATGTTTGAGCAATATTCATAACTGATAAAATTATCAAAAAATTACACTATGAAGTACGTTGTCTCAGAGGACTGTACATAAATTTTTGTAATTTTTTGAGCTCATTTGATATATTAAAAAAATTCAAACAAACACGAAACGAAAAAATTAGGGCAGGTAATTAGGCCGGCTAATTTACCGCCCCATGGCTGGACGGCAGGCCTGCCGTCTGCCCTCCGGGCGGCAAGCTACCTGTCGTCCAGTGAGAGGGCGGCAGGCCCTTCGCGTGTCACCTCGCGGAGCTGCCGCCTAGCCCCCGGAGGTAAAAATGATATTTTTATCAATACACTTGGCGTACTGCTATTTTTGTAAATATAATACGAAACAATGTCAAAAGTGGTTTTAACTCTCTTATATAATGTAAGTACAGTACACGTATAGTTGATACATACATGTGACTAGAATGAACAAGGTCATGCACGGCGTTTCTGTACAGAACCGATCGAGATTTCCATCTTTGAGCTCTGGTTTATGAATGCCAAATAGTCTGCCAGTTGGCACGTCAGGCGTCCAAGCACTGACCGCTTGAGCTCAAGAATTAATAACGGTCCTGCATGTCATTGTCCGCGAACCACTCGAGCTTTGGTGCTTTGCATGCCCTTGTTTCAGGAATCAGGAAGCTTAATTTACTCCCGGGCATAGCGCGGCTCGTGTTGGCATCCGAATGGCGCCGGTCCGAGCAGTGGGCTCGCACGCATGCACGTGAACCTAGACTTTCCCTCGACGAACCGGCGAGCAAGCACGTGCACTCGTGCAACGCGGGCTTTGGCTGTGGCTGGAGGGCAGCGATACACAGGCAACGCAGCAACGATGCGCACGGAGATCGCCTCAGGAGAATCAAATCTCTCGCTGGTCTCTGGAGCGAGCTCTGGGAAAACCATTGGAGGGAGGGTGCTCAGGGTTTCGTCAGTCTTTTAGAGGATGGAATGGATGGATGCGTGTGGGAGATGGGTTGGACTGACCTGACCTGACCTGACCTGACTCGAGGGGGTATGACCGTGCGATCTGATTACCCTCAGCTGCAGCTAGTATCTGGCTCACCATAGCACGCGTGTAGCGCAGGCTCGAGCCTTTTGCGACAAGAAAAGTGCCTGCAGAGTGCAGGATCCTAGCTGGTAGATGGATAAATAGATATAAGTGTGTTTTTTGGGACTCTTAGCTCTATCCCGAGTATTAGTGTGAATAAATTGAATATTGATAAATTAATAAGTTATTTTGAAAAATCTGTCTCGATAAGTCGCTTCAAAATATTGATAAAAAAACATCCTAATTATTTGTTCGAAGAAAATTACAAGTTATAAATCATAGGATAAAAGAAGGGGCCATAGCTGGCGAAGGCAAAATTCCTGGGGCACACACGAGCGTTGGCAAAAGATTCTCCTGTAGCCTGACGGTTCTCCCGCACGTCCAGACTGGTGGTACTACTACTAGCTGCTGGTAGGATCGATTTATTTTCCTATGGGCATTGCTGTGTGCGATTTACCATAGTCGGTCTAGAGCAGGCGGTCAGTTTGATCGCTGATCGGTAGTAAGAAAAATGCTGTATCTTGATTAATGCAACGAAATGATGAATGAATAGATAGCCATGCGTTGCCTTAACCGTACGTGTTGTTCGTGTGTAAGAAGTGGATCGTTGCGCTGTCTTGCAGCCAAGAATAGCACTAGCCCATAGCTAGCTCGACCCTGCCCCTCCAAATTAGCCTCCTCTTTCGTCAACCCTGGGGCAACCCCTCCTCCCCTTCTCGTCCTCCGAACCATTTTTTTTTTTGCCGCAGGAAGGAAGGATGAGCTACTACAATCCTCACGCCCATGTCGGCGTCCCTCCGCCGCAAGGTGAGACGTGCCAATCATCATTAAGAGTTGTCGCCGAAACTGGTGTCAATTTTATTATTACGTTCTTTTCGGGATGTTGTGTGTGATTTGTGATGGATTAGGGTACCCGGTGGACGCGTGCGGGAGGGGCGGCGTCGACGAGCACCACCACCAGTACCCGCCGCCGATGGCGTACCCGGCGCATCCGTACGCGCAGCCGTATGGATACGCGCCGCCGCCGATGTACCCGCCGCCGTACGCGCAGCCGCCGCCGCCTCCTCCGCATAGGAACGAGGGCCCGTCCTTCGCGCAAGGATGGTACGTCCGTACTACGTGCAGCATCACCTCACGGTTATTGGCTTCGCCATCGTCTATATGGTCAGGATTTAGGATCGATGGACAACGTCGAAACCGTGATCAGAACTTCAGAATCTGATGGTCTAAATTTAAGGATAAGAAAGGTCAGAACACGAATGGTAGCTAGGCTTGTTCACTTTGCATTGCAGGCCACAGAAAAAGACAGAAACAAACAACGGCCATCATGCTGTTGAGGCATCGACACGTCCCAAGCTGTCATACATAGACCATACGTGCAAGCAAAACGACCCGAATGCCTACCAAATAGACGACATTAATTAGCAACGTGTCCTGATCAACATACGTACTAATGCGAATGCCGATTGTTATCTAGTCGTACTGGAATAATGGGCAACATGCTTTTCTCCTGCTCATATGTCCGGGTTTTTTTTTTGTTTTTTTAGCTTTGATTTCTTCCTATTGTTATCAAGTCGTACTGGATTAATGAGCAACATGCTTTTCTCCTGCTCATAGGTCCGGTTCTTTTTACCTTTTTTATCTTTCGGCTTTGCTTTCTTCGAAAGCCGAAATAAACAGAATAACCTTTCAAATGATTTTTGAAGTTAAAATTATGTATGCCGTCAACATCAGCGACTTCGTTGTTGTCTCATAAAGCGAGTTAAAAGCCAATAGTTATAGCCATAAACAATCAACCGTAGATCAATGAACAGGGCGTAATACTAACACTATTCTATTGATTTTTCTTTCGTATGGCCAGCCTCGCAGCCCTTTGTTGCTGCTGCCTGCTGGACGCATGCTTCTAATGGAGTGCAACCAAATGCTATCTTTTCTCGTGGTGTGCCAGACCGCCTGTGAGTGAATCTACAGGGGGAGTGGAGGACCGGACCCCTATCACCTTACAGTTGATCCCCTCAGAGTTATGGGCTACAATTTCGTGCATGTAAATTTGGCAATGTAATTATACGTAAATGCACACTCCATCTGGTTCAAATGATCGGAACTACACAACGCTGTTGCTGTAAATATTCTGTCTGTTCATGGTTCACCCCGCAATGGTACCCAGAAAAATGGTTCTTTCCATCAGATGTCGCACTTGTATCTGCAAAGATGGTTGCCATTGTCGTATATTCCATTTGCAAATGCCATCCTTAATTAATTTGCTCTCCAGACAAGAGCGATTAGTAACAGAAAGACATAGATAGGATGGCAGATTGATAGTGACAAATTGATAAATGAGCATGCAGAACTGGAGAGCAGAGAATGAAAACGCGAGAGGAGACGAACAAGGGCAGGAAGAGATTGGGCCATGGAAGGGAGAAGCCCATTCGTGTTTCCGTTTGTCCTCGCCACGGCCCATTTATCCGAACGGGCTTCCGAATCGCCAAACCAACCCCCAAAGCGCCCAATTGGGCCTTCGAACATCTCATCCGTCCATGCACTCGAACGCCCCTCTCAACCGCACGATCGAACCCTGGAACCCTCGATACCCCTCGCCTACATAGGGTTTCGTCCCGCGCGCAACCAGCCCCGACGCTCAAAACCCACCCGAGGCAGCGCCGCCACTCCCACTCCACCAGAAACAGGAGCGGCAGCCATGGCGGTCGGCAAGAACAAGCGCATCTCCAAGGGGAAGAAGGGCGGGAAGAAGAAGATGTGAGCGCCCCCACCACCCCTCCTCTCTTCCGTTGCGAGATCCAAGATTCGTCCATTTCTTGTCTTTCTTTTTGCGTTTGTGTGCTGATGCGGTTCTGGGTTTCTTGGTGTTTTTGCAGCGTCGATCCGTTTGCCAAGAAGGATTGGTATGACATCAAGGCCCCGTCGGTTTTCAGCGTGCGCAACGTCGGGAAGACGCTCGTGTCCAGGACACAGGGTACAAGGGTATGTCCTCTTCTTGCTCGCCTCCGCGGAACTTCTCTGATTTGTTTTGTGTTAGGGATGCGCCGTTTAGTCGTTTCTTTGTGCACATAGGCATGTAGATTGTGATGCGGTCGGTTCGACATGTGATGAATTCGACCAGTTAGTAGTATATTTATTGTGCTTGTGTGGTGTGCTTATACATGAGGGCAGTATATGAAAGGATTGATCTATGCATGGTGTATAAAGGGCTAAGAGAACAAGCGAAGGAATGATGCAGTAGCATTTTAATGCCATCATTTTAGATTAGACATGGCTCTTGTTCTGCACTCCTGATAAAGTGATGGTAGATGACTGTAGAAATGCGCTGGTTGTATAGAATGAATCAATCTTGTTCTTAGGTTGTCCGGTTGTAGACCACAGTTGTTTTTCCTAATCAAAGTATTCAAATATTATTGTTTGATCCCAAGAGGTTCTCTTTTTATGCTATAATCCAATTGTGCTTCTAGTTTCACTATTTATAGCACGAAATGTGTCTTGGGCCTTATAGTATTTAATTCCTGCTGATTATGCTTTGTTTAGTTCCTTTTTTTTTTGCAGTAATGCATACTCTTCTAATAGAGAATCAACACTGAAAGAGTATATTCTTGTCCTTGATTCCTGCATTGCAAAGGTTATAGACTTTTGTCACTAGGGTTGCAACTGCGATGTATAGGGATAGATATGTAGCTGTGGACCTATCACTGAAGTTTATCGCACTTGACGTGTAGGCCTCCTTTTTCCTTTTTAGATTTATCAGGTCTTGCAATCTTTATTCAGTCTGTACTCTGTAGCTGTATCAGTGCTTATGGTATTATTTGCTGATTCTATGGTATTATTTGCTGATCCTCTGTACTTTTTTTGTTTTAGATTGCTTCTGACGGTCTTAAGCACAGAGTTTTTGAGGTATCCTTAGCTGATCTTCAGAATGATGAGGATCAGGCTTACAGGAAGATCAGACTTCGTGCAGAGGACGTGCAAGGGAAGAATGTGCTCACAAACTTCTGGGTAATGATCTCTTCTTCATTGCACACAATTACTGCTGTTAGGTCACATTTACGGTGTTAACCAGTTCTACCTCATGATAGGGCATGGATTTCACCACTGACAAGCTCAGGTCCTTGGTGAGGAAGTGGCAGACACTTATCGAGGCACATGTGGATGTTAAGACCACTGATAACTACATGCTCCGTCTGTTCTGCATTGGCTTCACCAAGAGACGCCCCAACCAAGTGAAGCGCACTTGCTACGCTCAAGCCAGCCAAATCAGACAGGTAAATTAGTTTACTCTTTGCTCTTATAATCGTTGTATGCCACAATTATGGTGCTGCTTCTTTACTATATTAGTTTTGTATTCTGTGTAGATTCGTCGCAAGATGGTTGAGATTATGGCCAACCAGGCTTCAACCTGTGACTTGAAAGAGCTGGTATCAAAGTTCATTCCTGAGGTCATTGGCAAGGAGGTTGAGAAGGCGACATCAAGCATTTTCCCCCTCCAGAATGTGTTCATCCGCAAGGTGAAGATCCTGAAGGCCCCAAAATTCGACCTGGGGAAGCTCATGGAGGTAATTGTCACATAAGCAGATTGGCTACGCCTTATTATTGAGCTTACTTGATGTGAGCTGGCTTTCTTATGTGGCTTGTGGCTCATTCCAGGTGCACGGTGACTACAAGGAGGATGTTGGTGTGAAGATGGAGAGGCCTGCTGAAGGAGATGAGGCCATGGCAGGGCAGGAGGTTGTTGCTGCCGAGTAGAGACAGTGTCTTACCACTTATTTTGCTGCTGTATGTTTTAGAAAATATATGTACCACCTATCTTTTAGGTGGGGCTGGTGGGTGTCATGAACTTCCTAGTCAGTTTTGATGGCTGATTTCCTGAATATTGCACTTGATGTCGGATGAAAAATGAAGAATGTTTCCAAGGCAAAATGCTATGTTTTTGTTTGTTCTGGATAGCAGTTGGTTTAAACTACGTGTTGAGTTAATTCGGTCATCAGCATGATCTTGTTTGGTTGTCTGAGGATATGTTCTGGTGGCGTGAGGTTTCTTGGCCATGTTCCAATGGAGCTCCCATTTTTTGTCTGATCGCATCAGGTTACATCTTCTTGAAAAGCTAGCTGTAGTCAGAGTTAGGGATGGCAATTGGGCAGGCGGTACGGGTAGTGCTCGCCCATACCCGCATCTCCCGACCTGTTTTACGCCCACGGGTATACTGCGAAGGACCACGGGTAAAAACTCGCCCATACCTGTCGCCTGTGGTACCGTCGCCCATGGCATACTGCTTCCGCGAACCGAGTACAACACATTTAAACATCACCAATACATCATAAATTCACACATTCAACAACTTCAATACATTATAAATTCACACATAAATTCACACATTCCCACCGCTGAGTTCACAGCTTCCTTTCACACCTTGTGCGTCAACCTGCTCAGAGATAAGAAACTATTAATTTGTGCATATCAAGTCAGGTAGCTGTGATTTGATGAGAAAATTCCTAACCTTTGCACCACCAACAACCTGGAAGATGGAGAGTACTAGCCTTCAAAGGCTTCAATTGTCACGACAAAGAACTTGAATGATGCTTTTCAATATGAGACCATTCCTCTAGATGCGACATCCGATGGTGTCAAACAAGCATTTAGATACATAAGCTATACAAGGTTAGCGAAATTTGAAAGGCTAAAAATCCTAGTGAAAACAAAGATGAGCAGTTAAAACAAGATATATCCATGCTATTGATCACAAATCACAGTCACATATCCATGCTATTGAATCACAAATCACCAGGACCGGAGGAGGTGGTGGATCTTGAGGACTCAAGGGGGTGGGCGGCATGGATCTCGAGAACGGGTGGCGGCGGGATCTCGACGATGGGGTGGCGGCGGTCGGATCGAAACCCCAGAGGCGAGGACCAGATCGGGCGGGATCTTACGGACGGAGGAGGAGGAGGGCTCTCGCTCACCATGGGAGGCGGATTCGAGGGCTCGAGTAGTCGCTAGATCGCCGTCGAGTAGTCCTTCTTCCGCTCCAATCCCCAAAAATCACAAAATCCCAAAACAACTCCACCATCAACGGATCGAAACCCCAGAGGCGAGGACCAGATCGGGAGGATCTTACGGATCGGAGGAGAGGGCTCGCCTGCTCGCCATGGGAGGCGGATTCGAGCTCAGTAGTCGCTAGGTTCGGCCTCCCTACTGGCCTGGGTCTGGCCGAGAGCCGAGACGGACATGAGACTCACCGACCGGGACGAGGCGAGGGACAAGGCGGCGAGACGAGGGATGAGGCGGCGAGACGAGGGACGAGGCGAGGGCGAGGGACGAGGAGACGAGGGACGAGGAATGACCGAATGAAGTTAGGCGGTTGGGGAGTGGGGAGTCGGGGTGAGGCCGGGAGTGGGAGTCGGGGCACCGGCGATGGTGTAATTTTGTAAGGATGAGTTAGGGTTTTCATTTCGCGCGAGGCGGCAGGTAGAGCTAACCTATACCCGTGCCGATTTACCGATGGCGAGATTTTCCCCATTTTCATACCCGTGGGTAAAGAATGCATCCCATACCCGGCTCCATTAGGTATTTACCCACGGTACAGGTAAACGGCACAATTGCCATCCCTAGTCAGAGTCGCATTAGTGCCATGTTCCTGCACCTCAAGAGGGCTGAGATCTTGCAGCTTACCTATAATTTTCTTAGCTGCACTCGCATATGGAAGCAAGGGTGGGTAGAGCAAGTCCTAACCTTTATCAAGCTTTTCTTGAAATCATTTTATTTACGGTTTGGAAATTAAGCTTTTCTTGAAATTGATAACTTGATTTAATACCATTTTATTTACAGTTTGGAAGTGTTTTTGGAATAAGCTAACGAGTTAAGTTGAGCCAAAGCGAAATCCAATTTCATTCGAAATTAGAATGAAATTACTCATTTTAATATTTAACTAATTAATGAGTGTAATTACAATAATTTTGAGCTGAGCCAACAAGCTCTAAGCTTTTTCCCACCGCTATATGGAAGTAATTGGGTTAGGTACTATATGTGGGTACATCCAGCATCTAAAAAAAATTAAGGTAATGCACATCACTTTTATTTTTGCCACTTCAAGTGAGAACAAAATTGGTAAGGACGGAGAGATGAGAGCACCCTGACAAAAGATACAAATTTCTACAAGAAAACCTGCTATGTGGCTATGGGTTCCTAATGCAGCATGATGGGGAGTTGCTCGGAGAAGTCCTGAATCGGTGATAATTCTCGGAGTTCGTATGCTGCCTGGAAGCAGTCGGCTGCCTCAAGCAGTGATCCTTCAGATTTCAAGACAAGTCCAAGCCCCAACCAGGCTTGATGGCTAGTAGGCTCTAAGCGGAGGGCGTTGCGCAGGAAAGTTCTTGCAATCGACAATGATTTCTCTCCAAGATTTCTTAGAATCCCGGCCATAGAAACCATGCTAGGGACATAATCTGGATTGATGGAGAGGG
Organism: Bonia amplexicaulis; assembly: GCA_036346245.1. NCBI lineage: Eukaryota > Viridiplantae > Streptophyta > Magnoliopsida > Poales > Poaceae > Bonia > Bonia amplexicaulis. Next base: position 16,679,986 of record CM070752.1, on the reverse strand, counting down.
AGAATGAGAATGCCGTCAGGGCTTCTTTGTGCAAGGCTTGAGCCTCCAATAGAAGGCCTGCAATGGTACCAGTCATATTAGCAGTTCTGACAATTATAAGCCATGGAATGAACAATAGCAAGCATAGCGGTTGATCGATAATGCACCGGTAGTTACCTGCAAAATTGGCAAACTACAAGTCTACAACAATACTGACCACGGCAAAAGCTGAAGATGTTCGCATATAAATCCAACGCATTTTGAAGTTCTTAATTTTGCACAGAAATGGTTTACTAGTTTGATCATGGAATCAGCTTTCAACATAAGTCTGACAAAAACAAATACCAGTGCCATCAATAGGCATGTAACATGTAAATCTGATGGCAGCTGACAAAAAATTGGTGTTCATAGTTTGATAGATTGAAGCCTGTGTATTGGTACCTAGTGATGTACTTTTGGTAAAACTTCATCTGTGTCATGAGGTTCTTTTGGAGGCTGGTAAGGTTTAGATGTTAAACTAGTGTTGAATAGGTGTTAGATGTTTGCGATCTTTGTTGGACTTGGCAGTCATTTCCTGTTTACTGTTGCCAAAGCTGGTAAATCCAGCAAGTTGGTTGCCTCTGGTCGGATGTGAGAAATTCAAAGCTTTCTAATAAAGACAGGGTAAAGCCTTTTGTCTAAAAAATAGGCTTGTAACTTATTACATCGATGATAAGCATCAGTAAAATAATAACAGACAAAACAATTGATGCCAAAATCTAACCTCTGACATGCCAGCACTTAGGAGAAAAGAAATTGATGGATTTGACTTTGTCAAGACAGATGTTTGAGTCGTGCCATGCTTCAAGCTTTGTGTATATTGATGCCAAATCTAACCATGCTTCCATCTCTAACTTCTGTAGGGATTTAAACTGTGAAGGCCAAGTGGATATTGAAAAACAAGAAGCATAACATAATCATGAGTCTCAAAAAGAAGTTGAAGGGGCCGTACCTTGTCATAAGGGGTCAATTTCCAGACTTCCTTCTTTGCTTGAATGATTGCAAGCAAAACCCTATAAGATTCCACTGCAGACTTGAATTGTCCACGGGAGGCCTGAATTTGTGCTTTTAGCTTCAAAACACCCATCTGATCCTCTTTCTCAGCCTCATCTATTGCAATCTCCGCTACTGCTTCGGCTTCTTGTATATTCTGTTGTGCAGACAACACAAGAACTAACAATTTCCAGGCACTAACTGAACTCCCTGTCACCATCTCAAGGCATTCCGTTGCACTTTCAACAGCTGCATTCAGTTTACGCTGCATTGCATTTTCCCAAGCAAGGCTATACATTATTTCAGGATTATACTTTGCCATTGCAGCAGCATCCTGCAGCAGCCTGAGTGCATCATCTTGTAATCTCAATTTTTCTGAGTGAGAAGTGGAGGACCTAGCAAAAGGTCCATAACAAACACCAAGAAAATGGTTTACAACACTGATAAAATGCATATCATGACTTTCGAAAGACTTCATGGCTTTATTTGCAAATTTTATTCCTTCAGAAGCATGCTTAGGATTCTTACAGCACAGTTTGGCTCCTAAAAGAAGAGATGGGATATGAGGTTTTCCCTTCCATTCTAATACACGAAAACCATTCCTTATAATGTTTAAGGCACTATCATCCATGCCAGCTGCACTATAGCAAAGTGCAAGAGTATACCATCTTTCTGATCTGCTATAGGTTCCAGGCCACAACATTTCTAGATGGCTGGCCAAGACTTCATAATGCCCTGATAATGACAGTGCATACATTAAATGGTTCACAAGGTCAGGATCCCACTCTATTTCTTGGAGGGCTAGCTTTCTTGTAAGTATGAGCAACAACAAAATTGCTTCCTCCATGTTGTTCCCAGGGCTTACCAGATTCTGTGGTTGATTGAATTCTTGAGGAAACTTCACTTCAACACCACAATACAACAGAGTCACTGCTAAGTCTTTTTGTAAATTGGCAGACCTTTGAGAATCCAAATTCCATGGCTTTGCAAGAGCTCTCCGATATGCAATGATAGCCTCCTCAAAACAACCACTTCTCATCCATAGCTTAGGAAGATATTCTAGTGCTGAGTGGAACATCTCTATCAGCTTACACTCTTCAGAAGTACCTTCAGGAACACCATATGGCCATGCAGACTCTACAATGTCTACGATGATTCTGCATTCTTCTGCAGCATCTGCCATGTCAAGATAATGTAAGTCTACATGAAATTCGGATTGGATGTGACAGAGCTCTTCCAGATGCAGAAATTATCAATACAAAGATAACCCCTTTTTAATTGAGGCATATGTGTATTCACTTGTATCATGTACACAGAAATAGCACAACACTTTGGTTTTGTCCAATACATATGTTTCTGTTTCAGTTTAATCTTAAAAAACTAGGAAACTAAGCCCATGTACATTAGAACAGTATTTTTGAAAAGCTTCTGGAGCTACTATCCAAATTTCAGATGACGATGCTTAAGTCTAAAACAAGCGAACACAGAGAAAAATCCAGTTAATACCTGCCACTCTACCAAGACCTTCCAAAGACTTTGCTTTAAGCAATATGGCCTCTATAAGCAAACTTACAGAATGCATTGACATATGCATTAGCATCCCATTCACTTGTGAGGCTTTCCTTCTTGAGGAACGTGGAGGTCCTCTAGGCTTGACACTTTCAGCAATAGCACTGGTCATTCGCGGTTTCAGGCTTCTTATATCAATTCCCTGAAGAACTTGCAATGCTGCATCAAAGTTTCCTCTCTGATGTTCCAGTCTACCCAGCAATGCCCGGGCCTCCTGTTACGTAACCAAATAAATCTAACAGTGAGCAAATCAGTAAAATGGCCTATCTTCCTTGAAGAGAGAAGGGTTCAACCAAACCTCGTAATTTAGCAAAAGGGTCTCTCTTAGGTCTGATTCCACTTCATATACTTGGCTATCATCAGGTGTCGCTTCTCGACTTCCTATCCTCAAAGAAGAACCATTTGCTGAGAAATCCCGTGTTGCAAGAGATTCTGGCGATCGAGGCAGCTCTTCAAACTTGGATTGGTCCCCGCTGCAAGTGCATAACATAATCGCAGACATTTTCTGCTGCTCGAATAATTTCACTTAATTTATATAAACAATGTAAGCCCTGTCTCTCTTAGGATCTTCCCTTGGGGCCAATGGTATTAACCATTCATCAAGTAGATTACAGAACCTGGCAAGACAAAATGGAAGGTGTTCAGTGCACAGTTTAACAATCTTACACTAACTAAGCAAATAATTCACATAAGTAAACATATAGTTATGTTAGTAACAAATGATATTAGCACATAAAGACAAGGTATATATAAACAACCAAACACCGCTACCAAATCTAAGAGCGAGGGCAGGCTTAGCAGTTCCCTGGTAGGCTAGTACTAAACATTAAAATAACATCCGAACAATATTTTTCTCAAGTAACTTTGATGTCTCAGATAAAATAAGCAACTGTACGGTTTAATGCTAACAACTTGTTGAAGCTAATAGTAAGGCTGGTCGAAAGTTTCAGGCATAAAACAATAATACATAACTGGATATAATATACCAAACAGGTGAACACCAAGGAGATTTCCTACTAAAGCAGCCAAGGTAAGTTTGAAACACACATGCTTCAGGAAGACAATGGCCAATGTGATCTCGCCCTAAGATCTCAAGTCCAAAACCTCATGTCCTACATATATCATCATCTTCAGCAAGAAACATAGCAACACCAATTCCTACTCGCAACTGCAGCATCGACTAAGCAGTAATACATTGGTTGCCCAAGTTCCAATCAACCTTACCACAGAAGGCAACCCCCTCACAAACAAGATATCCACAAACAATTGCATGGCACCAAAAATCTACTGTTCCTGCTTCAGGAAACAGCACACGAAACCAGAATTCTGGCATTCTTCCCAAATTCCAAAGAAAGGCAGGCAGGATTCTGTAACAGGATTGATCTCGAAACCTCACTGCTTAGATAGGAAGACAACTAACATAGTAGTACCAGCAAAGCTACAGCCCACAGCCAAATTAAGCCAGTAGAAACACTAACACCAAATTAAATTACCAACTGAAGCCACAAAATACAGAGAACATCATGCCCGTCCTTAGTCACCTAGTTCATGAAACAACTAATTCTCACATGCAACCTATGTATTCACCACCGACTGAAACAATGCACCACGAACAATGCTTCAGCCAAGAAAACCACCTGGGAGAAAGAAACTCAAGAAGGCACTACTAATCCCAACACTATCACACACCATAAACGACCCCCCCACCCGCACACCGTAGAAGACAAGAAACGGTGACAAAAACCCACCTCGACAGCACCCCACAACGAATCAAGAAACGGAGCCGTCGAGGTGGCGCATCAAGCAGGTGGCGCGGGTAGAACGGAACAAGCTCGCACCAGTAGAGATACAGACGAAGAAGAAGAAGGAGAGGTGGTCCGTACTGGAGTGGGCGTGGCGGGAAAGATCCCAAATCTCGCAGCCAGTTGGAGCCGAGAGCACAGACGAATGGGGGGATTAGAGAATGATGGGGACGTGAGAGGATCAGAGGAGGTCTCTTGTGCTGCGCTGCGCTGCATCGAGAGGAGAGCTCTGTCCCAGGAAGGCAAGGGAAGGGAAGGGACGTGTACTTTTCTTCTTCCTTTTCTTTTTTACTATTTTGCCCCCATGCTTTTCTCTTGAGTTACACGTCAGGATTTTTTTTAAACAATACATTTTTACTAATATTACATAAATATATCTTCACTTAAAAATTATATAAATAATATTCTGTCCCATTTGAATCTAGGATAGAGCTCTGCTGTCAAATGAATAGATGATAGAGTGTCACATGGATGCCACAATATTTGTCGTTATTTCAATTGGCATTTCAATTGGCAACAGAGAGAGGAATCGTCAATTAAAATAACGACAGAAATCCTGTAGCTTCAATCATCATTTCACATGGTGACAATTCTATGTAGAGTCCTACATGTCAGTTAGTTGAATTGACAATAAAAGCTATGTCATGTTTATCGTTGGTTCAATTGGCGATAGGTATTATGTCGTCAATTTATTTAGCGACAGAGACATGCTCACCGGCATGCGGGATTTCATGTAAGATTGTCATAATTTCAAATGACGGCAGACATTATTTGTATAATTTTTAGCGATAATATATTTTTTAGTGTTAATAAAAATATTGTTTTAAAAAATCTACACGTCAGTACACCAGCCTGGCATGTCCTCCAAAGTCCAAGCTGACTGTTCGAGGTACAACTATACTGGTAGCAGTCTGTTGCAAAATGCAGAATTTTACTGAGAAATTTAGGTAAAAGCTGTGTAAATCTTGGTTTTGTTGATTGGAAATTTCTCGTACGTTTCCAAACGGGGTTTACGAAAAACGATTGCAAGGGCTTACCAAAAACGATTGCAAACATTTGGATCTAGGATTTTCACAGTACCAAACCCTACATCTAATTTCAGCGAAATCCCCACGTTGCAAATGTGGTTTAATTTAATGTGCTATATCATTTTTATTCTGAATTTGGAGTTCTGCTCAGGCCAGATACAAAAAGTTTGGTAGCTTTACTAATGAATCGGATCGAAGGACAAACATATTTTTATTCGCCTCCTTTGTGCGCTGCTGCCATGGGAGAAAGAAGTGGAGAGCAGGTGGCCTGCTTTATTGACAAAAGAGAGGAAAGAAGCTGGGCATGCCAGTCCAGTTTGCCATGATTCCAGCTCTAAGAAGTAGGACGGCTATACTTTGGCATTTTGGATCCCCTCCAGATTTGACTCCCTGCTGCCGCTCACTGGAATCGAATCTCAATCTAGAACTGTTCACGTAGTCGTGTAGTATTTTTTTTTAAAAAAAATGCCCGCCAAACACTGTTTTAACAAAAATAGTCCTCTTCCTGAGCTCGGAGGGTGCGACAAATGATATCTGCCTCTTGCCACGCCCCCTTCCTCGGCAGGATGAGATAGGCGTGATAGGCTGGATGGGTGAGCACAGCAGACCTGCGGAGGGTGCGGCACAGCAGGGCTACCGAGCCAGAGTGACTCGGCAGCTCTGCTGCTTGGCCTCCATGGTTTAGGCTTGTGTATTTGCACTACGGGGTTGTTACACGGATATTTAAGTAGGCTAAACTTGATAAAACTTGGAAAAAATCTAGAGTAAAATATGATTTACTCTTAAGTCTAACAAGTAATCAGGGAGAGAAAAGTAGGTTATACAAACAAAATATCTAGATACATTACTAAAAAAGTAGAAATAGACCATGTGTAACATGACATAGCACTTTGCAAGAAATGTGTGAATTACAATAGCCCTAGGGCGAAAATGTAGAACCTATGACACTAACATGGCATGGCAGTCATCCGAGCAGCGTGGATGTGGCTGGTTGTCGCAGTAGTGGCAGGCGCAATTGCAGCTCGTGTTGACGCAGTAGCAATACGAGTGTTAGTCGTAGCTGTGGTGCACGACCTCCTCGTTGTGATGCGGCACCAATTACCATTGCTACTTTGATTTGTAATTCCAAGGCACAATCTGAAGTTACATTTCGGTGTGGCACTGTTTTGCAACAAGGAGTTACAACCAAGCGAGAGGAGAGGGAGGCCGGTTGTGGGAGAGAAAAGAAAATCTTAGTTTATGCGGATACTTATGTGATTCCTCCTTTGCGCAATACAAACAAGACAATAGTGCATGAAATTGACGGTGTGGATGGCGAAGAGAGAAAGCTAGTTCGGTTTAAGATGACACAAGATCAATCAAGTTTTGGTGCTTGAAGTTTTGTCTATGAAGTTCATGAAACTTTTGACACCAATTCTAAGATTTCTAATGCGCACAAAATACATATTTGGAAATCTTATGAAGTTTGCTTTCCAACGGATCAACAGAGCTTGATTTAGAGCTCCTACACAAAGTTATGGTAATTTCATTGGATGTTGCACGGGTTATTCGAAGAGACGTGTGAGAGTTACCAAATATAAAAAGTTTGTGTATTACAAGACAAGTGTGCGTAATATACGGCCACACCATGATTTTCCAAAGGTCGAGAATGTTCCCTTTTCATGTTACAATCGGATTTGGAAGCCCCCAAACCAGGAAAGCAAAGACATGATTTGAATTCAATTCAGACTCGGTTCAGAACAACTAGTAAGACCAACATTAAAACGGGCATAACTTTCACAAACGGAGTCCGATTTGAGTGTTCTTAGAATCGTTCGAAAGCTAAATTGAAACCCCATACAATGTATGAGGTGCCAATCTCAAAAACATCATGGTCACATCACAATTTTAGAAACAAATCGATGGTCATAGTTTAGGTATTTCCTTTTTAGTTCGTATTGGAGTCTAATTTTATTCTAAGTCTTAGGAAGGCTATATAAACCCATGTACATGTCCCTTAGGAGGCCAGAAGTTAGATTATCTATGATATATTTTAATTTTGAATAAAATTCAGAAAAGCCAATGTTGGCACCACGTTTTGCGTAGGAGTTGAGTTGATTTGAGCGATTGTTGCGAGAGAAGAGAGATAGATATTAGGGTTTGTGAGTTTCAGCAAGAGACAAAGAGAGTTTGCTACACAAGTTGGGAATACTTTGTTCTCAGATTGTGCCGAGAGTTCTCTTGCAATTCGATCATATCATTTCGCTTTACAAGGCTTCGTGGGTGGTACCGTGAAACATCGGGTTATTCGTGCATCAATTGGAGTTCACCGTCAGTTGGTTCGTATCACATTGTTCCTCTCCCTGACCCTCTATCTGCGGAGCTCATCGTTGTTGACCATCTCAGTCTGGAGCTTCTCCTGTAACTCCTCTAGGCAGATGTGCAGTTTTATAGGTGTAAAACTCGGCAGGTATTGGATACAATGGATACACCTACTTGATGAAGTTGCAATCCGTTGTCTGTAAGCAAGACGAGTTTAGTACAAAGCTTCTAGCCCTACTCGATCAAGGCTCGAGGGGTTGGGATCTAGGGGAACGTAGATGCTCGTGTCTTCGAGGTAAGGATTACGGCCTCGAAACCTAGCCGTGCCCACTGTCCCCTCCCATGCCTTGAGCTTCTAGCCCTATCCGCCATGCTTTTGTTGGAGTAGTACGATTCTCTGTAAGACAAAAAAAGGATGTTTGAGTTTCCATACAAAATTTGCATTAAAAGTTACATAAAAGAACGTGGCAACATTAGGACTAAACTTAAAATGCACATACTTTGCATTCCCTCAAATGACCCTCGAACTTCTACTTCACGTCGTCCATGGCCTAAGCAACGTACGAATGAGACTTCACTATTTTCTACTCCACGAATGCCTGCATGATTTCTGAGAGTTGCCTCGCTTTATCCATATGCTTATTCATAATCATGGCTCTGTTAATGAAGTAGCCGACGGTGTGGTTACAACTCTCATATATGATTGAAGTGATCGCGAGGGAACGCACACTTCTCTTTTAAAATCTATTTGAGCTATTTGGCTAAACACAAGTATATAATACGGAAGCTCAAATCAAATTGGTTTAGCACAAATAAAGTCTAAATCAACTAAGTTCACTTAAGTGCACCAACAATTCTAGGTTAGGTCAAGGTTTGCACTCCTAGGATAATAAGCAATCAATTTAATTCTATTAATATAGATTGAGCACAAGGAAACAAACCACAAATGACACGGTTTCCTTTTACCGTGGTGTTCGGAGACTTGCCGATCTCCCTAGTCCACATTGAGATTAGCTCCACGAATTAAACCTTCCACCACAAATCCACTAGTGGTAGCTCTTTCCCGTTCCGGGTAGGTGAGCTCCAACCTTCACAATTTTGCCGGGTCTTCTCACAACCTTCTTGAGAAGATCACCGCGCATGACGCCTCCAACGCCGCCTAGGAGTCGGCAAACTCCAAGAGTAACAAGTCAAGCCACTCGCTTGACTCTCACCACGTGCAATGAATGCGCAAGCTCTGTTTAAGTTGGTTTTGGATCTAAGGAATGTACTAGTATATAAGAAAGTGCGATTTCGAATGCATACATCTTTGATTTCACCTTTTCATCTAAGTGAGTCTAAGCATTAATATACTCAAACAAACATATTAGTCTCATATGTAGATTTGTCATTATCACCAAAACCAACTTAAACGGAACTTGATCTTTCAATCTCCCTCCTTTTTGGTGATTGATGACAAATCCATTTATGATAATAGCACTTGGATGAAAATGACTATATGATAGGAAGTTAAATTATTCATGCATGTCACAAAAACAAATGCACGAGAAGGTGAAAGCATTATTCAACATTTAATTTCATATTTTATTATGAGCTAAGTTATTGTCGCTTTAATTTCACTCCATTAAACTTATTATCACATTCTCCCCCATTTGGCATTAAGCGCCAAAAAGAGGCATTGATCGCCAAATAGCAATGATTATCATAAAAAGGGAAGAAGACAAGTTAAACTAGAAATAGAGATTTTTCATTATGAGTAGCTTGATACCAATTAATTTAACTTAATATGGTCATAAAGAAATATAAAACTTGATACAAATGATTAATTTGATACCACTTAAAATAACTTAAAGATGTTTAAAACATATTCAAATAATCTTACTCACAAGAACTCCTTGAAGACTTTTGAAGTTTCTCCTTTTGGTATTTGATACCACCTGATACGATACCACTTGTAGCATTTGGATCATTTTCGGATTTTGCATTCCAATTGGCCTTCAAAAGCTACCTGAAAAACCGACTTACAAAAGTTCAATAAACTTGAGAAAATTTGTCAGTATAGATTAATATCTGAGAATTAAATGTCATAATTGTAACTACCTCAGATTACGAGCACATTCAAAGGAATGAAAAATATAAATCTGCTCAAAAACCATTTGTAAAAATTTTGCATTTTCAACATTTTATAATGAAGCGAAGGAAATAATTTTTCAGTAGGAGCTTAAAAACTAAAAGAGAATGAAACACATTCATTCACAAAATCCATAAAACAATTTTGGGTAAATAAGTAAAATAGTTTTTCCAATTGTAATATTTTACCCATTTTACTTTAATAAGCTCAAAAGTATTATATATGTTTTTCACAAAGAACCCCCCTTACACAAAAGTCTCTTGTCATTTTCTTTTCCTTTGACACACAAAGAATTCTCATCTTCTTGTTTTTCTTTTCTTTTCTTATCTCTTCCTCTTTTGATTAACCATTTTTCTTCTTATGTCATCTAGCACAAAGATTAATGGGTACCACTTGTCCATAATTCATACCACTTGTTAGCCTTTTGTCCATACTATGTGCTTTTTAACTCTTTATGGTTCTTTGATCTTTTCTATAAGAACACATACCACTTTGACCTTTATACCACTTAAGATGACATTAGAAACCACTTGTGAGAATATACCAAAACTTGATGTCACTTGTATGATCAACTAGCATCCCATTTGAATTAACCTTGAGAGATCTTCAATGATTTTCACTTGAGATTATTGATGGGGATACCACTTGTTGAAAGATACCACTTGAAAGATTATTCATGAAAAACAACACTTGTGGTAAGAGTATGATATCATATAGAAGATACACCACTTGTAAATGTGGATACTACTTGAAAAAAATGATATCATATAGGTGAAAGAACTTGGTTAAGAAAGATTTGATCGGCAAGAGGGAAAAATGATATCACTCAAGAGGACACAAATCGGAGAAACAAGGATACCACTTATTTTTCACAAGTAAGAGATGCCACTTGGAGGAAATGGATGATATCACTTATAAAGATAGAGATAAAACTCATGCCGAGGTAAGGTAATCAAAAGTCTACCACTCTTTGGAGATGATGCTATTTTATGAACAAAAGATCAAACTTAAGAGTGAAATGGCATATAGAGTCAAGAAATACTTGAGGGTAACTAGCAAGGATTAACATAGATCAACTTGACTTTGAGGAGCAATATGAATGACTGAGAGAAATTGGAATCAACAAGTTTTGAAATAAATCAGCCATTTGCAAAAAATTCGGAAGTACCGCAGTTTCACTGCCGGTAGTTCCGGAAAACAGAAGTACCGTAGGATGACTATCGGTAGTTCCGATTTTTCTAGGAGTATGCCAAGAGATTGATTTCAAAGGAGAGATAAAATATAATGTTGTATATTGCTCCAAAGTTTTTCACAAACAAACACAAACCGCTTGAGGAGCATTTTCAACTATATTCCAAGATCAAAACTCTTTTCAATATAGTTTTTAACAAATTAAGCTTTCAATTTTTCAAAAGCAAACTCGTTGTCAATAAAATCTCCAAGATTGCAAAAATGAGCATCTAGGGTATATTAAGCATTTTGATTTCATGTATGTTATAAATACCCTTGTGAGCCAATATATGTCAATAGATTTAGCTCAAATGTCAAAACTCACTTAAGTGCTAGGTTGTGACCGCATAGGTCAATTTAGTATTTTGGATGAGTTTCAAAATCAAATAACTTTTGATTGGTTGGCCCTTTTGAAAACTTTTGAATACCAATAATGTTTGAAATACCCAACTCTAAGTTTTTGGTATTGAACACTTTCTCAAATTCCTTTTAGAATTAATTTTGGCTAGTTTTTAAGTTTAAAACTAAAACAAGATACTAGATTGCTAGTTTTGGGTTAGAAACTCACTTTTATTTGAAATAAGTTTTTCTAAATCCAAACCCTTTGGAAAACCTTTGAAATGCATTTGTATACATTTTTCAACTAGTTTTTCAAAGATATACTAATAATTTCAAAATTTTGACTTTTTGTTTAAATGGCTCAATTTTGAAAACCAATACTAGCACTTAATTAATATGGGCACACTTAGGGATGTGATATACATGAATATAATTTAGCACTCTCCCTTAATGTGCCACCAAACATCTTGCTCATGATTTACAATAATAAAATTTTAGAACAAGAGCAAGAACACCCCCTTTTTAAAAGCTTTTCATGTACAAATAGTAACAACATATAAATAGCAACATCGTACAAATATTAACAGTGTACAAATAATAACCATTAAACAAATAATAACAGTATACAAATAATAACAATGTACAAATAATAACTGTTAAGCAAATAATAACGATGTACAAATAATAATTGTTAAGCCAACAAAACTTTAATAGCATATTAAGCTCATTTCCCACAGGAGAATGAAGCATATGTCTTCGTGAAGGTCTTCATCAGAATCACACTAATTTCAACTGTGAAATCCTCTAAATTGCAGCAAAACCACATTGAAAAACTAATTCAAACTCTTTTCTACTCTCTCTCTCGCTCGGCAGGGAAAATACTCAGCTGCGCGGCTTTGAATGAGCTACCGGAGAGGGAGGATGTCATTTTATGCGCGTGGGGAGGCATTGCCGACCGATAGGCCCATGCAGGCACGCAAGGTAGTGCCCGCGTCCAGCCGAGAGCCACGGAAATCACTGTCAAGCGTATCACATCGTGTCACATCCCGTCGCACCCACATGGTTGGCCACCCACCCACTTGTCGGGGCAGGGCAGCTTAGCAGCAGTGCTGCCGAGCCAAGGGGCTCGGCAGCCCTGCCTGCCGCACTGTGCCTGCATTGTCCTATTGAGCAAAAGAGGCGCGACAGGGAGGTGTCATCTGTCACGATTTTCGAGCTTAAGAAGATAGCCATTTTTGTAAAAACCGATGTCCGGAACCATTTTTGAAAAAAAAATCTACGGGGTCACATGTCATCGATCTATTCCAGTGTGTGGGGGCATTCCTGGCCTCAACTGAACTCACCTCACCATGCCATCACACTGCAAGCTGCAATCTTAGCATGTTGTTTAATACGTGCTACTCACCACTCTTCAAGTCTTGTGACCTTTTCCCCCCTGAAAGTTGCCGGTCATGGCCACACGCCGCATTGCTAACATACATGCTCGATGATGCTCCAAAGAAGAAAGGAATCCTATGTGCAGCAATTGTTGAGCGCAAAACATGTGTCCTCGCGGTTGTTGTGGCTGGTAACCGAGGAAATATTTCCTTCTCGTTAGGATGATTTCAGGGTACTGCTTGGTTATAAATGGTGAGAGCCAAGCACAGTGTCATTGCAAGGCATTAGTTTGATAACTTTGATGTCCCTTGATTGAGTGCACATCATCATAATAAAACCAGACAGCAACGTACGAGCATAGATGGCTACTGAAGCAGCACGTGTACTGCGCAAGGCTAGCGGCCTACCATCAACTCCTGGAGGTACCGGGCACATGCATTGTTGACCAGCTTTTGCCAGAGCGCACGACCGTAGGGTACAAACAACCCTTTCCCTATTCACACCTGCACCATTAGAACATGGAACAACCCCTTCCGTACCCTTTTTTCAGTAAAGAAAGAGAAGGAAAAGGACACACAACAAGTCCAGTGGATAAGCATAAAGCAGCTTCACAGTTTGATTTGAGGTCGCATCCAATTCGGTTGCGGTATGATAGCTTTTAACTTTCAACCGAAATAATACTGCAATGACGTATAGTTTTTGACTAAGACACTTATTTAAAAAAATAAATTAAAAAAGGAGAAACAATGAAAAAACCATTGTATCTTCCTAAACAATGCAAAGAAAAAAAGCTACGACAAAAAGCTAATGCATTCAAAACGACTTCTTTCTAGAAGTTAAAAGCCAGAAGCTATTTTGAACAAGCATGATTGTAAGCTGTAACTGAGGTGAAGAATACATACATTGGACAGAGGCAGCACACATTCTCAAGAGCTGTGCTGTGCTAGACCGTTAGTTTTTCAGATAAAATTTGGCAAGTACTGTAGAACTGCTAATGCAGCACCATCAGGAGATTCCTCAGGTGACAAACTCTGTTTGCTGCTCTGGTGGCCTCGCAGCAGCTGTCTGGTGATCGAAAATGAATTGTCGTTTCAAGATATGGGCCAACCCAGTAGATCAATCCCTCGTGGATCAGTCACCAGAAAAAGGCTAAAGAACAAGAAGAATTAACAAGTCTACCCATGTATGTAAGCTCCCTGACAAAAAATATTCCAAGGAAATTACAGGCCTTCATTTCAGTGGTAGATAGGCAGTAGGCTAACAAAATTGTTGTACTCTGAACTCAACTGCGAGACGCCGATATCATATGTGAAAACAATATTTTACTTATTGCCAGAGATGAAAGAAATACTTGGACATCTCCTTCCGAAGCAGCAGGATCTTGAGGTTCATAAATAAGTACACAATGCAGGTGAGGACTTTAAGCTTTATTCCTGCTATAACCTAACCTTCTTTGCCTTTATCCGCTTTATAGCCATGTAAGTCACAGCAGCAGAAAGAGTGTACCTAATAACAGCAAAACACAGGAAGTGGTCATAAGACGCCAACAAGGAAATAAACATCCACATCTATACCATCAAAGAAACAATGAATTATCTAATTATCATCTGAATGCATTATTGAAAATGGGAAATTTAGCCTGTGCATTAATGTATGGCATTTGTCAGCTGATCACATGTTGCGCATATAGACTGAGCACCTTTAAGACTCGAGAGTTCAGGAGATGAGGCACAACAGCCCTCCGGTCTCTGCTGAAACAGCAGAAAGTCCAGTAGATAACCAATTCAGAGAGTTCAGGGGATGAATCCCATGTTATGTTTTCCCTCCCCCGGATTCTTACTCCCTTGCATATATTCTCTGATTTCTGCAACTCAATTTGTCCTACAGTAATTCCACTTAATGGACCTATCCTAGATCCTAGCGTTTCAGTCAGAATGTTAGATAGTGAAAACGACACGTAACTTTGTGAGTCAGCACACCAGTATAGTGATATCAATGCACTACCACGGGCTGTTGTAAAGGAAAAAAAGGAAATTGCCAAATGATGTAAGGTGGATTTATCCAAGAAAAGCTTATCGCTAAAATAAAGCAACATACCCATTCATCATTCGAGTATAAGATGTGCATACCTTACTACTAATTTGGTTTCACAGCTCTCAGAAGCAAGAAGTTTAGATCCACAATGGATGAGTAGTTCAAGTAAGAAAAGAAATAGAAAACAACTTTCCTATGTTCAGCACAAATATGATTGGAAAGAAGATGTCCGCTATCATGGTTGGCAGTGATGAACTGTTAGACTCAAAGTCAACCAATAACAGCAATGGATTTGTAGCTGCAATAAACTTAAAAAGAAATTGCAAATGTCAGATACAGCCAGAAATTGCCCACAAACTTTCTAGATGCAAGCAGTAGTTCCTATCACTATCAGGAAGCCTAATACTTATAGTACTGTATTAGCAGTTAAAAAATAAAACTAACACAGAATGAAATAGTCCAAGCATTTATCAATTAGATGGCACTTGCGAAACTTGTTAAATAAAGGTGTAGACATTATTATAGGCTCCGCATACACAACCAGCAAAGAGGGATGGGTAAACGGTTGGGGTTCAGAGACACTTACCATGTAACGGTGTATTTTAGATGGTCATGTGGCATCACTGAGTGATGGATCAAAGTATTGACATCCTTTGGAACAGGCTAAGTATTTGTTGGAGAGACATCTTCATTTATATCTTCTATATAAACTGTATTTTCAGGGAGGCCACACGCACGAGCAACCATGGGAACATCCACATAAAACCACTGGCCACTGCTGGGTTCATTAGCAGGAACAAATATGCTGGGCTTCTCACCTCCTCAGATTACACCAGTAACTCTTACAAGAGGTTTTCCAGGTTTTTCAAGCTGCAAAAAGAGTAAAACCATGCAACTTGCATCAATGTTGTGCCTGACTATGAGTAAAGAAATATAAATATCTAGAATAAGATAATGACAACCATAATAGTTGTTGAAAACATAGATGATTATGGCAACATGATTGTCTCTCAATTGACATAAAACCCAACAACCAGCCTACATTTCATACTCAACATTCTAGAAACCATCAATGACCGCATTTAATGATCTAAAGCAGGTCAACAATGATACAAAAAAGTTATTTGATAATGGGCTGTCACAATGTTATCATGCACAAGCAGTTCACATACCATGGCATTCAAACGAATACATACAAAACACAGGTAACCTGATCTGATGGGCATTGGCAAATCATCGACATCTTTAGGCCACATATTGGAAACTATGCAGAAAAAAAGGGATGAAAATCACCTCAGAAGATGATTCGGGCTCCTTAGACCAAAACTTCCACCATGAACTTTTTCCATCAGTCTTTTCATCAACTTCTTTATATTCTGCAACTTCGCCAAGGCTCTGGTTGTCCTGTATGTTTTTATCACGCTAGCCATGAGGAACCCACCCTCTATTCACAAGGATAGGTGACTGCAAACTGACAAAACATTTCACAGAAAGATAAACGTCTTCAGAAAAAGGAGAAGCAATAAGACACTAAAGTTTTTTCACAGAAAGATAAACGTCTTCAGAAAAAAGAGAAGCAATAAGACACTAAAGTTTGTTTCTATGATCGGAACATGCAGTGCAAAATCAGGGCAACTCTCTTTTCTACTAGCTTTCTATGACAGGAACGTGTGGGAGATAAAGTCCAATCAGACTTAATCATAAAAAGATTGCAACTTAATCACTAACAACTTTGCAAGTAGGGGTCCAAGCATGGAGGACAGATAGCAGATGCCACAATGAAAACCTTGGCTCCTTAGCTTGCCAAAAATATGAGCCAAGAGTTGTTGGTACGTTTAACAGCAATTTTGGTACATTTAACAGCAATTTTTGCCTGCTCGAGCTTATGGTTTGTACAGGACTTCTTTATTAGTACTAGTATAAAGGGTTTGCTGTGAATCTGCGAAAGCACTGGGCCTTTTACATGGCATTGCTTTCCTCATGAATAGCTAATTAAGTTAATAGACAAAAAAACTTCTTCAGAAGGACAGCTACAAGACAGATCTGATGATTCATTTCTATGCCAAACGACAAATATGCACAACTCAACATATAATTACAAGCTGCTCTTTCTCTTTTGCCTACCAAGATACAAGATAATCCACAGGAGTGTGTGAATATTTAATGTTTTTGTGACTGCCTTTTCCTTATTATTGTAAATTGATCTTAAAATATACATAATTAATTCCCTTCTCAGTTCATTCCTTGCCTGCTGATGGTTTCATCTCCCAAAGAAAAACAATGGAGGGGCATACGCACTAAGCCAGTTTCAAATAAAAGAGTATAAAATCCATTAACAACTACAATGGAAGCAAAGCTAAGCTTGTGCTTTTCCCTTAATTTAGGCTCCGTTTGGCATTGCAGTGGACAGTGGCTTTTCAAAAGCACTTAGTTATTTCCACTTTTGGATGAAACAGTTGGTTGAAACTTGAAAGCACATTTTTTGGAGCCGTAACAGCAAACTCTTACTAGAATTAGTAAAGTAGTAAACATTCCCGTAACTACCTAGATTCCGTAGTGCAGCACAGCAGCTGCAAATTGGCCTTTAATTGTAATGGTTTTGCTCTACCATGAGATGCCTTCTGCCTCACATAGTTCATCTTTCTTTGTACTGTACTACTGTTAAAGAAAACGCCTTAATTCAGTTCTTCTGGAACAAATTATCATTTGCAAATTCGACCATAGTCAGGTTTACACTTATGTTAACTATTTCAACATCATAACCTTTAGAACAAGAACTTCCCCAAATAAAGGGTATCAAACTCACCCATGCTAAGAGTTTCACTGCAAGAACACAATCGCTTCCAACAATAATTTACCTGCCGGTCTCAGTCGACCGAGGGATCAACGGAGTGATCACATAATACCCATTCTCCGTCACACCCGAGATGCTCCGGGGGCGAGGTGGCGAGGCCCGACAAACACCGGCTTCTCCTCATCGAAATCGCCCTCGCACACGATCTTCCGGAACTCCAGCGAGACCGGATCATGCATGGCAGCAGACGTTGACACATCGTTCCACGCTATGGGCTCCATTTCCAACCTCCGCGTCCTGTAATCCAGCATCTCTATCTGAGATTCAGCGAGAGACAACACAGAGTGAGGTCTTGTTCGCTAAGCATGGGGGAGTAAGGAGTGGGTGCGCGCGCGTGCTGTGACCTTCCCTGCCTCCGGAAGAGCTGCCATGTGCCGAGGCCGAAGGTGATGGCGCCGGGGGCGAAGAGGAAGAGCTTGGACCACGCGCTCGCCTCCTTCCCTGACCCTGCGCGTGGAAACCAACCTGATTAGAATGCAGCGGCGGCTTGATTCGCAGGTGTTTTGCAAGACATTTCGCAAGGCGGTAGGGGTAGGGACCTGGGGGTGGCGGTGTGGCGGCGGAAGGATGAGTAGGAGATGGAGGCGGAGGTGGCTGGGACGCGTGGGAAGTGGAGGGCCGGGAGGGGAGGAGGCGGAGGGGTTTGGAGAGCGACGCCACCATCTTTTGCCTCGACGGTTGTGGGGTGGGGTGGGCTGGCCTGGCCGAGATGGGTTGGACTTTGGACTGAGGTGGACGGTGGACCCGAGGAGGCAAGAACAGCGGAGTACTTTTTCTCTATTTTTTTCTAGTGGATTAGAATTTGGAAAAAAATGTTATTACTGTTGTTTAAACGTTTTTCAAAAAAATAGTTTTCCTGATTTATATTTGAATATGTTTACTAAAATCAAAATTTTAGTTTAGCCTTTTGAGGCCCACTTGAAAGTACAATTCTTACAGGAATTTCGTAGGAAACCCAATTCCGCTCTAAAATTCCTACGGAGTACCAAAAAGTTGAAAAGCCTTCCACAAAAAAAGTGGAGAGCATTATTGATTAATAAATCACTTAGCAGACAAAACTGGAAGCGAGAACTTTAGCTATTGCATGATCAGACTAGATATCAAATACCAGCTTTATTTTCCTCCAATCTTTTTCTTATGAATCTCACAGTTGTCGAATGACACAATAAAATCATGGAAACTGG
This sequence comes from Bonia amplexicaulis, assembly GCA_036346245.1. Taxonomy (NCBI): domain Eukaryota; kingdom Viridiplantae; phylum Streptophyta; class Magnoliopsida; order Poales; family Poaceae; genus Bonia; species Bonia amplexicaulis. The sequence continues at coordinate 16,661,126 of CM070752.1, read as the reverse complement.
GTATCCTAGATTTGTCGAATGATACATTTTGTTTGTTTTACCGCTTTTTTTTTTTTGCCTCAACAGCTCACGTTCAATTGCTTGCAGCATCAACATTTTATCAAATTCACAAAGAAATGCACAAACCACACAGAGATTCCAATTCACCAAGCACGTATGCAACACAAGGATGAAGCCTCTTGTAAATTGTAACAGAGCACACGCGTGCACAATACCAGGTGCAGTCTACCAACATATTGCCAAAGCAGGTTACAAAATTATGAACAGAACCTCCCTGATCAAGACCTCGCATAATTTACATCCCCAATGCTACGCGACATGCAAAAAGAGAGAATCTGGAGCACTTGAAAAGCTACATATTTAGATCAATTCTTCTTTTTCGAGTGCTTCACGAGCCAGTCGATGACGGAGTCAATGTTGGTCGAGTTCTTGCATGATATCATGAAGCAGGCCACTTCTCGGTCAGTGATTGTCTTTAGGCCCCTGCAATGTAGCATATGATTTGTCAAATAGAGACTTACAGATGAGTAAATCTTATCAGTTCGTAGTAGCTTCGAGTGTACTTACATCACTTCTGTGAAGCTTTGCTTAGGGAAAGCTTCAGGCTTGTCAATTTTGTTGCCAATGACTAGTAGTGGGATACCAGTCAAAGATGGCTTGCTCAGAAGGTCATGGAGCTCACTTTTGGCAATGGCCATGTTTTCTCGATCTGCTGCATCAACAACATACCTGCACAAACACAACAATTTAGGGATCACAACAATACAGCAATTTCGTTTTCTATGGTTTGTTGTATCAGTTATAACAACCAGCAAATATTATAGACCAAGTTTCAAAAAAAAAAAGTCAATCAAGTTGTTACACAGCTAGCTATCACAAAATATACAACTAGTGTGAATAAATCAGAATAGTAAACTGTCCGGTTTGCACAACCTTCAGCACATGCATTAAGTAAGCAAAATGGAAGGTGGTAGCCTTTTGCTTTAGAGTTAAACCACCTATTAGTGTTGCGGCGTTGTTTGGTTCTTGGCTTAGAAATTTTTCTTTCAAGCTTAGAAATCAAATTCTAGTTGGTGTAGCGGCGTTTTGCTGGGCCTTGTGGTTGAATAGAAATGATGCCGTTTTCAAAAGAATCAATACTCACTCCTTTTTGCAGGTCATTTTCAGGAGGACTTATTGGATCAGGTGCTGGTCGCAACTATCTAAAGAGGAAGCGAGAAGTTCACTCTTAATCGGCTGCAAAAGACTTGAGAGTGTGGTGTTGGAGATTTTCAGCAAGTTTGGGTGGAGCACTTGTTTTAGATTAAAGGAGTAGTTCCTTTGGACTCCAGTTCTCTGTTTAGGAGTTCTTGTAACACCGTGGGGTGGAGTGTGGTTTGAGTTTTTGTTCGGTACTGATCGGCTGTAGTCATTCTTGTGGAATGATCAAGGCCGGAATATTGTTATTCCGTAATCTAAAAAAAAAAAGTAAGCAAAATGGAAGAAAGTCAGAAACAAATAAACAAGGCACCACCATTATCTATAATACAGCAAAATAACAGAAAGTCAGAACATATAACCAAGGCATCTAGAATAACTAATACACTCAGACAGTCAGACTGATCCTTGCAACAAAGACAACTACGGCATAAAAGCTAACGAAAAAAGTACAAGAAACCTTTTTTTGGGGGCAAAATAAGAAGCCTTTATACAACAGTATAGTTGAGAAATGAAGAGACTAAACTCAAAACCATAAGATTTGGGCAAGTCTCATGGTTCACCCAAACTGTTCGGGGTCTAACTTTATAAGCAGTGAATGCCCATAAAATATGATACCACTCTGGGTCTAGGCTGTCTAGCAGTTTGATTGACCAGCTGTTTCTAATGGATACGTAGCAGTGCATTTGCCTATACTTCAATAATGGATAAAACTAAATCAAAATGATATGAACACGATCTAATAAAATGATTGAATGTGCAACATGCCAACATCTAAGCATGACAGCTGGTGAGTATAATGCTATTTTTACTGCAAATGCATCAAATTAGACAAGAAAGACACGTACACAATTGCAGAAACTGCACGACAGTATCTTTCCACATGCTCCGGAATCTTGGCTGGCCTCCAAGATCCCACAATTTTATCGTGACACTTCCTTTGGTCACCTTTCTCATATTGAATCCTACAGTAGGAATCATGTCCTCGCTAAAGCCTCCAGTCTGCAGAACACATGGTAATCCATGAGAAATCATCATATTTCAGTAAGTGAATAACGCCAAAAAGAACATAACCCGATACTTACAGCAATGACATTCACAAGTGACGTTTTCCCAGCATTTTGGAGCCCTATCAAGGAAAGCTCCATCTCTTGCTTGAAAAAGAGGCTACAGATGCCCAGAAAAGAATGATTCAAGCTTCATCAAACAAAAATTCTTTCATATTCACTCGTACTTCTTCTTTGAAGTTGGAACACATGTCAAAGTAGTGCTCCACCACCGAATAAGTGCGTGTGCAAGACATCCTTTGAATGCAAGCTCCTTTGTTTTATATGTATATCTAAACCAAAGCCTACCTGGCTGGTAGGTAGAAATGAAATAGATCATAGCCTACTGGCAACTCTTTTCCATGCCAATGATTGAAATTCAAGAAAATCATTACGAACCTTGGTCTAATTCTATGATCCAAGAACTTACTAGTGCAGATATATTCTTTCTTCAGGACGAGATAGAATCCATGAGTGCGCAAGATAACAACAGACACTTTGCATGATAACGAGAAAAATACCAAACATGAGCACACCGCACATGACGTATAATTAGAACAGAATAAATCAATGCCTTTTAACTAAACTAATATTTACGAATTGCATGATCCTTTGTCTCCCGTATGTACGGACGATTTTATCGGCACGTTCGATTCTCAATACTTTAATAGACGTGTCCGATTAATACTTTGATTAGCATGTTCGATCAATACTCTGGTTACTATGTTCGTTTCATAGAGAGGTAAAGCTCAAAAATCTGAACTTTACCCGATGGAGGTGAACAACCAAAAGAGTCCAATTTTCCTATGACCATGTCACAGTCGGTAAAAGAAACACCATCATCTGTTAACAAACGATCGGCTATGTCACATTTCCTACAGCTCGAAACTTTCTTTCTGTCAACACAAGATCATATTTTTCATAACTATCATAACATTACACTTCCCCACCTGCTGCAAGCCCGCGCACAACATCCGATTCATCACGAGAAGATAGTCTCAAACCAACCCGGAACCTCCCAGATCTCCCACCCATCGATCCCCGCACCCGCCCCGCAATGCACAGGAGGATCAAAACTCAAGCAACCAAATCCGCTCACATTCAAACAAACAAACATCGCATATGTAAACACATGTCCGTACCTGCGGAGCCAGTTGAGGAAGGCCTCCCAGAAACCCATGGCGCCCGCTGGCTCCCCCTCTCCCTCCTCTCCAAGAAGAAGAGGAGACTCGGGTGGTCGCGGGGAGGCGGAGGATGGCGGTGGGAGGAGGGGATTGGGGCGTAGACGGGAGCGACAGGGAGGCCGCGAGGATTGAAGAAGAGAGGAGAGAGAGAGAGGGTATTATTGGCGTCCACTAATCATACGGCCTCGCGTGGCTGGCTGCTCTCTTTTTCGATTTTTTTCCGTTTCGATTTTGATATATACTGTTGCACCAACCATCCGTGAGTCCCGTTCCGTTCCGGTATTTACGCCCTTGGAGTCGTTGTCGATCCTGGGCCAACCGTGCTACTTACTAGTGTCCAAGTCAAAAAAAAAATGTAAGGGAGAGTGGGCCTGATCAAATAGGAGCCGGGACGAGCACAGCCCGGACATGGGATTACTTCTTGTTGGATTCGAGCCCGCACTTCACCATTGGATCAGATGTCCCTTGATAGATTGGCAATACTACTATTTGGAATTTCCTTGTGTTGAGCTGCTCTCATGTCGTCGAGTCTGAGGCATCAGGCATCCACGCCCAAAGAATCGGAGGAGTTGTTCAAGGGTGTCGTCAGCATCAACGGAAAAGCAGCTTGCCACCGTGTCCGGACTCAGCACAAGTTAGAACACGTCAAGACGTGCGCCGCCCAAAGTCTTGGGGCAGACGAACATAGCACGTGCTGTATTTCGTCTACAAGAAGTCGGAAGCGCCGCGGCAGCGGAGACCCTATCAGGACTATTGCCGAGAGGATTTGTATTGTACCGCACGGGTTTGGACTAGAACTCCCGGCACGGTTCATATACGGAATCCGGCAGGCGCGCGGCAGGACAGGACAGCACGTACGTACGCACAGATAGCATTTCGCCTCCGTGCCGGCCGGCCCGTTTGCGTCACAACCAGAGGCGTGCACGCGCGAAATCCCGCAGCCGCGTACGTACAGGGTTGAGGTGTAGGACTGTTCTTTTTAGCTGAAATTTATGATTTTTAGTTATAATTTATGATTTTTTGACTATTTATATGAGAGATTATAGAGTAACAAAAACTTACGTATGATTTTTGCCGATATAAGTGAAGTTGATACAGTACGTACTATAATTAACTAGTAGAGCCTATCTTGAAAAGATACTTCATTTAAAAACTAGTTACTGTAAAAAAACCAAAAATAGCTTTTAGAATCTGAAAAGAACAGGCCCACAGTCCGTTCTCGTAACAACGACGATGTTTAGCGGCCACGACTTCCTCACCAGCGTGAGTGAAGGAGCGCGACTATCGGCTTTTCCTGGCGGTGTTCGACGTGCTCGAGCGGGCAGCCATGTACGAGGACTTGGAGGAGGACTTGCGCATCGTGCTGCGCAACCGGGGCGGAGATGGGCCTCGGGCCGGTTGGGCAACGGCCCGAGGCTCAGAAAAAATAGTAGTGAAATTTTTTAATAAATATATTTTAAAAAAGTATTGCACAGTACATGAGCTCGAGGCTTTCCGGCCGGTCCGACACTATTCCTAGCCGGTAGCTGGCCTGCGGCAGTGCAGCCCAATGAGGCAATGAGCGAAGCGGCAGCCCTAAGCCGCAGCCCACAAGGCGCGGACCGCAGTCATCAGCTCCGCTCCCATCTCGCCTCTCCGCAACTCCGTCGCCCCCAGCCCCCCACCGCATCCTCCCCCGTGACGCCGCGTTGCCACGCCCCCGCCTCCTCTCCGTCACGGCACCATCCCCGGCGGGCCGCGGCCTCGCCTCCTCTCCGCCGAGTCCGCCGACCACCGCGACATCTCCTCTCACCTCCTCGCCTCCTCTCGGCTCTCCACCGCGACACTACCCCACGCCTCCTCTTCGCCGCGACGCCACCCTCGCCTCCTCTCCGCCGGTCTGCCAGAAGCCTTGCGCCGCCTCCTCTCCGCCGCGATGTCGGCCCTTGCCTCCTTAGCTCCTCTCCGCTGCGACGCCGCCCCTCGGTGAGCCCGATCTGACGCCTCCATGCCCAATCTGACTTCCTTGTTCCATGTTTTCTCATGGTTATCCTTCCCAATATTTGTGATGCTATATTTACTTGTTTGTTTGAATCACTTTGTATGATTTACTTTATGTATCACAAATTAGAACTTGGAAGTTTAGGGCCGGCTGTGTTAATTTATCAATCATGGCTAGAGAAATCGTTGATATATCTAAGTGTTAGAGGTTTCTGCTTGATTTTGACAATTTGTGATGGGAAGCTTGGCCTTGAGCATATTGTGGTTTTAATGTTTTACTATAAGATTAGTGATGTGAATTAGTAAATAAATTTGTGGTTTGCACTTCTGCAGTCTAGGTGTAGGTTTGAGGTAAATTCATTAATTGTTTTTTTTGTTCTAAGAGAACCTATGGTCTGTGGATGTACATACAAGAGTGGAGGTTTTCTTGATTTTAGCCTGAGTCGATTTGGATCAGCATTTTTTTGAAAGTAGTTTCTTTGTCATTTGTCAATTAGTGGAGCAAATTTGTTCATGTGCTCTGAAATCTGAACAAAATTTCTGCTTGGTTAGTTAGAATGGAAGCAAACTTGCATAGGATGTTACAACAGGCATTGTGTGGTTGCTTCTGATTGTTGCTCTACATGTCTAGGTTTTTCATTTTCAATCAGTAAGTATTGTCATGAAAGGTCGATTTGGCATGATGTCATCCCAAGATTAATAGAACTGTATAGTGTTAACACATTAACATAATGCCATCAGTCCATCACAGACTATCTTCATTAGTTTGTTTATTTGCTATATTTTTTCCTTACGAACTATAAGCTCATTCGATGTTTGAACTAGTCAGATCAGATCATGCCATCTGGTGTTGGTGGATTCGGAGGCTCAAGTGCGTCATGTAGCACTGGTACTAATGTGTGTCCTACCCTATCTAGTGGAGCTGCCTTGGCTAGGAACATTCTAAATGCTAGGAGGAGAAGCAACTAATTTGTTACTTCAATATTAAGATATTCTCGATTTCTCAATTCCTTACAAGAACTCATTAATTTCTTATATATATATATATATATATATATATATATATATATATATATATATATATATACACTATTTGAATGCCATGACGTTGTTACGGATTTTCAAAAAATTTAGAACATGTTTGTATGCATATTCTAAAAACTTTTCACCACATATAAGTTTTAAAACATTTAGTATGATAAAATTTTAAAATTCATAGTAACATGTGAGCATTCGGCTAGTAGTTGTATAACAAAGAAGAATACGAATAGAAGAAAACAAATAGAGAAGATCGATGTCAGTGGCTCGCTCGCTCGTGATCAGAGAAGAGGAGGGATGAGTGGGTCGTCGAGATGGATTGGCGATAGGAACAAGTCAGTCTAGACAGACCAGCGCTTGTGGTTCAAGCATTCACGTGAGCCCACCAACCGAACTGATTGTCCGTGTGTGAGTCCCAATCCATCGATCCCCTACTATTTGTCATGGGTTGAACTGAACTAATATCGGACCAAGTTAACCAAGCCACGTTGGAAACATCACATATGGGCTCTTGAAACGCCATAAAATGACAGGACACGAGGGCAATACGGCCTAGTCTAATACGTTCGCTCTGCTGGCCTGCTTCGCCCATCTCCATCGACTGCCTGACCCCATGATCATTCTCTAGCAATCTTCGAGTAAAGAAATAGCATGTGTCAAGTCACCACGCTCTCCCGAAAACCTTGCTTTAGCCATGACATCAGCTACATGAAGACGGTTCTTTTGGTGATCCACCTCGATCGACACGCTATGTACCAAGACGAATGCTGGTTGGAGATGTTCACTTGCACATGAATGTGTGGGATGCAGTCAAAATCGAGGGAGAGATCGACAACCGGTGTGACAAGATGGTGCTTATAACCATCTATCAAGGGGTGAGTGAGAAAACACTTCTCCTCTAGATCGTGTAACAAGGGCAAAGCTCCAGACTCTTAAGATCGAGTTTGATGGGCTCCGGATGTGTGAGAGGGAGTCCATGGATGATTTTCCTATGAGAATCACTATAATGATCGGAAAGATATGCACACTCGAGGAGAAAATTGAGGACTCCTACGTGGTGGAAATGGTGTTACGTGTGGTGACACCAAAGTTCCTACAAGTTGCTTCCACGTTGGAGCAATTTGTGAACTTGATGAAGATGTCGATCGAGGAGCTGTTTGGTTGACTCAAGGTCCATGAGGAGCGACTTTGAGGCTATGACGACACAGATGATGAGCATGTATTGCTGACCCATGCCGAATGGGAGGCCAATTCTGGGGAGAAAGAGGGGGGGGCCTCTTCTGGAGGTTCAAAGTGGAAGGATGGTGGCCGTGAACATGGTCGTGGGCGTAATGAAGGCGACAGAGGAATGACTCCCGCTATCGTGAAAGGAAGTTTGATAAGACCGAAGTTAGGTGTTATATTTGTCAGAACTATGGATACTTTGCTTCGGAGTGTCATTTCGATAAGAAAGAAGATAATGCACATATTGCAGATAAGCAAGAAGATGATGAGCCAGCACTACTCATGGCTGAGGTCTGTGAGTTGTGATCCTATGTCAAGTTAGAGTTAAGTCCAGGACGTTAAGAAGATGTGTTCGTCATCTTGAGTCAAGTTAGAGTTAAGTCCAGGACGTAGAGGAGATGTGTTCGTTGTCCCGAGTTGAGTGTGTTGAATTGAGTCTGGGATGTTGATGAGATATGCTCGCCGTCCTGAGTTGAGTATGTTGAATTGAGTCCGGGACGTGGATGAGATATGTTCGTCGTCCTGGGTAGAGTATGAGTTAGGTAGGTGGTAGTTGAGACCGACTGTCTGACTGTGTATGAGTTAAGCAAGTCGTAGTTGAGTCCGACTATCTGAATGAGTAAGTCCAAGACGTGTTTGAGTTGTACCACCGTCTCTGGCCAAGTGCGCGTGAGCCAAGTTGAAGTGAAGTCCAACTGGCTGCCAAGTTTGAGTGCCAGTTCGGGTACATGGCTATGTCCTAGAGATACGAGGACAAAACGAAGTGAAGAATCGTAAAAAGAGATATCTCAAAAAATTAAGGGGAGATTGTTGGATATATAATTTATTTTTTGAGATGAAAAAGTCAAGTTGCATTTGTTTAGTATGAGATACATGTCAATGCAAATAGTGGTGACAAGAATTTAGAAGTCTAGTTGTATTGAAGGCTTCACTATCTTGAGTTGTAAAGCAATGTAAGATGTAAAATGGACATGATCTGCATGCATGCTGAAAAGATTCAAACATCTGCCGACATATAACAATGTTTCTAGTAGAAACCTTGAGGTGTTTTTCTCCTAGATAGCTTTGGGTCAAAATGAATTGTCAAACTTGACTAGTAATGCTAGATAGATACCGGAGTTGTGTAAGAGATTAGCAATACCCTAGCTTGCACATGTGTAACGTGAGTTGTAATCTTCATGCCGGTTTGTGTCTTAAGTCGGTTCTATCAGCTTATAAATAGACTAGTATACATCTTTTGTAACATAAGCTTATTAGCTTCATATGTAACCTTGTGAGAAATAAGAACCAGTGCATTGCAAGTTCATCAGAAGAATGAGTATGTGTGTGTAAGATTTTCTACTCTATCCTCGATGTATCTCTTGCCACCCTACTAGTTAGATCCAGCCTAAGGTGGTGATTATTTTGGCTTGTTTTTGGTGCATTTTCTGGCTAAAAAAACTCTATCCTTATTTAACATAATTAAATTAAAAATTTAAAATATAAAAATATGTTAGCCCATCACAAACAACGCAAACTTACAAAAAAAAAGCGGCAAAAAGCTAAAAAATCAAAAGTTGAGAAAAAATAAAATTATAAATAGTAAAAATAAATCAGAAGCCAGAAACTTAAATTGAAACGAGCGGGCCTAAGAAAGAATGCATTATCATTCGCACCATGTGCACCAACCACTTCGTTTGGAAAGTGGATGAGACGGATGATAGGTTGATGTGTCATGCTCGATGGAGCTTTGCGGTATTCTTTGCGTGAACACAAATACTATAGCCTTGAGTTGAGCGATTGGAATATAATCCTGCGTATCGAGAAAATTATATTTGTTTTGATTACATGCTTGTGTATAGTTGTGGTGGTTGTTATCGTAGCTTACGTAGATACTAGTGTTTATGTCTACAAGAATTGACGCTGTCTTAAAGAGAACAGATCAAACCTCTAGGTTAATACTTATACAACATGTAAAACTTCGTTTCGTGTGAGCCTCTGTGCATTCAACAATATGCCACAGGCCCACACATATCTAATTAGCTTGACTGCGATGCTCTTACGACATGTATAGCATCCAAAAAAAATATTAATCAAAACAATCATGCCATAGATATTTTGTTATCCACACTTTCCAATAATATAGCGAAAAGAAGAAAAATATAATCTTACGCCACTCATGGTCTCGTGCGACACGTATTACTACAACATAGTTCAAAGCAAAAGCTTAGCACATACGACTAAAAGTTGCAGTACATTACCAAAAAAATAGCGTTCCATTTCCAATGAACACACTCGTTTTCTCGGCTTTAATCCTTCTTAACCACAAGAGAGAAGGGCAATAAAACGGGGACACATCAAGCACGGCGGCCACCTGCCGCAGAAGACCACCATCAACCGCGGGCACGCCCGCAGCACACAGCACAGGTGTCCGGTGCCCCTCCAACCTGCCACCCCCCCACGCACCCACCATTACGTGACGGGCGACCTTTCCAGAACGACTCCGCGGTTCACTGTCCGTGACTCGCCGCGGTTCACCTGCTACAACTTGCAGCGGCAGGGGGGCATTGCCAGCCGCTCAAGCCAAGCCAGCCCCCATAATCTCCCTGGGGTTGGATCACAGCTAGGCTAGAGTATCAGGCCTCCCTCCCCATCATTTGCCGAGATCTCAAGAGCACCAGCCCATGGTGAGCTTCGCTGATTTTTATTAGTGGCTGGGAAGCTTGTTCTACTGCTAGTAGGTACCTTAGTACCTACCTGGTGGGATTGGGTTTAGTTTAGCCTTTATATTTGTCTTCTTTAGTGCTCTGGATCAACCAGCCATGGTGAGCTTCCCCCTTTCTTTTCATTTTGGGTGTGTGGAGCGAGCGAGTAGGTTCTTGGGAGAATTCTGTGGTCTTGGTGCAAATCTATGACCATGCTGTTTTGCTGGATTCTTACTCCAGTTTGGGTTGCTCCAATTGGGTTCCTTGTTGATGCATGCTTTGTATCGCGGGGAGGGGAGCGGATTTTCACTTGCTCGTTTCTTTTACAAACTCGCTGGAAACGGCCTATGATGTGCAAAATTTTCGAGCCTACGCGGCGCTATTTGGGAAATTTAATCCGGGGGAGTGAAATGTCGGACTGAACCTTATTCTTTTCTGGAGAATTTCCAATTTAGACGCTGCACTTGTGTGGCTTTCTTTTATTTTAATTTCTTTTTTGAGACGAATTGTGTGGTTTTCTTGATTTGACACAGAGATGAGACTGTCCGTTACAAAAAAATTCTAGATTCTAAGCAATGTTGCTTTTAAGTCTAATTTGTGCAGTGTTCGAGCTGAACTTTCTTTTTACTGCAGCGCATATCAATTGGAGTAGATAAGTGGCGGCATGGGTGCGAGGAGCAAGCATCCAAAAGCGTTAGCTTTCCGCTGCTGTGCGGCGAGCCACCGTTCCCTAACTCTGGTAGTGTGGAGTCTGGCGGCATTGGTCATCGTTGTGAATTTACATCTTCTTATCATTCATAAGGAGAATGAGAACACCACGGTACACGAGATCCATCGATCGATTGTGAGGGAGCTGGAGGAGGTCGAGGAGGAAAAGTTCCGGGTACCGCCTCCCCGGAGCCGGAGGAATCCCCGGGCTGTGCGGCGCAAGGGGGAGCAGAAGCCACCTTCTGTGGTGGATGAGTTCTTGGACGAGTCTTCGGCGGTACATGATATGTTCTTCCCGGAACGGAAGACGGCTATGGATCCAGTCAATGGAGGGAATGACGGCATGTACTTCTACTACCCAGGGCGAGTTTGGCTTGACACTGATGGCCACCCAATCCAAGCTCATGGAGGCGGTGTACTGTATGATGAGAAAACCAAGACCTATTTCTGGTATGGAGAGAATAAGGATGGCAAAACGTACAAAGCTCACAGTAAGGGAGCTGATCGGGTAAGTCAACTTGTTCTGATTCTTTCAATTTTGGCATCATTTATGTGTTGAAGAGCTTCTGATTTGGTAGAGTAATCACAAAATATACATTATTCCCTTAGTCAAAATGTACTAGCTAAATTTAGAGTCAGGCATAGCAGAGAAATTTATTACCTTCACCCCTTCATTTTTTAAGTCAGATAAATTATATAGAAATGGAATTGATCGAGCTGCTTTAGCAAGCCTTGTAACAGGTGCAAGTAGGCTTAATAGTGTAGTGAAAGTGTAAATAAAAATGATGGAAAATCATCAAGGATCGTTTTCGCGTCATTATACTAGTCCATGTCTTGCTGAAAATATTAAGGAATGATGTCAATGGATGGATAACACCACTCGCAGACAACTAGAACCTATATGCATAATACTATGCTTATGTTCTCTAAATATGCTTGTAAGGATTTCAGTACCTGTGGAGTAGTGTGTGCTAATGCATGCATCTAATTTTCCTGACCTTTTAGATTCTGTCGGTGAGGCCCAATTGCTAGGGGACATGTTGGAAGTAATATTATGTTGGGAAGGTAAGGAAGTTGCCTGGGCTGCATCAAGGCAGGCCACTAGGAATGTAGTTTAATATGTAAATTGTAGAGATGAAGAATATATAAAATCTTGAACAACTTTATTATATGGTTATGGTTTAAACCTTTTAGTCCGATGCTATACTCTTGCATGAAAAATAATTTATGTTCTTTCCTATTTACTTTGTTTGAATACTTTTAGTATAGTAGTATGCCCAGAATTAGGTGGAAGTTTGCATAATAGCGAAAACTAAATGATAAGTCAGCCATATGATGCCCCTGTTCCCAGAGTATTGGGACGTAGTCATGGAAGAAGCAACGTGGTAGGTTTTTCACTAAGGAGGTTAAATCTGCAGAAGAAAAAATTGCTTAGGAAGTTTACCGTGCTTATAGTTCTTTCATTTAGTTAATCCAAAGTGACTGCAATAGTGCCACAGCATCTGATATTATCAGCTAATCAGCTTGATGGGAAATATGGCACTGGATTTCAAAAATGGAGAAAAGGCTTGGTTCTGATGTAGTGTGAGGCATTTTTTAGTTCATTAAGGATTCCCTGGGTAGAGTTTACTTGGCTGTCCTGATATACAGAGCACTGACACTGGATTGACCATGGGAACCAGCAGAGTTTTCTATGTTTCCCAGTAAGCAAAATGCACCACTATGTGGTCACACACATGTATCTTGCTTCTGACATTCAGAAGTTTGTGATATTCAGCAGTGGAACTTACTAGTTAAGTAGTTATGTTGTCATTTGTTGCTAGCTTGCTATATACTCCAATTCTATTCTGTAGAATTTCGACATGTCCCTATTTGTCATTCCTAACCAAGACAAACTATTTTCCAGGTTGACATTGTTGGAGTAAGTTGTTATTCTTCGAAGGACCTGTGGGCATGGACCAATGAAGGAGTCGTGCTCCGTGGCGAGGAAAAGAATGTGACACATGACCTCCACAAATCCAATGTCCTGGAGAGGCCTAAGGTGATCTATAATGATCGGACTGGCAAATACGTGATGTGGATGCACATAGATGATACTAACTACACCAAAGCGTCAGTTGGCGTGGCCATCAGTGACTCCCAACAGGCCCATTCACTTACCTCCACAGCAAGCGCCCGCATGACTGTGAAAGTAGAGACATGACCATCTTCAAGGATGACGATGGGAAGGCCTACCTGATATATTCTTCCGAGGACAACAGTGAGCTCCACATTGGTCAGTTAACTGATGACTACCTTGATGTCACCGATAATATGCGAAGGCTTCTCATTGCACAGCATCGAGAAGCTCCTGTGCTCTTCAAGCACGATGGCACCTACTACATGATAACCTCTGGTTGCACAAGCTGGGCACCGAACACTGCGTTGGCTCATGCGGCCACGGCAATTATGGGACCTTGGGAGACACTGGGGAATCCTTGCGTGGGAGGGAATGAAATCTTCAGATCAACAACGTTCTTCTCCCAGAGTATGTTCGTGCTGCCACTTCCAGGGCTACCAGGTTTGTTCATCTTCATAGCCGACCGGTGGAACCCATCCGAGCTGAGAGATTCGCGATACCTGTGGCTGCCTCTGACAATAGGTGGACTACCTGATGAGGCTGCAGATTACAGCTTCATGTTCCCTCTCTGGTCCCGGGTGTCAATTTACTGGCACAAACGGTGGCGACTCCCTGAGGGGTGGAGGGATTCTTGAAAACATCTTTCTTGAAAACATCTTGAGGACTGAAATTCCCACACACTGTTTACATTGACAGATATCGAATCATTGACATTTGACACATTGGTCTGTATTGTATAGGTCAGGTGTAGATGGCAGAGTTGTAAATGTGCAGCCTTTTGAGTTTGTTCTCAAATCACATAATAAGTTGTGCCTTGTGGCCGAGGTGTGGTGTTGATCCTAGTTTTTTTAGAATAATGTTGGCGTCACCTTCACTATCGATCTTTAGCTTGTGATGTGATATGAAATTCGCGTTGATATGAGGTTGGTTCAGTGTCTTCTTAATGTGGGCAATCTGCTGCACAAGCACAAACATATTTATTCTGTATACAACTATACATTCCGAGATGCATCCCTTGTGCATTATGCTGTTCAATTCTTTTTTTTAGAAAATTATACTGTTCAATTCTGTCATGTGAGCTGTGGATATGATCAGCAAAACCCACAAGGCAAGGGATTATTATGGTCCTATTTGGTACAATTCCTAGTCCCAGTTTCTCCTGTGGATCACGTGGAGCTGTACCAGGCACTCAGTTTCAAAAACTGATCGGATTCTAATTCTCGTGAGTAGCAGAGTGGAAAATAAATTAGCAATGAGAAATAGCATTTAGGTGGATTTTTGTCAGAAACCAACCTACTACAAACAAAAATACTCTTAAAAGTTAAAGATAATTATCCATCTTTTTTTGAACGGGCGATAATTACTCACCTTTGACATCGAACTTCGAGTTTTTGATATATTTCGAGTTTTTGATATATTTGGTACTGTTTATAGCGGTATTTATAAAAATAGCTATATATCTGCCGTATTAACAAAAAATCGTTTTCGTTGCCGAATCATCAAGCAGGGCGGCAATACGAGGGAGGCGACGCGTGAGGCTTCTGCTAGTCCCACCGCCAGACGGTAGGTGTCTGCGCCGCCCGTTTCGATCGGATTCTGTTGCTGGTGGGACATGGATCCGATTAACCAAACTCCTAGTTGGCAAGCCTACCGCCCGCCCACCGCAAGGTACTGTCGTCCTATGGCTAGACGACAGATGATTAAGCCGGCTTAATCACCTGCCATATTTTTTTGTATATTATCTGTTTGAATTTTTTAATATAGCAAATAGGCTAAAAAATTATGAAATTTTATATGCAGTCTCTCAACATAACATATTTTACTGTGTAATTTTTTCGTAATTTTATCTATTGTGAATGTTGCTCAAAAATTCATATGATTTTGATATTTGTAGGAGTTGTTACATATATCAAATGAGTTCAAAAAATTACGAAATTTTATGTGAAGCCTTCCGACATAGTTGTAGTAATTGTGTAATTTTTTTGAGAATTTTATATGCTCTAAATTTTTTACGTTAATTCATGTTAATTTAATCGTGAAATTAACGATGCTCAGGCACCTTTTACAATGCGTGGCCTCTATTTTTTTAATTTCATACATTACGAATATTTATAGAAGTACATGTAATAATACAAAAAATACATCGCACGGGATGGGATATGACTCACCCATCTGAGCCACTTCTATCTCCTCGCCACAGCGTGATGACCACGCATGTTTCTGATTCAATCGGTTTGGAATATACTTACACTAATACAACAGGCTAGTTCAATAATGAAGGACATAAAAGATATTTTAATCAAACTAATTATTTTAAATACTGCAATGTGTAATTGCAAGGGTAAACTATGTCTGATATAAAGCATCACATGTGGTGATTGTAGCTGTATTGGAACTGGCAAGACGAATGTTAAAAGTGGCTATCCAGTATCGACCAAAATGATACAAGTATCAATACTGCATGCCATGAACAACACTAACACAAGATCATAGCTGTTAGTACGGCTCTTGGCCCAATAACATTGGGTTTCGACTTAGGATTTTCTATGTTTTATCTGTAGTGCGTCTAGTGCTTCATACATAGACTGACGGAAGCATGAGCTCCAGTTATTGAAGCAGTCTTTCGAAGTTCCCAGTTCTCCCTCTTAACAGCTCAGCCTGCATACAGCAAAAGAACAGGGTATAAGCTGAGAAAACTTTCTTCTGATATTCAGGTCAAATCTACAAATAATCCAAAACTATGACAAATGCTAACTAGTAACTATTGTAAGTACGTTGGAAACAAAAGGAAATGCTTTTTTGCTCTTACGTAAGAAACCACTAACTAATGATATGGACTTCGATTAGGTAAAGCACTACAGAAACTCAAAGCAGAAGAATCTAGTAATACCTCTTTGCTGCAGCAACAGCAATCCTAGTAGCAGATTGGATCACCCAACTTCAACATGCGTTGTCAGCATTAATACCAAGCATGTCTGAATCAGAGCTTACAAGAAGACTATTAGTTGTGCACCTTAAGCATTCTGGACAGTTAATATACCATCATAACATGAATGGACATGGCAAAATGTTACCAAAGCCTCCACCAGCTGTTTCTTCAGAGAGAAGAAAGGGGAAATTCACATACATAAGGCATCTACCATCCAGAGAAATCTTTAAATTCTACACTAGAAGCATTCACTTTTCTCTTCTTGCTTGCATCATCTGCTGTAGCGGCATTTCTGGTCACATCAGTAGACCCAGCTGTCCGAGCTTTTAGATACTTGCCAACTCCACCACCAGCACTTGTTGAACCAGCAACACCAGTTCCTGGGTTGCTATACCATGATCCCACCTTATCCTGAATTAATGCAAGGATGTTAAAAGACCAGAGATAAATAAATGCAAAAAGTCCATCATTGTAACTGAAACAACATGCGGGCAACATTACATAATCATCATCCTTTTTTCTTCTCCTCCTTTTCCTTTTCTTCTTCTTCTTTGTCTGGTTCAGTGTAAGGATTCACAAATACACTGACTTTTAGTATCTTTATTTCCTCCTGTAAATTAAGGCAGAAATAGGAATACCACGTTCAGAAAAGTTTTGCATACACTCGAGAAACAATTATGCAGGAGAACTCAGTACAACAAGCAATGCTAAAAAAAATCAAGCATAATGCTTAAAAAATAAGCACATTGCAATTGTGCCAACAATAACAGATCAATATTTCATAGCACAAATTTTGTTTGCAAGAAAATACATGATATTGTCATGCTTAAAACTAAAAGTTAAAAATTTAGGATTGAGGAAAAGATAAATCAACTAACCAATGGCCGGTCGTCATCATCAACAGGCACCTTTTCCATAGTTGAAAGTGTGGTCAAACCACCGACCACCATGCCAAATACTGTGTGCTTAAAATTTAAATGTGGTGCAGACTTGTACAAGATGAAAAATTGGGATCCATTCGTATGAGGGCCAGAATTTGCCATGCTGACAACACCTCTTCCTGAATGTAGCAACTTTGAATTCACTTCATCCTTGAAAGGTTTACCCCATATGGACTCCCCTCCACTTCCTGTGCCAGTTGGATCACCTCCTTGAATCATGAAGTTTCTGTCAAAATGGGGTGATTAAACGGAGAAGGTTTAGATATGGCCATAAGTACATATAAAGAGTGGGGAGAAAGGACTAATGCAATCAGAACATACCTGATGCTACGATGGAAGATAAGACCATTGTAGTAACCATTTTCACAATGTGTGAGGAAATTTTCACATGTCCGAGGAGTTATGTCACAATGAAGCTCCAAATTCAAATCACCATGGGTGGTATGCAACTGAACATATCCTTTCTTTTTTGGATTCTTTTCAGCTTTAACATACTCAAATTCATTTTTGGTAACAGGATCATAGGCAGTTGATGTGAAAGAGCGTGAAGCTGCTCCAGTAGTGTAACGACTTTTAACCTGAAATCATTGAATTATCTCTATAAGATAACACCCATTGCATAGGTAACACAAGGCCTACATAAGTCATGGAGATGAGATGATAGTATACCAATTTAGCATTTACAGGAGCTCGATCCCCTGCCATGTGCATAGCAATTCTAGCAGCGGTTTTCTCAGCAGGAGCAGCTTTTGCTGCTGCTGCACTCCTGCCATGAACAGAAGCAGAAGCAGCATCCACAATACTGAAAGGTTGATGAGGTTTAGGTTCTTTGCCTGATTTTGAGTCATCCTTCTCCTTTTTTGCTAAAATTGCAGCGAGTGCTGCAGCTCTTTCTTTTGAGCTTTCTGCCCTCCACCGCCATGTAAAAAGCTAGCTTTCCTTTTTCGGTCCCAAGTTCCTTTATCATTTGCTTAATATCACCGGAAATATTTATGTTGTAGGTTGGATCATCTTTCATTCGCTGCAACTCTGCACAGCAGTCAGACAGTCAGTCTATGTAAGTAAATCCGTTTGAAAAAAACACTACGTATGTTAAATAGGAAACAACTGACACGAAATAAGTAACAGGGAAAGAGGGGCATAATAGAACCTTCATCCTCAAGTTTGAGGCCTTTTTTGACATGGTCAAATTCCCCAAGGACCTTGCTATCAAGCGCATTTGGATTCTACCAAAGTTCAAAAGGTGAACATAATTAGACTAAGGAGCTAAATGTCAGTGATAAAAATGAGTAAAGCAGATGTTCTTTAAAATAGCTACCTGAATTGTTATCAAGTCATTTCGAGTGAAGGGCTCATCAGTTAGCAACTCTTTCCAATTCTTTGGCTTAATGTTAAGTTCGTGGATTGCCTACATTTATAAAGCAAGAGTCTGTGAGCTAAGAAGATACCATAACACCAAATTGACCATGTAAAAGCTCACTAAAAGCTAAGCCAACCTCATAACAGAAGACATTCCCGGTAGTCTTTACAGCAACTATATGTGTGAATTCTGTAAAAACTTTATTCAAAACAGGACACTGGAACTCTCCTGCATGAAAAGCACATATGTAATATATGAGGCAGAAGAAGGGCACACATACCCTAACATCAAAGGAATTTACTATTGTTCAAGCAGTGTGAATTCTGTAAAAACTTTATTCAAAACAGGACACTGGAACTCTCCTGCATGAAAAGCACATATTTAATACATGAGGCAGAAGAAGGGCACACATACCCTAACATCAAAGGAATTTACTAGTGTTCAAGCAGTTCCATTTGGTTGAAGCTACATTGACATTTTCATGCCATAAGTTTTAACTCACCGTCCGAGTTCTTGTGGAACGTGAGAGGAATTAGATCCTCCTGCTTGAGCGGTGCTCCGGTTACCGGATGCTTCCCGAACTTCTTAATATAAGGGATTATGCTCCTACATTTAGAGGCTAACAACCTTAGAATCCCAATCTTCTCAGCTATTCTACCAAGAAGTTATGCAACGAAGCACAATGAGCTGTAACCCACTTACATTAAATCAAAGACGCTTCCTCGGCCGTGCACACCGGATCCTCGAATGGCAAAAACGTGAGCCTAAACCATCCGACGAAATAATAATTAGTCGAGAGTGGAGAGGAATTAACATTTGGTTACTAATTCATCCACCAAACTGAGCTCAATTTAAACCACCTAAAGGCTAAGTATCCTAAAAACTGAACTTGAGCACAAAGAACTTACAAGGTAACTGCTTTAACTAGTAACATATCTACTTAAAGATCCACAGAGCGCACGGAAATTAAGTTTATTACCTAAAGAACAAACCCTATAAGCTCAAGCTCTCCCAAAACACGAATGAGGATCCTAAATTACTAAGAGAATAGACAGAAGCAGGCAAATATCCCTTCCGGCTAGTACCAAAACAGGAGAGGAAGGGCAAGGTAGGTAGTTACGCGCAGCAGTAGAAGGGGAGGCGCTTGAATGGCGCGGCGGCCTCCTTCTGCTTGGCGCCGCCCCACTCCGTTGCCCACTCCGTCCGCGTTATGAACATCCGGTCCTTGCTGTGCTGCTTCTTCCCCATCTCGGCCGAACCTGCAAGAGCGCGCACCTCCGGCCGATGCTGCTGCTGCTGCCCTAATGGGTGATTGGGTTTCGCCGGCGGCGAGGCGAGATGGGAGATTTGACGACGGCAAGTGTTCGGGCCGGTTGGGTCGGGGAAAGAGATGGAAGAGGCGGCTGATTCATCCGCGGCTCGGCGCCGTGTTGGAATACGGCTCGAGCCGCTGATGCGTCGGTCCGAAATAGCTCCATTCCGGCTCGGTCCAGACCACTAATCCGGCCCACGAGCTGCCCAAAAATAGAGCGCAGGTGGGCACGCAGCGCAGCGGCCGGGCGTGCAGAGTCAATTTACCAAAAGAACATGCCCTATTTCAAGGAATCATCCTCCTGCTCAATACTACTAAAGGTTCAGTGAGTATGTTCCCTTCAACATCATTCAGTGGCAACTCTGGGCTGGGAATTGTTCTTAATCCATGTGTTTGTTCAACTGGCTCTCATGGAATACGGGGTGAATCTGGCTCCCTTCAGGTAACAGTAATTTGTATGCAACCTTATCAACTTTCTCTAGAACTCTATATGGTCCATAGTACATGGAATGGAGTTTCAGAGAGTTATGAAGTCCTAGAGTATTATGCTTGTATGGTTGTGTACACCATATCTCCTATATCTAATTCCCTCTCATTCCTATGCTTATCTGCAAAATGCTTCATTCTGGACTGGACTTTTTGTAATATTGGCTTTAATGCCTTCTAGTGCTGCATCTCTACTCTGCAGAATGTTCCGTGTTTCAGGGGTAGCTAATTCAAGTAACATGTGTTCAGTCACTTGGGGAGGCTTCATACCATACAAAGACTGGAATGGAGTCATGTTCAAAGATGTATGAAATGAGATATTACACCACCACTCAGCCTGTGGTAACCAAGAATACCACCTCTTTGGACTAGCAATGTCATACATCTTAAGTAGTTCTCTAGGTATTGGTTCATCCTCTCTGTTGCCCATCCGTTTGGGGATGGTAGGCACTACTTAGATGCAGTCTTACTCCCAAAGCCCTAAACAACTCCTGCCAAAGTATGCTAGTGAATATTCTGTCTCTATCAGATATAATAACCCCTGGTAGTCCATGCAGTTTATAGATGTGATCAATAAATAACTTGACTACTTACTGCACATTGTAAGGATGGTTCAGAGACAGAAAATGGGCATATTTGGTAAACCTGTCCACCACAACTAATATGACATCCTTGTTCTCAGACTTAGGGAGACCTTCAATAAAATCCATTGTAATGTGTGGCCAAGCCATATCAGGAACTAGCAGAGGTTGTAATAGTCCAGGATAGGGTACACTTTCAGACTTGTTTATTTGGCATACTATGCACTCCTTGACAAATTGCGATACTTGTGATTTCATACTTGGCCAATAAAATAATAACTTAAGCCTATGATAGGTGGCTCTCTCCCCTGAATGTCCTCCCAATGCTGAGTTGTGGAAAGAGTTGATCAATTGATCATTCATATTAGTACTATTTTCAATGTAGAATTTGCCCTTATATCTTAATACCCCATTAAGTAAGGTATAGGGTGGTGGGGATTCCGGGTCAACTCTGAGTTTTTCTTCCAGCTCTTTGCATCTTTCATCTCCTTGGTAACTGAGAATTACTTCATTGATCCAATTAAGTATTGCAACTGTTATAGCTACTAATTGTTCTGGCAATGGCCTCCTTGACAAAGCATCAACAACCCTATTTGCCCTTCCTCTCTTTACTCAATTATGTAGTTATACCCTGGCATCTTGATTAACAACTTATGTTGAACTCCTTCCACTAATCTCTGTTCATGGATGAACCTCAAACTTTACTGATCAGTCCTGATCACTAAGGTTGCACCCCATCAGATAGTGCTTCCATTTCTTCAGAGCTTCAAGGATTGCCAAGGCTTCTTTGTCATGTGTGGACAAGGCAACACCCTTTGGTCCAATGGCTTTATTGAGAAATGATATAGTCCTACCTCCTTACATCAACTCAACACCTAACCCATTTCTACTGGCATCGGTTTGAAGTATGAAAGGTTGAGAAAAGTCAAGTAATGCTAGCACTGGAGCTGCTGACAATAGATCTTTGATCCTCTGAAAAGACTATTGTTGTTCCTCCTTCCACACAAATGCACTTTTCTTAAGTGCATTAAATAGTGGCCTGCAAATCACTCCAAAATTCTTCACAAATCTCCTATAGTATCCTGTTATCCCTAAAAATCCTCTCAATTATGTTATGTTTGAAGGAATGGGCCAAGCCTTCACAGGTTTAATCTTTTCTGGGTCAATAGCAACTCTCATGTTACTACTGAGATGACCTAAGTACTCTACTTGTTCCTGCCCAAAAGAAAGGAACATGGTGGGTCAGTAGCAATTCTCGTGTTACTAATTAGTACTCTACTAATGAGATGACCTAAGTGCCCAAGGGGGAGTGTTGGAAAACTTAGGCTTGGGTCTAAGGTCTTGGCCCATGGTGGACATCTCACCATGTAGTCTATAAATATGGGTCCCAATTGTCACCACTTGTACCTTTTGGAGGAGAAAGTAATAAAGAAAGGAAGGAGTTCCCCATCTCTTGTGTTTAATCTTGTATTTTTCTTGCATTACTTATGTTTGATCAACCTCTTTTGTCTAGGAGGAATTGATCGGACTGGACTCACTAGCGACGATTCCTCAATAATACTCACCCTTGCTATTACTTTCTTTTGTTAGACCCCAGTTTGACTGGGGAGTACCCTAAGTGGGATACGGGATACGCAGAGCGAGATGAGGCTGCGTGGGATGAGGGAGATCACGCTGATGACCAGTGTAAGGTGGACATCTTATATGGTTGCTGGGACGAGTAGACATCCAGTGGAGCAAGATTGTCAGAGGATAGGATATAAATCCTCGTCCATCCTTTGTAATTAAATAATTTGTAGTCAAGATTATAGCCCTGTGTGGCTAGCAGCTGTGTATGAGTGCACAATTTATATTTATTGCTCCACTATGTGACTCTGGCAATGACTACTGTGATGTGCTTCGAACTTCGAAGCTTCAGTTCTGATGGTTTTAGACGACCACTAAATATTATCGAATGTCGCCATTGCCGAGTGCCTTGAGGTAAGCGTTGTCATCTTTGCTAATCTTATGGGAAGAGATCATCTTGTTTATGGCTTTATGCTGCATACTGCTCTTCCATTGGCATGAACAAAATGTTGTTTACTACCATTTTGGAAAGAGAACTTTAGGTTTGGTGCTTTTCTTACTCGCTCTTGAGTCTTGACTAACTATTGAGGGAAGAGATTCTACGTGAAGAATATATACTGTTTGGTGAAAACGAAAACGAAACGATAATGTAAGAAAAATAATTCCAGACCAACAAATATCTACGCTAAGTACTTTCTCTTCCATCTGTAATGAAACCTCACGCTAAGTATATATGTTTACCCAAGTAAGGAAGGGCAAAGAGAGGAGGAAATTACCTTTTTCACTTCTTTGCCCTCGAAGGAACGGTAACGATGGACAGCAGCGGCAAGGACATTCATTTCTTGATTGCTGGTATCTTCTATATTCACATGAAGTTTCGGCCTTTTGTCTGTGTGCCCAAAATATTCTGATACCGAATCACGAGTTTAGCTTATGACGTAGTCCGGCGTCAGTGAAAAAAACTGGCTGTATAAGTTAAAACCGCAGCTCCAGCTGAATATGACCCAGACATTCACACGAGGAGATACATAGTAGGCCTCCAGTTCACATGCAGCGATGGACATTTTTGCGAAGACATGCAGCGATGGACATGCCACAAGCATCACAGCGATCCTGTCTTGTGTTTCAGCTCGGTTCAACATTTCCCATAGCAGGCCTAGGAATCTAGGATTTAACGAATGCACCCGTGCAGATCGAATGACTTGCATGCGTCTGGCAAGTCACGCTTCGTAGGCACCAAGTAATATAATATGAAAGGGCAAGTGTCTCGTGTGGGCGATCGATCGCAGAGTCAAAATCCCATGCAGCACGCACTCTTTCACGCTTGCTTGGCAAGCTCTCCCGTGCAGAGTGGGTGAGCACAACCAACAAGCAAATGCAACGGATCGGATATCCATCCTACGGTTAGCTCATTGCAGCGGTGTTCGTCCTGCCCTCCCCCTATAAGTTGGAGGCCACACAAAGATCATTGCTTGCCACACAACGAAGCGGTACAACCGTAGGACAAGATCCTCCATCTACTTGTACTGACAAACACCTTGGTTTCTGCAGGGTAATACATGTGCTGTTGTTACCTGAGCTCTCGGTTTCTTTGTAGATTATCAATTACCACTGCCAAGAAACGTTTTAGAAAGAAGGTTGCATTTTGATGCTTACTGCAGAATACTGAGAGACTATGAAGGTTGATCTGATGGAGAAGCTGGTGTCCTTGTTCGTATGGGTTGCTCTCCTGGAAGGTAATATATAGCTAGTAGGCTTTAACTGGTTCATGTCGCTTAATGGAGTGCTAGCTAATGCAGCACCAGCAAGAGGTTTTCAATTAACTGATCCCTGCATAGCTGCAGCAGTATGTATCTTGTAACATATATATTGTTGATTATCTGTCTGCATGCAGCAGGTTGCATGGTGAAATCTCTTCATTACGATTATTCGGCAAGCATTGAGGCAAGTCCCTAGCCCCCCTGCTACCCTGTTGCTCAACTCGTACGTGCGTATAGTAGCGATAGTACATCTACAAGGCCGATATAAACTTCGCCGGCGTCCGGCATTTCTACTTCAATTTTTAGCAGATCATCGCCTAGGGCTCGGATTATAACGGGTCGCACAGCGTAATTATCGATCGCACGCAATGCGTTTCCGCTGCGAGCTAGCATGGAATTTCTTTCTTAATTTTCTAGTAGTACAGTATATGCTTTTCAGTATCATGCACGATAGCGGCCGGCCGGCGCTGTGCGTGTCGTGTAGACGTGTTACGTAAGCTAGCTCGACAAAAATGCATGCATCATACATTTTTAGACTCGTCTGCACGAGTATAGTTTTTCTTTGCTGGTCTCATTAGGTCTGTACAGCAAAGCAAAGTATCTGTTTGTTCCCCAGATCGAAGGAACATGACATCATGCGTGCCTTCATTTAGGATGCCGAATAGATGAAACTTGTACGAAGTGGCACCGATTTTCCTATTCTCAATCGACTAGTTTATGTAGAAACGATCGATCTCTCCGGTCACGTCATAGCTAAGAGGAAATATCCACCCACTCAATCAGGTGATTAGACCGGCCATTGGGTTGGAACCGTCTATCTAACTGTGCAAGTTGACGTCGCATGGCTCGCCGCGAACTGTATCAAACTCACTCTGTTACATCGGTCGAGGTGTACGTTAACATTGTGACGTCCGTGTGCATGATCTGCAGTGCTTGCCTGAGCCGCTTGAACCTCAGTACGGGGGCGGCATCGTCCGCAACGCCGACTTCAGCGCCGGCCTCCAGGGCTGGTCGGCGTTCGGGTACGGCCGCGTCGCCGAGGCCGCTTCCGCGACGGGCAACAGGTTCGCCGTCGCGGGGAATCGGACGCGGCCGTACCAGAGCGTCAGCCAGAAGGTGTACCTGCAGAACGACACGCACTACACTCTGTCCGGTCCGATCCAAGAACCGATCGACTCGTCCATTGCGTTTCGTTTGTACTGATTTGAAGAGACGCTGAAAGCTAGCTCCGGTGCGCGCGCCTACAGCGTGGTTGCAGGTGAGCGAAGGGATCGCCGACGTGCGGGTGGTCGTCAAGACTGCCGATGACTTCGTTCACGCCGGCGGGGTGGTCGCCAAGGCCGGGTGCTGGTCCATGCTCAAGGGCGGGCTCACAGCCCCGTCCACCGGACGTGCCGAGCTCTACTTCGAGGTACAGGGAAAAAAACTTCGATAACTAGTAGTGAATGGAAAGTGGAAACGAACAAATTTTGCACAAGATAACTGAAGAAATTATTGCAACTAACGTGTGTTACGTACGTGCGTGCACACAGAGCAACGCGACGGTGGACATATGGGTGGACAGCGTCTCGCTGAAGCCGTTCTCCAAGGACGAGTGGACCGCGCACCGCGCCGAGTCGACTGACAGCGCGCGCAAGAAGACGGTGAGGCTTCAGGCGACGGACTCCGCCGGGAACCCGCTGCAGGGCGCCGAGGTGTCCGTCGAGACCATCCGCAACAGCTTCCCTCTCGGCGCGGCCATGAACCGCGAGATCCTGACCAACCCGGCGTACCAGACCTGGTTCACCTCCCGCTTCACGGTGACCACCTTCGAGAACGAGATGAAGTGGTACAGCACAGAGCCGGCGCCGGGCCGCGAGGACTACTCGGTGCCGGACGCCATGCTGGAGCTCGCGGCGCAGCACAGCATCAGCGTGCGGGGCACAACGTGTTCTGGGACGACCCGAAGCAGCAGCCGCCGTGGGTGCAGTCGCTCCCCTACCCGCAGCTGCTGTCCGCGGCGTCGCGGCGGATCCGGTCCGTGGTGTCGCGGTACGCCGGAAAGGTCATCTCGTGGGACGTGGTGAACGAGAACCTGCACTACTCCTTCTTCGAGCAGCAGTTCGGGTGGGACGCGTCCACCGCGTTCTACGCCGCGGCGCGGCTGCTGGACGCCGGGTCGGCGCTCATGTTCATGAACGACTACAACACGCTGGAGCAGCCCAGCGACATGGCGGCGCTGCCGGGCAGGTACATGCAGCGGCTGACCCAGATCACCAGCGCCTACCCGGAGAACCAAGCCGGCATGGCCATCGGCGTCGAGGGTCACTTCACCGTCCCCAACATCCCCTACATGCGCGCCGCCCTCGACACCCTCTCGCAGGCCGGCGTCCCGGTCTGGCTCACCGAGGTCGACGTCGCCCCGGCCCGTCCCAGGCGTACTACCTGGAGGAGGTGCTGCGGGAGGCGTACGCGCACCCGGCGGTGCAGGGGATCATCCTGTGGTCGGCGTGGCGGCCGCAGGGGTGCTACGTCATGTGTCTCACGGACAACAACTTCAACAACCTGCCGCAGGGGAGGTGGTGGACCGGCTCATCGCCGAGTGGAGGATGGCGCCGCAGGCCGGCACGACGGACGCGCTGGGGTACTTCCGGGCCGAGCTCGCCCACGGCGAGTACAAGGTCACCGTCAGCCACCCGTCGCTCAGTACCTCGGTCTCGCAGAGCGTCAAGGTCGAGCTGGCCTCAGAGAATCACTACTTCATTCAGGTCTAAGTTGATTTGCTTTGCTAGGAGTAATGCAAGATTATTTCCAGGGCTTTGGAGATCATAGTATTCATACCTGTTAAATCATCTGTTGTGTCAGAATTCTATAAGGAGATCATACTATTACCAGCGTAGCCATTCATGTACCAATTTTACACCTTGAAAGGAAAAGGTTCATTTATGTTCTACTTTAGAAGATTCAAAAGTGAAATGTTCCATGCTTTAGCTTATCATCATCCATTGGCTTTGGCTTAAGGTCAAGATTAGCTGCGGCCACTTTGATACTTAATTGTTCTCACTCACGTGCAGTTCTTTTTGTTGATATGAGCGGCAAATCCTTTTCCCTCTTGTATAACTCATGATTATTTTTTCTTTGAGACGATATCATTTCAACTCAGGATTCTGACTTTATTATTTTTAGTAATCAAAGAGTTGATGTCATCCGGATGCAAATAAGCGAAATCACGGGTGAAACACAGACAAAACAAAAGGCTAATGTGTTCTTACACCAGTTCTGTGACAACCCATGCTATTACTATCTTTGGTAACGTTACTAGTCCGTGGTTATTACCCAACAAAACAGAACAAATTCATATTTTATTGAATAAAAGCCATATCGAAATATTGCAGCAGAACAATAACTAGAAACGGTATAATATTATTACAGTACCATTGCCACACAGGGCTACAGTCTTAAACAGAGCTTAATAAATTCTATCCGAATATTACAACACTTGGAATTAAGAGTCGTACCAACTGATAATTATATAAATATTGAAACTACTAAATAGCGATACGCTAAAATACTCGGAATCACGTAAATGACTACAGACCGCAGCCTACTCTCTCAATCTCCATAAGGAGCATCCATCTCGTACGCCTCATATTCCAGACCGATCTCGCTTCCCTCGGTATAGCTATCCTCCACGTAGGCCTCAGCATAACCAGGTACATCATCGTACCGACTCACCTCTAACAAGGAGGATCAATAGCAAGGGCAGCAAGTATTAATAGCAAATATGTAACTTCATACTAAACATCATCGGATCAAAATTCATCTCTTCTCATTATCATTCTTAAAATAAGTTTTTAAGTTGTGAAATTGTCAGGTTTTAGTTTGTAAAGCTGCTAGTCACTCGTACTTAGAGAAAAGACCCCCGTAGGCTTCCATAGCCTCCAGTCCAGGAGACAAGCGTGAATTTGCGGTTTATTTAGCGTTGTGCAGGCTTGTATCGCTTTACTCATAGCCACCCTGACTTTGACTGAAATAAGCTCATTCATATTTCCTTAGATACGATGCTCAAGTCAGAGTTCAGAATGTTTTCTCTACTTCAGTATATTATAACTCCACACAATTAGCATGATGCTGACTCCTATGTCAGGGAGACTTTTCCATCGCCCGACACATGCAAGGGAGGCATATCCATCACCCAACACCCATTATAGGAGTCGCCACCTTGCTAACAGTGTGTCAGGGAGGCTTTTTCATCACCCGACATATGCTAGGGAGGCACATCCATCACTGAAGACACACCTTAGGGTCCTGCCACTCTTGGCCTTACTTAGTCTCTTGTACCTAAATGGAGTGTATAATAAACTTCGATAGAGTAACATATTCTACTCATCCTAAATGGGACCATGGCCAATATGATAATACAGCTCATACATGAGTGAGGGTTGGCTAGTCCTTTTATTATAATCATATAAAGAGGGGCCCAAAACCTGCCCTTTTTCTCTTCCTGACCAATGCACCGTCCACCCACCTATTATTTACCTACCTATCTTGTCATATTCATCATCATTATTAACATCAAGCACGTTGTTGTAGAATGAGTACAATAGTGGGTAAAGGGTACCCCTTTCTCCATAGGAGGAGGTAGAGCTACAGAGAGCTAACGACAAGAGAGAGGGAGCTTATGTGTAAAAGGAGTGGATCTGGCCTCTTTACACCCCTCTTGGGGGGCTTATATACATGAGTGGGGTAGGATGTAAAATTTTCATCATATCCCTTAATAATTACAAAATGTAGAGGTACATTGAGATATTTTTTATACTATTGGGCCTGCTGCAAGGCCCAATCATTTAGGGATGGGTCACCCCTACAACAGTACTCCCCCGACAGTAAGCGCAAAGATCCCAAGGGGCGAGCTAACGTGACCAATTGGTCCAAGCCCCCATCCCCCAGCAGCAAGCACACAGGTGCCGATGGCCGAGCTGATGCAGCTGGTAACTCAGCCCCTGGGGTGTGGACGTTGCAAATCTCCCGGAGCAGAGTTGTTTCACCGATCTTGACGTGGTCGTAGAATCTCCCAGTAGAGGCTGAGTGGGCGTGTGGAGGTCGTGCCTCGTACTCGGGCGGCGCGTAGACACGGGCGACGAAGTCCTACGTCGAAGGCTCGGGTGCCCCGTTGGGTTGGTGCCTCCGACGCGGTCAGCGCGCGGACATGGACGACGATGGTGAGATGACCATGAGTTAGTCATGATGTGGTCGGAGAAGGCCTCACGACTACGTTGCTCGTGACATGGTCATGTGTATCGACGTAATCGGCGGCAGGGCGAGGGCTTGAAGCGCATGTCCCGTCCCCCACCGCTAGGACGGTTGTCGACGGATGATCGAGGAAGGCGCAACCACGAGGTGGTTGAGAGTATGTCGGCGAAGCTGTGACACCGACGTGGTCGTGTGTGGACGAAGTGTCACAAAGTCTAGACCCCGTAGCGGTCGAACGATTGCCGACGAAGTAGCGACCACGAGGTGATTGAAGGAGCTGGGACCGCGAGGTGGTCGTTGACATGGACGGAGTCACGACCATGAGGCGGTCGGATAGCTGTCGACGAAGTTCCGACGGCGAGGTGGCCATAGGCGTCGACCAATGTGTTACCACAAGATGGTCGTAGAAGTGGCCCACAACTACGTCGAGGAAGACGTGGTCGTAGGTGTCGACGAAGCTAGCGGCGAGACGAAGGCTCTGATTCACACGCCCCATCCCCCACCCTTCGGGCTGGCGCCGACGAATTCTCGACCACAAGGTAGTCAGAGCTGTTGACGAAGACTTGACCACAGTGTGGTCGTAGATGTCGACGAAGTCTCGACCCCGAGGGGTCGGACATCATCACCGAAGGTGTGACCATTAGGTGGTTGTAAGTGTCAAGGAAGTTAGTGGCAGGACAAATGTTTTGATGGTGTTTATATTTAAATCCTATTTTTTGTGTACTTATTGTTGATTGCTATTTTCGCTGGTGCGAGAATTTGTCAGCTTAACAATTCAATATTAGTTACTGTCAGACAAATATTGTCTCTGCATATTTATGTATATAATGTACATATGGGTGAATATTTATACATGGATATATACATATTTATAGATACATATATATTATTATTATAATTTTTTACTTTCCTTTTTCTTCTCTTTCTTTCCCAGCCCTTTTCCACGATCGGCCGAGCAGCCTCGACGCCCGCCCGCCCCGCCCCCGCTCTTCCTTATCTCTATCCCTCTCTGTCTTTGCTGTGCCTGGCCACTCCCTTCCTCTGTCTCTCCGACTCCCTTCTTTGCTCACTTCACCCATCAACAGCACAGCCGCCTCCCTCTCTAGCCCCCGGCCAACTGGCTGCTGGCCTCCCCGACAGGGCTCTGCCGCCGCCCAACGCTCTCCCTCTCTCGCCCTTCGTCACCGCGCGCTACTTCCCCTCCTCTCGGGCCGCCACTGCCCGAGGCACCACCGGCCGCGCCCGGCTCCTACCACGGCGCTGCCGCCACAGCTCTCCACCGACCGGATCGGCCCCAAAACCGATGGTCCCAACTCTGGCCTCTCGGATCCGACTCCTCTTACTCAATCTCTCTCTATTTTCCCCGATTCACTTTCTACTCAATCTCTTTCTATTTTCCCCGATTCACATTCTTTGCCTTAGTTTCCCTTATTTACATTTCCGATTTGATGATTTTATTTCTTCGATTTGTTGGTGATTTGGGTGATGAGGTACTTCAACCGTGGCTCACTGTGACGGGGCTCGGGGCTTCCTCGTGCGCCGAGGAGCACGGTGGGGTGCTGCCGGGTTCGCGCGGTGGCCGACGGTCATGGCTTGCCTTCCCTCTGGTATACTCTACTCCCCTCCCCTAGTTTTCTTCCATTGCCCTAGCCTGCATGTGTGGATGCTACGGTTCTAGTGTGATGCATGTGGATTGGGAATGTGTGCTTGTGATCCTACCGTGATGATGTGGATTTGGGTGAGAATAATGGGAATGGAAAGCATGTAGGGGCACCTTGTTGGGCCTGGCCAGGGCTTGGGTGATCTGGTGAGGAGAATGACGCTGGCGTTGATGGTTGCGGTTCCTTCTCGTCTGGCGTGCGCGCAGCTCTGTCTTCCCCTTCTCTATTCTTGCTGGTCCACGGCCCTTGGTCCTTCTCCTCCTGGTCCTGGGCTCCCTCTTCACCGTCTCCTCTTTCTTCTGGTTCGACTGCCGTCCTTCGGCCCGACCGTCGTGGCTCACCCCGTCCTCTCTTCTCCTCCGTGGCAATGGGTCTAGGGATTTGGGGGAAACGGGGGCTGGATCTGGTGGTGATGTTGTGCCCTTTGGTTCGGTTGTGGCCGTGGCTGTGGGTGAAAATGCTGGGCTCTCTCTCCCTATGTGGTCTCTCGCTCGGTTTTATCCCTTCCTCCCTGTGCCGAGGGCTATGCTGGGGGATTTTTACCACCACAGTGCGGTTGGCTCTAGTACTTCAATAAAATCGTTTTTACTAGGTTGGCTTGCAGTGTAAAACGGAATGTAGGGATGATTCAGGTTTGCTTATAGTGACAAACGATGAAACCCTACGGCTGCAGGTGGTGCTGGCTGGCTCTGGACGGTCTGGTATCTCGATGAGCGAATCGTCCATTTTATTATCCGAACGAGGGTTCTGAAGACAACTTGGTTTTCGTTTATTTATTTTGTTCAGTCTTTTTGGTATCTTGTTACTGGTTCTTCTTGTAATTATTAAATGCCGGTTACTCTAGCTTAGCAATTATTGATGTAATTTTAATTGTGATATAATCATTTATATTCTGGAGACCATTGTCTTGATTGAGATTGAGACTTGTAAATTGATGTAATTGAACTATAATTGATGTAATATAGACTGTTATATCTTTATTTGATTTGAGAAAGACATTTGATTTTAGCTTGACTAGTGTGATTATTTGCTGTAAACTAGACTGTACAAGTTTTAACTTGATATGGTTTACTTGTAATTGTGTTGAGATGTATTCGTACCTGTAACTTGTAATTTGTGAGGTAGCTTGTATTTATTAATTGGACTTGTTATTTGGAGATGATTATATTAATTCTGTTTGTTATATACTTAAAGGAAATGGTTCTCTTGTAATTGATTTAATTAGTTACTTAATTAATTACATTTAGTCGTAGTTTAAGGAATTAGAAATTGCAAGTCCTCACAAGTTCTGTCGTGTGCACAGCACATGGTAAGTTCCAAACTGAGTTGTTATTCTACTCAAGACATCGCATCACCACAATATGTTCTGGAATGAACCTGTCTGTATAGAATCCATCTCAATCTAGATTGCTCTCAGCTTGCATAGGCACGCCATTGTAATCTACTTATATCTGAATGAACTGTAGCAAACAAATGTTACATCATACAGTAAGGGCATTAACGTGGATATTGTTTATAAGAATCCCACGCTTTAACTAAAAGGTTCAAAGAGGAAAAAAGTAAAGCACAAACAACAACTCTCTGACCCTACCAACTTCACGAAGGTTGTTGTCATGAAGATTCAACAAAGCCATAACTTTTCAAGCACAGCTGTTGTTTCCTCCCTTGAACTGCAAATTTGTATTTGGTGTCAAAGATTCCATCTAAACATTGTGTTAAAAACAGCTCCATCTCTCAATTCGATCTGAGATATTTTAACCAAAGCTTTGAATAATTGATATTACTATTACTACGCTTACCTTGCATCCCTCAATATCTTGTAGACTCGTGGTGTTATTAGCTCAACAATTGTTGAACCAGCACGTCCAGAAGGAAGTATACCACCATCAAAATCTTTGACGCTAACACTACTAGGCCGCCCGCTTAAGTTGGCGCTTGTAAGTGCAAGTGCACTTCCAGCACCACGAGCAATGGCTCGTATGATAACAAATTTGGCACACGAACTCCAATGCTGTCCAAACCAGGATTAAGTGATCTACCCGGTACACCGTTTTCACCTAAATGTAAATGAATAAAGAGTATATTCAGCACCTCATGCTGCTTAAAAGAGATGATAGATAGAACTATGAAACACAATGTGGAATCTGAACCTCGTTTTAGAACAACAGTGACAGGCCCAGGAAATACACTATCAAGCAAGCCATGGGGTAAGTGATCCAATACAGGAAACCGTGATATGTCTGGGACATCAGCAACACAGATTGCCAGAGGGTGTGTTTGTATGCGTCCTTTGATCTCATATATACGATTTACTGCTTCTGCAGAACTGTCATGAAGAGCCTTTTTAAAACGAACCAATTGATGAATGCATCTAATTGGGATAGAGACAGAGAATCTCAAAATGAAACTCTTAGCTTAAATGGATGAAATAGTCCTTCTAACTCTAGATGAAAGCAAGGTTCAAAATAAACTAACGAAGGTTTTTGAAATGATGTGAATCTTTTTTTTTCATTATGTGACTAATTTAGATATAGGTACAGATTCATCATAACTTGATTCGGCGTATTCATGAAAACAATTTTGGATTTGCTGTGCTATACAATCTCAGTGCATCATTGCAGAAAGTTCTAATTTGTAGTGATACAGCAGGACAAGAGCCAAGGAACACATTAAAATTCTTGGCACAAAATGGAAATTAAGAAAACACTAACCATGCATCACAAGCAAACCCGTATATTGTATCAGTGGGCACTGCGGTCACTTGCCCCCTGTTGATTGCGTCGATTGCTTTCATGACATGATCTTTCCTTGCTGGGAGAATGTGTTCTGCCCTATCTTCCATCCTGTGTGCCATGTTTTCTGACACCCTAACTGAGCAGGACACTACAGACTTTCTCTCATGTTGAGAAGATAATCTGCTGACCCTAACAAAGCAGAACAAAACGAGTTTGTCAGTACATGATGCAGTAATCAGAATGAGGACTCCATAACCCTTCAACAAATGAAACACTTTCTCTGCACTAAAAAAATATTTCCATGAAAACGAATAATTTATACTGCAAGTGCGCTAAAAATGATTGCCATGAACAACGAATAATTTATACATTAAGTCTCAAGTAATCGTGTTAATTTGAACGCATCACTCGATTGCAGTAACATAAATATGATAGATTTGGAGAATTAAGGATGAAATTTGTGGGTGCTCACAATTTCTTCATTACTGTGATTCTGTAATTCTCTAGCAAACCAAGAAAATAATACTTCCCCAATTTCCTCGTGATTAAAGAAAATACAGAATCTTATTGTACAGATACAATAGACAGTATCAATATGAAGTCAGTACCGCAGGGATAACAAGATCAATCGGCATAAGATCCTACGTGTGAACTTCTTTGCAGGCTATATCCAGTGATAATCCATATATTCAATTAAGAGTAAAAGCATAGTAAATTGTTGAGAATAAAGCCGTAGGAGTACTTTCTACCGCATCCGGATCAAAGAATAGAGGGAATGCAACATTTCATATGCCTGTTTGTATTGATAATCCAAAGAAGAGCAGGAAAAACAAGCAGTGATTGATGAGCCCACAACTTACACTAGCATGACCGTGGTGAACACCAGCAGAACATTTCATACTAGCATGACAAACGCCAAATTTGGCTCTTTTATACAAGAAAGATTTGGAAATCTTTAAGCATATCAAACAGGAACAAGGCTAAAAGCTATATGCTCACGTGAAGTTCTTGACAAACGAGGGCATTAATTAGGGAGCAAGCAAACAAGAATCGGAGAAACAAGGAGAGATATACCTCTTAGCCAGCGGTTGCCTGGTGTGCCCCGCGCGCGTTCCTGGCTTCCGGGAGCTCTGCGAAGTCCTAGCCGGTAGGGGTGGAACTGGACCGATATCACTTACCATGTCTTATTTGTATTTTTCTTCTTCGAGTGGAATACGAATACTACAAGATACTTATTTCTATAAGCTTTTGATCATCAATTGGACGAAAATTTATCCGTTTATTTTACATCTTTACATAGAACATTAGACATTAAGAATACAATTAAAATAAATACGAAAAAGCTAATCAACAAAATATTGAAAGAAAAATACCCAGTATTCCATACCTACCCAAATGTGGCAATCCACAAATCTTTTATTTTGTTCATTAGTGAAGTCGCAACAAAATTCCTCGTGCCATCTGATATATTGACACATACGAGCGGATATTACTCATTTTATATCTTATTTTATATATTTTAAATTAAAATCAGATATATATATTATCGAATATTTATTTCTCTATTATGTATTAGCTTTGCAGACCTTTAGATTAGACGGAAAATATCCGCTCCTGTGGACCCTACTGGCCGGGGCTGTACCGCGAGGAGGCACAAAGAGAGAGGGGCTCTTGTGCAAAAGCTCCCTTCGCGCTAGGGTTTAAGGTTTGGGAGGAGCGCGGCCGCCACCGGCGACGAGAACGGGCTGAGATGACGGAGTCGGCCGTGAGGTGCCTCCGGGACGGCCGCCTCGACGGCGAGCACGCGCCGGCGCTGGCCGTGGAGGGCTCCCTCCAGTGCTGCCCGCTCGCCGCGCGGGCCATGCTCCACGTCGCGGCCGCCGTCGCATCCCACGCCGCCGCAGGGAAAGCACAGGCCAGGTATTATTAGCCCCTTCGCGGCATGGTCCATTAGCTTGTGTCAGCTTGGCCTCGTTTGGCTAATGACGAGAGTAACAAGCTTGGTTGCGAACTTGTGGTTGCAGGGGACTTGTGGTTGTGGCGTTCGATCGGAGCCCGGAAGTGTACCTGGACTTCATGCGGCGCCGCGGCCTTGATTCAAATGCTTTAGATCGATGGTACGATCTCACACAACTGAAAAAAACAAAACAGAGCTAAGCAGAACCGGCATTTTGAGCAGAATTGGCACCTTAAAATATGAGCTGAAATGCGAAATCAAAGCTTGTTTTCTGTTAAAATGTTCTACTGTGTATCCGACATAGCTTCTCCTTAATGCAGACCAAAGTTGCCTCCTATATTAATTAACTCTGGGCCTGCTTATGCATTTACATTCATTGGTAATTTTGATCGCCTATTTGTGTTGGTTGACTGAACATAAACCTCAATTGTTGGTATCTCGAATGTACGAAATAAGTCTTGGTAGAATTTTATTGGTAAGGCAAGTAACAACTGGAACGATGGGGCCACTATGCAAAGAAATTATAAGTTGATAAATGGTAGTACAATCTATTTGGCAAATATAGAATTTCAAATAGACTAATTTGGCACCTCACCGCTGGATGAAATGCTTGAGCTAACAGTTTTCACTCAGTGTCACATGGCTTGTTAGTTTAGAATGTCTTACTGATGGTAGAATCTAAATGAATGTGCAATAAGTTTTAGAATTTCTACATTGTTCCAACAGTGTTCGGGTACTGGATTGCTATTCAGACCCACTTGGATGGAAGCAGAAGATTCGAAGTCAGCAGCACCAGGAGGACAGTGGAAAGCAGTGCCCAACAAACAAAGAGACTATCACAATTTTCAGAAGTGTGAAGGATATTGATAAGTTGATGTGCTCTGTTATTGATCTTGGACGAGGTATAATCCACCATAGAACCTTTTTTACTTGCTAGCTATCCTTTCTTTATGATACTAAAACTTTTGCTACACTTGCATATGCTACTGATATCAGGGTTTGAAGGAGAGGGCAAAAACTATTTTTCCATTGCCGTTGACTCAGTAAGTCCCTTTCTTAAAACTTCTTTTATCTGTGCAAAGCTTACTTGGGTGCAGATTTAATACAACAAATTTGTTTTTTCTATATATGAAATTGGGTCCCTATTGTGTTAATCTCTTAGCTGTAATTCTGTCAAAGTTTGATTCCTATGTTGCTAGATATATTCTTCTGTTATAATTTGGCATTTCCGTTGTTTATGGAACTGTCTGGATTAGACTGGGAAAATAAAGTTAAGCCTGTGTTTCCAGAAGTATGTGCTAAAATTGAATATCACATCTTAGTCTTGTCGTTTAGTTGTTTCTGTATTGAAGTTTAGTTGTTGTTCAGCAGGTTGTAATTTCAGTAGATTTGGATAGTATCAGGACTATCAATCAATGCATTATATCACTTTACTCTCCAGCTGTATAACGACAGCTTCACTCATAACTATTCCACCATTTGTATTTTATTATTATAACTTATAAGTAGACATTGTTTATTGTTTGAAGCAAAACCATCTTTGCATTCTTTATTATCGAATGTTTTTCACACTTTCACAATATTCTTTTAGTTTATGTTGATGCTTAACAGCAAAATTCTTTATGATATTTCAGATTAGCTCTATGTTAAGGTATGCTTCAGTGTCATCAATTTCAAGCTTTCTTAGTAATCTTGAAGCCATGGTAATTGTTTTTCTTCTCTTCTATTTTCCATCTGTGATATGGTGTGGAACATTCATGGTAGTTGTAAAAGAATTTCCTGCATTTATATTAGTGATATAGCATAAATCGTACATTTATCTATCTTGTATTGTTAATGCATTACATTTTACATCTACTGAGAGACCATACTTGTACTTATTGGGGGCGACAGATGTCTGAAGGAATTGAAATATCAGTAGGGTCATTCTTTTGGTCCAAAAGGTCTTCTATTATTTTATTGCAACAATGATATATAATTGTTCATCCAATTCTTACAATGTTAATGTGTGTTGTCCTCAAATTGCAGATCAAATATCATCAATCTTTTGGCTAATGCAATTGGACCTCCATGAACCCAAGTTTTCCCGAGCTTTTGAATATCTTTCTACCATGGTTGCTTGTGTTGAGCCAGAGGTTGTAGATTCCGTGTATGGAGAAGAAAGTACGGAGAACATTTCTTTCCGTGAAAATTATTCTAAAGCAAAGTTCCATGTGCGCCTGAAACGACGGAATGGACGGGTTAAGCATCTTGTAAGGCTTCTGATCACTTTGATGTTCAAAATATTCGGATTGACACTTGATACTGTCCTTACCTGTGCAGTACGAGCACTTACATGTTGAGGGGAATGATGTAAAATTTGTTTTTGCTCCATCTGTAAGTACAGAAGTGAACCAAAGTTTATTGCCCAAGGTTTGTTCCTACATTTCTACTAATAGTCTTAGCCACCACTTACATTAGTTGTTGTTTTGATTTACGTTGGTTGTGAATTGTGATATGTTGGTTCAAAAGGTTCAGTTCAATCTTGAGCTGTCAGAAAAGGAGCGCAGTGACAGGGCAAATGTCGTTCTTCCTTTTGAACATCAAGGTACTTCTCATTTACCAAAAGTTGGTATAATGTTAGACAGTATTAATGTTAGACCTCATCAGTTACATTCGTACTGCGGGGACTGCACTGACGATGCATCCTCAACTAAGTATTTTCACCTTAATCTCAGGAAAGGGTGAACCTATCCATATATACGATGGACGGCGATCTCTCCCTGAGGCTCAACAAGATCCCAACTTAACTGCATCTGCTCTCCTGAATGAAATAAAAGCTCCTCAATCTGCAACTGCAAAGGGTGAAATTCATTACATTCGTGATTCTGATGACGAACAACCTGACTCGGATGAAGACCCAGATGATGATTTGGATATTTGAGCTCTACCCACAGTATGAGCTCTTTACATATGCGACTCACGTGGATCATACTCAAGGTAACCCATAGCCCCACCGAGAATTGCATTCCTGAGTAGGTTATATTCCGACAATAATGTTGTTGAGAGTACTTGAGACTAGAGCTGGGAGTTGGACCGGACCGTGCCGGCACGGTCCGGGCCCATCGTGCTTCGTGTCGCTTCGTGTCGTGCCGGCTTGGCTCAGTCGAAATGTATTGTGGAACTGGAAACAATTTATGCTGGATATGGAAGGTATCGAGTTACTTGGTCACCTTATTGTCATCTGTACATGTAATTTTCTTGTATTTGGGGCATAAAAAGGGACACCTGAGCTAAGATATGAATTCATCTATTTTCCCAAATATGTTGATCACCTGTTGGGATGGTGAGCCACTTGTTAGAAATAAAAGGATTGCTCTTTGGGATAATTTGATCACATAATAGAATATATTGACCGTTTGATAAACAACTGTTACTCCTGAGTCCTGACACGCAATTTTCTTGACAATTTGTAGGTTCTATAGGTTGGTTTAAGGAAACATTTTCTTGTAGTTTGTCGACCCACCTCGCCTCTAGCCAGGCCCAATCACGGCCCAAAGCCCGCCCAGCCCGAAGTAACTATACACAACGAAGGCGGTGGCGACGATGGTGGCAACGGTTGTCATCTTCCTTTCTCTCGTACCCGTCTCGTTAAAAATTAGTTGAAATTGAATTAGTTGCATAAAAACATGGGCAGGCAATGACGTAAATATTTCGAAAAAATTGAAATTTCTTTGATATTTTAAAAATACAATGTTACTGCCTCGATAAAAACCTTATGCCCTAGAATGGAGTTTCCTGAGTAAGTAAAAAAGTACAATAACAATATATGTACATACTAACTATAACAACATGCATACATAGTATCTACTCATCAATGTCTAGGTCGTTTCTGCGTTCGAGATTAGCATACGCTTGTACGATTTCGAGATCCTTCAGTTCATGCTGCTGCCGCTCTTTGGCTAATTCTCAGTTTTTGGCACATGTGATTGCCTCCACCATCTTGGGCATAAGAGATGATCTTCTCTCTTCGATTATTTTTTCTACCGTGCTGAACGTCGCTTTTGAAAAGACGGTGAACACTGGTACCAGAAGAACATTCTGTGCGAAATGTGACAACATAGGAAATATCCGCTTGTTGTTCTTCCACCACGCGAGCAAGTCTATCTTGCTTCCACCAGTAAAATCAGGATCAATATTTGCAAAATCATGCTCCAAATAGTGGTTCAACTCTGAGACATAATTTCACTTGGAGGCCGCCTAAGACTAAGAGGACGAAAAGTAGACTTGCCTTTTAGCTTCTTCTATAAGTGTGATGTCAAGTTTGTCTTTCCTTATTGCGTCTGCTGTGAGGTCTCTGATCTTCCGCTGCTGCCAAACATATCATGATACATACGGAAAACACGAAAAAGTCCCTCTTTGACATGTGCGAAAGCTTCCGAATAATCAAGTCCAAGGCCCCTCTTTGACAACGTGCAAGAAGGCAAGTATCATTCGATCACCTTGAACCTATGTTTACCAAAATTATTTTACTATTTTAAATTTAATGCATTTGCTATGTTACATAAAAAGATAATCTTTGTTTTAAGGATAATAGTTAAACCGATAATTGTTATGCCCTCATTTGATCTTGACAACCATGTACCTTTGTCACCCTAGGTTTCTCTTGTCTCAGTATTGAGATTATTATGTGATTGCTAATTTTAGAACGGTAGTAATTCTTAGATAAGCTAGTCGGTCAGTATCACCCTTCGGGTGAAAAATTGATATGAATGATTCTATCTTTTTATTTAAATAATTTAGTGGCAATAAGTATTGTTTATTCTTCTGTTATAATTTGGCATTTCCGTTGTTTATGGAACTGTCTGGATTAGACTGGGAAAATAAAGTTAAGCCTGTGTTTCCAGAAGTATGTGCTAAAATTGAATATCACATCTTAGTCTTGTCGCTTAGTTGTTTCTGTATTGAAGTTTAGTTGTTGTTCAGCAGGTTGTAATTTCAGTAGATTTGGATAGTATCAGGACTATCAATCAATGCATTATATCACTTTACTCTCCAGCTGTATAACGACAGCTTCACTCATAACTATTCCACCATTTGTATTTTATTATTATAACTTATAAGTAGACATTGTTTATTGTTTGAAGCAAAACCATCTTTGCATTCTTTATTATCGAATGTTTTTCACACTTTCACAATATTCTTTTAGTTTATGTTGATGCTTAACAGCAAAATTCTTTATGATATTTCAGATTAGCTCTATGTTAAGGTATGCTTCAGTGTCATCAATTTCAAGCTTTCTTAGTAATCTTCGAAGCCATGGTAATTGTTTTTCTCTTCTATTTTCCATCTGTGATATGGTGTGGAACATTCATGGTAGTTGTAAAAGAATTTCCTGCATTTATATTAGTGATATAGCATAAATCGTACATTTATCTATCTTGTATTGTTAATGCATTACATTTTACATCTACTTAGAGACCATACTTGTACTTATTGGGGGCGACAGATGTCTGAAGGAATTGAAATATCAGTAGGGTCATTCTTTTGGTCCAAAAGGTCTTCTATTATTTTATTGCAACAATGATATATAATTGTTCATCCAATTCTTACAATGTTAATGTGTGTTGTCCTCAAATTGCAGATCAAATATCATCAATCTTTTGGCTAATGCAATTGGACCTCCATGAACCCAAGTTTTCCGAGCTTTTGAATATCTTTCTACCATGGTTGCTTGTGTTGAGCCAGAGGTTGTAGATTCCGTGTATGGAGAAGAAAGTACGGGAACATTTCTTTCCGTGAAAATTATTCTAAAGCAAAGTTCCATGTGCGCTGAACGACGGAATGGACGGGTTAAGCATCTTGTAAGGCATTTGCTATGTTACATAAAAGATAATCTTTGTTTTAAGGATAATAGTTAAACCGATAATTGTTATGCCCTCATTTGATCTTGACAACCATGTACCTTTGTCACCCTAGGTTTCTCTTGTCTCAATTGAGATTATTATGTGATTGCTAATTTTAGAACGGTAGTAATTCTTAGATAAGCTAGTGGTCAGTATCACCCTTCGGGTGAAAAATTGATATGAATGATTCTATCTTTTATTTAAATAATTTAGTGGCAATAAGTATT
The DNA here is from genome assembly GCA_036346245.1 of Bonia amplexicaulis. Taxonomy (NCBI): domain Eukaryota; kingdom Viridiplantae; phylum Streptophyta; class Magnoliopsida; order Poales; family Poaceae; genus Bonia; species Bonia amplexicaulis. The sequence continues at coordinate 16,619,314 of CM070752.1, read as the reverse complement.
GTTGTTGTTTTTAAACTAAAATAAAATGGTGAAAATTGTTTTAGACTTGGGCGGATGGTAAGATTGGATTGGTGCATTTAGCACGAGAACTTGTAAAGTGTATGTTCCGCCCTAGTCAATTAAGGACCGACGCTTGTGTTTATCCAGACTGAGCATAACCGTACAATCACAAGTCTATATGGGTACGACCTAACTGATTAACTTACGATAGTCTAGTTTAGATACCACCAGTGGAAAGTGGGTGCTAGGGATTTACTGGCTATTCACAGTGAGAGACTGATTCTTTACTCATATGGCGCAAGAGGTGGCTTCTGATTGTGTTGGATTTAACCCTTCAGTGGTGATTGGTGAAACCTCAGCAGGTGGTGACTAGCTAGACTAGAGTGAGGTAAAAGCTTTGTGATATTTTATCTGGGCCTAATGTCTAAGGAAGCATGTTGGCTATTAAGATGACTTATCTCTTGTGGGTAAAGTTGTACAACATCGCAGTGTAAAACTTTTCAAATAGCCATGCCCACGGTCAAGGACGGGTAAGGAATGCATTCACATGGTAGATCTTTGGTTTTGATTTTTAAAGTAAAGTTAGAAACCCTAGAGTGGATGGAACTCTCGGAGTTGTGTCCTGGCGGATAGAGCCAATGTGGTTAGAGGTGGTTATCTAGTGACGGTGGATAGAACCTTCACTATAAAATGTTTAATAGTTTCAGTTAAAATAATTACTTGGTTAAATTAATGCCTTTGAAAATATTTAATGGTATTGAAAATAAAATATTGCTTGGTTGATAAGAACCATATAACCCTCCTTGTTACGCCTTGCATCTAAGCATTTTCCCAAGACTTGCTAGTACTTTATGTACTCATATCTCACTAAAATCAACTCTAAGAATATGAAGCTCGGGATGGAGATTATTCACTTAGCTGTGGATTCGGAAGGCTTCTGAGTACTAGGTCTTGTTTTCCCAGGCAATTGTTCGTGGCGTATTGATGGGTCTTCATCGGATTACTTTGACTTCTGTGTTTATGAGTTTGTGAGGTTTGAAACCTCGGTTTAATAAAGAGGCATTTTGCTACTCTTTACTATTGTAATAATCGTTATTGGTTATGTAATCATCACTTGCTTGATTGGTGCACTAGCTTTGATCTAAGACTAGTTCAGTAGTATCTGATGGTCCGGATTCAATCGGGTCCCGACACTTCACCCATCTGGTCCCACGACTGAAATGAGTTAGGCAAGAGTGGAATGCACAGAGGTCTCACACAATTGCTCGCTTGTACCCATAGCACCAACCCCGGAGTTTTCGCAGATTGCTCTCGCCATGGAGCTCCCCTTTCTTATGATAGGGTCCAACCTTTCCATTCTCTGGGATGTGAGGGGTCTTAATTACCTCTCACCGCAAACCTGTCGCACCATGCTAGAGACAAATCGCCATATAGCATGTCTACATGAATCAAAGCTGAGTCGTCAAAATAGCTTGGCCAAGTCTATCGGTGAGAACAGACTAGATGAATTCACCTTCTTACCGGCGGAGAACACTAGGGAGGTATCCTCATCCTCTAGAACAACAAAACAGTCGCCACCTCCAACCACTGACGTCATGAATTTGGCCTCACAATCGATGTGATGATCAAACATTGGCATACAAAATGATTCGGTTGACCGTACGCCGACATAGTATGAGCGACTTACATCGTACGGAACATGCCCACCATGTTCGTTTTGTCAAACGTCAGGCATACACCGTCTGAACCAAAGTCACTCGCCGGGCATTGTTCCAGATTTCTCTAAGTCTCACCACCACTGCGCCTGTTGACAGTCTACCTTCTGGGAGGAACTGGCTGAATTTGGTCAAATGTTCCTGTTGCGGAGCTGTCTCGACAGGGGCGAGTGACAGCGTCTGGCAAGGTCATAATTCTTCGTTAACCTCTGCTCATGACATTATCCCGTTCAGCACGTAGGAAAAGCTGTTGCAGTATTAATGTTAGACTGTAATTTGAATTTTGATTGTTTACGACATGATACGATGACCCAATCAAGTATTTAACACTTAATCAGGAAAGGCAAACCTTCGATATGAGGAGAAGACTGCCAAAGTCAGATGCAAGACCCGAAGAGTGCTGCATGTAGCCTCCGAATGGATCGAACATCCTCGTATGACAAGGAACTGAAGACTGAGAATCAGGTAAACACAGTGTTCGTCGTTGTTTTCGAGTCCGTCAATGGCACAATTGCTGTCGATTCCTTAAAATTCAACGACTCCCGTACGTTAACAAAAGTAAAACTCGGTCGTGCTTGTTTGTCGGAGTTGGACTGTAGAACTAATTTGCTGCTTAGAGCATTTGAGCTTGACAGATATCACGGATGCTTGACAAAACCTTATAGGCTTTCTTCATGTCAATCATTGAAGCACCAAGTTAATTATGTACCTAACTTTTGCTGAAACAAATTTGCGCTTCCAAAAATTGCTGAACCTGTGTATATATCTTCGATTGTCTAGCTTTTTTTTTCATCTAGTAAGGCCACCTTGAGCGCCGTGTAGGCGTCGGTCCTGAGGAAGAGAGACAATAACATAGATTATCATCTCTTTGAAATTACAAAGAAATATATCTTTAAACAATAACATCTGACGTCGGCTATAGTTTTATTTAATTAGGATCCACTTGATTAAGAGCAAGATGTTTTGTTCTTTTTGTGGAAATTTTAACCTTTTCTCTTTTTTCTTAACGGCTCTAAAACGCTTATCATCAATTTTTAGAAATACATAGATAGAAAATAAAAATTAGGAGCAAGTCAGTTGCACATGTCGGGAGGTAATTAATCCATACTGCTTAGTGCCTAAAAAAGCCCATGCTTGCACACCATTTCTATTTCTCAATACTTAACACATCGGTTGCGGGTTGCCCCATCAATGATGGATCTGTTCATTTTGGCTACGGTTTATAGTTTTTAGCTAAAATTTTTAATTTTGGCTGTTTACGGTATAGATTACGGAGGGACCGATACTCACTTACGATTTTGGCTGGTATAGATGTTGGGCTTTTAACGTGTACTACGTTTAACTTGTAGACCCTGTCTTGAGAAAATACTCCGTTTGAAAGTTAGGTACTGTAGGCTTTTGACTTGCCAAACAGGCCCGATGATACCTCCGGTGCCATTTTTCCAACCGCGGAAACTTAACTGTCTCAAATACAGCGGCGCAATTGCAGAAATAGAAAGTGAAAGGATTGATTTGCATAAGTTTTCAAAGCAAGAGGAGCTGGATTGATTTGCATAAATTTTCAAAGCAAGAGGAGCTGACATGCAGTTTTGAATATATCTTGGTTCAATGTTATATATGTTGATCAAGAAATGTAGCAAGAAGACGCCATTCATTTGGTAATTGGTGATTGATGTGTCTGGCCTTTGGTGCCTCTATTAGGCACTAGCCGCTCACGTTCTGCTTTGACACGTACGGTGCATCTCCATTAAGCCATTCCTGTATGATCGAGGTCGGCACGAATGACACACAAAGTTGCATGCATAAAGAAGAACAAGTCGAATTTCTTCTTCCTTTAATATGAACATAAGATCAAACGCCTCTCCAGGAATGAGAATCTAATCTCATGGCCGGGCGCCTATAACAACAATGCACATGCAAATATCAATATTCCTAGAGGCTAGCTAGACTAGCTAGACGTGTATGGTGTACTCGTTGTCGGACTCCTTATCGACGCTCAGGCTTTGCAAAATCATGCTCCAAATAGTGGTTCAACTCGAGACATAATTTCACTTGAAGGCCGCCTAAGACTAAGAGGACGAAAAGTAGACTTACCTTTAGCTTCTTCCATAAGTATGATGTCAAGTTTATCTTTCCTTATAAATCTGCATTGTGAGGTCTCGATCTTCCTGCCGCCAAACATATCATGATACATACGAAAACACGAAAAGTCTCTTTGACATGTGCGAAAGCTTCGAATAATCAAGTCCAAGGCCCCTCTTTGACAACGTGCAAGAAGGCAAGTATCCTTCGATCACCTTGAACCTATGTTTACCAAAATTATTTTACTATTTTAAATTTAATGCATTTGCTATGTTACATAAAAAGATAATCTTTGTTTTAAGGATAATAGTTAAACCGATAATTGTTATGCCCTCATTTGATCTTGACAACCATGTACCTTTGTCACCCTAGGTTTCTCTTGTCTCAGTATTGAGATTATTATGTGATTGCTAATTTTAGAACGGTAGTAATTGCTTAGACAAGCTAGTCGGTCAGTATCACCCTTCGGGTGGAAAATTGATATGAATGATTCTATCTTTTTATTTAAATAATTTAGTGGCAATAAGTATTGCTGTTGTTTTTAAACTAAAATAAAATGGTGAAAATTGTTTTAGACTTGGGCGGATGGTAAGATTGGATTGGTGCAGATTTAGCACGAGAACTTGTAAAGTGTATGTTCCGCCCTAGTCAATTAAGGACCGACGCTTGTGTTTATCCAGACTGAGCATAACCGTACAACCACAAGTCTATATGGGTACGACCTAACTGATTAACTTACGATAGTCTAGTTTAGGTACCACCAGTGTAAAGTGGGTGCTAGGGATTTACTAGCTATTCACAGTGAGGGACAGCGATTTACTGTACTCATATGGCGCAAGAGGGGGCTTCTGACTGTGTTGGATTTAACCCTTCAGTGGTGAAACCTCAGCGGGTGGTGACTAGCTAGACTAGAGTGAGGTAAAAGCTTTGTGATATTTTATCTGTGCCTAATGTCTAAGGAAACATGTTGGCTATTAAGATGACTTATCTCTTGTGGGTAAAGTTGTACAACATCTGCAGAGTGTAAAACTTTTCAAATAGCCATGCCCACGGTCAAGGACGGGTAAGGAATGCATTCACATGGTAGATCTTTGGTTTTGATTTTTAAAGTAAAAGTTTTAGAAACCCGAGAGTGGATGGAACTCTCGGAGTTGTGTCCTGGCGGATAGAGCCAATGTGGGTGGATGGAACCCGTTGTCTTGAACCTTAGCGGTTAGAGGTGGTTATCTAGTGACGGTGGATAGAACTTTCACTATAAAATATTTAATAGTTTCAGTTAAAATAATTACTTGGTTAAATTAATGCCTTTGAAAATATTTAATGGTATTGAAAATAAAATATTGCTTGTGGAAAAGAACCATATAACCCTCCTTGTTACGCCTTGCATCTACTGCATTTTTCCCAAGACTTGGAGTACTTTATGTACTCATATGCTGCACTAAAAATCAACTCAGAAGAATATGAAGCTCAGGATGGAGATTACGGCTACTTCGCGTGTGGATTCGACGAAGGCTTCCTGGAGTACTAGGTCATGCTTTCCCACCAATTGTCGTGGCGATTGATGGATCTTCACCGGATTTACTTTTGCTCACTGTTTTGTGAGTTTGTGAGGTCTTGAAACCTCAGTTGTAATAAAGAGGCATTTCGGTCTGTACTCTTTACTATTGTAATAATCGTTATTGGTTATGTAATCATCACTGTTTGACTGTGTGCACTAGTTTTGATTTGAGACTAGTGTTTTAATACACAGAGGATCCGGATTCGAAAATCCGGGGTCCCGACACTTCCATCTGGTCCCAGCGTAGCAGTGAGTTAGGCAAGAGTGGAATGTGCTACAGGAGGTCTCATACAATTGCTCGCCTTGTACTCCATAGCACCAACCCCCGGTTTGTCGCAGATTGCTCTCGCTGTGAGAGCTCCCCTTTCTTATGATAGGGTCCAACCTTTCCATTCTCTGCTGGAATGTGAGGGGTCTTAATTCCCCTGCTCACCGTACAACTGTTCAGACCATGCTAGAGACAAATCCGCCATATAGCCTGTCTACATGAATCAAAGCTGAGTGCAGTCGACATAGCCTTGGCCAAGTCTATCGGTGAGAACAGACTAGATGAATTCACCTTCTTACCGGCGGAGAACACTAGGGAGGGATCCTCATCCTCTAGAACAACAAAACAGTCGCCACCTCCAACCACTGACGTCATGAATTTGGCCTCACAATCGATGTGATGATCAAACATCAGGCATCACACCTAATGACACAGATCACGTACGCCAACATGCCCACCATGTTCGAGTCGTCAAACGTCAGGCATCACACTGTCTGCTCCCTATGTCACTCGTCGGGCATCCTGTATAGGACCAGGCCACCAGCTCTGCGCCGTGGAGGACCAGGCCCACCTCTGGGAGGAGCTGGCTCAGTGTGGACACCTGCGCCTCTGGCTTGCGGAAGCACACAAGCCTGGCTCGCCGAGCGGGGCGAGGAGCGAGCGCGTCTGGCTCAGGTCATAATTCTTCCTTACCTCTGCTCATGACATGTATCCCGCTTCAGCTACGTAGACAAAAGTCAGAGACGCATGACCTGCGAAGAACGCTAGCGCATGTAGCCTCCGATGTGGATCGAACACCTCTGGTATGACAAGGGAACTCCCGTACGTTAACCAAAGTAAAAGCTCGGTCGTGCTTGTTTGTCGGAGTTGGACTGTAGAACTAATTTGCTGCTTAGAGCGTTTGAGCTTGACAGATATCACGGATGCTTGACAGAACCTTATAAGCTTTCTTCATGTCAACCATTGAAGCACCAAGTTAATTATGTACCTAACTTTTGCTGAAACAAATTTGCGCTTCCAAAAATTGCTGAACCTGTGTATATATCTTCGATTGTCTAGCTTTTTTTTCATCTAGTAAGGCCACCTTGAGCGCCGTGTAGGCGTCGGTCCTGAGGAAGAGAAACAATAACATAGATTATCATCTCTTTTAAATTACAAAGAAATATATCTTTAAACAATAACATCTGACGTCGGCTATAGTTTTATTTAATTAGGATCCACTTGATTAAGAGCAAGATGTTTTGTTCTTTTTGTGGAAATTTTAACTTTTTCTCTTTTTTCTTAACGACTCTAAAACGCTTATCATCAATTTTTAGAAATAAATAGATAGAAAATAAAAATTAGGAGCAAGTCAGTTGCACATGTCGGGAGGTAATTAATCCATACTGCTTAGTGCCTAAAAAAGCCCATGCTTGCATTTGTGGAAGTAGTCAGCTTAACCCCCCACCATTTCTATTTCTCAATACTTAACACATCGGTTGTGGGTTGCCCCATCAATGATGGATCTGTTCATTTTGGCTACGGCTTATGGCTTTTAGCTAAAATTTTTAATTTTGGCTGTTTACGGTATAGATTACGGAGGGACCGATACTCACTTACGATTTTGGTGGTATAGATGTTGGGCTTTAACGTGTCTGCGCTTAACTTGTAGACCCTGCTTGAGAAAATACTCCGTTTGAAAGTTAGGTGATCAGAGGCTTTTGACTTGCCAAACAGGCCGATGATACCTCCGTGCCATTTTTCCAACCGCGGAAACTTAACTGTCTCAAATACAGCGGCGCAATTGCTGAAATAGAAAGTGAAAGGATTGATTTGCATAAGTTTTCAAAGCAAGAGGAGCTGGATTGATTTGCATAAATTTTCAAAGCAAGAGGAGCTGACATGCAGTTTTGAATATATCTTGGTTCAATGTTATATATGTTGATCAAGAAATGTAGCAAGAAGACGCCATTCATTTGGTAATTGGTGATTGATGTGTCTGGCCTTTGGTGCCTCTATTAGGCACTAGCCGCTCACGTTCTGCTTTGACACGTACGGTGCATCTCCATTAAACCATTCCTGTATGATCGAGGTCGGCACGAATGACACACAAAGTTGCATGCATAAAGAAGAACAAGTCGAATTTCTTCTTCCTTTAATATGAACATAAGATCAAACGCCTCTCCAGGAATGAGAATCTAATCTCATGGCCGGGCGCCTATAACAACAATGCACATGCAAATATCAATATTCCTAGAGGCTAGCTAGACTAGCTAGACGTGTATGGTGTACTCGTTGTCGGACTCCTTATCGACGCTCAGGCTCTGCGCGACGGTGGAGTTCGCCGCCGGGTGGGTGACGGTGACCTTGTAGTCCCCGTGGAATAGCTCGGCCTCGTAGTAGCCGTCTGCATCCGCCAAGCCGAAGTGCGAGCTCGTCCTCCACTCCGAGATGAGCTTGTCGACGACGTCGCCGACGGGGAGGTTCCTGAATCCGTTGTCCGTGAGGCACATGACGTAGCAGCCCTTGTGGTGCCACGCCGTCCACAGGATGATGCCGTGCACGGCCGGGTGCGCGTACACCTCCCTGAGCACCTGCTCGAGGTGGCTCGCCTGGCCCGGCCCCGGCGCGACGTCGATCTCGGTGAGCCAGATGGGCACGTTGGCCTTGGCCATGGTGTCGAGCGCGGCGCGGACGTAGGGAATGTTGGGATGCGCGCCGAAGTGGCCCTCGAGGCCGATGGCCATCCTGGCGGCGTTGCCGTTGCCCGGGAACGCCTTGATCTGCCACAGCTTTCCGAGGTACTTGCCCGGCAGCGCGGTGAGGTCGCCGGGCTGCTCCAGCGTGTTGAAATCGTTCATGGACATGAGCGCGTCGCCGTCCATCTGGTGCGCCTTCCGGTAGATCGCCGCCGACGCCTCCCCCCCGAACTTGTCCTCGAAGAAGTCGTAGTGCACGTTCTCGTTCACCACGTCCCACGCGATCACCTGCCCGGCGTACCGCGACATCACCGACTTGATGCGCTTCGCCGTGGCTTGCCGGAGCTGCGCGCCGTCGAGGGACGCCACCCACCCCATCTGCGTGTTTGGGTCATCCCAGAAGATGTTGTGCCCGCGCACGGCGATTCTGTGGCTCTTGGCGAACCGGAGCATCGCGTCCGGCACCGAGTAGTCCTCGCGTCCGGGGACCGGCTCGGTGCTGTACCACTTCATCTCGTTCTCGAAGGTGGTCACCGTGAACCGGGAGGTGAACCACCGCTGGTACGCCGGGTTGGTCAGGATCTCCTTGCTCATGGCCGAGCCCAGCGGGAAGCCTGTCCGGACGTGTTCGATGTGCATCCGCGCGCCCGGCACGGGATTGCCGGCCGAGTCCCTGGCCCGGAGCCTCACCGTCTTCTTGCGGGCCTTCTTGATGGACGCGTCCCGGTGGGCGCCCCACTCTTCTCTGGAGAACGGCTGCAGCGAGACGTTGTCCACCCATATGTCCACCGTCGCATTGCTCTGCAATTACGTACGTAGCAGCAAACAAGCTGTTACAAAAACAGAGCACATAAATGATCGATCTTTTACCAAGATTCACCAAGTTCTGTTTACCTCGAAGTAGAGTTCTGCCGGCCCGGAGGCGGCGGCGGTGAGCCCACCTTTGAGAATGGACCAGCACCCGGACCTCGCGTCGACACCGCCGGCGTGGATGAAGTCGTCGGCCGTCTTCACGACAGCCCTGACGTCGGCGCTCCCATCGCTAACCCGCAACCAAGCTGCACGCGACCGAAGACAAACCAGCATTGAGCTACCGTTCCGATCATTTCTGAACATGGCAACATAAGTTACAGAAGTGCACTGTTTCTTGGATCAGACCGGACAGTGTGTAGTGCGTGTCGTTCTGCAGGAACACCTTCTGGCTGACGCTCTGGTACGGCAGCGTCCGGTTCCTCGTCACGGCGTACCTATTTCCCGTCGCCGACGCGCCCTCGGAGACGCTGCCGTACCCGAAAACCGACCAGCCCTGGAGGCCGGCGTTGAAGTCCGGGTTGCGGATGATGCCGCCTCCGTAGTGAGGCTCCAGCGGCTCAGGCAAGCACTGCATTCACGTTCCACGGCATGAACGTTCAGCTCAATCAAAGTTATCAACAGTACCAATAGATTTCGACGGTAGTGAAGTCAAAGTGTCCTGTAATCCAGATATAAAAGTTATCAACAGTAGCAATTGTGTTTCTGCTGGGCCTATTTTGGGGCCAACGAATCAACCAAGTTCTTTGTGGTCTCCACGTAGTGAAATCCTAGTAGTTTGGCTATTGAACCCAACGGTGGTTTACACTTTACAGCGTAGTAACTTTAACTGTCAAAACTACCGGCCCTGTCAAAATCTCAGTAAAAGGCACTAAAAAAGTTGTGTACGGTTCGGAACTAACTGTCGACCAAACTAGTACGCACACGCCAGATTTTGTTCGGTACGACGTCGCTCGTGCCAAAGCAAGGTCTTCCATTTGAGTAATTTGGCCACAAGCTGAATCAGGTAGTACAAGAATATTTTTTGACTTACCTGCAAAAGTCCAAGTGGTTGCATATCTAACTGCGCGCCTAACATAAGACTGGCAAAAGAAAAGTCACAAAAAAGAAGAGCTTCCCCCCCTAGAAATTCTTTGTGTCTAAATAAACAACGATAAAAACCTTGTGGTTCCTCCAAAAGAATTTTTTTTGAACGGGCTTTTCCTAAAGAAATTACAAAAAGCTGGTAGTAATTGATTCGGGCCCTTGTTTGGAAGCACTTAAGACTTTCCTGGCCTGGACAGTTCACACATACAAGGAGCTAGCTAGCTAGAGTAAGCCATATCCTTTTTAGCTTTTCAGCTATTCTTAATTTTGTTTAACAATCAATATTTATCATTACTATTATAAAAAAGAACGAGCTGGTGGTTGTACGTTCATTCTCCTCTAACCGCTCTATTCCCTCAACTTCTCACCATTCTCCACTTTCCAACCGATCAGAGCAACTCTCTTCTATATCACGAATATCTATATATTCAATGAGTTCGTTGCAACGCACGAGTACATAACTAGTTAAATTAATAAATCATAGCTAAAAATTATAAACTGTAGCCCAAAAGAATAAGCCCTAATATCTTCACCAACCAACCAGAAAAAGGTTTATCTTAAAGCTAAGTAAGCGCATGATTTGTGCAATAAGGCCCGAGCGGAGTGGGGCATGCAGTGTGTGGCAGACACTGGGGTACACACGCCCTCTCCTGTTTGGCGTTCGCCGAAAAGCTAAACCATATGTCCCAACTCTGATTTTGACCGTCGATCATGAGCTCCTTTGCCATAAAGACATGTTCACTATAATCAGCAAAGATATATATACATGCGAGCAAGTTGCAGCACACCATGTATTGCACTGAATGCACGCGCGATCGTCGTCGTTGGTTAGGCCAACCTATTTTATCTAGGGATGATCTTGATTAGTAGTTCGTAGCTAGCTAGGCTTGTTGCAACAAAGATTAATTAAGATGGACATTAATTAATCGTTAGGCTCGAATTAGACTTGCGCGTTTTAGTCTGATCAGTCGGTTGGTCAGATTGGGTCAGAACGATCGGGCGTGTCTGGTTCGGTATATACGCAGCTAACTTTTTTTTCCCTGTTGCGATTGGTTCCGGTTTTGTAAGGTCTTTGAAGTGGCTTTTGGTTGTTGGTGTGATAGCTTCATGTTTCCCCACGGCTTTACCTGTGCAAAAAACTATGAATTCTTCATCTTCTTCAGCCCATTTGTTTGGTCCGTTCGCACCATGCCCATGTCGTCCCATCTGATCAAAAGAGCTAGACTATTGTGCCTGAATATCAGTACTAAATGGAAAATGAAGTCCAAGTCTCCCCGTTTTAAGTTTATATTATCGGTCACTGAATATATGAGACCTACCTATACGCAATATGCGCGCACGTCTCTCTCGATCGTCAGTTCGTCACTAGTGAGTAGTGGGCTCAGGCCAGCAAGACCATACAAGGCAAGAAAAATATTCTTGTGCAGCTAGTGCATGGCCCACGCCTCCCGCCCACATATTTGTCACTTGTCAGCAACAAATCAGCTTAGCTATGCGCACAGGCAACTAACAACGGCCGGTGTTAACCGCGCATATATACTTGAAAAGGCGTGTCCAAAAATGTGATCTTTTTACCGCTAGTATATGCGTCTGACTCGAGCAAAGCAACTAACGCTACAACCGGTCGGCCGGGCAAGTGAGATCTTGTGCGTGATACATTGGTTTGCAACATGCAGCACTGAGCAGGGGCAGCAGGTGTCATGCACCACCCTTTTAGTTTTAGCGCTATGATTAATATTCATGTATACGACATGTACTGCAATGCAATTCAGAATTGATGTCTGATGGATCGATAGACCACACTCCATAACCACTAGCTCGTTGCCGAGTTAGCGAGTGGTGCTGTTGACAATTTGGTAGGCCTCGGGGCGAGCACGTACGTCGCAGGCGTACCATGATGCATGGATTCAGGGTCAGGTTACAGGCACTTCCTCTCACCTTGTTTGATGAGAGAGAGGGGGAGAGGGAGGGAGAGAGAGCTCGTGCATACCTCAGAGCTTGACGAGTAGTCGTAAGGAATCGATTGCACCGAGCGAGCAGCTGGAGAAAGGAAGAGGAGAAAGAACCTCGATCATTAGTGCGCGCGCTTCTTTAACTAATGACATGATTGATCAGAGTGAGCTAAACCAGAAGGCTTAAAATATGGCTTTACCATTCAACAGGGCAACCCAAACCAACAAGAACACAGCTCTCTCCATCGAGATCTTCATCTTCATCTTCCTCTCTCTCTCTCTCTCTCTCTGCCTCTGCTGAGGAAGGCGCGATGGCTCGAGGAGGAGGGAGATCGAGAGCGAGCTAAGATAAGCTAATTGCACCGTGAATGCCGAGGCCTCTGCGTGGGCTCCTACTTATAGGCGCGCGACGGCGCGAGGGACTTAGCTAGATCGAGACTGTAGGCAGCGCATACGCCTGTAAGTTCCCGCGCGCTCGCGTCGCGTTGCTTCCTTGTTAGTTATGTTCAAACGGAAAAAAGGACTTTAGTCGTTTGCCGTGCATGGTGGTGCTCAATTTGAAAAGCTACCGCCTAGTGGCGCGCCCTCCACGCTAATCCTAACTCGGCTTGACTTTTTTTTACTAGCTCCATATATCTTTTAGACTGCGGTTTTGATTTATTAAAATTTTGAACTATGACTATTTGTGAGGGGGAATACGGAAAGAGAGACACACACTGCGATTTTAATCGATATAGCTAAAATCGGTATAGTGTCTACTACAATCAACTTATAAACATCGTCTTAAAAAGATACTTCGTTTGAAAACTAGTTACTGTATATAAAACCATAAATTAGAAGCCCAAAAGAACGACCTCCGCTGATCTCTAGCTCGGCATCCCATGCTGCGAGCTGACTCCTAGCTAGCTGGGTGTTCAATTCGAAACATTTGGTTTAAAGAACATGGCATTGGTTAATTCATAACGTCGATCATCCGTGAGTTAATGTGATTATGTTACTTGCCTACGCAGATCGATTAGCACCTTAACTCCTAAGAACATTATAATGATACAGACAGTTACTGTCTATAATATATTTTCATATTATCTGTAGGTAATACTAAAGACATCTTCTATAATAGATTGTCTATAAATTATCTATAATATGTTGTCTGTAAAATATAGACAGCATTGATACAATGACATAAAAGCCGTCTATAGCAAGCTGCAATATTGATACAATGACACGAAAGATGTCTATATCAGACAATTTTCTCGCGTTTTGACCGTCTATAGAATTACGGTCGACATTCTTCTCTCTTCTAGTTCTCTTTCATTCATCTCAGGAAAATTTCTACCTAACACCTCTTATAGATAGTTTATGTTAATCTATTGTACATGGCCTAATTTGCCTTTGAATTATGTTTCTTCGGTTTTCTTTATTGGAACGTATATTTCCAAGTTTTGGACATGGAAACCTTGGTGTTCAGCGTTACCACATGTGGATCGAACTGGTGGTTGTTAACAAACTCACTCTGCGACCATGGTTAGTTGCGTTGCGAAGTTGCAGCGGTTGCTGATGGGCGCAAGAGTTACGAACCATCACGCATGTACGAACCATCGCGCACGCCACACCACTAGGCCCGAGTGTCTCTCGATCGTCTCGTGCGGCCGCGCGTGTGGAGGGAGTGGAGTGTCGCGGGGGCAACGAGGCGGGAGTGGGCACTCCCAGTCCCAATCCATACACATTCATTCATGCAACGCGAGGCTTCAGCCTAGCTAGCGATAGCATGGTTGCAAGATATATGCAACTGCAAGCAATAAAATGACGCGCACACACATATGCACCGTTTTAATTAGTATTACCGAGTGATTCTCTCTCTTACGTCTCATTCTCATTGTCGTGTATTACTGGCCATATCAGTCTCTGCAAATGACGACTCACTCACTGTAAACTGGATGTACGATAGACTTGTTTTCAACACTCATCTTTTCAGACTATGTCCTAGGTCGGTATAATGTCTGCTACAATCGACTTTTAATCATGTTTGAAAAGATATACCAATTCAAATCTAGTTACTGAAATAAAAAATGAAAAGCCAAAGTTATAGCCGCGCATTACCCACCTGAAGTAAACACCAGAATAGGAGTCATTTGCTTTTGGCATTAGTCGTTCACGACGTCTTGTTGATTGATATTAACCCTCTTGAATTTCGTCAACAAACACTACTACAAATTTTCGTTTTTTTTTTGTTGTGTGTTCTTTCTGATGTTTCTCCAAATCTACTCTTAGCCCTTGCATTGCGTGAACAAACACTACCCCGAACGTGCGGATGAGAAATTGTGGGCGCATGACCGTGCAGCAGCTGATCGAAATCCGCAGCCAGGTTCCCATGCGTCGCAGAAAGTTCAGTTCAGCAAACAGAAAGTTCAGTTCAGCAAACAGAAGCCACGCATCTCTGTGCCCATCTCCGTCCGGTTCAAAAGCGACCAGTGCGTGCAGCATGTTGCATTGGCCGTAATGGTGAAATCGATCCCTAGAGAACTATATATACGAGATGTCTGTATCGTTTTCAGAGGTACATCCCGCGCGCGCCTGAGAGAGAGAGAGAGAGAGAGAGAGAGAGAGATCGGTAAAATCATTCTGCGGATCGCGCCATGATGCGCGCGTGGATACCTGGTTTTGTCAATGCAACAGCGACGTCGACCAATTGGGCAGCGCACGCCGCATCCATCAGCCCAATCCTCTGTTTCGTACGTATTACCGCCCTGCCCGCGCGGTGAGGACCGCAGGACGAGGAACTCAAGGCGAAAACCTGCGTTTTTTCTCTCGTCATCTGACAAACCTTCGGACGAAAATCACACTCCGTGTCGCCGCCACGCCAGGCTGCAAACCAAGCGAACAGAACTCGCTCTGTCTTCATGCAGTCCACAAATACTCTACGAAACCCAAAATTTGGGGCTGTTTGGCAAGCCAAAAGCTGGACGATTTTGACTTTTGCTACAGTACCTAACTTTAAACGGAATATTTTCTCAAGACGGAGTATATAAGTTAAACGTAGTACACGTTAAAAACCTAACATCTGTACAAGCCAAAATCGTAAGTGGGTATCGGTCTCTCCGTAATCTGTACCGTAAACAACCAAAATTCAAATATTTCAGCCAAAATTCACAAGTCGCAGCAAAAAAAAAAAACAGGCCCAAAAAAAAGTGGGGATTAAAATTTGATCAGAACAATCCTCCTATCTTGCACACTTGTACAAATTGGCTTGTCAGTTTCGTGGCGTGTCCGTGCGGGCGAACAGGAGTTCAGATCGGGTTGCCCTACATGCGCAGACGTGTTCCCGTGCCATTGTGAAGTCTTGGACGGAGGCGCCAGCACGTCAATCGATCACCACCGGGACGGTTACACATTGCGTACGTCACGGCCACATGGCTGCATATTTTTTATTTACTGCTGCCGCTGCCGGCATTCGTTCGAGGCCGCTAAGTTCGGTACGAGCGTTGAAGGACAGCAACCGGCCGGGCAGGCAACCTTCAAACCGGGTCCAAGACTTCCAACCAGTCGACAAGGCGGAAGTGAAGATGGCACGATTGCAGATCAATGTCCGTTAGCTAGCACTGGCAGGTTTGACCGAGATGTATCGACATACTCACAACATAGAAACTATCAAAAAAATTACTGAAGGACTTAGATAATGTAAGACGAAAATTGTTGTGAGACACAACGAGGAAAATACAAAGTCAATTGGAACAAAGTTTGTTACCCGATACAGCTAAGGAGAATGGGAGTCTTGGATCTAGAGAAATTTGCAACCGCTTTAAGATTTAAATGGCTTTGGTATAAATGGAAAGCGCCCCAAAAGCACCGGCTAGGACTATCAATGCCATGTGACAGTAGGGATAAAACACTCTTTACGACGGCCACTAAGGTAACAATAGGGAACAGGTGCAAAGCAAAGTTCTGGATCTCTCCTTGGATTGATGGTGCGGTGCCATGTTTTTTTGGCCCCAAACTATACAAACATTTAAGAAGAAAGAAAAAACAGTTGTAAATACCATCCAAGAGATAAACTGGATACGAGGCATCCGACATAGTCTTATCGTTGACCTGTTAGTTGAATATGTGGGCCTATGGGACAAGGTGTAGCAAATTGACATCAACCCAGACATTGAGGATGAGATGCAATGAAAACTAACAACAGATGGAGTATACTCAACGTTCTCAGCCTATCGAGCACAATTTTTGGGATTAGTTGGAACTTATTATCGAACTATCATTTGGAAAGCTTCGGCACCCTCGCGTTGCAAGTTTTTTTATTGGTTGGTGCTATAGGATAGAATATGGATAGCTCAAAAACTACAGCTTTGAGGATGGTTAAACCAATACTTTTGTCACATATACAACAGAAACCTCGAAACTATAATACACCCCTTTATCGACTACCTGACAGTTCGCCAGACATGGACCGAAATAGCTCAATGGCTCCACCTGCCAATACTTGATCCAACAAATCAGGACCCAACGATGGTGATTGAGCATTGGTGGCTCAAATGGGTGGACTTCCTATTCACTTTCACTAAGGCCGCAAGTACACTTATCATTCTTGTAATGTGGCAATGGTGAAAGAAGAGGAACATGCGTGTCTCCCAAAACAAAATATTGACGCACCACCAGATCCTAGCACTGACCAAGGAGGAGGCCAAGCTTTGGAAGATGGCTGGAGCAAAACGATTAAAAGAATTAACAATAAGGGCAAACAATGCATTGTAGCAAACAGTGCCCAGCTTTTTTGTCAACCCCCTATTTTCTTCTGTAAAGAGTAGCGTACATTTCTGCTTCATCACAAGTGCTGCTTGTGTTATCTGTAAAATAACATGTATTTGTTTATGCCTTTTCTAATATATGACTCCAGCAATTGCTAGCTTTCAAAAAAAACTTTACGTAATTCTAGTTTTAAAATTTTATATTTTGCATTCTAAATTTGAATTTGGGATATTTGATTTTATATTTAATTAGCAAATTTTATTTTGAGATCTCTCTCCTTATGTGTGAAAGAGAGGATTGAGATGTGGGTGCATCGTGGTAGTGCTACCTATTTCTTTTTTCCAAATTAATATATCTCTAAACCAACTATTGAATCTAAGTCTTTAAAATTAGATCACCAAGGGTTAGATCTTTTCAAATCAATATATCTCTAAGACAATTATCGAATCTAAACTTTAAATTAGGGTCCACAAATTTAAGAGTCATTTTTCTTAGCAGCAATAAAAGACTTGTCATCGACTTTTAATATAATAATTGATTGCTTAAAAAGGATTGTCCTATTACAAGTACATTGATTGACTGGAAAGAATATCTGATTTTTTTTGTAATTGGATCGTTTTGTGATTCATGCGAGCCTAAATAGCTTCCATTTCTCTCATCTCCATCCCCCGCTCCTCTCTCCCTCTCTTGTTGCTGTCGCATGCCACATCAGCCGCCAACTACTATCATCCTAACCTCTTGTGGCGCCACCGGAGCTACCATCATCAATCACCTCTCATTGTCCTCGCAAAATCTAACATGACTATTGTTGCGGATATCATGCATTGCTGAGACAATAGGTCTGTTTATATTGGCTTCTGCTTCTAGAAGCAGACGAACGTCCCAATTTCTATAAGTCACTTCTATCAGTCGCTACTATTTATCAACCACTACTTTTCACTTTCACATATTGTAACATACTTTGTATTTTATTATATCACAATTCCGTAAGTCACATGGCGATCTAAATGTTGTAGTGTCTTTCGTTGCACCGTCCTTCTTACATAATACGCTATTATTCATCAGCTACTACTGTTTATCAGCCACTATTATTTATCAGCCATTACTATTTATAAGTCGCAACTAAAAACCATCAGTAAAAATCATTATGAACAGACCCAATATCATACACTGCTGAGCCTCCGTTCCTGTGTCTGACAGCGCCTTCCCTACCTCACTGCACTGTTATCCACTAGCCAAAATCTATGGCTGTACACTTGGGGAACCAAAAACCTAGTTAGAGCATACATCTCGAGTCTCGAGATATGTTCCGACTAATTTTTGGGAAAACAAGTCAGCTGTTCGGTAGCAATTCTAAAAAAATCCTTTTTTTTATGCGTTGTAGTGCTCAGGTCGAAGCCTAATTAATTCCAACCCACTCGCTGGACGAACGTACTCGGGCGAGGTCGTAGTCAAGTCGAACTCGACCAGGACAAGCTTGGGTTCGATCGCCACCATCCTAACTTGCATGCCAGATCTTGGAATTGACCTTGCAGGATTAGAATGTTAATTGTCTCGTCCATGGACGCAAACTACACGTAGTCCGCATTAAATTCCGTCCTGTGCAGTATAATCGCTCCCGAATTTCGCCTAATGTTTGGCGTGATTTGCGATTAGCCCGGCAAATTTTCTTCCGATGCATGCACGGTCACGTCAGGTGTGAGGGTATGCTTTGCTCGCCTGTTAGTGCGGATTGGGCGGGAAAATGTTAGGTCAATCGAATCGAATTCTTTTTTTGTTTTTTGGATTGAGACTTTGACCAACAAGCAAGGCAGTCAGAGATCGACGGCGTAGAACAGCTCCTTGGTTGACTTGGATAGTTCGCTGCGTTGTTTACAGCCGCTAGATTTTTTTCTAGACGTAACACCGTCGTCTACGTTATAGCAGTACATACCATTCGTGTATACCGACTTGAAAGCTAGAGTTCAGATGAAAGGAAAGAGCTAGAGTTACTACTATCGTAGTCGCAGCCTGACCCAGTTCAATGCTGCAGTGCTCTCATGGACGCGTGAGTCGTGCTCTCGGCGAGTTCCGGCGTATGGTTCGGAGACGCCGAATTGCATGCGCTTACAGGATGCTGCGCGATCCGACTGGACTCATCCTGCACTTCCAGGCAGAGGGACTCTCAGGTCTTCGCTTGCAGTTGTGGCATCCATGTTTGTGATGCTTGTTCTGACCCGGCGGAATTGGGTATCGCTGTTGATTTGTAGCTCTTGCTGGAATTTGATGCAGCTTATTGATGCGTACTCATGTGAATTGTGAGCAAATCTTGTAATTAGGAGTATCTTACGTGATCAATCTATGTTCGTTTGCTGTTATGTCCGAATGTCTTCATTAGAAAGTTGTTTGGTTAATAGTATCTCAGTGCTTTATCTGTTACAAGTTGTTCAAAATGTAGTTCATCTATTGCGTATCTAGTTCTAGTGTGATTCAGTCATGAGTGTTTAATTGAGAAAGTTGCATGATGTGTACAATCATTATGCGTGCGATTTGCATGCTATGATGTCATTTAAAAGCAGACATGAACTGAGTATTTATGTCTTATTGTAGTCATCTAATTTCCTGAGAATAATTCAGATGCATTTTGATCTTTGATTAATGGTATGATTTAAGTTTTGAAAATGATATGTCACATTTCTATCCTATTTGTTAACTATTAATATTCATTTGATGATTATGCATTTCAAGGAATTGATATCAGCTGCTTCATGTACATGATCATGAAGTCATATGATGAAGCGATCTTATTCTCATATCATTTGCTTCATAGTCTGATTGCATATGCACTGGTTCTTGATCCTTGGTCAGAATCAACCTTTAATGAGATGATTGAATTGGCTTCTTCGATTGAATCTTCAAAGATCTTCTGAATATTCAAATATGTTGCAAGTGTTCTTGAATGCTATGAATTTTACGTTTCATTGATCTCTTTGGTTGATCTGATTTCTTGCAATCATCTTCTGCAAAGTTGTCTGCAATAGTTGCATTTGAAGATCATGCCATAAAATGTTGACCAATTATGTATTTGTCAGACTTTTCGACAATCTTAAAGTTTGCTGAGATTCATAATCTCAGATTCTATGACAGATCATGGCATCTTAGTTAAATCAAGGAAGCAAGTTATGTTATTGCGAACGGTCTTAGACAGGTATTGTTGCAGTGAGATTTCACAATTGAAATCAGACGATTTTTGACTAGAATTGAAAAAGACATGCTTGATGCAAGCAGCGATATAGCGATCATTTTAAGATTATAGCAGGGCTTGGTCGCTTTCAGGTATTTTTGAGTTTTATGAAGTTATACATTTACGAGTATCAGTTATAGTTGCAAAAAGCTTGAGCACATAGGTAGATTCATATTTGAAGTTATGAGATGAATTATAGTATCGAATCATGAAGATTCTATTAGATAGCTACATTCAGAATAATCATTATGTACTCAAATAGATTTGGACATCTAGAGCATTATGACAGATCAAAGTCTTGCAAGACATGACATTACCATTATGTCATGGTTCAGGACATTTGATCAATCATTAGGTGACTTAGAAGATGGTTCATCTGTTCAGTGTTTGTAGATCTTTCAAGTATGCACTTTTAGAAACTACACAAGTTTAGGCTTGTAAGAATTTGTTAGATATTGCTTTGTCTAACTCACGACTTAGTCATTCTAGACTCTTTCGCTTCTTATTAAGATTCTTCAGGAGCTTTCAGGTTTATGCTACCACATTATTTCTTCTCATGTCCTCAGTTGATGTTATTCAGCAGTTCTGAGTTCTCAACTCAAGTTATTTTGCAGGTTTGATATTTCATTGATGTGCTTCTTACTTATTTCACTGTCTTCTCCATTCTTATTATGCTTCTGTATCTAGACACATTAATTGTTATATTTGCAGACTACTCATGTGTGTTTTCAATCTGTGTTCTCCTTAGTTTCATCTTAGGTTTCACTCCTTGATGTGTTAGATACATTCAGAGTGCTGTATGATCCTGATGTAGGCTTGCTTTGGCTTCGTTATCTTGCTAGATGTGGCATGGAACATGTTGACTAAACATTGTGATCATCTTAATGTGATCAAAGCATATGGCCAGACAGTTGTGGTCTGGAACTAACACAGACTCTACCAGATACCTGTAAGGACGCAAGTCCTCATCTAGTAACTCATAGTACCAGATATGAGTAATGATTAAGTTTTATTATATGATAGTTCATTGTTGGCAGACATAAAGTTGGTTCTTTCTAGTATTCCTTCTCGTTGTTGCTCCTAGTCCTGGCAATACAATTCGCACCTCTGTGGCTTTCCGCTCACACGGCCAGCCTCCAGTGGCATCGTACTGCTACAAAGTCACTGCATACCAAGGTGTAACTCTGTTCTTGGCAAATGATTTCAAACATCTGTCCAACACTCTATCTTGATGTTAAATGCACATGCATTTCTAATCTTTGCTTATAAATCTTCAATTGTCATTATCCTCAACATCCTCAATCCTACTACGTTTTAACGCATCCTAATCGGGACACCGCAAAGGTTACTAAGGAAACAGCAAGTGGATAGGATACGATAAACACCACGCCTAGAGCCACGCGGGCTGAGACACTGGCCCCAGAGCCCACCCAACCACCGAGCCCTCAATGGGAGACCAAGCGACGAACCTGGGCTGAGCGAGGCGTCCCTGCGGTGCTGCTCCATCCCGCTTCCCGCCGCCGCCGCCGCCGCCGCCGCAACCTCCCAATGCCGCCGCGGCCGTCCGCACGCGCACCGCGACCCTCCCCGCCTTCGCCGCCGCCGGTGCCAAGGGCGACGCCCGCAGAAACGGAGGCGGCGGGATCGAGAGCGCGGACATGGGTCAGGAGCGGGGCATTGCGGGGGTAGGTAGGGAGTATGGAGGAAGTATGGAGCGAGCGCGCCTTGGATCTCGAGGGGAGGGGAAGATGTTTATTGCGGCTGCGGCGATGGGTGGGCGACCGGGCGCTGGCGAGACGGATGAGACCGACGGTGGAATCGGGAGGAATTGCCGTTGGTTCCCGAGTTGTTGTAGGGGTGGAGGTGGTGGCGCCGTGGGAAAGTGGGGAAGGACAGCACAGCGCGACGGGCTTCGAGCCTGCGACGGCCAGCGGCCAACCATGTTGTTAAGAGGGAAAATTCTTTTGCTGTGTAACGGACTAATCACATAATTATCGAGGACCGTCGCTCACAATTAATTCGATCGATTTCTCTGTTTAATAAAAAATAAGATCATTCATAGAAGACAGAATAGTATATTAAAACACAGAGAGACAGATAACTCCTGATCTTTCTTTATTGTTTTCTTTCTCATTGCGTATACAAAATCGACGGTATGGCTTTCTATTTATGGTTTACTGGTGAGGTGCCTACCATGGGCCAAGTCTTCCGGCCTAGGCCCATGTTTTCTAACACTCCCCCTTGGGCACTCATCTAACACATTCATACCTCATCAAAACTTCATAAAAACTCAGTGGAAAAATTTGAGAAAGAGTACATGATACATGTTATACTGTGTTGCACGAATTGCCTCATTAAAAATCTTGGTCGAGAAACTTTAGGAAAACTCGTCAAGGGAAAAAGAGTACAATTCACCTAATTTTGTTCAATCTTTAGGACTTATTCTTTTGGGTATTTGATTTTCATGATCAAGGTTTAATAATGACCTTAAGAAAATTCTCCCCTAGAATTCTGCATTTCTCTAAGTCTCATCGTTCCAATTCCTTGTACGCATCTTTCAAAGCTAGATGCAGGGAGTAACTTAGTGAATAAATCTGCCAGATTCTCACATGACTTAGTATGCAGTACTTTAATCTCGTTCATCTTTTGCAATTTATGAGCATAGAAGAACTTAG
The DNA here is from genome assembly GCA_036346245.1 of Bonia amplexicaulis. Lineage (NCBI taxonomy): Eukaryota > Viridiplantae > Streptophyta > Magnoliopsida > Poales > Poaceae > Bonia > Bonia amplexicaulis. The sequence continues at coordinate 16,596,521 of CM070752.1, read as the reverse complement.
GATTGATATGCTTTATGAGATGACTCTTCACATAGCTCATCTGTACTTGTGCAACGTAAGCTGTATTATCTTCATAGTTAATTATGGGGGCTTATACAATATTCATCCCACATGGTTGCTGGATATGGTGAATCATTCGTCGAAGCCAAGCGCATTCTTGTGCGGTTTCATACAGTGCTATAATCTCTTAGTGGTTCGTCGAAGTCGTTACAAGACTTTGCTTAGACGATTTTCAGAAAATTGCAGTTCCACCACACAAGAATACATAATCTGTTTGTAATCTTGTGGTATGCGGGTCTGACAGGTACCCAGCATCTGCATAGCCAATCAAGTTTAAATCTTGATTTTTTTTGTAGAACAATCCAAGGTCATTACTTACTTAGAGGTACCAGAAGATGTCATTTATTTCCTACCAATACATTTTGGTAGGTTCTGCACTATACCTTGCTAACAGGTTTACGGCAAATGCAATGTCCAGCCTAGTGCAGTTTGCTAAATACATAAGTGTTTCTACTGCACTTAAGTATGGGAATTCCAGTCCCAGTACTTCCTCTCCCTCTTCCCTAGGTCAGTATAGGTCTTTTTCATGCTGTAAAGACCTCTCGATCATCGGTACTTTCGATTGGTATGTCTCCTCAAAGCCAAACCTTTCTAACACCTTCTGGGCGTAAACCGACCGATGCACTAATATTTCTTCAGGGACATGCTCAAGCTGTAGGCCTAAGCGGTATTTAGTTTTACCAAAATATTTCATTTCAAATTCTGACTCCAAGTAAGAACTTGCTTCTTTTATGTCTTCCATTGTCCCGATGATATTTAGATCATCTACATACACTGAGATTATACAAAATCCATTCTGGAATAGTCATATAATATACAGGAACAATCTTCATTGTTCGTATAACCTTTCTTGCATAGAAAGTCGCTTAAGTGATTATACCACATCCTGCATGATTGCTTTAGACCGTACAATGATTTCCTGAGTTGCACACTGTACAGATTTCTATTTGCTCTGTCTTGGTTCGGGATGAGAATACCTTCAGGTACCTTTATATAAATCTTTGAATCCAAATTCCATAAAGGTATGCAGTTAACACATCCATCAATTCAATTTCTAGATTCAAGTTTACTATCATTGAGATCAAATATCTAAAATTAATTTCACTCATGACTGAGGAGTAGGTTTTTTCATAATCAACTCCTAGACGTTGAGTGAAGCCTTGTGCTACCACCCTTACTCTTTATCTTACTACTTTATTTCTCTTTCGAACAAATACACACTTATACCCTACAGGGTGCACATAAGGAGATGTACGGCATACAGATCCAAACACCTCTCTTTTGTTCAGAGACAATAATTCAGTTTCTGTTGCCTTCTTCCAATCTAGTGCTAATGGCTATTTCAGTGCTAAGGTGCTAATGGCGATATGGACCGTTCGATCTAGATTATGTGGTTCAAATGGAGGTGGATGAAAACTCCATCCCACTTAAACACATTTACAAAAAATCTCCTACGTTTTTAACAAAAATCCATCAAATTCATCATTATTGTTGTATATTGTAGCGTTTCTATTTAAGTGCAAAGTACAGATGGTTTTCTGCAAAAGTGTTAAGTGGGATAGAGTTTCCGCCCACCTCCATCTGAGCCAATCGGACGGTCCACGTCGCCATTAGCACTAGATATGCTCACACATATATACACACAGAGAGAGAGAGGCATCATAAATGAGCTTCAAACCAGCAGTAAACCACAACGAGAGGTAAAATCAATCAACACCGCGTGAAAACCACATGTAGCTTTTGCAAGGAACAGACTACCGCGAAAGCTGCTCAGGTACTCACAGTAGGAAGAGAGCTTGACTCTAAAGAAACAAGCAGCATACATCTATCAATGACTAGATGATTTCATCAACAAAGCGGATGGATAAAATTCTGTAAAGGCCCATCGGATCGTGCCCCACAGAGCACCGAAACCTTGTGAGATTAACAGAACAAGTCTGCGGAACAAATTATTGGCCGTAACTTTGCAAAAACAACCAAAGAATTCGAAATTTGACAGCCATCAACCGCAGAAGATGTGATCAGGGCTTGAGTGCAAGTGCCAGGCCAAACTTGGGGGATCTGTCCAAGGCCTTGGTGTCGAATTCACCAGAGATTGTCAAGAATGACTTTGGTTTAACCTCATGCTGGAGAAGAGCAGCAAGCTTTCCAGTGTTGTTGAGCCTTGCCTTCACGGCTGTCTGAGGGTCAACTGTGTACAGGCCACCAACGGTGAGAGTGTTCTCGTTTGCTGAGAGCCTCCGGGTTAATTCAGCCACAGCCGAAGCCTTCTGCTTCTCATCAAGATGATACAGACCTGACACTTTAATGGTGTCACCTTTGTCGGCCCTGTACATGTTGGTGCACCGTATCAATCTTAGCATTCTGCCTTAAAAAATAAAATACTAGCATTCCAATCTTAAAGTCATGACAAATCACAATAAAGTATGGACTTACAGAATGAATGCAGCATGATAGTCTGGCTTGGTTACACTTATCCCAGCACTGTACTTGGTAAATTTCCCTGTAGCAGTGTCAAACCCAGCTTCTGCACCAAAGGCAAGACCTTGAGCACCTACTGTCCCAGAAAATTCAACCACAGGAGAGGGCTTCATGCCAACAGCAGTAGCAAAACTTGCATTCTCGTGGAAGTATTGCACCTCCACCTGTTAAGAAGAACTCAGCTCATGGACTGATTTCAATTCAACAACCATAAATCGACACAAGATGAAATTACCTTTCCAGAATTGTAGTCAGGCAGCTTCACAGATGTCACAAGCTTTGTGGATGGCAGGACGTCCAACACAGTCAAGGTAGTAGAGATCTGCAGAAATCATAGAAATGTGTTACAACTAGCAAAAGGCTACAAAGAGGAAACTGAGTGTTAAATATCACTAACGTTTGATTCTGTGTCCACTTTAACATCAACAAGAGAATTCTTGTACTTGTAAACTGAACTGACATCAAGAGAATAAAGCCCTCCTTTCTTCACAGCTGTTGATGTGAGGCCCTGAAAAATCAAGAACAAAACCCATGACATGCAGATTCATAAAGGGCGAATGAGCATATAAAATAAGTTCAAATAACAGAGACAGTACACCAGTATTATTATTGCAAGTAACAACAATATACGGGTGACTAAGAATCGTACAAAGAAGAATGAGAAATGGATATATATTCTAACTTGAACAACCAAAATAAAAGCTCTTCAGCACATTGGTCGAAGCTATGATCATTAATTGTATAACAATGATGGATGAGCGCATGTGCAAATAAACCACATAATCAACACATTTCCAAATGCAAATGCTAAATACAATGCTTGATGTAGCTTCAACAAGTCACAGGGTGGTTCAATCACATGTACATCTAGTTTATATTTTCAAAATTGAAGATGAAAGTCAATTTGCATGTTCACTTATCAATCTTTTTTTTGAAGGCATGTAAACAAAAATCATTGGTTTGTATAGTGTCTACAAGGAGAATGGACTGTTGCTGACCAGTTGAAAATTGATTTACCCTAATATTACAGGATCACCTATTTGCATTAATTTGTTCTCTAGACTTAATTACTTGAAAGTAACAAAAAAAACTAGAAATTCAACCTTTTCTAACAAACATTTCATGCTCAAGGGAAGACAGCTTTTGTGATAGACTGGTTGCTCAATCCAGCTAATTAACAATTGTTGCAATAATCAGAATGACCATATAGTTTATTAAATTATTGATATAATAAAAACATAAAAATCAGTAATGTCACATGTCATGAGAGGGGAATGGGTACTGGTAGTATGGCATGGTAAGCGCATCTTATCCTAAAACACTTCAGTTCCTCAGAACTGACATATATTTGACGGACATGCTAGTGAATTAATATACTCTGGCGCAAATGAACACACCAATTGCACAGCTGCAATTGCATCTTATTTTGATTTTTCAGTACATCCAACGAAAGCATCTAGTGATTATAACTTTATCCTAGAAGAAACCTTCGACTACAGCTAGTGTCCTTCCAAATAGCAATTGAAGAAATAAAGTTTTAAACAAAAAAGGCAGAAAACATAAGCGTGTTGTGTACTGTTAAATTCAACAACTGGATATATCAATTGCCAAGTGTCAACACACAATGATCTTAACATTTTCATGCCAGAAACGTGTTTGTATTGGTCAGATACTGACACAAACAAGAGTTTGGCAAGTGCAATAACCACAGATAGATTGAGGAGTGCGAATGGACTGCAGAAATCATACGTGGCAGAAATAAACGAACTAATCATAAGGTCGTATTTCATTGAAAGGACTGTTTCAGAGCAATGATGTAACAATGACCTAAACAAACTTAATGTGTTATCCAATCTCTCAAATCATAGAAAACAGTCTGCGTTTCTCCTATCTCTCCCATCAAGCCACAGTCCCTGTTTTTCCTATTTCTCCAATCATAGCAAACTCACTCCTCTGGCAGATAATGGAAGGGCTAACGAACGGCCACCAAGATTTCATGTCACAAACTAAGCATATATATTTCGTAAGCCTTCATCATTCTCAAAACCCCATTGGCAGCCAGCAGTACTAGTAAGACAACACAGCGCACAAAGAAAGCACAGAAAACAAAAGCACCGAAACTGCAAACTAGCAAGTCAAAAACCAACTCTATTGCTTCAGACGCTTGCATAACCTTTCATAAAACAGGACAGAATATGATCCTGGCTACCAAGGAACCAACAACAAACTACTCCAACTCCAGCATCCCAACCACTCTCGCTGAGTACAAGGCCCCCTATAGCGCAAGTAGAATTCGATGGTATTGTTCCCCAATCAACTTTGTCCAATAAGTAACTACATTGCTCTACAAGGTTATGACAAAATTCCCGTTCCCGTCAGGCTACCACACAACTACCACATACCAAACATGGCGTCCATTCGCATACAACATACTAACAACATGCGGATGCAGCAACCACGGAAATTCCAAGCAATAGAACAACTCCAGAAACCCAGACAGAAACAACAAACAAGCCACATCTAGCAAGCGTTCCACAAGGCAACATAGCAAGGTTAAAACACAGCCAGAGTCGTAACTAGATCGAAGGCTCGCAGGCGCAAACAAGCGAAGACGAGATCAACACCATCAAATCACACGAGCGCGATGGGATCGGAGGAATTGTTCCTTACCACTCCGGAGGAGCTGACGGTGGAGACGGTCAGCTTCTGGTCGTAGGTGTAGTCCTTCGTCAGCAGATCTGCAGATCACAAAACCCCAAACGAAAAAGACCAAACAAATCAGAGAGGGAGAGAGAGAGAGAGAGAGAGAGAGGAGGAGGTATACCCTTGGCCTTCTTGCCGATGTCAGAGAAGAGGCCGGGTCCCTTCATGGCCATGGCGGCGGCTTGGGAAGGGGGTCGAGGGGAGAAGGGAGGGAGGAGGGTGGCGGCCGCCGAAGACGAGGAAAAAGGAGGGTCTGAGATGCCACCAAGCTCCGTTCCGCCACAGGTGGTGTGTGACTCTGTTGGGCCGAGACTCCACGAGCAGGATACACGGCACAGCACTGCGTTCCCTCTCGGATGAAGAATTTGGGACTGATCTTAATGAGGAACAGTGATTCTTCTGACGAGCGCGCACGTATCTCAAAGATGTACCTACCACGCCGAGACGAAATTTCGCCGACGACCAAACCGATAGTACAGGAGGCTATACCCCGAGGCTTAGGACACTGAGCAATAGTACAGGAGCAAGCTACACAACGCAAAAAAAAAAAAAAAACACCCATTAGCCTAAAAACAATTGACCTAGCTCGGGTTTAGGTTTGGACTGGTTTCGCTCCTGATAACACACCAACCCATCGATACAGCGACACAGAACTTGATGTGTAACCAAACAAAGAGTAACGAGGTTACAACCAGAGTTGATGTTACAGAAAACAGTCTAGATGGGCAATACGATGGTATTATCTGATCATTGCAAGTCTGAGATAACATTATCCCATATACAATACCGAGTCGTGAACCTTTCCAGTTGCTTGCTACCTATCCACAAAAGTTGGGGTCTTCGCCGCTGCGTTAACAGCAAATTTGTGTTTCCATGTCTGAAGGAAAACACTACAATGGTTGAAATCAACATGTCCATATTTTAAAGCTTGACTTGGATTATAGCGCTAGTTACAGTATAACGTAAGGTTGATCGTTAAGGTTTTGATTTTGATGAGATGGCAAAAGTAACAGACGGAAGGGAGGTCAGATCCGGAGGTCTTCGATGTCTGAAAGAAGGGTGGCACCACCGGCTGATCTTTTATCAGGAAGGCTAACCACCAGTTGGCCACAAGCACCAGCTATGTCTTGACCCGTCTGCTGGCGAACAGTGGTTCTGATGCTGTAGGTGCCTCTTAGGACCTTCTGGATCCTCTTCACATTCCAGTCGCTGCTTGTCTTGAAATTGCTTGACGAGCTAATTGGATTGAATGGTATCAGGTTAACCACCAGTTAGTGATTAATGTTATGAATATTGTGTGTATATTTATGAGGTTTAAATGGCAATATATATATAAGAAGTACAAGATGATATACAAAGAAATGTGCCATATATAGATAAGAAAATCAAGGTATATAAGGAAACGAATAACAGTCTTATTATATCCTTAACAATTAAGAGAACAGAGTGATGATTCTATTTCAATTCGCGGGCATCGGGATGAAGATATAAGGTAAAGCACTTAAAAACTCATCATGGTCATAGCCTCATGTGCTTGCTGACTAAACTGAAAATGATTTGAAGCACACATTCAGAGCACATGCAGTTCAGATGGTTGCCAATAGTTTTGTCAAAAGAAAAAAGAAAAGACAACCTCAAGTAGACAAATTGGAGATGTTGATGTGAGCTCAAGGTACCTAAAGGAAATTTGGTGTATCAGACTAACTAAACACAGGGGTCACTCACAAAAAAATAAGTAAAATAAAAATAAACACAGAGGTCAACTGCAAACAAATAGGCAATCATTGAACAATAAGACCACTGCCAGCAATACGAGTGGGTAGAATGATGAATATCCAGGGTGGAGTTTAGTGCAACTAGATGTTTGTCAATATTTTTAGAGCAGATACAAGAAATAATTATAAAAAGATAATTAGGAACTCAAGATAAAATATAGTGTTAGAGTTGGTAATCTTGTTTAGTCCGTACAAGTCCGTATACATGTTCTTGCCATGTATACGGATACGTATAAGTATTCGAGCTGGTTTTGCATGTAGTTGAGTTGGCTCCTAATCCGTTTCCGTTTTGGTAGTGTGTTCCGTGTTGGAGTCATAGTGTATAGGTATAAATATGAGGGTCTTGTAAGCAAATGGTTGAGAGAGACAGAGGCGTGCCATCGGACGTGAGTGACAGAGAAGAAGAAAACAAGAAGTGAGCAATGTAATCAAGCGTGCATCAAGTAACAAAGTTGAAGAGAAAAGAGATGACAGCGTATTTGTTTGTGCTCCGTGCATTTTTTTTAGTTTTGTCTCGGTGGAAGAGTAGACGCTGCTCATCTACCTGGCGGGTGCAGGCGGGCTAGACAACAGAGACACTTCGTGTTTTTGGGACAAGGCAATGGGCTGCGTCATGGTAATGCAACAGGAAGTATCTCACCGCTTTAACTGTTTCAAGTAGTTTACCAAGCTGGTGGGCTTGCTGTTCCTGATCGTTAACTCCATCAAGCATGGTGTACTCAATAAAGATTGTCTGCTTGGTGTGATGAGAAATGGAAGTGTTCATCAAAACTCAAAGCACTTTATTCTAATATTTGACACTGATAACTGATAAGTGACGGCATTTTTGTAATCTTACCTCTCATTTTGATAGGATTGTGAAGCATTCATTAACTTTCCTAAATGAAAGGCTCGGGCAGCAGACGTTATCTGACAACGTATGCCAAATAACTGCTGACCGCTGCAGTAAAAAGTATTGCGCAACACCGTGATTAACTAAGTAGCAAAAACACTACAGTTCAGATACTGTTTCGTATTGTAACATTGCATATGCTGCTCTGGACTGTTATTTTTTATCAGATGGCTGAGAATCATGCAAAGTTATGCCATTATGCTTCTTTGCCTTCATTTCTGAGTCAAAAGGAGCCAAATCTCTCGCATTAAAATGAACCAGAGACCGTTTTTTTTCTCACTAGCGATACTATTTTTCTAATTTGCAATTGCAATGAAATTCTAGTAATTTTCCCGAAATAAAGTGTCATCCATGGGGCTAAGTTCACCTGCAAAAAGCAGCGGGCAGCGACAAACCCCCAGCAGAAAAATATGCTCGAACACACGAGACGTCTGGGAGCACAAAATGAGTGATTATGCACTCCTTCACGCACAGAAGTCCAGTTAAGACGTCACAATGTTGTATTGCGTAACAATGGATTGCTTAAAGCTTGAACGGAACTAGGGGGCTGCAATTTTTCTCTTCTGCATGTGAAGGTATCAGTAACGCTTAAATGCAAAAAATACTGACCACCACTTTGATCCTAGTTTTCAAAATATTGTACCAAATACAAATTCAATAGGGATTTAACATGTTAAAAGAACATTTCAACCTTCAAAAAAGTAAACTGAGAATATCCGGTACAGAGGAAGAAGAAAACATTTTCAATCTAAATGAATTGCTAGATAAGATGCCAGAATCCAGCAGCATGCGATATCAGGGTAGATAGTCAACATTCGGCACCAATGAAACCAAGTACATGATCATCTAGCCATCACATTTAACTCCAGACAACAACACAAAAGGTAACTACAGCGCTAGCAATGCTTCAACTTTTGCAATCTGCTCTTCTTCAGTCTTTGGAGTTGGGCTCCTGTTCGTCTGATCATAAAGGTCATGCTTCCATTTTTCTGCTTGATCACCAGCAACCTGATACATGCTGTTTCTCCCATCATATGGGTTGTTAAACCTGTCTCTGCCCCTTCCTCCTCTGCCAGCAAAACGCCCCCTTGAATCATAGCCATTTCTCTGGCCAGCACTCCTGCGGTCAGAGAATTCCCTCCTGGCACCTCGATCATCTGGCCTTATGAATCCTCGGGTGTGATAATTTACCCTTTCTTCTCCCATTGCAGAGGTTGGTCCAGGTTGATCTGGTTTACGTGGTCTTGAATACAGTTCTGTAACAGCAGGAGAAGATTCTTGCCCCTCCAGTGGCATTCCCATCTCCTTAAATGCTGGCCTCCTTTTGGCAAGGCGTGCTTCTTCTCCCTCCAACTGGAAAAATCCATCATGCTTCCATGTAGAATCGCCATCATTCTGTTGTTGAGCCTGCTCAACCTTTTGCTGCAAACTGTGTTCCTCAGACTTGTGTTTATCTCTATCACCAAGATGTTCCTTTTGGTCCCTTTGTCTTCCATAGTCTTACAAAACAACAACAATAAGTTAACCTAAATGAAAAGATGAAGAAATAAATATGTGCAGAAAGAAAGAACTGAGAAGGCAGCTCACCACTAGTTTGGCGGTCATAGAGTCGACCACCTTGCCCAGCACTGCCACGTTCATTGTGCTGTACATACAAGCATAGGTAGCCAAACATTGTTAAATACAGTGGGCACTTGAAAGTATGTGTCATAAAAGAAGTCCCACTACATCACAAGAAATATATTACTTATGCATGATGAGTAGACAATAAAACATGCTTTAGCACAACCCAACGTTCTCACTGCATATATACCTAGTTCGCCAACAGTACGAGCAAACATCTTGAACATGACAACCAATGTAAATGTACAAAAATAAAAGACCTGGAACTCCAAATTGAACTCAAAACATGTACATATTTGAGTTACGATTGGAAGCCATTACAAGAAAATACATTCTCCTTGCTCACTATCTATGAGTTGTAGAAGGAAGAAGATCATCACAAGATCTGTGCGCTTTAATACAACATGAGCAGTTATAATCTAAACTACAACAAAACCAAAACTTTATTTGATTTTAGATTGAAAATCCTTAGGAAAGAAGGACTTAATTTGGTTTTAGATTGAAAATCCTTAGGAAAGAACATCTAGAGCCTTCGCTCAACCAAGCTTAATCAGAAAACCATCAAAATGTGTAAATTTGTATCTCATAGGGAGGCATAGCTGGCAGTCCATGGATCTAACTAATCTATACACTTGTCTCCAATAGACAAAAAAATATACCATTGAAATAGGACAACAATACACTGCTACATACTGACAAACACAGGACATAACTTGCAACATATAACATATACGAATGTAATGTATATTGAACTGCAGAAACAAAATGAACTTATGGGATGCAATTTAAGGTAGCTGGCTCTCTTGTGAGTTTGTATTTTCTAGATAGGATAACAAGTAGACATTGTATAACGAGAAGTGGGATAGGAATTGTCGGTTACTGTTCCAGTACATGCAAACAGTTCTTCAGGCCGTGATATTCTAAGTAGCTACTAAGAACACTGTTAATAGCTATCAAACCACTGGAACCAAAGGACATAAACCATTGGTGGTAATCCCTTCTCGTACATGGAGAAAAGACAAGAACCTGAAAGAAAGATCGAGGCCGCCAAGCCTCCCTTGCCTCAGCAAACCGTTTGGTTCCTCTAGGAGATCTCTCATGCCTCGCGGGAGGGTCGTTTTTTGCATCGTTCAGCGACTTCCCCTCCGCACGCAGAGGATCATCGCGCTGCGCAGCATCTTGCCTATTCCTCTTCTCATCATGCCTTGAGGGAGGATCGTTTTCGGCACTTTTTCCCGCTCGGCTGCCGTACTGAGCTCTACGACTTCTATCTGATTCACGCCTCCTCTCATCTCCTCTCCTCCTTGGGCTACCAAATGGAATTTCGGCAAGGGTTAATAGGAGATCAAATTGCATTGTCTTGTATGGAAATCCAGGACCTAGGAATCAACAACCCCCCAAGTCCCCTCATACGAACCTAAATCCATTCAGATCGAGGAAACGATGGGATTGCGGTGGGTTGGTTGGTACCTGGGATCGTCCCGCCGCGACCTGGATGAGGAGTGGGGGCGCCTCCCGTGCGAGTCGCGCCCCTCGCGCCGAGACGCCTCGTGCGGCTCCCTCGTCGTCATCGTCGTCTTCTCCCCAGTTCGCTCCAGCGGCCGAGCTGTGCTAGGGTTTCTATCTGGAACCGGAAGCTGTGGACTCCAGCTCGACCACCCGACCAGACCATACGCTGCGAGTCAGTCCGGTCATGGCCAGCTTTAAGAGTCGTGCTCGGTCGGACGCGTGGCTTGGGCACACTCATCGAACGAGGCTGCCTGCCTACGCTCTGAGCAAAACCCAGAACCCTAGCCTCCCTCCGCTCTCGCACTACCATGGAGCCGGCTGCCGCGAGCCCCGGAGCGGCTCTCCTGACCCGCGGCGCGGCGAGAAAGCGGCGGCGGAGCCAATCCCCGCCAGGCCTCGCTTCGGCAGCGGCGGCGGCGGATCCAGGGGTGGCTGGGAAAACCTCGACCTCGTCCTCTCCCTCCAGGGCAAGGAGGTCTCGCTCGAAAGGTCATTCCCGTACTGCTTCTGCTTGCAATTTGATGCAGCTTAGCTCTCATGTAACTCTGCGAGTAGGAATTAGTCGGTAATTCCCATGCTTCGGGTTTGATTGTTTAGCCGGCTCGGTCAATGTGGATTTGGAAATGCTTGTTTGCTGCTGTAAGTAACTGTACCAGGACATTTATCTGATTCAGCCCAGATAGGGTCTTAAGAGATGTAGTTTCATCTTAGCTGTGTGCTTCATATGGATTCGATGTTGCTAGCTGTTTACATGTCCACTGATTGGATCGATGTTGAGTTAGCATATTAATTTAGGAAAACAGTTGCATTGATTTAGGTCATATGGTGGTTTCTGTGATTAATTTCTGAAATTTCAAAAGCATAAGGCAGAAACTGAGCATATTCTGTACATGCAGTATTTTTGTACGACCCAAATCCCCAATAGGATCTGTTTGGTTTATATTCAAGTACATATTTCAGTGCCTTTTTAATTGGTGACAGAACACGTTTGTTAAATCATGTTTAGTTCAACATTATTATGCTCTTGCTGTTTGGATTCTTGACAATTATATGATGTTAAATCATGCAGAAAGATTGAACTAGCCTACAAATTTCTAACTCCGGAGTCAGATCAATCAAGCTATGGCCATAGAGCGGACATCATTCAGTTATTGCGTATGGTGTCATTTATTGGTAACTGGGTGCAGTCGATCTTAATTTTGCCTGAGAATAGAAAGAAAATGTCAGAGCCTTTTGATCCCGTGTTGGATTATAGATTCTGGGTTATTTTGAGAGTTTGTATTGAAAAGAAGCCATCCATCTCAATTTCCCTGAACTTACTTAAATCACTTGGTCATGTTGCAAAGGATGGTTTGAGCAGAGTTGATACCGCTGCTTCATGTGGTGACAATGAATCTTTTGAGCTCTTCGAACGAGTTTCAGACTGCATATCCTTTCTTTTCTCCTCCAATACAAGAGCCTTCTTCAATGCAGGCTTGGATTCGTGGGCCTCTTGCCATCGAGGTTATCAATCTTGCCCAGAAGGTTTCACCTAATGAGGAAAATAGCTGTCCTGTTCTTCGGAATCTTGGAAATTGTCTGCTTGAGCAATTTTCAAACTTTCTGAGATTCTATGCAAATCCTAAGAATATTTTCCATGCTTTTGTTAATAGGATTCTTGATCCTCTGTTGGAATGGTTAGTTCTACTTAATTTGCAAGCAAATTCCATTGAGCAAAAACAGGCAGGGACCATGTTGATTGTTGAAGAAATTTTGTCAAATGGACTGTTTCACCCCCAACATCTTAGCGGATATTTTGGCCTCAAGAATTTGAATAAAGCATCTACTGCTAAGGATGTCAAAGGAGCTACCATAGGCATCTATTTGAGCGATTCAAAGGAATAAAAGCAGAAAACAAGGCTGTATTGCTGGCGGGGCTTGGCTACTTGTTTCAGTTGTTTGTTTGCAGAGCTAGAAATCAAAGAACATATTTAATACCGAGGGGAACAGCCTTTAATAGCTTGCAAAAAATAGCGAGGGCTCTGAAGAACCCCAGCATCATAGAGATTCACCTTTTGAAGTATTTATGCAGTTTATGGAACCCTTGGTATCAGAGTATAAGTCATATTCATGAAAGGACTTTTCTAATTTAGGAGCAACAAGGCTAGTAAAAATTCATTGCATGCTGAAGTCTATTAATGAGATATTGACAACACTTATTGAAGAGAAAATCTATGTACCTACAGAGGACACATCAGAAGGATCTTACTTCAAGTTCTTGCAAGACATTTACGGGGTCTTAATCTCAATGGCGGAAAAAATGTACAAATTCTGGGTGTCAGCTGTGCATTTAGAAGATGCAAGCATTAAGAAGATGCTACCTTTAGTGTTTGTTGAGATTGTTGTTTCAGTTGATCATTTTTTAGAAACTCAACACAAGGTCATGGGGGGCGACCTTGTAAAATTATGGTTAATGATATTTGCTTTCTCTGCGATTAATGCATCTTCCAAGGACATCAGACCCTGCTTTTTACTAGCCTCAAGGATTTCAAGGCTTGCATCCCAAGTGATTTACACATTCAGTGAGCTTCGTCAGGTTGGTTATGTACTTTTTCAGCAGTTATTTTCTGCAGTTTCCTCACTCCATTATTTCAGAAGATTGGCAAACAAGCAATGGTTATCTTTTTACTGGTTTTTTTTCATGTGCTTCTTACATTATGCTTCTGTCCTCTTCCATTGCCTACCTCAATGTTTATATTAGCAATATCTGAATATTTTGCAGACTACCATTACCATTGGGTTGGTTGTTTGATTTTCAATCTGATGTTTTCTCTCCCTTGGTTCATCCTGTAGGTTTCCCACTCCATTTTTAGGCTATGTGATGCTGTTAGAACATTCAGAGCTGCTGTTGATCCTGATGTGGTACTGGGCTCGTTTTCTGTGGCTTCTTTATCCTTGCATAAATGTTTGGAATCACTGGCAACATTGTTGAGCTCCCAAACATTGAGGGATGCAATCTGTACTTCAATAAACTCAATGCCAGGAGGACAGTCTAGTTGGTGCTTAGAGCAGCTAACACTAGATCTACCAGATACCTTGAGTCCAAGTCGGCAAAAGGGATCTGAGTCAATCTTGTATTCCTGCAATATCACTCGAGATAAGTATTAGCTTTTAATAAGGAGATAGATTGCCTTATTTAGATTACCTCTATAAGTAGGGCATCAGGTTATTGTATCGGCGGCAAGGAAATACAAAGTTTTCTTTCTAGTTCCCCTGTTCTTTCTGTTTTTTCGTCTCCTTGCTGGCAACTCGCCGCTACGGCTCCTGGGCTTCGAACTGCCCGACCAAGACCTCCCGTGGCTCATAGCTACGCACTGAGGTCCCTGGGCAGTACCAGGTGTACTCCCTAATTGATATCTGTGAGGAAAATGATTTTCAACAGCTCCACACATATCTGGGTGGTCCGTAACTCCTCCTCGTCCTTTAACTACTATAAATACAAATCTGACACCCAAGATAATTCTTTCGTTCTTTGGCTTTGCAGAGGGCCCATGCCGAACCACTCTTGCTAATCTGGTGCATGACTATAAATTACACTTCCAGTATCAGGGCAAAATCTAGTCTAACTTGCTAATGATTTTTGGAACACTTGGTGTTTATACTGCTTAGTCCGATATGGAATCCATGGCGCATCATATTCTGCATGATCTTGGGTTCAGGGTGGACTAATATGGCTCAATTGCTGTGCACCAAACTTTTGAGCAACTGGAGAGAATTTGGTCGTTATTGAAGGTTTTTCAATCGACCTTTTTCAAACTAGAGCCAAACAAATAGGTGATTGGTTCTAATTTCTTTTTTGTCGTTTTGCAGATTAAGGCTCGTAAAATCAACCTGCTGGTATTTGTAACAGATGAAAAGGAACAAATCAAATTGTTCATACTTCATAGTAAATCCCCTCAAATCAACTTGGTAATCTCGAGCGCATGTCAGTGGCTCATATCTTGGGGTAATATCTAGCAAACTTGTCCTAGATTAATTTAGTACTATTCAGGCCATACTCTATATCTCTAAGATTAAATTTCTTTTCACCAAAGATGCTAACAATGATAAAGGTAATGCGGTGGTTATAATTTGCTTGCATATGATTACTTGACTCACTCAATAGGGCTTTACTGATCAAAGCATTATAAATTTATAATGCAAAAGGAGATCACAATTTCCCAAAAGGATATGTTTAGATGTGTGATAGAAAGCTGGGGAGTTCTCCTGGTGCCCCTCTAAATTAACCAAATTCACAAGTGTGCTGCAATCCAGTGTCATATTTATCCTTCAGAAGCTTACTAAACTGGTTTTTCTGCCCTAATAGCAAGATTGCATCCCACTTTTTGGTTCTCCCTTTTCTTTTAATATTCCTCTCCCACACCCACGCAATCTGGTTGCTATCGCCCACCGTCTCTACTGCCACTGTCATGGCTATGGTCGCCACCGTCCACTTTATTGTTGTGGGTCACTGCCGGTGCATGTTGCAGACCCTAGTGGGGCAGCAGCTAACAGGGGGAAACGGGGAATACAACAAAATGAAATCCGGGAGCATTAATCTTAAATTTTTCATCCAGATCACTCTAGGACCACTTATCTCTGGGTCAGGGATTGGTGTTAGACTATTAGTGTAGCTAGTTACCAAGGATCCTGATCACTCTTGTGCACATATTCGTGCAATCCTGTTTACAATACCGCTCTTGCTGTCTTGCACCCAAAGCTGCCGACTTGGAGGTTTGGGATAATCCATGCTCCGTCCGATATGAGTGGTGGCCAGTGTAACTTCACGGCCACGAGGGAATATCTGAGGTGATAGGAAGTGGGGATAAGGGAAGGTGTGATGTACTACACATGGTGGGGCATGCGGGGGAATTAGGTGGATGCGGCAACAAGGTCGCCGAGAGGGACCAAAAGCCGGGCGCACACGCGCACACAGTAGCCACTATCATTGGATAAAAAGGCTGGCTAGGCCACAGGGATGAATCAGATTCCCACCATGTGTTATCCATCTCTTTGGCGATGACTGGACACTTCCAACCTGATCCACGTGTGTGCGCGCCGCACTGTGCTTCGGGTACCTCAGAAGGCCTATGTGATGGAAATGGTCTCTTTGCTCTGCTGTTTACAATATAAACACATGCATTTCACCTCATGGACATGAAAGCTTTTAGTCTGCATCAACGTGGAATTGGCCGGCTTCTCATGATTGATTTCTTATCCAAGCATGACACTGGAAAGGGTTTTGGTTGCATTTTTGTTAGTGGAATCCACTTTTCTGCTGTATACTTGTATGTTAAGTATATTGGCTGTTTGTCTAGAGGTCTGAAGGCATGATTTAAAATTCTCTTCCCCCTTTATCTGTGGATTATAACTGAAACGCATCTTTTACAAAAGACAATGCATGGGTGAAGTTTCTCGTCCATCGAACAATGGTTGCAGGGTGGTCGCATCAACCTGGGGGTAAAGTGCATGGTTTCCCACTAAAAAAGGAGCAGATTTGTTAGTCAACCCTGTGCCAACAAGTTGACCCAAGTATTTCCATGCTCATCCCAATCCAATATTTCAGGATTTCCTCGCCCATCGTCGTGTGCACAAGTTTTTTCTCTCTTGCTTTTTTCCCATCAAGATGTGGTGCTTGATTTGTTAGTTCCAGGTTTGTCTTCCAGCCATCAAGAGGCTTAGCTCAAATCAACATCCTTTACATAGGATGCACAGAAAGGGCTTGAACTTCTTGGAGGCTCTCTCCCTTTTTATTGCCTTGCTGCTGACTTTTTGGTCCTCCAACCAGCACTACTGGTTGCAAAGCTCTACCTCCAGTTAGCAGTGGACCACGTGTCCCAAAGTATTGTCACTCCTAGTCAGCAGTCAGCACCCTTCTCCCACTATAAACCAGAGAAGTCCAGCAAAAAAGATAAAGCTGGCCGTATCGCGTGTTACATGCACGATGCAATCTCTAATGCATCTAGATTTATACGCAGGCATCCACATCATTTGGATGGCATTCGTGGGGGTGGTGAGCCGAAGCATAAATCCAAGGAGATTGGAAACCAATGTCATTAACTGTCTTGATAAATTGGATTTCACTCCTTGATCTGAGCCAGACAGCCACACTACTTTACAAGTAACGAGATATTCTCTCATGTGTGAAAACAGGAGTTGTAAAAACACTCCTTGTATGGACCATGCTAAGTCACAAGATAAATCACACATTTTGTGACAACCATATCATATTCACAAGTTAGGCAAAGGCTGGCAAGAAAATGTGTCTATGGTGGGGATCAGGATTTTCAGAAAATATGGTACGCTATAGCTATTGTTGAAATATAAGTGAATTGTTCATCTTTCCTCATTAACTTAAGCTTTTAGGTCAACTGGTTGGTGCATGAAACTCAATATGGTATCAGAGCCAAGAGGTCCCGAGTTTAATACCTGGCTGACGCAATTAAAAGAAATTAATTGCAGTTCACTTCTATTCCACGTATTAGACATAAGAGAACCTATACGTGAGGGGTGTTGAAATATAAGTGAATTGTCTATCTTTCCTCATTAGTTTAAGCTTTTGGATGAACTGGTTGGTGCATGAAACTCAATAGCTATAATCATGAACTAAACTGTGGCGACAAAAGATTAAGCTTGCTTAACTTTAGTGTGGCGCAGTGTAGTAACAATAAACCAAACAAGGCTTCTACCCACATCAGCGTCCCAGTCTCTTATCGACAAAATGCCAATTTACCACCGGCGAGGAAGAGACCATCTGCTGCACCATTGGTCGCACAAATGGCACTGTGCCATTGCCGACTCGCCATCCTCCGATCCATTGATTGGCCGTCGCAGCCATCCATGTCCCATCAATTCTTCTTGTCCTCGCACGGGGCGGTTCCACTCCAAGAGAGGAGATGGCACGCACGATTGGGCTCCGTGCAACAGAGGTCCCTCTATGCCGCGGTAGCTTCCCTGCCAGGCCCAGCCTTGCCTCGACGCATTGCGCGGTGGAGTGCAAGGTAGATAGACATGGGGGACCTCAAGTTACCACAGGGAACTGATGAACGGTAGTGGGATGGCAAGGTGGATGGATAGGTCTGATACAGTGATATCTGTCAACGGTACGATTTAGGCCTCCTTTGGAATAAGTGAATTTGTTTGTAGGTTTCTATAGTAATTGAACCGTATCACGTGAGATTCATGTATTTCAAACGGGGACTTGACGGGAGAAAACACTGCGTTTGAAGCTTTGAAACTAATGGTTTGTTTAGATGCACCTATGCATCTTTTGTCGAAACACGGTGTAAATGGCCATTGAAAATTTCAGGAAAAATAGGTGATAACTAGTTGTGGTGGGTGCACCCTAGTCTATTTTCTACTAATATAAATGAAGAGTTTGGGTGCGTTATTCTCGGCTGCGGTTTATGGTTTTTAAATTTTAACTGTTCGCGAGAGAAAGTATAAAGAGAGATATAGTCACGTGTGATTTTGATTGGTATAACTGAAGCCGATATAGTGTCTACTGTAATCGATTAATAGACCTTATTTTAATCTGTCCTTCTACCGCCGGCATGCGTCGTCGCAGATGTCCTCTTCTCCGGCTCCACCACCTTGTGCATCCTCGACAACAGAAGCAGCAACGTAACTCCTTTCCGTGGTACATTTGTCAATACTGTGTGCTGTTACAATCTACACTCCCTTCTGATTCAATTTTCTGGAAGCAAGACGAACCAAATGGCATGCCAATTTGTTTCGTTTTTCTTTCTTCTGCTCACCACCTGTTTGTTGAAATGCCTCAATACCCAGAACTGAAGCTTCTTCTATGTAATTTGCATAAATTTACATGCTGCAGCCTGCAGGTTTGCTTAATAATGTATCTGCATATAAAATTAGCAAATTATTTGTTTTGTTTATCATCAGGACAAAACCATCAAATTAGTTTTGGATGAATAATAATTTATCATTCGACCTATGGTGTTTTTACCTGAAGATCTTAAGATTTTCTTGCAATTCCTAGCCTCTTTATCCTAATCTCGGTATTCTAATATTAGTTTTGGGGAGAGAATCATGTCTTTGAAAACTTGACAGTCTGGCATTTTAAAGTGATATTATGTGTCATGAAGACACTACATGATTGTGTTTACAATGTGCAATATACCTTCGCATTCATAATTTCTGTGTAAAATAGTGATGAAAAGATCAAAAGATATATTTGTTATTTAATTGTGTAAATCATGACTATTGCAGATGCTTAGCCTGAATGTCTTAATCTGTCACAGGGCTGACACGATCTATGGGATCTGGAGACAGTCACCAGGTGTGATGTCGCCGGTGGTTCTTGGACTAGAAGAAGAACAGAAGGTGGATAACACAGGAGGTCGGTAGTTGGTTCCTTTCTTGCTTTCTTGACTGCAAGTTTGGGAATTTGTTGTTGCATCTGTTTGAGCATTAACAATGTGATGTTAATTTCAGCTTCTGTAGATGACAAAGATCGCATGTGTTCTGGTTTACAGTGAGGATTGTGTAATACTGCATGTTTTCTTTTCTTTGTTGTCTTGTATGTATCCTTGCGAATGTGCTTCCTTTCTTGCCTGTGGATCCCAACTATAAGTTAATTGGTTTGATGTATGTAATGGAGCAGCAACGAAGTACTATTTCTTTTCGCAAGAATATATGCTTACAATAAAATATTTACTACAAAGTTTGAATTTCCATTGCAACGCACGAGCACCTAACTAGTCTACTAAAATCCAGTGTATCACTAGTTGGGTGATAACTACTCCCTCCATTTTGCTATATTTATCCATGGCCTTGAGAGTATCCGTCTCATATATTTGTCCATTGAGGGAATCTAGAATATAGTTATTGCCATTTTTTCACTTTCTACCTCTACTTAAATGATTTAGAAGAGCCTAAGTTGTTGTGATATATCATTTAATAGAGGAATGTATAATCATTTTTCATTAAGTATTTTTTATATTTAATATTTTTTTGGTCTGTGTGTACGACGGACTGTGGATAAATATAGCAAAAACAGAGATAGTACTATATAGTAACAATCTAATGTTTTGGCGGTTGGGTGATAATTGGTAGATAGTGAGAGTGGATTTAACTAAGATTTGGCGTGAGATTTCTTTGGAAAATGAACAGTACAGATGGAGGGTTCAGTCCGAATGAACCATGTACACAGAAGTCGTGTTTGTAGCTCTGTCCTAAAAGCCTAGGCTCTATTTAGAACGTGAGAGTTTTTTTATAAACCCTATGGGAATCACAGTGCTTCTTTAAAAAAAATGTGAAATTTCTGCTTTACAAATAGGCTCTTAAACTAAAGATGGACCCCTCCGCTGCATTGTAATCGTTTATGGGCCCCTACTCAAAGCGATATTGTCTGCGATTTGTGGACTGCATTTCATGCCGATCACAGTCTCCGAATCAGCCATCCCGGAGTTGCTATAGTTCCGAGACCTAACGCATTGGCAACATGGCCACCGATGGATAGAAGTCATTGGCATATCTGGCAGGTATTTTTTTTCAAATTTACCTTTTAGACATCCGTTTTTTGCAAATATAGCCATCTTTCTAAACTCGGTAGCAGCGACAGGTGACACGTGTCGCTTACCGTGCTACCGCAGCTCGGCACGTACCTATTGAGCTAGCGGAGCTCAATAGGACGACCTGTTGAGCGGGCCGGCCACGACAAATGATTAATTTGATTTATTAGTGTTAATCATGCTTAAGTTAGTCATTGTAATCCCCGTACCAAGGTGTGGTTGCTCGGCAGATACTCCTATCGTGCTCTATTTGCTCGGCAAGTCCTGTCTAGCCACGGTAGCGTAGCAAGCGACACGTGTTGTCTATCGTAGCTACTGAACTCAGAAAGACGACTAAATTTATAAAAATAGACGATCAAAGACTACAATTTTTTTAAAAAAACTATAGCATCATATATGCGAAGGATCGGAGGGATAGAGGCTCACTCACATCTCCTAACGTGGACAAAGAATATCACCAAAATATGACTGGAAAATAGATTCCTTCCGATATGATTATGGCAGTGTGGTGATAAGGATGTCCCTAATGCCGACACCTCACCAACCACAGCAGCAAAGCAGGCTTAACATTCTTAATTAGGACTCTCCAATCAACAGCCTACCAGTGCAGTTTGGGGCTCCATTTGGTCATCTTTGGTGTGCTTTAATTGTATACTTTTGAGCTGTGGACCTTTATCTGAACATATATCAGTATGGGAAGGAAAAAGGCAGCAATTGCTACACCCACACTACATCTCGCATATTCTAGTTTTTTTTATTTCTCATCGAAACTTTATCGACCAAATTTTGCTGGTACAATTCAAGGAATATCTTGTATATATATATCTATGAATACTTTTACTAACGAAGTAGACAAATCCTTAATTTATGCTAAGAAAAAACACTGAACAAGGGATCAAGTTTTGTGTTGTAGAAGAAACTGTCTGTACTGGTAATGAGACAGTTCTTAACAAAGGTACCGGCATGAGCTTATTCCAAATTCTTTTGCTGCATTATGATAAGATAAAGCTGAAGTACGTAGCTGTAGTGCTCGACGACTTTTAGAAGGACCGGAGCGAATTGGGTCCTTGCAACAGTAATTGGTAACATCGGCTAATAAAGAATCAAATCATAGGTGACTCGGACGAAAATAACTATCTTATCCTTTGGGCCATCCTCCTTTAGTTTTTTTAGCAGTGCTTTCATGCGTTTCCCTCTAATAAATTCGTATAAATTCAAGAACTTAAGTAGCACTCATCTACCCTTAATTTATGTTTTAATATTTGTGCAATTCACTTTTGAGTGAAGCAGTCTTAGTTTTTTCCCCCTTTGCTGCTGTACCTTCCACTCTTCCAGTAGTTGCTCTTAGGGCTGTGCATTTTGGTACCGAACCGAAAAAACCGAATCGAACCGGTCAACTCGGTTTGACCGGTATTCGGTATTCGGTTCGGTTACAGGAAAAATGGTATTTGTGTTCCTCGGTTTTTTCGGTAAAAACCGAGAAAAAACCGAATGTACCGAACAAACCGAACAGCCCATTCTCGGGCCTCGGCGGCCCACCAAAGGTCCAGCGCCGCTGCGCCACGCCCGCGCGCGGCCGCGCTGCGCACCAGCTGTTCTAACCCTAGCGGACGCCACACACCGCAGATCGCACACCGAGCGAGCGACCGATAGGGTTGTGCGTTCGACGCGGCGACGCCGCCGCCGCCCTCGCCCGACGCCGCCGCCGCCGCCCGCCATCGCCAGATCGCAGACAGATCCGCTTCCTCGTCGGTCGGTCGCGGATCCGAGCTCCTCGTCGGTCGGTTCTTCAAAGCGCATCAATGTGGAAGCCGATTTAGCGGATTTGTCTAAATTTGAAAAGGTACTATAATACATGTAATATATTTCTTATGTTATGCTTCAACTAATTAGCTTATTTTTCATGCTATGAAGGCATTGAAATGTCGCCTAGATCCAACTCCAACGACAAGTGTCTACTCCTCGGATCGAGTTTGATGTATGTGTTATTATTTCAAAATTACATTGTCTAATGTATGTGTTTGCTTACCACAAAACTCTAATGAATATTCGTATAAACTCTAATGTTTATGTCCGCACCGCTTCATTTTCTTTTGTTGGAGACTTGAGTCTTGCTATTCCCTCTTGCTGGTGGTGGTGGTCATTTCTTCTTCTTGATCTTTCTTTTCTTTGAGTCTGCGATCTGCGATCTGCTATCGCTTAATCGAATAACTCGTCTTTATTTGTGTAATTCTGTAAATCTGTAATGTTAAAATGTATGTGTAATGTCTAATTGTCTATTGTCTAATGTCCTGGCCGGTTTGTGTCTCACTTGTCTATCATGTAATCTTTGCTCATCGCTATTACGCATTTGATGTTTTGAACATTTACGCATTCGCCATCTGCTGTGTGTGTGTGTGTGTGTGTGTCCGGTGTCTGTGTCTTGGCCGAGCTCGAGGCTGCCGCGGTGCCGCTGGGGCACGCCGCTGGGCGCTGGGCTGGCTGCAGTCGCCGCCTGCTAGAGCGGTGGAGCTCGGACTCTGAGTCTTGGGCGCCTCTCGCTCTGTCTGTAAACTTTGGTGTTTACCGTTTAGCAATTCGCGTAAATTTTGGTAAAATTGGTATTAACCGATGCCGTACCGAAATAAGATGGTATTTACCGATACCGTACTGTATTCTAAAAAAACCGTATTTCCCGAAATACTTAAACCGTATTTACTGATTAAACCGTATTTACCGAACCGTACAAACCGAAAAAACCGAACGCACAGCCCTAGTTGCTCTCTTTGATGAGAGAGATGGATGGGGCGTTTTTTTGTGATCACAGTAGTTTTCAAATTTATTCTAACTTGGTTAGAGTTTGTTTATCAAGTAATACATCGTTTGCCAGTTTTTGATCTTTCTACATACAGCCGTCCACTAGAATATGGGCTTGTTCTTTTCCTCCGAAGCTTGCGGCTTTTGGCTTTTGCTACAGTACCTAACTTTTAAATAGAGTATTTTCTCAAGACGGGGTCTACAAGTTAAACGATTACACGTTAAAAGCCCAACATTTGTACCAGCCAAAATCACAAATGAGTATCTGTCTCTCTGTAATCTGTACCGTAAACAACCAAAATTCAAGAATTTCAGTCAAAAGTCATAAGCCGTAGCTGTTGCCAAACAGACCATATATATTCCAGGGCAGAAACCAATGTTTTACAGGTCCAGGGAAAGAACCCTGTACTTTCTTTTCAAGAGAAACCACCTTCTGCTAGAGCCTACGTTACTCGATAGTCGATATATATGTTCTATGTATCTTTGAATGGTCCACGTAAGTCGTTTGGTGGTGTTGAGTTGCTTTCACAGGAATTTTCTTTCAGATAACACGAGGCTGGTAGGGTCGCCACATCGACCTGCCATTTAACTCTTCAGCCTCTTAATTTTTGTGGCGGGTGAATGATCCTATTTTGGAGATGTTGACATAATTTACTGGTAGTGAAAATTCTTATGGAGAGAATTGCTTCTGTGTCCCCACAAGATCATATGATTGATAAAATAAACCCTGATAATGTCACGCGTGCCAGCACTGCCTTCCTTGTGTGTCGCCGTTGCTACCGCAACTGTTGGCTGGCACGAAGGATGGTTCGATGGTGCCCGCCTTCTCAGGCCCGTTCTTTTCAAATTCTAAAAGCTACTTTTTAGCTTTTCTATAGTAACTAACTTTTAAACGATATATCTTTTTAAGATGAACTTCATTTATATCGGCAAAAAACACACGTGAATTTCTATTACTCTGTAATCTCTTATATAAACAGCTTAAAAGCCATAAACCGCAGCTAAAAAGAACATGCCCACAATTGTCACCGACGTCAACCAAAAACCTAACTTTGACCCCCGACGCACCCATGTCTTCAACCATTCAAATTAGATCTAAGCGCTAGAAATGAAGATAGTGTATCCCGTTTCAAGCATAGGAACTTGTAAGAATTCTGCACAAAACAGCACAATTTCGCTAAAATTCCATGAAGAATTGTTTACTCCAGATGTTGCTACAACTGTGTGTGTGACACGAGCGTTGCTGGCGTCAGGTAGTGATGGCAGAGCTGAGGAGGCAAGGTCAGACCATAGAACCAAAACGATTAAGGGTGCAAATGGACCGAATACTTGTGGAGCGAATATGGGATAGAGAAATAGTTGTCTGGTACTATCTGTGTCCGACTCCAATTTTGAGAAAAAAAAATATGAAATATAATACAGAAAAAATGATATCCGTCTGTATCTACTCTGATTGCACCCACTACAAGAAAAAATCCACGAAGAGGCACTTTTTAGATGCGCTTTCCAATTTCTCTAAAATTAGGAGCTTCATAGTATAGAGGTGCAAACAAAATGGGTAATTTTCATTCGGACGATTGATTAAAAGCTTGCAAAGCGAATATGTAATAGAGATATATGTATATAGCACTATTTTTATTCGACTTTGACTAAAAATAGAATAGAAGAAAGAATAAGTGATATCTACCTGTATCTGTTTCATTGCACCCTGCAAACAAGCCACAGGAAGCTTATCAATATGCCTTGCCCTGTTTTGCCCAACCCATGTATGCACGTCACATTTGCATGTAGCTACGGTGATGTACATGGTGATCCATCGTAAAACAAAGTATGCATATGCATGCATTGTTGTTAATTACCTAGTCTATTTGTACTGTTTTGTACTGGTTGAAATTAAGTACGATCGATCGATCTACGTGTAGCTTTCATTCAACAGATGTAGATAAAAAGCTTGTAGGCCCAGACTATATGGTGTACATGGAGCAGCATGCATTGCGCATATTGGCGCCGGGATCCCTATATGGTTTTCGCTTTTGGCTATGATTTTTATTGATTACGAGAGAGATTAAAAGGTAAGAGATCACTCAGTTCAAAACGACTCCTATAGTAACTTCTACAAATGACTTATAAACGATCTTGAGAAGCCACTCCGTTTAAAAGCCAGCTTCTAAAAGCCAAAAGTTAGAAGCTGTTTGGAATAGGGCTTAAATCCACCAAAAGCCAATTGCATTGCACTTTGCGGAGTGGTATCTATGTTCTCCGTCCATAACGAGTAAAATTCCGACGGCAACATTGACACATTTATATATACTATTCTACATGCCCGCAAAACGTAGCCTATTCGGAGCGTAAGTGAAATGACTCAAAAATTTTAAAGTTTATTTGAAATTTTCATGAATTTTGCTTAAATTTTAAAAATTACCAAATTGGGAAACCTTTCTTCATTTGCCACTTTCCTTTTCAGGAAAATGCACTTTCCTTCTTGCCTTGGCGTTTTCTGCCTTGGCACCTCCTCACCCGCTCCCTTGGCCGCACACCAGCATGCGCACCTATGTCAGAGAGATGTTGCGCGCCTCGTGACGCCACTACACCTACCAGCACCACTGCCACCTCGCTGAAGCACCTCGACTGCTAGCGTTGTCGTCCGCGCCAGCCTCACCGACTCTACATTCCTATCGCCACCACCTACACTGGCCTTGAAAGTTGAGTCGAGCCACTCCTTAGGCTCCATTGGCACCTAATTGCAAACCCAAGGCCTTTCCCCCTAACTCTGGCCGAGAACCGCCGACACCGCTGAGCCCACACCAATGAGCTCCAAAATGCGATTATTCTCATAGCCTCGATCTCAATCTAATTAACCACGACCATAGTACCTCCTGGACAATGCGAAGCCATCCCCAACCACGCTGACCCACCTCGTCGCCCCTAGGACGCCGGCGTCGAGCGCCACCGTCGGCCATGCATGGCCACCGTGGACAGCCACACACAAGTCAAACCAGCCTAAGCCACCACCACCGCTAGCATTCCCATGTGTTGTAGATGCTTAAATCATCTTTAGCTTGACCCGAACCCTACCGAAGCGTCGTCGTGCCATGGCTCTGCTCCCGCGAGCTACCACTACCGCTAGCCACCTACAGCCTTTCTCTGACCACGCACATACCAAAAATGGATCACCCAAGTATCACAAGCCCTTACCACACCATCGCTCGCCACCGATAGCCATCGCCATTGCCCAATTGCCATCACCACATCTCGCCTCTGCTCGAGCAGCCATGAGCATAAGCTCAAGCTGGGTCAGCCGAGTCGACACAAAGCTTGGCTTAGCCCAATAGGCAAGCATTGTTCACAGCCCTAGCACTATTCATGTTCAGTCTGACACTGTTAATAGTCTGGTCCATTACTGTATAGACACCGAAACCAGCCAAACCCATTACTGTTCACTCAACCCACCCTGTTAGGAATAGTATCAATCTGTTAATATGCATTCAAAATCCATTAAACATATTTATATACATTTTGACCGTCTCAATCCTGTTTAAACCATTTTTAGCTCCGTTTAAGCCACCCAAGCTCCGTTTAAACCCTAACCATCCAAACCCAATCATGTTTAGCCTTTTTCGGATTTTACTTCTTTTTATTCTTTTATTTATTCTAGCTCGTATTCTCTTTAGCACGAACTTATTTGTTAATCCTTTTGCGATAGCACCCAGATCCACAGAGCAGTCCGTCACACGAGCAGAACAAGTAGGAGACTTAGGACCAGTTGAAGAGTTTGAACAGGAAGGCAAATTACATGTGTTTTTATCATGTTGCTCCTGTATCATTATTCAATTATCAGTACTTTCATTATTATTAATTGAGCATTGTTATTTATTTAAAACAATAGGTTAGAATGACTTGATAATTAATTAGATCCTACCATTGAAAAGGCCATATTATACTATATTCACCTTGATAACCTTAATAATTAATTACCATATAATTAATCATTAGTAGGATTGGGCAATTAGATGTTTTACTCAAACTACTAAGATTTATTTTTGGCATTTTACCGATAGATTTTAAAATGATGCTAGTGTTAAGGCTAATTAGTGGGAAGCCACTTGATGGTTGGAGCCTATGATCTCACCCTAGCGTGAAGGCTTTGGTATGAGTTGTGGTGTTGTCCTGAAATACACTGTGTATGTGGTTTTTGGTCTTATTTAAGAAAAGTAAGGATTAAAACTTTATGTTGAGTAATAGATAGATAAATCGATCAATCATAAGTTTAACTTGTCAAATCTGTTCTAGTACACTGCTCGTTGATGGTGTAGACAAAGTGAAAGACAAGTTTTTGTTGGTGGTGTGGACGAAGCGAAAGGCAAGTTTTTGTTGGTGGTGTGGACGAAGCGATTGCTGGTTGAATTTTGGAAGGTAGCTAGGTCAGCAAGCTAGCTACTACTACTGTACTGTACTACATGCCACCGCCGGCTAGTGGCTTGCGTTCGCGTGCGATCGGATCACATAAGCATATAACATATTTGTTATTCTGGAGCGATGGACGATCGTGGAGCTATTGCCATTGCTATTGCCATTAGCTCCCGTCGATCGACGGCGACGTGCCCTTGGCTTCACGTGGGCTACGACCAGGAACAAGTTCAGAAGTTCTTATGTGTTAGCGTCAAGGCACAGTGCTTTTCTAGACGTACAATGGATCGGGCGTCCCAAAGCTACAGTAGTTGAGCTGGAGAAAAACCATGGCACGTGCTTGATGGCCTGCTTATGGCCAGGCTGTTGCAGTTTGGCAAGATATGAAATCTCTGGGATTCGGTGTCCTAGCTCAAGCTTGACATGATTTTGACCTTGATCCGACCTGTCCCCAGCTTAACCCAAGCATAACTCAGGCAATGCCGAGCTATATATAGCCACGAATAATTTTACAGGAAATAGCGTAAAGTTTATCCATCGAAAATATCGCAAGATTCCCACGTTCTAGATAGGGTTTCGGGCATTCCGGCGCGGTGTAGTGTGCATGGCCACCCCGTGAGCACGGAATTGTGCACGGGAGAAAATGCGGCCTCAGGGCTCCACTAGTCCGTCCATACTGGCTGCATCTTAAGACTTTTAATTAAAAATAAATAGTGGTAGATAAAGAAGGTGACTTTTAAAGGAGTAAGAGAGCGATAGAGAAAGTGAGAGAAATATACGTTCACAAGATGAAAACGAGAGGAGTTGGGTGCATGGTGCTTCCGTAACCTATGTCTTATTTTCGGAGCAAGAGAAGTGAAAAAGTTGTTTCAAAAATCAAGTGTTCATATTGACTTCTAGCTCAATAAACATAAGCCAAAAAAGAAATCAATATGAAGACACCCTAAATCATCCACGGATCCTTAGGATTGGGTCTGTGGCCCATTGAAGTTTGGGAAAATTTTGCTGGTACTATTGAAAAAGTGTGCAATTTACTTGTGCTATCCAAAATCTTGTCATTTTATTTCTGGCATTCTTCCGTAAGTGTACATTTTGTTTTCATCGTTCTGTCCAATTTTCTGCCAAGTCAACAGGGTTTGGCCGTTAATAAATATACAAAAATATCAAATAAAAAATAAAAAAACCAGAAGATATAGAAAAATTAAGGGACCACGTCTAAACAAAAGTTTTTTAAAATTTCACAAATTTTTACATCAAGAAAATGTTAGCAATGTTTCATAAAAGTTGAGAAAGATTAACATGTTTTCCTACATGTAAATGTTTTCCAGAAACTTTCCTAGTGTAAACTAAAAACAAAATTCTCCAAAGTTATCCTTAAAATTTTCTATATTTTCTTTTTATTTTTCCTATTTTTAATGTTTAACCATGTTTACTCGACAAAAAAGTGGACGGAGTAGCAAAAACAAAATAAACAAACAATGATATAAGGATGGCAAAAGCAAAATGGCAAGATTTTAGATAGCACAAACACAATTACACACTTTTATTGGCGCCAACAAATCCTCCCTCGAAATTTCGCCCAATGATGGCAGTCGTTGAACTTTCGCCCGACTAGCTGCAAGGCCCTCGTGGGGAGGGTTCACGCACGCACTCGTGGGCCAAAAGCAGCCGGTTACTTTAGGTAAGCCTCGCCCTTTCCATTTCGCGTGGCTTGACTGCTTTGTGAGAGACACTTGCAAGCTGTAACAGCACAAAGCCGTTGTGCGTGCGTAGAAGAAGACTGGTCTTGAGCTGTGAGTTTTGCCCTCGTGCTAGTGCACGGCTAGTTCAGATTACGGAGAACATGCGGTAAATAAAGTAGCAATTGACAGAAGCGAAAAATCCTTGGGAAAAGATCGTGTAGGGAGTGGTTTTGTATGAGATATATGGACTCATTCTTATCTTGTGTGATCTGTATCAGTATCTGTTGATTGGAGTACAAGGTACGAGCTGCCTTTCGTATCTGATGGCTGTTTGGTTTGTAATTTGGATGGTCAAACCAAACTGTTTATGTGGATTTTATTTGTATTGATATCGGAAATTATGAGCCGCCTTTCTTCTTCGGTGACAATTCGGTCCTGATTGAGGTGGACAATAAGATGAGAATCATTTGGGGATATGTTCTGAATTTCTTGGCCTCCTTGATCGACAGTGATGATTTGTCTATCAAATTTATCCATATGTAGCTACTCAATGCCATTGTTCGTCTTAAAAAAACTGATTTTTTTTCTACTGAACCTGATCTAGCACTAAAAATTACAGTGTTGCGCAGTTCCTCCTATACAGTTAATCAAGGAGAAGACAGTGATGTTTCGAGCTCCACGGTGAGTCGAAATACTAAATTGTTAGTGACATGTATGGCAGAGAAGAGACTGGGAAGTCGCAGAAAAGCAATATATATACGATAAACTAGAGAATTATAGGTGCCTCTCCTTTTTATCTGCTGTGGCCTGGATAATTGGGCATCAATCAAGCCTCCCTGAACAAAACAAGACAAAACAAAAAACAAACCTCCTCGTCACCCACATCTGCAAGCCTACAAACACCACACCAAACTAAAGAAGAAACCAGGAAAGAAGCAGAGGGAGGGGAATAAAGCGGAGACTAGAGAGGAGGGAGAGAGATCAAAGCTAGTGGTACACCAAAGCAAGAAAGGGAGCAAAGCTTGCAGAGAGACCATCATCTCCCATGGCCGCTGCAGCTAGTATATAAGAGCGGCACGCCTCTGCTTCCAAACCCGGCATCCCAGTCTCATGCTTCGATCCACGCATCCACCCAGTCCCGCCGGAAGCGGCGGCGGCGGTTCGGCCCCGGCCTCCAGCTCCGAGAAGAAGATGGTCGGCGGCGGCGGGGCGCCGAGCGGGGCGAAGCTCCTGCAGATCCTGAACGTGCGGGTGGTGGGCAGCGGAGAGCGGGTGGTGGTGCTGTCGCACGGATTCGGGACGGACCAGTCGGCGTGGAGCCGCGTGCTGCCGTACCTCACGCGCGAGCACCGCGTCGTGCTCTACGACCTCGTCTGCGCCGGCAGCGTCAACCCGGACCACTTCGACTTCCGCCGCTACGACAACCTCGACGCCTACGTGGACGACCTCCTCGCCATCCTCGACGCGCTCCGCATCCCGCGCTGCGCCTTCGTCGGCCACTCCGTCTCCGCCATGATCGGCATCCTCGCCTCAATCCGCCGCCCCGAGCTCTTCGCCAAGCTTGTCCTCATCGGCGCCTCTCCCAGGTAACAACTAACACCGATCAAACCAAATTACAAATAAGAGCGAGCAGGTTAAATCACAAGTCAGTTAGTCCGTCCTTGTGCTGCAAACTAATCGAAGCAAGGAAAAAAACGACGGATCGGAGCAGGTTCTTGAACGACAGCGACTACCACGGCGGGTTCGAGCGGGAGGAGATACAGCAGGTGTTCGACGCGATGGCGGCGAACTACTCGGCGTGGGCGACGGGGTACGCGCCGCTGGCCGTGGGTGCGGACGTGCCGGCGGCGGTGCAGGAGTTCAGCCGGACGTTGTTCAACATGCGCCCCGACATCTCCCTCCACGTCTGCCAGACCGTGTTCAAGACCGACCTCCGCGGCGTGCTGGGCATGGTGCAGGCCCCCTGCGTCGTCGTGCAGACCACCCGCGACGTCTCCGTCCCGGCCTCCGTCGCCACCTACCTCAGGGCCCACCTCGGCGGCCGCACCACCGTCGAGTTCCTGCAGACGGAGGGCCACCTCCCCCACCTCAGCGCCCCCAGCCTGCTCGCTCAGGTGCTCCGCCGCGCCCTCGCCCGGTATTAGGAAACATCGTATTCGTACGTACGTGCAGTGCTCAGGTAAAAAAAACAAGATGACGAAACTTGCTGGTAATTATATATGTTACTAGTACGTACGGCCAGGTAGTATTTTTTTTACCGTCTCGAATTTACTTCTCGCAAGACTAAAAGAATGGCGCGACCTGTGCTGCTGCCGTTGCTGTTGCTGTGCGCGCGCCAAGAGTGTACTGTAGCACTAGCAACCCTCTTTTACCCAACCTTCACGAGCTTTACCCCGCTTGCACAAGGATAGAAAACTGCACCCTTTTCACTGCCATGCTCTGCGCTGATGGACGGATGCGTTGGCCTGCTCGTGCCACGTGGCAAGAAGGGGGCCGCATCGAGAGTTCGAGGCAGTGCACGAGCCTGTTCCCTTCTTCCTCTCGCGTCTTGTCCATCTGGAAGAGCAAGGCCGCGGTCACTCTTTACTACTATTGTATTTACCGCGGCGAGATTGTTGAGATCACCGCGCTGATGTTATCGGCATCGTTATTTATGTGCATAATTGCGTTTGGATAAGTGCAGAGAAGGAAAGTGCTCTCTATAAAGCTAAGCCATCCCAGATCGTTGTCCACGACATGCATGGCCCATCTTATCGTCATTTATCGCCGATAATGAAGTTGACGATGCCATCTAACCGCACCCTAAGCCTAGAGAAATCAAGAAATGGCCAGGCGTACCAAACCAGCAGCTTTGGTGCCGCCAATGGCGACGCGGACTGGCTACTAGTCGCAGGTAGAGATAGTCTTGTCATGTACTGTAACAAGACTGGCCTTTCGTCATGACCTTCAGCGTTGATGCAACTGACCTTTATATATCAAATGGGCTAAAATTTAGAAGTCTATGTAGGTAATTTGGGTCGCTTACTCTAAGTGGCTCAGGGCTGAGATACGGAGCCGTGCTCTATGACAACTGTACCATGTCGACTCCATGACCAAGTGGATTTTCAGTATGCCATCACCGTTACATCATGATTTGCATGACCGTTTCACGCCACGAGATATGCCAGCTTCGTGCAATGTATAGACCACAGCTTGAGACTTCTTGTGTTTTGCACATGTCTGTATTCTGCATGGTTCGCACTACTGCTGCAGTACGAAGCAGCTAAAAGGACGTGCACGTCAAGTTGATCAGTATACAATTGATCATGCGCATCCATTTAGGCCATCGTGCATTTCTAAGATTGATGTCAGTTCTTTACTATACAATGTGCAATATTTTGCATAGTAGTCAGTTCAGACTTCCACTATCAAGCTCTGCAACATGTTATCTGTACTGTTACTGCAGAGGCATTTAATGTAGAGGCTACATGCATAAGATTCCATCCATCGTACAATGGTGTACAGAAGCATTACCTCAGGTGTCATTAATATGCATGTTTCTTAAGTTCTTGATTTGTACTCAGACTTACCAAATTACAGAAGCCTAATTCACATAAGTGAATATCAGGATTGTACCTCACTGATGCAGTCTACTTAGTAAGCTCCACAGACATTCAGCTGTATTATTCAAGTTTGCCACGCTATGCGATCAAATGCACTGTTGCATCGATGTCACAACATTCTTCCTACTGGGACAAGCTCAATTCCGGTCTTTGATCAAGGTATCAACTTGTTGAAGATCTAGTCCAGCAGACCAGTCACATACAGTGTTGCAAGTTAGGATAGCTGTGGAAGTTGTACCACAGTATGAATCTAGCAGAAATAGGCACTATCTTTTCAACATATGAATTAATGTCATGTAAGCTCAATATGCTAGTTATGGCAGGTGATATTAATTGCGCAAGTTATGTTACATGTCGAATAGTTTAGCAATTACATAAGCTTTGATTGGTCCGAACTAATAGCGTGCATTTAGATCATAATGCACGTCGATAAAGTATCTGAATGGTCACATCAATTTCAACTATTAGTAGCTTATGTGAGGATGTAATTCTTGAATCTGCATCGTCCTATAGTGCATGGATACGGTTGCGTAAACAACTCAGACTAGCTTCATACAGATAGCAAGTGGCGAAGTTATGAATGGATCAAGGCATCAAATACGTCCACTATAGTTCCATGCTAAATGCCATTTGCAATGCTCAACTTGAGCCTACTCTGCTAGGTAATGATTGTGCAATTTTGCAACTCAGTTGATCCAGATTCCATCGCGACTGTTACCAGGCAGCAATTTCAGTCTATCAGTTCTTTATCAAGCCTAGAATTCAGAACTATAATGGTCCTGAGGTCCTGCAAGTAGTTGCTACTAGTTCCTGCTGAGCAGTTGCTGATCAAATTGCAATATGATGCAAGTTATTCAATCTAGAAATATAGACTGACAAGTTAGCATCATCTGATTGTGATATCGGTCAAGTGATAGGTCTATGAAAAGTTAATTGTTTTAATGATATTCAGTAGATACCGTCAATTCCGTTGTTACGCTGAAAACCTGATCATGCTGGACTGAATCAGAATTTTGAATTGGTAATCTGTTTAATCAACTACCTTTTGCAATGGTGCAAATCTTAACTCAGTAATGGTGCAACTATGGTTGTGTGTGACTCATTGTCATCCCGTTTATAAATGTGCAGAAGGCGTTTTAGGATTGAAAATTTGATGTCCGTCATTGTTCATACTAGATAGAATGATATAGTTGTGCATGTTACATTGAGTTTAATTGTTATGATATAAGTGATATAGTTCTAATTGTATTCTTCGAGTTGTAGTCTTGGCCTTGTTTTGTAATACTTAGTTTCTGGAAGTCATATCTTGAACTATCGTTACACTTCTCTTCAAAATTTGTTAGAACGAAGCAGCACGATTTGATTTCGTTCAATTGTAACTTCGTAATACAACTATCACCGTAAATGTCATTGAAGTCAATTAGAACAATAGGCACTAATTGTCAATATTATCATGCTACGCACTAGTTAATGTATGAAATATGTCTGCTATCCATTTGCGACATACATGGCAATGTGTTTGGCATAAAGTACTAATATTGAATATTAGAGTGTTTGCATTCTAGCTTCTACCCATTAATGTTGATTTAGAACTTATTGACGGTTTATATGAGATTTAACAGTTTTTGAAATTGCTTCGACACTTTAGTGATTTGTATGAAGCTGTGGATGAATCTTCTTTATTGCAATCTGTGCTATAATTAACTGTCTATGTATTTATGGAATAGAGAATGGTATTGCAGATATGCAGATTTGCTAATATTTGAATGACTAATTACAAGTGATAGTTGGATGATGAATTATAGATTGGTAATCATAGCCGAGATTGTATGATGCGTTCTGTAGAATAGAGTTATTGATCACGTAGGTTTTACCTACTTGGAATACACTGTATTTTGTGATGAATTTTAGCAGTTATGAATTCATCGTTTTCTTATAAATATGATTTACAGAATTGTAACTGTATAAGAGTCGTATTATCTTCTGTTTATGCGTTGACTAATTGGTATATGATGTTACATTGGCTTTTTGATGATACTGTATTGTCGAACATCTGATTTTTCTGTGCAAAACTATGAGTGTATATGGTTGATATGATAAAGAAAATTATTTTATTTAATTGTTAAAATGATTGCGTGCTTCTATTCTTGTGGCTACTAAAGTCTATATTTATCGTCAAGTGGATATTCTTTTGATAGCTGAAATCAGTCACAAGTGTATTGGAATAACGTGCATATTGCTACGTAAATCTTGATATTTGAGTAATTTTTGTTAATATCACTCTTGAGATCGTGATTATCTTTTAACTAGATGTATACCATTTTTCTCGCAGTCTGAATATGAAGAGCGTAAGCTATATTACACTTGCGTGGACATTGTAATTGTGATGTATAGTGATTAACATTACTAGTTATTTTAACATAAGTTGGATGTACGTACGTTGTCTCCGAGGCGCCGGGGCCCGGTCGAAAGTCGAAACGGCAGACCAGCAGGTGCTGCGCGGGCGTGCTCACAAAGTCAAAACGAACCACCTAACGTGCGCGGCCCAGGCAGGAATTTGGGCATGAGATGGTCCGGAAAAGGCCGGGTTTTGGGCGGATGGACGGCTCGGCAAACCTTGCACGGCCCAAAATCCTGCAGGGGACGAGTCCCGGTGGAACCCAGAGAGATCGTGCCACGGAGAAGATCAGAAGACACAGGGTAAGTAGGGTCAACCATGTCCAGCGCACAAGTGTACACATGTTTACGTGGGCATTTCAGCGAAAAGTAGATTTAGTAATTACAAACTCCACATGTTTATATGAACTTATAGTTTGTTCTTCGCGAAATATTTTGTCGTGCCGAACTAATCCTGAGATTAGTCTTTTTAAAAAAGGAAGTTCCTGAGTAGGTTCACATACCCATGTCTTTCGAAGTCGCGCTTTCAATCTAGCGTTTTTAAAGGCTGTCCTCCCAAGGTATGAGGCAAACTATGGGCATTGTGGGTCCGTCGTCATTTCGAGGAATGATATTGGGCCGGAGAAAAATAGTATTAATAGTAATACAAGGCCCAGCGGAGGGGTCAAAAGCGCCGCGGCGGCAACGGGATCGGTGCGGCTTGCCGGATGTGTCGGCCCAACGTGCGGAGGGTGCGGAGCACGCGCGCCGATCGTGGTCGCGGCGATGTTTCCGGTTCCCCGCGGAGAAAACGCGGCGTATGTTCCCTATCGCCGTCTTGACTTGATCGCAGTTTTTTTTATGTGCAGACGCGGGCATAACCACACACGTGACACACCACACACACATGTGGACCTCTTACTAGTTTACAGATCCGTATATTGTAACGGAGTTATAAAAATAATAAAACAGAACTTAGTGTCTGACCAACCTCACACATCAAACATTGAAGAGCAAACGACAGAGAGAGAAGGGTGACCATAATGTGCGAGGAGATGAGAAAAGTGAAGGGTTGGGCAGTTGTATCCTAAGAGAGAGAGGAGAAGAGAGACGAATATTGTAGATTAAATCGGACGGTTGAGAGGAGAGAAGAGTGAATGGACCAATCACCAACTCACACTTTTATAATAGTAAAGATACAAAAAAATTAAATAGAGGTCCATAAACCTTTGGAACGCGAAATCATACGGTCTCATTTAATATGTATATGTGTATAATAGAAACTAATTAGGATGTAGTTGTGTATTTAAAAATCACTTAATGTGTATATATGTACCAAAAATTATTTAGGATGTGTCGTTCACCGACCAACCGAGCGACTAGTTCACTCCGGAAGGTAAGAAGGGAGCGTTTGCCTCACTTGCCTCTGGATAATGAAGGCAACTTTTAAGCAACTCTTTTCTTATAGTACGACGAGATGGTAAGTTGATAACACGTCGTTGCCAACAAAACGTCTCGGATTAAATTTTGTAGCCTAAAAAAATTCTTTTTCTAACATCTGCTACGAAAGGTCGTTTTCTTTGGCGGTTGCACATTACCAGGACGCGTTTTATACGTAAACCAATAAGGGTCGTGCATCGTGGGACCATGTTCAATAATCTATTAAGCTATGTGTTTTCTGCCTCCTGTTAACTAAGGGCATTCCGAACAGCTTGAGGGGGTGATCAATATGGCTTATGACTTAAAAAAGTTTATTTTGACTATTCATAATTTCGTCTTTCTAATTTTGATTTTTGAGCTTTTGTCGGTTCTTTTTTTCTATTCGTTATGTTGTCTGATGGGCTAACATATTTTTATATTTTCAATTTTTAAATTTAATTATGTTAAATAAGCTCTCTCCAGTGTTTTTTAAATTCTGATGTTTTCGAATAAGCTTTTCTTGAGATCACCACGATACTAGAGAGAGAATGATTAGATAAGATTTTAAATATAACAACTCTAGTAGCTTGTTGCTAAAGTTTATATTTAGTTAAGAGAGAAGGAATAGTTTGAAGAAAGATGGCCCGGTTAATTTCTAGTTTCCTAAATAAACTTGATACTTGCATAAGTATTAAGCTTATTCTTTCTCTCTCTCTCTCTTAGCTTACAAAAGCTGTTACTATGGTTCTTTTGAGCTTTGGCTTTATTTTTTGCTTTATAGTTTTTCTTTTAATTCTAACTGTTTACAAGAGAGTACGTGAGAAAAAACAGTAACATGCGATTTTAATCGATATATCTGAATTTAATATAGAGTTTATAATAATTTATCTGTAGACTTTGTTTGAGAAGATATATCGTTTAGAAACTGGAACTGCAATAAAAAAGTGATAAAACAAAGTCTGGACCCGGCGAACAACCCAAGATAGAGCATCAGGCAAATTCGTTTGATGGGAGTGCCCGGGTGCAGACGTGCAGCGCAGCGTAACGTTTCTCGGGTCACGCCGAAGACTCGGTTCGTTTGACCCCTCCATTTCCGGTCCGCTCCCAAGAGCAAAGGAAGGGGGAGCTGCCATTGCCACTCGCTTAATTTCCATCTCGTTGCTTCTCTCCTCCTCCTCCTCGCATCCGTCTCCGGTCCCCGCGCAGGATCCATGAAATTAAGCACTTCCCGAACAAAAAAACTTCCATAAAAGTGTCACCGATCGGCGTGCCCGAGTCGCCCCCACGTTCTCACGCGTCTACCTCGGTCTGTCCCACGCGGTTCTTCCAGCGAAATGTCGGTGTCATGTGAGGATCGTACTATATAGGTGGGCGGAGTTGGTGGGGGGAAATCGAAGGGGTTGGTTGGTTCGTTCGTTCGTTCTCTGAGAGGAGAGGAGAGGAGAGGAGAGGGTAAATATGGAGAGCTACCTGAACGAGAACTTTGGGGGCGTCAAGCCCAAGCACTCGTCGGACGAGGCGCTGGGTCGATGGCGCAAGGTCGTCGGCGTCGTCAAGAACCCGAAGCGCCGCTTCCGCTTCACCGCCAACCTCGACAAGCGCTCCGAGGTCGCTGCCATGAAGCGATCCAACCAGGTACGTACCTGCTCCTCACGTTTTCCCGTTCCGCGTTGCGTTTCTTGTTCCTGCAATTGTTCGTTAATTCGGTTTTAGAACAGAGAGACTAGATTTGAACGGTATTAGGCAGATAGAGACGCGATGAATTTGCCCTTGCAGTTCCCGTTCATATCTTGCCAATGTCGGCGTTTTCGTTCACTTTTTTCATAAAAAAAACTATTTGGACTGCGAAAGTAAACATCTGAGATGCTAGAGAAAAAGTAAAGGTATTGATCTGTAATTTACTTTAACTAATTGTTAACAACTTTGTTTAGAGTGAATGTGACATTATACTCGATCCGTTCTCTTTTACTTTACGTCTTACGGTTTCCGTGACATGAATTTGCCCGTTACTTTTTTATAATTTTATATTAAAAATTGCTAATAAAATTATAATATTATAAAAAACATTTTTAATGATAAAAATAATAATATAATTTTATATAGCTAAACAAGATAGTTTTAAACCTATAGCATTCAAACTTTAGAAAGTTTAATGACATGGATTCGAGGAGAGAGGGAGCATCCCTGTCAATAATGCACACACTAAAGCTCAAAATAATGATTTACAACAAAATTTCAGTAGGGTAATCCTTTTTAATTAAAACACTTGGATGCCTATGTGAATCAAACTTGCCGAATTTGAACTTTCTATATTTATGCATACTGTGGCAACTTATCAAATGAATGCTGTAGAGGCTAGAGCCCTCATCAATTTCTGGCAAGTAGATACACTTGTAAAAAGCGCAGCATTCGTGCAGCGTGGAAGCTCCTGCAGCAAATTTTATTTTTTAAAAAAACAGCGTTTTGGAGTACTTCACTCAAGAACAACCTTTTTTTTTTTGCATTTTCTGGCCACGGCTGCAGCTTTTTTAAATAGGGATGGCTGTTTGTAAGGTGGCCAAAATTTTCTTAAGCATAAGTCACTTTTTTATCCATTAGATCAGCATCCAATCATATGGCACATCAATTTCTACACAAATCCAATGGTTACAAAATTTAACTTAGATTTAAGAAAATTTCAGGCTAAATCCTTTTTAAATATTTGGATTCTGGTTTGTGCTGTTGGAACTGTTAAGTTCTTCGAGCAATGCAAGCTTAGCTCTCCTGTGAATATAAACCAACAAGCTCATCCTAAAAAAGCAGCGAAATCAAATTTTTTACCAGTGTATCATTAGATACCACTAGTCCACTATCATCTCTCTCTGGAGCTTCCTGTCTTTGAAAACGTATCGAAGTGCCAAAGCATATGCTTTTCATGCAATTTTGAGCTGTAAGCAAGCTGAGACGTACTTCCACTCTATACCTATTTCAGGAGAAGCTGCGCGTTGCTGTGCTTGTTTCGAAGGCTGCACTTCAGTTCATCCACGGTACGATACCAGAGCATCCCAGAATTTTTTTTCACTTTAGCTTTGGCTTCCGTTGTTACAGTAACTAATTTTTAAATGATATGTTTTTTTCAAAACAGGATCTACCGATAAGTTGCAATATATATAAGTTGAGCTGTACCAGTTAAAATCACATACGATTTTTCACTCTTCGTGCTATCTCTCGCTAAGCTAAAATTCAAAAATCATAAACCAAAAGTGAAATCCACAGCCCAAAATAACCTACCCTTAACTATTTCCTTCTCGATCTCAATCTTACCACCAACACATTGCCACAGGTCTTGCTCCCCAGAGCGAGTACACAGTCCCTGACGACGCCAAGGCGGCAGGCTTCGGCATCTGTGCCGAGGAGCTGAGCTCGATCGTCGAAAGCCACGACCTCAAGAAACTCAAATTACATGGCGGCGTCGAGGGCCTCACATCGAAGCTGTCCACCTCAGTGTCTGACGGCCTCCCCAAGTCCAGGCG
Organism: Bonia amplexicaulis; assembly: GCA_036346245.1. Classification (NCBI taxonomy): domain Eukaryota; kingdom Viridiplantae; phylum Streptophyta; class Magnoliopsida; order Poales; family Poaceae; genus Bonia; species Bonia amplexicaulis. The sequence goes on along the minus strand of CM070752.1, from coordinate 16,556,133 downwards.
CAAGCTGGCGGCCCGGCAGGAGATCTTCGGCGTCAACAAGTTCGCCGAGGCGGAGGCCCGCAGCTTCTGGGTCTTCGTCTGGGAGGCGCTCCAGGACATGACGCTCATGATCCTTGCAGCATGCGCGTTCTTCTCGCTCATCGTAGGCATTGCCACAGAGGGGTGGCCCAAGGGCGCGCACGACGGCCTCGGCATTGTGGCCAGCATTCTTCTGGTTGTGTTTGTCACCGCGACAAGCGACTACCGGCAGTCGCTGCAGTTCAAGGACCTTGACAAGGAGAAGAAGAAGATCACGGTGCAGGTCACCCGGAGAGGGTACCGGCAGAAGCTCTTGATATATGATCTTCTCGTGGGTGACATTGTGCACCTCTCCATTGGTGATCAAGTGCCCGCTGATGGTTTGTTCATATCGGGGTTCTCGCTGCTGATCAATGAATCGAGCCTGACTGGAGAGAGCGAGCCGGTTGTTGTCAATGCCGAGAGCCCGTTCCTTCTGTCGGGGACTAAAGTTCAGGACGGTTCTTGCAAGATGCTTGTCACGATGGTTGGCATGAGGACTCAATGGGGTAAACTGATGGCAACTCTTAGTGAAGGTGGTGATGACGAGACGCCATTGCAGGTCAAGCTGAACGGTGTTGCCACCATCATTGGTAAAATAGGCCTCATCTTTGCAGTCGTCACATTTGCCGTGCTCACTGAAGGCCTGTTCCGGCGCAAGATCATGGACGGCTCGTACTTGAGTTGGACTGCAGATGATGCATTGGAGCTGCTCGAATTCTTTGCGATTGCTGTTACTATTGTCGTCGTGGCAGTTCCCGAAGGCTTGCCACTCGCCGTGACCCTGAGCCTTGCATTTGCCATGAAGAAGATGATGAACGACAAGGCGCTCGTCAGGCACCTTGCTGCCTGTGAGACCATGGGCTCAGCAACCTCCATTTGCAGCGACAAGACTGGCACGCTCACGACGAACCACATGACCGTTGTCAAGGCCTGCATCTGTGGCAAAATCAAAGAAGTGGATAGTTCTTCAGAGACTAAGAGCTTGTTCTCTGAGCTGCCGGATTCTGTCATGACAGTGCTCTTGCAGTCCATATTTAACAACACTGGCGGCGACGTTGTCTTGAACAAGGATGGTAAACGCGAAATACTGGGCACACCAACCGAGACAGCAATTCTAGAGCTCGGCCTGTCGCTCGGGGGAGACTTTCAGGCGGTGCGCAAAGCGAGCACGCTCGTCAAAGTCGAGCCATTCAACTCAGCGAAGAAGAGAATGGGAGTGGTCATCCAGCTCCCAGGGGGAGCGTTGCGTGCTCACTGCAAAGGTGCATCAGAGATCATATTGGCATCTTGCAGCAAGTACCTGAACGATGAAGGCAATGTCATCCCCCTCGATGATGCAACTGTTGATCACTTGAAGGCCACGATTGATAGCTTTGCAAACGAGGCACTTCGTACTCTGTGTCTCGCCTACATCGAAGTCAATGACGGGTTTTCCGCCAATGATCAGATTCCTGAAGATGGGTACACCTGCATTGGCATTGTGGGGATTAAAGACCCAGTGCGTCCCGGTGTGAAGGAATCAGTCGCCATCTGCAGGTCGGCAGGCATTACTGTCAGGATGGTCACAGGTGACAACATCAATACAGCAAAGGCAATTGCCCGGGAATGCGGCATTTTGACTGAAGGTGGTCTTGCCATCGAAGGCCCAGACTTTAGAACCAAAAGTGCAGAAGAGCTGAATGAATTGATACCAAAAATACAGGTAAGTTCGCTGCTTTTTGGAGCACTTTCCTTGCCTATCCTTTCTAAATATCATTTATCAACGTGCTCTGATTGCATGTATCAGGTAATGGCTAGATCTTCGCCACTTGACAAACACACCTTGGTGAAGCATCTTCGGACTACGTTTGATGAAGTTGTTGCGGTGACTGGCGACGGGACAAATGATGCACCTGCACTTCATGAGGCTGATATCGGACTTGCAATGGGCATCGCTGGAACTGAGGTAAATTTCCATAAAGCTAATTGTTAAGACTTATTTACATGGGAAAATAACTAGCGATGCCATTTCAATGAACAAAATATTACAAATATTCATCTAGATAACTCACTATGGCTGATATTAAGTATCTAGGTATGCATTTGCCAGGTATATCTGTCAGCTTCATTCTTTCTCTGTTGTTCTTTGGCATCATTGTAGCATCTCCAAGAGTTGCTCATTCGATTACGTATTATCTCAAGTTCCTTCATTATTTACTCCTAATTTGACTCATTTTAACATCTGTTTGAAGGTGGCAAAAGAGAGTGCCGATGTCATTATTCTTGATGACAACTTCTCCACTATTGTCACTGTTGCCAAATGGGGTCGGTCAGTGTACATCAACATTCAGAAGTTTGTACAGTTTCAGCTGACAGTCAATGTGGTTGCTCTCATTGTGAACTTCTCCTCAGCTTGCTTGACAGGTACATATGAAATTTTGATTCTTTTAGATTATACTCTGTAAAAGGATATAGTATGAAGGTCAAATGTAATGTTATATAGTCAACTTTATATTGGTTCATTTATGATGTTACCTCTACTGCTGTGCATACTCATCCAATCAACTTTTCTAATTATCCCTTATCATATTCTGACTCCCTATCTTGACTATTGCTGCGGATTACTTCAACTAATGTAAATTGTAACATAAACCTTCCCTTTAAGAGTTGAACGAATATTTAAAATAAGGTTGATTTGAACGTTCTTATACTAACGTCATATTTTAAGTTTCCTAGTTTTGATTCATAACCTAGTTCCCAGTTCTCACTATTCTTGTACTTCTGCTTGGAAATTCAGGGAGTGCTCCTCTTACTGCTGTGCAATTGCTCTGGGTCAACATGATCATGGACACACTAGGAGCACTGGCATTGGCCACAGAACCTCCAAACAATGAACTGATGAAGAGAGCTCCTGTTGGAAGGAAAGGGAACTTCATTAGCAACATTATGTGGAGGAACATCCTGGGGCAGGCCTTCTACCAATTCCTTGTAATTTGGTATCTGCAGACTGAAGGGAAGTGGCTATTTGGAATCAAGGGTGACAGTTCCGATCTAGTCTTGAACACACTGATCTTCAATTGCTTTGTGTTCTGCCAGGTAATTTGGAAGTGCTTGCTAAATCCACTTTGATGACTGACAAATTCTCTAGGCTACATTTGGATATGTTTTCTGTTTCTTTCTCCAATGATATCATCTGTTTTGTCAACTAGACCATGGTTTCAGCAAAAATAATAAAAAAAATAGCATTTAAGATTACTTGCTGGAAAGAACTTATTATATTTCAAGAAAATGTGGGAAATAATTCCCTAGAATCCTTACTAACAGAACTAGAGTGTAGTGCTTCCACTGAAAAAAATCTGTCAAAGTATGATGATTTGACAAGCCAATAAGTCTGACAACCTCATCACCAAATAAAGATAAAAAAAATTCAGACCAAATTTTGTCAATGATAGTGCGTGTAAGTCCACTAATTTTTTATTTGTTTTGCAGGTGTTCAATGAGGTGAGCTCAAGAGAGATGGAGAGGATAAACGTATTTGAAGGCATTTTAAACAACAACGTGTTCATCGCCGTCCTCAGTAGCACTGTCATATTCCAGTTCATAATAGTACAATTCCTCGGTGATTTCGCGAACACTACCCCTCTCACATTTAAGCAGTGGTTTACCTGCATTTTCATCGGCTTCATAGGCATGCCTATCGCTGCTGTGGTCAAGCTGATCCCAGTCGGTTCTCAATAGGAAACCATAACTAATCAGTTGGAAACTAAAGTCAGGTAGGACTACAGGCTGATGTTGCCGATGCAGTTTTGGGCATTGCCATTCGCATAAGAAAGCTTTCTTTACACTGTAACACGCTTGTAAAATTTGCCCTGTTTTCTTGCATTTGATCCGTAGGATGAGCCAAGATTGTGGGCTTGATTTTTAAAAAGTGTTTAATAGACTCCTGTAGCTTTTCTTTCCTGTGGTTTCCCACATGTTCTTTCCCTAGAATGTTGGAACTTGGAACTGTACATTGCTGTCTTGATAAGTTTGCACCAGCCTAAAGTACTGGAGACATCTGTTTGATGCTACACCTTTGACAAAGTGTTTGGATTGACTTGTGTAAAGTTTTTCCATTATTGCCATCCTGACGTTTCTTGTGGCCATTCTGGAAGTGTAGCAAAGTTACTCGCAATAAAAAAAATCAATGAACTCTATTTGTCCGGGAAAATACTATATTTATTCTTTTCCCGTGTGACTATGCTCTGATTATATCAATAAAATGTGCTTCTTTGGATGTGAACCATCACTTGTTTTGCTACATCTGCTAGCTTGGTTGGGGGTACGTATAAATCTGAATGCTGCAGCATTTCCAAGATCCAAGTGCGTCATATTTAACTTTGACCAGGAATCTGTTGCGATCCAAATGCCAGCATCAGCAGATACACCAAGGAACAGTGCTATGTCCTAGTGCATAGCCATCCCAGGCTTATCTTGATACATCACAATTGACACACAAGCAGCTTGCTTCCATCACTGCTGTCCCCAGCGCCAATACAAAATGTTTTTGACCAGTCCAGACAGTGACTAGGGTCTGTTCATATATTATGTTAGGACATATACAATATACAATACAAGATGTTTATATATAAATATTTAAAAAGAGAATATAACCACATCATCACGCACTCATGCAAAAGTTATTTCCTTCAATGTAAGCATCTCTTCCGTGGTAAGAAAAATCAGTTTTTTATTGCTAAGCATCTCTCTAAGCACCTGCATTGTACATGCTCTTATGCTTCTTGTTTGTGCTTAGAAAAAGTTAAAAATCATTATAAATATCTAGCTTCTTGAGACGTTTTCTCACTTTCTCTCACTCATGTCTCGCTCTGAAGATAAGACATGATGTCACAGACACGTCACGTACCCCATCCCTCTCGCTCTGGATCGACGTCCGTATCTCTCCCTCACTTCCTCTACCGCCTGTCATCTTTTAAAAATCACTTTTTTTTAATTACTACTTTTATTTTAACCAAAAAATTTTATTCATAGCCAATATAAATATGCCCTAAGCAAAAGCATGGTACTAGGCTACACTACAATATAGCTTCCTGCAAGAAGCAGTGAGCATTGGGAATAAAATTCCAACATCGTCACCCAGTAGACCTGCCCTGTGAACTATTTTTTACCTGCTGCCAGGCACAAGACAGCCCAACAAGACAGTACACCAAAATTTTACCAGGTCATGCTTCCCTCTCTCTCAGCTTTTGACCGCATGGGCCAGGGCTAAAGAAATGCAGTGCCGAGGCCATCCAGAGCCATCTGATCATACATGGGGAGGGGTTTCTTTGGTCAAGATCCACACACACACTCAGACCTCTGGTACTTCAGACATTTCACAGCAACACACTGTTCTTGAAGGCAGTAAAAAAAGAGAGGGAAAGAACAGAAACAGATCCCACTCACATGCTGGCCCAGATCAGAATACATTATAAAAGCTCAGCAGCTGGTGAGAGGAAGCTGAAGAGGACCTCTCTTGGTCTATCTCACCTGTCCTACCATGTCCAAGTAATTTTGCATTGCATGATACAGAATACAGTGAGTTAAAAGAAGGCAATGTTGCAGCAGCTATCGTGCGAGAGAGACAAACAGGCAGTAGCTCGGTTGGCGAGCCTCGCTCTCGCCCGACTCTCTGGATCGGTCTCGTCGGCTTCACGTCATACATGGGTTTGCGTTCAATAAGAAATTACATGTCTATGTTTTGTGATATACTGGATAAATTTAAAATTTATTCAGCAACCTTCAACCTTAAGATCTTTGATATGTTTTAGAAAAATTCAAAATTTATTCAGCAACCTTTGTATGCTTTAGAACGCATCGCGTGTGCGTGTAATGTGTGGTGTACGTACTCGTTTGTAATCTAAAAAAAAGAACAGCAAGCCATTGCTCTGCAAATAGCAAAGCAGGTGATTTGATGACATGGCACAAAGGTAACATCAGAAAGGCAGCAAAGCAAGCACCATTTCTTTCATCCACAAATAACGATAAACAACTCCCAACTACCCCTGCTCAACAGTAGCTGATGATAATTTATTTGACGTAACTAAATTTAAAAATAAAAAAACATATTATCCCATCACAGACAATGCAAACGAATATAAAAAATCGGCAAAAAAGCTTAAAAACCATAAAGACATAAAAGAATAAAATTTATAAATAGTAAAAAAATAAATCAAAGACTAGAAGCTCAAATGGAAATGAATAGGGTCTGTAATCATATGAATATCCAGTTAAGTATCTGCCACTTATGAAGTGACAGGCTATTAACCAAAAAAAGATACTCCAGGAGGAATAGGCTAGCCTAGCTGGTACAGTGTTCACAGAAAAAAAATCACTCCCCAGGCTTCTCCCTCTTTTCACTTCAGTGATGAGGACTTTCTCACTTTGAGCAAGAGCTCTTTTCAGTTTTTAGCCCTTTTCATCTCTCTTTACACTCCCCTCTTTTTACTCCCCTTTTGAGCCTGGGAAAGATCTCAAAACCAAAATCTTTCCAATGCTAACTTACCAATCAGCTGTAACAATTGCACAATCAGACGAATCAAATCTTGCCCCCAATTGGCCACCCCTGGAAAACATTGCCGAAACAAAAGAAAATGGTGAAATGAACTAGAATGCAGAGCTGGACTGTCCAGCTGCAGCTCCTACTGGCGCTGAGGTGAATGCAACCTCTTCCTCTTATTGTCCGGAGTTGCCGCCGAGGTGGTGGCATTATTGGCGCCCATGGAGCTGTCCGAGCTCGCAATGTGGGCAACAGAGACACTGGAGGAAGTCACCTCCCTCGATTGCATGGACCTGTCCTCTTGAATCATCACGCTGTAGCAGGAATACACATGCCCCTGGCAGAGAACAGTTCCGCATTTACTCATCATTGCCCATTCCACCAACAGCTTTCCCAAAGGGATCGCAACAACATAGCGGGAGGACTTACGGTGTCTAATTGCTGCCATGATGAGCCCAAGATCACCTTGAGCTCGTCTAGGCTGGGAGATGCTGTCTCCTTGTTGCGTGCGACAAGGATTGATGCTAGAGCAATGGTCGACGGCTGGTACTCTATTGAGTTCATCACTGCAGATGGACACGAGAAAGATTGAATTTTCGTGGTCCAATTCGGTGGAGCGGAAGCAGAGGAGGGATAAATGATAAACCTTTGATCGAGGCGACGATGCACTGTACGGCACGCAGGATGATTGCCTTGCGCTCGTCGTGCCGGAGCCTCGCCGCGAAGCAGCTCAAGTACGAGAACGGGGTCCCGGTGATCATCTGCCACTTGAGCGTGCCGAGGACGAGGAGCTCCATCCGCAGGATGGACGCGCTGTCGAAGTCGTACTTGTCCAGCCGGAACTCCGGCAGCCGCGGCACCCGGCGCTCCTCCACCTTCGCCGCCAGCGAGAGGCACGCCACCGAGAGGAGCTGCAGGGCCCACTCTTTGCCCCTCTGAACCACACCCCCAAAAAAAAAAAACCGGCAATGCGAGAGTTAGGCATTACATCAAACACTCGACAACGCAAAGACAACAAGAAGAGGGCGGTGCGGGTCATCATTACATCGACTCGCCGGTGCGCCAAGAACCGATCGAGATAGGTCACCGCGACGTACGCTGTCTTCCCGCTGAACAGGAACCTCGCATTTGTCTGCAAACACCAAAAAAATCCATTAAAAAAGATCCGATCTTTGCAAAAACTTGAGACGGACGAAAGGGGGAAGGAACGAGCGAACGACCTTAACAATCCAGCCGACGCACCCGGCACGCGCGGCCTTCGTCCACTCCTCCATCTCCTCCCCCAGCGCGCTGCCGCCGCAGCCGCCGGAGGCAGCAGCGCCCTCCTTGGACAGCATCAGCGCGACGTACTCCTCGTCCGGATCCAAGAGCAGCAGGCGGTCGTCGCCGGCGACGCCATCGTCGGCGTCGGCGAAGAGGTCGTTGCCGTCCTCCCGGCAGATGAGGGTGGAGGTGGGCGTTGTGGGAGCGGAGGTGGAGGCGGCGGCGGCGGCGGCGTCCCCCATGGCGGCGTCAAAGCCCGTGCATGCGACGCGCGGAGAAACGAGAAGAAAAAGGAAAGAAAAAGATCTAGTGGGAGCAAGAAGGGGGAGGAAAAGGAGGCATGCGGGCGGAACAGAAAGGATTCCTCCTCCTCCTCCTCTCCCCACCCGCGCGCGGTGAAAGGGGAAGGAAATGTGCGGTTAGAGAGAGAAACAGAGCGAGAGATGAGAGATGGATTGGAGAGAGAAATGGGAACTGGGAGGGAAGTTGAGCTGTGGGGGCGTGGCCGCGTGGGTTGGAATGGATGGATGCGTGCGCGGGTTTGCGCGAGTGGAGAGTGGAGAAAGGGTTTAGTAGACGACGACGAGTGGCGTGGCCTCTGCTGCCTGCTTTGCCCCGCTGGCCTGCGCGCTTTAGCGGAGCCGTGTATACGTACCTGCCTACTGATGGCAACGCGCGTGTCACTCACCGGCTCACGTCTTAGCGCACGTACGCATGGCTGCAGGCTGTATGTACTCCGTTCCTGTATTCCTATGAAGTACATGAAAATCATAGTTCTACACTGCTATTAGTTCTATCCAGGGGCGGAGAGTAAAATTTTTGTTTTTTAGTCTAAAATTTGAAAGTTTTTTACATATAAACTCCTAGAGAAAAGATTTACAAAAATAGACCATTCACGCGGCGTAAAAGAATATGGCGCCCAAAGTACATAGCACGCCATATGCTTTGACGTCGTGCGTAGACACGTAGGAACCATGGTGGCATAGCATGGCTAGAAGCCTATGACGCCGTGCTATGTAACAACGGCGCTAACGGCTATGGCGCCGTGCTATGGGACTTAAGCCCGAGCACGGCCCCCCACCCCTCACTCATCACTGCGAACAGACACAAGCCCACCGTCGCCCCTCTCTTCCCCTCCAAATCCACTCCAATCCGTTGCTTTTTTCTCACAATTTTGCTTCCAAACCAAGCAAGCAAGGTGAACTCCCTCCCCTCCCTTGATTTTTTCCAATAGATATGGATTATTTGAGGTACATTTCGTGGGGCAAGATTTGAAACCCTAGATGAAATTAGTTGGATTTGGCTCGGTTTTAGATTGGATTTGTAATAGATATGCGTAATGTAAGAGTAGTCATGGGTGTAGATTCGTTTTTAGGGTTTGATTTGAGTGAGATTGATGAATGTTGAGAAATAGGTATGTTTTTATGATTTGTTTGCTTGTTTAGAAATAGGTATGTTTGCTTGTTTAGAAATGGGTATAGGTGTCGATTCTTTTTTAGGTTTAGAAATAGAAAATATTGGTAAAAGTGATGAATGTTGGAGAGAAATTATCGATTATTTTTAGATAGCGGCGTTAGGTCTAGAGAGCATAATTTTTAGATATTTTGTTATTCTTATTATTAACGTATTTTGTTATTCTTATCATTAACGTATTTTTGAATGTACAAGATGGCGAGGTCTGCAGGTTCTTCGGACGAGTTCTACGATAGGGAGCACCACGGCAGGCTCACGGAGGACGCCAGCACGCGTGTTATCGAAATGTATTTTTCTCATGTTACATGTGTTATCGAAATGTATTTTTGCATTTTGCTCGTGTTACATACGACGCCAAGGTCTTTGGCGCCGTGATAGCTGAACTTGCATTAAAACTGCAAATTCGGCCAGTTCTTTCGTTCCATTCGCGCAAACAATACTAATTGACATTCCACCAAATGAATAAGCACGACACATAGCATTACGACCCAATACAAACATACATACATAGCATTCACATCTGTCTGTGTTCGCTCGGGCTAAAGAGATGAGTGAGGGGTTAGGGGTGGGGCCGTGCTCGTGCTTAAGTCCCAGAGAACGGCGCCACGGCCGTTAGCGTCGTTGCTACATAGCGCGGCGCCATGGGCTTTGGCGCCGTGCTATGCCACCGTGGCTCCTATGTGTCCACGCACGGCGCCAAAGCATATGGCGGCGTGCTATGTACCCTGAGCGCCATATTCTTTGGCGCCGTGCGAAGAGTCTATTTTTACAAATCTTTTCTCTAGGGGTCTATATGTAAAAAACTTTCGAATTTTGGGCTAAAAAGCAAAAATTTTACGGGCGGAGATGGGCCTCGGGCTGGTTGGACAACGGCTTGAGCCCCAGAGAAAATTTTAGTGTAAAATTTCACAAATTGTATGCAAAAAAAATATTACACAGTATTAGGTCCGAGTCTTCTTAGTGAGCCCGAAGTCATCCAACCGGCCCAGTGGCCCAAAGAAGCAGATCAACAACCGGAGCGGCGTCGGCCCAATGGAAGCGGTCAAGCGGAGCGATAGCGCCGCAGCAGCCTTATGGCCGCATACCCTAACCATAACTACCTTCACCACTGGGCACTGGCGATTCATCACCTCAGCGCCTCCGTCGTCTCCCGACCTCCGCGACTTCGCCGCCCCAGCCGGCCAGCCCCACCTGCGGCACCGCCCTCCCTCCTCTCCCTCGCGAGTCCGCGATGCCGCCCCGCCTCTCTGCCGCCCGTCTCCTCTCCGCTGCGCCACCGGCCCCGCCTCTCTCTGCGACGTCACCCTCGCCTCCTCGGCTCCTCTCCACCGCGCCGCCGCCCCGCCTCCTCTCCGTCGCGCCCACGGCACCACCCCGCCTCCTCTGCGCTTGGTTCACCGCGTCACCGCTCCTCGCCTCCTCTCCACCGGGACCGCCGCGACGTCGCCCTCGCCTCCTTAGCTCCTCTCCACCGCGACGCCGCCCCACCTCCTCTCCGTCGTGGTCCGCGGCACCGCCCCCACCTCCTCTCCGCCAGTCCGCCGCGACGCCACCCCCACTGCTCACCACCCTCAACCACCGCCACTGGTGCTGGCTCCGTGAGCCGTGAGCGGGTGACTGGGTGAGGTGCTGGCTTCTCGTGCTAGTGATATGTTACATTCTTTTTTGGCTGTGGATCTATGGTTTATCCCTCAACATGGAATTCAAATTTTATTTCGATTATGCATTTATATTGATTTTTTTGTTATATCTCAGTGCTGATAGTATTTGACTTTAGTTATAGTATATCCCTTAGTTTAGAAATTCTGGCTCCGCCATTGGTTCTATCAATGATACTTGTTAAACTTCTGAAGATGTAACCAGCGATCTATCTATCTACTGCAGCTGATAGCGCCAATCAGCCGCGCTCAGAGTTGACAGAAACCGAGTAGTCGAGTAGTACGGGGGTAGCATGCTTGCACCACCAAGTCAATCCTCCATCAATTGCACTCCAACGACGCAAAAATATTAATGCAACCAGCCAGCAGCGCCGTTACAAACTCCAATGACGCAAAAATATTAATGCAACTAGCCAGCAACGCCGTTGCAAACCTGCAATGTTTGGTTGGCCATTGGATCTTGCGTCGACGCTGCACAACAACACGGCCTTAACTTAATGCTTGGATACTTCGCTCACTCGATCCATTCTGCATGTGATGGAAAGACCTCTCGATTTCTCCTAGCTGCTCTGTAATGGTGCATGCATCTATGGCACGCGTGTCGTTGGATTGGAAATCAACTCTCCAGATCGATCGCACGTACGGCTCCCAATTACTACCGTGCTGATTGCTCTAGTACACGACTGAATGCAGTGGATCACGCCCCAACCAGTCCGAACAAACGGCCAGATACATGAGCAGCTAGAGGACAGCCCCTTCCAAGGTCTCTCTGCATGCAGCGCCGCGCAGATGTGCTGCGTACCAGTATCGCCTTTTGGCCACCCGCCTCTTAGTTGTAACTTGTTGTATCTGCACGAGACAGATCTCGTTGGGGGCACGCGTGCATCACGGCCAGAACGAGACTGGCTAGCTAGGCCTCGATCGCGTGCTGGCATGTACGAGCAGCTTGTGAGCAACGACCGGCCAGCGCTTGGTGGGGGAGCGAGCGCGGGATAGATCGGACTCACGAGATCACTGGGTAAACATGGTGAGTGCCGGTAAGAGAAGATAAAGGGCTGTTTGGCATCGGCTGCGGTTTACGATTTTTGTCTGAAATTTTGAATTTTAACTGTTTACGGTACAGATTACGGAGAGAGATACTCACTTGTGATTTTAGATGGTACAGATGTTGGGCTTTTAACGTGTACATCGTTTAACTTGTAGACTCCGTTTTGATAAAATACCATGTTTAAAAGTTAGGTACTGTAGTAAAAACCAAAAGCCGCTAGTTTCGGAGGAAAAGAATAGGCCATTTAAAAACAAGTTCAGCGAGGGTGTTTTGATAGTTTGTCAAATACCGTTTAGTTCAAAATCGCGGCGCTTTGAAATTGCGTTTAGTTCAAGAAGACGTAAAGAAAATTAAGTGGATTGAAGGCTAAAAACTTAGCAAGTTCGGACTCATATGCTTTGAAAAGCGTGCTCCAAACAATGTTCCAAATTTTGTCGTCAATATTCAAACCAAAATTCCTTCGGTTGAATTTCTTTCCGTATTTCTCTCACTTTGTTTATTCTTGTGTCCCTGTTTTTTGTTCTTGTTCTGGTGTCCCTGATTTTTGTCTGAGTTTTTTTGCTGATTTTTGTCGTCGATTTCGACAGTCTCGTTGCTCGGGCATTTTTTGCGTGATGGGCATACTGTCCTCTGTGATGACTGTGTGGGGGAAAAACACGTGATGGCTTATGTGATGTCCCAAGAAACGTATGAAACATTTTCTGTAGTTGTGTAAAAGCAGGATCAAAATTTCAGGGGGCAGAGTTCAAAGGACAACGCAATATTTTTCTTCCTCTGTGTTGTTCTTCCCCTTTTTTCTTTTTATTTCATATATTTGTTCCTACATGTATACAGAGAAAAATTGGGACATTTGAAATGGGAATCATGTTTGAAACTTGCGTGCTTCGGTGCATTGCATGTTTTTCTTCGGTGAAGGAAAGATTGGTTTTTTAAGCTAATCATCTGAGTTGTGTACCTGCCTCATCTGCAAGAACATTTCTTGGAGACGGAGGGGTGATGTAATCTTAAAGGGGTTGATGCAAAATTTGTATTGTCCCATTTTCAATGTTTTTGTAGAGTGGTTCTTGAGTTAACGTTTTTGTTTGTTCTTGGGTTCAACAAAGACGAGGAGACCAGATCCTTGGTGCTCAGGATGTCTATGTTCTTCAAATTTTCTAGTGTTGTTGCTTGACTCGAGATGTCCGAGGACATTGGTCTACCTCATCCTGTAATTCGATCTTCTGAAAAATTTCCCCAACTAATGCTCAAATTTTGCATCCGGAAAAACAATTTGCTCTAAAGAAACTAAAATAGGTTGAAACATGTAAAGAACGGAATTTTTACAATATATTCTACTGGTAGTAAGATAATGATAGTAGAAATTAAATCCGATCATTGATTTGTGATGTCATAATACACTTTTCTTTATAGATCTAATTTTTTTGTAAAGGTACTATATACTTTTTCTCTGAATATATTATTATTCCTTTCCGTCGCTGCTGCCTCCGCCTATCACCCATTCCGTTGCACTGTCGCCATCGTCTCTCATACGTGTACTGTCGTGGCTTATAGAAATTGCTCTTACGCCATGTTTTCCCTTTACAATTATACCACTATCAGGATTCTACTGCTAGTATTGCCAGTGATAGTATAATTAAATCCTAACTAATCTGGTCTATTAGATTAAAAATAATAGATAGCTCATATTTATTTTTAGGTATAATAAAAGAGCCCGTAAAGAAAACCATAACTTTATTTGTGCTAAAAATGTCCTAAATGTGCTAATGTTGTGCTAAATATTCGGAGCGAGGCTGTAAGTAAAAAACATGGATACAATCTCTGTAACCTACAAGTGGGGTTGGGTCCACCTGTCATTGGAATTGGTGGTGTAATAGAAGGCTGCTGTAATTCACTTCCAGACTCTCTTCCTTTCTCAGATCTCAATTCAAACGAAAACCCTCTCTCTAAACTTCTCTCTACGTGTGCATTTTTTTTGCCGCAGCTAATGATTTATGACTACAACTTATCAAGTCTTTTTCGAAATAACAACAAAGAAACTATTTTGTTTATTTATTTGAGTAAAATCATAAACCATAAATAAAAAAAAACTGGATCTATGCCTCTCATGTTTTTCAAATTGATAACTTCTTCAGATAGGAAAGTGTCTGAGGAGGAGAATGGCTGAGTTCGGTTGGGTTTACCGTCCATAGATTATAGCTTATGTTATAGTAACTATTTTTCAAAGCAGACGTTTTTCAAGATGATGTTAATATGAATATTATAGTAAAAATTATACTAAATTCAGCTGTACTAATCAAAATTACATATAACTATTTTTTCACTTACTATCACTTGCGAACTATCGTAGCTTAAAATTTTAAATTATAAACAGCAGCCTTAAAGATACGCCCGTGGAGAAAAATGGAAGGGAAACGGTGAGGAGAACGATGGGTTGATTGGGTAGCACATGCTGGTGTGCGTCTGGCACTTCTGAGTTCTGACGCCTCCATTCCGACGCTGGGGCCCACAACGAGCACATACTGAGGAGTGCATGTGTGACGAAACCCATGATACTGAGGTCAGTACACGTATGGATACATAACAATCTCAAAGCAAACTGAAGGGCAGATGCCGGGGGAGGATGTCCTATGGGTAAGGATGGACCTTGCCCTATGACTATACGCTTGTTGACAAGAATTCAAAAGCACAGTTGTCAATGTCCCAACTCGATCCCAACTAGTGGCAACTTTTATTTAGAATAATTAAAAGTCAATATGAATATTTGATTTATCATAACAGCTTCTCTACTCTTTCTCACTACCGTCTCGCTCTAAAGATAAGATAGGGGTTACGGGTGCATTACCTCACTCCTCTCGCTCCAAGTGTACGCATCTCTCACTCAATTTTTGCACCGCTTGTCCCTATCTTCTCAAAGTAATTTTTTCAGCTTCTATTATTTGTTTTCAGTTAAAAGTCATAAATTATACCAAAAACCATGAGCGAAAGCTAATGCAAATGTCTCCTAAGTACGTGATTCCCATCATTTTTGTTTGTGCATCTGCTTTGGGGAAATGCGAAGATCTACTTCCTTGCTGTTCTTCAAACAGTTGAACTATGCAAGGGCAAGGCCCATCAAGAGAGAGTGTGAACAGTTGAGCTATGCAAGGGCAAGGCCCATCAAGAGAGAGTGTTCCATGGATACGTGCAACGCAGCTGCTAGCCTTCGCAGAACAAATTGCAGAAATCGATACAGACGCGATTCGTCTCCGAGCACGTGCACGCACTACGTGTACGCGCGATGGTTATACTGGTAGTGCATCCCAAGTAGTCAAATGAATCTACCTGTTCCGCTGTTCGATCGGTTGTACGCTTGCACGTGAAGCGAAGCATGCAGCTGCTCCTGTAGTATAGAAGCTAGTGATTGGCAAAAGATACGTAGCCCGTATGCGTCGCGAGATATGTATCCTGTGTTCCACAGATGTTTCTTGCTGGGAATGTCAAACGCTTGTTGATGTCGTACCGTGTTGCTCACTAGTGAGTACGTTCTTGACTTCTTGTCAGTGCGTGTCGTATAGTGCGCACTCGAAGCACATGCTGATAGAAGTACAGTGTACTGCCTCCGCATGAGCTGCCCATTCGGTTTTTTTTTTTTTGCCTTTTTCTTTTCCAAGAGTCGAAATAGATATGATGATTTTTTAAACTCAAAACTGTACATATCATTTATATTGACATCTCTGTCGTCTGCTGCTATCTTAAAAAATACAAACAAAAGTTATTAATCATATCCATAAATCATCAATCGCAATACAATACAGAAGAACAGCGCTGTACCTACACGAGAAGGAAATGTTCATGCATGTTAAGACTGTTAATAGCAATCTTTCTCTGCGTGGCTTAATGGATTGCGATTCTTGTGGTAAAGTCTTCAGATTACGCAGATCAGTATACATCATGCCATTACGTTCCTGGACGAGAAGCCGGCGAGTCTGGCCCCGCCCACTTTTATCCTGTTTTCGGTAATGGGTAGGCTGGGCTGGGCTTTGTATCCAGGTCTTTTTAGCAATGCAGCGCAGTGCAGATTGTTCTTGCACATTTTGTACCTTTCCCATTAAAAGCCTCGGCACCAGAAAGCCCAGAAGATCGACAATACTACTGCTACTTATGCCTACGTTGGTCCTGTTTCTTAGGTTTTGGGTTTCTAAGCTAAAACAAAGGGTCAGTTTTTTAAAACGAATTTTTTTAAACGGTTTTTCGAGTTTAAAACTATGTGCATCGTCTACATCGATGTTTTTATCGTCTACTGTCATATTAATAAATATAAATAAAAACCATTAACCGTAGTCCAAAATAGCAAATCCATTAACTAGACTGGGTTAGTTTTAGCGTCTGAGGAGCTGCCAATAACGACGATAGAGAACCTCACACCGTTTAGCTTGGCCCAGAATTTTTCTGGTGCCTCAAATCACTTGGGCAGAAAAATAAGGACAAGAGTACAGTATCACCCAACAAGTATATGCCTGTACTTTAGCATCGAACAATCTCCTAAACACCTCCGATCCAAGCGCAAGCCTTTTAAACGCGAGGACCAGCAGACAGAGAGCGACTTGGCATCCGACTCCGATGCTCTATACACACGCACACACCGGTGTCAGTGCCCGGTTGGTCTTGGATCGCATGTATGCGTGGATTTCCGCGACAGTGACGTGCTATCCAGCACGATCGATGCGGCTCGCTCGAGCTGCAGCGCGCAAGCTGCCACGTTTGCGTCAGTCGGCCTTCGTTTGCTCTGTGGAGAGTACGAGTACGACTACAGGCCAAAGCACACCTGACCACCGACATTTCTGTACTGTGCATGTACTACTCCTTTTGGGCGTACCGCGACGCCTGATTTGGCATGTAGCGCGTGTCGGCTGCGAGAATGCAAGATCGGCTAATTAATTAAGTCAGTGGCGGAGTTAGGAGTAAAATTAAGACTGAGCTAAATTATTTATCGAATTAAATTAAGTTAGTATAAATATAGTATTTTACTCTTATAGAATTTTAAATTCATACAAAAATTATACAATTGGAGTCTTAGAGATAAATAACGAAAAACAAAGAAATACAAAGTAGATACCTCGATAATAGAAAGCACATACATAAAAATATATAATTATTCTGCTATGAGTACGAAGTAGCGATAAGTCACCAGTGTATGAAACATATGAAAATTAGTGATATAATAGAAAATTATGAATGACAGTGAAGATTTAGATCATATAAAACATACCACAAATAAGCTAATTTAAATTATGAGACAAATTTGAATAACGGGGCAAATGCATTCTACGCGATTTCATGCCTTGGAAGCAGTTTATAATTTTATCATCATAAATATTTTTAAAGATCTCTCGCTCAGTGTAGCACACCATCAAGTCATTGACCACTCATCTGCTATCTTATTTCGCAAATCTGTTTTAATAATACTTATTGCTGGAAATATTCTCTCAACAGATGCCGTTGCCACCGGAAATATCAATGTCAACTCGATGAGGCGATATACCAACGGAAAAGTTATATCTTTTCTTGTTTTGAGATGTGAGATCCCATCGAGTATCTCTAGGTCTAGCAAGTCCACCTTCCTGATGCAGTCCTGCCTAACTAAAACCAAACTATTCTCTAGCTTCTCCAACAAAACCTCATGATGTTTTTTAATCAAGGCATCTTTTTTTATAAGATGAACTCACAGCAGTCACTATCAGGGCAACGTAGTTAAAGAAATCTGTAATAGCTTTAATACAACTTGTCACAGTGACAACTACCAATTGTAACTGGTGGACGAAGCAATGAACATAGAAAGCATTTGGATTATCAACTCGGTGTGAACGCGCGGGCGTAGGTGGCCGCAATCCTAGGCGGGGACAACGCGGTGCGTGGAGGTGGCTGAATAGAGAGGTGGCTGAACAGGGAGGCGGCAACGCACGGAGGCGCTGGCGAAGAGAAGAAGCGGGAAGCCAAAAGACGAAAGCGCATTCTCAAAGGAGTTGCCGAACTAGGAAGGAAACTAAATTCAAAAGAAATTTCAAGAAAGATTCAAAATTTTGAAAATCTTCGGGTTGTTTCAAAGCAGTGAAAAGTAGCGGTGGGACAGTATATTACTGTCTAGATTGACCCGTGGTTTCAACGGTATTTGTTCAATCACGCATGGCATATTGGTATGTATCGGAAATGGAAAGAAACAGCATGTATAGGAGTGTGTGGTGCGTAGTGGCTGCGTGATGGAGCAGCAACGCAAAACCAGAGCACCGGCCGTCGTCCCGTAGCCGTAGCGGCGTAGCTGAGAGAGCAGACGGCGCGCTGCGCTCCGGGATCGGGCCGCTTTCCACGTGATATGATACGAGCCAAAGCAGATGCTTGACGTGCGAATTATAGAAATCCACATGCCGACTAGGCAACACTGATCAAAATTGAAGCCCATGGCCACAGATGATTCATTGCATATACAAAGCAGGAGGCATGCATCCAGCGTCCCCACCGCAGAACGCTTTCGATCGATTAAAGCTAAGCGAGCACTAAGAAAGCAAACCCGAGCAAAGCAAAGTATCTCAAGATCCCAGCCCAGCTAGAGGGAATGGGTGAATGATACATGGACATGTTCTTTAAGTCAAAAGCTGACGGTTTTTAGTTTTTACTATAGTATCTAACTTTCAAACGGAGTATTTTCTCCAGCCGAGTTCTACAAGTTAAACGATCACTACGTTAAAAGCCTAATATCTATACCAACCAAAATCACAAATGAGTATTTATTTGTCTCTTCGTAATCTGTACCATAAATAGCCAAAATTCAAAAAATTCAACAAAAAGCTATAAGCCGTAGCTGAAAAGAACATGACCATGAGAAAGTGCCACAGGGTTTGTAAAGAGGGAAAAAGAAACAGCGCTAAGGCAGTTGGGCAGCATTCAGCGACACATTACTTTTGATGTAACACTAATAACACCGCTCTCTTTTGATCATGGTGCAGCTACCTCAGGTTCTTGCTTCAGCGACAGTGCCCACTCCCCGCCGCCTCACACCTCCTCGGCGCCGTCGTGACCCCAGGGTTCTTGCTTCAGTGACAGCGAGAAGCAAGGCGCGGCTGCCATTCTGCCCTAGCCACCCTCCAGAGACCCCCTCCCTCCTCAACCCATCCACTGTGCCCACTCCCCGCCGCCTCACACCTCCTCGGCGCCGTCGTGACCCAATCCTCCTCATCGCCGCACAGCTGCTTGAGGGCTGAGCGCTGAACCGTGTACATGACTCTAATTGCGTTGTGCTCTTGGAGTCTGAAATACTTGCTTCCTCTGATGGGCACATCTCTAATTAATTGGAGCTCGCTCCAACTTAGAGCTATGAAGAATTCCATCTTTCAGAACAGTGGATAACTTGTTCTTGGAGTATAACAGCAAAGCATCGCCCTTGATCAAAATTACTAATCCAGAAACTAATACAGCAAGCAAGCATGCATACATACATTCAGAGTGTTTGTCATGTTCTAGTTTATGCCTTCGATTTGATTAACCTGGTCGAAGAAAGTTAACACCACCTAGTCAAGGTCTTTTCTTTCTACACGTGGTCCTGCCCAATACAAGAAACTTTCTAGTGTCGACTTGTTTCTAACTTTTGCTGCTAGAACATAACAATCCAAGTTAACAACGATAG
This sequence comes from Bonia amplexicaulis, assembly GCA_036346245.1. Classification (NCBI taxonomy): domain Eukaryota; kingdom Viridiplantae; phylum Streptophyta; class Magnoliopsida; order Poales; family Poaceae; genus Bonia; species Bonia amplexicaulis. Next base: position 16,536,457 of record CM070752.1, on the reverse strand, counting down.
TCAAATGAACTCCTTCGTTTTTCACAAACCCTATTTCATACTATTTACTTAGTTTATCCGTATAAAATAAGTAAATATTCGGGGGCTAAGATATAGCTATTCATATAATTTCCATTCTTAGTCTTCTTATGAGTACTAACTACTCAACAAGATAATTTGCAGAAAATAGAAGATTGAAATTTCCTTAATGAAATATTTGTCTTTACAAATTTCCTATTACAAACTACTCAAATGAAGGAGATCCAATCTGCATCTCCTCTACGACTTTCTGACTAATTGGCTCCATTTCTTCGATCAGGCATGCTGCCTCTGTTTCAGAGCAGATGAAGTCGTGCTCGATTGGTCGAAGACTAAGGCTTTGGTCACACGTCTTGAGTTTTGCCAAGGCATAACTTACTGCACCTTTAACCGCCTCTCGTAACAAGTCAGCCTAGTTGGTCTTCAGAGTAATTATGAGCTTCTCTAAAGCTCCGACTTGTTGTCCAATTGCACTCGTATGGGCAGTCATGGTGTCCTCAAGAGAAGTAGCCTCCTCAGCACCAAGCTCACCGAGTAAATTGTTTAGAAGTGAAACATTATCCTGAAGAATGATCTTCATCGACTTTGTCTCCTCCTGGCTACGAGTCAAAACCTCTACGAGTCGCTTTATTTAGACTACAACATCTGTAAATAGAGTAAAGTTGGTTAGAAAAATACTTCCCAAAAGACTAGCTTGCAGAACTAGTCGAAGGTAAAGATTTTTTTACCTTCTAGTCGAGAATCAAGTTTCTCGACTTCACCTTTATGCTATTCTTCCATCAACTTTATCTTTTGATCTTTCTCTCTGCTGATACGAGTAAATTCACCGATCACTTTGGCTTTCTCTTCGACCTTAGTGTGGAGCTTACTCATTTAGACCTTTTTATCTGTTAAAAGAAAAGAGTTAGAGGAAGATAAGGAAGACATCTAAATAAACAATTTAAAGTTCGGAACTTACTATTTATTTTGTCTTGCAACGCGCTAGTTGCCGATTTGGCCTTTAGAAGGTCTATTGTTAAATTGACATTTTGCTTTCTTTACCTTCTGCGTCTCGACCTTCTCGTTGTCGAGTGCGTCAGCTAAGGACTTCTCGTCGCTCTTAAACATGCGAAGGTTAAAGACAGACATAAAAACTGGACAAGTGGTCAAAAGAAAACAAGACTACATGTGCCACGAACTTACCATTTCTCCACCTTCTCGCAGAGTTCAACATTCTGTTGTTGTAGAGCATAAGTTGTCTGTGGTATTCAACCACAATAGCCATATATTCCAAAGCTCTCTGAATAAAGAAGGATAGTAAGAAGTCAGAAAAACCAATTATAAATGGCAGAGTATTATATGCTTACGTTCATGCTCGTATGAGCAAACTTGGCAAGTACCCGCTGGGATCTTCAAGTTGATCGAGCTCTTCAAACTTATTCCACCACTCCTTCTCAAGACGCTTGTCGTCAAAGATATTTCCCTTGTTGGGAGTATATTTGGGGTGAAAGACTCGGTTGTGAGATCGACATGAAGAAGACCCCACTATAAAGGCAGGGTTAAAAAACTTAGAGAAGAAGTTGGGATGTTCTTCTTCTTCTTCATCTTCGACTGTACCTCCTTGGAGATGAGGAGAAACCTCCTCGGCATTTTACTCCTCGATGCAGATATCGGAGATATTTTTCCTTCTCAACCAGGTATTTTTGCCCTATCTTCAGTCGCTTTTGCGTCTGTTTCTTCGGCCAACTTGGTAGTCGTAGTCGCTTCTACTTCGGCAGCGATTTCCATCGCCGAGATAGTGGTTGATCGTTCGACCATTTCTTCTACCACCTCTTCGACTGCGGGCACAGTGGCAGGGTGCTTCTCAATAGAAGCATCCTCGGACGATGGAGGAGTCAGGCTAAAATCACAAGAAGAGAAGTGAATCGGCATTTAAGAAGAGAAAAGGGTAAAATGTTATTCTTAAGTTTTTATTTACATACCTTTTTCTTGTAGCCTTAATCTTGAATTTAGAAGAAACCTTTCCTAATGATGGTTTCTTTGACTTCTTCACGACCACGTATGATCGTTGGGGAATGGGGTCATCTCCGACCACATCTGGTCATAGAACCAGAGCAAGTGTTGCCGCTGCTTCTTCTTCTCCTTGCCCCTCCTGATGATCGAGATCAGTTTTGACCACCGGAAGGGCAGCTTTCTTCTCGATCGTAGGTTTTGCTGCTGCATCAGTTTCCTTCACAAAAGATACAAAACTCTTCAAGTTTTTCTTTTCGAGTTGCTTAACAAAGACATGAGAAGCACCAACCGAGAAAGCTTTGTCATCGTAATAGTAAAGTACCTTGATCTTGGTAGCTTTTTGCTCCAGTACAACCAACAGTCATATCTATAATGAACTGCTTGATGGGGTTAGCGGTGTAGCGGGAGGAAGAGCATCACTTGAGCTCCTACCTTGCTTGTCGACAATTTTCATTAGTTGACACCTCTTGGCTAGAGGAGTTTTGGCTTTCTCCACCTCTTTTCAGATAACCATCAGTTAGACCTCTTAGTCGTCCTGACGGTTTTCCATGCCTACTTTCTGCAAGAAATAAGAACACTATTTAGTCGTTCCCTACGACTACAAGATCCTAAAGATGAGGTCAATCTTAGATTACCTTTAGGCATTATTCCATTTCTTCGATGGATACATCCATTAAGATACGAGGAGCCTCCACATCGAGTGATGGAACCTTCTCACAGACGGCTTTGACTTGGATGTCAATCGCTCCCAAAGAAAGATCTGCATAGATAGATAAAGCTATTAACAATCAAAATTTGGAACTTAGCCAAAAGAGAAAGTTTGATTGTTACTTACCATCTTCGTAATCCCTGGTCGTATCCTTGGCCCCGAATACATCCACATAGGATGTGCTCGTTTCTTCAGAGGGTTGATGCGACAAGTGATGAAATCTTTCACCATGTGCCAGCCGGTAAACCCTTTTCCCTTAGTTCTTTGATGACCTGGATGTAGGGGGCTATCCGAGTGAGATCCTTGGGGACCGAATTCCTGGAAGCATTTTTCTCCGCAGCTTTCCCCACAAAAGAAAGACTGCGTTCACTGGTCATTTTCCAGTAGAACCACTTCTTCTTCCAATTCGGCCATGAAGACCGAGTAAACATCTGGATGTATTCCTCCGTCTTGCCATTGTGAAGCTTTAGACCACAACTCACGGTAATTCTGGTTTGTATGCTCATTTCGTAGTAATACCAAATGAGCACCAAATCTGGAGAAATCCCTAGATAGGCTTTGCACAAGTACATGAACATGCTTAGCATGGTGATGAAATTGGGAACCGGGTTCACCAATTTCACCCCAAAGTGCTCAAATACGACTGTGAGAAAGGGGCCAGCAGAAAGTCGAAGCCCACACTCACAGTAAGCGTGGAATACCGGGATTTGACCGATCTCCCCCGATGGCCAGTGATGTCCGACAACTTTGATCCATTTGATGAATATCTAAGAATGAATTTTCCAGCCTCAACCAATGCCTTCAACTTGGCAGCATCCATCTCCGACACCGGCCAATTAGATGAAGACTTAGTCATTTCCTCTGAGTGGTTGGTTTAGAATTGGAAGAAACTGAAGGAAGAAGACGACTTGGTTGGCGGCGAAAAGCTCGAAGAGAATCAGAGTAGAAGGAGAAAGTAAGAAGCCCAAAGGTTAATCCATAATAAGTTTTTATAGCCATACGAGTCAGTTACCTATTTCGGGAACCCAACGGTTACTACCTCTTCAGGAATCGCTCCAAAAGGACAATTGACGAGAGTCGATTGGAATTCCTAAATTTGTTTGTTCGAAACCGTTGTGTCTTTACAACTTAAGAAAAATTACCTTTTTGAGCAAGTTCATTTCTGGTCGAATTAGATCGAAAAGACTTTGCTTTTGATCTCCGTTCCTCTACGACCACTCTTTCTTAAATAAGTTATTTTCACTTGAAGTTGGGGGGCTAGATGATGAGAATATAACAATCCTGAAATTATTATTTATCTATAAATGATATTATTACGCCATTATACTTCTTGGGTATACCCCTTATGCGTAAGGGAGAAACTTAGCCAAGGGGTCATAAGCCTTTCTACGACCACTCTTTGGTCATAAGTCTTTCCACGACCGCTTCATGATCAAAAGTCCTTCTACAAGCGTAACATGGTTGTAAGTTGTTCTACAATCACCCTATGCTCGTAGACTCTTTTACGAACAGTTTAACTTCGTTTGGCTTGTCTACGACAAACGGCCACATCGTGGGCCTGTCTGACAAGGCAGTTAACGCATATGTTTATTCTCTAAAATAGTTGTTCATAACTTCTCTATAACAATAACCACCGAATGACGAGTGATACACCATGTCTCTAAGAGTAACTCCCGTCGGACGGTTATCATCCGAAACATTAGGGCGTCTTTTGGTATGGAACAACCGCCACTGCTTCACATGCTATATAAGGGTTGATGTCAGGAAGAAGAGGTGACAGAAGACAACTGAAGTAGCGCAAGACATTCCACATTACTTTTTTCCCGATTGTAATCAACTCATTGAGTAATAGTCACACAGGAGTAGGGTTGTTATTCTCTCAGGAGAAGGCACGAACCTGTTTAAAAATCATTGTGTCTTTTCTCTGTGTGATCATAAGATACTCCAAAGTGAATTACATAAAAAAATTCATCATAATTCACTTGTATAGTATAATTTGTGTATATGCACTTTTTATATATGGAAAAAGGGCATATAGCAAAACAAAGGACTCCGAAGAAATTTTTTCAACCAAATCGCATTGTAGTAACTTAGAATTAGTATTTAAGTATACCAAAAGTGATAAATATATATAATATGTTCATTTAAGTGGTATATTAAAAGTGGAAGTATGTACCCCCCAAAGTACCCAAAAAGGCTACATACATACATACATACATACATACATACATACATACATACATACATACATGCATACATGCATACATGCATGCATGCATGCATGCATACATACATCTGAGAATACGTACTTCCACTTCTAATATACCATTTTAATGGTGTCATTATACCCCTTTATCTATCTGAGTATACTCTAATAATGATTATAAGATACTACAAAGTGAGTTCCATAAATTTTTTTATTAAAGTCCACTTTTTATATCATAATTAGTGTATGTACTCTTTTTATACATGAAAAATTGCATATAGCAAAAATAAAAGGCTCCGATGAAAATTTTTCAACCAAGTAATATTGGAGTATGTTAGAATAACTATATAAGTATACCGAAAATGATAAAAGGTATAAAATTGTCGTTTAAGTGGTATATTGAAAGTGGGAGTATGTACTCATGCGAGTACGAAAAAGGCTTCGTACACACACACACACACCCCATACTCCTACAAGCACATACTCCCTACTTATCTACCGCGTAAATAATGTTATTGTACCACTTTATCCTTTTTAGCATACTTTAATAATTATTATAAGATATTTCAAAGTGAGTTCCATGAAAAATTTCACTAAAGTTTACTTTTTGTAGTATAATTAGTGTATATAGTCCTTTTATGTATGGAAAATGATATATGGTAAAAATAAATAGCTCCGATGAAAAGTTTTCAACCAAAGTTTTCGACCTCGATAGGGTGGCTCCGGCTGTGTCGAGGGACTTCGCCGCCCTCCTCGTAGGCATCGCCTCGGAGGGGCGGCCCGACGTACGACTCCACCTCTATGTGCCACCGCGTCGGAGTCAGGACCCCAATGGGATAGCCACGGTTTTGGCATGGGACTTCGTTGCCCGCATCTATGTGCCACCCACGTCGGAGGCTCGACCTCGATGGGGCGGCTCCGGCTACGTTGGGGGACTTTGCCACCCTCCTCGTAGGCATCGCCTCGGAGAGGCGGCCCAACCCATGACTCCACCTATATGTGCCGACCACGTCAGAGGCAGGACCTCAACAGGACGGCCATGGCTTCAGCGTGAGACCTTGTCGCCCACGTCTACACGCTACCCACATCCGAGGCATGCCCTCGATGTAGCGGTGACTGCGTCAATGGACTTCACCGCCCTCCTTGTATGCGTCGCCTCAGAGAGATAGCCCAATCCCCGGTTCCACCTCCATGCGCTGCATGCGTTCGTGGAACGACCTCGACGTGGTAGCTTAGGCTCTATTGGGGGACTCCATGACTACGTCATGATCAGGAAAAGAAGAACCCTGTTTCGGGAGGTTTAGAGCGTCCAGACCCTAGGGTTTGGAGCTAGCAGTTGCATTAGCTCGCTCCTTGGGATCTTTGTGCATGCTGTCGGGACGGGGGGCTAGGTAATTGGTCACATTAGCTTGCCCCTTGAGACCTCCGCACTTCCTATCGAGGGAGTAATGTTGTGGGAGTGGCCTAACCCCTATGATCGATTAAGTTCACGTACTAGGCCTTGTAACAAGCCTAATAGTATAGAGATATGTGTATAAAAGAATATACTGATGTACCCTCACCTTTTGTAATTATTAGGGGGTAGGATGTGAATTTTCCATCCTATCCTATTGATATATAATAACCCCCTAGGGGTACGAGACCGCCAAATCCACTCATTTCCCATTGATATATAATAACCCCCTAGGGGTACGAGACCGCCAAATCCACTCATTTTACTTACTAGCTCTCTCTCTCTCTCTTGGTTGGCTCTCTAGCTCCTTTAGTTCCATATCCTCTAACAGAGAAAGGGGTACCATGTACCCACTGTTATGCTTATACCACAACAGATACTGTGTGAATCCAAAAGTCTTTGAAGTGGTATTTTCTAAAACAAAATCTTTGTAGTGGTATTATAGTATAAATTATCCCTCGAAAGAAAAATCACCAGGGCTCACATGATCATAGTATCACGAATATACTGTTTATACAAAATACAGAACTCATGATGAGCTTGTTAGTACGCAAAGTATCGGGTTCCAGTCCATCATGTGTTTAGTGTGGAATATTTTCTTTCCTATATTATAGGTGAATTCTTTTAGATTAATGGTTTATAATTTAAATATTTAAATTCTGACTGTTTGTGAGAGACAATATATAGAGAGAAATAGTTGTATATAATTTTGGCCGGTATAGCTGAATTTAGTATACTTTTTACTATAATTTTCCTATTGATCCGTTTTAAAAACGTCCCGTTTAAAATCTAGATACTGTAGATAATACAAATATAAGCTAACTTTAAACATAAAATTCAGCCTATGTCTATGTACTAAGTACCAACCTACCATAAGCCATATTTTAACCCATTCCAATTCTCCAAAGGCAAACACGAAATCCCCATTCCAAAATTTGTGAAAGAAAAAAGGTTATGCACTAATTGGATCTACGTGTTCTTTCACAAGTGGAACCCTAGTTGAGAGGCAAGAAAAGAAAAGGAAAAAAAATAAAAGCGAGGGGGAAAAGAGGAAAAAAAAGCAAACGGAAAGCAGATTCTCATGCCACGTGTGAGGGAGGCCGTTGATCTCCACACTGATGGGCGATGGCCGATGGTACTACTTCGAAACCGAAAATGGCGGCTTCCTCTCTCCTTCCCACTCTCCATCTCTTTCTCTCACTAAGCAGAAACCGCAGCTGCTCATTTGTTCATAACTTCTTCTGCCCGCACCACCAATGCCTCCCGCCATTACGCTGCTCCTCGCGCTCCCGACGCTGTTGCTGTGCAGTCGTTTCTCGTTGGCCTCGTCCGGCGATGTCGGCGACGGAGGCGCGCGGCGGGTGCTGCACCAGCCGCTCTTCCCCATTGAGTGGACGCCGCCCCCGTCGCCGCCGCCTCCGCCTGCTCCGGACTTTACTTCCGACCCCAGCCCTCCGGCGTCGCCTGACGGACCTCCCGGCGACTTCTTCCCTCCGGCACCGCCGACGCCCGCTGCTGCTGCTGCTGGTACGACGTCCTCCCCCACCACCGTAGCCGCCGACGCCTCCAACACCCCGTCCGGCCCCGCTGCTGGCCGCCACGGAGGCGGTCCCACGAAGGCGACCATAGTCGCGGCTGGGGCGGCCGCGGCTGCCGCGGTGGCGCTGCTCGGCTTCGCCTGCGCGTTCCTCATAACCGGCCGCGCCCGCCGCCGCGACGATTCGCAGAAGCTACTCGGCCCAGACCGCGGGCCGGCGGACCAACGCGGAGGCCCCTCCGCCACCGACTTCCTCTACGTCGGCATGGTGGAGCCCAGCACCCCCGCGCACCACCACCACGGGCCCACCGCCGCCGATCTCGTTGGGTCCCCGTACCGCAAGCTGCGAAGCGAGCGCGCGCGGCGCGGGGTGAGCCGCGACGAGGCCACAGATCACCCGAGCCCGGAGCTCCGGCCGCTCCCGCCGCTGCAGCGCGCGACCACGCTGGGCTCCTCCGACGAGGACGCGTACTACACGCCGAGGAAGCGCTCGGGGGGATCCGGCAGCGCGGGCGGCGAAGCGTGGAGCGAGGCGAGCGCGTCCAGCCCGCCCACCACCACCACAGCCTCCCGCCGCAGCCTCACCGCGCACCACCCCGCCCCTGCGCGCTCCCGCCGCACGCCCCGCGCACGCGCTTCTCCACCGGCTCCGCCCCCGACATCAAACAAGTTATCTCGCCGTCCCCGCGGCCGGTGCAACCCTCCAATCCACAACCACCTCCGCCTCCTCCCCCACCACCACCGCCGAAGTCTAACGCAGCTCCAAAACCTCCTCCTCCTCCACCGCCGCCGATGCCGTCAAGTAATAACTTCCCAAAGCCGGCGGAGCCGTCGTCCGGGCCGACATCGAGGCGCCAGTTGCTCAAGCCGTTGCCTCCGGAAGGGCCCCGCATTGCCATGCCGATGCCGATCACAGCGGCGACGACGGTGGATAACAACGGGAGCACGTCGATACGGGCAGGGGACGACGAAGCCGATGGTCACTTGGGCAGCGGGGAGCCGCGGCCGAAGCTGAAGCCGCTGCACTGGGACAAGGTGCGGGCGACCTCCGACCGCGCCATGGTCTGGGACCAGCTGAAGTCAAGCTCATTCCAGTTGAGACTTGGTTCATGCCAAATGCGTGATTGCTTTAGGTTGGTTTCTGAATTATGCGTGATGTTGAGGCGTTTCTTCCAGGTTGGATGAGGGCATGATCGAGGCGTTGTTCATGAACAACTCGACGCCAGCCGCGCCGCCGAGGGAGGTCGGGAGGAAAGCCGGCGTGCCGCCATTCAAGCAGGAGGAGAGGGTGCTCGATCCCAAGAAAGCGCAGAACATTGCCATCCTGCTTCGCGCGTTGAATGTTACGCGTGAGGAGGTCTCGGATGCGCTGTTGGATGGTGAGTGTTAGTACAGCGCTGCTTGTGCGATTGCAGTGACAATTTTGCGTGCTTGGATGAAGTTATCAGCACATTTTTCTTGCTAACAGTAAATCCTTGACCTGATTTGATACCCATTATACTGAACCATCTTCTACTATTCTTTAACTCAAAAAAGATTTTTTTTTTTGCAAATCTTAAATTGGATTGGTTGTGTTTGATCGTTATTAGCCATTTGGCATAAGGATGCTTTGGTAGGACGTTCTTTTCAATTTTTTTGACTCGTGTTCTGCTTTCAATGAGATTTTGTTTTTGGAGCTTGGTGGGCATGCCCGTTCAATAGTGACAGGTACTTAAGAAGTGTTGAATTAACAGAAAATTCTGGTTCTTGGTAATAAGACCTCAACAGAAATTACAAGGACTTGAATCTGTAAGGGGAGAAGAAAGGTCAACCAATCTTTTTCTAGTAGGAAGGTTGTGAACATCCTTATGAAACAAACACCCATCAATTGTTACACTGAACTATGTTCCCTAAAAAAAATTGTTACACTGAACTATGTTCCCTAAAAATAATTGTTACACTGAACTTCTTTTTTCCTTTCTGCTATTATGGACAGTGGTATCACTTATCTGGTAATAATGTTGACAATGAGGGATAAAGTTACCAGGAAAATATTGCTTATCTGGACTTGTGTCTGTTTTCTCAGTTCACATTACGGAAACCGAAGTTGATGTGTTTGGTGAATCCCAATTTGCCTTAAGCCATTAGTGTTGTCCTCATATTCCACCTTGATCATTAAGCTACTATTATCACAGCAATTCATCTTTCCAAACAGTCATAATTCGTCCGAATCAAACTCTTTCCCAGAACCACCTCCTGTATTTACTAAAAGAAAACGGTCACTATACATAATATTCTAATGTTTTTCACTGGGGCATACTACTGTTTTGTATACAATAGAGTCCACTGACTATAAGTTATTTCTACTGTACTTTTGAACAGGCAATGCTGAATGTTTGGGGGCTGAACTTTTGGAAACGTTAGTCAAGATGGCACCGACTAAAGAGGAAGAACTCAAACTACGAGACTACAACGGTGACTTATCGAAGCTTGGTTCTGCAGAACGCTTTCTCAACACCGTGCTGGATATACCTTTTGCCTTCAAAAGAGTTGATGCTATGCTGTACCGAGCCAATTTTGAGACTGAGATAAACTACCTAAGGAAATCTTTTGAAACGCTAGAGGTATGCTAAATTTTTAATCTATACTGCATAAATCTGTTTACCATGGCAATTCAATTTTCGTCTTTTTTGAGTGCTATAAACTGCTGGTCCTAAGTTGCTGTCATTCTTGCCCCATTTTCGTTCATGTGCCCTTACTACCATACCATTACTGGCTTGGGTACCAATCCCCATTTCCAGCTATTACACTTATAGTTAGTTGTCATTTCTGCACATGTTTTCAGGCAGCTTGTGAGGATCTTAGAGGCAGTAGGTTGTTCCTAAAACTTCTTGAAGCAGTGCTGAGAACCGGGAACAGGATGAATGTTGGCACAAACCGGGGTGAGGCAAAAGCCTTCAAGCTTGATACTCTCCTAAAACTCGCAGATGTCAAGGGCGCCGATGGTAAAACCACGCTTCTGCATTTTGTTGTCCAAGAAATCATTCGATCAGAAGATGCAAAATCTGAAAAAGAAAGTGCCATGATTATTAGCTCTAAAGATGAGCAGTTTCGTAAGCAAGGCCTTAAAGTTGTGTCCGGGCTGAGCAGCGAGCTAGGAAACGTCAAGAAGGCAGCTACCATGGACTTTGACGTTCTGCATGGTTATGTCAATAAGCTCGAAACGGGTCTTGAAAAGATCAAGTCGGTCTTGCAGCTCGAGAGGCAATGCACGCAAGGCCAGAGATTCTTTATGACAATGCAAGGCTTTCTGAAGGAAGCTGAAAAGGAGATCGAGCGAGTCCGAGGTGAGGAGAAAAGGGCTCTGGGGAGAGTAAAAGACATCACTGAGTATTTCCACGGTGACGCCGCGAAAGAGGAAGCACACCCTCTGAGGATTTTCATGGTGGTGAGGGACTTCCTCTCGACGTTGGATCATGTCTGCAAGGAGGTTGGCCGGATGCAGCAGGACAGAACCGTCATCGGGTCGGCGAGGCCATTCCGTATTTCAGCAACGACCCCATTGCCAGTTCTAAGCCTGTACGGTCAACGAAGGAGAACAACTCCGACGATGATAGTTCGTCGTCATAGGACAGGGAGATCAAGGAACAGACTGAATTTTGGAATGAACATAGCCACATGAACTTTGACAGCTCTAGCAGCTGCAGCAAATGTTACTATGACAATGACAAGGAAGCACATATTTAATCTTGGGAAGACCAAGGTTAGGAGACCAGGGTGTATACGTTTGGATTATGTGGAATTTTTTCTGTACAAAAGAAGAATAATTATAGCAAGTTCTTTCTCTTTTTGTTGGGTAATCCGCAAAACTGAGGCTTAGAAAAGAGGCTCACTTCAGTAATATCTTGCAGTTTCTTGGTAGATGGTACACTTCCGTTATGTAATGATGTTCTAGTTGCGGACTAGTAGTATAACCTGGAAATCATTGCCAGATGGTAAATTTTAGTCTGTGACTGTAATCTGGAAATAATTTGTAACTAATTTATTTTTAAAATAGATTGTCAAACCTTCTTCTGGGACAAACAGCAAATCTGTCATCTTCAGATCACACCTTAGTGGATGAAAGCTTTATATTACTACAAAAGTACTACTACATAGCACAGCCATCCTTCCAGATATCTGCAAAGCAAAATAAAGTTATTTTTTTGAATAATAAAATACATGTAAATAAAAAGGAACTATTACTATGTTTGTGATAACTGTAACTGTAAAGGTCAGTAAAGCGAAAGGATGGGCAAGAATAACTGCCAGCAAAGCCACCATCATGATCTCCTGTATTGCCAGCAGCAGCCTTCTTCATCGCTGTCGCCGCTTTTCCTCTGCGCAGGTGATAAGTGATCACTTGAGCACGCCATCTTTGCGTAAAGAAAGCATGGGGGCAGCATAGCTACGGAGAAAGTATCCCTCTAACCTTTTTTGGCGAATGAATGATTCCAAGCTTCATGAGTTCCTCTCCTGTTCGTGTCTGTAAATGAAGTGAACTGCTACATGTGAGAAAGGCACACAAGGAAGAATGTCACTGCAGCAAAGAGAAGCAATGAGCAATGGGAGAAAGACGACATAATGAAGGGTTGATGGGTCCATAGTGGCCCCATGATTACCCTTGAGTTCATAGTTCTCTTTTAAGTTGTATCAGTCGGAGTAATAGATTGGAGGGGTGTTGGAGATGGGTCCCTGTGCTACCTCAGACCCACGAGCAATGGGAGAAAGACGACATAATGAAGGGTTGATGGGTCCATAGTGGCCCCATGATTACCCTTGAGTTCATAGTTCTCTTTTAAGTTGTATCAGGTGGAGTAATGGATTGGAGGAGTGTTGGGGATGGGTCCCTGTGCTACCTCGGACCCACGACCATCTCGAGGGACGATACTTGTTGGAGAGTCTACCCAAGTCAAGTCCCTAAGACTAACCCCGGAGGGGTTCGGGGCCAACCCTGGGCAAGGTATGTAGGGCCAATCCCGGGCGAGGTCTGGGCCTCGACGCCGGACCGATCTCGGAGTCTCGGACGTGGCAGGGCCGTGTGAGGCAAAGAACGCAAATACCTCTAGGAGTAAACTAGGCCCCGAAAGCAATCGTGTAACTTCATTTGCCTTCCCCTCTCCCTCTATAAATAGGACATCTTGTAATGGGAGAGGGGAAGGTCATTTTGTAATGGGACCGATCTCAGCATCCACAGAGGCTGCATCTGCGCTATCATCTTCACCAACACTTGAGGCTTGCTAGGGGCATTTTCGAAGAAGAATTAGAACTCCACACCAGTTAATGAGCAGCCTCTTTTGATGCAGGATGCTGATCGTTGAGCTGGATTAGTGGCGACTCAAAACTTTGTATCAAATTATTAGTGGAGATATTTGTCAGCAGGGTAAAAATAAAATGACTTTTCGTCTGTAAGCAACGTAATTAATTATCTTTCATCTGTAAATCCAGAAATCAATCATTAAGAAGCAAATAACATCCTAAAGAACAATTCAAAACCACAATACTATGTCATACTAAAAAAATTCCTTGAGTGATCTGAAGTGAATGCCATTTGTTTCAATAGATCTATGGAACATGCCAATATTTGTTATTTAGAAATTGGAAGGTTGTCCTCTCATGAAGAAAAACTACTTGACGAAGACCAGGATACTCACGTGTTAAATTAAGGGAGACCATAAGATTAATGTTCCGTAGCCAGCAAAAATTAAGGGAACTTAACAGTTCATGGTTATTAAATTAAGTTATGTAGTTTACTCTGCCACATGTAATTAGAGATCAAGAACTAACCCAAAAATCAGCAATTTCCCTAAGCATATCCATCTAAACAGTGGTTAGCACTTGTAACTCCACTCAGTCCCAGTTTACAATTATATCTTTGCTACCGTTCAGGCACTTATGCCTTTAGGAAATCAACACTTGATGGTTGTTTGGGATTACTGGCCTACAACAAACAGTAGTAGGCTAATAGCTCTCCCGCCTAGTTGCAAGGATGATTTAGCATGCCAAGTTGCTTCATTGCAACATCAGGCAAACAAACAGTAGTAGGCTAATAGCTCTGAATCAAATTCTGATGCTCCTTCTGTTATGTAAACCAGAAAAAAACAACCAGACATGTATAGCACATCAATGGAGATCAAATTTGATCGTGCTAGTATTCAAACAGTAGTAGGCTAATATGATAAGTCTTAAATTAAAGAATTAAGTTAGAAATTTGCACAAATTACAATATAAATAGTTCAAAAACCATACTAATAGTCTCAAATATATATAAAAGAGACTTACAATACTACTTGTCTTGCAATGCGATTAGGATTAGGATTAGCTAGGAGGGAGGCACAACCTCCATAACAAAAGTACAGTGCACAAAATGGACCAATCAGGCACTGTAACATCTGCCGCCTATACAATCATAGGCATGAAAATGTGCATGCACAAATACGAGTAGAAATGAATAACAACATCAGCAGAGCACAAGGATGTAATCTGCACTTTATTCACCTATTCATTTTAGTTTAGGGAGGCACAATATATACTCCTCGATTTACTCAACTTATATTTAAAATTTTAAGTTCAAATTCATTTTCCGTTAAGAGTAACAACTAACAAAAAATGCATATCTGAGCTAATATGATCAAATTATTCACCTGAGAGGAACTTGAGAGCTGTTCAATTTTTTCTTCTTCTACCTGTGACAGAAAATGGAAAGGGCAAAGGGCATCAATTTCATGAATAGGCATTCAGGAAAGCAAACAGTGAGCTGTAAATAAAAAAACCCTGCTCGGTGCTGTTAAGCCATTCATCTACGACAGGCAAACAACATGAAAAACTTAAAATTCCCCAAAATAGATAATAAGCTATGTTCATGTGTAGTACATTGCTTGATTTGGTTATTTTTGGGCCAGACAGAACGTAAAGCGCATATTTTTGCTGGATATTCAAATAGGAAAGTTGAATTAGAAACCATATTACCCTTTCTTGTGCAGAAATCAGACCATATTACCCTTTCTTGTGCAGAAATCAGACCACATTACCCTTTCTTATGCAGAAATCAGTCTCAATTTTTCATAGCTTGACACATCCTAAAGCAAGGAGTAGATAAGATACAAAGTAAGTAGTTAACAAACAAAAAAAGCTCAAAACTATTTGATTCTACAACAACAATGAAAAGCTCCGTCTTTCTCGCTAGCTCAAAACTCATGTATTGAGAATTGGATCTAGTCATGCATTTCATGTACTGCAAATCATCAAGGAGGCAAACGTTTCTTGCAAGTCCGTAGTTTCAATCTTATGTATGAACCAAAATGGCAGCTGAAAGCAACCTGTTCCACTTAAGAAATTAAAATGCAACATTGCCAAAAACAAGAATACATACCTGTATTGAGAAGTGAAGAAAAATAATTAATCCAGATAAAATGAAAAGCCTCCTAGTTCGATCCAGATAAAAATAATTAGGAAAGTGTCGAGCATGGGGTTCAAGATTCAATGGACCAACTACAAAGGGATAAGGACCAACTTCAATGTTACCTTATTTTTATTCATTGGTCCATTGCTAGTGCCAATGGAAGTACCAGGAGATTGGAACATGTTTGCACCCCTCAAGTTTTCAGCACACTGGCCAAAAGAATGACAAAGAATAGCTAGACAAGCTTCCCGATACACTGATGATGATATATCAGATACATGTAATGGCAACGCTAGCATCTTAAGCAACCATGCCCTCTGAAATCGACAAATTATAGTTTAACAGAATGAAAAATACCAACAAAATTAAATAAATAGCTGTCAAACATCAGAAGGCAATAACATCCTCAAAAGCAGTCATCTAGATTTTGCAGCATTTTGTAATTATTGCAAGTATTAACATTCCAGCATAAGTAGACCATTTTTCTTAACTTCTGGACTCTCGAAGACGTCCTCGCACACGACGCCTTTGGCCGACCTTCTCATCTGCAGCGAGGTACTTGTTCTTTGGGTACATGTGCGTCCCGAACAGCTTCATCCTCCCTACAACCACCACAAACCCACGGCCCGACAATTCGAGGGGAAAAATCCCAACTTTCAGCGCATTTCGAGAGAAAAATCACAACCCCTGAACCCAAAAAAACCCGGTGCAGTCCCGTACCTATGCGAACTCGAGGTACAACACTGGATTCTTACTCCCGAGATCGGCGAGCTCCCCACGCGGCTGCCTGAGGCGGCTACGGTGGCGGGCGCGAGGAGGCTGGGGAAGGAGAAGAGGAATCGGCTCTTGCACAGTTGCGCTGGCCGCCGCGCCGCACTATGTCACGCCCCTACAGCCGCGCCACGGCACTGGACGGGGCGTGTGTCGACCGTGGCGCCGTCGGCTCGCCGCGCTGAAGCAGGCCATTGGAGAAGGCCAGCGACCGGAGGCGGCGCCTCTCATCTGGGCCCCAGGGTATGCCGTGGCCCACCCGGCATACCTGTGGATCCGCCGCTGCTCCAACGGCCCGGAGGTAGCAACGACGGAGGATAGGGGTTTGGGGGCGGAGCCATTGGAGGAGGGACGAGGCCAGTAGGCGGAGTCGTAGTCGTCCTTCTCGACTTGGGCTTCTTGAGCGCCGGGGAGTTTCCGTGGCGCGGGCCAACGGCGGGCGAGCGGACGGCATGAGGGGAGCAACGAGGAGGGGATGCGTGAGTGGAGGAATAGTGATGGAGATGGAGATTAGGGGGGAGTGCGCAGGGTGTTGGATGCGAGGGGATGAGTAGCGGGGGAGATTGGGGGATGAGCAGCGGGGGACATTGGGGGATGAGCAGCGGCGGCGGCGTTGCCCGATGGGAGGGGCGAAGGTTTTTCTAGCGTGACGGTTAAGCTGCGGCGTAGCAGTTTACTAATTTGACAGTTGCGGGAGTGACCGGAGTGGGCAGTTGTGGGCAGTTTACTAATTTGACAGTTTAAGTAGTAGAGATTAGCTTATTTGGCATAATTAAATTTAAAAAATAAAAATAGAAAAAACATGTTAGATTAGCACGTATAATGCAAACGAATACGGATAAAAAAGAACCGGTAAAAAGCTAAAAAAATCCAAAAAATCAGAAAAAAATGAAATTTAAGAATAGTAAAAAATAAGTCAGAAACCCAAACCCAAACAAGCGAGGCCCTTTATTGTCTCACCTTTTCCTGATGGTGCATTTAAACTCGGTAACTATAGGTGATGTAGAGGATTACATCAACTTACACACCCGTTGATCTAAAAAAAACTTATATATTCGTTGTTGATGGCTATTTCAATATTAAGGTGCTAATAGCAATATAAAACATCTGATCTAGATTATGTGGGTCGGAGAGGTGGCTTGGAACCTCATCTCCACTTAAAACGCTTTTGCAGAATCTCCTTACGATTAGATTGGACGGTCCACGCCGTCATTAGCATCTTAACATTGAAATAGCTATTAGCACTAATATGTTGCTCTCTCCTTGATTTTTCAGATGGTAATACTCCTATATTAAACCCGGGTGATTCGTCCCCGGCCAGGCTATCCACGTCAACTTCTTTGCGCAGAGGCCCTCCAGCTTTTCCAAATTTGCATACGGATCTTCGGTTGTTGCAGAAAAGCCTCTATCATGTCAGTTTTTTCACGAAAACCCCTCCACTTCCTATATGAAACACGAGGGATTTGCCCCCGACCAGGCCACCCACTTCAGCTTCGTTGTGCAGAGGCCGACCAGTTTTTTCAAATTTGCGCGCCAATCCTCGGTTTTGTAGAAAGACCTCTGCCATGGTAGTTTTTTCACGAGAAACCCCTCTACTTTCTAAAATTACATATGTGTCCTCTATTTTTTCAAGGAGACCCTCCTTCTACGGGATAAAGCTCTACGGTTTTTCCAGAATTACGTACAGATCTTTAGTTTTTGCCAAAAAACCTTCTTTTTTCCGGAATTGTGTACGAGTCCTTGATTTTTCAAAAAAAAAATCCATTTATGAATTGTCGGCTCTTTTGGTTTGGTCTACATGGTAGCTAGCAAGACATAGCGCCATGCTTCCACTGCTAGTTTAATTCATCCACTGATCACTTCCGAGTCCCGAGCTTCACATAGTATTGTATAAGACAATTTGAGAACTTTTTTTCGACTGTCTAGTGAATAGTGATTGCGCTCAGGCTTCCAATGTAGAGGAGTCGTCACTCTTCAATTCTATCACTCGGTCATTAGCATAAGCCAAATAAGAAACTATTTTTTACTATCTAGTGAATACTGATTGCGTTCATTATTGCAATGTAGAGTGGTTGTAAATGCTGTCTCGCAGGGATTTCACAGAAGCGAAACGCTCAGAGTAACAGTTTCAAAAAAAAAAAAGCTCAAAGTAGAGTGAGAAGAATATCGGCCCCGTTCTAAATAACATGCCACATGTAAAGCACGATGCCTTTTTAACACAGCTTTTTCCCCTTTTTTTCTTTCTCCTTTTTTCGTTTGCATTATCTGTAAAAATATAACGGTGTTTTTCTTTTTTTCCCTATTTTTCTTTATTTTTTTAATTAAATACATCAGAAAAAAGTAACAACCACTACAATGATATTTCAACAAAAACCACGATACTTCGAAATAGGGTCATAGAACAATCATACAGTGCTCTGGCAGGTTAAACATTTGATATGGTATCCAAAGAATCAGATATTCAGATCACACTGCTAAGTGCTAACAAGTAAGTGGAGTAACTAACAAACTTTACAAAAATCATGTGTAATCACACACTCAAGTTTCCAAAGCGTCTGGGAACTAATATATCTACATCAAACTTATCTCAAGATATAGAAATCTCAGATTAAACATAAGAGCGAAGCACGAAAAAGAAAAACTGATACTGGTGGGCAATAGTCAGATACAAGATTCAATTGTGCAGTTTGGATAACTTTTAAAGCATGCTAACATCTGGAGTTGAGACCAATTTTCTGCACTTCAAAACCATCACTGTGAAAATTTAAAAGCAGTGGTCACCCAAGCTGTGATAGTAGAAAATTGCGATGGAGAATATGACAGCCATCTATCTAGCTCTTCAGCTGAACTCGTATCCCCATGCAATATCTTATTGCAAATTCACAGTAAACTTTCTATGGTGCCCGTTCTTCGTTTTCCTGAGTTGATTCCCTAGCTTTCTCCAGCTGCCTTTCTTCCTTGGGCTGCATTAATTATCAGAGAACTGGTTAGAAGAGGCAGGCAGCATTAGCAGTACAGTCATTTGATCATTGCGTCTAAATGTAGAAGACAGAAAGTGGAGTATATAAGCAACATAAACATAAGAAGAAATTTAATTGAAAAGAAGCATCTAATGGGGTCAGTTCATACAAGCACGGAGTTAAAAAGGGAGGGAATAGGTATCCATTTATCAAATCTGCAATTAATTCTGGAAGTGTCAACATACATATGTGCATATAGACATATAGTTTTAGATTATCCCAATTTCAATGAAGAATGGTTCCTTGAAACAAGCTACTTTAGCTCAGTCATGAGGTGCAACTGTTTTATGAAAGCATGCTACTTCCGTCAGCATCTCCTTTTGCTCTTTAGACATGCATAATAAATTGCTTGAACAGTAGAAGAGGATGCAAGCTCTAGAATGTTTAGTAAGAATAAATTGTGTTTGACTGTTTTCCACATGAGCGGTTCTCAGCAAAGACTGCTATTTTGCCAGTCATCTGTTCAACCTAAAATAGAAGGATTAAGATATCTAAGCAATAGGGAAATCAATAAAGACTAACATTTGCAAACAACAGGGAAATTCAACACTTTCAGCAGTATGATAAATTAATTAAGTTCCTCTTATTTTTCCAAATTCCTCGTTATTTTATCTATTATTTTCTGCAATATATCTTTTAGTTTTCAATAAAATATCATTGGTTGGCTTAACACCAGAATGATGCTGAGCTCAACAGCTCCAACTGAATGGTCGGAGCAGTGGCACCAACAGTGTATCCACTCCAAATCATTTGCACGTAGGTGAGCAATGTACCTTTGGAAGAAGCCCTTCTGCAGACATCAGCCCATATAACTTGCGCATGATTGTTTCTTCTTCTACCTGCGTAGAATGGTAGTAACAAATTGCTATCTAAAAATATTACCCCAAGGTGCACTCTCAACACAAAAGATTATACTATCTAAGGCTCACCTGAAGTTTATGCAACTCATGTGACATTGCTCGGTATGTTTCCATTAGGGCATGATTTTGCTTGTTCAAATGCCTGCAGATCTCTTTTATGTTATATAATGAATTGAAATGATGATTAATTTAATGCTAAAGAATAGTAAAGAAATTGTACTTGGACATTTCAGCTGAATGCTTTGGTTCCATTATCACCAAAAAACTTGATACTGCTTCCTGCAAATTACATGGTCTATTAGACAAGTCATTTCAAATCATCAAATCAAGTTAGACATGGTCTATTAGACAAACATTTCAAATCAAGTTAGAAATGTACATCTGTTCATCTGTTGTACAATTATCAAATATACAAATGCCATATAATACGTTCTTTGTGTTATCTAATAACAATCACCCTGAATCAAGCTAGCAGATTGTCCATTGTATGATGTGTAATCAAATCTACATGTTTGTCACTCGTAACATAAGTTTTGTTATCTAAAGAAAGCCTTCTCAAACATGCAAGATGCAACTAATTCAGAGTGTCACCTTACGCAAAGTTCCTCCCTGGCACTGGTGTCCGCCATTGACCATTACATAAGTTCGTTTTTAGTTTTCAAATATGTGAATAAAAAAGCTCAGAATTCTGCGATTACAGCTGATTGGAGATATGCCAAGTATGAAGAAGGATGTTAGATGGATAAACAGATTCGAACACAAACTTGTTGCAGACATTTTACAGCTCAATTGAAATTTGGGAGAAACATGACTATGCAAAGAAAATAAGTATTTCAAATTTTTGATTAACAGGTGATCAAGTGACCACAAATTAGAACTAGTATTGTGTTAATGTCAATTCAACTACAAAGATTTGGCAAGCATATTTTCTAGTGACATACAGGACAGACAACTATTTTTTATATAAAAAATTACAAAGAATTGACTGTGAGGTTGAACAAGACTGAAGAAATTGAAAATTTTCTTGCCCATGCCGCTATAGTTTGACATGCCAAGAAATTCTAGTATTAAGTAAACAGAGCGATTCAAGTATTAAGTAGAAGTAAAATTACGCCCAAATACCTCAGTTAGGAAGACAACAAATTAAATTGTTGGCTGCACAACACATAAACTCGCTACTTGAACTACAATGATTTAATGATGAGAGATGGGTGGAGCTTGACATATCACATGAACAACAACCAACAACAACATGGATAAATCGATTATCTCACTTTAACCATACCTACTGTAGTGGAACTACAAATCGAGGGTGACCAGGGCTTACATATGACACTATGACAGACTGGGGCCCTGTTTGGGGGAGCTGTAGATTCTGAGTAGCTAGCTGGTCTGAGTAGCTAGCTGGTTGGTCTGAGTAGCTGGCTAGTCTGAGTAGCGGTGGTCCGAGTAGCTAGCCTGTTTGGCATCTGGATTCTAGGCGTGCATTTGGTATCCTGATAGATGTATTGACTGAAATGCCCTTAGGTGATTTGATGTCCTGATTATGTATTGATAGAAGAGATATCCATGCTGTAAATTTGTAGTACGTAGTTCAAACATTGAAAAGTAATATTAAAATTTCATGACAATAAATTTGATTCGAAATCATAATTTTAAATATTAATATGGATAACTACCATGTCTCCATACAAAAGGAACATACAAAAGGTGTACATAGGCATATAAGGCGCACATATCACCATCAAAAGGAACTTCTATGGTACTATCTATATTCTTGAAGCCATCAAGCCGTTAGCTATGGAATCACGAAAGGCACACATATCACCATCATCTTGTGCCGTACCAATGTAACCACCTCCTGTGTTCGAATACGATAACCGAATAATATGGATAATTCGTATCTACTTTTCGTCCCTAGTGGAGATTTATGAGTTAGTAATACACTTTTCGCCCCTAGTGGAGATTTATGAGTTAGTAATACACTTTTTTTTCCAATGACACGTAACAGCTAAGCTTGAAGAACAAATATCCTGTGAAGGCTACATAAAGCTAAAAGGCGCAAAAATACAAGATGTCCAATGTCCCATGACCTTATCCTAAACCTAAACAACTCGTGAGGGCACAGCCAATAAAACCACACTTTTCTCCTACAAACCCTTCTCCTCAAGGCGCTTGCTTTCTACTCCATCTCTCACACGCTTCACCCCTAAAAGCCAATAACACCATGCGACTGACCCATCTCACTTGATGACCTGTGAAGGTGACCGGGCTCAACTGCCTACTTAAAATGGAAGCATCGTTGTTAATGCAGTGCTAGTAGCATGATGATGACGTGGCAAGGTAGGTGGCTATGGTCCTGAACCCCTGATTCCTCCAATAGCTAAGGTAAAAGGGCCACAGAGGCATAGGTCTGAGAAATTTGCTGAACCCCTGATTCCTCCAATAGCTAAGGTAAAAGGACCACAGAGGCATAGGTTTGAGAAATTTGCTGAAGACTGTAGCTCATAACGATCATAGCTTCTTGGTGGATCATCAAAGATTTTCACAGATACACCACCAATCGTCCAGGTGAAATTACAAGCTAGAAAACCAGAAATCAATATATGCAAAAGTGAAGCAACACATGTCCTTAGCTCATATCATTTATGAACTGGAACGAACAGGCAGTAGTGATCTCCATATCTTACAATCTCGCATACAAAAACATCATCTTTTTTTGTCAGGGATTCTTATTTACAAATTCTGACATTCCACAGTGTATGCACGAGCTCATGTTATTTACCTACTAATTATACATGAAACTAGGAAAGATAGTACCATTTTTACCTTCCCTTGTGCAAACAAAACCGCAAACCGTTCACCAACCTCAGCACCTCCAAAACTGCAACTTGTTTTCACTTCACAGAAGCAGCAGCAGCAGCAGCATCCAGCAATTCACCGTGACATCTCGTCGGTGTTGATGCCGGCGGCTGACGGGCCGGACCTGCCCGGCAAACGCAGGCCGCTCGCCGTGCCGAGACCGAGAGGCGTGGGGAGGCGGTAGGAGGAGCGGGGGATCTGGGAAGGGGCGGCGGCGGGAGGGGAGGTGGGTGGCGGCGGGAGGGTAGGGGGTAGGAGGGGCGGCGGCGGAGGATCTGGGGAGGGGGACGGCGGGAGGGTCGGGGGGGGCGGCGGGGGAGGGAGAGGCGGGGGAGGAGGGGTAGGGGGGGCGGCGGAGGATCTGGGAGGGGCGGCGGGGAGGGGCCGGGTGGGCGGCGGGAGGGGAGGGAGGCGTGGGGAGGAGGGGTAGGGGTGGGGGCGGGGATCTCGGCTGGGAGGGGACGAGAGAAGCGTGGGGAGAAGAGAGGCGGGTGCGAGGGGCTGTGGATCTGGGAGGGTAGGGGTATTTTTATTCAGTTCGAAATTTGGTTGAGTGAAAGTAGTACCAAATTGTGTCACACAATGTAGCGTACCATGCTATCACTCAACCACAACCCCTCAAGTGAGTAATCATAGATAAATTACATATTCGCCTAGCAACTATACAATATAAACTTCAGCAATTCTCTTTTTTTTATATATATAAAGGCATTTTCCTAAGGGGAGCAATTCCCTTAGAATTTAACAACTCATCATGACACAGTCCATTATAGGGGCTAAAATGTTATTAAAACTCAGGGACAGGTTAACTCAGCCTCCGACATGTGACAACCTAAAAAACAAATGCTTAGGTGCTAACAAATTCCCTCACCGGCTTCAGAAAATCGAGCCTTTGCAGCAACAGGTATCCATAGTGGCGGTCCAATCAGGCGATTCAACACTGACAATATCACATAATAGAAAGCAAACTCTGCAACTACAAGACCTAGCAATTACCTTCACGAGGATATCGGAGCCGAACCCTTCACTGCTCCGACCACCACGGTGGCGACCTCAAGCTGCACAGACCCGTCGTACAGATCCCCAATCAGCTCTATCGCGTAGTACAACAGTACAACACCCTCCTGGGTCCTGGCGTCCGTCCACCCCTCTCGCGGCGAGCTCGCGGGACTCAGGCAGCGCGGCAGTGGAGACCGCGCAGTAGCGGAACTGGGGGAGGGAGGCGACCCGCGGAGGAGGGAGGCAGGGCGACGAGCCGGCGAGGAGCAGGGAAGCGTCACAGGGCAGTTAGGGCGCGGCGGTCGAACATCCGTCGATGGCTTGTGAGTCGTGACCGTGGAATAAACCAGCGAGGGAGAGTTAGGGCGCTGAGAGATTTGGTGCGCACGAGGGGTGGGCTTGAGCCCAATGATACCTCTCGTTTTCGGCCTAATATACCTGGAATAGCTCGCTCACTGGTAGAATAGCTCTCCAAGTCAAACTACGCTACTTGGTGCTGGTGACTCTCGAGCTCTCCAAGTCAAACTATGCCAAATGGCGGTCTCTCTTTGAGGTCGTTGTCGGCAAGTTCGCCCTTGAGGATCATCTCAAGGCAGCCAATGCCTCTGCCCCAACCATCGACCCTAATGGAAGAGACTCGACTACACTGTTCTCTCATGGATTTACTGATCCATTTCCTCGAAGATTCTGGACATCATCATGTCTCCCTCCACTACTGCTGCCACCATCTGGATGTCGATCGAGAACCTTTTCAAGGACAACAAGACGACTAGGGCCATCTACCTCTAGGCCAACTTTAGCAACTTGGCCCAAAGCAATATGTCAGCTGCGAAGTATTGCCACAAACTAAAGACTTTGTATGACGCCTTGTGTGACATTGGCCACACGGTCAGTGATGAGAACCTCATTCTCACGATGATTAAAGGGATGAACTCCAAGCATCGGCACCTGTCATCCCCCCTTCCCATGATGTTGCTGTTCCCAAGCTTCATACAAGCTCGCTCGCTGCTGCTCCTCGATGACTTGAAGGAGGCTCACGATGACCAACTCTCTAGTGCCACCACTTGGTCACCGACAATTCAGTGCCATAGACATCAGTCCCCAATAGGGGCAATGGCAGCCGCAACAAGGGCAAGGGTGGCAATGGCAGTACGATAGCCAACCACCGCAAATGCCCACCCTCTACAATCCCTGGACCAATGCATGCACCATTTGGCCCTCCACTGGCATCCTCGGGTCACATCTGTCTGCTGCCTCTCCATCGACTCTGCACGATTCCAGCCAGTCGTGCCGTAGGGCCTCCTAACCCTACCGTAGGTAGCACCCTGGTGCTTCTCTCCATGCCGAGCGCGTATACTGCTATCATGGGCGTGCCGCACCTCCCCACTCCACACGGTGCATCCCCCACCACATTGGTGTAGCATGGTGTCATGCCTAGCCACCACTGCACCAATGCTCCAACATGGGATACCGCCCGCCTCGTCAACACCCTTAATGCGATGTCACTGCAGCAGTCGTCCCATGATTGGTACATGCACACGGGAGCCCCTGCCCACATGTCTTCTGGCTTCGGTAACCTATCCTCCTTCGCACCCTACCCTCCCTTGTCCTCTCACATTGGTCGTCAGTGATAGTTCCTCTCTCCCCGTCACTCAGTCCAGCAACGCCTCTATTTCTTCTTCCACTCATCCTCTACACATATAAAACATTCTTGTGACTCCTCACGTCATCAAGAACTTAATTTCTATTCGTCAATTTACTATTAACAATAATTGTTATTTTGAATTTGACCCTCATAGTTTTTCTATGAGGATGTTGAGACCAAGAGCAAAATTCTGAGGTGCAATAGTTCGGGAGACCTCTACCCTCTTCGACGTGCCACACCACATGCTCTGGCCGCCTCCACCAACAGCACAACCCTCTGGCACTGTCGTCTTGGTCATCCCAATAGTCATGCACTTCATCGACTTGTTGGCTCTTTTGTTATTTCTTGCACCGCAATAAAAGACAACACTTTGTGCCACGCTTGTCAATTAGGACATCATGTCAAACTTTCTTTCAGTTTATTAACAAGTCGCACGACTCAACCTTTTGAATTAATGCATTGTGATCTTTGGACGTATCCTTTAGCGGGTATCTCTAGCTTCAAATTTTTTCTTGTAATCTTAGATGATTTCACGCATTATCTATGAAGTTTTCCACTTCAGTTCAAATCGAAGACTTTTCAAAAATTATCCAATTTCCATGCTCTCGTTGCCACACAATTCTCCTCCATCATTCATGATAACGGCAACGAATTCAACAACAACGCCATTCATACTTTCACTAATACACACATCATTCTCTTGCATTTTTCATGTTCCTCCACATCTCAACAAAACGGCAAGGTCGAACGTATCATCCATACAGTAAACGACATTGTTCGCTCCCTCCTTTTCCAAGCCTACATGCCACCTTCACTCGGGGTATAAGCATTACATTCAGGTACCTATCTTCTTAATCTCCTCAGGGGCCAAAACAATCAAGTTTTCCACCCTTGTAAGATCGAGGAGGCCGACTAGGGGGGTAAATAGGTTCTTTTAAATTTTCTCTTTGGCTAAAACTGAGTTTATATACGAAAACATAAATCAAATTGATTTTGCACAATAAAGGCCTAAAACATTTAGTTTCACCTAAGTACACCAATATCCTAAGTCTATATCAAGATTTGCAATCATAGAGTGACAAGCAATCAATTCAGTTGTATGAAATAAATTACAAGAATATAAATAAGCACAATGAAGCAAATCACAATTGATACAGTCTTTTTTTACCATGGTGTTCAAAGGCTTACCGGTCTCCTCTAGTCTACATTAAGATAAGCCTAATCAAACTGAATCAGCTTCACGAATTAAGCCTAGCACCTCGATTTCATAAATGGTAGCTCTTTTCCGCTCCAGCTAAGTGAGCTCCAACCTTTACAACATGTTGGACCTTCTCACGAACTTCAGAAGATCACTGGATCACATCTCCATGTCGTCTAGGAGTCAACAACCTTAGAAACGCTCACTTGAACAAATCAAGTGCCAAAGTTCAATGGATATGAAATCCAACTCCAAGTGCAACACATACAAAAGGAATTTTCTCTCTAAGCTCACTCAGTGCAACACATGTACATAAGAGGTAAAAGAGCTTGCTTTTAGGTCAAGAATGAAGAATAGGGTACCAACATTATTTTTCAACCGACCACTGGGATATTTATACTCCACACCAAGAAACTAACTGTTGAAGCAAGAAATTAGCAAAAAAAACAACCTGAGACCGGTACTACCACCAACTAATGACCAATACTATCGCCTCCTCTACAACGACTAGAAAACTAACTGTTACAGACACTGCTAGTCAGACCGCCCACACAGGGTCCGATCAAACCGCTCAGGCCGATCAGACTGCCACTAAAGCCAGTCAAACCACAAGACCAATTTCCAAAAATAGTGCCCCCTGGAAAAATATTACCGGTAACAAATGCCTGGTCATACCGCATAGGCAGGTTCGAATGCTCACACAGAGTCGGTCATACCACCGGTCGGTCCGACCACTTACACAGAGCCGGTTGTACGACTGCCGTGAGAGGGCTAGTCAGACCGCTCACATAGAGCTAGTCTGACCGCCGGCCGAGCCGACCGCTCACACAGAGCTGGTCCGACCGCCGGTCAGTCCGACTGCTCACACGGAACCGATCGTACCACCCTAAATTTTTCAGCAGAGATAATGTGCATGTACTTTAACAAATTTACAAAACACATTTATAAATTGTAGTGCCACGCACACAAGGATTAAAGCATGATTCACAACAACTTGCAAAATACATCAGCATACTTTAGAATCATAACACAAGAATTATGGACGTAGACTCAAACCGTTTGCAAAATATATTCGCAAATATAAGTCACATGCTATAAAGATTATGCATGAGCTTCAATTATTTGTAAAACACATCCGCAAATGCTATCATCATACTACAAAGAGCTACATCAAACCAAATGAGCTATCAATACATGAAGCGTGATCTCCATAAGGGAAGACCATAACCTATAGTTCGTTCCATGGAGCTTTGTTTTATATATATATATATATATATATATATATATATATATATATATATATATATATATATATATATATATATATATATATATATATGTGTGTGTGTGTGTGTGTGTGTGTTTACAAAACTACTAGAAACCGAAACAAAACTCACTTCGCAACTCGCATCGGCCAAATAGGCGCGTGGCGGCGACGACTAACTAAGCGGCGAGTAGCGGGCAGCGACCCGGCGGCGACGATGAATCGGCGGCGGGCGGAAGCGCCGATCCGGCGATGGGACAAGATGGCGACGGCGGATCTCGGCGTCGCGGCGCGGCGCGGCGGCTGATCGGCGGATCTGGCGGCGGTCGGCGGCTCGAGCGGCGACGGCCGGAGCGGCGGCGGCGGCTCGGCGGGGACGGCACGGACGACGGCGGTGGATCGGCGGCGACGAGGAGCGGTCGGGTGGCGGCGGGCTCGGGGCGAAGGTCCGAGATGCGGCCGGGTGGCGGCGGCGGTGGCTCGGACGACGGCGACCCGGCGGCGGCGGCGGCGACGGCGACCCAGCGGCGGCGGCGGCGGCAACAGGCGCGATGGCGTGGCGGCGGCAAAGAACAGAGGCGGCGGAAGAATAAGATCAGAGCCCTAGCTCTGATACCATGTTATGAATATTATGCATATATTCATGAGGCCCAAAGGGCAATATATATAGAGAGTACAAGGGGATATACAGAGGAATATGTCATGTACAGATAAGAAATACAAGGCATATAAAAAAACAAATAACAGTCATATTCTATTTCCTATTCTATCCTTAACCCTGCCTACCGAGTATCGAGCAAGACCGAACGATTTTGACACCAAACAAAACAGGGGTTAGAGAACTTGTCCTGGAAACAGGCATTCAGAGATGCACAGCACTAATCACTTATAGATTCACTACAAGTGCATTGTATAGCATATCTTTTACGTGATCAAAACAAGGTAACAAACAGACATACAAAATTATTGGTGAGTGTAGTTAAATATGCTCTGCATTTGTTGCAGATATTGCCTCATGAAACACCGCAGCAGCATAAGATTATCATCTAGAGAACTGTGTCATTTCTATCGTTGAAACATAAGTTGAAAAGGTGCATTTCATCTACCAAAGAAGGGTAAAGCACACAAATAAACACAGGGTGCTTAAACACACTCTACTGAGACTGCAAATCAAAAGATAGTTAAAAAGCCTCAGGGCAGTCATACAATATGAATGAGGGGCAACAGTTAAAGCCAACATTACAGTCATGAAGATAGCCTCGGGACTGGCTTTTGGTGAGAATCTAATTAGCATACAAGTTTGGCCAAATGGTTAGAAGCCCGTATTGCTAAGGCACTATCTAGGGCTTGTGTCAATGAAAAACCAAACCAGGACAGTTAACAATATCATATTCTTATAACACGGAGCCTCCCCTTTGTTTTATGACTATGTGAACTAGCAGTTTAGCTTACAGAATATTATAGCAACCCCAAAGTCCCCAACCAAACAATTAAGATCAATAATTACCAGCTTACCATAGGCATGGGTAAAATATTTGAAAGCCGATGTATTTTCTTTTCCAAAATGGGGGCAGGAATGCCTATGTATTTTGGCCCGAAGGAAAAGAAAATGATAAGTAGCAGCATGTCTTAAAAAGTTGCAAGTTGTTACACCAGTTTCACAGATATACTCAGTAGTCAGAAACTTAGTCAAGAAAGAACAACAAGCTTTAAAGTTCTGCTTGAACTAAATAGTCGACTGTTGGTCTGGGAAAAGAAACCTAGTGAACCTTAGACGACGGCTAAAAAAGATCAAAATGGAAGACATGTATTATACTATTATCTCAATTCTCAAGCAGTTCCAAATAGACTTAAACTTTGATATAAAAATCAATACAGTTATACATCTGGTTTATTACTCCCTTTTTTGTTGAAATGAATAATAGTTGACATGATTGGCCTTGCACATCAGGGGAAAATGTTTTGATTAAAAGAAATATATAGTCTATAACATTGAACTATTTGAACCAGTATACAAACCTTATTGTTAGGCCCCAAATGTATTCATAATTAATCTAAACAGTGCTCAACAAATAATAATTTTAGGTTAAACATAGACATGACAGTCATACTTGAACAAAAGAAGTAATTATGCAATGGGAAATAAATGAAAGTAAAGAAAAATACAATGTAGAAATGCAACTATGTCAACTTAATTCACACAAATTAAACGGCAGTCTATAGTGCAACAGTTGTTATTCTGTAGAAAGAGAACCGCCCAAATATAAATTTGATTGCAAAAGGACTTTCGCCCATCCATAGCTGTAGGAAGGAGCGCATTCCTCACCTGAGAAACTATAACATATATACAGAAAACCATGTTCTGTGACACTATAGGGGCAAAGTCAACTAATTAATTGGCATAACAATAATGAAGTCAACTAATTAATTAGCACAATAATAATTAAGTCAACTAAGCTAATTATAACATTTAGCAAATCTTAGACTAGCAGAGGTGCAGAAAGGGCTTTATCTTATAGAAATAGAAAGTGCTTCTATTATAGAATAACTAGTAGGACGGATTTTGCTACCTCCAATAACAAAAGGAGTTACGAAGCATATGGGCTGGATACTTGCACCAGATGTAAATAACATATTCAGTTCCTAAACACAAAATGACAATCATAGCAGAAGCAGCAGGAAGTGGCTACACTACACGTGCTTCAACAACAAAGCTCAATTTCAGATGAATCTCTAGCCGTTTATTGTCAGTTGCCAAAAACAAGCAGAAAAGTATTAAGTTCAACCTGTAACTTGCAATTTTTCATCAGGTATGAACTAGCTTTGATTTCTCATCAGGTACAGATAAGAAAGAGAAGATGTATAGCACAAAAATTACATACACATGTCAATGAATCAGCATATAGCAATTAGCAACAGTCAACTAGATGTATAACTCATGTAGCTAAAAACCACGCCTCACTCCCTGTGCGCTAAAAAAGGGATTAAAGAATACAAGAAGGGTACAGAGCCTTAGAATCTGCAGGAAAGCAGTACGGTAAAAGCCATCAAGACTGAAAATTTGCACAGTACCTACTGACGCTCCTCCATTAAGTTTTCAACAAAATTATGCTGCGCTAAACGATAATTGAGAATTCCCATGGTTGCTATACATGCCCTGCAGTAATATAAAAATTTTCCATGTGAATTAGTACGAATTCCAACCCCTAAAAAAAAGAAGATAATTATCAAACTGGAACCATGAGCAAGTTACATATTTCCATGGATACAACCAAAAGAAACACGGGAATTTGTATAATTTTAGACCAAATGCCCAAAAGGTTCAGCTTTTTGGCCCAAAATGGGAATTTGTATATGACATCACAAATTCACAACTACCTCATATTTGGATCTGCCATTAAATTTTGTTTATTTTTGTATTTGCCATCCAAGGGAACAACCACTGCTGCTATATGCCACTGTTGACAGGCTAAGCTGGTGGCCACCATTACCAATTGTGATCATTGACTCAAAAGCTCATAATGCTGATATGGACTATCACTAATATGGTACAGTCGAGTTAATAGACACATGCCAAGTACACTAAATAAATAAGGAATTCGCAACAAGGGTGCTCGTGGCCAATAAGCAGCGGTCACACTCAAAATTGATGCATGCCAATAGTTTATTTTAGCTGAATGAATCACACTAAGAAATTAGATTCAAAGGTTATCCTACATTTGCAAGGCATCAGAATTGGAATCACAGTTAACGAGTAAAAATAAGCAACATGGCAAAGCTGCATGACGAAACCCAGCCGTTTGGGGCTGCTGCGTGCCTCTGCCTCCGCCTCGGAGCCGAGGCCTCTCCTGCCGCCGTTACGCGGTTGCGCCCCTTTGGCGCCGCATCTGCCTCCGGTTGACAGTCTCCGACGCCGGTCGCCGCTTGCCGGTCTGGTCGCCCGTCGCCGCCGAGCCGTGAAGCGAAACCGCCACGCAAAGGCAAAAGGTCGCTCTCCATTTAGTTGGGCTCACATCGAATTAGCCCAACCACCAGCGCGGCGTATGAACCCAACTAAAAGCGCACACAGTGCCTGTTCTGTGTCTTATAATTTTTACTAAATTTTTCTAAATTTTAGCTATTTACGATAGAGATTATAGAGATATTTATTTATAATTTTGATTAATATAGATATTGAATTTTTAATGTATACTATAATTAATTTATAAATTTTATTTTAAAAAATATTTCGTTTAAAAATTAGGTGGTACAGTAAAAATCAAAAGTCGCAATTAAAAGCTGCTAAAGAACAGGCTATCGTCGTAATTCCGCCCGGCCCAAAGCGAAAAAACGCAAACCGCCTTTGACCTTTTCCTGCCACGGCCTCTCCCCATTCCGGCGTCCCGACCTCGCGAGCCGTAAGTCGTAAGCTCCCAAGCCGTAAGCCCCCTTCCGTCTCCTCGGCGCCACCGCGCCACTCCCCGCCGTCCGCCGAGGCCGAGCCGTGTCCTGCTTCTTCGTCCGCCGCCGCGGGTTGAGAGATGGGCGTGCACGGGCTGTGGGAGCTGCTGGCCCCGGTGGGGCGGCGGGTGTCGGTGGAGACCCTGGCGGGGAAGCGGCTGGCGGTGGACGCGAGCATCTGGATGGTGCAGTTCATGCGGGCTATGCGGGACGACAAGGGCGACATGATCCGCGACGCCCACCTCCTCGGCTTCCTTCGCCGCATCTGTAAGCTCCTCTTCCTCCGCGCTCGTCCCGTCTTCGTCTTCGACGGCGCCACCCCGGCCCTCAAGCGCCGCACCCTCGCCGCCCGCCGCCGCCACCGTGACGCCGCCCAGGCCAAGGTCCGTAAGACCGCCGAGAAGCTCCTGCTCTCCCACGTAAGTCACCTCTCCCTCCCTCTCCCCTCTGCATGCGTGCGTGCGTAATTTACGTATCCCCCCACTGTTGATGATGTGGATGATGGTAGATTTAGAGGGAAATTAACCGCTATTCCGAATCGTGCAATACATATTGATTAGTGGTGGACGCAGTATTTGCACAACACACCCTATTTCGATCTTAGTACAAAAGAACTTAGTATGCTTTGATCATGTGAACAAGACGAACTTAGTATGCTTTGATCATGTGAACAAGACGATGCTCTACTGTGGTCCATGTACTACTTTTGGAGGATGTTTCGTTGCATTTCTAGGCATAAATGTGTGATTCAACTTGTGTTTTTTAATAACATGGTTAACTAAGTTAATTCTGCATGTACCATAAGTTAAGGGGCCAATTTATATCACCAATTTCCTTCCTATTTGCCTCCAACCCCGGAGACAATCCTATTACAAGGTTGATCTGTAATGCAGAAAGCAACTTATCTTGAAAGTGTTGTAGGCTTAATGGAGAGTTGTTTTGGCCTATAAAATTTATTGGTGAGGGTACACTTTACTTGCAGTAAGTTTCTGTTTTAACCTTTTTAGTTTCTTGTCATGGATAGTCCGACAATCTTATCACAAGGTTGGCCTGTAATGCAGAAAGCAACTTATCTTGAAAGTGTAGTAGGCATAATGGAGAGTTGTTTTGGCCTATAAAGTTTATTGGTGAGGGTATACTTTACTTGCAGTAAGTTTCTATTTTAACCCTTCTAGTTTCTTGTCATGGATAGACCGTCATCAATTCATGATAAATGTGCCTTTTCTTCCTAAAAAGACATATTCTTTGATGATTATTCTTTTAGCAACAGTATGTCAGTTTTTAGGTGTACTAGTTTTGTAAGTTTGTTGAGCAAGGCAAGATCAAGATATTGATGGTTCTGAACCTGTGGTTGTCAGCTCAAGGCGAGGAAGCTTGAAGAGTTGGCAGCACAAATCAAAAGTGACAGGGTTAAGCATGACGATAAGGGCAAGCAAGTTGAGAGCAGTAGAGGAGAAGAAACCAAGAAAACAAATGGAGATCAACACCAAAATGATGGCGGCGAGAACAGCGGGGGAACTGTTGCACCAATCAACCAGGAAAAACTAGATGAACTGTGTGTGCCTTCCTGTAATTTCCACATGCTTCTTACTGGTTAAGGTCAGTGATTTGATATTTCTATTGCATGTGTTAAGGCTGGCCGCGTCACTTGCTGCAGAGGACGAGGCAGATTTGATTGACAAAGGGAAACACCATTCTGCAAGTGCTCCATTGCAAGAAGGAGCTGGCATTGATGAGGATGATGACGACGATGACGGAGAGATGATCTTCGTAAGTGCCTGGCTTTTATTTCTCGGTCGAACATACTGTCCCATCTCAGCCAATGAAATATCCTCTTTTAGTGGCTTTCTTGTTCTTATATTTTACAAGAGAGCTTGTCTATTTTTTATGGTACATTGATTGTTTGCTGCATTTGTT
This sequence comes from Bonia amplexicaulis, assembly GCA_036346245.1. NCBI lineage: Eukaryota > Viridiplantae > Streptophyta > Magnoliopsida > Poales > Poaceae > Bonia > Bonia amplexicaulis. Next base: position 16,502,146 of record CM070752.1, on the reverse strand, counting down.
AGTGGGTTTAAAAGATACTTGATTTTCTGTCACAATTGCAGCCTATGACAACTGGTGACATTGACCCTGCGGTATTAGCTTCTCTCCCTCCATCAATGCAGTTGGATCTTCTTGTTCAGGTAAAGAGGCCAAATTAGTGGTTCTCTTGTTTGTCCTTGGTACCTTCAACTGCATATGTTTACAAACTAATGAGGGAGATGACTTCTTTCTTTTTTGTGTTCTCTTTAGATGAGGGAGAGGGTGATGGCTGAAAACAGGCAGAAGTACCAGAAAATAAAAAAGGTACTATACTTACTTTTGGATTATCTGCATGGTTAAATATATCATTAATGTTGCTACATTTTAACTATAAAATTATTCTAGGAGCTGTTGTCCCCTTTAGTAAATTATTTGTTTTGGGTGGCTATTAGTCCTTGCACCCTTTTATATGATTTTACAGAACTTGTGCCAGTTTTAGTAATGAAAGGGTGGCATATATGGTCTTATAATGCCTTGTCTCCTTGCAGGAACCTGCAAAATTTTCAGAGCTTCAAATACAGTCCTATTTGAAAACAGTTGCTTTCCGTCGAGAGATAGATGAAGTTCAGAGATGTGCTGCAGGTAAGGGTGTTGGAGGCATCCAGGCATCGAAAATAGCATCAGAAGCTAACAGAGAGTTCATTTTCTCTTCATCATTCACTGGCGATAAACAGTAAGCGATGTGTCACTTTGTATCTTTGGATGTGTGCATCAAGTAAAGTATATAAACATCACATTCAGGGGCTGGCCATTTCGAAATTTCCAATTCGTACATATATCTTTTTGTGATATTCCATTGTAATATCAGTTAGTTGATTATAATTGCTTCTCTATATCAGGACTTTGGCGCAAAGAAGTGGTAAGGAGCAGATTGCTGATTCTGTTAAATCAAAAAATGTCATTAGTTCCGCTGTGTTCAAATCCAACTCCGCAAGTAGTTCTAGAACAATTAACCCTCATAACAGTGAATCTTTGAGGGATTTTGGGCCTGATGTTGAGACTTATCATGATGAGAGAGGACGGATTAGAGTAAGTAGGGTCAGAGCAATGGGAATTCGTATGACTCGTGATATTCAAAGGAATTTGGATTTTATCAAAGAGCATGAGCAGGTCAAAAGTAGGCGACAAACCAATGTAGGCAAAGAATCAACTAGCAATGATGAGCCCCCAGATTTTCCTGAACATCTTTTTGAATGTGATGGGCTGCAGAGTTCTCTTGGGCGTTGTGAAGATTTTGCTGAAACTGTCAATGACAACCATAACTCATCATCACTAGCAGGAGGATCTGATAACATTTCTGAGAGTTCCTGTCATGGAAGCAAAGAAACAATAGAGATATCTTTTGTGGATGATCAAACTGAAGTGAAGGATAATGATGACCAGATATTTTTGCATTTAGTTTCTGGAAATTCATCCAATTTATTTGCTGATGATGATTGTTTGGCCAAAAAACCAGCAGATTCTGATGACTCTCAGTGCATTTGGGAAGAAGGTGTTATTGAAAGAGAAACACTTCCTGTGAAAATTGATGAGAAGGACCATCAACCATCTCTACCGGATGACTACTGTACCGATGATGAGGTGGAATGGGAGGAAGGTGGTTGTGATGTTCCTGGAGTTCCTTCCAGTAGTGGAAATAATCAATGTAAACTACCAAAAGGGGATCTGGAAGAAGAAGCTCTCATACAGGAAGCAATAAGGAGAAGTTTAGAGGATTTTGAGAAGCAGGAATCTGAAACTGTGATCCATGAAGATTCACAAGCATCTGTTGAAAATAAATCTCTGCAATATGATGTTCCTAAACCATCTGGATCTCCAGGCAAAAGTCATTCCCATTGTGAAGCTGCTCTTGTGAATGAGACTGTTGAAGAAATGGGAATAGAAATCAATTCTGATGAGAATGATGTAACACATGACCCTGGAGTGCCTGAAGCTGATAGACAAGAAAATGAAAACCGAGTTCAGCTGGAGAATAATGATGGACAGGCTGATATGAACAGAGCCTATTCTCTGGATTCTCTTCCTCCATGTAATATTTCCACCAGCACTTTTGCTGCAAAACCATCCAACTGCTCAAAAGCTCAGGACAGTGATGCGATGGTATATACAACCAGAACTCTTGAAGGGCCCAAGGATGACAGTAAAATTATCAAGCATAACAGAACGGATTCTAATAATTCAAAATGCAACACTGATGATGCTTATATTGAAGAATCCTCCAAATCACCCCAAAAGGATCTACTGATGGATGAACTGGTAGTTGATACTGCCATACACAAAGAAAATCTTATCCAGGGAGATATGAACTTTTCCACTTCTGAGATAGACTATACAAAGTTGAGTGACAATGGTGATAGCCATAGTATGTCAGCAGATAATCTAGAAAAGGAAATATCTCTTCTTAGACAAGAACAGATAGATCTAGGTAATGAAAGGCGAAAGCTTGAAAGTCATGCGGAGTCTGTCAGCAGTGAGATGTTTGCTGAATGTCAGGTTTGCTATAATCCCTTTCCCCCCATCTGAATAACTTAAGATTCTTGTGGCGAGGTTTATCTCTGAATTGAGGTCCATTGAAAGGAGAAATAACAGTAAATAATTTATTTTACTAGTACAAATCACTAACTTTGATTCCTTTGCATGATACAGGAGTTGCTCCAAATGTTTGGCTTGCCGTATATAATTGCACCCATGGAAGCTGAAGCTCAATGTGCATACATGGAAATGAATAACCTTGTTGATGGGGTTGTTACTGATGATTCAGATGTGTTCCTGTTTGGGGCAAGGAATGTTTACAAGAACATATTTGATGATAGAAAGTATGTGGAAACATACTTTATGAAGGTTTGTCCTCTTTCTGCATCTTGCTTTGCTTCTCTTTTCATTCTTTTTCTAGCTGAAGCAATAAGGGAAGTATAGATGTTCTTTTTCAGTTGGTGTTGTAATTTGTTTCAGGACATTGAGTCTGAGCTTGGGCTAACAAGAGAACAATTAATACGTATGGCTATGCTTCTTGGGAGTGACTACACTGAAGGAATTAGGTGATATATGCTAGCAGGAATTTGTCTTGTATTTTGTTAGATCTTCAAACAGTTTTGCAAATGTACATTATCTCTTAGTGGCAATTGGCTAATGTCTTGCAAGCTAACAATTTGATGGCAATTGCATCTATTAAAATGAAATCAAAACTTCATTTGTTTAGTTGTATTGTTGGATATTCTTATAAAAGAAGTGCAGCTCAAATTTTCTTAACCAAATATTGAGTGCAAGTTTTGCTTTCTAGGAAAGTGTTGCCATATTTTTGTTCTGTAAGTAATTGCATTTGGAAAGCCTGTCTAAACTTCAATTTACAAAACTTTGTAGTTTAGTCATCCGTTTTAGTTTTAACATTTGCAAGTCAAGCCTATTTAGCTTCTGATGAATTAAAGAAATTTTGTGGCTGTAGCAGTTTAGTGGATTGTCTTTTTATTTTCATGGTACTTACTGTTTTATAAATAACTAAATAAACCAGCTGTGATGCAAACTTTCATCTAGTCAATTTGTTCTGGTTTGTCCTGCTTATTATTTTATATACTAATACTGGTGCTGCAGTGGTATTGGCATCGTGAATGCAATTGAAGTTATACATGCATTTCCTGAGGAAGATGGACTCCAGAAGTTCAGAGAATGGATTGAGTCACCGGACCCAACAATATTGGGGAAGCTTGACATGGAAACCGGTAGCAGCTCGAACAAAAAGGAACCTGATGGAAATAATTCAGATGGAAAGGGAAATAACCAGGAACCTGAATCTGTTGAAGGTTCTTATGATAAACAATCTTCTAATGAGACCCAACAGACCAAGGAAATATTTATGAGTAAGCATGTAAGTATGTTTTCTTTTAGGGAACATCTTGTGAATTGCTGTAATTGTTTGTGTGTTAGGTAAGTGCTTTACTAATATTTATTCTGTACTTGTTATTCTTTATTTATATATCAGAGGAACGTAAGCAAGAACTGGCATATTCCTTCAACTTTTCCCAGTGAGTCAGTAAAAAACGCATACATTTCTCCACAAGTTGATGAATCAACAGAACCTTTCTCCTGGGGAAGACCGGATTCATGCTTACTACGCAAGTAAGTTGTCTTGAAGAGAGACCTAATTTTTCTACGAATACAAATAAGCGATCGAACATACCATCCTGTGCATTATGTTTCCTTTCCCTGCATTTTTTAGATCAAATCACTTGTAAGGGGATTAGGGTTTTTCTTGCTGGTACCTGGTATTGCTCTCAGTTTATTGACAATATACTGTCTGACATACTGGCAATCGGGCCTTAGCAGCTCGAATATCTAAACTATGCCCATATGCCAGCTTAGTATGCTGCTGGTTGTGCTCACAGACTGGTGGGCAAAACCCTGAGTAAATTCATAATTGCAAGCAGAGCATTTTCTTTTCTTTTAGCGCTCTGAGATTTTATAATCAATTCGTTTTTATAATGCGGACTATTTTTTCCCTTTTGAGAAATGATGTTTTTATTGGCTCAAAAATCTTAAAGCTGTCATTTGTTTGATTTTATAAGTCATCCATTGGTCATCATTATCCGTTTGAAAGTAGTATTGGCCTGGATTGTGTGCGCTCGTGGGCATGTGTGAATACAGTTGACTAAAGCACTTATATATCAGCATTAGAATTGTGGTTATTCTCTTGGCAACGTAACTGGAATGATGCTTATACTATGTGCTTCTTGTACTCTTATGTAACATCATGTTTGGACTGTTTGGTTCTAATAGAAGGTATATTTGAGGTAAGAGGGTTTATCTAATCAAACTGAACCAGAGATTAATTCAAATGGTGTTTTTGTTTCAAGACCATTATGCCCATTCAGAAGTCAACATGGAAATAATGTTAAGTTTCATGTGCAAGATTAATTTTATTTGTACAGCACTATGCACAGTGCAAGTAAACTGAAGTTATGTACTACTAAAAAATTGAAAGTCTTGCACTGGAGAGCAGTGAGGAATGGAAGCTAATGTGTATATTGTAGTTTTCTTGTATTTTATACTGACATCTTGTTCATGAGCTTTATCTTTCACAAGGGGATCTGTGTGGTTTTTTTTTTTCTCAAAAAGCAAGAATGATGAATCGATGATATTGAAAAGTATACAGGCCCTATTTCTTCTGCATCTTTGGTGCAACAAATGAAGATCTAATGTCGAGTTCCTTCAGGTTATGTTGGGAAAGGTTTGGGTGGAGCAAGGAGAAAGCAGATGAACTGCTAATTCCTGTTTTGAGAGAGTATAATAAGCACGAGGTACTACTCTAGCAAATTATCAACTATATCTACTGCATTCTAGGATGATATGATGTTATGGATATGGAGTGTCTATGCATAATGTTTCTGAAATTTACTTGCTGTTGTGTTATTTCAGAAGGATGTCACGAACATTTGAAAAGAAAACTGTACAAACATGAAGTATTAACATGTTAGCATTTCACTCTTATGTTTAGTAATTTTGGATCTGCTGGTAGTGGTTTAGACATTGTTTTGCAACATGCCATTTAGACATTTGTGAATTGTCAATTAAAATATCCAGGTGTTTGGGAGTTCATTGCCTTTTCGTCTTATCTGTTATATCATTTAGGAAATATCTGCCATTTCAAAATAGAATAGTTACGGTCTTCTGTGCTTCAAATTCATTTAGTTAAGAGTAGGATGGTTTAGCTGGAATGAGGGTGATCCAAGGTCCAAAGCAAAATATTGGTAGTTGGTTATTTAAAATTCTTGCATTTTAATGTAAAATGTTTTTCCTCACATGCAGACTCAGCTGCGCATGGAGGCATTTTATTCATTCAACGAGAGGTTTGCAAAAATTCGTAGCAAGAGGATTAAGAAAGCTATCAAGGGTATTACAGGGAAAAGCTTAGCAGAAACGGATGATCCTGATCAGGATAGTCCCAGTACTAGTAATGCCACCAAGAAGAAAGGGACAAGCTCCTCTAGCGGTGCCAGAGCTAGAGGGAAAAGGAACAACAATGCTGGACCCAGAAACATGGGAAGTCAAGAAGATCATAAAATTGCTGATCCTGCTAGCTTTGCAGATATGGATGAACTTACGAAAGAAAAGAGCAATGCCAGTAAGAAAAAAATTGCAAGCCCGTCTGGTCGTTCTAGAGGAAGAGGACGGAGAAGGATGAATGTTGGACATGAGACAACGGGAAGTCAGAAAGATTCTGAAGACAAATTTTCTACTTTAGTTTCAGATGAGGATTCACATGAAAAACATACCAACAACTACAAATCAACAGGATCGACATTACGTAGAGTAAGTTCCCCTCGTTGTTTTGTGTATTTTCTATTGTATGGTGCTTATGCCATGTTTGTAAGTGTAGTCTTTGACACCACTGCACTGTGCACCAGAAAACTTCTGTCATGGACTATCTTGTATCATGATTGTGTGATGCTAACTCTCTAAAAGTTGTTAACGTTAGATGTCCTTGCATACTAAAGTTATAGTTCAGTGCTGCCCAATTTTGGAATGCTTTAGTTTCTCAGTGTTTGTTCAGATTTTTTGTATTTCTCGCTATCACGCTTTACAATGAGGGAGCTGTAGAGAGTTCCTGTACTGGAATATTGGCAACTAATGTTAAGTGCATGGAAAATGTGAAGCTTATCCAATATCCATGTTGATGATCCATAGAAAATGTTGTAAAAAACTGTTTTGGCCTAGAAAAACCAGTTACCATTTGTTACTGGCTGGTTACATCCGTTTTTAGTCCTGCTTGCAGTCACAAATGTGTGTTTCTTTTGAGAATCAGAATTGGTGTTTGGATGCCTTTCTTCTGTTCTCCATATGAAGAGTTAGAGCAGTAATATTTGCATTGGAAACAAAACTCATTATATCTGCATGCTGATGTTGTTTCTGCAGTCAAATAGGAAGCGGAAACAGGTAACATACGTGGAAGATGGTCATGAAGCTGATGACAATGATGTTCCCATGCACCAAATTGATGAAAATGACCAAAGCCAAGCTGCTGCTGCGGGGGACATGGCTGGACAAGACACACAATCTAATCTGGTCCATCAGGATACAACTGAACTGAATAGCGATCAGATGCATACAGATCCAGGCAGTGCCGAAGATATGAATGAAGATCCCTTGGGCTTTGAGTTATGCGAGGATCATCAGACGGATTCTGCACCGAAAGACTACCTTTTCACTGGAGGTGGATTTTGTATGGGAGAGGGTGACGAACAAGATACAGCAGGTGATCGATCTGGTGCAGAAATGGAGGATGGAACAAGTGATGTCTGTGAGGATATCGGTGGGTTTTCAGACAGTGGTAAAAGTATGAGCTTGTCGACGACTGGAGTGTGTATAGGGAATGCGAGTATGGAAGCCCGAGGTGCATCGTCTTCATCGCAGAGACGTAATGCCAGCCGTGGTTTAAGTGCCATGCCTACGCTTACAAAGCGTAGGAGAAAATCGTGATATATTTGCAAATGTATCACGCCTGGCACGCCATTTTGGCCTGCTTCGTTCAAGTGCTGCGTGTATTTCGCATCGGCATTTTGTTCGGCAACCTTGTAGATCATGAGGTTGCTACACTGTTCTGTAGGTCAGCTCGTGAATACTAAAATGCTGGTGAGAAAATTGTTTCAGTATATCGTTTTGCTAGCTACACGCTTACGGCAATCATTGGTATGTATCCATGCATATTCATTGCGGCAATTCGTTGCAGCAAACATTCAGATCTGTACATCATACTTCTGTTGCTCTATTCCCACGATCATTTAACTGCAAGGAAAAAGTCATATTCGGTGCTGGCGTCAGCAAAGCAGAATTTTTTTAGGAAATGATAGTATACATACGTACGGCAAGACTAAAAAAATCGGATACCTACTCTCACTATTGCTAATCTTCTTACTAGTCACAGCCACTGTTTCTCATCCTCTCACCCGCAGCCGTGATAAGCAGCCAGGCGCTTCCTATTTTGCTCCCTTGCCCTTCTCTCCTCGTCTTCCCTACACAGGCAATAGGGAAAACAACACTAAGAAGCCAAAGCGAATCAGGGGAGAGGGAGGAGAGATGGCGCTGGCGATCTTGGTGAGGTGGTGCGCGATGGAGGCCGTGCTACGGGGGCCGCACCCATCCGAGGCAGCGGTGTCCGTATGGAGGGCGTCCACGGTGGCGGCGACGAGAGGGGAAAGCGCCATCGTTGTGGTGGGCAGCAGGCCTAGCAAGTACGTGGCGGCCATCAAGGTGGCACAGCTGAGACTCAAGACCACCTGCATCGAGAAGAGGGGCACCCTCAGCGGGGCTTGCCTCAACATCGGATGCATCCCCTCCAAGGTGATGGCTGATGCCCTCCTGTTTCCGCTCCCATCATTGTCGTGCCCTCTCATTTCTTCTCAATGTTCCACTGTTATTATACAATTTATTTACATATATTGGTTATAAATGTTGCAATATTTTGATTTTATGTGTGCAACAATCAGTAACAACTAGTGTAACATCGAGATTTTTATCAAATATTTTTGTTGCATATGGTGATTAAAATTGTTGCACATATAGTTTAAGAATGTTGCATTAGACGTCTGATGGGAATACTCCCATCGGACATACGGGCGCTAGCAACGCCCGAAATGATAGTATGTGTACGTACGACGAGACTAAAAAAATCGGACACCTACTCCCACTATTGCATAATAATACCCATAAGACGATCTACTTCTACATCATCTGAATATGTTCAACAAGCAACGGTGAGTACGAAAATCATACTCTGTAATACTTTAAGCAAAGATATATAGTGTGAAGGCTGAGTCAAAGGTGGCTATCTAGTCTAATTTAATTTGTGAAATATGCTTTCAATTGAAATAACGAACAGTAGATTGCAAAGAGAAGTTGTAAGAACATTTAAATTTAATAAATAAATAATGGTAAAGCAATAATAGTATAATTTAGAACAAGAGGCTTGTTGCTTCAGAATTTCAAAACAGCGACATTAACCTTGTCGAACATGCCATGCATAGATTTCCCATCCATACCTTTTCAAAAACCATTGTATGAAACATAACACTACTAAGGTGGAGGATTCACCTAATCGTCCATGACCGTAGACACAGCTATTCGAATAGTTTTATACTCTACAGAGTTTGCACACTTTACCCACACGACATAAATATCTCACCGTGTTATACATGTCACGCGATACCATCAGTACCCGATATGAGAGTTCATGATGAATCTTTATATTACCGGTCCTAACAACCATCGCGCTATGATTACCTTCTTAGGACGGGGAGTGCACTCCAGCGTCCCAAGACTCATACGGTGTGTTGGTAAACCTTCCTTACTAGCAAGGTTCCTCTGAACATGGAAACTCTCCATGCCTGCACTAGCACAAAAATCACCTACAATCTACCACCTATGGTGAAGTTTATAGCACATGAGAACTCATTATGTTAAGACCTTCCCATAAATGCACATGTGGTTGTACATTATATCTTGGATCTAACTACACTATAGTCTCGGTTCTTAGTGACTCGGGCGAGACATACACAAACCAAAATCTCGTGCTCATCGCACCGGTATCCACAACCACTCGCCTAAATCTAAAAATATGTTTTCTATTTTATTTGCTAACTAAAACAATAGAGGTAACTTCCCTGGACCATTTCTTAAGTATCTCCTACTTTTGAACATTTTGACCCATTTTCAACCTAGCATATCTAGTACCATTATGAGTATGACTAAACAACAACTTATTAGTTTAATCTTTAAGTTCCATATTTTACCATCAGCGGATATTAATGCTAAGGTGACAATGGTAAGGGTGTTAATTTGTCAAGGCGGGTTCAATGCAAGTATGCAACAGTTGAGTATAATTATTGACCTTGCCAATATAGCGATTTGTACCGAAATTACGTACATACATAATAGTTTTGAACACAATATACATAACCATTGAAATATGAGATTGACATGATCAAAGGGGATGCTTGACTTACTTGTTGAACTCTTAGTCTAGCTCTGGCTTGTCAACAAAGTTTTTCGGAACGTCGGTCTCTAATCGGCAAATACCAAATATCTCAAATTAGAGCCACATAAATTCAAACAGAGAGAAATTCCAGATATTTTATAGGATATGAAAGAGCATGATTTTAGATATAAAAATCATCTAATTTGGAGTTCATATGCAAAAGTTACAGGCATTTGAATTTGGTTTGAGTTGGAAAATGTTGAAAAAGGAAAAAGAACATTGTGCTCAGATCTTCATTTTAATATTTGTTTTTCTTTCTAAAGGAAATTCTGGGTTTATTATGTCATTAGGCTGACAGGTGGGGCCTACTCATCAAGGTTTTATTAATTTCTAAAATGACTGCCAGGTGGGTTCCACATGTCAATGACTCATTCTTTAAAACCGGTTTAAGTTATAATTTTAATTTGATTAATCCATTCGGGCCCGCATGTCATAGACTCCTTAGGTTTAACTGAGATCAATTAGTGTTAATCTAATCTCCCGTGGGGTCCACTGGTCAGTGAAACAGCAGCAGGGGCACGACAGCGCTCTTCGCTGAGCTCATCGACGAGCTCAGTGGCGACGAAGGGAGGGCCAGAGAGGCCGTAGCAAGGTCGAGAATAGGTAGAGGGTTCACGAGAAGTTCATTGGAGGGACCAACTAGAAGGTGGTGAATAGTCGTTTCTAAAAATTTCTCTTTTAAAATCTATTTGAGCTATTTGGCTAAACACAAGTATGTAATGCGGAAAATAAAATCAAATTGGTTTAGCACAAATAAAGCCTACATCAATTAAGTTTGCATAAGTGCACCAACAATTCTAGGCTATGTCAAGATTTGCAATTCTAGGTTGACAAGCAATCAAATTAATTATATGAATATACATTGCTTGAATGTAAAATGAGCACAAGAAAAACAAACCACAATAGACACAATCTCTTTTTACCGTGGTGTTCGGAGACTTACCGGTCTTCCCTACTCCACATTGAGGTTAGCCCAAATGAATTGGACCGGCTCCACAAATTAAGCATCCCACCTCAAATCCACTAGTGGTAGCTCTTTTTCACTCCGGTAGGTGAGCTTCAACCTTAACAACTTTGCCGGGTCTTCTCACAACCTTCTTGAGATCACTACGCACAACGCCTCCAACGCCGTCTAGGAGTCGGCAAACTCTAAAAGTAACAAGTCAAGCCCATCGCTTGACTCTCACCACGTACAACGAATGCACAAGCTCAAATGGACACTAAGTCCACCTCTAGATGCAACACATGCAATTTAAATCCCATCTCCATGGACACTCTTGAGTGGAGAGCCTCACACTAGCTCAAGACAACTGAAATGAGTCAATCAACTTTTTCTCCAACCGGCCACGAGGGGGTATTTATACCCCACACAAGAAAACTAGTCGTTCGAGCCAAATCCCTGAAAAATCAGGGCGAGCAGAAGTACCGCAGGCCAATGGCTGGTACTTCCGCACCTGCTCTGACACAGCAGTAATGGTTATTTCAGAGCTTCTGAATTAGCCGTTGGAAGTTAGCACGGAACTACCGCCATTGAAAATCTGGTAGTTTTGATAACCGGAAGTTCCGCAAAATCGACGTGATACTTCCGTTTGATCCAAGATCGAGAGTTGGCGCTCACTGAAAAAACGGTTTCGCTCGACCTTTCGGAGCTTCCGAAGTTCGGTAGTACAGCACAACACATGCCGGTATTTCCGCCTTCCGGTAGTACCGCTCACAAAGAGCCGGTACTTCCAACGGCCGGACGAGCCGCTCAAACAACTCGCATCCGATATTACCGTGCAACACATGCCGGTACTTGCGATGTCTGGTAGTACCGCTCACATAGGGCTGGTACTTCTGACCTCAGGTAGTACCGCTACGCACACAGCGGTAGTTCCGATTTTCCTGACAAGTGCAGATATATCAACAGATTTTGCAAAACACATTTACAAACTATAGTATCATGCACACAAGGATCAAACATGATTTCCAACAAGTTATAAAACACATTTGCACACTTTCAAAATCATGACATAAAGAATTGGCACATGGACTTTTTCGTATTTGCAAAACACATTTGCAAACTTAAGTCACATGCTACAAGAATTATATATGAGTTTCAACCATTTGCAAAACATATTTGCACATATAAACCTCATATCACAAAGAATAGAAACATGGACTTCAAGCACTTGCAAAACACATTTGTAATGCATAGTCCCATGTTGCAAGGATTCAATACATGAGCTTCAACTATTTGCAAAACACATTCGCAAATACATGCCTTATGCCAAGATGGGCTAGAGCAAATGAGGCTGAACCATCAACACATAATGAGACTTAAACTACTAGACATGACTCCTCTTAATAGTACGGCAACTTATACTAGCAATCCGGTCTTCCAACCAAACACCAAGACCGGTAAAAGATTAGGAACACATCCTTAGCCCTAGCTAGTCATACATTTACCTTAGGTCATCGTCTTGATATGCATCAACTCATGATGCATTCTTTTCTTCAACTCCATCAACACATGATGGTCTTCACTTGACTTGATATGCATCAACCCATGATGCATCCTTCACTTGAAATCCATCAACACATGATGGGTCTTCTCTTAACTTGATGATCACCTCATGATCATCTACTCTTAGGAATCTTGATCAACTCATGACCATCTTTTCTTCTTGATGGCTTTCAACATATTAAGCCATCCTTCATCCCGTATCTTGACTTGACGATCTTCAACACATGAAATCATTCCAAGTCATCCTCATTTGTGGAATATAACATATTCATCCAATTTATGAAAAATGTTAGTCCACAAATCAATTATAATTAATTATTAAAACTTCACCACTAACTCATAATAGAGTGACTAGGTTCTATAATCTTTCATTTTTGATAATTCATGACAATATCAATAAATAATGAGATAAAAGATTGAGTTGCGAGTATACAATATGTGCATAACAATTGTATACTTTAGAATAAGCTTTCAAATCAATTAACTCATTTAAATGGAAGTGTTTTATCTTTGAGATTAATTGTTAGTAAAGCTTACACATCCGATTATCATTAATTATCCAACCATTAACATGTATGGAGGAACTAGACGACAACCCAATTATAATTGATTTAATTTAAATCAATCATGAGTATATATAAACTACACAAGCTATATATACTCAAGGGATATATTTCAAAATAAAGATCCTTAATATGTGAAAAAGAAACATGGATCAATACTTATGAAACCTCAAAACATAGAGTGAACTCCCCCTAAATATGTGCATACAAGAATGCATAATGGAAACATATACATATATTTAAGTTTGACTATTTATGGAGTTCAATCCATATTTCGTATCCGAGGAGTGCAATAAGTTATAAAAATATGATGTTGAATGCATACCTCTGTGATTTTCACATTTTCATCCAAATGAGACTTAAGAGATATTTATAATCAATAAACACATTAGTCTCAAGATATCATTTGTCATTAATCACATCCAAGTGAGACTAGACAATATCATAACTAATAAATATATGTTTCACAATTGCATTTGTTACTATCATTAAATCCAACTTAATGGAGCTTGAACTTACAACGTGTAGCTTGGGCAGGCGCGACAGAGGATACGGGGGCTGCAGAGATGCTACCGACGCAACGACGGGGATGATGACTTTAGCCGGAGCTTGTCGCGGCACAGTTGGCGCGGAGATACATGGGAGCACTGTGATGCAGCTGGAAGTGAATGACGACTCCTGTCATGTGGGTCCCAGGCACACAAGTTAGAGAGAGTGAGGGCGACAGTGAGAAAGAAGGCGGTTCGGCGGAAATGCGCTTTTGTGCAGAGAAAGCAGAAAAACAGAGGCGACTTGGCGCATGGAATGGAGGTGGGCTGGAATAGTGACAGGCCAGGCCGAGAGTAGAGTTTTGGCCCACGGGCAAAAATGAATTTAGATTTGATTTTCTAATTGATTTAATTGCAGAATTCAAGGTTGAATTTTTGAAATTAGCAAATCAACTCAAAAAATCATGAAAATTTTTGGAGAGAAACTTTAGAATTTGCAGAGATCAGATAATTTCTGTTCAGGCTTTAACAATTTTAGAAATTCCTTTTTGTCTGCCAAAAAATGCAAAATCATTTCTATAATGCATAAAAATTATAGGAAAATCCAAAAAAAATGCATAGATGATGATTTTAAAATAATTATATAGGATTTTAGGAAATTTGGGTTGTTAAAGGGGAGCCACGGAGGCTACCATGGCCAAGGGCGATGGTAGTGGCAACGTAGGAGCATGTGGATCCGGTGGAGACAAGTGTCAGTGGGCACCAGGAGCATGCAGTCAGTGGGGTTGAGCAGTGGCGGCCAGACGAGGTAGGCTTGGAGAGAGAGATCGTGAGAGATGGAGAGGAAGCTCAGACCGATTGAGCTCGGGGAGGTAGGAGGAAGTAAGAAAGGGGAGAAAACAGAAGAGGAAGAAGAACGTATGGCAAGTGGGGCCAAGCAAGGTTTTTAAATTTTTTTTCTAATTGAGCTTTGTTGACCCAGCAATAACTATCTACGTTGATGCTACATCAGTGAAACTTATACAAGTGGGCGTCATGTCATCCGAAACAAGGGTGATTTATGACGGGTGGATGATTTACTCCAATTTTGATAATTGAGGGGTGAGAAGCGAACTGTTTCGTAGTTGAAAATGTAATTTGGATTTAGGACATAAGTTCAAGAGGGTAAATGGAACTTCTTCCTAGAAAACATTAGACATCAATTCCTTTATAGTCCATACTCTACATTTGTTTTGGAACGCAGAAGGTTCATATAATTTTATAGAAATTTTATAAGAAACGGTTCAATTTCTCGTGTTTCAAACGGGAGTTCCTCGTTTTGCCACCCCTATTTCCGTATGTTTGGACGCAGTTTGCTGTCTTTTTTGAAGCACGACCACGCGTCCACGAGGCCCAGTGGCTTCGGAGTCGTTAGAAGCCTGCGCTGCCGCCTGTGGCACGGCAGCGTCGCGGCGCGGACTCCAGCCCGGCCCGATCAACTAACCCTCCGCGTCCCGTCGCCATCGCGTTTCCACCAATCCACCGCCCCCGCCTTGCGCTCCGACGACTCGCACGGATTCCCAGCTGCTCTGAGAACAACCTCGGCCGGCCGAAGCTTCGGCGTCGCGTCTCAAGGGCGGTTCCAGTTCGCGGGGGCGGTTTGGTCGACTGGTAGTGGGAGAGCCGTGCGCCCGCGCCGTGGAACCGTGGAGGCAGTGGTGTTGGTGAACTGGCTGGTAGATCTCTTGGGAGCCAGAAGTATGGCGCTCGGCGCTCGCCTCCTCCTTGGTCTCGCGCTGCTCACCGCGCTACTCGCCGTCCTCCTCCAGCTCTACCGCCTCAGGAAGCCGGTGTGTTCTCTATTTGTTTTCCCCCAAATCAGTTTTACACTGCCTTGAATTTGATACATCTTTAGCGTGTGAGCTAGAGCTCGCGTGTTGTCTAATTTACGGGAGTTGCGTTCACGCCTGCAATCAATTCAGATCCAAAATTTACAGTAACCTTCCTTATTGGTTAGACGTATCCATATGCTAAGACCTTGATCTAGAGCATATCTGTGTTATACTACAATTTGCAACTTAGATGAGCTTGTAGTGAAAACAAAGGGGTGCTAACTGTGTAATGGACTTTTAATCGCGGCTTCTCCGAGTTATAGCTTTATGATTTAAGAAACATTGCCATTTTTTAGCTCTGTAACTTCCTGAGGTTGTAACACCCTCACATCTGCTACAATGTGCAGAGGTTGTGGACAGTGGAGGAGTTGTCGATATACAACGGAACGGATGAGGGGTTGCCCATACTGCTCGGTATTTTGGGGTATTCACACTGCTCTCTCGTATATCTTTATTTCTCTTGCAGATTTTTACTATTGTAGAAGCTGGGAACTTTAGTGGCAAGCCGTGTTCAAAGTTTTTCCCCTGTTGTTCACAGGTTATGATACCTTAGTTTGTTGTTTCAATAGAAAAGAAGTTAAACCTGTTTGGTTGTGAATGCGAATTCAAGTATACCTACACATTGTATGAGTTTTATGCACGGTGGTTTTACTTAATTCCATTATCTTATCTTGGTCATTCAACTGCTTGGCCATTACCTTCCTTTTGTTTGGTAATGCAGCTCAGTGTTTGATGTCACAAAAGGAAGGTCAAATTATGGTCCTGGAGGAGGTTATCATCACTTTGCCGGCAGGTTACCATCTTATACTTGGAATTCTATCGTTGTAAGCTGTATGTATAAGATTGTAGCTGTTTGTGTTGCACTTCTACAGCACTAGTGTATTTTCGTGCTAAGTTCTTGTTCTTGAGTCTGGACGTAAATAATGTATGCATAATCTCTTGCTGGAAACTTGAGGAGATTATACTTCTGTGGCGTCAATAGATTCCAAAATGTCATAACAGGTCTGAAAGCACTATTTGAATTGTTTGTGTCATACGATTCATTTTCAGTAGTAGTATAAAATAAGCTATTCAACTTTTGGCCCACTCTAGGATAGTTCTTAAAATTTTGACGAACTTCAAAGAGCATATCTTATTTTCCTTGAATTTTTCACATGCTGATATTAAAACAGCATTTCCATTACAGGGATGCATCACGGGCATTTGTTTCTGGAAATTTTACAGGTAAGGTTGTACATATGATTGCTAGTTAGTTACATTTAGTAAATCAGTTAGGTAAACATGAATTGATGTTGGCTGTATTGAGCTAAATTTCAGGACCTCCTTGATCTACATCTAATTTACGATATAATCGTTTTGAACTGCAAACATCATAAAATATTCCTCTGTTTGATGTTTATTTAGTGGTAGCAAAACATCAACAGTTCATAAAACTACATAAGGGACAGGGGAAACAACAATAGAAAGCACATTTGTATATTGGCTATATTATAGAGGTACGGGTGATGATGAAGCAACTTTGTTATATCAGTGGAATTACTGGGTTAAATTGCATATTTAGTTCTGCTTTAGCCCCATTGTTGAATCAGTGATCTTACCCATAATTTGCCTCTTCAAGAACCAATGCTTGATTGAAATGTCTAACACACCGTCCTGTCAATTTCCTGGAAAACTGCTGAAGGGGGTTGCAGTTACTACTTTGTGCATTAGGTGTGGGGATAAAAAGAGATGAAAATAAGTAGTGTATTGGGTTAATGTATTTTATTTAGCATCTTTTAGATTTAACATGTGGATCCAAGCTGGAAAGAAAAAGGGCCTGGATCAGTAGTTAAATTAATTTTTTGTTCATAAAATTAGCAGGGAGGTTTGGTTAAGACATAAGAGTAGGTACACTGGATCAAGAATAAATAAAATGAGGTTCGTCAGACTCAGCCCCTATGTGATGAAGAGGGTGGTAAAATGATATTGTTATAGGTAACATAGAATCGTTTTTTCCTTGTTAAAGTTCTTGGCAACTAGGTAAATTTCAACTTCTCACAGTAATTGACAGAACAGGATATGCTTTCACATTGTTCCTTTTTAGTATGTTTAACTTTACTGGGGATAGTTGATATGTGAATTCTTCAAAATTAAAGCACAACCATCATGGTGACAGAAGATCGTATGGACTTACGAAACAATAATCTCTTTTGTGATTCAACAGGTGATGGCTTGACAGATTCTTTACAGGGCTTATCTAGCATGGAGGTACAAGAACACAGTACACATGGTTTATTTATATTCATAATTCTTGTACAACCTATCTAATTCTCCGAGGCTTAAGAGAATTTGTTAGAAAGGACTATAGTTAAGAAGTCTAGGGGTAAGATTAGGGGTAAGATTGTTAACTTCAATTATAATATGTTGTTTGGCCTCTTGCTCCAAGTCTTCTGCGAAGTCCTAGTTGACAGATTACTTGATCAGCATACCAATTACCCATCTTTTTCTTATGTGAAAGCTCATAGTAATTAAACCTTTCTTCTTATGTAGTTATGTGCTTCTAGCTTGCATGGACATAGGTGCAAACATGTGTAGAAAATAGTTGTGCTGACACAATAAATCACTAACACTGTCAAAGATATGAAAATGTCACCTCAATCTTTGTATTATGTATATTTTATGAAGCGTTGATGGAAACCAGCAACTTAATGTAAACATCCATATTTATTTTGGCGGTGTTTCTTACATATGCGTACTTTTGTAGCTTAATATCATGTACAAAGTTTTCATTTTTCTCTTTTCTGGTTGCTGAATTATTCAATATTTATATTTGTAACTTCCTTTCAGGTAAATAGCATTGTGGACTGGAGGAAATTTTACTTTGAGAGATACATGTGAGCTTCTTTCTTCATTGGTTGATCAAAGTTACTTTCATTTCATATGATTTCTTTCTGAATATGAGGAATTTATTTAAGAGGGCATCTTCATGCTCTTGATGTTATTTTTCCTTTCGCTCTGGTCAACCATAAAGCATGAGAGATTCATATGATCTCTCTATTCTGTTCAATGTTTGAATGTTTGTAATGTTTTCAAATCTGTTACTTATGCGGTATTGTTGATGTTATAACTTATATGCTTATTCCCTCCAAAAAAATGCATAATGTAGATGCATATGCCATGTGAAACATGTTAAAGTTATTGTGGAAGTAGTGGGTCATGTAATAAAATCTTTACTTGATTGATGCCATGAGGGTATACCTGTAGTGTAGTAATATTCCAACGTTTAATGCAGATTTGCTGGTAAAATTATTGGACGCTACTACGACTGTCAAGGCAATCCTACAAAATATCTGAAGGGTGTAGAGGTAAAGGCAAAAAGAGGTGCCCAGCTTCTTGAGAAGCAGAAGAGTGAGGAAGCGAAAATACCCAACTGCAATTCAAAATGGAGCCAGCAAGAGGGTGGAGAAGTAAGTACCCTATTCCTGCTGTTCACAGTTTATCTTGTTTTTCTTAAAATACCTCATGAATTTACTTGTTGTACTAAACTTCATCTTACCAAGCTTCGAATCCACACATGACACACCAAAAATATTCTGACCTGCACTTTACAAACAGAGTATATTACCCCTTGGTAGGGCAATAGGGTACTGTTTAGAATTTATCGGGCCTCTGGTGGGGCTATAACCTTCTCAGGCACTCATTTTGATTTTTCGGGTTGGTTGCTGATGATTCTTGGCAGTCACCAAGAATAAGCTGGTAACAAATTGTGTCATGGAGCGATATATTTCGGAAAAAAACACATAAAAAATAACCGGTATTAATGAGTCGTCGCATAAAAAAAACATTAATGAGAATCAGCAATAACTTTGTGTAACTTGTTGAGATTGCTCCCAAACCCAGTGCCTATGGGCTACTGTCTAGTGTGTACTGATCTTTTCCTTCACTTTTCTCGTCCTTGCTTAGACCTACTGTAGGAATCATATCTTTGATGGGTGCTTGTCAGTGGTATTCCAGCCACATGTGATGAATAGTAGTGCTGGTACTCCTGTCACCCTCTGAGGTAGCAATATGTACATATTCATACCTACGGGCTGTGGCTTTCCTGGGGGCGTGCTATGCCCCGCAAATTCGATATAAGAAGACTGAACAAGGCAGTTTAAACCACACATTTTGCTTAACATGACCATTTCTGAAAACATTCATAACATTGTGCTACTTGCGTTAGGTTTGGTGCGAAACAGGCTATCCAAGATTAGTCAGGAGGCCGGGTGACATAGCTCTGACCGGACAAGTTAGCCAACGGTGTGCCTGTTTCCAGCAAGAGGAGCTCGACAAGCCAGGGCTAGTGGTGTACGAAGGGTGTGATCATCTGTCTAATTCCTGCAAAGTGAAGTAGAGTGTACACCTGCCTTCCCTTGTTCATGCAATTGTCCCTGGCTACTCATTGCAAGACTACTAACAGCAATCAGACTCAAAAGCACCAGCCATACATCATGATCATCTGTTCTGCGAGTAGTGGATCGATCCGTTCTGAATATCTAATGGAATCGTCTTGCTTCTGAAGTGAAGATACGCAATTGATTGGTAGACTGCGTGCAGTGCGATCAAATCGTATGATGGAAATCCATTCATGTAGCGCAAGGAATGCAGAGGCTGTCCATGACGCTCCCGGCTGCCATGGGGCCTTGGCTATCGACTGATCGACGCTATCACGATTCAGGATACAGTTCAGTCCCCCGTCCTATTCTTCATGATCCATGCACCTCAACGAGACTGCTGAGTTTAGTTAGTCCGATATATGCCGTCAGAGATAATCTGTCACAGATTTGGCATGCTCGCTGTAGTCATTGACACGCACATTCCGTTCTCCCCACCCCACACACACACACACACCCCAAGCTGTCGTCACACCATTGGCTCTGGGCTCTGGTCCGCGGGCCCCACCAAGCATCCTGTCTCGTTATTGCAGGTGGTGGTCACTTTGCCCGCCGAATTATTCACCTGGGGTGTGCATCTGCATCACCGCGTTTCATTGCGCCGACTTTCTCCGAGCAAGGAGGCAGGGGCATGCGTGATGCGTCGCGTCGTGGGCAGAGCTTGCATTCCTCGTGGCATGATGGATACACGGCGTTCGCCAGTGCGGCTGCACTTGCACCCTGCGAGCGATCATTTCGGTCCCGCTATACACGGATATTGGGCAAACGAACTTCAGCTTCGGTCATTTTTTTTGCTTTTATCTTATTTAAATCAAAAATCATTTTAAACTTATTAGCTTCTAATTTTGGTTTACTTTAGCTTTTTTGGGTTTTTCGATTTTTTTTACTTTTTTATGTATTCCTTTGCATTGTCTACGGGGATATAACATTTTATTTTTTTTTCTTTAATTTTTTTCTTATTTTTTTTTAAAAAGTAATAACCGCTACAATACAATTTCAGTCGAAAGACATGAGCCGAAGTCCACAGTCTAAGTCTGAAGCCCATTGGAGCGTTGTCTCTTATTCTAGCTTATAGCTTGTGGTTTTTCGTTTTTTTCTGACTTTTTGGGATTTTTTTGCTTTTTCTTTTATTCCTTTGTTGTATTGTTCATGTTGATATAATCTTTTATATTTAATTATATAAAATAAATTAATAATAACTACAGTATAAAAATAATTTATAAACTCCGGTTTACAAGCCATCTCGCCCATCTGCCTTTCCTGCCCTCATCATACAGCACAGAGATTTGTTTTCGTGTGTGTGTTTGTCCGCCCAAGCTATGATGCATCCCGACGCTCCTCTCTGGGTACCGAGGTGTTGTCGGCTTGGCTGGGGAGAACAAAATGGCTCTGGTCTGACACCGGGCTGCCTGTGTTGTGTGTGCATGATTCTCCCGTGCAAGAAAACGCACGTATGTACGTGTATGGTTTTACCACGTATGTATGCAACCGCGTGCGCTATCCTGTTGAAATGTTTCCAGGTTCGTATAACCTTTTGGAGAGGAGATCAAGTACGTATATCTATATATACTGTGTATCGTATATATAGCATTAAAATCCTCCCGTTGCCCCTCTCTCCTCTATGATACGAATATTAGAAGGCATTCGTATTTACTTTTGCTTAATAGCTTTTAGCTAAAAATAAATAATAATAGTTGAAAGAAATGAATTTTAAAAAATAGAGGACGAGCAATGCAAAAAAGTGAGAAAAAAGATATGTGTGCAATGGGAGCAAAAGAAGTGAGAGAAGTGAAAATGCCGCTTAAAAAAAACCGAGCATTCGTATTCGTTCACACTGACACTGCTCCCTTTCCTCTGACTCAATAAGCATCAACTCCCTATTGGCTCTCATATGCATCGATGTCGCTCTTCTCTCGCTGGTCGAGCTCTCTCCTACTGTAAATAATTCCTAATGGATTTCGACAATTTACATGACATATTGATTTAAATGCTAATGTACCAATTCTAATGGTACGTGTGAATTTTCAATGTACAAACGATATTACATTCATTCATAATTAATCATAAATGTTACGTAACAATGTTTCACACAAAGCGAACTATTTACTTCGTACAAAAGTACTGACTAAATTTTGAACAACTATAATTTTCTACGGATACTTATTTTGTATATAATATTGACTAAATTTTCTACATAATATTGACTAAATTTAGAATTTTCTACTAATTCTAATTTGCTACGGATGCTAATTTTATACAACTATAGTTCTCTACATGTGCTAATTTTCTACAACTATATTCACTAAATTTTCTACAACTATAAGTTTCTACGATGCTAATTTTCTATAATTACATTGACTAAATTTTCTATGACTATTTACTTCATATGAAAGTTATACTATTCTTTTCTATAGCTATAATTTTTCACGGATCCTAATTACATAATAAACAAACTATTTACTTCATACAAAAAATATTGAGTACAACATACAAAAGATTTACCTCGCACAAATAGTGAAACATCTTCTTCTTTCTCTCCCTTTCCTCTCTTCTCCCTCTTTTTCTTCGATCTCATTTTCTCTTCTTTCTTTCCCTTCTCCTTTCTCTCTTCGCGGCGTGGCGTCGATGATGGAAATGGCCAGGGCTCGGCCGGAGGCCGATTTATATGTTTGTCCAGTCACCGAACGGTTGAGTAACAAGTCCTAGTCGCCTAACTATTGGACGATTGCAATTATGTCGCCCAACGGCCCACAGATAGCCTTCGTGTCACACGGCCGTTGGGCGAATCTATCGCTCAATGGTTCGGCGATTGGAGGTCATTCCTGTAAAAAAATTACGCGGGTATATTTTTGTAATTTTAATTAAAAATTAGATTATTTACAAAAAACAATTGGAGTGTAGTACGTGTGACCACATGTATATAAGTGATGTTGATTTTTTTCGATGCATATATACTCATGGTTGTTGCCAAACTTTCAATGCGGACTTCTCAAATTCAGGCAGCGCATGATGGGATTCGGATCCTCTCCGTGGAAGAAAAGCAAGGCGCCGTATTGCATTATTCGTCCTCTGTGACCCGTCTTGCGTTGAAAAATCAATGCTTGGGTCGGGAGTGGTTTGGAACAAAAGCTAAAGCCCTGCTTTCTTCTAAAAACTACAATAATTGAAATGTTTCATGTAATTCCTGTAAAAAATTTATGAAATTCCTGAGTTCGAAATGGGGGCCTAATTGTGTAAGATGTTTGCATATTGGAATTTTGCACACATATAGGACGTTGAAATGGAGCACCATGGTGTCTGGGCACCAAGCCTCCGTGTCTTTGGATTGCTTTTACATGCGTGCAAGTGTAATGATATATAATATATCAGCTAAACCCGTTAACATTCATTAATTCAAAAAGACATCAATTTAAAAAGAAAATTAATCATGGATGGAAAGTCTCAATTATGGAGCCTAGGCACCATGGTGCCTCTGTTATTTATATATATATATATACATATATATATATACATATATACACACATATATGTATACATACATATATACACATACATATATATACATACATATACATATATATATATACATATATATACACATATATATATATACATATATATACATATACATATACATATACATATACACACACACCGCCCCAAACTCTACATCAACTAAAGACTCAATGAGGTCGATGAACTCAGCGTTGTAAATATCACCGTATGTGGCTATAAACATGCTCCAACCAAAGAGTTGAATAAGGAATGCGACGAGATGCCTCCTGACGACCTCGATAGTGCATCCTGCGGGCACAAACTAAAATTGTTTAACCAAGTGCGGGGGACACCACATGCACTCTCCGAGATATGCCGGCCGAACCGGTCCGCCAACCTCTCCTTCCATTCGGCTGGTGCAAGGGCTGGAATAAGTGCATTACCCCCAACAGGGAGACCGGTCAAGAACGCGACATCCTGCCGAGTGACCGTCATCTCACCACACTGAAAGGCTGCCGTTGATGGTGAACTTGTGTCCGGTGGAGACTAGTCTCGCAAAGGGCAACAAACCCGTGGCCCGTAGGGTTAGGACGTAGCACTCGTCCAGCGCCCACGGATCCCTTCCCCTCGCAGCTTGAAGGGCGAAGGGCCAGCCGCGTCACCCGTTATCCATAAGTGGCAACGGTGTTTCTCATCGTACAATTGTTCGAGAAGCTCGGTAAAACCATACCTTCCAATACATAGGACAGACGGAATGTTAGAGCGAGGATTAATAATTACTTTATAATACAAACTACATTAATCATGACTAACTAAATAACGGTAATTATGACTACGACTATGGGAATAACGAAAGTATGTTATAAAAATTCGACTTTCGGGAGAAATAATCAGCATTGTCGCGTCCTCAATGACTTACGCACTGTCTTCTCCAAATAATTAGGTACACACTATTTAGTTTTGGGAGTACCTTGCAACAAATGGGACAGACGAAATATTAGTGCAAAGATTGATAATGATAGCAACATACTACAAGTCAGTTATTACATATGTGCATGTAACTAATACAAATACTTCATTACTTACCGATAATTTGATTATTCATCCAAAAAAATTGTGAGTCATTCATTACCACCGTCTTTAGCACTAACTCATTACTTACCCCGAAATGATAAATTATGGATACCATACGTACACAAAAATATTACAAACTATGTCTAAATTACTACAACATACTTACTTCATAATACAAACTACATTAATCACGACTAACTAAATAACACTAATTGACTACGATTATGGTAATAACGTTGAAAGCATACGATTAAAAATTACCTACCTTTCTAGAGAAGAAATCAGCACTGCCAATTTTAAGCTACGCACTGGCTTCTCGAACTAATGAGCTACGCACTCCTAATTTTTATCAATGATCGCGACAATGATATTTTGCGATGAGCGACTAGGATGAGTAACGACGAACTCCCAGAAATTCGTATTTATGCCTGAGCGAAAGGTGAACCTGGTGCACTCAACCTGTACATTGAGGGCCCATTATCACGAGCAGCACTTCGGGTGAGGGGGGACGACATCGTAACACTGACAAATATGCAAACGAGAGAGCGAGCGGGGGGGACGACATGGAAATAATGACATTAGCGCGAACGAGAGAGCGCACGAGGGGGGACATACATAGAGAGTGATAATGGTGTGAACCAGATAGCAGCAAATAATATGTACCACGATTGGCTGACACATGTCACTTTAAAAGATGTGTGACGATCGTTAAATTCATGTTTAAGTTAGCCCAAATAAACGTGATAAATTCGGACCTCATAAAATTCCCAAAAAATTACATAATAACTATGACTGTATCAGGAGGCTTTACATAAAATTTTGTAATTTTTGGAGCTTGTTTGCTATATGTAAAAACTCATAAAAATATCAAAATTTTATGAATTTTTGAGCAACATTCATAATGGATAAAATTATTCAAAAATTACACTGCGAGATACGTTATGTCGGAGACTCCATATAAATTTTCGTAATTTGTTGAGCTCATTTAATATATTTAAAAATTTAAATAAATACTAAATAAAAAAATTAGATCAGGTAATTAAGCCACATGCCTCTCACCGGCAAGCCTCTCACCACGTGACATCGCCTCGTCGTTTGGTGAGGGGGTGAGGTGCACTGCCGCGGCCACGTAGTGTGTCTTCTCATGGTGCGTCGTCCGTCCATCGAGGGCAAGCTTGCCACCCCTCTCCGGCGTGAATGCAGCTTTTCCGACACTCCACAGAGTGGGCCGCCCGTCTGTCGCGCCCAGCCACGCCAACCCTGCGCCCCCGGTGACATCCACCGCCTTGACACTCCCGATTGACCCCAATTGTGTCGTCGGCTACTTGGTGAGGGGCAAGCAAACCCTAGGCCCATTGCGGAATTGCAAAATCCCCAATCCGAGCCCTAGAGCAATGCGGCCACTAGTGTGTCTTCTCATCCAAAACGGCCGTGGCGCTGTCGTCCGTCCATCGAATGATTGCCCTAGAAAACTCGGCCGAAGGGAGGAGCTCGCCGGCGATATTTTATCAATACGTATATATACATCTATTTTTGTAAATACACGCCAAACAATATCAAATATCAAATGTGGCTCTAACTCTGACTTTTCATTACGCGTGTACTCTGTCTTCCTCTTATACTACTGTAATTCCTCCACCTCTGTATGCGTGCGAGTGGATGGAGAGTTAACCATACAATCAGGACCGCCATGAGTCGGAGGAGAGCTCATGGGGATCAAGGACCCTCTTGAGGCGAGACAGCGGAGTTAAGACGATCGAGTGCGTGAAGCGTAGCTGCTGCAGCTGCTGTCGATTGCGAGATATTTTTTGAAGCATCAAATTCGGTTATGGACTTCAAATAATTGCCTTTCATGGTAAATAAACTCACTATATCAAAGGAAACCCAAAAGGAGTTAGAAGGTACATAGAAAAGGAAGACAGTACATGTAATATCATCATCAAATGCACCTCGGAAACAAATAATCCTAGCATCCCAGATCAAACACTAGAAAGGCAAGAAAATACAAATACCACAAAGAGACAGTGAGAACCTCAAATCCGAAATACTTTAACTGTGATGGGGACCATTTTCAGAAGCAGTGTCCACAGTGGCACCCCGCTTGTTTCCTTTGTGGCCAAGCTGATCATTTAAAGAATCAGTGCCTAAGAGGAGGACTATCTTTTGAAGTGGCAAAGGCCCAAGTCAGGACGCAGATATCTTCGCCACGACAGTTTATCACTGCACCAAAACAGCAAGAAGAAAGCTAGAGTCGACAAATTACAGTCAAATCAGCAGGAATTCAGACGACAACTACAACACCAGCAATGGACAAGGGCAAAGGAATACTGAAACCAGTCCAAGGGAGAATAAATCTTTTGGCAAAAAAAAACGTCATCGTTGAAACATTGAGTCAGAAGAAGTATCCTGGCATAGCCTCTATTCTGGAGTGCCCCAGTCCATTGCAAGAAGAAATTCAAGGGTTGAACCTATGTGTCGTTGAACAAGATCAAATAGCAGCATTAGAAATACAGCAGACTTTAACGGATCAAATCAAATCAGCACAAGAAAAAGATGAAGGAATACAACAGCTCATGAAGAAAAGTCAAGAAGCAAATTCAACTGAATTTGTTAAAGATGATCAGGGAATTTTAAGGTTCAGAAATCGTTACTGTATACCTCATGATAAGGAGTTAAAAGATTTGATATTGCGAGAAGCTCATTCGTCTCAACTCTCTATTCATCCCGGAGGCACAAAGATGTACCAAGGCTTGAAAAAGAGATACTGGTGGAATAAAATGAAGAAAGAAATAGCAGAGTATATTGCACGCTGTGATACCTGTCAGAAAATAAAGATAGATCATCGGAAACTATCAGGATTGCTAAAATCATTGCCGTCCCGTAATGGAAATGGAATGACATTGGTATGGATTTTATTACTGGATTTCCGAAAAGACGAGATGGTTATGATGCTATATGGGTAATTGTAGATCGCCTAACCAAAGTGGCACATTTCATACCGATCAAGCAAACCTATGGCAAGAATAAACTGGCAGAGCTGTACTTAACAAAAATAGTGGTATTACATGGAATTCCAAAGAGAATAGTATCTGATAGAGGAGCACAGTTCACGTCTACATTTTGGGAAAAACTGCATGAAGCCATGGGAACAGACTTAGCCTTGAAGATAGCATACCACCCACGCATCAAGGACAAGCGAGCGAGTGAACCGATTTTAGAAGACATGCTTGGCATCCGCATTGGTCTATGGAGCAGCTTGGGATACGTGCTTACCTTTTGCAGAATTCTCTTATAATAATAGCTATCAGGCCAATATTAAGATGACACCGTTTGAAGCTTTATATGGAAGAGAATGCCGAACTCCGTTAAATTGGACTGAGACTGGAGAACGACAGTTCTTAGGACCACAAATTGTTCAAGATACAGAAGCCCACATCAGGATTGTCAGAGACAAGATGAGAATAGCTCAGAGTTGACAAAAGAGTTATACTAATAATTGTCGGAAAGATTTGAAATCAGAGATTTGGTATATCTCAAAGTTACACCCTTCAAGTTAGTAAAAAGATTTCAAGTTAAAGAGAAACTAGCCCCGAGGTTTATTGGCCATTTGAAATTCTTGAGAAAACAGGAGAAGTAGCCTACAAGTTACAATTAACACCAAACCTAGCCAGAGTACATAACATATTTCATGTATCTCAGCTATGAAAATGTCTCCATCATCCAACAGAATAGATACCAGTTGAGGATATAGATTTACAGGATGATTTGTCTTATGAAGAAGAACCGATTCAAATCTCGGAAACTACGGAGGGGGACGTTAAAGCAAGAATATCCGATTTCATAAAGTACAATGGCGAAATCGCATGCAGATGAGGCAACTGGGAAAAGAATCGATTTGCGTGAGAATTTCCCAACCTACTCCTTGGCCTGAGTTGATCTCGAGGTCGAGATCCTTTTTAAGGGGGGTAGGTTGAAACGAAAGTGAAATTTTGCCAAAATCAGAATTTGAAGAAAATTTTCGTTCTTGCTTTGACCTCTTGATTCTTTAGCCTATTCACCACCAATCTCAATGCAACACCGCTCCTGATCCTTGCCAAGACAAATTAATTGGGGAGGAGAAGCGCTGCTGGATGTCCGAAAATCAGCCCGCCACCCGTTTTGCCGCCACCCTCTCCAACAGTGAACCCCTCTCCCGCAACTTTTCCGACAGCACAGAGTGGACGGCCGTCCCTGCACGCCCAGAGCCACGCCAACCCTGCGCCAGCCTCCGTGGCCACCTTTATCCACCGCCGCCCAACCCGCCGCCACCTCTCGTCGAAGCTTCCCGAACTCTTCCGACTCGCCACCTCTCCCGAGCGGACAAGCCTTTTGCAGCCTTGCTCTCCACCGCCTTGACACTCCCGAATTGACCCCAAGCGTGGCGCATCACCGGCCAAGCATTGCCGCCGTCCCTATCCCATTTTTTTCGGCCGTCTCAAATCCAACCGCCTTACCTCGGCTACTTAAGCTTTTGAGTATCCCGTGGACGATCACCTCCACGAAGCCACCCGAGCACCCCAAGCAAACCCTAGCCGCCCATTGCGGTAATTGCAAAATCCCCAACCGAGCCCTAGAGCAATGTCCAATCTCCGGTCATCTATTCCCAATTCGTTTCTCCAATAGCATCCCTAGAACCCCAAAGCACTCCCCAACATTCGCCCTAGTCTTCCGAGCACCCTACTTCCCCGGCACCGTGAGCTCCTTTTTTTCCAAAAACGGCCGCCGTGGCTAGCCCTAACCGGATCTCCCCAACCCCAGCCAACTCCTTCCCAAGCCCTCTTGAACCCTAGAGATGCCCAAGAACCGGCCCAATTGCCTAAGAAGCCTCTTTTTCCTGCAATGTCAAATTCGGCAAAGGGAGTAGCTCACCGCCGATTGCCGCCTCCGTTGGGTCTCCAACCACTTGGAATGGAATCCCTTAGTGCCCGAACCTGTTCATATCTTGAGAAACCGCCGCAACCCACCGAACTCCTCGGCCGCCGCTTTTCCCTCTGTTGGCAGCCGACGCAGGTGGGAGGTGAGGGATGACCTGTTCACTCGGCTCGGTTGCACAGACCCGCCCGCCTGCCCGACCCGAGCCACCGCCCGCCGCCCGATGCACTGCTTGGCCTTGGCCCGGCATTGCACCACCACTCGGCCCGCCCGAGCGAGCCCACCCCGCCCAAGACGCCCGACCAAGCGGCCCGCGCCCGCCGCCCGCAGACCCCTTCACGCGTGTCGGCTTGCCGCCGCGCCCGCCCGTCTTGGTTCGACCGAGCCGCTTTGCCGCGCCGGTCAAGATCCGACTCGAGCCCGGTGAATAATGGCAAGCCCGATGAACGATAAATCGAGAAAATTCAGAAAAATCCAGAAAAATCCAAAAAAATATGTTTATACCCATTTTGACCGTTTTGAGCCCACCAACCCATTTTTCAAGCCCATTTCCCCATTTGAGCCTCCTAAAAGCCCAAAATCTCATTTATTTAATTTTTCTTCGATTTTCTTTCTTTATTTCATCTCTTTATTCCTAGCTCATTCTTTCGAGCATGGAATTTATTTATTTTATTTGCTTTTGTGTTAGCTTGGACGGAGGTTCTCAAGAGTTAGAAGAAGAAGATCAAGCTCAAGCCGAATTTTCAAGAGTACGAGTTAGTCGAAATCATAGAACCGCAAGGCAAGTTACGCATCCTTGATCATGTTGAACCCGTAATTGCCTTATTTATTTATTTAATTGTAATTTCATTATGTTATTTTGTTCAAGTCAATATTTTGGGGTAAAATTTATATTAGAATGACATGATATTAGTTATGCCCTACCACCGAAAAGCCCGATTAATTTGATGGACATATTTGCCTTGAAAGACATAGTAAAATAATTATAATAATTAAATAAACATGGTAGTTTAGGGACACACCAAAATATTTTCACCGTTAAGGATTTTATTATTTATTTAGAATTTTGAAAAGTTGGAACTAGGGTGAGCGAGGATCACAGAGGTGAGTCCAAGACCTTACCCTAGGGTGGAGGCTTGGTTGAGGAATGGTGGCGGTCGCTGTGAATCTGAATATGGGTTTGTGCATGTTTATGGCCTCAGTGAAAAATATAAGGACTAGACCCTTATGCTGAGTAAAAGAACATAGTACTCGCCCAACCACAAGTGTTGACTTGGTCAAACTGGTTTAGTAATCGCTCAAGTTCGATTGAACATCTCGCAATCGGTTGGGGAGTCGGAGGTGAGTCGTATGGGAGGTGGTTAACCATACAATGTGGGACCGCCATGAGTCTGAGGAGATCCGAGGGGTCATCCAGAGCTCATGGGGATCAAGGACCTCTTCAGGCGAGACTATATAAAGAATTGAGCGATGAACAACTTTGTTTTCTTAACTCTTTGGCCGGAGTTAAGAGAGTTCACCTACGTACGGTTAAGCTTCGTGACTCCGGTAGTTGTACCATACTGATGCCGGTTTGAGGAGCCATGTGAAGATGATGAGACAGCATTCTTTGAAGTGGAAGAAGCTTGGGGCACTCGAAAATTAGATGTGTGTGAGTGCGTGAAGCGTAGCTGCTGCAGCTGCTGTCGAGTTCACCTACGTACGGGAAAAGGGGGAAAATTAGATGTGTGTGTGAGAGAGAAAGAGATGCATGAGAGAGAGAGCGAGCAGCATGGAAGAGGGGGAGAGAGAGAGAAGCAGCTGTGCTTCGTGAAGCACAACATCATAATAGGTTGTCGCGGTCAGAGCATGCAACGCACGCCTCAAAAGAACCGCGCCTGAAACTATCATGAGCTTAGACCAGCAGAGCGCGCAGTAAAAAATCGGACTCGCATGCAGGTCCTCCTACGAGTTCCTCTTGACCTCACCTCAGTCTCTGTACATATGCATGCACCCATCCGCTTCGGATGCTACTGCTAATGGCTGATGACGCTACATAATCTACTCCATTTTTTTGTGTAGATTATAGGCCCAAGGAAAACCATGCGTGATCGGTTTAGGTACTTCTAATCTAGCTAGACGAGACGGGTGCGAGCGATCAGTGAGACATACAGCGACACAAGTTAGGCGCAAGGCTGCCATCTTTTGAAGGCGGCCGTTTAGTGACTAAGCTAGTGGGTGTGACCTGTCCTAACTCCTAACCAGGCCACGATTCCAGAGTGCGTGCTGCTAGTACGGTAGTAACAATACATCCATTGCTTAGGTGAGTACATACGAGCAGAAGCCTTTTACATATTTGGCCGATAACATACATCTCACCATGTTCGCGTAGCAACATTAGAAATCACGAGAAAATTAAAACACTTCACATTCTAATATAAGATACTACTATAAAATATCATCGTCAAAGTAAGCAATAAATAAAAGCAACATTAGAAATCACAAGGAAATTAAAACTTTTAAAAATACTTTAATAGAGAACCAATGGAAACTGAAACAGATGTTTGAAATATGGGATCGGTCCACTTCTAACCAAAAGAGGAATAAATAAAATAACCAATAGTGGCAAGCCACGGTGCTGAAAATTCATGTGTTCCCACCCATGCATGATGTTATCACTCCACTAAACTTTTACCTGAGAATGAAAAGAACAAGCATGAGATTTAAAAATCTCAGTAAATACCCAACAACGGTTGCAACACGATGATTAAACGACAAGTAATACAAGCAAATAATTGTCATATGTTAATTGCAATGAAACTAGCTTATCAGGGACACTGATAACAGAAAGGTGGAACCAAGGTAGTTGTTATTTAGCAAGTTATGGCAATAGCGCCAGCGATTACCTCCCACATACCCAGTTATACGAGAATAGTCAGGCACATTCTTGTCCTCAACTGTATAACCGTAGACGGAGTGTAATATCCTGAGTAACAAGAGTGTACGTCCCTCGATACGTTACTAGGTGGGTGAAAATCTCTCCTATATGTGGGTAACCCCGGACCAGGTAACTATTATTTTCTTTATTAGTGAGTTAACCAAAAACACTGATAACAGCTAGAGATAAAGGTAACAGAAACAATGCAATTAGGAATAAACGTTATTTAGCAAGTTATGGCAATGGCACTGGTGATTACTCCCACATACCCGATTATACGAGAATAGTCAGGCACAACGTTGTCATCGACTATATAACCGCAGACAAGGTATAATATCCTAATTAACGAGATTGTACGACCCCCCGTACGTTACCAGATAACTTTAATGATATGATAATTATACTCAATGACAACGTGACAAGTAATATGAAAATACGTGATATACGAAACGAAAAGGTCACGGCCGCGATGTACTTGCCTTGAGCACGTTCGACGAACACGCTGCACGAGGAATCCGAGGTGCACAACTGCCTGAACATTTTATCAAAGGCCACGTGCGAACCTGCGAGGAGAGGATGGATGCGAATGAGGTGAAGGCTAAGATAAAACTATAGAAGGACGGAAAGAGATCGCTTAGCTGGAAGGAAACGCGTTCGCTGGGATTCGCCGCGTGAATTGCCGTTCGGCCGAGCGAACGATGTTCGACCATGTGAATAGCGTCCCGCTGCACGAATCGACAAAACCCCGCGCGAATCCACGTTCGGCCATGCCCTGGCCAGCCCGGCTATGTGACCGCTGTGCCACGGCCGTACGACCGCCGACACCGCCGGCCGGCCATCATCGTCACCCCTTGCCGTTGTTGGCCACCGCCACCTGTGTGCCTACCGCTCTAAGCCGCCGTCGCCACGGCCGCCGCCCCGGCGATCTGCCGCTGCGACCAATGTGCCCGCCACCGCCGCGACGCGCTCATCACAGCCTCCGTCGTGTGTCGGCCTACGCCGCCTGCCGCCATTGCCACGCCTTGGCCGGCCGTGCCGCCTCCAGCCTATGCACTGATCGGCCGCGCCAGTTGGCTCGTCGTCGCCTCG
Organism: Bonia amplexicaulis; assembly: GCA_036346245.1. Lineage (NCBI taxonomy): Eukaryota > Viridiplantae > Streptophyta > Magnoliopsida > Poales > Poaceae > Bonia > Bonia amplexicaulis. The sequence continues at coordinate 16,468,775 of CM070752.1, read as the reverse complement.
GCTAGCCGCCGCCACTGCCTGACACGCCACTAGAGCACCGCAGCGCCGCGTCTCGACGTCGCCGACCGCCGTGGCTCACCCCGCCGCCCTTGGCTAGCCGCCCTGCCCGCGTGTTGCACACGCCGCTAGCCGCGCCATCGCCCATCGCCCCGACGGCTGCCTGGCCTAGGCCATCCTAGGGGAAGAGAGATGGGAGAGGAAGAGAGAAACATGGAAACAAAGAAGATGTGATGCTGCCGCACGGAAAAAGTTCCTCCTTTTATTGAGCCCTCAAACACATATTAGGGCATCAAGAGTGTATATATCGCAATGGGTGTTAAGGTGGGTCCTGCCGAATTATTAAGTCCACCGCTGTTATGTTTGAGGCCACCGTCTGTTGTAACAAGGGTCCCATTTGGCGATAAAAAATTGTATTTTAATGCTGCTGTTGAATGTGGTTGTTGATAGTTGGCTGGTGGGGGAGAGAGAACAACATGATTAAAGAAAATTGTATTTTAATACTTATGGTCAGGTTTTTAGTGTGATGACCGGTCTTAAGCTTTTTTTTTTTGTTTATGGTCTACTTAAGATCAACCAAGTAATATATAAGATCGATCTTAAGGTGACTTATGACCCCTTATTTTTATACACTCCAAATGCCCCTAAGAGCTAACTATGGTTTAATGTCCCCTTCTAGAAAATATCAGGGTCGCTACAGTACGTATATACGCACCATCTCCTAAAGAAACCCACGCGTATACGTGCAATAGACGTAGATGGAATGGACGGAACGCACCCCCGAAATCGCCCACTGAATCGCACCAAGCAAAAGCATACGCGCGCACCGAACGGCACGGCGCGTGCAAGCTTTGCGACGCGCCGGCCGGCCGCCGTCACACGACGCGCGCGCACGGTGCACGCCACGCGCCGCTCCAAAGCGGCCGTCCAAGCGGCGAAAGGCGAGGAGGAGGAGGAGAGAAGCCGCCGCTTTCGCCCCGCATGGGTCGCCGCGCCGCGAGCGAAAGGGCGAGCGTGCACGCGCAAAAGATCTCGGCCTAAACTAAGAGAGGCCGTGGCCCGGCCAGGCCAGGGGGATGATAAGCCGCATGGTTAACAGACTCGTAAAGGCGAGTTAGCTTTATCGATCGGAGGCGTAGCGCATTTCGATCGAAGGTTGATTATCCGTTCACGTCCCTGTGTTTTGTGTGATCTGGGACCAGCTTAATTATGTGTGGAAAGGGTTAGCTTTCAGGTTGTATTTTTAGTGACAGCTTCCTTTCCCCCCTTGTTTCGTGTCTGTACGAATCCTTGGCGGTAGGAGTACTAGTACAAGCAAATTCCCATAACGCAAATATTACTTACCAGTAACTAACGACTTTTGGCTGAAATGGCCGTTTTTATATGGGGTTAGCAAAAATAGTATTCTCAAAACGGTATTTACAAAAACAACATCTTTGTCGCACGGTGACCATGCGACACTCTGACTCGGGTCAACACGTGATGAATGCCATGTTGTCGGACCAACACGTGGCAGAGTACCGTACGATTATCGTGCGACATTAGCCGGGCCCGACATGTAGTAGGCTAATGCTGCACGACCACCGTGCGGCATGTGCCACGTGTCGACCCGAGATGGAGTGCACACGGTGATCGTGCGGCAGAGGAGCTATTTTTATAAATACCACTCCGAGAGTGTTATTTTTTTGCTAATCACATGTCAAATACGGTCATTTCGGCCAAAAACTCGTGACTAATTGTGTTGTTGTTGTTGGATGGCTAGGTGGCCTCTTCTTTTCAATTTTTAAAAGCTATTTTCGGTTTTTTACAGTAACTAGATTTCAGACGATGTCTTTTTAAGATAGTATCTACAATTTGATTTTAGTACATACTATAATAACTTTATTTATATTAGCAAAAATTGAATACAAGTTTCTATTATTCTGTACCATTTCTCATAAATAGTTCAAAAGTCATAAATCGAAACAAAAAAGAACAGACAAAAATGCTATTTTTGTAGCTCTCCTTTGATCCTAGGTTAATTCGCTCGTTCTCTTTGAATTTGCAAAAAACAAAAACTATGAGATCAGCAACGCATCCCCATTGTGTCTCTACATTTTTCAAAACGAGTTCAGTTCCTTTTTTTGCGAGGGGAGTTTAGTTCCTGCAGTATTTGGAACAGAATTTCTGTATTCCAATCTCAGTTACAAATTGAATTAGCATTGTGACACGCATCGGGCGAGCTAGTCGATTTGGACACGACAAATGTCCACCCTGACAGTCTTAGGGCCAGGGCCAGGTCTGCCTGGCTCGACCCGAAGCCAAGCCGTCTTTTCGTGGCCCAACCATGCTAAGGCATGTTCTTCTCCTCTAAAATTGACGACTTTTGATTTTTAATACATTATCTAACTTTTAAACGAAATATTTTCTCAAGGCGAGGTCTACAAGTTAAACGATGTACACGTTAAAAGTCCAACAACTGTACCATCCAAAATCACAAATAAGTATCTCTCTTCGTAATCTGTACCGTAAACAATCAAAATTCAAAAATTCAATCAAAAACCATAAACCGCAGCCGTTGCCAAACATGCCCTAAGGTGTAACGGCTCAGACAGGCGAAGACAACGAGCGCACGAGGCGCTGAAGGCCCTGTTCTTTTTCGACTTTTGTTTCTCCTTTTAATTTTTCTACAGTAACTAGTTTTTAAATAAAATATCTTTTTAAGATAGAGTCTACTAGTTAATTGTAGTACATACTATACCGACTTCATTTATATCGGTAAAACCACATGCAAGTTTCTATTACTCTATAATCTCTCACACAAACAACCTAAAAATCATAAGCCGCAGCAAAAAACCATAAACCTCAACAAAAAGAACAGGTCCGCATTATTTCATGGGCTACGGCTTCAGCCTCTGGATTAGAAACCACTTAAAACGTGCCAATTTTTTAATTTTAATTCTTTTAGATTTTATTTCTTTGTATTATTTTAAAGGATATAGTGATATTTTTTAATTTACAAAAAAAATAACGGCCAATTACAGGCAGAAACCATGACTTGTATGAGCACTACTAAAGACCCATACTGTACCATAAATGCATAGTATAGTATACTAAAAAAGCAGCGCAGAGAAAGGCATTGAGAGGCACGGCCGGCCAGCCAGACAACCTGCAGCACTGGAGCAGGACCGCGGGCGAGAGGAGAGCTTTCTATTCCCTCTTGAAAGCAGGGAGGCGCGCACACAATCACGCACAGTGGCGCAGTACACCGCCCATCGAACCGAAGAAAACCAAACCAAAAGCAACCAGCTCAAAGGCGAGGCGAGGAGGCAGGAAAGCCTTCCATCCAAGCATCACTGCTCCCTTGCCGATTCTTGGACTCTTGCGGTGAGCCTCTTCCTCTCTACTCCTCTGATCTCTCTCTCTCTCTCCTTTTGCTGTTATATCACTTCACCTTAGTGCATTGGTATGGTAGATAAGAGAGAGAGAGAGAGAGAGAGAGAGAGAGAGAGAGGTATAGGTGTGGGCACTTGAGGAGGCACGCTGGGCCGCCGCCTGAGTGCAGCCATTGGAGGGGGAGGAGGACACCTGCAAGGCCACTGAGGTTAATTGCCACACCGTCTTTCCCAGTCCCAACACACACATACAAACACACACTGACTGAGACACAGGCACATGTGCACACGATGCGTGCACACACTTGTGTGGCTGCATCTGGGATGCACTCTTCTTCCTGAGCAGTTCTTGGGGGGGAGGAGTGGGGTGGCTGTGGCTCCATTACTCGGGGGAGTCTTTTCTTGGGGTGGGTCACACTGTTCCTCTTTCTCGGGCCATGGCTGATGCTGCCTTCGCTTGGCCTTTGTTCTTGTGTGCTTTGTTGGGTAGCCTGCTTTGTTGCCTTCCCTGTGTTGCTATAAAATCTTGATGCCTCCCGCATGCTCCCTCATGGCTGTCACATTGTGGCTGCCACAGGCTGATGGTTTTTAACTAGGAATTTTCTCTCTTTTCCCCTCCTATATCTCTCTCTCGTCGTCTCAGCACAAAACTGTGAGATCTTGGCATATTGATAAGATTCCCACACAAGCACAGACCAGAGTGAGCAAGTGGTTCTTGGTCTCTCCATTGCCTCCCCATCTTGCATTAGAAAAAGATGCTCAATGTCTCCTGCTCCAAGGTGTTAAAAATACTAACTCTTGTTTTGGCCGTTGTTTTTGCAGAGATCACCTGTCCTACTGATTGGGGAAGGGTGTGGGGAGGAATGTGGACTAGTTGTTTATGATGGTGCATTGGACACAATATCCTGTGCGATTCTTGATTTGTTAAAACAAGTAGTGAGGAAAATAGGAGTGGGGTGGAAGGAATTATACAAATCTTTTCTCAGATCAAGAAGGACAAGCAATTAACAAACAGCAGGAGGAGGTGGGGTTGTGTCAGCTTTGTGCTTTGTGGGTGTCCCTCCTGGTTCCTTGCCCCCCCTCACCATATAGTTTACTTCTCCTGAGGCGCTTGTCCTCCTCCCCTTCTTGCATCACTGCCTACGATAGCAGCAACATTAACCGCATAAGTAGGCTGGGGTGCAGTGTGCTTGAAGCAGGAGTGTTGCTACTGCATCAGAATCGATCTTATTGTTTGTTTTCATTGTACGAACGATCTCCGGGCCGGGCCGGGCACGTTGCAATATTCTGTCTTCGGCGCAGACACCAGCCTAGTGTCAAGTTGGTTCTGTTCTTTGTACTTCTTTGCTCCGAGCCGTTGCTGTTCATGTTGTGGACAAATATGGGGTAGTAGTGCTGTATTGTGGTGTTCTTGTAGTGCTGGTGCTTGTGGTGGTCTGTGTGTGAGAGCATTGGACTGGGGGAGTGAGAAGTTGCAAGGTGTACATTTGTTCTTCCTTTCCTGTTTCAAGATGAAGTTCATGAAGCTTGGGTCGAATCCGGATACCTTTCAGGATGATGGCAATGAAGTCAGGTGGTTGATCGCTTCTCTTGCTTGTTCTTTTACCTTCTTGTTGTACATTGTTTCCATGCTGCTGCCTTTTGATCATCATACGACGATCTCACTGCTTATTAATTTTCACTTCTACATGATCTCAACTGTTACTGGGTTTGTGGCAGTTTTCTTCAGTTCTCCTTCCCTGAAAGTACTGTTGTTGAAAGTGTGAAATATGTAATTCATGTTTTAGGTTGTACATGATCTTCTAGAACCATGAAATGTTATATAGCAGATAAATCAGTTTGAGGAACTATAATCTATTGTTTGGTTTGGTAAATATTTCCCTGACTCGTATGGTCTTCGAGTGAAATCTCTTATGAGTATATGTTGTACCCTATGTTAGCCATGATTGTGCATAGTTTGTTTTGTGGGATTCAAACAGATACTCCAACATGAACTTAAATGTTCCATACTTTTGGATAAAACATAGTTCTTAACTACAGAAAGGAATAAAGGGGTAAGGGAGCTGAAAGCTAAAAACTGATTTTATAATGGTGCTTCATTTAGAGTTTCTGGTCAACTTTCTCGTTACATTTTAATTGCTAGCCATGGAATACATCCCTTTTTTAAAAATATTTGTATAGAAAAATAATTTTCATCCACTAATGTTCATAATTTACCTCTAAAATCTATATGTCGCCTGCTTTATCGTTTTGTGTATTCCCTGTCTCATTATAACCCACGTATAAGTGAATGCTAAATTTACAAGACTATTATCCATTTAGCCACAAATATGAATCAAAGCCTATCTTCTCCTTCCAAGATATCAAATGCTTTTGGTTGCTTGTTCTTTTTCATTTGGTTGCTTGTTCTTTTTCATTCTATTACTTATGAGAACTGTTTATCCTTGCAGTATTGTGGCTACTGAATTAGTGAGCGATGTCACAGTTCGTATAGGGACCACAAAGTTTTACCTTCACAAGGTAAACATGTCCTTCCTTTTTATTCATAGAACTTCTGTTGACTGCCTTCATAAGACTTGCTGCAGTAGAAATTACTTGTGCTTCAGACGATCATGGCCTCGTATGTGGTTTGACATTTGCTTACGAATATATTCTTCTGTCTCCATGATGAAAACCCTTGTCACAAGAGCAAGTGCTTAGGGTTTTTTTTTCTATCACATCATTTGTTCAGGTTTGTTTGCTCATGTTCTGACGTACTTGGTTCTCATTATGCATTGTTAAATTACTTGGCTGCTGTTTTATGCTGGTAGCATGAAACTCTTTAAGAAATATTTTAGTTTATGCTACTCGTTCTCTTTTTTGTTTCTTTATTAAATGTACTATGTTAATTTTCTTCCAAGAGAAAACACACACATCGCAAATAAACTGAGAGAACACAGAAAAATTTCTAAATTTCTCTATTCTCTTATTTGCTCTCTCTTTTCTTGCTTTTTTCTTTTTCTCGCAAAACTTGCTACATGCCTTCTCAATATATAGGCTAATACTCTCCTACTACCATACGTATTCGGACTTCAAGTTGGACACAAATTCAACTTGAGTTACACATGGAGACAGACTTTATTACGTCTTTGACTCTAATTCAAGATTATTTCTAGCAATCTCCCCATTAATCTTGACTTGACATACTCTAGTTTTAGTCTTAATGCATTATGAACTATCAGCCACACCTCCACATGAAGCGTTCTATATGCAAGCTACATGTAGGAACTCAACTCAACTGATATGAGTCTATCCAGATGCAAATATTCTAAAACATTGAGGTAGTCGGACTCAATTACGACTTACTAAACTCATACTTGACATAGAAAGGTGACACATCTCAACATTCCGATTTCTTTCCACCAACACATCTTCTCAACGTCCCTGACTTAACTCATCATCAGAGTACTGTTGATTCATCATCGATAAGCGTTTCAGCAAGAAACACTTCATTGCTGCAGAAGCGTGTTTTGTTGCTTGACCGACGGATGCGCCACACGAACGAGCTGCTGAAACGTGGTAACGCGCAGAGTGGATGCCTCGGGAGCGCTGCGCGAGACGAGCGCAAAACGGAATCGTCGAGACGATTTTTTCATCGACTCGATTCTCGCCTAGGCTCTGATACCACTTGTTAACTTTATTCCAGGAGAAAACATAGAAGAATTTATGAATTTCTGTATTCTCTTGCTCCCCCTTTTTCTTGCTTTTTCTCACAAAACTGGTTACAAGCCTTCTCAATATATAGGCTAATACTCTCCTACTAGCATACATATTTGGACTTCAAGTTGAACACAACTTCAACTTGAGTTACACACGGAGACGGACTCTACTACGTCTTGGACTCTAAGTCAAGATTATTTCTAACATATTGTTCTTCTTTCTTGTTGTTTAAGCTATACATTTCTGATTTACATTTTCCAACCATGCAGTTTCCACTTCTATCCAAGTGTGCTCGTTTTCAGAAGTTGATCCCAACTACTGGTGATGAAAATATTGACATCCACATCCATGATATTCCTGGTGGTGCAAAGGCTTTTGAGATCTGTGCCAAGTTTTGTTACGGCATGATTGCCACACTGAATGCCTACAATGTCATTGCTGCCCGCTGTGCTGCTGAGTATTTGGAGATGCATGAAAATGTCGACAAGGGCAATCTCATTTACAAGATTGACATCTTCCTCAGCTCAAGCATATTCAGGAGCTGGAAAGACTCTATTATTGTTCTTGGGACAACAAAGGCTCATTTACCTTGGTCAGAGGATCTTAAGCTGGTTAGCCACTGCATTGACTCCATTGCTTCGAAAGCCTCTACTGACACTTCCAAGGTTGAATGGTCATATACATACAACCGCAAGAAGCTCCCAACTGAGAATGGCCTTGATTTGCAATGGAATGGAGTCAAGCAGCAGCAGTTTGTGCCAAAGGATTGGTGGGTTGAGGATCTGACTGATCTCGACATTGATGCCTACAAGCAAATCATTACAGCAATCAAAGCCAAGGGTATGGTGCCCAAGGATGTGATTGGCGAGGCAATTAAGGCCTACACATACAAAAAGCTGCCATCGTTAAGTAAGGTTTCAATGATCCATGGTGATGCAAAAGTTCGGGCAATGCTAGTAACCATCACATGCCTGTTGCCATCAGAGAAAGGTTCAGTTTCATGCAGCTTCCTTTTAAAGCTTCTGAGGGCAACAAATTTTTTGAATTGCGGAGAAATGTGCAGGAAAGAGCTTATGAAGCGTACTGGACAACAATTGGATGAAGCATCTGTGTCTGATCTTCTGATTCCTACAGTGGACGGGGAGACCACTGCTTATGATATTGACATGATCATTAGTATAGTTGAAGAATTTGTCAGGCAAGATAGTAAGAATGCTCAGAAACATATTGGTGGTGAAGTGAACGGTCATGTCCAAGCACCTAGTGCATCAACAATTACAGTGGCAAAAGTTGTAGATGGGTATCTCGCTGAGGTTGCGAAGGACCCAAATACACCCATTTTGAAGTTCGTTAATCTAGCTGAGACAGTTTCAGGCAATTCAAGGCCAGTTCATGATGGGCTATATCACGCCATTGACATGTATCTGAAGGTGTACTCTTACAACTACCATCAAATTGGCACGAGTTATCAGACGAATGTTCATATGCATACTGAAACACTTATGCTTGCTTCAGCATATACTCCTAATGCATTTTCAATTTTCGGCAGTTTTGTTTTAGTTCATGAGTTTCTTTCACATAAATTGATACTATATGTTATGATGTTTAAAATACACATGCCACATATATTTCTCATGTCTCATGGTCCTATTATTTGTGCAGAATTAACATTTTTTTCCCAATTTTTTGAGCAGGAGCACCCAAGCTTGAGCAAGAATGACAAAAGGAAGCTTTGTAGCCTCATGGACTGCAAGAAGTTGTCACCTGATGCATGTGCTCATGCTGTGCAGAACGAGCGCCTACCTCTGAGGACTGTGGTACAGGTGCTATACCATGAGCAGACAAGGGCTTCTGCAGCTGCAACTATCCGAGCTGACAGCATCGGCATTGGCTCCTACGAAAGCTCAAGGTCAGGCGCCACAACAAACACTGAAGATGAGTGGGATGGAGTCATGGCGGTGGAAGACCTCAGCTTGTCAAAGACTACAAAGCTAGACAAATGTGACACCGCTGGTACTTATGCAGAAAAGAGCCATGGTAACAAGGGCACCGACGACAAAGTGAAAGGCGCTGCGACACCGAAGAAGGCTCTTGGGAAGATGAAGTCAAGCAAAGGGCAGGCTGGGGAGCGCAGCAGCTCGGATTCGTCTGACAGCGCCATCTTGCAGAACCAGGAGCATCCAAAGCGAACTCCCTCAAGAAGCACGAAGCCGGCTGCTGCCTAGTTCCTGCATTTCACTAAGGAGCGCTAGGTTTTAGCTGCTGTCCGCTCTTTCTTATGAATGCTGCATAGAAGCAAGAACTTATGCTTTACACGTCTGTAGGCTTGCCATGAACCCTGTGAAATTCTGGGTGCTACCGTGAGGTTTTTATGTCATATACTCTGAAGTAGTTATAAGACCAGGCTTACTCTGTTAGAACTTAGAAGCATAGCTCTTGTGCTGTGACCACATGATTTCGGATCGTTGGAACCCGTTGTCCAATTACAGTTGTAGCTGGACGTGGTATCCCGAGCTAAGAATATCAGAGGTGGTAAAAACAAAATAAAGGAACACTTGCTGAACAGTAACCTGCTGGCTACAGAAATCTTCACAAACTGACATCTGAACTTTGTCACGTGACACGAAATGATGTGCTGGTTAAGGGCTAAATCTTCTGTACATTTCACAAGGACAACCATAAATCTTCACTTGCGGCAGTAACGGCACCACATTTTAGGTGAGCTGATACTAGTACACCACTGAAACGACGAAGCAACAATAATAACGCCTACGGGCCTGTTTGGCAATGGTTGTGACTTATAGTTTTTAGTTGAAATTTTTGAATTTTAGTTGTTTACAGTACAGATTACGGAGAGATATTCACTTGCGATTCTGGATGGTACAGATGTTGGGCTTTTAACGTGTACATCGTTTAACTTGTAGACTCCGTTTTAAAAAAATATACTTCGTTTGAAAGTTAGATACTATAATAAAAATAAAAAATCGCTAGCTTCGAAAAAAAAGAACAGGGCCTACATCAGGTATGTGCTTTGATTTGGCGTATAACTGGTCGTGTTAACTTCGGAAGGTTAAAAATTGCGTCAGAAGCTTCTAGCCAGGAATGGCACTTGGGCATCTGGGAAATGAACGGTTCTAATCAGCCCGACCCACTCAGGTAGTTGATTCGAGCCACCCATTCCAAGATCAGAATGTTCCAGGCAACCTTTCGTACGTCTCTGACGTGTCGTGATAGTTGAGGCAAAACTTCACACAACCTTAGCCCCAAAGAAACGGGCTATAACCATTTCTCAGTAGAAAGACTGGAAGAAACTTGACCGGCCGGCTCGGACATGCGCGAAATATCAAACGAATCAAGCTTGAAGTAGCGTCAAGAAGCTGAAACAGAGAGGTGCAGCTCAGAGACCAGAAGATCCAAATTCTTGGACAACACAGTGGCGTTGTATTTCCTGATGCTTATCCTCTAAGGTAGCGTTTGGTTAGGTAGATAAGGGTAGATGGGATAGGATAATTCAGGATTTGATGGCATGAGATAGGATGGAATGATCTAAGACCCTGTTTGGTTAGGTAGATAGGATGATATAGATTTTTGTTTGGTTAGTAGGATAAGAGTAATTAGATGAAAAGGGTTGGGATACCCTTGGTAAGCTTACCATCTTCTCGATAATGGCTACAGGTTGTATGAAGTTTGAAGTATGAGTGTTAATGTTGAATTAAGGAAATAAATGCTGAATTGAGGAATTAAAATCTTGTAGATGGAGCTAGCAATACTCTTGAATAAATCGTTGAGTTGTTATTCCTACAATAACATTGATTATTTCACAGCTAGCACCAGATACAATAACATTGATTATTTCACAGCTAGCACCAGATAAAACTCTTCTCAGAACTATCTTCCCTTGCATATTGATGGATAAAACTTGTAGTGCCGTTTGGCCAGTAGAACCACACATGTGAGCAAGAAAAGAGAAAAATACTTCATAAATCGTTGAGTAGTACCATACAGTATCATGAGTGTTTTTAGCTCAGCTCTATGGAAAAGAGTTGTATGACCATGACCAAGCACATAGTCTAATAGCTGAAACAGAAGGGTGACAATTTACATTTTCTGTACAGAAGTCATCCACACGCACTACCATGACATGTTACAATTTCAGAAGATGAACTCATAAGACGCTAGTACTGACTTGGCAATCTCAGAAAGATCATTCACATTCACACAGGAACAGATCAATCTGACACATATGCTAACACAACATGCACTATTGCTAAATAATATTACCACATGAAGTGGGCAGGAAGAACCGATACTGGAAGTTATAGCGAACAGAAGTAGCCCAACCTTCTTGGACTGGGTAGTTACACGCAAAAGACTGAAAAGTTTGTGTGGATAAGACCTCTATTACGTTCCGGGGGATTGCCGCGCGGGCGAGAGGCCACGTCGACCCGGGCAGCGCTCCGCGCCAACGTGTGGCGGAAGAATCTTCGTACGGTCTGGGAAGCCATTTTGCAAAAAAGTCCCTGCGTTTTTCGAATTACGTACAGGTCCTTTGTTCTCGCGAAAAGGTCCCTGGAAATTTTTTTAGCCCCTCCGTTTTGCAGGATGGCCCCCCGCGTTTCCAGAAATTGCGCACGGGTCCCCGTTTTTTTACGTACAGATCCTCGGTCTTTTCGAAAAAGCCCTCCGCCTTTTTAGAAAATACGTTTTCGCCCCCGGTTTTTTCCGAAAAACTCCTCACGAATTATCGCCTCTTTTATTTTAGTACGTACGGTGACTGGCGCGAGCGTGTCGCCGCGCCTATGGATCTAGTTCAATCCAACCAAAGAGCATATGGAATATCAAATGCATAGCATAGCATTCCACATCTGCATTCTCAAATAATGACTGGTTCACAAGCTATTCTCCCATAATGACTGAGGCAACGACAAGATTAATTATGCACAAATGAGTGTAGATTGTTAAATTAAAGGTCTTGAAAATAGACTGCTTAGCAAGGAATTATGCAAATGCAGATGTGTTGCCCATGAAGAATTTGTGTAGACTTGCCTTCATAAGCCAAAATATATTAGCAAGGTACAAGGAAAGTGGGTGCAAACGTACCTAGTAATGTGACGATGGCCCGATCTTCCGAAAGGTACTGATAAATCGATTGTGGAGATCTCGACGTTGATGATCCAAAGGCTCTGACCAAAACAGATCGAACCCCTCGCAATCACTACACCACTGCTCCGTTGGTTATCAACCGTGCCGAACACGGTTGACCTCGCCAAGAAGGCTATCTCCTGCAAGCGAATCGAGAACACAAACAAGAGAGTTTAAGATGCAATATGAAATTGTATTGCAAATAAAATTTGAGTTCACAAGTTGGGGTTTCTCAACCGAACATGCGGTAAAACTGCTAAGCAGAATAATTTCTTAAGAAAAACCCGAGGAAAACTAGAGGGATGTGACCTCCTTAAATAGGGAAGGGGGAAGCCACACTTATCTAATGAAAAGAGAGGTGGTACTATTCGAAATTACTGTTCATGTGGCCGTACTACTGTTCACATGAACAGTACCAGCCCAAATAATCTAAGTTACAAAGCCCTCGGCCCACTTTGACTCGGACTGAAAAAGTGACGTGACTTGTTTTGCAGTTTCTGATCTGCTCGGATGGAGTTTGGAGGTGAGACCAGATCAATCTGAAAGTAGACTTCAAGAGCTTTCCAACGAGTACTCACGGGCCCCAAGAAGCCTTCTGGATTAAAAGTTATGGCCGTTTGAAGTAGATGCTATTACGAAGGCCGAATCTGAATCGAACTCGCGAATAGGACTTGGATTGCGCTTGACGGTTCCACTTCTACACTTGAGCTCGTGTGGTTCTTCCCCATGGTTCCTAAGGACAATTAAATCATCACAAATATTAAGTAGTATGCCATTCTTTGAAATATTTGTATGCAAACTTAGGAACGCATTCACCTGATGGTTAAGTTGACGTGCTCCCGCTCGAGTCATTGGTCCTTGTATCATAGTTTCAGTTTGTTGAGTTTGCTGTGGAGTTGGCATAGTTGTATCTATTGAAAGTATGTCCTCATCACCTAGTACCACGTAGCTCTAGAGATTGTGATTGGCGATGTACCTAGTAACCCAAACAATCTTATTTGAGACACTTAGCTTGTTGAACACTGTAGGATCGTATGGCACAATCAGAGGGGGGTGAATGATTGTCCCCGCTTTTTATCACCTGAAACCAAAGTACAACGTAGAGAAAAAATAGAAACAATATGAATTACCGGACGACAATTACGACTGCAGATTGCGTGCCAGTACGTGGTCATAAGCCTCTGTCGCTCTGTCTTCTCGATACGACCACTTGATCGCCTCTGTCGCTTAACTGCTCAGTACGACTACACGATACGACCGCTTGAACCAAACGCTTTCTCCGACCGCTCGCTTACGATCGTTCGCTTACGATCACTTGTTTATGAGTACTCGATCACTTGGCCAGATCTCAGAACGACCACCTGATCATTCAGATCGATCGCTGATCTTTCTAATCTCTCTGCAAGACAATGGCGCACAGAGTCGTAACCTCCTTCCTCCTGACGTCCCCAATTGTTCAACCACGCCCGAACGAGTACACGTCAAAGGGAACACAGAGTGCGGCAAATAGGAGAAAAGCGGCGATGCTTTGGAAGTCACCGGAGATGTAAGAATCTAATCTATTATTTCATCAGCAAGTTCTTGGCTACAAAGCGCCCCATGGCACCCCTAAAGACCTTCTCCACGAAAGCCCTAAAACCCTTGTCACGCTAGCCTACAGCCTCCCCTGTTTTTATAGCCAGCGCACAAGACGTGTCCAACACAAACACCTCAAAACCGTGTCCCTATCCACCTGGATACATTCTCCATCTCTTCCTCAAATCAAGAGATCCATGGTCGGTGACGAGGAGGATTGGGACTAGGAGGGGATAATCTGAGGTCCAGGCGGTCGGGATATCACGTGAGGTGGTCGAGCTCTTGCTAGAGTACATGGAGGTCAAAGGTGGATGATGCGTGGATGCGTGGAGATAATTACGGTCGGTGACAAGGAAGACCGGGACTAGGAGGGGATAATATGAGGTCCATGTGGTCACGTGAGGTGATCGGGCTCACGCAAGAGCACGCGGTGATGGTGCACGATGAAGATACATGTGGGGATATCTTGGAGGCTTCGCGCGTGTGAAGTATGGAGTCGTGGATGGAGTCCATGATCTATACGAGGAGGTTAAAATCTGTGTTAGGAAGGGTTTCGGGTCCCTTGATTTGAGAAAGAGATAGAGCACGTGTCCAGGTGGATAGGGACACGGTTTTGAGGTGTTTGTGTTGGACATGTCTTGTGCGCTGGCTATAAAAATAGGGGAGTCTGTAGGCTAGTGTGAAAAAGGTTTTAGGGCTTTCGTGGAGAAGGTTTTTAGGGGTGCCGTGATGCGCTTTGTAGCCAAGATCTCGATGATGAAATAATAGATCAGTTTTCTTCATCTTCGACCACTTCCAGAGCATCGCTCTTTCCTCTTTGTTTCTGCGCTTTGTTTTTGTCTTCAACGCATCTCATCCAAGCGGTGGTCGAACGACTGAAGTGGTCAGGCGGAAGGAAGTCGCGATCACAAGCGGCGTTGTCGTGGTGAGTGATAGGAACGAACAGGCGAGCGATCAGTTGTCGCGCCAAGTGATCGGAACGAGTGGTCGTAACCGAGTGGTCGGAGCGAGTGCTCATTACGGGTGGTCGTAAAGTGTAGTCGGGCGACAGAGCTTTTCCGAGCATGTACGACCATGCAGTCTGCAGTCGTAATTGTCATCATGTAATTCCGATTGTTTCTATTTTGTTTCTCTGTGTTGTACTTTGGTTTCAAGTGATAAAAAGCGGAGACAATATGTGACACCCCGGCCCATGTTGGCCCATGTGTGTGCACATGAATTTCTGGGTTAGTCCCACCTTGTTAGTTTATCTTGAGAAGCCCTTACATATAAGCCTAGGAGTTTCATGGTAGCACTCCCGGTTAACTGTTTTACGTGAAGCGAGGACGAAAGTGCAAGCGGGTTGCTACGTGTGCGTGGACTATCCAGAATGGGGTTAAGCCTAAGCCGGTTTGGACCCTAGGGCATTACACAATCATTCACCCCCCCTCTGATCGTGTCATACGATCCTACAAGTGGTATCAAAGTCTGGTTCTAACATCTCTGGCCCAATGGACACTAGTGTATGAACGTCTGATGGACTGTGACCCTAAGGGACCGTCGGTGTACGGTGAAGAGACCCTTAGGGACTGTCGGTGTACGGTGAAGGGACGGTGAAGGGCTGGGGGACACCAATGTGTGAAGGGAGAGATTGTTGGAATAGTCCCATATTGGTTGTGGAAAGGCAAGGGATCTAACTTAAAAGTGGAGGAGTCCCTCGCCTCATAGGCTAGCTGTTGGGGTAAGAAGTCCCTTACGATCCAACACGACCGCTCGAATAAACACTCATTGCATAGCTTCACTCGCAATCGTATGCTTCACCCAAACAGCAATCACCAGAACTCAAGAACCAGATTGATTCAAGATCTTCTTTATTGCTGAGTTTACGTGGAGTTACAAAGTGCCCTCACAAGCACCCCTAAAAACCCTAGCACACATACGCCTTGCAAAAGCCACGCTAAAATACATTGGCTATCTGTGCTTTTATATGCTAGTGCCCTACACCGTGTTTGACTCAAACACAAAAACATAATCTTATCTCTTCCTCAAATCAAGGGACCAAAAACCCTTCCTAACACAGGTTTTAATCAAACTCTATCTCTTCCTAGTTATGTACTCCATCCATAACTCCTAATTCAACACATGACGAAGCCTCCAGGAACGTATCTCCCATAGCTCTATCTCGTATCATCAACTTCCATGCTGAAGCCTCCAGGTCCTCACCCCCCATAGCTTCTACATGTAATACCACCTTTGATCTCCATGTACTCCAGTGTTAGCCCAACCACTTCGCGTGACATCCTCAATCGTCTGGACCTCAGATCTCCCTATCCTAGTCTCGGTCCTCCTCATCACCGATCATGATCGCCTCCACGCTCACCTGCTCATGCAAAGACCAAAGAAACATTTTTTCAGCACAAGTTCTTCACAACTTGATCGTCATCAGCACACACACACTCAAAACACACCTTTAACCATCCACCATCATCAACTAGGCCAACCACGACTGCTCACATCATTGCTCTCCAGAAATCAGTCTAAAATCACTCAATACGACCACTAAAACCAGCACTTTCTAAAACTCAGCCTCAGACAACACATTACGACCATTAACTCAATGAGTACTCGAAAACCACAAGTACTCGGAAAATATCATTGTTCAGCTCAAAATACTCAAGAATAACATCATTACTACCGACCAGAGAACCAACGAGTACCGACAACCGAGTACCGATCTCATACCGCAAGTCTCAGAGAACCAATCGCAACACCCATGACTACCGATCTCCGACCATCGAGTACTGAGCCCTTCCGACTACCGAGTACCATGACCACCTGACTGCCATACACTAGCCGGTAATCCCACTGGCCTTACATGAGTACTTAAAGTACTCGAAGACCACAAGAAGTAAAGCACTCGCACCGACAACGAAGTCTACGAGTTCCGTTCCCAAAGTCTAAGACCACCGATCAGAAAGATCTACGACTACCGACCAGTGAAATCTATGACTACCGATCAGTAAAGTCTATGACCATCGATCATAAAATCTATGACTATCGAGTACCGACCATGAAAAAGTACTGTAGCTAAGACCACGAACAAAGACATGAGCAGATGATCTTATGACCACCGACCAGTTCCTTGCATCTTACAACCAATTTCCTATAGTTTACGACTAGTTTCCTATATCAGACCATCATCAACCAAGTAAGGTCATTATGTTGTGGTCTACTTATCGTGGTTGAAATTCGTGGTCAAAGCAGGATGTGGTCGAAGTTCATCGTGGTCGGAATGCCATAGTCGAGTTGCCGTGGTCGAAGCCAGACGTAGTTGAAGTCGGTCGTGGTCGAAGCCTGTCATAGTCAAAATGCCGTGGTCGAACTGACGTGGTCGTTATCGATCGTGGTCAAAGCCGGACGTGATCGAAGTTGAACATGGTCCAGGCCGAACGTGGTCAAAGATATGCCGTGGTCGAAGTCCAATGATCATTCAGCCGTGTGATCTTCTAAAGCCAGTCGAACGCCGTTCGTTGCACCAAAGCTACTCGGACACCGTCCGATACACCAAAGCTACTAGGAAACCATTCGATACTCCGCCGTTACTCGATCTGATGCCACTTGAAACCGATTAGACTGGCTGATCGAGCCACTGAGAACCTCCAAACTAAGCGAAGACGTTCAGACTAGTCCGAAAGTACTCGAAGCTGATCAAAACCACTCGGAGTCGACCGAAAACACACATACGTGACCAAAACCACTTGGACCTACAACCTTCGAGTGTAATCGACCAAAACTTTAACAAACGCAATTTCTAAAGTAATCCAAATGTCAATTATTCATCATCACTTTTAATCACGACCATCCATATGGTCTAACAGTCTTGGGTACCCCAGACATGTCTAGTCTCTCCAGAACCTTTCTAGACACCGCAGATATGTCTAGGGTACCCTCAGACATGTCTACCCTTGAGACACCGATTTGACCACTCTCCCCTGGCAGTTGGACTGCCCCGGTCAGACTGCCACCGTAGTTCAGTCACACTGCATCGGCAATCAAATCGCCAGCCATTGGACAGTCGGACCACCCGAGGCACACCGGTTTGATCATAATGGCATGTCGATCAGACCGCCTTTGACATACAGCAAAGGTGAATTTAGACAACTTTTGCAATATTAAAATCTAAGTCCCCAAATATGCCAATTGTTCATCACCAGTTGACTATGGAACTTCTCACATGGAACTTTGCAAACATTTGTGCATCACATGAGTGATATCTGTGATGAATATGATTCATAGCTTCTTGAAGAGGTAGGATGCTTTGTCCAAGCTACTATTATATGTGTGTTCCTATGAATTAGAGGTGGGAAACGATAACAGATAATTCGTTTTATCTGATATTCGTATCGAGAAAACATGAATGTGGTAAGTAAAATCTGTATTAAAAATATATTTATATTCGTATTCAAAAATATTTATATCTGTATTTAATAATATTTGTATTCGAAAATATTCATATTCGAGACTATTCGATTCGTATTCGATCCGTGAAAGTGAGACACGAAATTACGAAGAAACGGCTCGGTAGAATTGACCGTGCACCGGCCCCGCGATGACCCTAGCTTTTGCGTTATCGCATCTTGGATATCATTCGCCGTTGGAGATCGAACATCTTTGCGTGGTGACTGATCGTTTACTTATGTGCTAAATGGCGTACGTGCAACTTACGGCATTAACTCTAATAGAAATCGAGACTGACGCCGCGTTTTTATTGGGGTAAACATTTTCTTCTGCGAACCATCACTGTCGCACGTTCATGTAGATGCCCGATGCATGCAATAGACAAATGGGATTATTACACCGCGACATATCCAATCATTGCTGTGCTGCATTGCACTACGAAGCAATCAAGCAACGGAACTAGCGTACCAGTACCGTCAGCGATTGGCATTTCCCTCCCGTTACACGACACCACAACACCGCGAGACTCGCTCCTCCTTTTGGACAGCGTTCGCATCTAACGTTTAGCGGCACACGCGTGATGTGGAACGCATGACATGCATGTACGCCATGCAAGCACAGTGGCGGCGCTAGCTCGATCGGTGCACAATATTCCGAGCAAACAACTCGGTCGGCCTGGTCAAAAGAACAATATAATACACAATTGAAATGTCCATTAAAAATGGAACGGCCAGCGACAGAGACATGAGCCGCATATAATATACTCCACAGTGGCTGGCTAGGCGCGACACAGCTCGAGTAATTGTAGCATATGTCATTGATCACTCGCAATAATGTTCCTGGTTGGAGCCCGGCGAGACCACACACTTGTCACGGTGCAAATTACAGAGACGTAAAACACCGCAAAATAGGAGGAAAGACGTAGTATCTACATGGCAATTTCTGATCTTGCCATATCCCCATCTGTCGCCGTCAATTCGATCGATCGATTCCCATCCTTCCCGATTTCCACAGAAAAAGGAAAAATCGCTCCCCTCCCAAAACTAACCATACAAAAAAGTTTCAAAATTCAAAGGGTGAAAATACCAAAAACGCCCAAAAAACCCTAAGCTACCTGTGGCTTGTGGCTTCTTGTAAGTTAAAACAAATGAAAAAGTTTTTTTTTGAAAAAAATTCAACTTTTCAATTCTAAAACTGTCAACCTCTTTGTTATCCACTGCCATATCAAAAAGCACAAAAACCATCGGCCATAATCAAAAACTATTAGCTACAACCCTAAGCAACATGATATACGTCGCTATTGAGTCACTCGCATCACACCTCTCTGGGGTCCACGAAGATGGAGTGGCCAGGTGCCGATCTAGCCCAATCCCAGCCGTCCACATCGCCGCCGCGCAGCCGCTTCATGCACCACAGGTCCTCGGTGCACGAGAGGCGGCGCCAGTGCGGGAGGCGGCGCCGGAGGGGGTCGCAGGCCGCCACCTCCACGGCCACAGCGGCAGCCCTGCCGCGGGCCATGTTGACGAAGGACGCGAAGAGCGCCTCCGCGGCCACCGCGGCGTTGTCGCCGTGGCCGCCGAGGCCGTACGCGAACCACCCAGCGAACGGGCGGAAAAAGTCCGGGACGGACGGGACGCGCATCCACTTGGCCGCGCGGTCAAGCGCGCGGCTCGCGGCCGCGGCGGCTCGACGCAGAAGTGACGCGCCACGCACCTCCAGGCGGAACACGCCGCCGCAGTCCCACAGGCTCGCCACCGCCCACGACGCGGGCGGCGACGCCAGGAAGTGCTCGGCCCCGCGCCACTCGTACCCCTCGTCAGCTACGGCGAGGAACGTGCCGAGGGAGAGCGGGTTGTCAAGGACGGCGCCGATGTCGGCGGGGAAG
Organism: Bonia amplexicaulis; assembly: GCA_036346245.1. NCBI lineage: Eukaryota > Viridiplantae > Streptophyta > Magnoliopsida > Poales > Poaceae > Bonia > Bonia amplexicaulis. Next base: position 16,448,666 of record CM070752.1, on the reverse strand, counting down.
AACTCGACGTGCGCGAACCGGCTGCGGTACAGCCGCTCGGCATCGCGGGTGCCCAGGCGGAAGACTGCGGCGCGGCGCGGTGTCCGAACGCGGTGCGCGTGCACGGGATGCACGAGGAGCGACGGCGTGCGGAACTTGGAGTAGCCGCACCGGCCGGTGAAGAGCCGCAGCGACGCGTCGTTGGATTTGTCGGTGGCCATGTACGCGTACTCGGCGCCCATACTCTGGAACCACCGCTCCAGCCGCCGCACCAACCGCAGCGCTATGCCCATCCTCCTGCATGCGCATGCGTCACGCGCCATTAGTTTCATCACCACACACCGATCGATCGATGCTACAGTGCCTAGTACAAATGTCACGGGTCGAGAAAAAGAAGAATTCAATTGTTTCACCTGTGGGAAGGCGAGACGCGGAGGCCGAGAATGTAGCCGACGTTGGCGAAGGCGGGGGCGCCGGGGCAGCTCTTGCCGGTGGCGACGGACTTCACGGTGCCGCGGATGAGGGCGACGATCCGGCGGCCCGGGCCAGACGTCTCAGCTACCTTCCATGTCCAAATCAACACACTTCAAAATTAAAGCAACCCACTACCAGCAAAAGAATGGAACGATCGAGCAGCTCGCTCGCTCTCGCTACGTGCAACTGTGCAATCAAGCAGCCAGCCGCACGCACATGGTATCCGCGCGCATTGATGCGCGCGGTCGTACGTACGTACGTACGCAGGTGGGGTATATACGTACCAGCATACGGTAGGCCGGCGAGTGGCGAATGCGGGCGACGGGGTCGCCGAGCAGGTCGGCATGCAGCGACATCCCGCCGGTCGGCCCGACCTCGCACTCTCGGTCGACGGCCTCCGTGCCGGCACGGTCCGTCGACGGGTCGTACTCCCGGATCACCACCACCATCCCTTCCTCCTCCGCCTCCACGTCTCCCATACTATCTCGTAACCGCACGTATCTCTCGATCTCCAGTTGCACTCTCTGCTAGCTCACGAGGCCGTAAGGAGAAAGTGGGCGTTGTCTGTGCATACGCATGTAGCACGTACATATAGACGGGCGAAAGCTACAGCTCGGTGAGGTCTAGAATCCTAGCCCTTGGCCTTCTCTTTCTCGTAGCACCATAATTAAACCGAGGAGGATCGAGGGGGTTTAAAGTTGTAACTCACGCACGTAGTCACGCACAGACCGCGGCCCGCCGGCTCCTGAATCATGTGTGGGGAGGGGGGAAAGGGCGTTTGGACGTGTATCAGCATGCAAGTAGCGAGACTGGAAAGGGAAGAGAGAGCTAGAGGAGTGCAAGGGAGATCGATCGATATCGGCATGAAGCATATGACGAGCGAGGTAAAGAAGAGGCACAGACGGTTGGCGGATTAATTGCTCTCTGATGTGCTGCTGCCTTTTTGTTTCCCTGAATTGTAGCCTTGGCCTCATCCAATCCAGCGAGGCCGTTGTTGGTTACTTGCCGGTTGTGCTAATTCGTTTCATGTTCATTTTCTGTTTTTTTTCTTCTAATTTACTATTATTTAATTTCATCTTTTTTAACTTCTCAGTTATTTTTAGACTTTTTCGCCTTTTCTTTTTTCGTATTATTTGCATTATTCGTAATAAACTAACATGTTTTTCTATTTATAAATTTTTTAAATTTTAATTATGCCAAAAATCATCATCAACTACAGTGCAAAATAAACTAACTACATTATAAAATAAGCTATAGGCTAAAAAAACTCACATGAGCAGCCCTGGATCTGTGCCGGCCGGGAGTGGAGTATATGATTGGTGTGGGGGTGTAATTGCACCATCGGATCTTTAATTTTTTTTCCTGTGGAACTTAAATTCTGGGGCTAATGGGGAACTGGGTCCCTTTTTTTGCTAGCTTTATCTGGTTTAGAGTATGTTTACGTTTTCTGCTCTTTCAGTGAAAAGTTTAGTGGAGTATTACTAATATATGGCGATCACAAAAGATCGGCCTTTACTGGCGTACGTTACAACACTAACAGCGGTCGGTTTTACCATGACGTTGTAGGGGAATGGATTTCCGAAGGGAAGCCAATGTGATCTCTCCTTAAGGCCCAACTCTGCAATAGATAACCTTATCCGGCAAAGTTAGAACAGATTTTGCCAAGCTGTTCAAGCATCCAACTTGTAGCTCTTCTCGGGCGTGATTGATCCTTTGTTTATCACGCTGCATGCTGCACAAGGTCTTTCATGTTTAATTGGGGTTTTTGTTTGGCCGGGGGACAAACGAACAACTTGTCTTATGAGTTGAACTCAAGTGGGAAAATATAATCATTACTATTATAAAAGTATGAGTTGGTGGCCGTACGTCATTTCTCCTCCAACCATCCATTCTCAACTTCTCATCACTCTCTACTTTTCAATTGATCAGAGTAGACTTCTTTCATAGCATGATTCTCTATATATCCAATAAATTTCGTTGTAACGCACGACAGATGACTAATATTATTCGATATTTGGCTAAATTTACAAAATGTGAAATGGTCGGTCTCAAAAAAATCTCCACTAGATTGCCGTGGCCAATTGTTTGACCCCTTGACCAGCGGCACGTTTTTTTCTTCGTTTTTGTAAAGCAACAAGGAATTTTGGACGCACATTCCGAAGGAATTTCAGGAAGGGCCGAGGGGATTTTTTTATATACGGAGGAAATAATTTGCAATCATTTTGCTCCAGGTCTTCTAAGTAGTAGGCCTGACTCCTGGCTGGAAGTGGATGGATCTAGAGCACCAGAAATGCGTCGTTCCGTAGTTGAAAAAGAAATGCGTCGAGGCAGACCGGGGTTGTCACGGCCTCATTGCACTGCGCCTTTTTGTTGGCTGCTCCTGCACAGTATACCAGTACCGGCGAAAGGACATGTGAGGCAAGTGGCGGCTGCGCAGCGCGCACCGGAACGAATCTGATGCGCGCTGGCTACGGAACCGCGCGCGCGCGAGCACGGGGATCGAGGAGGGGGCTCGTGGCCGCGCGCCGGGCCCGCCCGGCCAATAAACGGCAAAAACACCCGGCACAGTATCTATCCCGCGCGGAAAACGACGCGCCACCCGCGCGCTGCCACCGTCTGGTTTCGTTTCTGCTCCTGGTCGGTCGCGGCAGGGGCCGGCGCGTGTCCGCGGGGGCCGTGGCCCTCGGCCGAGCGCGCGCGCGGAGGATGGTGGTGGCACCGGCAATGTGGCAATGTGGCATGGCACGCCGCGTCTGCCGCATCGGCGCGTGTGGTGGGCCGCGGCGTGGCCTGTTTTTGATATGATGTGGTGGAGCGGCGGTTCGCGCTTGGACTTCTTTAGTGGTCGCTTGAGAAGGGACCACAGCTGGAACTAAAACAAAAATAATCGAGATTCACTACTTTATCATATATATAATGATGGATATAACTTTTAAATAACATTATACTAAATAGTAAAGTGTTAGGTAGTTGTTAGTATCAATACTTTAATATAACTATCTAACCGATGATAGTGTATGATGATAAAGAAGTAGTTATCAAAATACTTACCAAAATAAAAAAGTCTGATAATAATATTGATTAGTTGCAGCAAACTGAAGAAGCTAAGAGCAAAACCACGAACAAAAGCCTTTTGTTGGTTAGCTTTAGTAAAATACATCATTCGATCTCAACGACCTGATAAAAGATAACAAAATTACTTCAAATCTTCAAGTAAAAAATAGAATAATCAAATGTAAGTTAATGCATTATCTTTTAGTATTTACGTTTTTTCAAGTTCGTAAAGTGATGAACCATAACATCATCAGTAATTTTGTCAATTCTTATTTCTCCACATAGCAAATAAATATATCATTTGTGAAATTATCACCAATTAATTGAAAAGTCAATTAGATATTTGTATACACAATAATTTTAAAACAATATAATAGAAAAATATGTTCAGTGGTTTACTTACTTGACATTACGGTCAAATACTATAATTTTGCCTCTGATTTCAACGAGTTAGGCTGATATTCCAAAAATCAAAATTAAAATATTAAGTCTTAACCGTACAATTCGATAAAAATCAATCAACAATCATCACTTTAAAATCCTAACTCACAAATTGGGACAATCGACAAAAATTTAGAGCAAAGTACATACTGATCGGGTGGACCTAAATTTCCTTCGGCCAGCGAGGGCATGGGGCAATAAGGACCAGGCGACACCATGGTGAGATGGTAGACGAGAGCAGCAGGTGGCGCCAATTTCTCCCATTCTCCAGTGATCGGTCGTTGCCTAGCTGAGTGTGGTTGTGTGACGGATGTGCTGCATCTTCTAGCCAACCATGTGAGACAAACAAGCGTCGAGGGTGCTATGAAGTGACATGCTTCTGAATCATCAAATGGACACCGTGGCCTATTGCCGTCCTCCCTCTTACACTGGCTCAAGGGCTAGCTTGGCCTGCTATAGTTGCCTCATGGACTGAGGGGAGCAGAGGCGTCTGGTAAACTGCTACTAACTACTAGGAATTTGGGCTACTAGTGCTCCCTTCATTGGGTTTCAAGGAAAGTAATAGATGCAGTGAGTTTAGTCTGGGGGTTCACACATGGACTGAAAGTGCTAGTCCTTGCTAAAAATTTTTTTGGACCCGGTGTCCTGTGCCACCTGGACCCACTATGTAGTTACGCCCTTGGATGGGATTCTCTTATCTTGTGGGCTCGAGGCAAGGGATTTTTACATGACCAATCGTTGGTGAGCGTACGTCTGGTTGAGATAATGCGCGTTGTTTTCATCGTAGAAAAAGTCCACTTTAGGGCATGGGTTATTACAGATAACTATATAGATAATACATTGTATATATTGTCTTTAGTTCTGTCTCTAGATGATATAGAGGTGTAGTACATACTACCGCTATCTATATCATTGTGCATGCTCTTACAAGTGGAAAGGCCAGCGGTGTCCGGTAACGTTGAGCCATTTAGTTGTGTGGTGGTCAAGGTACTAAATAGCAAATAGCGTGGTAGTAATAGATTGGCATCCATATAGCGGATAACGGACGGTATTGTAGATGATATATTCTAATAGCGAAATCTAAAGAACACTAACAATTTTGAGTTACTTATGTATATATATCACGATTCATAACTTATTAATCTAAACATATATCATGGATTCCTGGTAGTATGCATGTTCCCACCCGGAAATGTGCAGAGACGTGTCTCAAAGACAGTTGCTTTCAACTGCGAATGTAAATCATAAAACGTGACTTGCTGGCTACACCAAACAGTTTGTAAAAGAAAACCATGCAAAGACAAAATAAGAGCTATTAGAATGGAGGGGGATGGGGATAACAAGTAAGTACCGCACAAATAACGGGCGCTAATTAATGGTGTTGGAGCAAATAACGGGCGCTAATCACTGTAAGACACCGAACAGTTTGAGATATATTTTTTTGGAGCTAATTAATGGTGTTGGAGCAAATAGCGGAGCAAATACTTTTGCTTGACGGCCGGAATGCGCCGGTTGACAGTGAATGTTCCGAGTCGCAAGGCAGCCAATTTGTTGGTGATCGCTTGAATCAAGTGTTACACTTTGCAAAAACCACACAAAAGCTAGCATAACAACCTGTACTCTGCGAAACAACGTAGCGAAAGAGCAGACTTTTAGGCATACTGCTAGCAGTACAAACCGAAGCAACAAAAGAGGGCGTACAACACGTGATGCTGCGCCGCCGGCCGCGTACGTGCGCATCCGCCGTTTCAGGTGATGGGCCGCGCGACGGCTGCAAATGGCGGCCGGTCGATGGCGACACGACGCGAGACGTGCCGTGGTGGACCCCTGGCCGGGCGGCCGTATCGTCGGGTGCAATTAAGACGGTTAAATGACCGAACTGATGCGGTAAGGGCGCGGTGCCCCCAACTGTTCGGTTCATTTGCATTTGACCTACACGGCTACACCTGCCGTAATTTTCAAGTAGCAAACGAACTAGTACTGCCGTACTGGTACTTGGTTGGTTGGAGTGCACGTATGGACGAGTCGGCCAGAATTTCGAGTTTTTGCACTTTTGGTGTTATTTAAATTTGTATTTATAAGAATAGGAGTTATCGTACGGAATTAGTAAAAATATCGTTTCTGACATACGGTAGCCGCGCGGTAGCTCAAGGGAGGAGGCGACACGTGGCCTCTGCCACACAGCCACCGTGCGATGGCGTGAAGGTAGCACGGCCATCGTGCATCTGCCTCTATGTCTCACGCACACCACGTGGCGGCTTTAATTATTGATTTATATATATCTCTTCGTGCTCTATCATGAACAACTATAATTCAAAAGTCATAAGCCAAAAGCTATACGTCACAGTATAAAAGAACCCACTCATGTTTATTTCACGCAGTGGTAAAGGTGTACGATTTAATTTACAACGTTTGGCATGCAGGGGCGGATCCACACCTCGGGCAGGGTAGACTTCAACCCGGGGTGTGAAAAAATATCTAGTATATAGCCCGGATAAATTCAGTTCAAGCTGGGTAATATTTTCATAGTACAATCCAAATAACCTAGATCATTTCACCAATGAACCCAGGGCATAACCAAAACTGCTGTTGGCATGGGTCATGATGATTGGAGGTTCTCTGGCATGGAGCAATAATTTGGTAATATAGTAAACATAATGGCGTCTCCTGCTACCGGTTCTTATAACTAATAATTTGTGATGAAGGGTCCCGAATATACACATCCTCTCACTTAATTACTACATAACTGAAGTATTATTACCGGAGTCTGGAGTTGCAAAGTTGACTATTGGACATGAAACTCAATAATACATACATTCAGACAAGTGTACAAGTACCTAGTCCGGTAGTCCACAAATATTTCAAAGATCTAAAAACACAAGTCGCACAAGACTATACTAGCAGTATAGCTAATTAATCGCATCCACTAATTCCTAGGGCATCCAGCATATGTGCACATAACAAATGTGCAAGGACCACTACTATAAAAAAATATTATACTGGACGCTTCATCACATACGATTCCAGAGAACCATCAATGTTGAAATTATCACAGACGATTTTAAAAGCGTGACCGTCTACGTTACTAGCGATGGTTAGAACCGTCTGTGATACATAATTTTCACAAATGGTTCGGATTAAAAACCGTATGTGATATCAGCATACATCACAGACAGTTTTTAATCCGAACCATCTGTGATAATGCCACATCACCGATCCGTGGCATCTCTCCCAGGATTTCGACCTTACACATCCATTCTCTCCACATCGAACGGCAGGCACCATCTCTTTCCATCTCTCGCCCCTTATTACTTCCCCTCTCTCTTTCCCCCAAGTTCACTCTAAGTCCCCTCCTAGTTCATCCACTCCTTATTCCTGCTTTCTCCCCTAAACCGAAGCGTCCCGTCCCCTCGACGCTGCTGACTACCGCTGTGAGCTCCTCCGCCTCCGGTTGTGACGCCACGGTTCACTGCACAAGGCACTCGTGTCCTAAGTGTTATAAGAGTATCTTGTGTAGTGTCACCATCGTGACACAACGGTGATGCTGCTGCCACCTCTGCTTCATCGCCAGTGATATATCCCCATCTGAAAATTTTGGATAGCTAGGGTTTCGGCCATATAAATCTTGATGCTCGTGCGTGTGATGCCTTAGTTCTTGTGATGATTGATGGATTGCTAGTAGGGATGGCAATCGGGCACGGCGGGCACGGGTAGTGCTTGTCCATACCCATGCCCGTGACCCTGATTTACGCCCATGGGTATACCCGCGAAAGACAACGGGCGAAGAACCTCGCCCATACCCTTCACCCGTGGGCATGCCCGTTTATTCGTGAACTGAGAGTCACCACATGAGAGTTGAACTAATGATAGATTCATATAAGCAACAGCCGTTGCTAGGCAATATAATAGCATCACATGCACAAATACATATAAGCATCACATTCATCATCATATATATATATATATATATATATATATATATATATCCTTAATAAAGTAATTTCTTCAAGCGGTGATTCAAAGACAATGATTTCTTCAAACCATAATTAACAAGAACCAACAAGAGATTAGTTTCGATCACCGTGAGTAGCGACATCAATACGAGCGAGAATCAAAGCCAAGCTCATGCCCTTCTCCTTCTCCTGCTGCCGCCACCTTGTCCGCTATTACGACCTTCGATGCCGCCCTCGTGGACTTCCTTCGCACGTCCTCCTTGCGACATCCTCCTCCTCGATCTCCTTCTCCAACCTCCGCCTCGCCCGCCGTGTGTTCCTAGGCGATGCCCCCGTGGGCGCCGCGCGTTGCTCTCTGGCCCCGCGCCGCCTCTGCCTCGACATTTTCTACTCTTAGGAGCCCGTTTCGTACTCTTAGGAGTACATACTTCCATCATTTTCTACTGTTGATCCCCTTTGAGATGTGAGCCACCCAAATAGGTTAATGGTTATTGGATACCTCCATTAGTAATGCAAACACGTTAGGCATGCATGCAAGCTGCATACGCGGAGCCACCTCCTAAAATTGAGTTATGCCTGCATGATACTGCATGCATTCAAAATTTGAAATTACAAACTCCTTGCCGAAGGTAATAACCATATGTTTAATTATCCAGTATGATACTTCTTTTTTTAATGTCGTATGAAGTATATTTTTCTTCCATGGACGATTAAAGGGCATACTTCAACCTGCAGAGTAGCATATACACTTTTTTTTTCTATCCCATATGATAATTATTATCCTGTTTTATGATTGTAGTATACACCACATCGGCTAGAAAGGTGTGGAAGTATGTATACTTTTTTTTTTTTGCGAAGAGGAAGTATGTATACTTAAAGGAGTATCCGTACATGCACTTGAGTTGTGGGAGTATATCCTTTTTGTTATATGAAGAATGTTCATAAAGCAAAAAATAAGCGGTTCATACGGGAGTGATGACTTGGAAAAATTGGTACATACCATATACTTGTTTCTAAAAAGGACCCAATAGGAGTATTTATACTGATCTCCAAGAAAAAACAAACTGGGCCTGTTCTTTTTGGCTGCGGCTTGTGGATTTTGGCTGCGGCTTGTGGCTTTTAGGGCTGTTCGTGCAAGAGATTACAGAGTAACAGAAACCCACGTGAGGTTTTACCAATATAAATGAAGTCAGTAAAGTATGTACTACAATTAACTAGTAGATCCTATCTTGAAAAAATAATCCGTTTAAAACTAATTCTTGTAGAAAAAAAGCGACTTTTAGAAGCTGAAAAGAACAGGGCTACGCTGCTCTCTCAAAAAGTATATCCATCTAAATGACAGAGTCTTACACCGGCTCAAGGGCTAGCTTGGCTCGCTATAGTTGCCTCATGGACCTGAGGGGAGCAGGCGTCGCAAACTCGCTACTAACTACTAGGAATTTGGGCTACTAGTGCTTCCTTCATTGGGTTTCAAGGAAAGTAATAGATGCACTGAGTTTAGTCTGGGGGTTCACACATGGACTGAAAGTGCTAGTCCCTGCTAAAAAAATTTTTGGACCCGGTGTCCTGTGCCACCTGGACCCACTATGTAGTTACGCCCTTGGATTGGATTATCTTATCTCGTGGGCTCGAGGCAAGGGATTTTTACGTGACCAATCGTTGGTGAGCGTACGTCTGGTTGAGATAATGCGCGTTGTTTTCATCGTAGAAAAAGTCCACTTTAGGGCATGGGTTATGACGTATAACTATATAGATAATACATTGTATACATTGTCTTTAGTTCTGTCTATAGATGATATAGAGGTGTATTACATACTACCGCTATCTATATCATTGTGCATGCTTACAAGTGGAAAGGCGCCGGTGTCCGTTAACGTTGAGCCATTTAGTTGTGTGGTGGTCAAGGTACTAAATAGCAAATATCGTGGTAGTAATAGATTGGCATCCGTATAGCGGATAACGGACGGTATTGTAGATGATATATTCTAATAGCGAAATCTAAAGAACACTAACAATTTTGAGTTACTTATGTATATATATCACGATTCATAACTTATTAATCTAAACATATATCATGGATTCCTGGTAGTATGCATGTTCCCATCCGGAAATGTGCAGAGACGTGTCTCAAAGACAGTTGCTTTCAACTGCGAATGTAAATCATAAAACGTGAATTGCTGGCTACACCAAACAGTTTGTAAAAGAAAACCATGCAAAGACAAAATAAGAGCTATTAGAATGGAGGGGGATGGGGATAACAAGTAAGTACCGCACAAATAACGGGCGCTAATTAATGGTGTTGGAGCAAATAACGGGCGCTAATCACTGTAAGACACCGAACAGTTTGAGATATATTTTTTTGGAGCTAATTAATGGTGTTGGAGCAAATAGCGGAGCAAATACTTTTGCTTGACGGCCGGAATGCGCCGGTTGACAGTGAATGTTCCGAGTCGCAAGGCAGCCAATCAGTGCCGGCCCTGGAGGGCGGCGCAGGCGGTCGCCCGGCCCCAAATCAGGGCCCATATATATATATATATATATTGTGTGTATGTAGATTTATATTTAGATATTTAGGTATTTGTTCAATATGGCTTAAGCATTTTATTTTGCATTATTCATAATTTCGTCTTTTACGATTTTTAACTTTTTGAGCTTTTTGTAGGTTCTTTTTTCGTATTCGTTTGTTATGCTGTGATGGGCTAACATTTTTATATTTTCAATTTTTTAAATTTAATTATGTTAAATAAGTCTCTGTCATTCCATGTTTTTCAGCCACCTCTGATGTTTTCAGTATAAGTTTTCACTTTCATTAACCGATCACCATCTTATACTAGGGCTCTTATTTAGTTTTGCCCGGCCCCTAAAATCCCGGACCGGCCCTGCAGCCAATTTGTTGGTGATCGCTTGAATCAAGTGTTACACTTTGCAAAAACCACACAAAGCTAGCATAACAACCTGTACTCTGCGAAACAACGTAGCGAAAGAGCAGACTTTAGGCATACTGCTAGCAGTACAAACCGAAGCAACAAAAGAGGGCGTACAACACGTGATGCTGCGCCGCCGCGTACGTGCGCATCCGCCGTTTCAGGTGATGGGCCGCGCGACGGCTGCAAATGGCGGCCGGTCGATGGCGACACGACGCGAGACGTGGCGTGGTGGACCCTGGCCGGGCGGCCGTATCGTCGGGTGCAATTAAGACGGTTAAATGACCGAACTGATGCGGTATGGGCGCGGTGCCCCAACTGTTCTGTTCATTTGCATTTTGGCTACACCTGCCGTAATTTTCAAGTAGCAAACGAACTAGTACTGCTGGTACTGCCGTACTGGTACTTGGTTGGTTGGAGTGCACGTGGCCTCGCCACACGACCACCGTAGATGGCGTGAAGGCAGCACGTGGGACTATTGTTTTATATGTACATAAAATAACAAGCGACTTGTAATCAAAGAGAGCGCCAGTAATAAACAAAAACTTTATTAAACAATTACGATTTCACTTATACCAACTAAAATTGCGGTCACTCTTCGTGCTCTATCATGAACAACTATAATTCAAAAGTCATAAGCCAAAAGCTATACGTCCATAAGATAAAAGAACCCACTCATGTTTATTTCACGCATATGGTAAGGTGTATGATTTAATTTACAACGCTTGGCATGCGGTATGATCCACACCTCGGGCGGGGTAGACTTCAACCCGGGGTGTGAAAAAATATCTAGTATATAGCCGGATAAATTCGGTTCAAGGCGGGTAATATTTTCATAGTACAATCCAAATAACCTAGATCATTTCACCAATGAACCCGTGGCATAACCAAAACTGCTGTTGGCATGGGTCATGATGATTGGAGGTTCTCTGGCATGGAGCAATAATTTGGTAATATAGTAAACATAATGGCGTCTCCTGCTACCGGTTCTTATAACTAATAATTTGTGATGAAGGGTCCCGAATATACACATCCTCTCACTTAATTACTACATAACTGAAGTATTATTACCGGAGTCTGGGTTGCAAAGTTGACTATTGACATGAAACTCAATAATACATACATTCAGACAAGTGTACAAGTACCTAGTCCGGTAGTCCACAAATATTTCAAAGATCTAAAACACAAGTCGCACAAGACTATACTAGCAGTATAGCTAATTAATCGCATCCACTAATTCCTAGGGCATCCAGCATATGTGCACATAACAAATGTGCAAGGACCACTACTATAAAAATATTATCTTGGGACGCTTCATCACATACGATTCGAGAGAACCATCAATGTTGAAATTATCACAGACGATTTTAAAAGCGTGACGTCGTCACGTTACTAGCGATGGTTAGAACCGTCAGTGATACATTATTTCACAAATGGTTCGGATTAAAAACCGTATGTGATATCAAAGATACATCGACATGCTTTTAATCCGAACCATACGTGATAATGCCATCACCGATCCGTGGCATCTCTCCTGAGATTTCGACCTTACACATCCATTCTCTCCACATCGAGCAGCGGGCACCATCTCTTTCCATCTCTAGCCCCTTATTACTTCTCTCTCTTTTCCCCAAGTTCACTCTAAGTCCCTCCTAGTTCATCCACTCCTTATTCCTGCTTTCTCCCTAAACCGAGCGTCCGTCCCTCGGACGCTGTGACTACCATTGTGAGCTCCTCGCCTCCGGTTGTGACGCGGTTCAGCGCACAAGGCACTCGTGTCCTAAGTGTTATAAGAGTATCTTGTGTAGTGTCACCATCGTGACACAACGGTGATCTTCTTGCCACCTCCCTTCATCGCCAGTGATATATCCCCATCCGAAAATTTTGGATAGCTAGGGTTTCGACCATATAAATCTTGATGCTCGTGCGTGTGATGCCTTAGTTCTTGTGATGATTGATGGATTGCTAGTAGGGATGGCAATCCAGACACGGCGAACGCGGGTAGTGCTTGTCCATACCCATGCCCGTGACCACGATTTCGCCCATGGGTATACCGCGAAGACAGGCGAAGAACCTCGCCCATACCCTTCACCCGTGGGCATGCCCGTTTATTCGTGAGCGAGAGTCACCACATGAGAGTTGAACTAATGATAGATTCATATAAGCAACAGCCGTTGCTAGGCAATATAATAGCATCACATGCACAAATACATATAAGCATCACATTCACATCATATATATATATATATATATATATATATATATATCCTTAATAAAGTAATTTCTTCAAGCGCGATGATTCAAAGACAATGATTTCTTCAAACCAAGTAATTAACAAGAACCAACAAGAGATTAGTTTCGATCACCGTGAGTAGCAACATCAATCACGACGAGAATCAAAGCCAAGCTCATGCCTTCTCCTTCTCCGCCTGCCGCCACCTTGTCCGCTATTACGACCTTCGATGCCGCCCTCGTGGACTTCCTTCTGCACGTCCTCCTTGCGACATCCTCCTCCTCGATCTCCTTCTCCAACCTCCGCCTCGCCCGCCGTGTGTTCCTAAGCGATGCCCGTGGGCGCGCGCGCTGCTCTCGGCCCCGCCGCCTCTGCCTCGACATTTTCTACTCTTAGGAGCCGTTTGTACTCTTAGGGTACATACTTCCATCATTTTCTACTGTTGATCCCCTTTGAGATGTGAGCCACCCAAATAGGTTAATGGTTATTGGATACCTCCATTAGTAATGCAAACACGTTAGGCATGCATGCAAGCTGCATACGCGGAGCCACCTCCTAAAATTGAGTTATGCCTGCATGATACTGCATGCATTCAAAATTTGAAATTACAAACTCCTTGCCGAAGGTAATAACCATATGTTTAATTATCCAGTATGATACTTCTTTTTTTAATGTCGTATGAAGTATATTTTTCTTCCATGGACGATTAAAGGGCATACTTCAACCTGCAGAGTAGCATATACACTTTTTTAGGAGTATTTATACTGATCTCAAGAAAAAACAAAGCGGGCACATTTTTTGGTTGACTTGTGGATTTTGGCTGTGACATGGCTTTTAGGGTCATTCGTGCAAGAGATTACTGAATGTGAAACCCACGTGAGGTTTTACCAATATAAATGAAGTCGATAAAGTATGTACTACAATTAACTAGTAGATCCTATCTTGAAAAAATAATCCGGCAGGTAAATTTGAGGTCAAGCAACAATTTGCTTAACAGACATGATGAAATTAGCCAGTCTCCATGATCTCCGCTCACGCCGCTAGCGGGTGCATGGCTTTGATACAACTAGTGGGAAACGTGAGGCTTGTTGAGATAACTGTAGTCGTGGTGACCCGATCGACTCCATCTACAAACAACCCCTCACCTTATCTATCCCCAAAACACGGAGTCGGTGAACTGATTTGGTTGTAAAACAAAAACATCGCATGACGTATATACCATACGCACAAAAAATGTGTCTACTTGTAAAGCATCGTTGCAAGAAAAATTCTACTTTGTTAAGCATCCTTACAACAAAAAGCTACTAAGGTCCGATCCTCAAGTCACAGGAATAAAGACAATTTACAAGGTGAAAACCATTCTGAATTGCACACATGCATCAGTTTGAATCCGATATGGTGTTGCTGAACGCAAAATTAAAGTGCTGTTCATAGTTGCCGAAGTATCTTGTGCAACAAAATAAGTATCTGCTTCAAAATCAAAATAGAAGTATTCTAAGTAGAATAATGCCCAGCAGTTATAATTTATTGAACAAGTTGGTATATTACATACATATGAACCGTGGGAGCATCGGAGTGCAGAACTAAGCAAAAAAAGAGTCAATAGGTAGGTAGAAAGGAGTAGATATATTAGATGCATATAGACCTTGGGAGCATAAGAGTAATTTTTAATTATTTTTATAATTTCTTTATGTTATTTAAGATATTGCCTCTAGTATAAACAATTGTACTTAATTTTCGCTATCTGTGAACCTTCATATTTTCTATTAAATAATATTTTTATAATTTCGAATACCCGTCTTGAAATTCCTAGAACCACCGTTTGTCTTCTGGTGTGCTTACTGTAATGATCAAGCCAATGCATAGCTCGGGGAAATGCATGCTAAGTCTGCAGATGCTACCAATTTCATTCTTGATGTAATTTGCAGATCAAATCTTTGAATGTGGAAGATCGAAGTGGGTCGAGAAAGTGCAAGATCGAAACGCATGTCCACGTTTATTTGTGCACTCCGCATCTTCTCCAATTTTGAACGCTTTACGGAGCCTGTCTCTCAAATTGTCAACCAGTGGGTGGATCAAAGTCTGCCATATGAACAGATATATAGTTCGTGATTGAAATGATGAAATCGATGTAAATAAAGCTAGGGGGGAAGGAAAACTGATCACTCGGGTGAATTTAGAAAGGTTTGAAGAACGCAGGAAGAGTGGACCGGTGGTAGTCTTCGATGCAGTGAGATGGGAACACGTTCCTACGATAGTGCCATCCGCCAGAATTAAAGGCACATGGGAAAGCAGAAAGACTTGAGAGACTACTTGTCAAAAAGAGATGAAAGTCAGAACCAAAATCGAGCTGAAGATGCAAGTTATCTATTACTATTATTATATATTAAAAGTCAATGACATGTACTTTATAACTGTCCGTCCCTTAATTTACGCCCTTAATTTATCCGACAACAGCCATAATAGCACCTGAAGTCCAACCGAGTTGCTTACGTGGACAACTGTCCGACTTATTGAGCACCGCTTATTTATCCGCTAACTATGTACATTTCGATATATATATATATAGGACACTGAAATTGAGCACCAAGGTGCCCGGGCACCTTGATTTCAAATGCGTGAATTCAATCCAAATTCAGATATATTTTTGAAAATATCGGTTTTAGGGTAGATACCCATTTATAACAATTCAAATGAAACATATACCTTTGAAAAATATACTGAATTCAAAGTTTTGAGCAATTTAGATCACATGCTTTGCACGCGATACAACCTATTTTAGCCTTATGGTGCCTGATTTATATATATAATATATACACACACACGCACACACACACACATACCTACAATCAAACTATCAATAAAAATGCAACTACAGTTCAAATTTCAGTTAACTAACAAATGTACATTGAACCTTTGAGAGGCAAACGAAGAAAAACTGAAGGTACAGTAGGAAGTTGAACATGAAGAGAGAGAAATACATGTTAGAAAATTGTCTCAATAGGACCATGCAAGCGAACGACCAAATTCCAAAAGACTAGCTATAGATTTACGCAACATCTATATTCTAGCCCGGAAAGATGCCTTTAATCTTAACAATTGCTTACATACATGGATCCAAATTAGAAATTACTCCAACAAAAGTCCACTAGCTAACTAAAAAAGAAGTGATAAATGCATGTTTGGCAACGGCTGCGACTTATGGCTTTTGACTGAAATTTTTGAATTTTGGCTGTTTATGGTACAGATTACGGAGAGAGATACTCACTTGTGATTTTGGATGATACAGATGGTAGGCTTTTAACGTGTACATCGTTTAATTTGTAGACCCCGTCTTGAGAAAATACTCCGTTTAAAAGTTAGATATTATAACAAAAACTAAAAATCGCTAGCTTCCGGGGAAATGAACAGACCCTATAATTACCTGCTTAATCACACGAGCTATTTTGGTAGTTAGCAGAGAAAAGTCAACCTTGCAAACCAGAATTCGGATCCTGGAACGGTGTGAAAATGAATGGAGCATTGACAAAACAAAAGATTTGATCGGCGGCTGTTATTTTCACTGGTGCAGACATCTGGAAGATGTCAGCGCAAGTTGCTGTCGCAGTTTTTTTTTGACAGGCTGCAACTGACACACCGTACACGTCCGAAAGAGTCCAGCTGCAGCCTTAGGCTGAACTAAAACCAAGCTCATGTCCGACCTGATGGATGGACCGAGACTCGAGCCTGAGGCCTAAGCTAGAGATAGGCTTGTACATAACGGGGCCTAGCCCAGCAAGACCTATCGAACCAGGAGAGAGCCTGGCCCAGCCTAACTGCGTGTTTTGCCAAGGATACCTGGCCCGAGCGCGCGTCGGTGTCGACAGCAGCAACGCCGTAGGCACACATGCTCAATTGCTCATCGACGGAGGTGGCACTGACATCTGCGGCGCGTCGCCTCCACGAAGGACGTTCAAGACGACCTCCTGACGCCGGCGGACGCGCCAACAGAGCAGCTCGACGGCGTTACTTTTCCGTTTTCGTTTTCTTCCGAAATCCTGCATCTGCCCAACCCTTCGCATCAACTGAACAGAGAGCCTCTCTCCATCCACTGAGCAATAAATAAAAGCAAACGATTCTAGAAGAAGAAGAAAAAACAAGCAAAAGCTAAGGATGCACTGAGAAGCTCGAATCCCCAGTTGGTAAGTTGTTCCTTCCCCTTGTGTGATGCTGCCTTTGGATCCTTAGATTTTTATGTTGCGTGGAGGATGTAGTAAATTTTGTTTGCTTCCTCCGTGTTTGATACTAAAACATGACAAAAAAACAGGTGACAAGGTATCTTACGTTTTCTGGTTGTGATGTTGCTCCTGGGCTACGGGGAGTACTGTTGTAGTCGGTGAAATTTGTGGATAATACCATTGCAACCAATGCATCTTTGAACAAGGTATTTGCTCCTGCATGCAACTGTGATGCTATTGCCATGTTACAAGCTGAGATGCTGAGCTAAGCAAGATTTGGGGAAGATGACACTGTAACAGGAGCGTTATTTGTATCGGTTTTGCTATTGCCAAGGCGACTGAAATTTTTGTCTCGATCACTGAAAGTTGCACTCTCAATCAACTAAAATTGCAGCCCCTCAAAAAACAGCCCTCAAAAGTTGCACTCTCGAACAACTGCAATTTTAGTTGATTGAGAGTGCAACTTCAAGTGACTGAGAGATAAAAAAATTTCAGTCGCCTTGGCAATAGTCACTCCTTCTTGGTGGACTTTGGAAGAGATGAGTAAGCACAATCTTCTTTTTTTTTTTTGGCACGTAAGTCTATTCCCTCCGTTGGTTACATTTGTTTTGGCGCAATCATTTTTCTATTACCACCTGAAATTACGACGTTTCCTTTTGAGAAAAGCACTATCGTTTCAAGATGTTTCCTCGGAGAAAACTGAAAAGTAACCTCGTTCGCTGTGGGGCCCACAGAAATTAGGGCCGGTAGAAATTTACCGCCTAGCAGGAAACAGGAAGCCGCGTCCCCGATAGCACCGACCAACCGGACGACGGAAACCAAGAATCCTTCCTGTGGCGCCGCCGCAGTGGGCAACGCCGCAGGCAAGGAGCCGCTGTGCCCTTGATTGCCCTGCCGCGCGGCCCTACGATTCCCGTCGCTCTCGCGCGGAGGCTGCCGGACGGCTGGTGGGTGGGTGCGTGCGTGCGTGGGCAACGAAGGTGGTGGGTTGGTTTCCGCGACATGTACCTCGGGGTAGCCGGTGATGTGACGAGGCGCGAAACCTCTCTGGCTGACGCCGGCCGAGCCTTCCATGACGACGGTACGTGCATAGAGCTGGGAGTTGGGCCGTGCTTTTTTGGGCCAGCCCAAAGCACGGCTGGCCCGGCACGGCCCAAGCACGGCCCGATCCGACACGTGGCGGGCCGTGCCGGCGGCAAGACGAACAGCTGGGCGGGCGGGCACTGAAAACCAGCCGTTGGGCGACGCGACGCGACACGGTGAACCGTGCTTGGTGCTTGGCCGGCTGCAACACGGGAGCACGGGAAGCACGAGCGGCACGGGGCACGGTACTGGCACGCCGGCGCCATCGGTAGGGCCTCCTCGGCCTCTACCTCGCCTCCCAGTCCACCCTCCCGTCGACATCTCTCGGTCATCCCATATTCCCACAAGGCCACGGTCCATCACACATCACGAGCAAAGAGAGGAGTAGGGGAGGAGGTGTACCGGTCGGATCAGGAAGGAGCCGGATCCGGGCAGAGGCCACGGATCCGCGGCGGCACCGTAGGGCCGGCGGGGCTAGTGGCGTGACACGGCCGGTGGGGCCGGCCGGCGGCAGCGGCCGTGAGTGGAGGCGGAAGGACCGGGGTAGGAAGAAGGCCGTGCAAGACCGGAGGAACCGAGCGGCATCGGTTGAAGTCGGCCGGCGGAGAGGAAGGAGTGGAGAGGAGGAGTGAGATGAGAGGCGAGGGAGGCGGAGAAGCTGGGGAGGCGTCGTGAGAAGAACCGAGAGACAGCGGGGACCGGTTTGAGGCGGAGGAAAAGGGATCGGGGAGGAGCCGAGGGGCGATGGAGTCGGGATCCAGAGAAAAGAGAAGAGCGTAGCGGGTTGAAAAGAGAGAGAGAGAAAAGAAAGAAAAGAGAGAGAGAAAAAGGAAAGAAAAGGGAAAATAGAATTAGAGGATTAGAACATGGCGAGGCTAGATTTATGGTAGCTAGAAATGCTCATTTATGCGTACATTGTAAAATTGGTATAATAGATTAGTCGATGTTAATTAAAATTGATTGTATTAAGGAACCCCAGAACGGAATTTAGCCGTAGCACCGGTATAGGCATTGTTGTAGAAATGAACAGAGAGTTGGCACAATCTAAAATATTAAGGTAATACCTTCGACTGTTATGTACATAATTATCGTCGGGGTAACGAAGAGACTCCAAGCTTTACGGACAGACTAGTAGCTCTATCAAAGTGTTATAATCTCCACATGGGTAAGTAGCCAGCAACATTTGGGTGGAGATGAACCGGGACAGATGAGCCTTACTACTCGGGGAGGAGGTTGCATCGAGGACGAGCCGTATGATGGTTACACCATATCACGAGGATCGGACGACTAGAGTCACGGAGCGGCCGGACTCTATCAATAGGGTACCGTAATATTAGGGTATTGTAGTTGTTAGCAAAATGCACAAATTGCTCCTTCCCACCCTCTTGGGAATATCAATTCCTATCTCTCATTTTCCTGCTCAATCTCAGCCTCTTTCTCCTTCTCATTTTCTTCTCCAGCTCTTACAGAAAATAAGATTTGTTGGTTTTGAAAGGATTCCAATTTATTAATTTAGAAAACTACTGAGCATACGCATGTACATACTCCATACTTCAAATTCAAGTACATCTATACTCCATACCCTACTAGAAGTACATATGAGCTCTATACTCCATTGTAAAGAGAGAACGACGTAAGTTACATCTATGCTCCTTAGGTCACCACCACCGAACCCTAGATATACATACGCTCTGGTCAATTTGCACCAAGATATACATACCATTGTACTAGATGACCAACTTCGGAGGTGGAATGACATAAGACAATAGTATCGAATTTTAAGTAAGTTTTTAATAAGATGGGTACAAGAGAAAGGAAGATGGCGGCCACCGCTACCATTGTTGCCATCGCTTTCGTCTTGTATAGTTACTTTAAATTTGGGCTTGGGCACGCGCACGAACGCCGCACGGTGGGCTTTGGGCGTGCTTGGGCCTGGCCGAAGACGCCGGGCCGGCACGGTACGGCACGATAAGATGACTGGGCCGAGCCGGCACGGCACGAAGCGGCACGAAGCACGATGGGCTTGGACCGTGCCGGCACGGCACGGCCCAAGTCCCAGCTCTATACGTGCATCGCCTCCCCATCTCGAATCCACGTTGCGTACCACGTCTAACATGCCACACGCTACAAGGCTCTGTTTGGAACGCAGCAATTTCATCGGAAGCAATTCTCCTGTAAGAACAGAAAAAAAAATCCCAAATTCCAGCAATTTTTCATTGTAACATGTCACACATGTAACTTCGCATTTCTCATAGATTACTAGATCAGCGTACCACGACAATAAGACAGCAGCTGCAGCCACAACGCAGAGGACCGGGTTAACCAACGTACGACGCAACGTTTGTTACAGCAAACAGCACCCTTTACTGCACTAAGATCTACAGTTCTACACTTCCAGGATGCACAGAAGCAGACACAGCAATGTACCATGAGCATTGAGCAAGTTAGAATTGTTAGAGATATGATTAGAGATACTGATTGATATGATTAGAGATACCGATTGCATTGTATTAGGATAGTTTAGATTCTTTCCATACATGCACTCTTTCCTTATATGTATTCTTTCCATATTTGCCATCCTGTACTCGTGTATATATACCGGCCCGTTGGCCTCATATGAATACAAGCGCTATTCATAACATGGTATCGAGGCGTACCTAGAGTTCGCCTCGCTTGCCACGACGCCGCCGCCCGTCAGAGTCTCCGCCGCTCCATCCGCTGCCGCTTGGTTTCGGACTTGACCGGCTGTCTCGGCCGCCACGCGGCCCCTCCACCGACGCCGTCTGTCGCCTCCGACGCTGCGCCTCATTGCCGCTCCTGCGTCTCCACCGGGCCTCGACGTCGCGCCTCCGCCGACGCCGCTGCTCCTCCATTGCCGCTGCCTGCGTTTTCACGGCCGGCCTCTGCCTGCAGCCGCCATGCCATGGCTGCTCTCCTTTCGGCCTTTGTGCCTTGTGTTGGCTGGCTCCTCCTGGCCTTTGTGCCTGCTGTCACTGGCGCCTCTGCTTCTGGCCGCCCGCCTCGGCGCCGCCTCGCGGCTCACGGCGCGCCGGCTGCCGCCGCCCGGCCCGCCCCGCCCCGCCTGCTGCCCTCGTGCGTCGCGCCTCCCTTGGCCGCGCTGCTCACCGCCCGACGCCGCCGCCGCGCACCTCCCCCGCGGCTTGCACTGCACCCGACCTGGTCTCCACCGCCCCGACGCCCGACGCCGCCGCCTTGGCGCCCGCCTCGTCGGCTTCCTAGCCGCCGTGGCCGGTGGCCGCCTCCGCCTCCGCCGCCTGTGGACGCGCTGCCCACCGGGGAACCCTAGGTTCCCTCCCCTTGTTTTTCTTCGGGCGGTAGGCCCATTTAAAACACTCGGTAAAAACCGAGAAAAAACGTCGATCTAACTGTCGCGTAGTCGGCGCCGCTGTTAGAACTTCGTTCCTTGGTCGCCGTCTCGCCCAAAGACCGCCACCGATGGTTTTCGTTCGCCTAAGTGGTCTTTGATGCGCTACCACTTCCGCCGCGCCATCCGGCGCCGCTGTTCGACCTTGTTACCTTGGTCGCCGCGCCGTCGGCGCCGCCACCGATGGTTTCGTCACGCGAGTGGTCGGTGATGCGCTACCACTTCCCTCTGTGCTCGCCGCTTGTCCACCGCTACACCGATCGCCCACGCCAAGACACTATCACCTCCGGCGGCCGCCACGGTGGTGGTGGCCGCCCATCCGCTTCACGACGTTCTTCTACTAGCACTCGCACTGGTGCTTCTCCATTGACGTCTGCATCAACTCCTTCAGCAGACTTCTCTCACTAAGCGTGAGATAGCGGACTTGACGCTTGCTTGCCGCCGGGTTCTCCTCGGCAGTTCTGCGGTTCCTACATTGGCGTCTACATCGACTCCTTGCAGCCTTCTCTCACCGAGGTGAGATAGTCGACTTGACGGCGCTTGCTACTCCTCGGCAGGCTCGCCGGTTACGCTCATCGATTCTTGAGCACCTGCGAAACCACCACCTCCACGGTCGAGCACCTCCCGTGGATTCTTGATTCTGGAGCATCTTTTCATATGACTCCTGATTCTTCCACTCTATCCTTCATTACACTTCTTGATTCTCCTGTCAGTGTTCTTACTGCTGATGGTACCTCTCTCTCTGTCTCTGGTCGAGGACCTCTTAGCAACTCATCTTTTCATGTTCCCTCTATTGCTCATGTTCCTCGTCTTACCATGCAGCTTCTTTCTGCTGGTCAGTTGAGATTACCGATCTTGGTTGTCGAGTCATTCTCGATTCGACTCTTGTTGTGTTCGGGACCGCCGCACGGAGCCCCGATTGGTTCGGCCCTCGGCGTCTTGACTCACAACGTCTTTGGGAGCTTGTGGCTTCACCTTCCTTCCGCCGCCACCGTCCGCCGCCCAGTCTCTCCGCTTCTTCCACTCCGCTCTCTGGCTCTTTTCAAGCAGATGGCATCATCGTCTTGGCCATCGTGTGGATCTCGATTGTCATCTCTAGTTCGTCGTGGCCTTCGGGTGCATCTCGGAGACGTGTCTTTAGATTGTCGTACGTAAGTTAGGCAAGCAGATTCGACTTCCTTATCCTCATAGTGAGTCGGTGTCTCGGCGTCCTTCGATCTTGTTCATTCGATGTTTGGGGTCCGGCCCCTTTGTTTCGAAGGAGGTCATCGATACTATATCATATTTATAGATGATTTCTCGTCACACTTGGATATATTTCATGTCTTCTCGTGGTGAGGCCTTGTCTATCTATAAACAGTTTGCCACTATGGTTCGCACTCGTTCTCCACTCCTATTCGTGTCTTCGTGCGACTCTGTGGCGAGTACCTCTCTCATCACTGCGCAGCTTCCTTGTGGAAAGGTGGCACTCGCTTCGATTCTCTTGTCACGGTGCTCATGCTCGAATGGTGTTGCCGGCGCAAGCATCGTCACCTCCTTGAGTCGGCTCGTGCCACGATGATTGCCGCCTACTCTACCTCACTTTTGGGCCGAGGTCGTTTCCACCGCCACCTATCTCGTCAACATCCGACCTTCTTACGCTCTTCGTGGTGCAATACCGCTGGCGTCTATGTGGTCTCCTTCCGACTACTCGCCTTCGTCTGCATTTGGTGCGTTTGCTACGTTCTTCTCGCCCCCGGGAACGCACCAAACTAACCGCTCAACTGCTGAGTGTGTTTTTCGGGATACGGTCGAGCACAAGGGCTATCGGTCTTTGGGATCTTGTTGGTCGACGGATGCGGATCTCTCGGGATGTGACTTTCGACGAGTCTCGTTCCTTCTACCCACGTCCTACCTCTCCTTCGACTTCCTCTGTGGAGTCTCTGTCTTTTGACCTTTCGGATACACCTATCTCTGCCTTGCCCTTGTCCACCCGTCCCACCGAGTCCACCCGTCCCCCGAGTCCACCCGTCCCACCGAGTCCCCATATATTTCTCCTGTGGCCTCTCATGGTTGTCGCCTCCTGCGGCTCCTCGAGGCTCCCCCACTACACTAGTCTACACTCGTCGACCTCGTGTTGAGGATCTTCCAGATGAGCCATCTTCTTCTGATGATTCATCTTCTGATACACCATCTTCCCCTGATGGGTCATCTTCTCCTCCTCGCTACGCTCTCCGCGATCGCCGACCGCTTGCCCCGCCTGCTTTGCCTTTCTTTGGTGCGACTACTCGTGAGCTGTTTCTTCTTGGGATCTTGCTACTCACCCCGAGTGGCAACATGCCATGGCCGAGGAGATTCTTGCTCTTGAGCGTCTTGGTACTTGGGATCTTGTTCCTTTCCATCTCTCTCGTCCCATCACGTGTAAGTGGGTCTATAAGATTAAGACTCGCTCGATGGTTCTCTTGAGCGCTATAAGGCGCGTCTTGTTGCCGTGTTTTCCAAAGAAGAGCATGGTCGTGACTACGACGAGACTTTTGCTCCCGTGGCTCACATGACCACTGTCGCACTCTTCTTTCGGTGGCGTCTGTTCGCCACTGGTCTGTTTCTCAGCTTGATGTCAAGAATGCCTTTCTTAATGGCGAGTTGCGTGAGGAGGTCTACATGCATCCGCCACCGGGTATTCATTCTCGAGGGCATGGTGCGCCGCCCGCCGCCTCTCTATGGCCTTAAGCAAGCCCTCGTGCTTGGTTTGGCGCTTCTCTTCGTGGTCACCGCTGCCGGTTTTTCAATGAGTGATCATGATCCTGCGCTCTTTGTCCACACTTCGTCCCGTGGTCGGACTCTTCTTCTTCTCTATGTTGATGATATGATCATTCGGAGATGATTACGAGTACATTGCCTTTGTCAAGGCTCGTCTTAGTGAGCAGTTCCTTATGTCGGATCTTGGTCCTCTTCGTTACTTCCTTGGGATTGAGGTTACGCCCACTCCAGATGGTTTCTTTATGTCCCAAGAGAAGTATATTCAGATCTTCTTGATCGCGCTTCCTCACCGATCAACGATCGTTGAGACTCCCATGGAGCTTAATGTTCATCTCCGATGGCGAGCCTCTTTCTGATCCGACTAGCTATCGTCATCTTGTTGGGAGTCTTGTCTACCTTGCTGTTACTCGTCCGGATATCACTTATCCAGTTCACATTCGAGTCGGTTTGTTTCGCTCCCACTCAGTCCACTCTGACCACCTTCTTCGAGTTCTCGCGATACCTTCGTGGGACTATCTCGTCGTCTCTTCTTTCCACGCTCCGACTCTTTGATTTCGAGCTTATTCGGATGCTACTTGGGCGATGATCCATCCGATCGCGGTCTATCTCTGCCATCGTGTTTTTCTTGGTGGTTCGCTTATTGCACGGAAGACGAAGAAAGCAGATTGCAGTGTCCGTTCGAGTGCGAGGTCGAGTTGCGAGCTATGACTCTCTTGTCGCCAGAGATTACTTGGCTACGGTGGTTACTTGAGGATTTTGGTGTTTCTGTCACTACACCGACTCCTCTCTTGTCGACGAGACAGTGCTATCGGATTGCTCGTGATCCTGTGAAGCATGAACTCACCAAGCATATTGGTGTTGATGCTTCCTTCATGAGGTCTTGTGTGCATGATCAGATGGTTGCTCTTCAGTACGTGCCTTCGGAGCTTCAGATAGCGGATTTCTTCACGAAGGCTCAGACCCGCGCACAGCATGGCTTCTACCTCTCCAAACTCAGTGTTGTTGATCCACCATGAGTTTGAGGGGGGTGTTAGAGATATGATTAGGATAGTTTAGATTCTTTCCATACATGCACTCTTTTTTTATATGTATTCTTTCCATATTTGCCATCATGTACTCGTGTATATATACCGGCCCGTTGGCCTCATATGAATACAAGCGCTATTCATAACAAGAATAAACAACTTCCACGCTAATTTGCGATGAAAACAACCTGTATCAAGCTAACAATTGTTTCCATGCCAGAATACAAACACTCATCAGCACTCGAGCACTCAGCACAGCAAGAGTAAGCACCCAAACGACAAGCTTTTTCGTATCTACAGGAAGCTTATCTTTGGTCAACACTAGGTTTTCTGTATACATCCACTGCAACAACTGCAGGTAAAAGGACCATTTCTATGGTGATATGCACTCAAAAAATAACATGAATCATCTACACTCGGTGAGATCAAGCAGATTAGAACACACTTCACACCCAACAAATGGTTACAGCATTATTACCTGTAGCACAGTCTCCAGTGAGAAAAGATTGAGGCCGTGTGATGTTAGTGACCACGAACGTGGCAAGACAACTGATCTACAACCGTGTTTGGCTCTGCTTTTGCTTTCGTTGTAGCATATGAGTTTGCAAGCTACACTGTTTAACCTGCTTTGCGAGTATATAATTAACATGGTGGTCCAAATAACAATATACAATAGTAGAACTGAACAGAAGGATCATAGAAGTTTTCCTTACATGTATTGTTGCGACCGTGGACAACAGAAATCTTGATTGGTCCAAGAATATTTGTTCTTGTGTTGCAAGTTTGGCAAGCTCGGATACCACAGAGTTTGTTCCCTCCACCTGACGATCAAAGAAATATGTTGACTGAGAGGTTGCCACAGGAAATACTAATTGACACACAAGTCCATCTAAATGCCAGCTCATTGTTCAAGGCCTTACAAAAGCGCCAAGTGTAATTACATTGTATTTTACACAGAACAGGCAAACAATCCATTGTTGCCAGTTAGCCTACATTCAAATTTGACATAGGAATTTTAAGTTTTTACTATAACACAAAGCAGGCTTGTTTTCCATGGGGTGCTATCTTTCCGGATCGATCGACATGTTACCAAAGTTGCAGATGCTAGCTGTCCATTGGCAGCCAACGTAAGCTAATTAGTCATAATAAAATGATATCTTATTAGAAGATTAGAACAGATCTAGGCAATATATTCATTTTCTTCCAAATCTACATAGAACAATATGTAACTATGTCCCTCTTCTTTCTTTTATTTTCAGAAAACAGAAAGAGCGACAGTTGAATTGGAACTACAAAGCTCAGAAGGTACAGCATAGATACAGATCCAGAGTTACAACCCATAAGACAAAACAGGAACTAGAAGAGCAGCCTGTGCCATCCTGACCTTGAGCATAGCCACATCACATCCATAAAGAAAAAAACACACTAGCTATTAAAAACAAAGAACAAGCAGACTACATTGTGTTAAAGGTATTAGAGATAAGGGTATTAGAGATAGAATAGGAATCAGCATATTCCCCTGTAATATCCCTTAACATACATCACTAAAAATACAAAACTTTGTATGATCGCATTGCCATCCATCAGGGATAGCTTATGGATCTATTTGCGGACTTGTTGTAATTTAGACATGAAGATTTTCATTCTTGATATAATATAACAAACGAGAACACAAGGAAAAGAAATTTTAATTGAAGCTTTGTAGGAAGAGAGGATCAGTATATGCACCTTTGACAACAAACTACATATCGAGGATGCCATTGTATGCATTACATCCACCGCTGAGTTCACAGCTTCCTTCACACCTTGTGCATCAACCTGCTCAGAGATAAGAAACTATTAATTTGTGCATATCAAGTCAGGTAACTGTGATTTGATGAGAAAATTCCTAACCTTTGCACCACCAACAACCGGAAGACGGAGAGTACTAGCCTTCAGTGCTTCAATTGCTGCTGACAAAGAACTTGAATGATGCTTTTCAATATGAGACCATTCCTCTAGATGCGACATCTGATGATGTCAAACGGAAGCATTTAGATACATAAGCTATACAAGGTTAAGCAGAATTTTGAAAGGCTAAAAAATCCTAGTGAAAACAGCATGAACAGTTAAAACAAGATATATCAATCACTTACCTCTCCCTTAAGAATACCAAACAGCTTGAGTTTTTGTTTTTGAAGCTGGAGCTTGCACCTTTTCGAACTGACATTGTCACGCAATTTTGATATTTCTTTCCATGCACTGTGCAGGGTTTTCTGAAGAAAAAAGTGAAATAAGAAACATTAGCTAAAAAAATATTTCGTGCCTTTTCTGATCCTCATCCACAGAAGCATATAACTTGCTATATTATAAGAAGTTTGAGAACTTGACTGACTTGAAGACAGCTGCTTAAGTACAAGTGACTGCATATCTATGTTTGCCAATTATAAGTGTGCATTTTCATTTGTTTCTCATAATACCACACAACATGAACCTTGTCTAGATTGTGGTTACTGCATACTGTTTAGGTTAGCCCCATGAAAGTAACCAAAACAATTTGAGAACATGGTCCACAACTGCTCCTTTTTCATATAAGGGAACCAATTTATCCAGAAAAATGTCAGATGGTCTTGTCAACGACAACATGGGCCACATATGAATAGCAAAACTGCAGATCAACATTGTGGCCTGACTTGGTACCTTTTCTTTTCTTCCCACCCAAAAGGAAAGACACGATTTATCATGTAGTATCAACTTTAATTCGTTTGAGATTAATATTTGTTTTTTAGAACTAGTATCTCCTTGTTATCCTACAATTTAGAAGCTTTGGCAAATTAATCACGATTCATGATAATAGATGTCTAGATGTAATCCATACTTTTCAAATAAATCAAGCCTACTAATTCATGAATGACCAATCTATCTTTACATTTACATATGCTACCAATTGCATGACCAGTCTACCTCCACCTTCAACTATGTCCATAACTGAAGTCCAAAACAACATGTTTGATTCAACAGTGTGGCAAAATTGGCAAGTAATGATAAATACATGTGAAATTCAGATTTCAGCACGTTCAAAGATTCTCCTCTGTCAGAAAACAAGAATGGTACCATAATCTATTTATCTCAAATGGCTACATTTGATGAAAAGAATTTGGATAGGTTTTCTTTGCAGATCAGCTGCTAATCAGGCAACAAGTGAATTATCACTACCTATATTAGGAGGTACCCATGTAAGTCCTGATACCACTGACTTCCCTAACAACATATTAACATAGGATCCTTTCATAACCTAGTGTTACAGAAAATAGGCAAGGCATATGGGTCAAACACTCAATCTAAGGGAGGTCTCCTTGGGTATGAACAGAGGGCTTGACTCTTCATCCCTTCAACATGTAAAGCTACTTGATGCAGTTAAAAAGGATTGGGCCAATGACTTTTGAAGTGGTATCTAAGGCAACTTTTTGGAGTAAATAAAGCAATCAAGTGGAACTGCGTGGACATGATCAGATCTTACATTTTGAAGCTAGTTGATTTGATCCAAGTCCAAAAATCTAATAATGTATGTATATGTTTAGATGACACCCAAAATAGCAATTGCAAACCCAAGAAAATAAAAAAGGCCTGGTTTTAAAATTAGATTTTGAAAAGGCTTATGGTAAGGTGAATTGGAAATTCCTATTCTGCTGCTTAAAACTTACGGGGTTCAATAATAAAATGTGTGGTTGGATTAAATCAGTAGTGATGAATGGCACTTTTGAGTGTACAAGTGAACAACAAAACTGGTTCCGAGCAATCCCTTATCACCTTTTCGTTTCAACATTGTTGCAGATTGTTTAGTAAAGATGATTTTTAAAGCTCAAGTTAATGGTCTTGTCACTGGCTTGGTACCACATTTAATTCCCAATGGGGTATCTGTTCTGCAATATGCAGATGATACCATTTTGTTAATGGAAAATGACTTGGAAACAATGCCATTTTGACAAGAGATGTATTGTTGAAGAAGAATTGGTCAGGTGATCCAACTTGCAGCTTTTGCTGTGAGAATGAGACTATAGATCATCTTTTCTTTGAATGTGCAGCTGCTAAATATGTATAGGGTGTTATTGGATTATTTCTGGGAGCCAATTGTAGGCCTGGATCATTTGATCAATACCTGTGGTGGGCTAGACATTATCTACCTGGTAAATCACGTTTTCACATGGTTGGTTTGTCGACTGTATGCTAGGCTATGTGGAAACTAAGAATCAAGGCAAGTTTTGAGAAGAAATTGATTAGATCTCCAACTGAGATCATTTGTTATATATACACCTTCTGGATACATACTGCTGGAACAAGGGCCTGCCCAGAGGAATGGCAGGCAGGATGAAGGAGGTCTGCTGCGCATTCAAGGGGATGAAGTCCCGTTGGAGTAGTTGAAGATTGGGAGCAAATGAAGATGACAAAGATGAAAAACGAACCTGAATCCAAGGAGAAAATCTGGAGAGGAAAAATGGAAAACGTTGCTGTGAATGTTCTGCTGATGCAGATGTAATAGGACTTCTAAACAAATCATAGTCGTAGTTTGGTATTCATTTTGCGCCTTCTTCATTCAAGTTTTTTTCTGAGGGCTTGGTGCTCTTCTGAAAGTAACAATCGAAGGATGAGCTTCTTTTTTTCTGATTTGTAATAAAGTGATACTCTGAAACGCTAGAGGTATTCACCCCGTTATTTGGTGGTAATGGAATCCGGGTGAGCCCGTTTGGGGAAAAATAACGAGAATGATTGTGTTACCTGGTGGAACACTAGCTATAAGATATATAAGTGAAACTGAAGAGTGAACCTAAGACTAACAACAAGCTATCACAAAATTTAAAAAGAAAATATTTTGGAAAGTTAATGACTCCATAGGTTACAATGATTTACCTCAGCAGTGAAGCTCTGCACCAGAAGCGCTGCATCTGTCCGAGCATTGATGCACCGCCACTGCAAATGCTGGTTGTCCAGCAGTCGCAACCTGTGTGCCTCCTCAATTTTGTTCTCCCCTTTCTTTGCCCTCCTCACCTCTGCGGCAAACCTAATGATAGATGGCGCATTTGCTAGCGCCTGCACTATATGCCCATTTGGTGATGCCTCCCCACCCCGCCCGCTTGATGGGCTCGCCATCCCCCTGCTTCCTCGGCTTGGAGATGGGGACCTGCCAGGCAGCCTCGGTGACATTGGACTGTCTGAGAACGATCTTCGGCCGGAGGACGATGGTAGCGGTAGCCCTGGCTCCGGAAGCCGGCGTAGGCGGCTGTTGGTTTCCTGCCAGAACCTCGCCGGCACGCTGATGCCACGACGCGGGGGATCACCGGCGCCCGAGTTGCTACCGGAAGAGACGCTGTCGGTGTCAGAGGAGGCAGAGAGGTCAGGGGCGGCGGCAGAGGCCAGGTCTGAGGGGGCGAGGGTGGTGGTCGAGTCGAAGGCCATGGACCGCCGGAGGAGGTGAACGGCGGCCAGGATGGAGTCCTTGCGGTCGAGGCTGCAGTCCAGGCTGCGGGCGAGCGGGTCCGATGCCTTCGGCTTCGCCGCCGGCCATCGGTGCTGCGGCCGCGCGTTCTCGGCCTCCGGCACGGAGGACACGCTCTTCCGCCGCTCCGGCGTGGGCCCCCGCCGCGCGGCAGGAGAGGACGGCGACGCGGCCCGCGGCGCGCGCGACGTCTGGTAGAAGAAGGACTCCCCCTGGAACGACACCGAGAGGCTCCGCATCGTGGTCGCCGTGACCGTCGCGGCCGTCGCCGCTGGGGTGGGCGATGTGGAGTGCTGCGGCGGGGGTGGAGGAACGGACGCGCTGCGCAGAGAGGGAGCGGCGCGACGAGGACGACGGCGACGAAGAGGAGGAGGACGACGAGGTGGAGGAGGTCGGCGACGCGGCGGCGGAGAGGTAGCGGGACGAGACTGGCTTGCTGGACGGCGCAGGGCGTCGGGCCGCGGCGGAGTTGGGCTTATCGAGGGCCGGCGTGAGCGGCGGGCGCGCGGGTGGGCGGGATCTGGCGCGGTGGCCGCTGCCGCGGCAGCCACCATGCCGTGCCGCGGCACTGCGAGGGTGGAGATCTGGCTACCCGCTGCGCTCCCGCGGCAATGCAGGTCCCCAGGGCTCCAGATTCGCCGCTCCCGCTCCTGCTGCTCACGGCGGCGGGCACGCCCTCCGGATCGACGCGGCGTGCGACGCCTGCCTGCCTGCGAGGAGGAAGAGGAGCAAACTGGTGATGCAGTGCAGTTACAGCTTGGGGCGCATAGAGAGAGGTGGAGGAGTGAAGTGGGGATTTGTGTGCCCTTTTTTTTTTTTTGCCCTTCTGCTGTTGTTTTACTCTATCTGGCTTTGGTTTTGGGGATCTTTGCTTTTACAGCTCTATTGCTGATTCTTCCGGGGTGCGCTTCTGCTTTTGTGGTGTCAGGTGTGGCCGTCAAGCTGTCCCAGAGAAAGAGAGGGAGAGAGAAACTACTAGTGTGAAACCTCTTCTTTTAAAATATTTTTTGAAAAGCTCCTTTGAATATCTTACTGTAGTGAAAATGCTACTGTGTATGTTTGGAATAACATCTTCTCAGTGGGGTAACATGTAAAAAGAAATGGGTGTTTGAATAACAGCTTCTGTTTGCCATTGTAGCTAAGTTTAGGAAGTGCTCATTTCAGCCTTTTACTATGAGCTTTTAGCTTTTTGGTACTGTTTAAGGTATTTTTTGTATTGTATCTATTGTGAGTTTTTATATAATTAAATTAAAAAAGGATAAAAAGAAAAAGGTTACATTATCATAGACAATGCAAATAAATAAGAGCAAAAAAAAGCACAAAAATCGTAAGAAAGGTGCTTTATCTTGTCAGTTTGTTACTTTTAGGTTGGAGAGTGACATCTGTGTAGATGGTTGAAGCAAGCTGACGAATGGTAGCCTCCTTAGTCCCTATGTTCTGTGTCAGCGTTTTAGCAATATTTTTTTAGTAGTTCAAGAGAAAATAAGAACGTCATGGGAGGGAAGTGCAAGGGTGAATTGAAATCCAATAAAATTTGCACTGCTGCTTTGCGGCTGACGTCGGTTGCGACGAGGCTTGCCATCCGGCATACTTCGCGGCTGGGGCGTCGAATACTAGGGTGGCGCGTAGCGTAGTCGAGGCCTCCTCCAGGTCCTCCTTGGAGCTTGGCTTGTCGGTGATGACTACTCCTCCTGTTGCAAGTATTTTTTTTATTTATTGTAGCAACTTTCTAAATTGTTGTATTAAGGCCCGCTTCGTTTTGGCTCAACTTCCAAAACACTTCTTTTTTTACTATTCATAATTTCGTCTTTTTCTGAACTTTTGGCTTTTTTTGAGCTTTTTTGCCGGTTTTTTTGCCGTATTCGTTTGCGTTGTTTGTGATGGGCTAACATATTTTTTATATTTTTTAATTTTTTTTAAATTTAATTATGTTAAATAAGACTCTGTCAGCTATAGTGTTTTTTCAGCCAGCTACAATGTTTTTCAGCCATAAACCACCAAAAATAAGCCAAAATGATCACCACCTAAGTGTTTTATTTTGTTGCAGTGTGTCTTTTTAAATATTATAGCACAAAAAAATTGCAATTGGATTATGGATTTGTTGCACATTTTTTTTGTTGTTGCAGTTGGTTGTTAGTTTGTTACACTATTTTTTTTTGTTGTGATTGATTGTTGCTATCTCAGGGAATTTTGTTACGTGTGCCTAGGATTAATGTTGCGTCTCATTGTAAATTTGTTGCAAGTGTCCCATGGATCACTAGTTCATCACACCTTTAAATCCCAATTCTTTAAACTAGATGAGCCACACTAAGGATCGACCGTCGTTGCCTCCTACTTCTTTCTGTTGTTGCCATCAACCACGCCCAAACGACAGACATTGCACAAGCGAGCACGAGTAAAAGGCCCTGTTATTTTCAGCTTCTAAAAGCTGCTTTTCGGTTTTTCTACAGTAACTAGCTTTAAAATAGAGTATTTTTTTCAAGATAGAGTCTACTAGTTAATTGTAGTACATATTTTACTGACTTCATTTATATCGGCAAAAATCGCACGTGAATTTCTGTTACTCTGTAATCTTTCGTATAAACAGCCCAAAAGTCGCAAGCCGCAGCTAAAAAGAACAGGCCCAAAAGCGGTGTGTTTCGTTAAGAGAAATCGACGGTCGAAGCAACTCATGGGAAGGATCCGACAGCAAATACAGCGTACGGAGTTAACGCCCGGAGCTGACGTCCGGACGCTAGCCGCTTCCAAAACAAAAACCTTTGAAAACCAAAATGAACAATGGAAAAACAGACGGAAAAAGAAGGTAATCAATAAAGTACTAGTAAATGAGAGAAATTTTGGGATGGAAGACACGTTCTGGTTGAGAAGTGGGAGGCCAAGACCCAAAGAGTTTTGGGTAGGTTAGCTAAACTGCCGTTATCTCCCAGTACTTGTTTTAGTTTAGCATGTTATTGAAGGAATGGAAGGACATTTTGTCCTGTTTACATGGTTTAGTTGGATGTTTGCTCGAATTGTTCTTGCTTTTTGAACTTGATCTAGTTCGTTGTTCAAATGATCTAGGAAATTTTATTTTAACTTCATTTTATCATAATCGATCAAAAAAGTGGTTGAAGGTGCAAAATTGATGCAAACAGGAACAAAGGTGCAATATAAATACCAAGACCAATAAAATGATGCACCTTAAGCTCGAAAATACAGTAAAATTAACAGAATGTTCTTCAATTCGTTGTTTCTTTTCTGAACTCATTGTTAACAAATCCTCCCTAGTAAGCACTCTTCTGAGAGCAACAAAATCTCACTGTTGACAAATCCTTCTTAGTAACTAGCAAGCACTCCATAACAACAGGATAATGCCCTATTAAAGAAACACCTTAAGCCTTGAAAGGCGATTGCAATCCACCATATGAATTTAACCAAAATCATGAGCTAATCAAGTGGTGGACAGATTAGCTGAAGGTAGTAGTGGTCAGGGCAGGAGTAGGAGATCAGTGTCCGGGCGGGTATGGTTGGACGCTCAGATAGGGATCACAATTTGATGGGGGCTATGTGGTTTACTGGTGAACTTGCGATCTCAATTCTTGAGCCGGATTTAGTTTTCTTCTATTAAACGGCACAATTATTGATTATATATAATCATTAATCACAACCCCCAAACTTTATTTCCTATAAAAATAACAATATGGATGGGATGACCCACCTAAACAACTCTTTTTTTAGGCGGCTAAACAACTCCTTAGAAAAGTTCAGTGTAAATCGTGTGACTTACAAAAATGACATGAACAATTTTTTCTGAAAAGGATGACCTAAACATGACTAGCTGGAAACATATGACCAATCCATAATTATATTTGTGTATAGTCTAATTATTCTCTTTTGGCAAATGAAAAAAAAAAGTAATATGACACACAAAAAGCAAACAGGGGAAAGTTGTTCTTTTGCTAAAAGAAAGGTACCATGTAAGTTTTCTTGTTGGACTTTGTGTACTAAATCTCCAAAATTCTTAAATGGGTGTACCAAGAACACCCCTTAAATATGGCGCTGATGATTATTATTGTAATAACCAAGTCTTTTGTAATATGATTGCTCATGTGACCCATGAGAAAGATCACTCAACAAAGTCAGCATATTACCACTAACCAGTTAGTTGGTTTCTTTACGATATCAAAACTGTGAAGTGTTATCATTATGCATGACTAGAATGATGAGAACTGTGCTGTGTGTATATATAATGAAAAGAAAATCGAGAAAGTTAGCTTGTTTCTTCTTGAAATCAATTTGGCTTCACTTTGCTTCGGTTAGAGTTTGTAATCTTGTTTTCAGTTTAGAAGTCGTAGTCGTGTATGACTTGGTGGTCGTGTACGAGTTTGATCGTGATCGTATAAGAGTCCGCTTCATAGTCGTAGCTGAGTTAGAGTCATAGTCGTAGTCGTACCCGAGTCGAAGTCGAAGAGCAGGATATAAAAGGGCAGGCCATTGTATCGAAAGGAGTAGAAGCGAGAACACCAAGTCGACGAGATATAGTCGCAGAGGGGTGCCAGGAAGAGGGCGACCTGTGTAGTCGCAGGAGCACCGAGTGGAGGCGATGCAGTCGCAGAGGAGGTGCAGAGCATGGAGCGACCGACATGGTCGTAGGTGATTGGCATGACCGTAGAGCTTGGAGCAACCAGCATGGTCGTATGCGATCGACCTGGGCGACAGCCGTGGTCGTAGGCGATCGGTGTGGGCGGCCAATGTGGTCGTAGGCAGTCCGTGAGATCGCAGGGGCGGCAGACGTGGTCGTAAAGGAATTACGACCACGGCCGCAGAGCAGAAGATCGTAAATGTGGTCGTAAAGGAGTTACGACCATGGCAATCGGACAAAGGGCATCCGCAAGAGCAGCAGACCTGGTCGTAAAGGAGTTACGACCATTGTGACGAGCGGAGGTGTCCGTTGGAGCAGAAGGTGTGGTCGTAAGGAGTTACAACCACAGTCGCAGAACCGAGGATGGCGACGAGAGCGGAGGTGTCCGCAGGTGCTAGAGACGTGGTCGTAAAGGAGTTACGACTACGGTCTCATAGGAAGACGTGGTCGTAAGGGTACGACCACAGCGAGCGGTCAACAGAATCACTGCGTGGTCGTAAGGCGTTATGACTACGGTGATCGACCGTTGTCGAAGGAAGTGTAGCGAGAAGCGGTGAGCATGGTCGTAACTTCAGCTGAAGTTTACGATCATCTGATCGGAGCAGCGAGGCATGATCGAAGAGATCACAGTGTGGTCGTAACGACTGTCTGCGTGGTCGGAGAACCAATAGAGTGGTCGTAGCGACACAGGAGGTGGCCGTAGTCACTACAACGTGGTCGTACGGCTATAGCACATGGTCATAGCGACTTGAACGTGGTCGTAAAATCCTAGGGCAGTCGTAAAGGCTGTAACAGCTTCTGTTGATAAAAAGGGGAACGGAGGCAGCTTCAGTTTCCGC
The DNA here is from genome assembly GCA_036346245.1 of Bonia amplexicaulis. Taxonomy (NCBI): domain Eukaryota; kingdom Viridiplantae; phylum Streptophyta; class Magnoliopsida; order Poales; family Poaceae; genus Bonia; species Bonia amplexicaulis. Next base: position 16,412,226 of record CM070752.1, on the reverse strand, counting down.
TATGCACGTTTTGAAATATCATACTGGTGGAAAATAACAGAACATTTTAGGCCCACTTAGGGAAATTAACATAATGCAGTTTCCTACGTGATTACGGAAATTCCCACGTTCCAAGTGGAGCTTTATGGTTTAGGCCCTGTTTGAAATGAATGAGATTTTATAGGATTTTTTTCGATAATAATTCTATAGGAATTTTGGAAGCGTACTGACACCTATAAAAATTCATGTGTTCAAATAAAACTTAAAGGAAACGTTGCTCGACTGTAAGCGACAACGGCAGCTAACGAGGTGGGTCTTGTAAACAAATACAAAGGTAGGAGAAACATGAGGTAGCTTTCCGTTGCCGTATTATACCCAGACCCTTCCATAAGCATAAAGTATTAATTCTACTTTTCTAGGCAGTTAAACTGTTTAAGTCCTTTACCATTCGTAACACTTCCTAATGGAACTAGTACTACTACAGCCCACACACTCGCTTGCACATAATAATCAGGGTCATTTTCGTCCCTTTCTTTGGTTTAGGTAAACAGTACCTTTTTAACAATAGCAAGGAGCTACACTTCGCATTACCAGCTAGCTTGCTTCAGTCCGTCAGATCCCAATCTCTCCGTTGTATTTGCTTGCCTCATCTTAATTTCCCATGCTAACTACAGTATTATCGCTAAGGAGTCCTTCTCAGATCGATGCTGGCTTCGCCTTTCTTCTCCTAATTGCATGGTTGCTTAACATCTAACCTTCCTAGCTAACGCTTTTTCTTGGGTGTGTTGTTTCCGTCCTGAGAGGTCCAGGAGGCTCCACTGCAGGGCCTAGTAAAACATGTCGACTAGGAGAGAGGAGGCCTCTATATCAAGTAACTATAATTTGATCCCTAAAAAAAGTAACAGTAATTCAAAAGGGTATTTTAGTCCAAGAGCCCTTCTCTTCCTTACTGGAACTGGAATATTGCTATTGTGTACAAAAAAATCCTGATATTTTGTAAACAAAAGGTTAGTTTGAAGAACTTAAAGAAGAAAACAAACGTGGCCAGATGGGTTAGCCTGGCTTAGCAGAGGGTGTGAAAAATCATCCTTGGTTTAAAACAAAATTTGCAAAATCATTAGATCTATCATCTATGTCAACGAAGCTTCTAACTATAATATATATGTAGATGCAAAATAATTTTCCTGAGAACCGAAGATGTACAATTTGTCGGTTGCTTAGTTTTGTCCAAAATATTGCGCAATGTTGACACACCAGTTCTCTGATTGATTGTATTTAAGCAACTAATAAACCTCATCAACGGTGCGGAGGGGCAAACCGAGTGCAGTCATCGTTTCAGGAACCACAAGTCCGTTCAGTTTGTAACTAAACAAGCCACATGAGGTATAATTAAGCTAGTGACAAACTGACAATCACATGTCGATTTCTTCTACAAACTAATAGCTGCAAATTGGTCACCGTATAATATACCAACACCGATATTTTCTACTTATCGTTTCAGACATCAACACAATCTTTAATACATACCTTTGATCATTATTTTTTAGCTATATTCTAGTAAAAACTATTAAAATTATAATGATATAGAAATAATTTTGATGACCAATCAAATAATATTATTTTCACATGGTAAATCTAAATATTTTTATGTAAATTATAATCAAAATTTTAAAAGATTAACTATACAAATTATTTGATACAAAAAAACCATCGTAGCGTGACATGTCACACGTCACCATGTGTACGTGTGACTTGTTTTGTCACTAACACAGACAAACAGTAGCATTATTGCCGGGTCTTTTTCTTTTTGCTTCTTAAAACTATTTTTTAGCTTTTAAATATTATTTTAGTATAGTAATTAATTTCAACCATAGCGTATTTTTAAGATGGGATATACAAGTTAATTATAGTGTACATTATAGCAATTTTATTTATATCAGCTAAAATTATATATAAATTTTTTTTACTTTATATTCTTTTTTATAAAATAGATAAAAATTATAAGCGGCAGTCAAATAACAGCCAGCTTGCTTCGTGGGAATGCGGACTGAGTAGTACTATAGAGGAAGCCTGCGGAGTGCTGACGTTGTAATTAATGCTCACATATTTTTTGATGTCCAGATAATATGTGCACTGAAATAAATTTTAAAATTTATGGAAAATATGTTACTACTCAATCTGAAAGCTCGTGATCCCCAGATTCCCCACTCACTAATCAAATTCCAGAAATTAACCACAACGAAAAATCCTTACCACTAATCAAATTCCAGAAATTAACCACAATGAAAAATCCACAAAACGCCCTAGCCTTTTTGTAATCTGTGAGAATCGACCTCTACCGCCAGCAAGAAACTTAAGGCACGGTTATAGAAAATAGGTACAAGAGCTTTTTTCTGAACCGTATCACCGTACATCTAGTACATCACCATGGCCAGGTTGCGTTTACTTTAGCAAGCACTCCAATTCCTAATTAATCAAGTGTAGCTAGACAAATATAGCTCACCATACTTGGCAATACAGTGTGGTCATGTACTGGTAGCAGTCTTGTACAAAGCAGCCGGCCCAACCAACGGCGTTAAACACGCGCACCGTCGACGTCGAGCTAGCAAACTACAAATACGTCGTGCTTCGGCGCACGCCAACGACGCAAACTCGCCGTATTGCCGCCAACACGGGCGCGTCGCCGTCTGCCGATGGAGACCGGGATCCGTCGAGACGGCGAACCTTCCTACATAGTACGTACGCACGTAGGAGAAGAGCAGTGCAGCAAATCACGTCTGTACGCGTACTCCATTTGCTTGTCACAATGCGTCAATGGCGTATATTTACACTTTAACCGCTTTTTTAGTTCATCACGGTCTCTTTGCCCTGATTACGACTTACGAGGCTGTGTGTTGTGCTGCGTTATATACTATGTTTGTTCTTTTGGTCTAATTTAAAATTTTTATTTATATTTTTCGAGATGATATCAGATAATAGAGTTATCGACATAGACAGCATATACAAATTTTGATCCGAGAAATTATTTAGAAAAATAATTTCAAGAAAAACCAACCGTTTGTTTTAATTTTTGAAGCGAAGGCAAAAGAAGTCAAACAAAAAACATCAGGCTGATACTTTATTAATGTGTGTACGATAAAAGCAGGGCCAGATTAAGCCACTGTTTGATCTCCCGTTTTTCACGTGATGCTGATTTGATCCGTCCGCGTGCCCTATTAACTCGACCGACACTACAGGCTAACGTATGAGTATGACCGCTCCTGATTTTTTTTTGGTTAGCGTACAGTTAGGTAGATTTTTTGTAGGCTGTTATTTATGATTTTTGTTTAAAATTTAGAATTCTAGTTGTTTATGAAAAAATATGAAAAAATACTCACGTGTGATTTTAGTTGATATAGATAAAGTTAAGACAATATCATCTATAATTAATTTATAAACCATATGTTGAAAAAATATTTTATTTAAAAATTAGTCCATATAGAAAGCTAAGATATAAATCTAAAAGAACCGATCCAACTGTATGATTGCATATTTGTATCTAAAGTCGAAAAGGAAATAATGTTTGTATTTAGCATGGGTCGTACGCTAGCTATCCGTGACGATAACAATCTTTACACACAATGAATGTATGTGGTTGCTTGAGCAACTAAAGTTGATATATATATGACCAGAAAGTTAACTCAAATACAGTACGAAGTACTTCATTGGTACCTACCGCACCAACTCAGCAGATGCATGTGTCGAGTCCAATGACCGACGTGTCACGTCGAAGAAAAAATAACATGCCATAGGTGCCCTCAATTAGACTGAAATAAATTAATTTATAATTGAAATTACAATATAACTGATTAAAATTATACTGTACCTGATGATGACTTATTTAGCGTAACTAAATTTTAAAAAAAAAAAAAAAAAATAGATTAACCAATCACGGACAATGCAAACGAATATGAAAAAACTGGTAAAAAAAGCTAGACAAAAATGAATTTATAAATAATAAAAAAAAATAAGCTTTAGAAGAAAAGTTTAAATAAATAGCTTGACTTTGCTACCGTTGCCTAACAAAAGTTTTTTTCCTGCAGTCGGTTTTTCTTAATCAGATTGTTTGTATGAATGAATTAGATATTGGTAGATCAATAGGTTATTTAAAAAACTATGTTTATAAAGTATTTTGAAAACTGATAGAAAAATCATTCTCGGCATAACCATAGGACGGCATGGCATGCCCGCAGATGGGCGCGCGCTCGCATCCCGCGGCGAGGCTGTAAAGCGAGCGTGCCCAACCATGCAGAACCTCCAGGCTTCTCACGCACTTTGCATAGTGACCACCTTCCGGCCACCTTATGTCCTTATCGCAGTGGTTAGTAGCAAGAGAAGGCGTAGTATCCCACCTCCGCCTCTGCACAGGCAAACACGTTATCTCTGGTCCCCGCCGGTCTTCCGCACCAGCGCTACTGGCTACTGTCTCTGTAAAGCTGATTACCGGTCAGGTGGCATCAAGAATTCTCTTGTTTGAAGATGAATTGCCCGATCTCTCCGCAGATCACGGGAGGGAGGGAGGGATAGATCAGGGACCAACCAAACATTTGTAGCAGCAGCAGTAAAGGCCAGTTGTCACACTCGCAAGTGACATGTCACTTCACGAGGGCGAAGGATGCTGCTCAGCTGGATTCACCCGTAAATTGACATACACTGCAGTATGGCACATACTAGCAGCAAGAGAGAGAAGAGCGTGATGGGAAGGAAGGAGAATGTTGTAACGTTTCAGATCATCAAAGGACTCGGAGTTGTTCTGTGATGGGAGAGGATGCACGGGGAGACAGGACACTGTTTATATTGAATTTTGTTTTTAGTTTCTGTTTCCGTCTTACGCACATATCTGTCTCACTTTTTTCACCACTCAGTCACCGCTATAAATTTTTTAGCCAAAAATCATTAATCACAATAAAAAAGATATCATTAAAAGCCAATACAAACATCTCTATTACCGGTAGTAATATGCAGTAGTCCCGTTTGTTATCCAATCCAACCATGCGGACACAGGCAAGGCGTCACCAGGGGACCAGTGGAACTGGCGCACATGCTGCATCACGCCTCGCCAACATATGCACGTCGGTCGAGCCATCGAGGCAACGGAAATGAAGAGGAAAAAACGGAGGGGAGACGCATGATTTTGGAGCGTCTGGACCACCGGCCGGCCTCCACCTGCCCTGACCGGATCCCCACTTGCCGTTTCCTCCGGCTCTGCCCTCTGTCGCATCTGTTACCGTCGGCACGCTGGTCCTTGTAGCGGAGGTTACATGGAAAGTGTGCTCGTTACGTGTACCTTCTTATAAGTCCGCTATTTAGAAGAAGAAATTGTCCATGATGGACTCTACTTACGTAGTTACGTATGATAGAAAGTGTGCTCGTTAACCTTGTAACCTCCGCTATTTAGAAGAAGAAATTGTTAATTATGATTCACGGTAGTGGTTCATTTGCTCCTTATCTCCTCTATCTCTCGCCTCTTCTAAAACGCTAGACCCACTAGGCCCAAACTTCCCCACAACACCGAATCATCGATTCACCATACAAAGGCCCTCGTAGCTCACGCTCCACCACCTCCTGTCGCTGCCATCCGCAACCGTCGAGCTGCGCCGGTGGCCGTGGAGGCCATCTTCGGCAGAGGAACCCTCTCCCGCGCTGCGGCGGTGGCTCCATGGTACGTTGTCGAACCCTTGTTAGATTTTGGGGTTTGGCCTTGGGTTCCTTCCACATCAAGCTCTATGCTTCCTGACACATGTGGTTTAGGCTTTAGGTGGCGGCTTGGGGATCCGCTTGGCTCAGAGGTTTTGTACCTACGAAGAAAGATGTATAGCCAGTGGCTTCTATTCACTACCTCAAATCTGTGCTATTTTGCTCTTCACGGGTAGCGTTGATGAAGTGGAGTTGTTGTTTTGAGCATCTAAACTTGCGAGGAATGGATGATTGTTACAGCCCTACCGATTATGCCTAGGATCTTACGACCATCACCTAGTCGCCACGACTATCTCTTGTAGTCGTACGACTACCTCCTGTAGTCGTACGACCACGTTGAAGAGGCTACGACAACCTCCTGTGTAGTTACGATCGTTCTACTGATTCTCCGACCACGTTGTGACCTTCCCGATCACTCCTCGCTGCTCCGGCCACATGGTCATACCCTTCAGCTGAAGTTACGACCATGCTTACCACTTCTCGCTCCACTTCCTTCAACAACGGTCGATCATCGTAGTCGTAACACCTTACAACAATCAGTGATTCTATCGACCGCTCGCTGTGGTCGTACCCTTACGACCTCATCTTCCTACGAGATTGTGGTCGTAACTCCTTTACGACCACGTCTCCAGTACATGCGGACACCTCTGCTCTCGTCGCCGTCCTTGGCTCTATGACCGTGGTCGTAACTCCTTACGACCACAACTTCTGCTCCAGCGGACACCTCCGCTCGTCACCCTGGTCGTAACTCCTTTACAACCAGGCTTGCTGCTCCTGTGGACGCCCTCCGCCCGATCACCGAGGTCGGCTCAGCGCCTTGGTCGATCTTTGCTTTACCTTCACGACATCTATTTGACTAAGGGCTTTCTCCTCGACTAGGGGCTCCCCTTAGATCGACGGATTCACCTCGGTGATCCCCAACACATCTCGATGGCCCAACCTAGGCGTGGTTTACTCCGGCCCTGATGGCTTTTGTCTCGGCCGAACTTCACTCTGCCTCGATGGCATATCCTCGACTAGGGTCTCCCCTAGCTTGAGAGCAGCATGGGGAGCTGAAGAAGACATGAGATTTGGGGGAGAAGTGAGGAGATGAGTGTGGAAGAGGAATAAGGGGAAGGTGGTAGGGTTTGGTTTGCCATGGACCGGGGCCATCTGATGCCCTTCCTCAGAGGATTTCCAACGATGCAGGGTGCCTCGTACCACGTGTCACCCCCGGGCCAGCCTTCGCGCCGATTACCTCTCCAATCCGCCCTCGCACCAGGGTAATTTAACGTTTTGTCAAGTCATTGTAGGCTACTGGGGAGATCATTGGCCTGAGGCTCCCTCTAGCTCGATGGATTCACTTCGGAGAGCCTCAACATGCCTCGCATGGATCAACTCAGTCTCGATGGCTTTTGCCTCGATCGAACTTCACTTCACCTCAATGGAGTCTCCTCGACTGGGCTTTACTAAGTATTACAGGTAGCTACTGAGCTTGTCATGTCACCTTCATTGCATTTTTTTTGCATCGGGCCTAGTATGACGCCCCTAGCCCTGAAATACATATGTCCTTGTCATGCTCTTGTGGAATATTTTGTGCTCTCAGGTTGCAACCTAGGTCGAGTTGGCGATTTCCCCTGGGGGTCAAGTTGGCAATTTCTCTCTGGGGCAAAGTTGGTGATCACCCTCCCCTCTGGGGTCGAGATAATTCTCCCCTCCGGGGTTGAGTCTCCTCTCTGGGGTCGAGCTAGTCCTCCCCTTCGGGGATGAGCTAATTCTCCCCTCTGGAGTCGAGTGGGTCTCCCCTCTGAGGTATAGTGTCTACTATAATCGACCAACTCCATATACTTGGAAAAGATCAAGTCACAGATGTGCCATTGTATCTTATCAAATTTCACTCACACGCTCACGCATCCTTTTTTTCTTCTTCGTTTTGACAAAACTCGCATGCTCGTGATTCATGAATCACTTGCTTGCAAGATCAATGCAGCAGCCTGGCTATTGCATGCGCGTAGCCGTACCAGCACTGCCACTGCAACACCGATGCAACATGCTGCTTGCTCCAGCATTTGCTGGACAACGGTGCATAATTCTGAGACCTTAGCTTCATGCCCTCTAATGGCAATCCACCGATGTGATCGGATCGCTTTTTGTACGAGAATTTCTGCTCATCTACGGGTACAAAGCCTAGTGATCGTCAGCTTTTCACACACCTAGGCGTTCCTGCAATCCTGCTTGCTCGTCCTTCACAATACGTGGAGAAAAATACTTACGCTCCCAGTGACAAGGATGTGACAACAATTGGGAGAACTCCTAGACGGTTTCGTGTATTTTCTTTAGCCTTTTCTTTTTGTAGCTGCTTGTTGCACACCATATTTTGATTTGTGTGTGTGACTTCACATGGCTGCTATAACACACCGACTTCGTTCTGAAAGCGCTAAAATACCAACTGATTACTAGTAGACTACGATTTCAATACCACGCAGTTCTGCGCGGGGGCTACTTTGTAAATAAAGTGTATCGTGTTTGCCCAAAGCTAGGGTTAATTTATCGCCTTTTACTTTTCCGAATGAACTTTGTTGTTAATAAGTAAACAATATTTAGTCCGAACATTGATCGCCCCGAAATCCTGCTATCCGAAAGCCCAATTGGCCATTCTAAGTACTAATCAAAGGATTTTATAGGTACATCATACTGATATTAGAATGATGGTAGTAAAATAAAATCTGATCGTTGATTTGTAAGGGTATTATAGACTTTTGTTCTATGCATGTTCCCTCCCACGTGGCGTGCATGATTCCGATTAAGTTCCAATGGAGTAAGATTATTACGGTGTTTGCAGACTTCGGGGTTGAACATCATTACGGAGTATTGCCTAGGGCTGATCATGCCAGGGAGGCCGATTGCCAACGTAGCATGAGCCAGGCCGTCTCCTTCCTTACCGACTTCAAGGTTGGCCACTACATGAAGACTCCTCCAAGATCCATGTTCCTAGTGCAGGTACTACACATGCATTACGAAGCTTCAAGAATTGCTCTTGTTTTTCATCGATCGAGATGAGATGTCTGATCAAACTGCACATGTTAATTTGAGTATTGATTGTTCATTTCATCGGGACGGTCGTCGCGTCGACGATTAACACGGTTGTGGCGTGGTGGCTGCTAACGACGTTCTCGAACATCTGCAAGAAGGACCTCCTCCCGGAGGGCAGCCCTTGGACGTGCCCCGGTGACCATGTCTTCGACGCGTCCGTCCGTGATCTGGTGCCTTGTCGGTTTGATGAACTTGACAATTTTACCCCTTTGAAGATTCTACTATTAGTAGTATAGTTTAGTAGTATAACTAAATTCTAACTAATCTGAACTATTAGATCACAAAGATTGAATAGCTCATATTCATTTTAAGGTATCGTAAAAGAGCTCTAATCAAAACCTCAACTTGGTGGTCATTCTAAATATTAATCAAAACCTCTACTTGGGTAGTCTTTACTAGTTAACTCGTTAACTAGCTAGAAATGATCAAACAGTTTTATCTTGCAGACAGCATGCAACTGAAATGCAATGCATGGTTCTAGTTCATAAGCTGCGGTGCACCTTTAAAAGGAGAACAATGAACAACGGAAACGGCAAGGTGAATAGCAACAGAAGAGAAAGAATGAGGTAGAGCATCTCAAGATCCCAGACAAAACCAATCAAAAACCGAAACTAAAGCTGCCATTAGAGTAGAAAAGCAAATCTGAACTTTCAAAGCTTGCGAAGGTTTCAGTAGTACCTGAGATGGCAATGCAAAGCACAGAGACCAGAAGAAGCTTAGCAGCTGCTGAAATCCAGCCTCCCCAACCAGCTGTGTTTAAGATTGATCCTAACAAAGAGGCTCCAAAACCCAGCAAGCACCAGCTTTAGGGCCCTTAAAAGCAGCTATTATTTGCAAATTAAGCTTTGTGAGGCCCCCACACAGTTCCCTTCTCTCTCTACATACCTTTCCCTGTCCTCTCCCCTTTGCTTCTAAGGAGGTTCTACTCCCTTTTTATGCCCTTTTATTCAATCCTGGGGTCAGGTGGTATCTTTTTAATTTACAGATTGGAACAATGTATCTACTTTCCCAAAACCATATGTTCTCTTCCTCAGTATCATTTTGCAAATACCATATTAGCATTTAGTCATGTGCTAATGCATGTGCACAAGTGTACAAAGGTGACTGGTATCTGACTGCTACTGCTCCACAGTCCAGACAGTAAAATGGCAGCATCTTAGAAGAGCTGGACCACTGTACTAACTAGCTCATGACGATTTCTAGATTTGCAAGTTCTTGATGCAGTGATTGACAAGGGGAAAGAACTGGAGTTGTTATGAAATCACAGCAATGTTACTGTTTTTGACTTTAATTACTTGGGAGGTTCAACATAGAAGAACACCAAAGAAGCCAAATTGCCCCGGGACCATTACGGCATTGCCTTGGGCCTTTACTCATCTCATGTACTAGCAAGCAGTAGCTAGTAAGTTAAGTTTGATGTACTAATTAACCAGTTGCTGCTTACTACAACAAATGGTACATTGCACTGTATAAGTACCTTTACATAGGAAGGAACATTTAAGTTTGGTGTACTAAGTACTAACCTGTCACTCCAACAGTATTGAGTTGTTTGAGAACATAGGCAAATTTGGAATTCATCAGTTTACACTATCAAACAGAAGAAGCATCCAGGAAAGGAAAATAAGGCATGAGTATCTCTCAAGAGCTCATATCTTTACATGACTCAACACTGACTACTGCAAACAAAAGATCTGTGGGATATATGTGTGATCATACTCAACTTGCTAACCTGGGCGTGGCTGGCATAATTGTTTATGATGCATATGCCTTTGCATCAACACAGCGTGACTAGGACGATTGCTCCTGACTTTCAGATAAGGAGCATCACAATTTGCAATTAAAAAGCAAAGTGTGTGCGCAGAACTTGACTCGCTTGCTTACATTTCCATACATGCAGCATCTAAATGATCTAGCACTAGTTTGAATTAAACCGAGTGCATTGCTTGGAGGATATGCAATTGTCAATTATCTTTATCTTTATCCATGAGGGAAAGCAATTCATCATCCTTCTTCTGGAAAGCCAACACTTTGCTTGTAATTACGACCACTGCATTATTCTGAAATTCGTTTTGTGTAAAACACGAAGTTGCATTGCTTGATGCATGGTGTTTGTCATATTTGAAGGACAATGTGAGAAGGTTCAAAACACTGTTGTGATGAACCATTGCAAGTTTTGTGGAGTGGTGAACTAGGTTTTGCAAAGATTGCATTTGATTTGGGCTGCCTTCTAAAAGTGTTACGAAAATCGGAAGTACTGCAGATATAAGTGCGGTAGTTCCGCTTGGCGGAACTACCGGGTTGAATTGCGGTATATTTTTTCCATAGAGCCCCAGGCGAGGTTTTCAGCGTGTGGAAGTACCATTTTGGGAGGCGGTAGTTTCGCATTGCGGAAGTACCGGCGTATTAGACGCGGTACTTCTGATCTTGCTAGAAAATAGGGGTTTTGGGAATTGAGTCATGGATCGAGTTGAGATGATCTGGGTCAATGGATTAAGGTTGCATGATGGATGTCTTGACTAATGTAGGTCAAGTTGTGAAGAATTTTTGCCTGGAAACGATTTCTTTGTCTTTGGATGTGCAGGGTCGCTTGGAGTCAATCGTGTTCAACGGCGAGGATCGGAGCTAAGCTCATGGAAGAGTTGAAGTCCAGAACAGTCAAGAATGCCAGGTAAGACGCTGAGCTCAAGAATGGCACGAAATAGACGAGAAATGTTGAAAATGAGTTCGAATGGCGGGAAAGTGCCATGTAGCTTGCACGGGCCAAGTGAGCCGTGGTTCAGTAGAACCTAGATGGGAGAGACCTGGCGACGCATGACGAGCTAGTGGTACACCTACACGTGGCAAGCATGACGATTGCTTGCAATGGTTGGTGATGACCGGGTCAAGGAAGGGTATTTTGGTAGTTTGACCAAAATATCGGAAACCATCTTGGATCAAAACCACAGCATATGGGAGATGTGTTGGAGAGTAGTTTAGGTCAAGGTAGATCAAGATTAAAAATTTAGCGGATGCACACTTACACACTTATGCGCTTTGAAAAACATGCCTAAGTGAACTTGTGAGAGTAAAATCCGTGTGTGTGGGGTTAACGGATTTTCCCATTATAATAGTGGATAGGGTCCATTAAGTGGTGTAGGTGACTGGTTGTCCACCTATAAAAGGGGGTTGGGATGGAGACATGTATGGTTAACAATCTAACCCCTCTCTCATATGCTCTCTTGTTTATGTTTAGGGTTTGAGAGTGGAGTACTTGGTGTGCTATTTGTCCTCCAAAGTAGAGTGGCTATAAAACTTTCTATATCAAGTAAGCAATATATCAATCTTAGTGTGTCTATCATGTTTTGATTGATTTGCTTTTGATTTGGTTGGTTTGTTCTCTCCCCTTTCCTTTTCTTGATCTTGATGTGTCAAGGATGTGTAAGAGATGAAGACAACCTCTGGGAATCTCTCTCCACCCATCTAGGCACTTTAATAGCAAGTTTATCAAGAAAACTCGATTTTGCTTGATTTGGGCTAAAAGTGTGATTTCTTGATCCGACGATATTTGAGTTAATTTCGTTGGTGTTCTAATTTATTGTGATATGTGGGAATACATCTAAACCCATCTTGGTCATCATCCACCCACGAGCAATTTATATTCGCCGATTTTGATTTTAACTTGGTTTTGGTGAAACCTTCCAATAAACTCAAAAAGGTATCAACTTTGGCCATAATTTTCATGATCATTTGTTGGAATAGATTCACAATACCTAGAGAAGATCCCTACAAAGTTTCACATCATTTGGATATACGGATCAAAGTTCCATCATTTTTCATTTTGAAACTGTGCTGAAAGCAGACTGTTCTTCTTTGTTCCTCTGAGTTTTCGACCACATTGCTTCTTTTTGACCACATTGGTTTTTTTGTGCAAAATATCGATTTTTAGAGCTTTATTGTGTTGCTGTGATTTTCTATCACCTCTCACCATAACTAAGGTCAAATCAAGCAATTGCTCTTTCATATGGACTTGGAGTGATATTTCTTGACACTTTTGGGTGGATATGAAGTTTTTGTGCAAAAATTTCATTTTCAGCAACTTTTATCCATTTCTGTTTCAAATGGTCATCTTCAGTTTTTCGCAATCTTCATTTGACCATTTGAAGATCTGTTTGCAAAAATCCTTTTTATCTTTTTAAAACCACCTCCAATTTGTATTTTTGAAGAATTGCCAATGGGCTCATCAAGGGGGAGATTGAAGAAACATGTGAGAAGGTCCAGGATACCGTTGTGATGAACCATTGCAAGTTTTTTGAAGTGATGAAATGGTTTTGCAAAGATTGCATTTGATTTGGGCTGTCTTCTAGAAGTGTCAAGAAAATCAGAAGTACCATAGGTATAAGTGCGGTAGTTCCGCTTAGCGGAAGTACCGGGTTAAGTTGCAGTATGTTTTTTCCATAGAGTCACAGGCAATGTTTTCAGCGTTTGGAAGTACTGTTTTGGGAGGCGATAATTCTACATTGCTGAAGTACCGCGTGATAGGCGTGGTACTTCCGATCTTACCACAAAATAGGGGTTTTAGGAATTGGTTCATGGATCGAGTTGGGATAACCTAGGTCAATGGATTAAGGTTGCATAATGCATGTCTTGACTAAGAATTAAGGTTGCATAATGCATGTCTTGACTAATGTAAGTCAAGTTGTGAAGAATTTGTGCCAGGAAACGATTTCTTTGTCTTTGGATGTGCAAGATCGCTTGGAGTCAATCGTGGTCAATAGCGAGGATCGAGGCTAGGCTCATGGAGGAGTTGAGGCCCAGAACGATCGAGGATGCTGGGTGAGACAGTGAGCTCAAGAATGACACAAGAAATACGAGAAATGTTGAAGACGAGTTCAAACGGCGGGAAGGTGCCATGTAGCTTGCACGGGCCAAGTGAGCCGTGGTTCGATGGAATTGGGACAGGAGAGACTTGGCAACGCGTGGCGAGCTAGTGGTACACCTACACGTAGCAAGCATGCATTGGAGAGCAGTTTAGGTCAAGGTGGAGCTGGTTTGATCAAGACGGATCAAGGATAAAGATTTAGCGGATGCACATTTATACGCTTTGAAAAGCGTGCATAAGTGAATTTATGAGTGTAAAACCTGTGTATGGGGTTAACGGGTTTTCCTATTGTAATAGTGGATATGATCCATTAAGAGGTGTAGGTGGCTGGTTACCCACCTATAAAACGGGGTTGGGATGGAGACATATATGGTTAACTATCCAATGCCTCTCTCATGTGCTCTCTTGTTTAGGTTTAGGGTTTGAGAGTGGAGCACTTGATATGCTCTTTGTCCTCTAAGGTGAAGTGGATGTAAAACTTTCTATCTCAAGTAAGCAATACATCAATCTTTGTATATCTCCATGGATCCATCCTGTTTTGATTGATTTGCTCTTGATTTGGTTGGTTTGTTCTCTCCTTTTTCTTTTCTTGATCTTGCTGTGCCAAGGATATGTAAGAGGTGGAGACTACCTCTGAGAATCTATCTTCACCTATCTAGGCACTTTGATAGCAAGTTTATCAAGAAAACTTAGTTTTGTTTGATTTGGGCTAAAAGTGTGATTTCTTTATCCGAGAGTATTTAAGTTGATTTCTTTAGTGTTCTAACTTGTTGTGACGTGGGAATACATCTAAACTCATCTGTCATCATCCATCTACGAGCAAGTTGTATTCACCGATTTTGATTTTAACTTGGTTTGGTGGAACCTTTCAACAAACTGAAAAATATCTTAACTTTGGCCATAATTTTCTTGATCGTTTATTAGAATATGTTCACAATGTCCTAGAGAAGATCTTTGCAAAGTTTTATATCATTGAGATCTACGGATCAAAAGTTCCTTCATTTTCGTTTTGAAACTATGCTGAAAGCATATTGTTCTTTTCTGTTCCTCTGAGTTTTCGACCACATTGCTTCTTTTTGACCACGTTGGGCTTTTGACCACTCATTGGTCATCGATCTCGCTGATCGTATTTCTACTTGATTCGACCACATCAGCTTTAGACCACTCGTTGGCCTTCGACCACGTTGGTTTCGACCACGTTGGTTTTTGACCACTTAAGTCTAATTTCAACCACATTGGCCTTCGACTACGTTGGTTTTCGACCACGTTGGTTTTCGACCACTCTTTGGTCGTTGACTACTCGAGTCGAATTTCGATCACACTGGCTTTCGACCACGTTGGTTTTCGACTAAGTTGGTTTTCGACCGCTTTCTGATCGTCAACCACTAAAGCCAAATTTCGACCACGTTGATTTCCAACTGATAGTCGAATTCCAACCACGTTGATTACCGACTGATAGTCGAAATCTGACCACGTTAATTTCTGATCAGGTCGCGCTCAGCTCTGTGATTCTTTGGTTTTGAAGTAGAATTTCTACCCTAATCTTCATAGCTTTGTAGTTATCAGAGTATAGGATAAGTGAATAGAAAAATATTAAGGCACCATTCACCCTCCTGTATTGTATATCCGGTCCTACAATATTCCATGCTTACAAAGGATTGTGTGTTTGAAGATAACATCAAAGTAAAGTTTCACAAGCTTGGATTTCAGTGCTCCAATTTCTTTTGATAATTTGATTCTGTTGTATGATTAGACCCATTCTTCAGAATAACTTTGCTTATATGGGGGAATGAAACACTCAAAAGAATTGCTAAGATGCAGTTGCTTCACATATGGCCGAAGGAAAGTAGACACTCAAAAGAATCTATTCTCATTTGAAACTTAGGAACTTGTCAAAGTGGAATCCACTTTTCTCTTTTAAAGCTCTCCTGAAAGAACGAAAATAATGCAACCTTACCAGCACTGAAGATCCACAGGACAGGTGCTTCTTGTTGGATGAACACGAGGAAATCGGTATTCTAGTCTTTTCTCATAAGCTTATCATAACAATATTTCGTAATACTAGTTCATATCTGCAATAAGACTTTCATACTGGCATTAGTTGGAGTTCTCAGACAGAAAGGATATGGATGGACATAAAACACGGAGAAAGTGAAAACATAACGACCTGGAAAACAGAAGGTGATTTGACTTCAATTGCAACACGATGTCGTTTAGATGGCTGTATCATTCCAAATGACTAACTTTCTTCAGACTTCATAGTGTCTTATACAGTGATGTTACACTAACCAAAAAAACATTTTTAATAATAATAATAATAATACGCACGTTATTCAAGAAATGTGTCACAGGACAGCAGGGGATTAATGCACATTTGTTTCCCAAAAGAGACGAACAGCACTTCAACAACAGCTTCTGAACAACCTCTGTCACTGTATCCATGGGAGTATGGGACTCGGAATACTGTGGAAAGAACCAACACCATCAGGTGCTGAGTCTTAGCACCGGTACTCGACCACCATCATTGTCCACTAACAATGCTTGTTAGCTAGGTAGTTTGTAGTAATAGGCCCATCACTGAAAGTGTCACCTAGAGTGCATATTTAGGTCACTCGCCTCAAAACTGAAGGGAAAAGGGGAGCCTTTTCTTTCCTTCTTCAATTCAGATGGAGGTTGTCAGTGGAGGGTAATTAAACCTCACTTCCTGGTAGATAAAAAAATATGGGAGGCAAGAATGACAAATTTATCATTACATGCATCATGGTTTAAAGATTGCATAGTAGTGGATGCATGGTGTATGTGGATTTAACTAGAATGTTCATGGGGTTACTATACCTTGAAACAGAAGGAACATGCATGTCATGACTCATGATGGTAATCAAAGTTGTTGCCAGTGATGCTTGGTGATTAGGTCTCATGTCACTCTAGCAGTCTAGCTTATCCAAGTTGATGATCATATTTTGATTATTTTCCCTGCATGTGAATCAAAATGGGGTGTTTTTAAGATCAGGATGTGCCCTGGCAGGTATTGTGCATGTTTCGGTCTACTTGCTTTCGATTTAGAATACGCATTCTTTCTATCTAAACACATATCTTTGTCTAGCCTTGGCCCTAACAGAAACATGCTTTTCGCAACCAAGTTCATTTCAAAGACACGTTGTGGTTAAATTTGCTTTTGACAAATATCAGTATTGAGAGACGGAATAGTGACATATATCATAGAATAAATGCTGTGATATTGTGTGATGTGTCTTTGTCAGTGGGACAAATGAATAAAGCTTGAAAGGAAGAGGCCAGCAAGGGAAACAATCACCATTAGATTGTTCTGCTTGTCCGAGCTTAAGTTAAAAGCGATCCTGGAAATCCCAACAACCAGCTCTACGGAATTGAAAGATTACATCAGATGGGTAAGCAAAGACTTATATCTGAACAGCATATCAGGTATCATATGCCTGTATAATTAATTTATATTTCTTTAAGAAAGAAGATAACCATGCTACATTTCTTATTCTTTTCGATGTCGGTAAAATGAATAGATGAGTTTGTAAATAGTTCTAAATTTTTGGGGTATCACCGGATGTTTTTTCCTAACTATCATCCAGATTTATGACAATTGGATTAGAGATCCTACGGCTATGAATTCTCCCCACCCCTCTAAAAAAAATCTCCCCCTCCACAATCGCGCATTGCACAAGTATATCAGAATAAGATGCGTATATAGATGGAGCTTTGGCTCCGTAACTAAGTGTTAAAGCTCATTTTGGAGATTATTAGTGGAGGACCTATGCAGATAATTTTGGAGATATTGCTTCATTTTCCACCAAACATATCCTTGAAGTGGTACACATGGAGGAGAGAAGGGCACTCCAAAAAAAGCGAAGAAGAATCAGCTTCACATTATCACGTTGAACTGTCAATATCATCACATCCCATTCACAATCTTTTCAAATATTCAACATCAAACCATGAACCAAGCACCAAAACCAGATAGCTGCTAAAGCTAGAGCTATCACTTTTCACTCTAAACCAAACGTGACAGAAGGAAAAGAACAGGAACCATATGAACAAAGTGACAAGAAAAGAAAACGAAGATAGCAAGAGACAGAGCAAGCAGAACAATCTTTTTGAGTACCTGAGTAATTCACAGTGCTTCTTGCGTTAAAAGAGGTCCCTAGGAACAGATACCCTCCAACAAATGCAAAAATCAGCAAAGCAAACACAGCGAGACGCTTCATCTTCATCTCCTCAACACAATCCCTTCAAATGCTTGACAGCTTGAGCACTCGAGTTCGTTTTATTGGCTTCCTGGGACTCCTGCCTGCTTCCAAGATAACGAAAGGTCCATGCATGATGTAATTTCATGTGCATTACTCGCAGGTGTCATTATGGGATTAAAAATATGATGTGATAAGACGGCAGAATTTATGTGTCCTCAACACCGAGGAGGAGCCGCAGCACTTGCAAAATCCAGGCAAGGTGTCGTTGGCCTTGAATACATATATTTGCTTTTCAATGTTCAGATTCAGGTTGCACAAAAATCCGTATAGACCGGTATCATTGTCAGATAGGGAGAAGTTGAAAGCAACTTCAGACTTCAGAGTACTATATCCACCGACGAGACAGAACCTCACAAAAATCTTCATAGCTCAAACGAAACTCGACCATTGTAAGGATGGTGAAACTGTACAAATGCACAAATCAAGAGCCAAGCTCATTGTATGGGATAGACCAGTATTACAATTGCCAAGGACATGGAGAAGCAAGTAGATAATGCTATATGTCGGCATGGTGTCCTGAATTCTCTTCCCTGATCTCCTGATAATGCCCATCCAATAGTGCTTTAAAATTGTCATAGTGCAGACAATTTAGAAGATCTTTTGCTAATGTCATCGATTTGGCATGATGTCGTTGGAGCCTTCTAGATCACACGAGCGTTCCGGACAATCCAGCTTACCCCACCGTGCATTTACTCTCTGGCAGGGAAATATTGGTTTTCCAAGGCTGCAAAAGACAACCACGAAACGCTCAGATGAGCAACTAATAAGAATGGTCTCATCAGAGGAGCCCACAAGATTTTGTAAAATCATGATATTGTGAATGTGAACATCTACTCTTAAACACATACCCCTTTTATGGTAAAAGGGTGCCAAAACGGTATAGTGCCTTAAGACAGTTTGAGGAAACAAATTAACACTACAATACCTTAAGATAGTTTGAGGAAACAGCAAGTTGACGGTGTGGATTTACCTTCGATTAACCACATTGTGCACATAACATAGCCACTGAGAGAATTCAGCCTGAGATCCTGCCTGCACAGGATTTGCTCTAAAAAAACATAACAAAGTCAGTGGTATCAAACCAAGATACAGCCTATTGTTATTACATTGAGCATAACAAAAGAATGACCGACATATTAAATTATAATGAATGAAACGGTTCTACACTTCTACTCCACACAATCTTTCAACAGCCACAAATGACCGACAATTCATCCACATCGCACAACAGTTGTTGATGAAATGAGCTTCAAAAATATAAGCAACAATTGCGTCATTGTGCTCGATTGTTATATCCACACCACCACCCATCAGTTGTCATCTTAGTTTCTGTGAATAGAAACCTAGAGCGTGTGTGGAAAGTTCAATCATCATGTGCACCATACGTCCAAAAAGTACAAATGTTGCAAAATAGGTGTGCCAGACAAATGCATGGATGTAGAACTTCATCATCTGATACTCATTCAGATGCACACTTTCATATTGCAATAGTAGCACTGGTTCCTAATTCTTATGTGATGTTCTCATATCTCATCATAAAGAGACAAGTTGTCAAAAATTGATATTTTATTAACCACCACCATTTCAATACGAGATAATCTTGTAAGACACAAAAGCATATCAAGGAATCAAACTACTAAAATGGATAGTACTATTTATCCAAGAGGTTGGAGAGCATTACTTCAAAACTTCCTTGAAGTGATCAGCGCATTCTTTGCAAGGATACAGTCTAGAAATTATAGCCATCTGAACATTCAAAGTAGCAACAATGTTATTATCTTCACGTATGAGCCAAGTAAACAAGCAAAAGAACATGAGATGCGGAAAAGGAAAACCTTCAGGAAGAAAAAGAAAACAAGTTTCTGTTTCTCTGGAAAAAAAATCAGAATTTGTAAACACACTAATTTCTACTTACAATTCTTTGTGGTTTTAATAGCACAAAAAACATATTATCATTTATTTCTAAAGGTGCAACCATGACAGTACTACAGAATCATGGTAAACCAAGTACAAGGCACACTTATTCAAAACGCCTAACCTCAAAATTGGTGGGAAGCGAACAAACAGAGCACCTAGAATACAGCCTAGCTCCTTTAGATTTTTGCAGCAGTACTAAGCATAAACTTATTGTGCTAGATTTTTACCAAGCAGGAGTCCTAAATCATTTTAGGCACTTAAAGAACAGTAAGCTTTGCTTTCAACAAGCTCCAGTGCAGGTTATTTTTGGCTTGTGGCACATGGATCTCGAGCTTTTAACATCAAGATAGCAGCGTTTCAGAGTTGCGAAGTCCTTGCATATTTGGCCATGACAGCAAACTTCTAGTGATTGCAATCTGCAAAGTCTTTACAAATCTTCCAAGACCACGAATGAGGATGAGACCATGTGGAGGTCACCTCATAGTTGTGATGAGTAATTGACTTTTGGATTAGAGTATCTACGGAGGGTGAGTTTGGTTTTTGAGGAATTTGCAAAAAATCGCTTTTTGGTTTACGAGTTCGAGTGACTGCGAGTACTGGAGTATTCGTTGTTTACGACTTTATGGTCAGTCGGTCCAATCGGCCTTGTGTTGATCGGCATTTGTGCGAGATTGGCAGAACGACCACAAGGTGGTCGAAAGTTTCAGGGCCTAAACGACCATGGATGGTTGATGGTCGTTGATTGAGTCGTAAGCCTTTGCGATTAGTAGTTGTAAGCTTTTGTGATCTATTGTGGTGATCGTAGCTCACTACCTGGTTAGTGTTCGATAGTCGTAAGCCGTGGCGATCGATAGTCGTAGCCTTTGTGAGCGGTGGCCGTAGCGATCTGTTGTGGTAGTCGTAGTCTGTGTGATCGATGGTTGTAGCGATCGGTTGTGATGATCATAGGCTTCTGGTAGGTACTCGTTGGCTTCAAGTGCCTCATTTCTTGAGCATCCGAGTACTCGTGTCAGACCAGCCGGCAGTTAGACTGGCTTCTCTCGGTGATCTGAGGTTGTTCTCTGGAATTCTTGGAGTTTGGTCATGGGTTGACCTGGGTGTTGTTACCTGTGTGCACATGGGTTTATTGTTTGGTTCTAGAATTAGGATCAGTAATTTGAGTGCATACTTTTTACATTGTGCATTGTATGGATGAATTGTATCAATTGATGATTTTGTGTGTTGTACGGTGCTATGTGACGGTTTGCTTGTTGTTGTTGGTTGTAGAACTTCGGAGCTAAGTCATGGTGCGGCGTAGGAGAACCGGGACTAGACACAGGGTGTTGCTAAGGTCCAGAACGGTCAGAGAGATGCTGAAGATGACCGAGGCTTGCGGGTGGTTGCAAAGCCGGACGACGAGGAACCGAGGGTCGTGGAAGACAGTAGAAGGGCATTTTGGTAAATTGCCCAATACCAAAAAAGTGGTGATGTGTGAAACCGCGGCGTTGGCGTAAGTAGTTTAGATCTTGTATGTGTTGAAAATGTGAAGTGGATCAAGTGTTGATTCACTAATAGGTTAATGGTCGCAAGCCGCTTTGAGAAGCGTGTGTGAGTAAAACCCGGTGTTAGGTGGGGTTAACGGGTTATCTCCGGTTTGGCCTAATGGGTGGATCCATTAGGTTTTGGTTCAGGTTGTGAGCCTATAAAAGGGGAGGGGAGGCAAGAGCTAGGGTTTGAGAAGGTTTGCTAAGCCTTTTGGTGGTTAGCTCCTCCTCCCTCCCATGGGAGTTAGGCTAGAGAGTGGGTATGTGCTCTAGCTTTAGAGCTCTGTCCTCCTGAGTGGAGTGGCTGTAAAACCAATCATCTCAAGTGAGCAATACATCAATCTTTGATCTACCTTTTGTGTATCTTTTGTCTGATTGAGTTTGCACTGTTTTGGTTTGGTTCTTCCTCTGTTCTTTTCGGTTCTGTTCTTCGGTTATGTTCCTTTCCCTTCTTGATCTGAGAGGTTGTTCTTATTTGATCTTGTTGATGATCTGACTTGCTGTATTTTGTGGGATCATACTCAAAGCCATCTTGGCTATTCTCTTCCCATGAGCATGGTCTGTTCATATTTTCGATCTCAGGTCTATTTTATGCGCCCTTGATCAAATCGCAAAAATGTCTTAACTTTGTTACTGAGTTTTCAATCCAAAATTGGATTAGCTTCCTGAGACCTTAAGTAACTTGCGTACAAATTTTCACGGCCATTTGATCTCTTAATCAAAAGATTTGAGGATTTTAGATCTGGTGGTCGTGCGCCTTCTCTGATACTTCTAGTCGTTTACGGCCATCTGATTTCGACCGCTCAATGATCTTAGATCTTTTGGTCGTGCGCCTCCATTGCTTTTCCGAGTTGCTTACGATCGTATCTGGTTACGACTGCTCAATGGTCTTGGACCACACTGATCATAGATTGCTTTTCGATTTTCATTCGTTCATTGACAGTCAATCTCACTGGTCAAAGTTCGCATTGGTCCGACCATCTGGTTATGATCACTAGTTGATCGTTGACCCTTCTGGTCATATTTTGAACTGTTACGACTTCTCTGGTCATCGACTACTTGATTGGTTTTCCAACTGGCAGCTTCTGGACACCGACCACGAAGGTTACGATCATGTCGGTCTTGTCCGCGTTGGTTTTCGATCACTCATTGGTCTTTGACCACGCTGGCCTTTCAACATCACACTGGACATCGACCACATCGGTTTTCGACAACGTTGGTTTCGATCACGTCGGTTTCGACCACGTTGATTCGACCATGCTTCGACCACAGTAGTTTCGACTACGTTGGCTTCGATCACGTTGATTTCAACCAAGTTTCGACCATAGTGGCCTCAATCACGTTGATTTCCGACTAGGAGTTGAAATCCGACCATGGTGTTTTCTAATCTGGTCGCTCCTAGCTCTGTGATCCCGACTGGCAGTCGAATTCCAATCACGCTGATTTCCAACTGGGAGTTGAAATCCGACCACCTCTGGTTTTCAAGTAGAATTTTTATCCTAATCTTCATAACTTTGTAGCTATCGGAGTAAAGGATACGTGAATACTCAGGGGAGAGTTTTTAAGGCACCGTCCCCCCCCCCCAACACACGCACACACGCACACACGCACACCCTCTGTTGCATATCCGGTCCTACAGAGGACTTCCCAAGCATACTCCCCAACTCTTAAAGAAAGCTAACTGAGTAGTGTGTCCTGCTTACCAGCTCTTTTGCATCACGTTTTTGCTGCCTGGATGGTTCATCAGGAAACTGAAACACATTTCGCAGATACAACAGGAATTAAATCTGACAGCCAATGGAATCCAAAAAATTCCATACTCTGAACAAATGTGCCCTATCCGCTGGTGCAAAGAATGCATCTACGCAAATGCATCATGATTCATAGTTGTACACTTGTACTCCCCATTGACGACTGACGATTTATGTACTACGACTTGTAGTAAGGCAAATGCTGAAGTTATGTGTGGTTTGTTGTGCTACTCACAGAGGCAAAAGATCGAGCACCTGCGCTGCGATGGTGTGGAGCAGCATCCACGTGGCACGGCCTACCTCCTCCTTCCTCAGGGGCGCCGCATTCGCATCCTTCTCCTGCGCATTCACTCGAGCACTTCACAACTCACCCCTCGCTCGAGCCAAACGGAAAGGAACAAGGGTGCGAGAAAAGAGAGAACTTGCCTTCACGACCTCCGGCTGCGGGGGCGGGGGCGGGGGCGCCGAGAGGGAGAGGGAGAGGAGGGGCGGAGGCGGTGGTCGTCGGGGGAGGCGTCGGGGGCGATGAGGAGGCGGCGGGAGAAGGCGGCGACGGTCTGGAGGACGGGCTCCAGCGGGTTCAATCCCGGCAGTGGCATCGCGGCGGCGGCCGTGGCTTATGTGATTGTGCGTGCGTGCGCGCGCCCGTAATCGTATGGAGGGGTTAGCCGACCGCAACGATGACGAGCGAGACGGCGTTCGGGTGAGGCACTGCGGATTCGTGCAGATGGAAGCAGGCAAAATCGGTGGATCTGGAGGCGAAATCGATGGATCTGGAGGGGGTTTTACGGTGGGCCGTAGGCCTGCTTTGTTTCGGTGTTGAGCTAATCAGTAAGGTGTCTGTACATTATAATGATGTCTTAAAAAGATAATTGATATAATTAAATGTAAAATTACAGATTTTTCTGATTTATGTAAGAATATTTGAACTATTTCTTACATGAAAAAATTGATCATATACCTCCATTTAGATGGAAATTGAGGATTTACCCTCCGGCCCACGAGTCAGTGACTTATGATGACCCTACATGTTATTGAGATGTGGAGGGTAAATCCTCAATTTCCCAACTAAAGGGATGGTATATGATCCAATCTCCCTTCTTACATACTCTTATGTTCAAAGTAGGCCTTTAAAATTTTTACTGAAAAAACAATTGACATGCCTATTCTATCCATGATAGGGCAAAGGAGAGGAGGTGGTAAATAGATAAACTACCCTTTTATATTAGTAGAGAAAAGGTGAGCGGTTAAGCCTAGAGTCCAGACCCAATGGGAAGAAGTGTGTGTGTGGCAAGGTGGAAACGCGCGGAAATCCCCTACCCTATGCCTTCCAGATTGGCACCGATGAGATGCCGCCAGTGAGAGTAAAGTATCGACTTTTGCGGTGTTGCACTCCATTTTCATCTTGGTGACTCGACTTCTGACTTATGGTGAAATTGCACCGAACAATTGTTAGCTTTTTTTAGAAAAAATTGAAAAATATCGTTATGTCGTCAGAGACAATGTAAAGGAATAAAGGGAAAAGAAAAGATAAAAAAATTGAAATAAGTTAAAATTAAAAATTAATATGTTCCAAGTAACTTCTAATTTAAATAAGTCAAAAGTCAAAAATATAGAAGCTATAACCGTTTAGAACGGAACAGGTGGTATATGGACATCCCGGTATGGCATCCCGTGGGCCATGGCTATGCTGCATGTGGTGTTATGGCTCAGGAGCCATGGATGGACCAGGCCGGAATGGCAAGGGATTTCAGTATAGTGTGTAACTAGACCATAATACAAGCTGATTACTTCCAACGTTTTCCACCGACCTAATACATCCAAAACTATCAAAATCAAATGCATATTGACATGCTGCTTTCGATATGTTTGCTACAGCCTATATCACCACGCACGTTGTTTCTTCGTGCCGGAAAATCAAGGCGCATCAACACATTACACATGGTCCGATCGACGAGGTTTCCGGCCGTGGGGAAGTGACGGGAGGAATAGGCGGTGCCCGTGCCCATGCACGACGACCGAGGGCCTGCTGGGGCAATCAGGTGTGAGTGCAACATGAGGCAGGCCAGAGGCTCAGAAGCTGGGTGCAAACGAGAGAATAATTTTCGTCCGTTCGATTGATCTAAGGCATGTGAAATAGATATGGAAGAGGTAGATAGGTATCCGTGTCCGACTTCGACTCCGAGAAAAAATATGAAATAGGATACGGGATAAGTGATATACGTCCGTATATATCTGTATATCAAATGATATGAGAGTCTGTTGTGACTTCACCTAGCAACAAAAAAAAAATATAGACAGATTGTCACATCTAAACAAGCGGGAGTACTGGTGTTCTTACTTCAACATCTTAGTAATTAGTCTCTATGTTCGCTCCAATTGTACCATACTTTCTAATGTCCTATGCAAAGAAGCTGATAATTTTCGTCTGACTGATCGTCCGAAAGATTATGGAACGGATACGGAATGGAGAAATAGATATTCGATATTATCCATATCCAACTTCGACTCTAAAAAAATATAGAATAGAATACAGAATAAATGATATCCTTCATAGTTGAATACACTTGCATAACTCCTCATTTCCTTCAGAAATTATGCTTCAGTCCCTACCACATTGGAGAATTTATTCATCACCCTTTAGCAGTTCAAACGCCCCAACACATGGCATGTCAAGCGCCTTTACTAATATTGCTTCTTGGCTTCTTGCCATGCTCTGTAAGAAGCATCGTGCCCTTGCTTGAGTCAGATAACTCTACGAGATAAAGATCATCTTGACCCTTGTGGACTCTGTAATAGCAGACTTCATACCGCTGCACTTTAGTATGAAGCCAAAATTGAGCAAGGAACCATCATCATGCACTTGCCCACTACTCTCTCGCTAGTATTGATATCTCAAATATTACTGAAGACCATCTCTATGCCACATGAACTCTCATCCTGTATATCACCGACAAAGTCCCAAGTGATCACCTCCTCGGTGTCATACCCAGCAGCTAGCCATCCACAAGAGATAGATGTTGTATGTACAGGGGCATTTGTGTAAATTCCCAATTGATAAAAGAGAAAAAAGGAAAAGAAAGTGGTGGGGCCCACACGTCGGTGGTGAACGCGAAGAGATAAGGGGACGTCTCCTCCCGCGTGCGCTTCCCGCGTGAGGCCCGTGCGGTGTTCGTCTCCTTCGCCCGACTTGGCGATTCAACCGCGGATTCGGCAAGATGGAGGGATCGGCGACCAGCGTGGTGCCGACGGAGGCTGGGCGGCCGGGTTCCTGAGCCGCGCTCGCGTCATCATCGCCGCCACCTCCGCATCCCCTATATATGGCCGAGTCAATCCACCGGTGAGGAATCTCCTTTTTCCGATCTATCTCGATCTTTTGGGTTCTCTTCTTCCTCTTGACTCCTTCGGTTGTGTGGAGGTGTGGGGCTCCGGCGCCATCTCCGATTGAGGCTTTGTCTTCGGCTTCCCGTGTGAACCCTAGTTTGGGTTGTGGGGATTTGAGGCCTAACCGAGAGGGAGGACGAGGGCGACGATTGCTCCTTGCTGTGTTTTGAGCGCACTTGGCCGGTGTACTCTTGGGGTCTTGTGCGGCACTACCCTGATCCTTCGACTCCGGCCACGGTATACTGAGGTTGGAGAGGGGCTTTGTATCTCCGTCAACCACACCTCGTTTGTTCATCGGCACAGAGAGGTGATAGGTTTTCTGGGACAGTACTCGCTTGTACGCCTTGCCCATTCTTGGTGTTCTTTGGTTTCTTCTAGTGATTTGAATATCACTACCCGTGAGTTGTTGATCTCTGTTCTTCAGAAGTATTGCTGTAGAAAGAGATGCTTTGTGGGCTGTGGTTGCTTGCTCTGTGAAGAAATTATCGCATACTGAGATTAGTCTAGATAACTAGATTGGATTTGAGCTCATTTTGTTGTTTTCTGGACAGTACTACAGCTGGTTATATTTCGGTTGAATAGAATTGTTATATGCACTAGGTTTGGTAGACTCTGTATACTCAGATTACATTCTATATCTTTGCTCTGTTTAGTCTTATAGCATTTTCTGATAATCTGTTGGCTGTTGATTATTACTGGTTGTTCCTCTGCATATTAACATTTAAAACTGAAATTGATAAGTCTTTGTTATCATCTGCTTTGCAATTGCTTTGGTAGAGAAAACATAAAGAGGAGCTCAAATCTTAGAGTCTAGTTATTAGAACTTTTGTTAAGAGTATCGACATCAACATGAGAAGGCCAAGATGTATGATCTTGAGCAACCATGTTCTGAGAGCAATACTAAAATCATTAAACTGTCATATGCTGATTTTAGTCATGTTCTATTGGCTATATATGGAGGCAGCATGCTATTATCTTGAATCTGTTTACATTCTTGTGATGTTCATATATGCCATGTTTACAAAAAGATTAGCATGTGAGTACATTAATGTTATGAATGACATGCTTTTGTTGAATATGTTATATATGATGTTCATTTTAAGTATTCACTCATTTTGCAATGACATGATTGATTTCTATGTCAATATATTGTTTATGTCATTCTTATGCCATGTTTGGGTGATTACTATTATCTTAATTATTATTGGAATTAAAATAGAAAATATGCTTATACCGTAATATTTACAACAATCCAGAAAACCTATTTTTGAAAGAATGGCTTCCTCATCTGACGTCGTAAAGCCCGAAGTCTTTGACGGTGTCAACTTCAAACGCTGGCGTGCGAGGGCTAGCTTTGGCCGACCGACCTTAGGCTCTTGGGTCATTTCAAGTCCTCCGGCGTTCCGCTAGAGATACCAAACGATGCGCTGGGAAGAGGCCAATAATGCGTCTTAGCCCGCTTGCTAGCCATCCTGTCTAACCTACCGCTTGACGCCTATGTCAACTTCACGAATGCCAAGCAACTATGGGACGAGCTTGATGAGAAGTACTCCGAAGGAGATAACGGGAACGAGTCCTTTGTAACGGCAAACTACTTGAACTATAAGATGGTGGAAGGACGGTCGGTGATGGAGCAGCTCCACGAGCTTCAACTCCACGTACGTGACTTAAGTCAAGACGATCGCATGCACCCTACCGTAGAAGTTCCAAAACGTCATCCTGGCGGTTACCGCCCTCGTGGCGTGACTTTGTGACCGCTCGTGAGACATATAAAGGAGCGCTTGACGCTCAATGAGCCGTCACCGCTATCAATGTCAAGAGCGTGCGATCGGTGACGGCATGGGAAAGGCTCAAGTCCAAGCTCATCAAATGGAAGTCAAAAGAACTGGAGGCCCTGGGAAACCCAAATTCAAGAGTCAGCCCCAATACAAGCTCCAACCAAAGAAAATGAAGAAGAAAAAGTAAGACATTGTCTGTTTTGTTTGCGGAGAGGCTGGCCATAAGGCCAATCATTGTCGCAATCGAAAGGGCAAGGGTCCAGCTCCTGGTCAGCACAAAGGCCATAAGGTCAAGCAAATGTCGTCTTGGCAAGCTCCACCTGGAAGAGTACGTACTCGTGCCTTTATGGCAAATCCATCTATTGATTGGTGGATTGATACGGTGCTACTAGACATATATGTGCCGATCGATCTTGTTTCTCTTCATTTCGTGGTGAAGGTGGTGGATCCGTCCTAATGGGCAACGGAGCCGCAGCAAAGACGTGGGATTGGACAGGTTTGCCTGAAGCTCACTTCGGGCAAGACACTCATCCTGAGAGACGTGCTGTATGTGCCTGCAATGACTCGCAACCTCCTTAGCGGGTCTATGCTATGTAGGCAAGGAATAAAGCTTGTATTTGAGTCAAATAAGGTCATCCTGACCAAGTTTGGTAACTTTGTGGGCAAAGGCTATGATAGCGGAGGCATGTTCCGCTTGTCAACTCTTGATTTGAATAATGTAAACATCTTTAATGTTTCCCATTGCAATAAAGTTCATGATATTTGGCATTCAAGGTTGTGTCATGTAAACTTTGAAGCCATTATGCGGTTAAGTAAAATGAGTTTAATTCCTAACTATAATTATGAGAAGGGTTCAAAATGTGAAGTGTGTGTGCAAGCTAAGCAGCCCCGAAAACCTTTTCATAGCGTCAAGGGCTAAGCACTTCTCCACTTGAACTAATCCATTCGATATTTGTGAGATGAATGGAATATTAACTAAAGGTGGCAAACGATACTTCTTAACTCTCATAGATGATGCAACTAAGTATTGCTATATCTATCTACTCAAAACAAAAGATGAAGCACTTGAACACTTTAAAATCTATAAAGTCAAGTTGAAAATCAACTAGAAAAGAAAATCAAACGGTTAAGATCGGACCGAGGAGGTGAATACGTTTCACATGAGTTCTCCCAATTCTGTGAAGAAAGTGGAATAATTCATGAAGTTACTCCACCATACTCACCCCAATCAAATGGAATAGCCGAAAGGAAGAACCGAACTCTATGTGACTTGGTTAACGCCATGCTTCGAGTTCGTGTATGTCGACTATTGGTGGGGTGAGGCGCTCTCATAGCTAACTATATCCCGAATAGGGTTCCACCGTAATCGGGAGGAAACACCCTATGAAGGATGGAAGGGAGAAAACCTAACCTATCATTTCTTGGGACTTGGGATGCCTTGCAAAGGTTCATGTACCATTACCAAGAAAAGGAAGATTGGTCCTAAGACCGTTGATTGTGTCTTTCTAGGATATGCTTTTCACAAGACACGACTTATAGATTCTTAGTGGTCAAATCTAGGTAGTCGACATCACTACAAATATAGTGATGGAATCTCGTGATGCGACATTTTTGAGCAAGTGTTTCCTATGAGACCAAAGGAAGTTAGTGACCATTCGGTTTAGATGATCTCTATTCTTCCTAATGTGGATAACACTACTTGATTTGGAGTTGAGGAGGAGTAAGAGAGAGAACCGAAAAGTCACTTGGTGAAGACTTTGTCACCTATGTCGTGGATGATGAGCCACGAACACTTTCGAGGCATACGCATCTCCGGATGTGGATTATTGGAAGGAAGCATCCAGAAGCGAGATGAATTCCATCATGGCTAACGGAACTTGGGAAATTTCAGATCTCACTACCGGTTGTAAGCCAAGAGGTCGCAAATGGATCTTTAAAAGAAAGCGAGACCGATGGTACTATTGAAAAGTACAAGGCCCGCTTGGTGGCTAAAGGTTTCACAAAAAGAAGGAGAAGACTATTTTGACACATACTCTTCAGGCCTGCTTACCCACAACCGAGTGCTTTTAGCAATAGTGCGCATACAAGCTCCTAGTACATCAAATGGATGTAAAGACCGCTTTCCTAAATGGAGAGTTGGATGAGGAGATTTATATGCAACAAATCAAGGATTTGTGGTTGAAGGGCAAGAAAAGAAAGTATGTCGATTGATCAAATCTCGTATGGTCTAAAGCAAGCTCCTAAGCAATGGCATGAGAAATTTGATAGTACGATGACGCCGGTCGGCTTTTGTGTAAACGGCCGATAAATGTGTCTACTATCTGTTCAAGAGAGGAGAATGTGTCATTCTATGTCTTTATGTAGATGACATATTGCTTTTTGGGACCAACATGGATGTGATTAATAATACAAAGTCTTTCCTTTCCCGTAACTTTGATATGAAAGACAGGTGAAGTCGATGTTATTCTAAACATCAAGCTTATAAAGGGTGAGAATGGGATTACTCTTTCACAATCTCATTATGTGGATAAAGTCCTAACCGATTTGGATTTATGGATCAGAAGCAAGATCCACACCCTATGATCCAAATGCAAATCTGCATAAGAACACTGGGCATGGGAAAGATCAACTTAGATATTCTCAAATCATAGGATCCCTGATGTACTTAACTAGTGCAACGAGGCCAGACATCTCATATGTTGTTTGCAGATTGAGTCGTTATACGTCCAATCCAGGAGATGATCATTGGATAGCACTAGAGAGAGTACTCAGATATTTAAAGGGAACCTCTAAATTGGGAATACACTATTTCGGTCATCCCAGCCTTGGAAGGATTGATGATTCTAACCGGATCGCTGACTCTGGATGATATGAAGGCTACGAGTGGTTATGTATTCACTCTAGCGGTGGGGCCGCTTCGTGGAAGTCTTCAAAATGACTATCCTTACACGGTCCACCATGGAGG
This sequence comes from Bonia amplexicaulis, assembly GCA_036346245.1. Classification (NCBI taxonomy): domain Eukaryota; kingdom Viridiplantae; phylum Streptophyta; class Magnoliopsida; order Poales; family Poaceae; genus Bonia; species Bonia amplexicaulis. Next base: position 16,380,986 of record CM070752.1, on the reverse strand, counting down.
CCGAGTTAGTTGCACTTGACTCACGTTGTGAGAGGCGTAATGGATTCGAGAACTCCTTTCGACCGCATGTGCCGGAAAACCGATTCCGACTATTTTGATTCATGCGATAACCAAACCGCTCGGTTAAGGCGAAGAGTAGAAAGGACAATATGAAGTCCTCAAACATATAAAGAGACGACTTAAGTCGAGACGGCATGCCGAGAGACGGTGTTATTTCGCCGAATACATCCGACCGAAGGAACTTGGCAGATCCTTTCACTAAAGGATTGGCTCAAAAGGTCATCCTTGCAAAGATCTCGTGGAATGGGGCTTATACCGTATGAAGGTTCACATCGGTAGTAACCTATCCTAGAGATCGGAGATCCCGTGAACTAGGCTCTAGGACAACAAAGCGTGTGAAATTAGAGAGCACATCTAACGGGTCCCATTAGGCCGCAAAGTGCTCTTTACGTATGGAAGGTTGAGTAAAGGCTCTTAATGAACTCGAGGTCTATATATGACTTATGGAGTCGCCCCACAGACTCCTAGAAGGGTTCACCCACGTGAGTGTGATTGTGAGGTCGCAATCAAAGAGAGATAAGGGTATACTCTTGCGCTCATAAGCTAGATAACGGACATGACCGAACGTCCCAACCCGAGAGGAAAGGGCAAGCCCAAGATGAGAATGTGACTTGGGCGAAAGCTCACACCAAGGCATTGGATCAAGGCAAAGTCCTCCTTTGTCATGCAGAGTCGTAGTCTTTATTGCTAGGCTTTGGGTTCAAACCCGCAAGGTACCCATCGTCGAACAAATTGTGATATTAAACAAGACATTGAGAATCCTTTATCAATGGAAATTGGTGGGGATGTTGTATGTATGTACAGGCATTTGTGTAAATTCCCAATTGATAAAAGAGAAAAAGGAAAAGAAAGTGGTGGGGCCCACACGTCGGTGAACGCGAAGAGATAAGGGAGGAGACTTGTCTCCTCCCCGCGGCGCTTCCCCGTGAGGCCTGTGCTGCTGTTCGTCTCCTTCGCCCGACTTGGCGATTCAACCCGCGGATTCGGCGGCGCATGGAGGGATCGGCGACCGCGTGGTGCCGACGGAGGCGCTGGTGGCGGGTTCCTGAGCCGGTGCTCGCGTCATCTCACCGCCACCTCCCGCATCCCCTATATATGGCCGAGTCAATCCAGGGTGAGGAATCTCCTTTCCGATCTATCTCGATCTTTGGGTTCTCTTCTTCCTCTTGACTCCTTGGGTTGTGTGGAGGTGTGGGGCTCCGCGCCATCTCCGATTGAGGCTTTGTCTTCGCTTCCGTGTGAACCCTAGTTTGGGTTGTGGGATTTGAGGCCCTAACCGAGAGGGAGGACGAGGCGACGATTGCTCCTTGTCGTGTTTTGAGCGCACTTGGCCGGTGTACTCTTGAGGTCTTGTGCGGCACTACCCCGATCCTTCGACTCCCGCCACGGTATACCGAGGTTGGAGAGGGCTTTGTATCTCCGTCAACCACACCTCGCTTGTTCATCAAGACGCAGAGGTGATAGGTTTTCGGGACAAGACTCGCTTGTACGCCTTGCCCTGTTCTTGGTGTTCTTCTTCTTCTAGTGATTTCAATATCACTACCCAGTGAGTTGTTGATCTCTGCTCTTCAAGTATTCTGTAGAAAGAGATGCTTTGTGGGGTGTGGTTGCTTGCTCGTGAAGAAATTGTCGACATCGAGATTAGTCTAGATAACTAGATTAGATTTGAGCTCATTTTGTTGTTTTCTGGACAGTACTACAGCTGGTTATATTTCGGTTGAATAGAATTGTTATATGCACTAGGTTTGGTAGACTCTGATACCAGATTACATTCTATATCTTTGCTCGCTTAGTCTTATAGCATTTTCTCGATAATGCTGGTCGTTGATTATTACTTGGTTGTTCCTCCGCATATTAACATTTAAAACTCGAAATTGATAAGTCACGTTATCATCTGCTTTTGCAATCGCTTTGGTAGAGAAAACATAAAGAGGAGCTCAAATCTTAGAGTCTAGTTATTAGAACTTTGTTAAGAGTATCGACATCAACATGAGAAGGCCAAGATGTATGATCTTGAGCAACCATGTTCTGAGAGCAATACTAAAATCATTAAACTGTCATATGCTGATTTTAGTCATGTTCTATTGGCTATATATGGAGGCAGCATGCTATTATCTTGAATCTGTTTACATTCTTGTGATGTTCATATATGCCATGTTTACAAAAAGATTAGCATGTGAGTACATTAATGTTATGAATGACATGCTTTTGTTGAATATGTTATATATGATGTTCATTTTAAGTATTCACTCATTTTGCAATGACATGATTGATTTCTATGTCAATATATTGTTTATGTCATTCTTATGCCATGTTTGGGTGATTACTATTATCTTAATTATTATTGGAATTAAAATAGAAAATATGCTTATACCGTAATATTTACAACAATCCGTAAAACCTATTTTTGAAAGAATGGCTTCCTCATCCGACGTCAGAAGCCCAAGTCTTTGACGGTGTCAACTTCAAACGCTATGTGCGAGGGCTAAGCTTTGGTCGACCGACCTTAGGCTCTTGGGTCATTTCAAGTCCTCCGCTTCCGCTAGAGATACCAAACGATGCGTTGGGAAGAGGCCAATAATGCGCCTTAGCCCGCTTGCTAGCCATCCTGCCTAACCTACCGCTTGACGCCTATGTCAACTTCACGAATGCCAAGCAACTATGGGACGAGCTTGATGAGAAGTACTCAAGGAGATAACGGAACGAGTCCTTTGTAACGGCAAACTACTTGAACTATAAGATGGTGGAAGGACGGTCGGTGATGGAGCGACCCACGAGCTTCAACTCCACGTGACGTGACTTAAGTCAAGACGATCGCCCTACCGTAGAAGTTCCAAGTAAACGCCATCTGGCGGCGGTTACCGCCTCGTGGCGTGACTTTGTGACCGTCAGACATATAAGGAGCGCTTGACGCCAATGAGCCGTCACCGCTATCAATGTCAAGAGCGTGCGCGATCGGTGACGGCATGGGAAAGGCTCAAGTCCAAGCTCATCAAATGGAAGTCAAAAGAACTCGAGGCCCTGGGAAACCCAAATTCAAGAGTCAGCCCCAATACAAGCTCCAACCAAAGAAAATGAAGAAGAAAAAGTAAGACATTGTCTGCTTTGTTTATGGAGAGGTCGCCATAAGGCCAATCATTGTCGCAATCGAAAGGGCAAGGGTCCACTCTGGTCGACACAAAGGCCATAAGGTCAAGCAAATGTCGTCTTCGGCAAGCTCCACCGAAGAGTACGCACTCGTGCCTTTATGGCAAATCCATCTATTGATTGGTGGATTGATAAGTGCTACTAGACATATATGTGCCGATCGATCTTGTTTCTCTTCATTTCGTGGTGAAGGTGGTGGATCCGTCCTAATGGGCAACGGAGCCGCAACAAAGACGTGGGATTGGACAGGTTTGCCTGAAGCTCACTTCGGGCAAGACACTCATCCTGAGAGACGTGCTGTATGTGCCTGCAATGACTCGCAACCTCCTTAGCGGGTCTATGCTATGTAGGCAAGGAATAAAGCTTGTATTTAAGTCAAATAAGGTCATCCTGACCAAGTTTGGTAACTTTGTGGGCAAAGGCTATGATAGCGGAGGCATGTTCCGCTTGTCAACTCTTGATTTGAATAATGTAAACATCTTTAATGTTTCCCATTGCAATAAAGTTCATGATATTTGGCATTCAAGGTTGTGTCATGTAAACTTTGAAGCCATTATGCGGTTAAGTAAAATGAGTTTAATTCTAACTATAATTATGAGAAGGGTTCAAATGTGAAGTGTGTGTGCAAGCTAAGCACCCGAAAACCTTTTCATAGCGTCGAGGGCTAAGCACTTCTCCACTTGAACTAATCCATTCTGATATTTGTGAGATGAATGGAATATTAACTAAAGGTGGCAAACGATACTTCTTAACTCTCATAGATGATGCAACTAAGTATTGCTATATCTATCTACTCAAAACAAAAGATGAAGCACTTGAACACTTTAAAATCTATAAAGTCAAGTTGAAAATCAACTAGAAAAGAAAATCAAACGGTTAAGATCGGACCGAGGAGGTGAATACGCTTCACATGAGTTCTCCCAACCGTGAAGAAAGTGGAATAATTCATGAAGTTACTCCACCATACTCACCCCAATCAAATGGAATAGCCGAAAGGAAGAACCGAACTCTATGTGACTTGGTTAACGCCATGCTTCAGAGTTCAGGTATGCCGGACTATTGGTGGGGTGAGGCAGTTCTCACAGCTAACTATATCCTGAATAGGGTTCCACCTCGTAATCAGGAGGAAACACCCTATGAAGGATGGAAGGGGAGAAAACCTAACCTATCATTTCTTCGGACTTGGGGATGCCTTGCAAAGGTTCATGTACCATTACCGAAGAAAAGGAAGATTGGTCCTAAGACCGTTGATTGTGTCTTTCTAGGATATGCTTTTCACAAGACGACTTATAGATTCTTAGTGGTCAAACTTAGGTAGTGACATCACTACAAATATAGTGATGGAATCTCGTGATGCGACATTTTTGAGCAAGTGTTTCCTATGAGACCAAAGGAAGTTAGTGACCATTACGGTTTAGATGATCTCTCTATTCTTCCTAATGTGGATAACACTACTTCAGATTTGGAGTTGAGGAGGAGTAAGAGACAGAGAACCGAAAAGTCACTTGGTGAAGACTTTGTCACCTATGTCGTGGATGATGAGCCACGAACACTTTCAGAGGCATACGCATCTCCGGATGTGGATTATCGAAGGAAGCGGTCAGAGCGAGATGAATTCCATCATGGCTAACGGAACTTGGGAAATTTCGGATCTCCGCCGGTTGTAAGCCAAGAGGGTCGCAAATGGATCTTTAAAAGAAAGCGTAGACCGATGGTACTATTGAAAAGTACAAGGCCCGTTTGGTGGCTAAAGGTTTCACGCAAAGAAGGAGAAGACTATTTTGACACATACTCTCTTGTGGCCTGCTTACCCACAATCCGAAAGTGCTTTTAGCAATAGCTGCGCATACAAGCTCCTAGTACATCAAATGGATGTAAAGACCGCTTTCCTAAATGGAGAGTTGGATGAGGAGATTTATATGCAACGCATACTGAAGGATTTGTGGTTGAAGGGCAAGAAAAGAAAGTATGTCGATTGATCAAATCTCAGTATGGTCTAAAGCAAGCTCCTAAGCAATGGCATGAGAAATTTGATAGTACGATGACGTCGGTCGGCTTTTGTGTAAACGGTTTATAAATGTGTCTACTATCGGTTCAAGAGAGGAGAAGGTGTCATTCTATGTCTTTATGTAGATGACATATTGCTTTTGGGACCAACATGGATGTGATTAATAATACAAAGTCTTTCCTTTCCCGAACTTTGATATGAAAGACAGGTGAAGTCGATGTTATTCTAAACATCAAGCTTATAAAGGGTGAGAATGGGATTACTCTTTCACAATCCCATTATGTGGATAAAGTCTAACCGATTTGGATTTATGGATCAGAAGCAAGATCCACACCCTATGATCCAAATGCAAATCGCATAAGAACACTGGGCATGGGAAAGATCAACTTAGATATTCTCAAATCATAGGATCCCTGATGTACTTAACTAGTGCAACGAGGCCGACATCTCATATGTCGCTTGCGATTGAGTCGTTATCGTCCAATCAGAGATGATCATTGATAGCACTAGAGAGAGTACTCGGATATTTAAAGGAACCTCTAAATTGGGAATACACTATTTCGGTCATCCGCGGCCTTGGAAGGATTCGATGATTCTAACCGGATCGTTGACTCGGATGATATGAAGGCTACAGTGGTTATGTATTCACTCTAGCGGTGGGGCCGTTTCGCGGAAGTCTTCAAAAGACTATCCTTACACGGTCCACCATGGAGGCCGAGTTAGTTGCACTTGACTCGGTGGTGTGAGAGGCGTAATGGATTCGAGAACTCCTTTCTGACCTGCATGTGCTGGAAAAACCGATTCTAGCTATTTTGATCTCATCGCGATAACCAAACCGCTCGGTTAAGGCGAAGAGTAGAAAGGACAATATGAAGTCCTCAAAACATATAAAGAGACGACTTAAGTCGATGCGGCATGCCGTAGAGACGGTGTTATTTACGCCGAATACATCCATCCGAAAGGAACTTGGCGAGATCCTTTCACTAAAGGATTGGCTCAAAAGGTCATCCTTGCAAGATCTCGTGGAATGGGGCTTATACCGTATGAAGGTTCACATCGGTAGTAACCTATCCTAGGAGATCGGAGATCCCGTGAACTAGGCTCTAGGACAACAAAGCGTGTGAAATTAGAGAGCACATCTAACGGGTCCCATTAGCTGCAGTGCTCTTTCTGTATGGAAGGTTGAGCAAAGGCTCTTAATGAACTCGAGGTCTGTATATGACTTATGGAGTCGTCCTACAGGACTCCTAGAAGGGTTCACCCACGTGAGTGTGATTGTGAGATCGCAATCAAAGAGAGATAAGGGTATACTCTAAAGCGCCATAAGCTAGATAAGGGACATGACCGAACGTCCCAACCCGAGAGGAAAGGGCAAGCCCAAGATGAGAATGTGACTTGGGCGAAGCTCTCACCAAGGCATTGGATCAAGGCAAAGTCCTCCTTTGTGCATGCAGAGTCGTAGTCTTTATTGCTAGGCTTTGGGTTCAAACCCGCAAGGTACCCATCGTCGAACAGCTGTATATTAAACAAGACATTGAGAATCCTTTATCAATGGAAATTGGTGGGGACTGTTGTATGTACAGGGGCATTTGTGTAAATTCCCAATTGATAAAAGAGAAAAAAGGAAAAGAAAGTGGTGGGGCCCACACGTCGGTGGTGAACGCGAAGATATAGGGAGGAGACTTGCCTCCTCCCGCGCTTCCCGCGTGAGGCCGTGTGGTGCGGTTGTTCGTCTCCTTCGCCCGACTTGGCGATTCAACCCGTGATTCGGCGGCGCATGGAGGGATCGGCGACCGCGTGGCCGACGGAGGCGCGGGCTGGCCCGGGTTCCTCGGAGCCGGCTGCTCGCGTCATCTCACCGCCACCTCCCGCATCCCCTATATATGGCCGAGTCAATCCACCGGGTGAGGAATCTCCTTTTTCCGATCTATCTCGATCTTTTGGGTTCTCTTCTTCCTCTTGACTCCTTCGGTTGTGTGGAGGTGTGGGGCTCCGGCGCCATCTCCGATTGAGGCTTTGTCTTGACTTCCGTGTGAACCCTAGTTTGGGTTGTGGGGATTTGAGGCCCAACCGAGAGGGAGGACGAGGCGACGATTGCTCCTTGTCGTGTTTTGGCGCACTTGGCGGTGTACTCTTGAGGTCTTGTGCGGCACTACCCCCGATCCTTCGACTCGACCACGGTATCACGAGGTTGGAGAGGGGCTTTGTATCTCCGTCAACCACACCTCGCTTGTTCATCTACACACGAGAGGTGATAGGTTTTCGGGACAAGACTCGCTTGTACGCCTTGCCCTGTTCTTGGTGTTCTTCGGTTTCTTCTAGTGATTTCAATATCACTACCACGTGAGTTGTTGATCTCTGTTCTTGAGTATTCTTTGTAGAAAGAGATGCTTTGTGGTTTGTGGTTGCTTGCTCGTGAAGAAATTGTCGACATCGAGATTAGTCTAGATAACTAGATTGGATTTGAGCTCATTTTGTTGTTTTCGGACAAGACTACATTTGGTTATATTTGGTTGAATAGAATTGTTATATGCACTAGGTTTGGTAGACTCGTATACTCGATTACATTCTATATCTTTGCTCTGCTTAGTCTTATAGCATTTTCCGATAACTCATTGGTCGTTGATTATTCTTGGTTGTTCCTCCTGCATATTAACATTTAAAGCGAAATTGATAAGCTATCGTTATCATCTGTTTTGCATTGTTTTGGTAGAAAACATAAAGAGGAGCTCAAATCTTAGAGTCTAGTTATTAGAACTTTTGTTAAGAGTATCGACATCAACATGAGAAGGCCAAGATGTATAATCTTGAGCAACCATGTTCTGAGAGCAATACTAAAATCATTAAACTGTCATATGCTGATTTTAGTCATGTTCTATTGGCTATATATGGAGGCAACATGCTATTATCTTGAATCTGTTTACATTCTTGTGATGTTCATATATGCCATGTTTACAAAAAGATTAGCATGTGAGTACATGTAACATCCTGAAAAGTTAAATTTTGGATTATAAAATTTTCTTGCATTAATTGCTGTGATTTTGATTTGAAATTGATTTTCTTAGAACATTTCTTAATTAAAGAGCTGATGATTTCCAATAAGCAAAAGAAATGAAATATTAGAACATAAAATAATAAAGGAGAATCAAAAGATGATCCAAAGGTCAAAAGAAAGTAGTGGATCCTAGGTAATGGGTTATATTTTAGGGTTAAATCTTTGCAAAGGAAATGAGGAGAAAACAAATTAGAAAAGTATATATATGTAAATACAAATATGTATATATGAAGGATGGAAATAATTAAAAGGGTTTTAAATAAATAAAAATGTGTAGATGAGCTCCCTTAAAGATTGGGATTTGTATTAATATAAATATATATATATATATATTCATATTTGCAAAATATGTGGAAGAAATAAGTGAAATTAAATAAAAATAGAAAAGAAAAAAAAGGGAAAGAAAATATTTTTTTTGGGGGCAGTAGGCCAGTGACCAGCCGAACCGCCCACCCCAGCCACAAGAACCCCCACCCGCCATCGCTTTTTCTTCTCCTTCTCTCTCGTGCCCACGTCTCACCCGGCCAGCGCCCGCGCCTCGCGCCCTCGCCCGCTCCACGGCCGGCTCGCCTCGGCGCCGCGCGTTCGGACAACAGATCCATGTCCCTTCGGACGGCGGATCCCGCCCGACAGCGACAGTGCCGCTCCGACCGCGCCCTCTATCCTGTCGCCGCGCCAGTGCCTCTCTCCCCCGTGGCGACCATGCGAGCCTCCCCCTGCCACCGCCCACGGGTTCTCCCGTGCCACTTCCTCTCTTTCTTTTCCCCCGTGGGCTCGGCGTCCCTCCCTCTCTTCTTTCCCCGCCTGCAAGTGGCTTCCCCCCTCAGTGGCAAGCATGCGCCACTCCACCATTGCCATTGCTCGGCACTCCCTCGGCGTCTTGTGAAGTCGCCGGCGGCGACTCGCCGAGTTCAAGGCCTCTGCCCCGCCGCCGCTTGGCATTCCGCCCGGTGACCACTCGGGCACCCTCCCGAGGCCAGCCTCCCTCGCCGCTATAAGAGCTCCGGGCATTCCATCGTCTTCCCCGTGCTCCTCTTGCTCCCACAAGAAACCATCGAGCAATAAGCATGCCCCACCGCCACGGCCATCGCTTCTCCCAACTCCCATGACATCCTCGCGCCGACCCCGCCCACCCGAGCTCAATTCCCGCTCCTACACCACCTCGAGCCTCACCACTCATTTCCGCCACCCCGGAGCTCCGGCCACCGCCGCGCGCCGTAGTGAGACCTCCCTTGCTGCTTGTCGCTGCTGCGTGCCGCCCTCTCGGCGCCCCGGCCCTGTCGACCCTTCATCGGCTTCACCGAAGTCTGGGATTACATTTCACGCACCCGGCACCTCTCAGACCACCCTCGCCGTGCCACCGCTGCCCTCACCGGCCTCTGCCTCGCTACTCGGCGACCTCCGAAGCCACCTCAAAAGGTTTAACATCCTTAAGGGGTGGCAAAGCCTCCCTCCCACAGCTAAGCGGCCAACTCTCTCCCCGGCTCCGTGGCGTTCGAGCCCCGGCTCGCTGGTTGAGCCTTTCTTTATTTTCATGCTGACAGGTGGGCCACTTTGTCACCGCTGCTGGTCCGTGGGCTGTTGACAGATGGACCCACCCGTCGTGAGTGCGGTGCAACTCGAGAGTGACGACGACGGCCCCGCAGGTCAGCGACCGCCACCCGTCAGCGCGTGCGTGGGTGGCTCACTGTTAGTGGGCCCCACCTGGCAGAGTTTAATAATTTTAAGATTTTGTTTAAAGCGAGAACTTTGAAATGTTATAACTTCTTCATTTTAACTCCAAATCGGGTGAGGAAAATTTCTAAATGCATCTAAATTCAGGATCTATCAAATGGCACTGGTATCATAATTTTTAGATTTTATCTGAATTTCTGGTGTTATTTGGATTGATTTGTTGCTTTACTTTCAATTGCAAATTTTCGCGTACGGATTAAATAGCTTACGAGACTCAAGAAGAAGAGGCCGAGGCAGCATTGCAGATCCCAACACCCAACCCTCGAGCACTTTGACCAAGGCGAGTTATCACCTTGACCATTTTGATCCCAGTTTTCTTGCAAGTAGTTTCGTTTAAATTATTAAAAATGCATGCTAGTATTTTATGTGTAGATTAGGTTCAGTTTTCCGTAGAATATAGAGTACACCTGTTAATATGTTTGCTAGTATTACCGTTGAGACATGTTGATATATGTGAACCTTGTCGCCATAGTAAAACTAGTATAAAGTAGATTTTCCCAAATAAAGTATAATGTAGCGAATTGCTTAGTCATGCTAGTTAAACGGGGACACTTAGTTGTCCTAAAGACTCTCTCTTGCTATATGAAAATTTATTTGGGCGGTCATGGTGGGAATAGTGATGAAAAGTTTAGGCTGTTATTTTATGTCCCAAAATCTCCAAACTTGCTTAGTATCCGGGTGGAGGATATGAAATTTGGAATGTGGTGCGGTGGGAGCACAAAAATTATGGAATGTGGTAGAACCACCCAGATAACACTAAGGACTGAATCTTGTCATGTTAGCCCGTGTAAAACAGTACAACCACATGTATGTAAAATACAACGTGGCTAAGTAGCGGTATCGAAACTCCCCGACTCATCTCACTGGTAGTGGATAGACGTGGTTATGCAAGGGCAAGGAGGCCTAAAGGGACACCGAGTGGAGGTGGCGTTCACGGTCGTACTAGCATTGAGGGAGAGGGCCCAGAATAATCCGGTAGCCGTGGTGAACATCCGTGCAACGATGGGACCCACCGCAAGTGGGCAGTTTCCCATAGGGTGAGATGACTAGTGGAACTAGATAACCTGAACAGTCATGTGGTGTCGTTCGACCACCGACCCGAGAATCGGGTGGGGCAATGGGTGGATTATCGCCTTGTGGTGAAAGTGTACACACTCTGCAGAGTCAAAACTATTCGAATAGCCGTGCCCACGGTCATGGGCAGACATGGGGACTTAACTAGATATAGTTCTGTTTCAGAAATAATTTTGTGGGTGAATTGGAAAAACATAGGCGTGAAAGGCCCTAGTTTGGATTTGTCCTGGGTGTCGTCCCAGTGGTAAGATAGGCAGCTATAATGCTATAAAGTGCTGTAAGGTGCAGAGGCCATGTAATGGTGGATGGACTCTGTGCACTATTAATACAATTATTTCCAGTAAAATTTTGTCCTTCCTAAACTGCTAGGTCATAGGGATTTCTAAGTACTGTATTGAAGAGGCAGTTTCTGGCAAAATAAAATAAACTTAGAGCCTTTCCTTGATCAGCCAACATTCTATTACTGCATTCTGTGTGATGATTCGCTGAGCACGGTGGTTAGTGTGCTCACACTCGCATTATCATAATGAGAGACAGAACACGGGATCATTATGCATATGAAGATGCCCCGGTCTCGGGAGGAGAGAAGGACGATGGGAATTAGGTCGTCTTGCGTATTTTTTCGAGCTTAGACAAGTTAGACCTAAGGCATTGTGTGCACGTATATTATCTATCCTAGGTAATATATACGCACATTACCTCGATCGCTTGCACGAGGTTATGGCCCTACTTTTACTTTCTCTTCATTTGTTAAGCTTGTAATGTCGGCATTCGGCCAAAGTGCCCCTTTTTGTAAACTATTGCCCGATGTGGCGTAATTTGGAACCATGGTTTGTAATACTATTGTTTAAGCGATGTATGACATGATACTGACAATGTACTGTGGGCATTATCTCGATCCGGGAATAATGCCGAAATCACGAAGATTCGGATTAAAAATCCGGTCCAGCAGAGTGGTATCGAGCATCTGTTGTAGGGTAAAGGCCTTAGTATGGACGTTAGCTAAAAGATAGGATTATAATTTTATCAAACTTATAAAAGAGTTTCCAAAAATATAGCGTATTACTTCTTTCTCTATCCTCCTTAGACACATTACGTTTCTATCCTTCATTGATATTTTGAAAAGTTACTATCACTAGAAATTTAAATTACGGATGGTCGGAGCGGAGATGAGGGTGTTGGGACTATCTCGCCCACTTGAGTGTCTGAGGGAGTTTGCCGGCGATTCTGCGCAAGCTTCTCCATTACAGGCTATCCGGACCAGCCCGTGTACCGTGGTCTCAAGACCACAGTGGAGGAGAGGAGTCTCGGCGATCGAGGTGTTCATCTACCCAAGACCGCACACGACCAGCCCCCGTCTTCCGGACGAGCACCGGCGGACCATCCGGACCGTGGCACTTCAGACGCCGCCGCTTGCCTTGCCGCACGGATGTGCGACATCTACAAGGCCGCCTCGGCGCACCCCTTCTGCTACTACCCTCGCGCCGGAGAATGCGCGATACAATGAGACATACATGCCGGGGAACGAGAACAACCCGATGCTCACACATCAGGTTGACCTAACCAGGGCCATGGGATCGGCCCACACTGCCGCTCTGGAGGAGATCACCGCCCTCCGAGTTCACCTCGTCGCCACACACACCGAGGTGGCGACCCTCCGCGAGCGGCTTCGCCCAGTGCGAGCAAGCCTTGGCACGCCAAAGCGGGGCGCAGCAGCGGGTGCAGCCCAGCGGTCCCGGCTCTGCTGCTACTCCACCCTCCCGCCCCGGCCCGGCCGGGACGCGGTGGACCCGCACCGCCATCTGCAGCGCAGGCGTGCGACCACGGGACCACGGCCGACTCTTGGCCGTGGAGGTCACGTCGCGATCGCGGCCGCTCCCGCTCGAGACCGACCCCTCCGAGTTCGATGGCGGCCGGTCTCGTTCTCGATCGCCGACTTCTGGTCCTTCCGGCCAGTGGCTGAAACATGGAGGAGTAGACCGGTTGGCGCGGTACTTGCTTGACGTGGCGCAAGTACTAAGGGGTGTGTCGTAGCCTGTTATCCAAAACCTTTTGTATCGTAGTAGTTATTCCCATCAAGACTTTAATTAATTGTGATGTAATTGTAAGTCCAGCCTAAAAGCTGGCTATGTGGTGTTTTATTCGAAGAAACCGGCCTCGTGTTTGAAAATTGCTTTTGTCGTTTATCTTGTTGGCTTTTATTTGCTGAGTAGGCAGTCTTCTTTCGCTTTGCCTAGCATTAGTGCTAAGCCCATTTGTATGTATAAATATAACTGCAGATGGCCAGCCAGAGGGTAACCAGGGCTCAGGCCAATGCCACCCTCAACCAAGGAGTGGTGGACTCCGCACCTGGTGTCATGCCAACAGGGCATGAGCAGACCCAAGATCGAAGCCAACCTTCCGCCCCTCCAACCAACCCCACCATGGCGCAAGTCATGGCGCGAAGAAAAACAATTGTTGCGGGCTATATTCTTAGGGCAACAAGGTGGCACCGGCAGATCTAGAGTCGACACAGGGTGACTTTCAAAGGACCGACCCCTTACTTTCTCCTCCGACGAACCTCTCGGTCAGAAGATTGGCTTCGGGATACTGAGAAAGGAAGGCTGCGCTGGCCAAGTCTTGTTGAAGAAGACAAAGTAATATTTGCGCCCATCACCTCAGGCGGTGCAAATTGGTGGGAGAATTACCTTTGCCCGAGGTCAAGAGGAGACCTCCATGGACAACGACATGGAGGTCATACCTTGGTCGGAGTTCAAGGCGACTTTCAAAACTAACCGTCCCGGAGAATCCTAAGGATGAAGAAGAGCGAGTTCCGCACTCTTAAGCAAAGGGCATGACCATTAGTGAATACCTCACAAAATTCACTCAGCTTGCTCGCTATGCCTCAACCGACGTGGCTGATGAAGAGGAAAAGATTGACAGATTTCTGGAAGGCATGAATGAGGAGCTAAGGGTACAGCTGATCGTGCAAGACTTCACCAGCTTCCACCAGCTGGTGAACAAGGCGTTACTCGGAAAATGAAAAGAAGAACTGGAGGCCACCAGAAGCGCAAGCTAACCACTCGTGACGCAAGGGAGATTTATTCGAAGTTCTTCAACAACTCTAGCTTCTCGAAGCCGAACCAGTTCAAACCCCCAGCCTCATCGTCTAATCCCAGTGGTAGTACAATGCAAGGACGCCAAAATGTTGGCTCAGGTCAAACCACAAGCTACAAGTGCTTCAGCTGCGGGGAAAAAGGGCACTTTGCCAATAGATGCCCACTCAAACAGAATACCCCTGCTCGCAGTCAAGCTTCAGTGCCCAGCAAGGGGCCTCAGACCTCGCAAGCTAGCAGGATTACCCCAACTCACAACCGGGGAAGAGTCAACCATGTTACCGCTGAAGAAGCTGAGGAAGCAGCGGGAGTCCTAATGGGTACGTTCTCTGTCAAATCCATACCAGCACAAACTCTGTTTGATTCTGGAGCTTCACATTCATTTATATCCAAGGGGTATGCGACAAACTAGGGTTACCTACCTATCCTCTAAAGAGGCCGAGAATACTTAAGTCACCGGTGGTATGATAATGACTACCTTAGTGTGTCCTGGGTAATGATAGTCATGGAAAGGTGCAACTTCCCAGCGGACCTAATAGTACTAAGCTCCCAGACTCTGGATATTATACTAGGAATGGACTGGTTAGCCAGATATAAAGGAGTTATAGACTGTGCCTCCAGGACAGTGAAACTGACTAAATGCCTTGGAATGACCATAGAAGTGAAGGTGGACCGACCCTACCGCTGGGGCCGGGAAATAAATTATCTTGAAGATGTACCCTTAGAGGGAATGATAGTGGTGCAAGATTATCGGACGTATTTCGAGGACCTACCAGCATGCCCCAGCACGAGATTTAGAGTTCGTCATTAATTTGAAGCTGTGTCTCGCTCCCATTTCCAAGCGACCATATAGGATGACGGTGGAAGAGCTAGAGAGCTAAAGACCCAACTCCATGAATTGCGGAAAAGGGATTCATTAGACCCGTTCCTCACCACCGGGATCTCAGATTATTCAGAAGAAGAAGGATGGCACGGCGTAATGTGTGTGGATTAGGGCATTAAATGAGGTAACCATCAAGAACAAATACCCCTCCCGGTGATTGACGATCTATTTGACCAACTTGGTGGAGCCACCATCTTCTCTAAAATAGATCCGAGGTCGGGTACCACCGGTGAAAATTAGGGTGAAGATATACCCAAGGCGACTTTTACCACTAGGTATGGGTATGCGAGTTTACGGTCATGTCTTTTGGTCGACAAATGCCCAAACATACTTTATGAATCTTATGAATAAAGTATTCATGGAATATTTGGACAAGTTTGTGGTCTTTGTTCATTGATGACATCCTCATCTACTCCAAGGCTGCAGAAGATCATGCGAGCACCTACGCTAGTGCTAGGGAAGCTAAGAGAGCATCGGTTATATGCTAAGTATAGCAAGTGTGAATTTCGCTAAGTGACATCAGCTTCTTGGGGCATATAGTGTCTGCAGAAGGAGTATCTGTTGATCCCGCCAAGATTGCAGCCGTGACAGAATGGAAGCCACCTTCTTCCGTCACTGAGGTGCGAAGTTTCCTGGGATTGGCAGGATATTATAGAAGATTCATAGAGGGATTCTCAAGAATAGCCCGGCCAATGACTCAACTACTCAAGAAGGAACAGAAGTTTGAATGGACCACAGCCTGCGAAGGAAGCTTTCAAGAGCTCAAGAAAAGATTGACTACCACCCCGGTGCTAGTCCTTCCTGATGTACGCAAGGATTTTAAGTATCTTGTGATGCTTCCATCAAGGATTGGGATGCGTACTGATGCAGGGAGGCAAGGTTGTGGCATATGCATCCAGGCAACTCCGTCCTCATGAGGTTAACTATCCCACCCATGATCTGGAATTAGCGTCAGTGGTTCATGCCTTAAAACTTTGGAGGCATTATTTGATTGGTAATCACTGTGATATATACACAGATCACAAGAGCCTCAAGTATTTCTTCACTCAGTCACACCTTAATCTGAGGCAAAGGAGATGGTTAGAATTGATCAAGGATTACGACCTGAGTGTCCATTACCACCCAGGGAAGGCTAATGTGGTAGCCGATGCTCTGAGTCGGAAGGCCTACTGCAATAACCTCATGGATCCGGAACACCAGCCTGAACTCCACAAAGAGCTGGCAGCCTTGAACCTAGGGATCGTAGAAGAAGGAGCCCTAACCACCTGGGAAGATCAAACAAGCATTGAAGAAATGATAGAGGCTGCACAAAGAGAAGACCCAACTGTTTTGAGGTGGAAGAAATTAATGGAAGAGGGGAAAGCCCCTAAAATGACTATGGATCATCAAGGAGTTCTAAAGTACGGAAACCGTGTTTTCGTACCTCACAAAAAGGACCTTAGGGATCTAATGCTCAGAAGCCCATCGCTCCCCATATTCCCTTCATCACGGAAGTACCAAAATGTACCAAGATATGAAGCAATATATGGTGGCGGTATGAAGAGGGACATTGCCGAACACGTCGCTTCTTGTGATGTCGTCAAAAGTGAAGGCCGAGCACCAAAGGCCGGCAGGACTGCTACAACCCCTGAAGATACCACAATGGAAGTGGGAAGAAGTAGGGATGGATTTTATCACGGGGTTTCCCCGAACAAGGTCGGGATACGACTCCATTTGGGTCGTGGTGGATAGACTGACCAAGGTTGCTCACTTTATCCCTGTCAAAACCACTTACAAGGGAGACAAATTGGCGTAACTATATGTCCCGCATCGTGTGCTTACACGGTGTGCCAAAACGGATAGTCTCAGATCGAGGGTCCCAATTTACCTCGCATTTCTGGGCTAGCCTGCATGAAGCCCTTGGTACTCATCTGGATTTTAGCACCGCCTATCACCCCCAGACGGATGGTCAGACAGAGAGAGTAAATCAAATATTGGAAGATATGCTTCGGGCTTGTGCCCTGGATTTCTCAAGGGCGGGATAAGTGTCTGCCAGATGCGATTTTGCTTACAACAATGACTATCAAACCAGCCTTCAGATGTCCCCTTTTGAAGCATTGTACGGAAGGAAGTGCCGCACCCCTCTGCATTGGTCAGAAGTGGGGGAAGGATATATATTCGGACCTGATACTCTGAAGCAAGCGGAAGAGAAAGTCCGCCTGATCAGAGATCGGTTATTAGCTGCCCAGTCTAGACAGAAAAGTTATGCAGATAAAAGGAGGAGGCCATTAAGTTTTGAAATCGGAGACCATGTCTACTTGAAGGTGTCACCCCTACGAGGAATTCGACGATTTAAAGTCAAAGGCAAACTTGCCCCTCGCTATGTTGGACCATTTCCGATCATAGCTAAGAAAGGAGAAGTGGCTTACCAGCTGGAATTGCCTGCAAGCCTAGCAGATGTACACAATGTCTTCCATGTGTCCCAACTCAAGAAATGCCTTGGTGCCGGGACCAAGCCCGATGGGCGGTGGAGCTCGAAAACGACCTGACCTACAAGGAGCGTCCAATTAAGATCTTGGACACTGTGGAAAAGAAAACCAGGAATCAAACCATCCGCACCTGCAGAGTGCAATGGAGTCATCACTCCAAGAAGGAGGCCACCTGGGAACGCGAAGATCAACTAAAGAGAGACTACCCCGAATTATTCGCCAGCTAGACTGAATCTCGGGGTCGAGATTCTCTTTAAGGGGGGTAGGTTTGTAACATCCTGAAAAGTTAAATTTTGGATTATAAAATTTTCTTGCATTAATTGCTGTGATTTTGATTTGAAATTGATTTTCTTAGAACATTTCTTAATTAAAGAGCTGATCATTTCCAATAAGCAAAAGAAATGAAATATTAGAACATAAAATAATAAAAGGAGAATCTGAAAAGATGATCCAGTGTCAAAAGAAAGTAGTGGATCCTAGGTAATGGGTTATATTTTTAGGGTTAAATCTTTGCAAAGGAAATGAGGGAGAAAAACAAATTAGAAAAGTATATATATATATATGTAAATACAAATATGTATATATGAAGGATGGAAATAATTAAAAAGGGGTTTTAAATAAATAAAAATGTGTAGATGAGCTCCCCTTAAAGATTGGGATTTGTATTAATATAAATATATATATATTTTCATATTTGCAAAATATGTGGAAGAAATAAGTGAAATTAAATAAAAATAGAAAAGAAAAAAGGAAAGAAAATATTTTTTTAGGGGAGGCCGTGGCCAGTAACAAGCCTGCCCATGTATAACCCCCACCCCGCCATCTGTTTTCTTCTCCCTTCTCTCTCGCCCACGTCTCACTCCGGCTCGCCTCGCGCCCGCCCTCGCCCGCTCATGGCCGGCTGCTCGCTCTCGGCGACAGCGTTCGGACAGTATCCTGTCCCCTTCGGACAGCGGATCCCGCCCGACGCGACAGCGCCGCCTCCGACCGCGCCCTCTATCCCGTGCGCCGCGCCAGGCTGCCGCCTCTCCCCTCCGTGGCAGCCATGCGAGCCTCCCCGCCTGCCACCGCCCACGGGTTCTCCCCCGCGCCACTTCCTCTCTCTTTCTTTTCCCCTGTGGGCTCGCGCCGTCCCTCCCTCTCTCTTCTTTCCCCGGCCCGTGCAGTGGCTTTCCCCCCCTCCGTGGCAAGCATGCGCCACTCCACCGCTGCTCATTGCTCTGGCACTCCCTCGCGTCTTGTGAAGTCCGCCCGAGCGCCGCGCGACTCGCCGAGTTCAAGGCCTCGCCGCTGCCCGCCGCTTGGCATTGCCGCCTGAGTGACCACTCGGGCACCTCCCGAGGCCTCCCTCGCCGCTATAAGAGCTCCGGGCATTCCATCGTCTTCCCGTGCTCCTCTTGCTCCCACAAGAAACCATCGAGCAATAAATGCCCCATCGCCACCGCCCATCGCTTCTCCCAACTCCCGCGACATCCTCGCCGTGACCCCGCCCACCCGAGCTCAATTCCCGCTCCTACACCACCTCCGAGCCTCACCACTCATTTCCGCCACCCGGAGCTCCGGCCACCGCACGTCGCCGGCCAGTGAGACCTCCCAGACCGCCATTGCCGCCATTGCCGACCCCTCGGCCGGCCCTACCGCGTCGACCCTTCATCGGCCACCGAAGTGCCGGATTACATTTCACGCACCCCGGCACCTCTCCGACCACCCCTGGGGTGCCACCGCTGCCCCTCACCGCCTCGCCTCCGCTACTCGGCAGACCTCCGAAGCCACCTCAAAGGATTTAACATCCTTAAGGGGTGGCAAAGCCTCCCTCACACGGCTAGCGCGCCAACTCTCTCCCCCGGCTCCCGTGGCGTTCGAGCCCCGGCTCCGCTGGTTGAGCCTTTCTTTTATTTTCCGCGACAGTGGGCCCCACTGTCACGGCTGCTGGTCCGTGGGCTGTTGACAGATGGACCCCACCCGTCAGCGAGTGCAGTGCAACCCGAGCCGCTGACGCACGGGCCCCGCGGGTCAGCGACCGCCACCCGTCAGCGCGTGCGTGGGTGGCTCACTGTTAGTGGGCCCCACCTGTCAGAGTTTAATAATTTTAAGATTTTGTTTAAACTGAGAACTTTGAAATGTTATAACTTCTTCATTTTAACTCCAAATCGGGTGAGGAAAATTTCTAAATGCATCTAAATTCAAGATCTATCAAATGGCACTGGTATCATAATTTTTAGATTTTATCTGAATTTCTGGTGTTATTTGGATTGATTTGTTGCTTTACTTTCAATTGCAAATTTTCGCATCGGATTAAATAGCTTACGAGACTCAAGAAGAAGAGGCCGAGGCAGCAGCTGCAGATCCCAACACCCAACCCTCTGAGCACTTTGACCAAGGCGAGTTATCACCTTGACCATTTTGATCCCAGTTTTCTTGCAAGTAGTTTCGTTTAAATTATTAAAAATGCATGCTAGTATTTTATGTGTAGATTAGGTTCAGTTTTCCGTAGAATATAGAGTACACCCGTTAATATGTTTGCTAGTATTACCGTTGAGACATGCTTGATATATGTGAACCTTGTCGCCATAGTAAAACTAGTATAAAGTAGATTTTCCCAAATAAAGTATAATGTAGCGAATTGCTTAGTCATGCTAGTTAAGCGGGGACACTTAGTTGTCCTAAAGACTCTCTCTTGCTATATGAAAATTTATTTGGGCGGTCATGGTGGGAATGATGATGAAAAGTTTGAACTGTTATTTTATGTCCCAAAATCTCCAAACTTGCTTAGTATCCGGGTGGAGGATATGAAATTTGGAATGTGGTGCGGTGGGAGCACAAAATTATGGAATGTGGTAGAACCACCCGGATAACACTAAGGACTGAATCTTGTCATGTTAGCAGTGTAAGCAAGACAACCACATGTATGTAAAATACAACGTGGCTAAGTAGCAGATCGAAACTCCCCGACTCATCTCACCGGTAGTGGATAGGCGTGGTTATGCAAGGGCAAGGAGGCCTAAAGGGACACCGAGTGGAGGTGACGTTCACCGGTCGTACTAGCATTGAGGGAGAGGGCCGAATAATGCTTGGTAGCCGTGGTGAACATCCGTGCAACGTATGGGACCCACCGCAAGTGGGCGATTTCCCATAGGGTGAGATGACTAGTGGAACTAGATAACACGAACAATCATGTGGTAATCTGTTCGACCACGACCCGGGGAATCGGTGGGGCAATGGGTGGATTATCGCTTGTGGTGAAAGTGTACACACTCTGCAGAGTCAAAACTATTCGAATAGCCGTGCCCACGGTCATGGGCAGACATGGGGACTTAACTAGATATAGTTACTGCTTTGAAATAATTTTGTGGGTGAATTGGAAAACATAGGGCGGAAAGGCCCTAGTTTGGATTTGTCCGGTGTCGCCCCGGTGGTAAGATAGGCGACTATAATGCTATAAAGTCTTAGTAAGGTGCAGAGGCCATGTAATGGTGGATGGACTCTATGCACTATTAATACAATTATTTCCAGTAAAATTTTGTCCTTCCTAAACTGCTAGGTCATAGGGATTTCTAAGTACTGTATTGAAGAGGCAGTTTCTGGCAAAATAAAATAAACTTAGAGCCTTTCCTTGATCAGCCAACATTCTATTACTGCATTCTGTGTGATGATTCGCTGAGCACGGTGGTTAGTGTGCTCACACTCGCATTATCATAACAGAGACAGGAACACATGATCATTATGCATATGAAGATGCCCCGGTCTCAGGAGGAGAGAAGGACGATGGGAATTAGGTCGTCTTGCGTATTTTTCTGAGCTTAGACAAGTTAGACCTAAGGCATTGTGTGCACGTATATTATCTATCCTAGGTATATATATCGCACACATTACCTCCCGATCGCTTGCACGAGGTTATGGCCCTACTTTTGCTTTCTCTTCCGCTGTTCGCTTGTAATGCTGGCATTCGGCCAAAGTGCCCCTTTTTGTAAACTATTGCCCGATGTGGCGTAATTTGGAACCATGGTTTGTAATACTATTGTTTAAGCGATGTATGACATGATACAGCAATGTACCTGTGGGCATTATCTACTGATCCAGGGAATAATGCCGAAATCACAGAAGATTCTGGATTGAAAAATCCGGGTCTGACAGTACATTAATGTTATGAATGACATGCTTTTGTTGAATATGTTATATATGATGTTCATTTTAAGTATTCACTCATTTTGCAATGACATGATTGATTTCTATGTCAATATATTGTTTATGTCATTCTTATGCCATGTTTGGGTGATTACTATTATCTTAATTATTATTGGAATTAAAATAGAAAATATGCTTATACCGCAATATTTACAACAATAGATATCACCAGCATGGCAGCCAAAAACTGATCCCTCACTTGTTTACAACACTGCTTGGTGTGAAGGTTGATCAGACAAACACCAAATGCAACAACTGGTGCCAAATGTGAGAATTTTTTGCAATTTTAATGTTCCAGATTTCTTTGCTTCCCATACTTTCAAGCCTAACTGGTACCACATGACAGTCTTATCACTATTGTGAAACTTATCAAGTTGACTATATGACCATAACAAAACTAAAATGAAGAGATGAAGCATTCAGAAACTCTTTTCTAGCAATAGTTTAATTCCTTTAGCCATGGGTAGCACAATTTGACTGACATTGTACTCTCTGTTATGACCTGGGTCACCTTAGACAACATATTGAGGCTTGAGTTCTTATGAAATTGGATGGTGTATAGGTACAGTCTGAAGATCAATTGAGCCAAACACCTATTCAGATCAGTTGATAAGGAAGGATGCAAATATTGTGTCTTTGATTCTAACTCCAACCTGAACTTCAGAATGCCCAGATCCCAAGGTCAAGAACGCAGTGCACCAACTAAACTCACTCTAACATGTATTGCCATTGCTAGAAAAGGGGGAAGGCCAAGGTAGTAACTGGTTCTCAGTGATCAGCTTCTCTTCCTTTTCAGGACTGAAACCTCCTCATTTCCATGGGTGCAATTTGTCAAACACTGAGCAAGCCCAATTGATATTCCATATTTCCAAGGATTGAAAGCAGTTCTTCCCAATGGTGATGTTTCCTAGAACATGTGCCATGCATAATTATTTTTCCAATCTAGAATCAGCCTCTCGTTGTCGTTGATGCAACGAGTGTCTTGGTTGCCACATATCTTGAGTTGTTCTTGTGATAGGCGCTCTTTGTGGCTTGCCATTTGGTGATATTTCTATGAACACCACTGGGTTAGAACCAAGGACCAGAGTCTGCCAATGTTGTGTTGATCGGTCATCTCCAGCCTTGAGGGGCATTTCCTCAAACACCTTGATGGGGCTTGTTGTCGAGCTTGGTAGTATGCTTGAGCTCAAAGTCGAGGACATCCTCATCTGCAGCCTTGCCGCCCTTAAAGTCTGAGACCCCGCCCTCACAACAGGAGCCGTCATGCTTGCTCCTCATGGCCCAGCACACCGAGCGACTAGTGATGCACACCCGTGACACCCACTTGATGATGCTCTGACGCGTGCCCTTGCTCGGCATGGATGGGACAACAGCAGCAAGCTTGTCCGAGTCATGGTGCTCCTCACAGGTTGAGCTGGCTGCAGCGAGTGTGCTAGAGTTGAGGTTGGCGTTGCGCCTACCCTCAATCAGGCGGTTCAGCATGGCGAGTATCCTTTTGTGCCACTCCTAAGATGACTCCCATGGCTCCTCTGATGTCTTTTTAGAGTCGGTTCCTTGAGCTCGTCACACATGACTTCCCGAGCTTTGGTGGTGAGGGAAGTCATTGTTGCGATCGCTCAGGTGGTCGGGCCGTCGGGGTCATGCGTGATGTTGCCGCCAGGGTAGTTGTGGCCATCGGCGCGTTGGAGTCATGGCTCGGTTCTGGTATCGAACACATGGCTTGTGTCATGGAGCCGAGGCTGCTCGTGTCAGCGTCTCACGCCATGGCAGCTAGGGTGGTCACTGGCGAGGGAGTAGACACCGCCATTGGCACCACAATCGCCGTGGTCATGACCCCCCATCACCGAGTAGAGCAGGGGCTCACCGTGACGCGAAGAACACCTCCAGTGGACGCCTCCTGCTGGCTCGACATTCCATTGAATAGGTGGTGGGCAGCTGGCTTTGATACCAATTTGTCAAGGTCTTGATCTTTTATATACAAATTAGCACTAATACATGAGTAAATTGGATACGATAGGGGGAAATTGGACAGAGTTTAGACTGGGAGTCAGGGTAGGCAGCAAGAATGAAGGGGATACAGTAAAGAGAGAGTTCGGAGGAAGAAGGCAATGCCTTGGTCTAATCTGTTATGTTCCCTTGCCTAAGTGCTCCTTGCTTCTTTTAATGCCGTCCTTCCCGACCAACTTGGGCCACAGCCTAGGCCTGCATTGTTTGGAATGTTCGAATTGTCTGCGTACATCAGAGAATATTTAACAAACGAAGTATCTTACATGTGTATAGGTCTAAATATACGCAAGGAGAACGGCCTTGACGCATATGAAAATCAACAGGGGCCACTCTTTCAAGCTAAAACTATATCTACCGTCCGTGCATTAACAAACTCTATGCACTTGGTGATTAAGAACTTGAAAGAGCAGTTAAGCTAGTTGATTAAGCTAGCTCCTGGCTCTAAACACATACTCCAGGGACAATAGGTTTGACAAGTGCAAGGACCACTTTATCAATTATCCTAGACCTGACTTTATTGTTTTCATACGAGACGGCAGCAACCATCAACAGTAGCAGTAGTGGTCCCAGATCAATAATAGGTTCAAAAACCATTAACTTTGTTCTCGGATAAAACGTACATATCGCAAATAAATTGAGAGAACACAAGAGAATTTCTAAATTTCTCTATTCTCTTACTTCCTCCCATTTTCTTTTTTCTTACTTCTATTTTTCTTACAAAACTAGCTACAAACCTTCTTAATATATAGGCTAATACTCTCCTACTAACATACGTATTCGGATTTCAAGTTGGACACAACTTTAACTTGAGTTACACAAAGAAACAGACTCTACTACGTCTTAGACTCGAAGTCAAGATTATTTCTAACAATCTCCCCCCTTAATCTTGACTCAACATACTCTAATTTTAGTCTCAATGCATTATGAACTAGCAGTCACGCCTCCACATGAAACGTTCTACATGCAAGCTATATGTAGGAACTCAACTCAACCGGTACGGGTCATCCAGATGCAAAGATTCTAAAACATTGAGGCAGTCGGTCTCAACTACGACTTACTAAACTCAGATGTGACTGCTTTTCTCCTTGCTGCAGAAACGTGTTTTGTTGCTTGACTAACGGATGTACCACCCGGAAGAGCTGCTAAAACGTGATGACGCGCGGAGCGGATGCCTCGGGAGCGCTGCGCAAAACGAGCGCAAAATGGAATCGTTGAGATAAAATTTTTTCAGCGACTCGCTTCTCGCGTAGGCTCTGATACCACTTGTTAACTTTGTTACAGGAGAAAACACACACATCGCAAATAAATTGAGAGACTATATGAGAATTTCTGAATTTCTCTATTCTCTTACTTGCTCCTCATTTTCTTTTTTCTTACTTCTATTCTTCTTACAAAATTGGTTACAAGTTTCCTCAATATATAAGCTAATACTCTCCTACTAGCATACTTATTCGAACTTCAAGTTGGACATAACTTTAATTTAAGTTACATACGGAGACGAACTCTACTACGTCTTAGACTCGAAGTCAATATTATTTCTAACAAAAACAAATAAAGCAGCCCTAATCATACCACCCGCCTTTTGGAAAACGAACCTGTTAGAAAATGCGCCTTGACATTGCATTCAATTAATAGACAACGACTTAATTAAGTTTTCTTTAAAAAAAACTGAATTAAGTTAATGATGATATTGACGAGCTGCTGGCACATTCACATCAAACGCACCAATAATTTGATACGAGTAGCATTTTGGGCTCTTTGTAGATGTTATTTAGCCGCTCGTTCTCAGATACTCCGCATCACTGATAAAATTTTGCTATCAGATGTTTTGCACCCTCCTGTTCCTTAGTTGTACTTTCCTATACCATCCTTATGAACTCTGTATATCGCCTACTCCTTTTTTAATACATCATTATTTGTGCATGTGATATTGTTAAAGAATATCATGGTCAAATTTTATGCAAATTATTAATACTGCCGTATGTGTGTAATTTGGCCAAAAGTGACGAACATGTACTTGAGAGAAGAGAAAGCATGCTGTTTTATTCCAGCAGGATTCTTTCTTAACTGTGGTGTCTCTCATCCGGAGTTAGTAATTATGTTATTCTTGAAACGAATGCTAGACTAGAGCTGCTGCCCTTGATTTTTTTAACCTGAATGGCCAAGGATGGATACGAATGCAGAACACTACACTAATTCCAATTTGACAGATACTCGTGTGGCTAGCAGATCCGAGCAGAATCACAAAACCGACAAGAACTGTCGTTGCCACTGGTCGGATAAGATGGTTCTGCATTAAAAACTAGGAACGAGTACCTCGACTTTTCTCCAGAGATGCTAAAGGCGAAAAGTTAGTCCAACGACCCAAAACTCTGCCTTTCCTTTCCATTTTTTAGGGAAATTCTTTTCATTTTTTAAGAATACTTACGGCTTAAGTTACTGGGTAAAGACGTTAACGATATGCTTGGTCGATAGCAGTGTTAATCACTAATTAGCTGCGATTAGTTGAAGTGTGATTGAAGGGAGATATATTGGTTGGGGGAGCCGGGGTGGGTTAAAGCAATTATTAATGGTTTGTGAGCTGATTGCTTCAATAAGCGCCGACAAAAACACTGAACTTACAATGGGACAAGTCAAGATGAGATGCCAAATCTGGTATGTATGCTACGCAAATCAAGAAATTAATTTGCATGAAAATTTGAAGGGATTGGTCCATATAATATTTTGAACTTTACTCGAAAGTCCATCCAGCACATCGAATTATGAAACTTGGTATTTGATCCTCAATTTTTGCAATCCAGTTTAAATAATATGTAGACTCGATTTTGGATTATGGTATTACCCGCATGGCATGATGAGTGAACAGTTTTATCAGGTATGATGAAATGCTAGTCAAGTTTAAGTGAATGACAGGTAGGAACCAAGTGCCTTCTCTTCCAAATCAAAACAGAGAAAGAGAAAACTATAGTCGCAGTGGCTATGGAAGCATGGCCGGGAGCTCGGTGGGAG
Organism: Bonia amplexicaulis; assembly: GCA_036346245.1. Taxonomy (NCBI): domain Eukaryota; kingdom Viridiplantae; phylum Streptophyta; class Magnoliopsida; order Poales; family Poaceae; genus Bonia; species Bonia amplexicaulis. The sequence goes on along the minus strand of CM070752.1, from coordinate 16,354,261 downwards.
AGGTCTTTTATGGACCCCATATGTTATTGATCTAATTTGACTAATATGTTATCATACGTGTCAAAATATTCGCTCATCACGCCATACGAGTAATAATACCATGTGAAACTGAGTCAATGTGTTATTTGAATCGGATTACAAAATTCAGGAGGAGTTAAATGTCTGATTTTATAGTTCGAGTGCTGAACGAACTTTTAAATAAAATTTAGGTTTTATATAGACTTATTCCAAATTTGAAGGCCACTTGGTCGGCAGTCATATAAGTTGGCAAAAACATTTTTAATTTCAAGTAGCAATTAACTCGGGAATATTCCATTCCCAATCTCCTCCTTGTTTCCAATCCTGATGAGTGTTTCTGAACAAAAGCACCCCTGCAGATTAGTGTGTGAAGTCTGAACAAATTAACAGGTTGCACAAACTAGGTTTTGACTGAGTTTTGATCATACGCTAAACATTTCCGGATCACCGCGCCCATATAAAAAACACAAAAAATGATGCTTTTGTAATAGAGATGGAAAATTAAAGTAGGAGGAAACAAGAACGCATGAACCCCAAATAGCTCTGTTCATTCACATACCCCAAGTATCTTTCTTCTACAGGCTGATCGATACACGAGGAGGAATCGACTACATGTCAGAGCCCAGCAAGACAGTAGAAAAGAAAACGAGAGGAATCAAGGAAGAAGAAACTAAGCCACAAGCATAGCCGCGCGCTGGAGACCTTCTAGAAGCCCCGGCAGAGGCGGAACCTCTCGGCCCACGGCCGCGGCTGCCGGAACCGGCTGGGCTTCCTGGGCGCCGGCGCCGCCGTGGTGCGGCTCAGCATCTCCCACATCACGTGCACGTCCTCGTACTCGCACGTGCTCACCTCCTGCCGCAGCCTCCACAGCCCTGCAAGCAAGCAACGCCGGAGTTAGACCAAACTAGCCCACGTGGACGGACCGCAGCCGTCGGATCATATCCTTACCGGTCTGGCGAACCCCGAAGCGGGCGGCGACGCCGAGCCAGACCCGCCGCACCGGCAGCACGACGCGGTCCCACCAGTAACCCATCGCCGACGTACGGCGGGCGAGCGGTCGTCGGATTTACTAGACCGAGGAGCCGCCTCCTTGATTGGCCTGGTCGCCTCGGTGCTTCTATTTGTACACGCGGGGCAAAAGGGTAAGCGGCGATGCTCCGATCTCCTAAGAAGCTGACATGCGGGCCGAGAGCGGGGTCGTTTGTGGGGCCTGGGTGTCAGCTGGTTGGGCAGGACCGGGGTGCAGAGAGTTTGTTAAGGGGGCGGCGGGCACGTGCCCGAATGCGGTAGGCAGTGCCGCACACGTAGGCGCGGGTCCTGATAAAGTGGGGCCCTTGGTAGATTCATGTGTCAGTCATAACTGCGGGTATGTAGCGGTTGCGTGGTGGTTACGGGGTGTGTCCGTGCGGACGCTGCGACCACTACTTTGCAGCAAATAATCTTGACAAAAAAATGAGCGTCTCTGCAAATTACATATGCCTTTCTAAAGAGAAAAAAGTACTTTACCATTTGACACGCTTTGAGTTCATGTGGATTTGTCTGGCCTCTTAACGACTCCTAAGCAAGTGGTGATGGGCAACAGGAGTACTGACGAGCTTAGAGGCAGAGGTGGCTAGTGTCATATGAGACTAAGCTGAGTATGCTGCATGTGCATATATGGCCGGTGGATCTAGGGCCTTTTTGGTTGCCGAGCTCCGTGTCTAATAAAAATGGTATTGTTTTAAGGGGTGATTTAATCCTCGTGATTAGATCTTGCAACTGGTTTAGTATATAATAGGTCTAATAGTATAGATAAACGTATCAATGTACCATTACCCTTTATAATTATCAAAGGGTGGGATATAAATTTTTCATCCTACCCTATTTATGTATATAAACCCCAAGAGGGATATGAGCAAGTGGAGATCCGCTTATTCTTATCCGCTCTCTTTAGCTAGTCTCCTCATATACTGTTTGGTCAGTAACCACAACAATTGACGCCGTCCGTAGGGACTATGCGAGAAGCTGCGCAGGAGAATGCACTAGAAAACGATGGCAACCAAGTGAAAGAGAAGTACTATGGCAACGAACATCGAGTTCAGCACACGGCGACCAGTGGTTGAACGCCCGCCACCCCATGGCAGCGACACTCTGGCGCCATAGGCGGTGAGCAGTCAGCACTGACGCGAAGAGCTAGCTCCGATGCCAATATTGGCACGATTGTCACCGGCGGCTACGCCGGCGAGGCCGTCGACCATGATGCCCACGCCGACATAGCCATCGACCACGACACCTACATCGGTGCGACAATCAACCGTGATGACCGTGCCGGCACAATCGTCGACCGTGATGCCCGCGCCTGTATGACTGTCAACCTCGATCGTACACTTGCGTGCCTGGGAATGCGCGGATGATTACGCCAGGTGGGTTCTTTTGGACTGAGACTTATGACTTTGGTTTTTGAATTTTGTCCTGTTCGTGAGAGTCAGTACGCAGAGAGAAATAGTCGCATAAGATTTTGGTCAGTATAACTGAACTCGGTATATTTTATACTATAATTTATCGATAAATCTCTTCTTAAAATACACTATTTAATAATATGTTCCGTATATAAACTATAAGCTGCAGCACTTTCGAAGCCAGCTTTTTATCCTCGCTCGGACCGTTGATAGCCTGGGACGGGAGGCAAAACATGCGGCAAACAAGTGGTGCTCCACGTCACAACGGCTTGGACCGAACCGAACCGGCCACGCTTGTAATCCCCGCACAATCAACCGCCGTTTGGACGCGTGCGCACTCAGTCGTGACTCGATCAACGGAGAGATTGACCGCTTATACTAGTAGTCGCAGTATTATAACAGTTCAGTAGGAAGGAAATCTGACTGGCAGGTGGGCCATAGATCAGCCTGCTCAACACGTGGGCCCGCATCCCCCCTCCCTCCCCGGGCGGTTCCCACGCGCAAGCAAGTTTTGGTACAATCCTAAGATTCCAAAGAGCGAACATGATACAAAGCTATGTATGCATCAGAATTTCATAAAATCGTGATCCTAAAAGGTAGAATTATGCTCAGATAAGATCATGATCTTAACAATAAACTATTGTCCTACTTATTTCGCTTGAACTTCTATCTTCTAGCTTATTTTTCTATTTATAAATTTCGTCCTTTTATAAACTTTTAGCTTTTTTACCAGTTCTTTTTTTTTCGTATTCGTTTGCATTGTTTGTGATGAGCTAACATGTTTTTTCTATTTTACATTTTAGAATTTAATTACGCCAAATAAGCCACCCATTACAATATAATTTTACCAAATTCTGATTGCAATTTTAGCCATAAACCATTATTTTTCAGCCTAATCAAGCAGGACCTATATTAGTATATAAAATTTGATATTACCTATTGCTAATTTAAGTTGAACTAGTTTAATTTGTTTTGTTTTTTGTTGTTTACATATTGTTCCAAGGTAAAAAAATATTAACTTTGACATATTATATTTTTAGATTATTAGTTTATTTAAAAATAATTAAATAAGTTTTAAAATTAACTTTAATTCAATATAATATAAATAAGTGTATCTAAATTAAAAATTAAATTTAAAAATTTAAAATTATACTATAGATTTGTATATTTAAAATATAATTTAATTTTTACATAAAATATATTTATTTTTAAAAATTAATAGAACCATAATTTTACAATCCGATCTTAGATTCCAGGATCCTGACAACCTTGCGCGCAAGCAAAACCCGCCGGCCCATACGCGCCCTCCACCTCGTGCAGGCGCGATGGCGGAGGAGGGAATGGAGGGCCTGACACCCCAACCTTCTACTACTATTTTATTATGTAGTTAATTTTGTATATTTAATTAAAACTCGTAAAGATTCATCTTATCCTATGGTGGACAGGTTGTTAAGATTATTCTTAACTCTTTCGGTTTCAACTGCAACCACCGAGAGATGTTTTTTAGCTATAAAACTTGCGAAGACGTGACTTCAAGTATAATAGGAGATGGATTTCACGAGATTGTTTGGTAATTTATATTGAAAAGGCGTAAAGATTAGTAATGATGATATTATTAAGGTATATGATCTTCCGGTAGTCGTAGAGCTAAGTTTAAGTTAATAGAGATGTAATTTTTTTTGCATTGTAATTTGCGAAACATATTACTCTGATATATGACCATTAGATTGGTAAATCCGGTATAATTTATTGATTCTATTCTACTTATTATTCATATTGTTCTTTCTATATCTTATATCTAATTCTTGGCTCCGCCCTGGGAGGCCCCACGGCACGGCACGGCGCGCCGTAGTAGTAGCTGACTAGCTGCGCAGCTCCCCATAAACTACCGTCTCTTTTCGCCCGGCCAAAAGAGAGCGAGCAAAGCGAAGCGAGCAACGGCAAAACCCCCCTCCCCTCCCACGAATCGATCAAGCCCGACGCGCTTGGCCGCTCGCTCCCGTCCCGTACGCGCCGTCCTCTTCTCCCCCAAACCCGGTCTCCTACCCCGCGACTCCCTCGCCAACCCACCGATCCCGACCCAATTCCGAGGCGGCGCGGCGAGGCCACCGCCCGCACCGCGGGGTAATAAGAGGGAAGGAACCGGGCCCGTTCGGTCGGGGGTGGGGGAGAGATGTTCGCGAGCCGGCCGGCGGTGCACCCGGTGGAGGCACCGCCGCCGACGGATCCGGTGGAGCTGCCCACGGGGGTGCTTATGAAGGACCTGCCCGGGATGCCCGGCACGCCCGGGGGGCTCGGCCTCCGCCTCGCGCAATTCCTCTTCGCCGGCGTCGCGCTCGCCGTCATGGCCTCCACCAGCGACTTCCCGTCCGTCACCGCCTTCTGGTTCGTCTCCCCCGCCCGGCTCTGCGTACCCTTCTCTCCCCATCTTAGATTCTTCTCTTCTGCTTTATTTCACTTCATTACCCAACGGCTTGTTTAGGTTTTGAGCATCGCGTTACATTTAGTGTGGATCGTTGGTTTAGAAAGGGTATATGATGTGATTAGTTGGTAAAGTGTGTGTACACTTTGGAAGTTGGGTGCAGTGGGACTCACTACTGATGAGTAAGGCTCTGGGCACATCCTGTGTTGGAATTTAGCTCAATTCGGCAATGGGTTGCGGAATTTTGGAGCGCTGTTTGTAACACTCCTGCCTCAGTTGAGAGTGAACCGGCAGTGTGCATTTTGCGCTGGTTTTCTTTCACCGTTTGAGTCTAATCCGACCAGTGTTATCATCTGGGTTGGTTTTAATTTAATGAATTTGGATCCAGCCACAGGCTTTGCACTGTTAAGTTGCAAGTTCTATAGTTACGCTTAACTACTGGTCTTTTTGGTCAAATTTCTCCCCCTATGCTCCTTTAGTGCCCAGCCTTGTTTGAAAGCCACAGGGTGTCTCAGCTTTTGCCTTAATGAATCCAGATTGCCATTTAAATTGGCAGGGAGATCAATAGTATGAGTGAACAGGAGGAAATAAATCTTTAAAAAAATTAATGTAGTAGATTATGGGGACTAGAAGGCTTGAGCTTATTTGTGGTGCCCTGTGCACAAAATTTTATGCCTATAATCATCATCATTCGTTTCTCTTTGCTATTGTAGTTCCACTAGTATATGGGGTTGGGGATCATATCGCTGAGATTTTAAGTAGATATTGGACCCCCAGTGCAAAAATGGCCATTATCTTTGGAGTTGAAACTTCAGAACTTCAATGTTGTTCATAGATTTGGAATTTGGACAACTAAATATATAGACCAAACTCAAACATTGCGCCACATTATGATCAAATCAGTGGCAACTGTTCAATTGACCATGTAATATTCATCTGACCTCTTGATCATATCCTGATCTGGACCCTGCTCGGCCTTGAGATGAGATGGGCTTGGGTTGTCCTAGATTGGTCGTGGGACTAGGTTATGCGTGGGCCAGCCTTTGGTTGAGTTGAATGATTGGGATTGGACTGGACTGAACCTAGTCCCAGGTTGGACTTTGACAAGGCTTACGTTAGGATAATCTTGCTATAATACCTATATTCTTTCTCTGGATAACAATAGTTTCACATGATTTCCTTCCTTATGCCCACCCAAAAAATATAATGTATGTACTTCATCATTTTACAAGTGTTTGTGAAATTTCATTTTATGCATGTCGCAACATAGGGCCTTACTAATACATATAAGCACAGTCTCTTGTCATTAGTCATTACAAAATCGTTTTTTAGCTACCTAAAGTGTGCAACCTCAATATTCCATCGCATGTTCTCCCTTCTGCTGTATTGTACTAAGTACTTGTCCTTAGTAAACTAAACTGCATCTCTGTTTTATAATTTATGAAACTTCTGTAGGCAGAACGGTAGGTCATCACATTATCTACCAGTATAGCACAGAGATCCCAATAACACATGGAAAACAGTGGGAGACGAGCAACCCTTTTTCTCTTTTTGCTAACATATATGTTTCCTGAATTATTTTAGTATCAAGAGTAGATTAACACTTTTATATCTAAAATTATCATATTAGTCTTTTTATAATTTCCCAGATTAGTTTAGCTAAGCCTTCTTCTTGGGCAAGTAGGTATATCTGGTTTTGTTACTTATTTGCTGATTATAAGGGCATGCTTGTGCACAACAGAAATTCAACTTTTGCATTAGTGTTATATATGTTTTTGAAATCATCCGATGTATGGATGATATGAATTTTTTAATTTTAATGAGATAGACATATGGGTGTACACTTTTTTGTTGGCTCCAACTTATACTGAGCAACAAGCATATTGTCAATGTTTTGGAGTTAAAAGAAAACTCTGCTGTCTAGTTTCTTGGCTTTGTATCTGCTGCAGTCAAGTCTCTCATAGTGCCATTCTGTATTTCTTTTAGACATCCTCAAGGCTTTTTTAAATCTTGAAATTCTGTAACTGTTTTCACTATAGCAAATTGATGAATTGTTATTTTGGCCAGCTACCTTGTTGCAGCAACCATTTTGCAATGTCTTTGGAGCTTTTCACTTGCCATTGTGGACATATATGCATTGCTCGTCAAACGTTGTTTACGAAATCACAGGGCTGTCTGTATATTTACTATTGGAGATGGGGTAAGTGTTCCTCTTTCTTCTGCTTATGAAATATATTTGGTCAATCTACCGTTATCTTTTGTATGATTTAAAGGATCTGTGTTGCAGAGAAATACCTCAAAAGTGCTACCTGCAGTGAACTTGTCCATGATAAACACAAACATCCTACTTTACCCTTAAGACTATTCCAACATTCTTGAGAATATAGGGGTGTCGTGATATAAAATAAGAAAGCTTGCAATGCAATAAAGCGAGTAGTAGATTATGACAGTTGAATGAAATTGCATTCTTCTTGCAAGTAGCTGCATGGTAGATTCATCTTGGAAAGTGGCATTGCATTGTGTTTGACCTCATGACATTTTTTAATGATTTTAGCTGTTTCTTTGCAGATCACAGCAGCATTGACCTTCGGTGCAGCATGCTCATCGGCAGGTATCACTGTTTTGATTGGTAACGATCTGAACATATGTGCAGAAAACCATTGTGGAAGTTTCGAAACCGCGACAGCAATGGCATTTGTTAGCTGGTTTGCTCTCTCACCATCCTTTCTCTTGAACTTCTGGTCGATGGCTTCTAGATGAAAACATAAAGAAAGATAGAGCTTGATTTTTGAATGGTTTGTGCACCCAATTGTGGTTTAGTGACAACTGACAACTGGATAGACTTGGAAGCTGATGTAGGCCCAGGACTCTAGTATAACTCTGTAAAAAAGAATAGGGAATGGCGTGTTCTGCTAATGGTTTGCTGTGAAACTCTAAAATTCTTTTGATCAAGGCACTTGTCCTGTAAAAGGATTGAAACTGGTTGAGTTTCTGTATCCATAAGCGATGCATTATGCATATAGTGAGCCAATGTGCTGATGAATTCGTGATATGCCGGCAACAGCATCACAAGGTGACAAGTTTCATGTGTTATTTGGAAAGAAGCAGCATTGAAATTCTTGAGAACCTTCCAGTGACGTTTGTCATGCTTGCGGTGCAATGCCCATCCATGACCAAGAGTTCTGCACCTAGGCTACAAGAACCACGCGGCCATAATGGCATAGTCTACCACAGCTTTTTTCTTTGAACATTTTCTCTTTGCACCGGATGTTCTTTACCTTCCTTTTGTTCCCTTATCCCTCTCTGGCGCTCTGTTTTTTTATGTGTCGAGGTATTATTTGGATATTTTCTTTCTAACAATCATCCATATTTGAGACTATTAGATTAGAAATCTAATGATCTTTTTTTAGAAGGGGGAGATTTTTTTTAGAGGGGGTGTGGAGAGAATTTATAGTCGTTAGATCTCTAATCCTAGTCATAAATCTAGATAATAGTTAGAAAGAAAATATTTGAATGATGTTTATCAACACTTTTTTTTGTTTGTTCCAAGGATGTCCGTATGTACAGAAGCCAAAAGCCAGGTCATATCTTGGTGGTGATCATTTAGGCTTATTTTTGGTGGTTTATGGCTGAAAAGCATTGTAACTGGCTGAAAAAACATTGTAGCTGATATAGACTTATTTAACATAATTAAATTTAAAAAATATAAAAAATATGTTAGTCTATCACAGATAACGCAAACGAATACGGGAAAAAAAGAACGGGCAAAAAAGGTCAAAAAAAGGCTAAAAGTTCAGAAAAAGATGAATTTATAAATAGTGAAAAATAAATCAGAAGCTGAAATCAAAATGATCGGAGCCCTTAGATGTCAGTTGTCACTTGTCACGAGCTGGAGATGCACTCCTAGCCAGGAAAACCTGATCGTAATCGCCCGAGAAGAGAATGGGATAATACCGCGCTTGCATGCGCGTTGTCATCTAGACAGACACTGCATTAGCTGAGGCATCTTGGAACGAAGAGACGCTTTTGTACTGTTGTACGTACGTGATTACGTACTTTGTACACCAAGAATGACTTCGATCACAGTAAATACTGCCATGGTAGAACACGTAGTCATCATGTAACTTTCTAGTGGACTAGTGGTACAGAACTCTGCACAAAATTTTTACGGGTGTGTATACATATCATCCGGATATTTTTTTTAATAATTATTTAAATTTTGGGTCGTTAGATTAAATATCCAATGACCTTTTTTTTAAAGGAGAGATTATTTTTTTTGGAGGCGGTAGGGAGAATTCGTGACTGTTGGATCTCTAATCCAACGGTAATAAATCTAGATGATAGTTAGAAAGAAAATATCTAGATGATCTTTATTGATACCTAATTTTTACAATGAAGTTTTTTTGTAGAACTTGACACGACACGATGTATTGGCAAATGGTAACACAGATTACAAGCTACACTACATCCACACTAACATGCTTATTTATGTTCAAGTAACGTTACTACCTAGTGATGACACTTGTAATCGAGCACCATGAAGACAAAATTAAGAAATGGAGCGCCTCCGATCCTTGGGCGGCTGCGTGCGCACCTTCCCGCCACCCAGCGCGTCCGACCGCACGAACGGGTTGAGGCGGCCGAGCTTCTTGGACACGCTGTTCATGAACCCGCCTCCGCTGCCCTGCTTCTTCGGCAGCGGTGGCCTCCCCGACCCAGGGATGCCGCCCGCCGCGAACGCCGCTGACGGGTCCCTCATCCGCATCTTCATCCGCAGCAGCTCCATCCTCAGCTCGTCGTTCTCCCGCTGCAGCCGCGACACCTTGTCCGGCACGCTGCTCCGGCTGCGGCCGAGGAAGCTCGGCGTCGGCATGTACGACAGCGCCGGCGACTCGCCGCCGATGTACGACGGCGCCTCGCGCAGGCGCCGCTGCTCGTGGTACAGTACCTGCACCACCGTCTGCATCGGCAGGCGGTCGTTCTGCGCCGCGTGCGCGCACGCCTCCCGCGACAGCTTCTGGCAGTCCATCACCCTGCACGCCTTCTTCCTCTCGCCCTCGCTCAGATATGGATGCGCCTGCGGAATTAATCCGCAGAAGCAACGAACAATCATGTAGCGAACTACGTACTGAATAATCCAATCGTTTATCTGAGCAAGTAAAGCAGTAAATCAGGATCGATTTCACTCTCAGCTTCTAACCTTCAAGTAGATGTCGATGGCGCGGTACATGCCGTCCTCGTTGAACCTGGCGCGCTCCGGGATCAGCTCGGCGAGGCCAGTGAACTTTTCTATGGACAGGTTCACGTCCGAGGCGATCTCGGCCAGGTAGCTTTCCATGAGCCTGCCGACCTGGCCAACGTCGTTCGGCGGCGACGAGGCCGAGATGAAGTCGTCGTCCGTGTTGTAGTCCAGCCGGGGCGCCGTCTCGCCCTCGTGCTCCAGGTACCCGACCAGGATCCTCTGCACCGCGTCGACGTCGTACGTGTTGCCAGCCTCGGGCGAGAGGGATGGGATGAGGAGGTCGTCGAGCACGGCCTGTTCGAGCTGCGCGGCCATCCGCTTCTCGAGGTCGAGCCGGGACGCCAGAGTCGTGTCGAGGTAGATCGCCGCCCGGAGCAGCATCGATAGGAAGCTCACCGACATGGTGTTCTTCTCCCTCGGCAGGAGGCTCACGATCGTTTCAAGAACCACCCGCTTCTCGTGCTCCTGCCTCGGATCCATCTTCTTTCTATCTCTTCCTTGTATGTCCTGCACCAAACGCGAGTGTGTCAGATGCAAGCAAGAACTGCACCAAACTCACTGACATGGTGATGTGTTGAAAACTCACCAGTCTTCGCAGAGATTTCTGAGCATAGAGCATGATCAGTGTTCCCATGGCGATGCCCTTGAACCCCCTTGCCTTCATCGCAACCAGAACTCGCTGGAAAGTGTCGATCCGCAGCGCCGTCAGCTCGTCGGCCCACCAGTCGTTGACCGCCTTCGGCGGCAGCAACGACGGCACGCTCACGCCATCGTAGCCACCGGAAGCGGTAGTGCCCAGGGACATGCTGAACTGGCTGTCGCTGCAGGTTATGCACGCGATGGCGTCGATGCACCTGCCGATCAACTGCACCTTCTCGGACGCCGGGAGGAGCTCCTCGGACCTGTGGAGCACGGTGACCGCGCCTGCGAGGCTCATGAGCGCCACCTCCTCCAGGTAGGCCTCCGTCCTGCCGACCAGGTTGCCGGCCTTGCACTCCTCCGTCATCTCCAGGTGCTCGGCAGCGCACCGCAGCGTCGCGACGTTGTCCACCGTGATCTCGAAGTTGACGCCGTAGCAGAACTTGGTGACGAGCTCGAACGCCTTGGCGTCGCCGGGCATGCCCGTGATCTCCAGGTGGGTGACCCTGGAGCCATTGACCCCTGACACCAGCTTCCTTATGTAGCCGCATTTAGATGCCAATGGGAGCTGCAAGAACAACCGCACACTCGTCAGAACTCAGGTTTTCTTTTTCGTGATCGCTAGAACACGCAGAGAAAAGTTGGAGGTTGCTTACCTTGTGCAAGTTGAAGGTGGCCTCCCCAACCTGGATGGTAATATCACTGGGGAATTCTTGGGAAAGGATCCTGTAGCAGCCGATCAAAAAAAAGAGTGATGCTACTTGCAATGACAAACTTCAGTTTCAGTATTTGACTCCACATGAAAAGGAGTGATGCTACGAAGCTAGCTTTCTTATGCAGAAGCTGCTGTTTTGCTCAGTCATTATGGTCATTGTTACGTACGTTGGAAGAAGAGAGGGAGTCATCAAGCAATTGGGACAATCTGCTTGGACGGATGACAAGAGGGTTGCTACCATGTTAAACAAGGGTCTCTCGAATTAAACGACCAACACATGCCAGTGGACTGTAAAATGGAGACATGCCTATAACTAACTGAAGAGCAAGTGAAAAGAAGATCAGACAAAAGCAGAAATGATGAAGGACGATCTCAACATGTAAACACACAATTAAACCAAGAAAAAGGTGAACTCATAGCAGGAATGAAAAGCAGCAGGGAGGAGGAAGAAGGTACCAGTCGCTCGTTCTCTTCATTGCAGGCGAAACGAACTGAGTCTCCATTATGGAACTCTCACAGGTCACAAGAGAAGCTAAGCTGCACTCTTCTCTATCGGCATCCGACGTCGACATCAGAGGAAATCAGGACAGTAGATCGAGTGAAGCAGGTGCGGCACTTCCGGATTGAGTTGCGTTCGCCATTGGACTCGAAGCCCGCGGCGACGGCCACACAATGGCAGCGCAGCCCTTGTGGATGGATGGGAGAGATGGAATATACAATTGTTTCTGGTTGTTGCTTTCTGCGCCCACTGGCCTTTTCTCCGCTCCTATTCCCATGACGACTTGTCTTGCTTTGCATTTTTGTGTCGGTCTCAGCCTCTCAGGTTCGGACCCAAACATGGGCTTTACATTCACCGTTTAGGGCGTGGGACACTGGAGTCCAGTGCAACCGCGGCCGAAGCATTATGGGCCATATGAAGGTGTACGGCCCAAAAGAAGAATTTATCTAGGACTCGGTCTTGCGCCTCCCGCTTTTCGTTTTCTCCGACGACTTGGCAAGCAAATCTAAGGGCCTGTTTTTTAGCCCATAATCTTACTCCCTCCGTTCTTTTTATTTGATCTTTTAGTATTCGTGTAGTCATTTTTTTAAATTTATCTACTAATAGATTTAAAGTTATTTAGACTGACTATATGAAAATTATACCATTAAATTTATCGTTAAGAATACTTTCACAATATTATAATTTTATTCGTATATCTTAGTCTAAAATTATAAAAAAATAGTTGTCAAAGTCACATCTCAGAGACAACAAAAATTTAAAAACGTCAAGTAAAAAGAACAGAGTGAGTAGTTTTTAGTTGTAGCTTTTAATTTTTGGCTGAAATGACACTGTAACGATAGTTAGCTTTTTTCTTAGGTATCCAATTAAAAAAATAGAAAAATATGAAAATCACCGTTATATCAAAGGAAAAAAAGAAAATAAACTGCGTTAAGAAGCCAAAGTACTTCCGCTTCTCTTCATTTTTTCTTTCTCTCAACTTCTCGATCACAACCGATCGCTTTTATTCCCTTCTTTCTCATTTACATTGCTCTGCTACTTACACTCAATATATTAACTACAAAAGGACTCTACCACTGACTCGGTTTCTTACTCTATCCTCTACTAGTATACTTATATACGGACACAACTCGTACACGTTAAACCGACTCGGATACTACTACCAATATAGGAAACGAGATTATTTTCAACATGGACAAGATGAGGACGAGCTCGGCGTTCCTAAGATCCCTGGGATCACCGTCACGACGTCCGCCGCGCTGCTGAAGCTGTGGCTCCTGCACAACGTGCGCACACGGCGGCTGCTCGTGACGCGGACGGTGACCACGCCGTCCGTCTGCCTGCGGCCTTCCTTGCTCTAGACGCACCACGGGCTGAGCCTATTCGAGACCCTGCAGGAGTTGACCATTGCCAGGTGCTCAGGCCTGCAGGAGCTGGCGGTCGACGGCGAGGAGGACGCAACCGGGACAACGGTTAACAAAAGCTGGTGGTGCCTTGCGAAGCTCAGGAAGCTCGAGTTCGACGCGGACGGACGTCGGAGCGTTCTTCCGGTGCTCCGGTAGGTGAAGATCGCGAACTGCAACAGGCTAAAGAACGTGAACTGGCTGGTGCAGCTCCCGTGCCTGGAGCACTTGGAGCTGAGCCGTTGCTCGGAGATGGTTCATGTGGTAGAAGACGAGCCGCGGGGAGAGCGCACGGAGGCTCGCACGTTTCATTGCCTCAGAAGGATGCTCCTGGTGGATCTGCCGTCGATGAGCAGCGTTTGTGGCGCGGTGGTGAGCTTCCCTGGGTTGGAGGTCGCCGGCTGCGGCAGTCTCAGAGGTGCCGGTTGAGCTGCAGCACAAGCTTAGGGAGATTTCAGGCTGTGTTTTTTACTTCTCGTCGGTTGCTGGCTGAACGGGTCAATGTAAACGGTAAAGTTTTGAACACTGAACACAACGCTGAATTACTCCAGCGTCCATGCAAATAGGCCTGCGAGGCTTCTAATTCTGTTGTAAATGGCATACAGCACAAGCAGAGTACTTCACAGTTATCCTAGCATCTTCCAAATTTCACTTAAGAACCTATCCCTATGAAACTAACTATGATAGTTCAGAAGACAAACATCAGACAAAATTAACCACCCTTCCAAGTCAGGCACGAAAGAGAATAGCATGATACCGCAAGTGCTTTTCTGCTGCTATCTGCACGTTCGCCACTTAGCCAGTGCAGTGCATCATTGATCTAAACCAGACCATTACACAGACGTCAACTGGCCATCATGAGAATCATCTCTTGAGGTGCGCCATGCATGCAATGCACTGTCCAGTGCATATCCAATGATAAAGCATACTGCCCTAGCGAGCTAAGTTGCTCCAATCTTATCATTCTACATGTATTTCAACTTTGATTACCAGAAACGGTCTCCCATGGTAGCCATATGCTCATGCCTCAGGCTCCTCCTCACCAAGTTATATATATAACAGGCAATGGATGGTACCTTACAAGCTGATGATCTTGTGAGGCTTCTAGCGCAATCATGAGTCCACGGGATAATTGTCACCAAATTGTCCTGAATACACACACAACTGCAAAGTAGAAGAAATCATAAGGTATAATAGGGAAAAATAGGAAATTGTACAATGTTGAAATGCAAGTGACAAAACAATGAGAAATTTGGTACTCACTATTCTACAAGAATGTTAGTGCTAAGCAAAAGAAACATATGTGTGAACAAACTACATAGTAAGAACTAACACGTATAGGACAATTGCACCAACTGACGAATGCATGAGCTAGTGAAAACCATGAAAGAAAAGAACTAGCAGCATTTGTATAAAAAATTATTCGCCCATGACTCAGGTTAAGTGCAAAAAACCTTTCACAATCAACCTCAAACGGCAGTAAAACAAGTGAATATACTGTCATAGTGTCATGTGTAGTGAAATGTTGAATTTATAGTACCTTGAACAAGGTGTCAATTAATTATGGTTAGTTGGTTACTCATACCTAATATATACTTCTATATTGCAACTGACCGTACTAGCCATTATTTCTGTTTGCTTGACTAAGAAACAAAATGAAAGAATGAACAGATACAATGAACAAACTTACATATTGTGAGAGCAGCAAGTGCTAACACAATCAATTGAACAGGATGCCCGTATCGAATTTGATAATGAGACCAGCAATTGATAATGATGCCCGTATCAAATTTGAGAATGAACAGATACAATGAATAAACTTACATATTATGAGAACTGCAAGTGCTAACACAATCAATTGAACAGGATGACCATATCGAATTTGATAATGAGACCTCTGAAGTTGCCTATGCAGGGTTCCATGCCAACCATAAAGTTTCTTGTTGTATGTACCCTCATCACAAGTACTCAAGCAACTCTTGCTTCTTTCAAAGCATCCATCTAAGCCCTATAGTAAGGAATGGTAATACAAGGTTAGAGAACTAAGATATCTTAAAATGAAAGCATTATTGAATACTGGATATTTGCACCATTCAAGTGTGATCCCTTTACCTGACTCAACTGAGAACTTCTCAGAGGGATTGCCTCTTCCACGTCTTGTTGCTCAACACCTGCCCACTTCACAGTTCCATTTTTGCACTTCGTTCTAGGATTAGATTGGAAGGCACTTATCAATGCACAAGTTTTCATTATCTTCAGCAAAGGCACTTTGTGTGGGCCATCAGATGATTGTCCAGCAGCACCCTCGCATTCATCGGGGATTGATATATTCCACGATCCAATATCAGCATTGGCACTAGCTGCCCTTCTGTGCCCACGACGCACATCTTCCTTCGCACCTGCTGAACTCAACTCTGCAGAGCCAGATGAATCCTTAGAGCTGTCAGCTGACATATCTTTTTTCACCCTTGTTGCATTGCTGCCCACTTCAATATCGCCCGCGGATGGAATTGTGACCACTTTGTCTCGCTGTTGAAGAGGACTTGCAGAGAGGAAAGCTGCAAGGTCATTCCGTTCATCCTCATCCAAATGAACCCAGCTTAGCGGGCCCCTCCCCTCTGCAACATTGGATTCTTTCAAGTTGCTCTCAACCTCTAGTATGCGATAGCCAATTGCCGCAACGAAGTCATCATGCCGTGCTCTTGTATCCTTTCCTGACGAGACAACCTCATCGTTTGATCTAATGGCTCGCTCCAATTCATCAAGCTAAAAGCAGAAGAAATCAAACACAATAATTAGCTTTTGAGTTGGAGCCACTTTTACTAGATTGCTATCTTCAAGTTTTTGTTCTGAAATAAAAGTAGCACATTTTTGGACAATTTTAGTTCCTGACATACAGTAGATGGATACTAAATCCAACTTTGGACTCGTATCACCTTAAATCACACCCACGTTACATAAATGCAGTTTTTCCTATATAACAACTCATTAGCGAAGGAAATTAATTAAATCCTATGTTTAGATCAATTGTCAAAAATGGCTCATCAACAGCAGATATAAAAAATCCGTCATACCAAACAGTCCTCCTTGATACATCGAAAGGACAGGCTCATTAACAACTTCATCGCACTAAATTCTTTGCACACTTTTAAGCAAGGAACCGTTTTTTGGAGCAATCTTACAAGTACGTCTAACTATCTAGGAAACACCGGCTACGTTACGAAGCATTCACCGTGATAACAAATCTAAGAATACCAAAGAGCTACCGCAATCCGACCCCGGGGCCTGGAACAATACACAGCAGCGAAAAGAACGATGAGAGCAACCAATTCACCTGCCACTTGGCGGTGCCGAGCGCAGTGTGTAGCTCGCGGCGCAGCGCGCCGGCGGCGACCTCTTCGCCAACGGCCGCCGCCTTCGGATCGCCTCCGGTCCTCTCCTGTACCCATATCCTATACACCGATTCCATTCTGCATAAAAGCGAACGAAAAAAGGCACACAAAATGAGGACCAGATCCACGAGAACGGAACGAACCCCAAAAATCAAGGCGAGAAGAAAAAAAAAACAAAACGGGGAATGGCAACGCACCGATCGGCGGATTCCTGGACCTCCTCGGCGGCGGGGAAGAAGGGGTCCTTCTCCCAGCGGTCGAACGACGTCGCCATGGCGAGCTCGCCCCGGATCGAAATCGAAAACCTAGGATTGGATTAGCGAGAGAAAACCTTGCCCCTCGTTGGGGCGAGCGAGCGAGAGAGAGGTGGGAAATGGCGAGTCTCCTTTTCCTTCTGTTTGCTTTTTTACTTGCCGCCATTTTCTTGTGGTGGCAGCTATTATTAACTCGGGGAATGGCTGCTCGCGCGCGCTTGGAAACGTCGCGCCACGCCGTGCTGTGCTGGGGAATGGGGACGTGGCTACTGACAAGTGACAACAGGATGTCCCTCCGAAAACGTTATGCTTATTTATGGTTTACCAGGAAACCGCGCCAGACTCTGTAACTGTAGGCCATGTTGCTGCAAATTTCATCTGAAACAGTTAAGGTCTCGTTTCAAACGGGCTCACTTTCTGATTTCTAGTTTATTTAAGTTATGAACTATTTAGGATATATCGGTTTCTAATTTCAGCTTTTCTTAGCTTTTTAGATTTTTATTTTTTTCTCTTATTTTTTTGTATTGTCCATGATGATATAATAGTTTTTTAATTTTTTCTTTGATAAAACTAGTAGCCGCACTATAGTTCAATTTTAAAAAAAAACCACGGCAAGAAGCTTAAGACGAAAGCTAGTTGGAGCAGTAACACCACCTAATTCTTATACGGAAGGAGGGAGGAAAAAAACTGGAGTTCCGAGTTGGAATTTTCGGTGCAAACGGTATTGTTTAATTCATTTTATTGGCAGCTTTACACGCTGTCATTGGTGAGCAGTGCCAGCTGGACCCTGCTGTTGCAAGGGAATTAGGGAGGGAGGCCACGATTGGCTGGGTGCCTGGGTGGCTCCTCGCCGCATTGACGACTTCGAGGACGGTCGCGGCTGCCTGCCTGTTGGCTATTGCTTAGTGCTCACCGTGCCATCTTTATCTCTTGTTGTAGCTTAGCAGTAAGTATTCCCAAGATATTCTTACTCCGAACACCAAGGGTGGATCAGGGGACGTCTTACAGTTTAATCTGGTCATGGCATGCAGAGCCTTATCTGCAGAACAAATTTCCTGGGCTGACAGGTTCAAGGAAGGTGATTATCTGTTGGTCAGATCAGACAGATGCCATTGAGATCTGACAGACTGACGCAGTGACGCTAACAAGAAGCTCCCATGTTTACATGTTATTATCAGATTATGGATCGAACAAAAGGGGAACAGAACTGAACTTTTAACTGTAAAAACAGTTGAGTCGAATAGCAGCACAAAGTTCTTGATATAGATCCGAGACAGTTCTTGAGACCGCAACATCAGGAACACTATAACAGCAGCTCCTCTGAGAACTTGACTCACATCTTCAGCTCCGTCGTCCATGTTCCCTGGACACTTGGCCGTTTTGTTACGTGCCTTGTTCTCAGCTTCACGACTTTCCTGCCCAGAGAATTCCTTAGCCTAGTAGCTTGCAATAGTATGTCCTCAGGTGCTAAATTTCTGGCACAAACCACTCTCTCATTATGATTTTCTGCACAAGAATAGTGTTGCTTAAAAAATAAAAATAAAAAGGCAACTGTGGCCATGAGCCCATGAAAATTAACAAGGAGGGCGTTTTAGGATACGCCACTCCATGTCTCACTCGCATGGAGTGGTATTTCCTGACGTGCCAATCTGGAGTGGCATTTTACCAAAAATCCTTAATAACAAAAGGCAACAAGAAAGAGAATCTATATGGATGTTTGTTATGCAAAGTAACCTCCTAGGATAATCTGATCCTACAAGATTTGTTTGGTTAGTGGAACGAAACCATCCAATCCTATAAGATTAATTTGGTTAGTGTAATGGAATGGAACCATCCTAGGGCTAACACATTACGCAAGTGGAAGAAATTACTAAAATTTTGGAATGAGGTCATTGCACAGAATTTATTGGATGACCCTGTTCTACCCCCCCACAAAATTTGTTGCACGTCTCTATTACATCCAAGGTGGAAGATAACTATTTCTATGGCATTTGCTCAGTAACAACACAAGGATCTAAGCCCACCACCAGTGGCATCTTATCAGTAGTGATACAGTTCCTACAGAGCTCATGATGGTATTACAGCGGTTAAAAAGCAAGGAAGATGATATTACTGTAAACGCCCTTCAAGTTAGGATGCTGACCACGGACTAGCTCTATCACCACCTCTAAATGGGGATTCTTTTACTTAAAACTGGAAGATGTGACTCCATAAAGGCCCTGCAATTCCAAGGGTCACTAGTTGTGAAGGAGCAACAAAATTGAAACATCTAATTGTTCAGAAACTGAATTCCAACAACAAAAGTATTGAAATCAAACCACGTTTAAGCTGGAAGATCATACAATTGCTACTGAAATTATAGCTAGCTGATCTACACAAAAAGAAGATATGATGTGAATAGACTTCTGTCCGAGGACCACGAATGAAGCACATGATCCCAATGTGGTAACCAGCAGCTTATAATAGGCTCGAATTGCGACTGAACTGTCTAATTGATGGTTACTCAAATTAGTTTCTATTTCAAAAACTTTTGCAGATGGGATGAAAACCCGTTGAGTGGATGTAACCCTGGTTTTTGGATTTCCCTGGGTGAACATAACCCAATGTTATTAATTGGGTGGATGTAACCCTAATAATAAAAATTAAGTATATGGTGGATAGAACTGCGTAACAGATGGATGAAACATGAATCGTTATTAATATTGCACACTTTCACTCTTTATAATAAAACCTGATTTGGTTGAAATACTATGTTATAGGAATTTCTAATTATTGTAGTTTCAAAATATTGCCTTTAGCAAATAAAAAAACTCGAACCTTCCTTGTTAAACCTGCATGTACAATTACTTGTATTTTGTGTGTTCGCTCGTGGAGCACTGTTGTTTGTGCTCACTTTCGCTCACCAAAATCCTCAAAACCTGTGGACCAAGGGCAGTACGCATACTACAATGAGCAAGGAGCCGATAGTGGAGTTTAGCTTATTCTCTAGTAGATTAGGTCTCGTTCCAGTCTAGCTAGCTAAGGTAATATTTGCGTGCACCAATATTATCTAGGCTTCTAGTTAATATCGGTTGCACACAAGCATTCCCTAGTCGCTTGTCTATGGCGAGATATGCCTTCCTCTTTTGCTTCTGCTACCGCTTTTGCTTTTGTTTAATGCATACTTTTAGCCTATCGGCTCTTATTGTAAACTTGACCCAATGCGATCTAATTGAACTCTAATATTTTGTAATATTAATATATAGTATGGTTTACGTCATATATGAGATAATTCGATGATGTATCCGTGAATACTATCTACTAATTCGAGATAATAATACAGTAATTTTACGAAAATTTTAGATTAGCTAAATATAGGATCGACAGGAGGCGATGAGGCAGAGTTCGGCATGGAGTTGGAGCCTAGGAGGAGACGCTTGGTTAGGGTTTGAACCGAAGGAGTTCCGCGGAGCGCGGCTCGGCCTGGCTGGGCCACGCCAAGACCAGGCCCATGCTACCATTAACCAATGGTTTCGGGCTACGGGGCGTGCTGTTTCGTAACGATTGGATGTTGGGCCTGTTCTTTTCAGCTTCTAAAAGCTGCTTTTCAGCTTTTCTACAGTAACTAGCTTTTAAACGGAGTATCTTTTCAAGATAAGGTTTACTAGTTAATTGTAGTACATACTATATCAACTTCATTTATATCGGCAAAAATCGCACATGAGTTTCTATTACTCTGTAATCTCTCACACGACAGCACAAAAGCCATAAATCGTAGCCAAAAGCCATAAGCTTCAGCCAAAAAGAACAGGCCCGTTGTTAACTTGTTGCCATGTCAGTCGGTATGGCTGTTTCTTTTAGTTTTTCAGCGGTTTTTTTCTTCTTTCAATAATCACCATTCATTAGATAAATAAAGTACAGTTAAAAGACATAAACTAGCCCAAAAAAAGTGTGTTTTCCTGAGAAGAACACAACCTGTTGTCTGCACTGTGCAGAACTACATATATGACGTCTCAAAAAAAAGAACTACATATAGAAGAGGTTCTTACCCCAAAAAAAAAAAAACTACAGATAGAAGAGAACCAAGACCAGAATCCCAACAAAACCTTTCCTGATGAACAGCTTAATTGTGTCAAAACTCATCAGCCATGACAATGCATAGCCTATCTGATTTATAGACTACTGCAGTTTAGACCCTAACGTCGACAAACTTCAGAAGAGAAAGCGACATTCAGCAGTCAGCACATTCAAGATGCATCACAGCGTTACGACCATCCGGTCCAGTATTACAACTTTTGCATTGCCTCGACGACAGATGGATCCAGATCCGCAACGCACTGACCACAGTCCAGTTCAACAGCAGCAATTTGCGTTTCTGTTCTCTTGGCTACCTTCCGTTCTGCTGTTTTCTGCTGCCCTCACTTGTTGAAAGTAGGGATGCGCCTGCGGGGAACCAAAAGCAAGATGTTATACATTTTTCAAGGATAATAATTATGGACGCACCATTCCGGGAGCTGATTCCAGGCCATCAAGTTGACAGTGCCCTATTTGCAATACATGTTCGATCAATAGCAAGTTATCTTGCAAATGATTAGCTGGCAGGAACCTACCATAGCTTCACGGGCTGTAAGCCTGTCTTGATGGTCATAGCGAAGAAGTCTATCAAGAAAATCAATTGCCTGCATAAGGTTATTGCAGCAATTAGTCCCGACAGAGAAAAACGACAGATGGAAAACAATTGTAGGAAGACGAGAAAATGTAACCTCTCCAGAGACGAGATGCCTATTTTCTGCATTGACAAACTTGGACCAAGGTTTCTTGCTATGCCTGCGTTTAGGCAACAATATACGTGTGAAGCAAAACTTAGCTTATTTCCTGATACAAATGATGATCTAAAGTGAAACCATAAGAATAACATATTCAGAGAACTGTGAGATACCTTCCAATCAGAGCCTCAAGCTGAGGATCAAGTACAATTCTGTATTTATTCAAATAAGCATTAAGCTGATCTGTACCTAGCACCTGCTCAGAAGTATAAAAGGTTCATCAATTGTTAATGACTGCAATATCATCAATCAAAAAAGAGAAAAGGTATATAAATACATGCATACACAAATGCCCAGCATACACACGTCTAAGAATGTTCAAGCACACCAACATGAGCAAAAACAAAGACAATTGTGACTATGACAATGTTAAACCTTGGCTATTTTGACAAACTGGTCATGGTTGTCGTGGCCATAGAAGAATGGTTCCTTGCGGAATATCTGTGTCCAAAACAGTATATAAATCCCAACTGATGCTATAATCCTATAATAATTTAGCAATTTACAGAAGAAAGGCTATTGCACATTTCATCAGAT
This sequence comes from Bonia amplexicaulis, assembly GCA_036346245.1. Taxonomy (NCBI): domain Eukaryota; kingdom Viridiplantae; phylum Streptophyta; class Magnoliopsida; order Poales; family Poaceae; genus Bonia; species Bonia amplexicaulis. The sequence continues at coordinate 16,331,897 of CM070752.1, read as the reverse complement.
TGTTTTAAAATCATAAAAGGAAAAACGCACCATTCCAGCAAACATACAGCCAAGGCTCCACATGTCCAAAGAGTAGTCATAACCTTGGAAGTCAACCAGCAATTCAGGCCCTTTAAAATACCTGAATGAAGAAAAAAATTCACAGATGAAATATCCAGATGTGCAAATATAAGGGTTCACATAGTCTGCTAAGACTGATAAAGTTGCTCTAACCTCAGTATAGAAAGATGTATTACTCTTATCAATAAAGACATCAAATTTGGTATGATGATTTTGCTAAATCAGAAAGGGATTTGAAATCTGAAAACAAACAACTATTGCGCAGTGTTCAGTACAACAACAAAGCTTTTCAAAACAGGGAACCTGGATGGCAGAAGGATTTGTTACTTAAGATATTAACACATGGACATCCTTGAATTGAAATTTGAAACTGGTATGATGAAGTAATGCTAACCCCAAATACAATATAAATAAAGTTACAAGGGAAACATGGATCTCTTCTTGAGGATAACAGGATGGGCTAAAAATTTTAATGAACAGAATACCATCAATGACCAGAGCTACAGAATCATGAAAGCTGTATTTTATCAACTTGCCTTGAAGCAACACGAACATTGTATTCCTTCTCAGGAAAGTAAAACTCAGCAAGTCCCCAATCAATCAAACGAAGCTTGCGGAGCTCATGATCAATCATAACATTGTGAGGCTTGACATCACGATGCATAATTCCTAGAGAATGACAGTAATCTAATGCCTGAAATGTATGCAGGTTGGCAATCAGTAAGATAACAAGAACATAAGAGATCACATATGTAATTTTATATAAGAAACTCGAACCAAACAAGATCAAGCAAAATATTGGAAATCATAGGAGGAAAAAAAGTCCAGACTATCTAGTGAATAACTAACTAAACAAAAGAACATAATAGGAGATGCTGTAACTACAATGTAGTACATTTTCTCTCAATTTTCAGTGGACACGTGTAGCTACGAGTGACGCAAGAGGGGGTCTGGGTGTGGCGGATGTAACTACCCTTGGATGAAACCTTAGCGAGTGTAGCTTACACTAGGGGATACATTGTAAAGATCTTATGATGATCTTCTTAATTTACATATCCAAGAAAATATGTGAAACTTAATAAGTTGATTATCTCTTATGGGTAAAGTGTACAGTCTCTACAGAGTATAATCTGTTCGAACAACTGTGCCTACGGTTAAGGACGGACATGGAAACTTACTCAAGTTAGTTTCTATTTCAAAAACTTTTGCAGATGGGATGAAAACCCGTTGAGTGGATGTAACCCTGGTTTTTTGATTTCCCTGGGTGAACGTAACCCAGTGTTATTAATTGGGTGGATGTAACCCTAATAATTAAAATCAAGTATATGGTGGATAGAACTGCGTAACAGATGGATGAAACATGAACCGTTATTAATATTGCACACTTCCACTATTTTAATAAAACATGATTTGGTTAAAATACTATGTTATAGGAATTTCTAATTATTGTAGTTTCAAAATATTGCCTTTAGAAAATATAAAAAAAACTCAAACCTTCCTTGTTAAACCCTGCATGTACAATTACTTGTATTTTGTGTGTTCGTCATGAAACACTTGTTGTTTGCTCACTTTCGCTCACCAAAATCCTCGAAACCTGTGGACCAAGGGCAGTACGCATACTACAATGAGCAAGGAGCCGATAGTGGAGTTTAGCTTAGTCTCTAGTAGATTAGGTCTCGTTCTAGTCTAGCTAGCTAAGGTAATATTCACGTGCACCAATATTATCTAGGCCTCTAGTTAATATCGGTCGCACATAAGCATTCCCCAGTCGCTTGTCTATGGCGAGATACGCCTTCCTCTTTTGCTTCTGCTACCGCTTTTGCTTTTGTGTAATGCATACTTTTAGCCTATTGGCTCTTATTGTAAACTTGACCTAGTGCGATCTAATTGAACTCTAATATTTTGTAATATTAATATATAGTATGGTTTACGTCATATATGAGATAATTCAGTGATGTATCTGTAAATACTATCTACTAATTCAGATAATAATACAGTAATTTTACAGAAAATTTTAGATTAGCTAAATCTAGGATCGACAGGAGGCGATGAGGCTCCGGCACGGAGTTGGAGCCTAGGAGGAGGCGCTTGATTAGGGTTTGAACCAAAGGAGCTCCGCGGAGCGCGGCTCGGCCTGGCTGGGCGGCGCCAAGACCAGGCCCATGCTACCACTAACCAATGGTTTCGGGCTTCGGGGCGTGCTGTTTCGTAACGATTGGATGTTGTTGGCTTGTTGCCATGTCAGTCGGTATGGCTGTTTCTTTTAGTTTTTTCAACGGTTTTTTTCTTCTTTCAATAATCACCATTCATTAGATAAATAAAGTACAGTTAAAAGACATAAACTAGCCCCAAAAAAAGTGTGTGTTTTCCTGAGAAGAACACAACCTGTTGTCTGCACTGTGCAGAACTACATATATGACGTCTCAAAAAAAAAAGAACTACATATAGAAGAGGTTCTTACCCCCCCAAAAAAAAACTACAGATAGAAGAGAACCAAGACCAGAATCCCAACAAAAACCTTTCCCTGATGAACAGCTTAATTGTGTCAAAACTCATCAGCCATGACAATGCATAGCCTATCTGATTTGTAGACTACTGCAGTTTAGACCCTAACGTCGACAAACTTCAGAAGAGAAAGTGACATTCAGCAGTCAGCACATTCAAGATGCATCACAGCGTTACGACCATCCGGTCCAGTATTACAACTTTTGCATTGCCTCGACGACAGAAGGATCCAGATCCGCAACGCACTGACCACAGTCCAGTTCAACAGCAGCAATTTGCGTTTCTGTTCTCTTGGCTACCTTCCGTTCTGCTGTTTTCTGCTGCCCTCACTTGTTGAAAGTAGGGATGCACCTGCGGGGAACCAAAAGCAAGATGTTATACATTTTTCAAGGATAATAATTATGGACGCACCATTCCGGGAGCTGATTCCAGGCCATCAAGTTGACAGTGCCCTATTTGCAATACATGTTCGATCAATAGCAAGTTATCTTGCAAATGATTAGCTGGCAGGAACCTACCATAGCTTCACGGGCTGTAAGCCTATCTTGATGGTCATAGCGAAGAAGTCTATCAAGAAAATCGATTGCCTGCATGAAGTTATTGCAGCAATTAGTCCCGACAGAGAAAAACGACAGATGGAAAACAATTGTAGGAAGGCGAAAATGTAACCTCTCCGGAGACGAGATGCCTATTTTCTGCATTCACAAACTTGGACCAAGGTTTCCTGCTATGCCTGTGTTTAATCAACAACATACGTGTAAGCAAAACTTAGCTTATTTCCTGATACAAAATGATCTAAAGTGAAACCATAAGACTTCATAGTACTGTGAGATACCTCCCAATCAGGGCCTCAAGCTGAGGATCAAGCACAATTCTGTATTTATTCAAATAAGCACTAAGCTGATCAGTACCTAGCACCTGCTCAGAAGTATAACCAGTTCATCAATTGTGAATGACTGCAATATCTTCAACCAAAAAGAGAAAAGGTATATAAATACATGCATACACAAATGCCCAGCATACACACGTCTAAGAATGTTCAAGCACACCAACATGAGCAAAAACAAAGACAATTGTGACTATGACAATGTTAAACCTTGGCTATTTTGACAAACTGGTCATGGTTGTCGTGGCCATAGAAGAATGGTTCCTTGCGGAATATCTGTGTCCAAAACAGTATATAAATCCCAACTGATGCTATAATCCTATAATAATTTAGCAATTTACAGAAGAAAGGCTATTGCACATTTCATCAGATTGTTTTAAAATCATAAAAGGAAAAACGCACCATTCCAGCAAACATACAGCCAAGGCTCCACATGTCCAAAGAGTAGTCATAACCTTGGAAGTCAACCAGCAATTCAGGCCCTTTAAAATACCTGAACGAAGAAAAGTTTTCACAGATAAAATATCCAAATGTGCAAATCTAAGGGTTCATGTAGTCTGCTTAGACTAAGGTTGCTCTAACCTCATTATGGAAAGATGTAATACTCTTATCCATAAAAACATCAAATTTGATATGTGATTTTGCAAAATCAGAAAGTGACTCGAAACTTGAAAATAAACAACTATTGCGCAGTGTTCAGTACAACAACAAAGCTTTTCAAAAACAGGGGAACCTGTCTGGCAGAAGGATTTGTTACTTCAGATATTTTTATTCAAATAAAACATGGACATCCTTGAATAGAAATTTGAAACTGATATGAGGAACTAATGCTTATCCCAAGCACTGTATAAATAAAGTTACAAAGGAACCGTGGCTCTCTTCTTGAGGATAACAGGATGGGAATACCATCGATGATGACCAGAGCTACAGAATCATGAAAGTTATATTTTATCAAGTATAACTTGCCTTGAAGCAACACGAACATTGTATTCCTTGTCAGGAAAGTAAAACTCAGCAAGTCCCCAATCAATCAATCGAAGCTTGCGAAGTTCATGGTCAATCATAATATTGTGAGGCTTGACATCACGATGCATAATTCCTTGAGAATGACAGTAATCTAATGCCTGAAATGTAAGCAGGTTGGCAATCAGTAAGATAACAAGAACATAAGAGATCACATATGTAATTTTTATATAAGAAACTCGAACCAAACAAGCTCAAGCAAATGATTGGAAATCATAGGAGGGAAAAGGTACAGAACATCTACCGAATAACTAACTAAATAAAAGAACATAATAGAAGATGCTGTAACTACAATGTAGTACATTTTCTCTCAATTTTATTCGCAGGGGCTATCAGCACAAATGAGCCACTTATCTTACTATGTGCCAACAAGAAATAAGCAACTTTAGATTATGTTAGAAACCCATGTAACCGCACAATATGATCGAAGAATACTTGGGCCACAGAGTGAGCCGTAAAAGGATGACTCAAAAGTGAGGAAGTGAGCGTATTTGAAAAATCGGTCGACCACAGTCAGTATGACAGATTTGTAGGCAACCTGAGGTAATCCCTTGATGAAGTCCATGCTAATGTCGGCCCAGACACAATGAGGCACCGGGAGGGGTTGCATCAAGCCGGCTAGTTGCAATTGCTGGGATTTATACTTCTGACATGTGAGGCATTGGTGGATAAATGGCTGAAGCAACTGTCGTCCTCCCGGTATATAGAAGTTGGCCTGAATGCGATACCAAGTCTTGGTAACTCCCTCGTGGCCTACGGAGTGAGCAACCGAAAAGAGCTGTTGAACACCAAGGAAATCAGCGGGCACAAAGATGAGGCGACGAAAAAGCAAAAAACCATCCACGAATGTAACATCTGGGCTAGCGTCGGCCGCCAGTCTAACCACCCTATAAGAGTGAGGAGCGGTGAGGGAGGCAAAAGCCATTTTGGCTTCTTCCCATGCTCACCTCAGCCATCGCCTCCCTTCACGCTCTTGCCGCTCGCTCAGCCCGTGCCGCTCGCTCGCCTGCGTGTCTTCTGCCGCCACTACTCGATTAGCACCCACCGCTTCTTGCGCCGACGGCCGCTTGCGCCGTGCGTTCTTGTTGCCAGCGCGCGTCGGTAGCCCAGCGCCTTGTTCCTCCAGTAGAGCCTTGCGTCCCACCCCTCCTGCCTGCCGCTCGCCGCCTTTGCTTCCCGACCACGCGTCGCGGTTGTCGCGCTTCTTCACGGTTTAGGCGCGCCCCCCCTCGCTTCCCGCTCCTGCCGCCACTCCACGGGGTGGAGGAGGCCGATCGAGGTCTGAGGAAGGCCGGTGAGGAAGAAGAGGCGGCGGGATCAAGGCCGAGGAAGGAGAGTTGGTCGACGGGCTGAGGAAGGAGACGCGGGAGTCACCGGCCGAGCGAGGAGAGAAGAGGAGGGAGCCGACGTGTGAAGGAAAAGAAAGGAAGAAGGGAGTGCGACCGAGCGAGAAAAAAGAAGAGAGAGGAGGAAAAGAAAAAAAAGAGAGAAGGAAAGTCTGACTTGCTGCCAGATCTGTCAGATCCAGCCAAGGAAAGGAAGGTAGTGTCCCGATCTAATCATTTGGGGCCAGGGTAACGCCTCAAAAAGCCCTTCTCCACGCTTATTTACCGAGTCGTGCATAAGTTAATATGCCGATGGTTAGAATTAATGCATGTGACCATTTAAATATCGTTTATTAATATGAATACCTGAACGGTGAAATCGGTATTGCCACTGTTGATCTGGGCGATCCGTGGCAAGAAAGGGAGGAGAGAATAAATCGAGGTTAAATAGTGTGATGTGATCGATTGAAGAGAGATTAAGTGTGTAGAATTTGATCCGCAAGTGTAAACGACGAAATCGCTAAATTTTCGAATTGGGCGTTAAAACGATGTCAGTATTGCATTAGCAATGAATTGAAACGATTAATGCTTGTTCAGGTGGCGGTTCGAGTCCGGTGCCATGCACGCACCGTCCACCAGGTTAATAGGCAAGTGTATGGCAGAACAGTAAACTGTGGTAAATGTTTGTTATTCGTGTTTCCATGCCATGATTTACAGTATTTATGAGATGATGCATATGATTATGTGCTAATCATACCTTGATAAGTATCGCTTATGATTAGACATCCACATTTGAAGCATACTGCATCATGCAAAATGCATAAGAGCCAGGTTGGTGAGAAAGTCATATGACTAGTCCGGAGTGCTCTTGAATAAAACCTACAGAGGCAGGCACCTCTACGAGATGGAGGAAGAGGGTGACATCGACGAGTGTACCCTCCGCTATACCGGTATAAGCTACAGTTACATGTGCATTACATATGCATGGCATGGCATGGCATTGCATGACAGTGACAGAGAAAGTGATACGGTTACAGAGAGTTATGAGTTTATAGTTTATAGTTACAGACTTGATTTACAGTTCACAATCATAGAATTGATTTACAGTCTACAGAAAGTTATGAGTTTACAGACTTGATTTACAGTTCACAGTCATAGAATTGGTTTACAGTTTACAGGCATAGAATTGATTTACAGTTACAGATTTTATTTATAGTTCACAATCGCAGAATTGATTTCGATCTAGACATAGAATTGATTTATCGATTCGGACTTAATTTACAGTTTACAATTATAGAGTTGATTTACAGCTTACAGTTCGTGAAATCGATTGAATTGCTAAAATGATGTTACTGTTTTATCGTGTGCTTGCTGAGTCTCCGGACTTACCCTTGCTTTGTCGTTGTTTTTAGGTGAATGATGGCGACATGCATGGAATGGGAATAGTCCTTTTGGCACTCCACATATGAATAACAGTTTAGCCTTATACTGAGCTTTCATGTTTAATCTAGTGTTAAGACTTTTGCGGCTCGCCATTTGGTTTAGTTGCTTGCGAGCCGTGGTGGTGGGTCTCCATGGTCGTGGAGCCCAAAGTTTGTTTATGTTATGGATCGTGCAATATGAAGTTAATTGGCTTTGCGATTATCCTATATTAATTTGTTGTTTGCTCCCTGTGGGTAATCATAAAAAAGATCAGGGGAGGTGATGTTAAAAGTTGGATTAGCAACACTGTTGAAATGGTAAGTGTATGGTGGTAGCATCTTGGGCCCTGTGGAGGCCGGGTGTTACAACGAACTCCCATTCAGCGGGCAGAGCTCCTGCATTCCATTCAGTGTATTTACTATTCCAAGACACATGTGATTGGAGTTGGCGCCTCAAATCATCGTAATAAACAAAGTCGACAGATGAGATAGCGTGTAGGGAAACATCCTCATGTTGACGCGAAAGTGCATCCGCCACAATGTTATCCTTGCCTTGTTTGAACTCCACAGAGAAGTCATAACGGAGGAGCTTGGTAGTCCACCGATGTTGCGGCACCGTCATCAACTGTTGATCCAACAAATGTTTCAAGCTATAGTGATCTGTCCGGACCCAAAAACTGCGACCTTAGATGTATGGACGCCAGTGTCGGGCGGCGTACACAAGCCCAATGAGTTCACGTTCATAAGCGAGAAGTTGGACTTGATGTGTGGTGATTGCTTTGCTTTAAAAAGCAATGGGGCGACCTCCCTGATGCAACATGGCCCCAAACCTAGTACCTGAAGCATCGCAGTCGATAACAAAGTCTTTGGAGAAATCCGGAAGCTGCAGAATGGGCGCCGCAGCGATGATTTGCTTCAAGGAATCAAAAGCAGCTGTAGCTTTTGCGGTCCAGTGAAAAGCGTCCTTACAAAGGAGTTTGGTGAGGGCGCAATATGCACGAAGTCCTGTATAAATTTGCGATAATATCTGGCGAGTCCCAAAAGTCCGCGCAAGCTTCTGATATTGTGGGGACGCGGCCAGTCAAGCACAGCCGACACCTTTGCCTGATCCATGGATACCCGACGACAAGATGACATGTCCCAGGTAGGAAATTTGTTGTTGCCCAAAAACACATTTCTTCTTGTGGAGGAACAACAGGTGAGAAGTGAGAATCTATAATACCTGGCAGACGTGGCAAAGGTGTTCTGCCCATGTTTGGCTGTAAATTAAAATGTCATCAAAGAAGACGAGGACAAACCGGCGAAGGAAGGGCGGACCGAATTCATCATCGCTTCAAACGTCGAGGGCGCATTGCATAGACCAAAGGGAAGAACCAGGAGTTCGAAGTGGTCATGGTGAGTTTGAAAGGCTATTTTCAACACATCATCGGAAACATGCGAATTTGATGATAGCGGGACAGAAATCCAATTTGGTGAAAAAGCACGAACCTTACAGTTCATCCAATAGTTCGTCCACGAGGGATCGAAAGCTTGTCCTTGATGGTATGTTCATTGAGTGCCTTGTAATCTACGCAAAAGCGTCATGACCCATCCTTCTTGTGGACGAGGACTGGTGACGAAAATTGGGAGGAGCTCGGCCGAATGATGCCCTGTGTCAGCATAGCAGTGCATTGGTGCTCAATTTCGTGTTTCTGAATGTGGGCATATCGGTATGGACGCACTAAGATCGCTGGAGCATTAGCAGTCAGGCGTATTCGATGATCGCACGACTAGACGGGCGGAAGGCCACGGGTTCCGCGAACCGGTGGTCAAATTCGGCCAATAGAGTCGCCATAAGATCTACACCCTCGACTGCATGTAACATAGCTATGGATACCGGAGGGTAGTGGAGGCCGGTCCATGTGATTTGGCGAGTATGCTCCCAATACGAAAACCGCATCTGGTCGAAATCCCACAGAACAGGACCCAGCGTGCGTAACCAATGCACTCCCAAAACAACATCAAAACCGGAGAGAGGAATGATGTAGAAATCCACGGCAAACTGGGATGGAGCAATGGTCATCGAAGCCGACTTGCAGATGCTGCCACAATCAATTCTATCACCGTTGGCCACTTTGACCCAGAGCTTGCGATGCGGTTGGATGGGCAAGTTGAGCGAGGGCACACAAGCTTGATTTAGGAAATTGTGGGTAGATCATGTGTCAAATAATGCCGTCCCTTTGAAATCGCCAATGCGGACCTTCAGTTGCATCATTTGTGCCGTGCAGATGCCCGTGACTACGAGCAAGGAGATCTCTAGTTTCGTCTCGTGTAGGAGCTAGCTGTCCACTGTTTCCCTAGTATCGTGGCCGACCTCTGGCTCCAACCAAAACAGTCATTTGCAATGATGGCTCCTCATAAACTATTCGTCGCAACTGAAGCATAAGCCCCGCTGGCGCCGATCGGTCATCTCGGCAGTCGAAAACCGACGGAAAACACCTATCCGGGTTTCGGCAGAGGAAGTTCGTCCGGTCGGCTGCTGGACTAACAGAAGTGTTGGCTGTGTGACTGGCGCATAAGTGGTCGGTGAAAACCCAGCACGGAAACCAGACTTATTGGCGATGGGCGCCTCGGCCGTTGTCGGTTCTACTGATGAGGTGGAGCGGTCATAAGCGCGTGCTAAGTTCATGGCTTGCTGCAAAGAAGTAGGACCCTCCAATTCAACATGAGTGCACACCGGTTCCGTGAGCCCTGCGGTGAACAACTCAATCTAATGCATCGGGATAAGCTGGCAGTATGGCACAAGTGCTCGGTGAACTCTTGTTGGTATTGCGCCAAAGTGCGAATAGCAGGACCAAAATGAAGCGAGCAATAGTTGATGCGGATACGCACACGCTTAGCACTTTTCAGGCGAATACATTATTTAATTGGAAAGAAGTATTGAGCCGCATTAAATATTGTCAGGTGAATTTGTTTCTAAAGGAGACCACGTTTGAGAATAATCAATCTACTAAAGTATGTTCGAGTTTAGCATTGTTGCCTAAGTTCCATAGGGAATTAGGAGCTATTTTCTTCAATCAATATCGTTCACCTTTCCATTGGGAATTGGGTGCCGATAGATCTTCGCAGTGGTCGGCGAAATCAACACGAGTGTGTTTTGGCGGATTAAAGAGTGTTCGTCCCTTGCATTGGCATTGGAGGATCATTACGAGTCATCAAGACTCTCGTGAGTATCCATCCTACGTCGAGAAGATCGGGTGACCCCGTATCAATAGTGCTTAAATACTTCCCAAGAGATCTGGCCCTCATCGCGTTCAAGTTGCTAAAACCATGAGTGAGCAACATCGGAGAGATGAAAAGCGGCCATCCATATTTTATCTTCATCTGGTGTTTGGTAGGCACGGAAGTACTAATCACACTTGGTCAACCATGTGATGGGACCAACTAAACCATCGTAAATTGGCAATTCTAGGTGCGGTAATTGTGGTCGATCCAAACGGAGACGGCCTATGGTGTGGTGTGGCCTGCAACCAAGGTTGTCATCAAACTCATCTTCAGGCAAAGGGCGTCGCACAAAGCCGACCAGAGCCCTGGGCGCAACGTGGCAGTTGGGTGGCAGCACCGCGACTCAGCCGGTGCTAGGGGAGCGTCTCTGATAGGTGTTGGTAATGGCAGCAGTCTTGCTTCGTTGTGCGCCATGGTCGTAACCCCGACCGGCAGAGCCGTGGTCGTAACCCCAACTGGCGGAGCCGTGGTCGCCACGGATGGTGCCCCGCGCAGCGTATCGAACAGCTATCGCATCTCCGTAACTAGCTTGTCGAAGCGTTGATAGGAAACTAACTGCTGCTCCCGAAACCGCTTGTCGGTGGTCGATTGGATGTCCGAGATAGCCTGGAGAAGTTCGGGTTGTTCAACGCGTCAAGTCGGTCGTCGAACGGAGGATCGTGTTTGGGTGGCATGCGGGCGGGTTCGGTGTCTCTGATACCAAGTTGTTAGGAACCGAGATTAGTCTAGAGGAAGAAGAACGAAGGTTGTAGGAGTGCGTCGCCAGGACAAGCGAAGAAGAGGAAGAAGTTGGGAACGAGATAATTGTATTGATTCTTGTTGTCCTGTTACAAACCTCGAGCCTTTTATATATCAAGAGAGCCGAGTCTTAATCGAAGAGTTGGAAGCCGAGACTATTCCTAATTGAGACAGACACCTAATTGTAAACTACTCTTCCTACCTGAACCTTCTATATTCGAATCAGGACTTGTTACGGCAACTGTATTGAATTCCAACGAAACTATCCATAACAGATTACTTATTCAAATGAAAACAGCATTGATTTGGTCAATATCATATCAACCATATGAAAAAGGTTAAAAATTTACGGCTAAATACAATTCACAGGGTTTGCTAATTTTTTTGTCAGAATGAAATGAAGACAGATTTTACACCACTTGTTTTAATTAAAGCTGTCATTACAAACTGCAATACCCCAATACGCTAAAGTCCTGAAAATACTTGGGCTGAGTGCATCAAACAGAACTTAGTGGTCAACAATTTGAGAGATTATACACATACTAGACTAGTCATGCAGAAAAAAGTTACCGTTGACTTCAGCCTTCACATTCAAACCCCTATGTCCCTATAAGCATGCTAGAGACTCTAGTTTGCCCTTTTACAGTTTACTGCATACATTTATGTAACAGTATCCTCGACCCTACCCACAACGATTCAACCAGAATCATATGCACAGTCTATCCACATAGTCTGCCGTCATGCAATGATGTTGAGTTAAAACCACTTGTAACAACTGACAAGGACAACTCATGGGCTTGCCACAAAGCCCGTTCTTAGTCCATTGGTCAGCCTCTGACTGAGCATGTACATACCAAACACCTGAAACTATCATTGTTGGACTAAAAGAACAAGCATTGCTTGGTGACTACAAAGTCATTGCAGCAAAATGCATTACGGGCAAAGTTTACCTAAAAGCAGTGTTAGATGGGTACAATCACAACCAAGTACTGACAAGTCACAACTCTACTCACTAAAAGAGGTAAAAGTTCAACTCTTCAACCAATGACAAAAATAAAAAACAGAAGGGGCTACCTTAAGGAGTTCATAGATGTAGAACCGGATGTCATAGTCTGTCAATGTTGGATAGAGAACTTTGAAATCTGTGCTGTTTACATATTCAAATATCAAGCTTGGAGTTTTTGATTGCTGGTCTCTGACAACATTGAGAAGCTTCACAATATTTGGACCGCCACAGAGGTTTTGAAGAATTTTTATTTCCCTCTTTATCTGCAAAAAGAAATAAACTAATCACATATTCGGATAGCACAAAGAACTCTAATAAGCACATGAGTAAATATAGTTGACAATAGTCTGAGTTGAATACAACAGAAGGTAAATAGCAAATAAATGAGCAAAAGTTGCATCATGCACTATCAGAAATAGAGAACTTGTCAGCAGAAAAGGGCACCAAGACAAAATAACAGAACCTGCTGCTAAATTGATCTCTAAAAGTAGTACAATTAGAAAGTTTCAGACTGGTTGGTCACAATGTCACATGATCCACAATAACTTGCTGGATTTAAAAACATGAACAGCCATAAGATCCATTGCCCATACGAAAATGATAGAAATGGAATTAAACAGAATCAGGGTGTTAATTTTCAGTTGATTAAACCAAGGACTAAACCAGAGTTTAGATAAGTAGGCAATGCGGAGTTTGTATCAATCAATTATCAAATTACACCAAGTATTGATGTCACAGCTTAAATATAATTAGCGGACCAACAAAAGGTGCTAATCTTCAGATAATACAAGGATACCTTCTTTTTCTTAACAGGCTTGAGGATTTTAATGATGCAGCGCTCATCGTTTGTTACATTAATTCCTTCAAAAACTTCACTGTATTTCCCTCTGCCTACTTTCCGAATAACCTCGTAATCATCCTGCTCACTGAATGGGAAAAAAACAGTTGGTAATAGTACATAGCTAAGAGAAACTAAACAGTAATTGAGTTTTACTGCAAAAGTCACCAAACAATGAGTTACTCATCAAAATTGTGAAAACAGATAAGCAGAAGAACATTCACTAACTATGATAACAATAAAGGGCCACATACCTACTGTCTACACGTTTGGAAGAAATTGTCTAATTAGGCATTTTGGTTGGCACAACTATGTTCTGTTTTACTAAAACATACCTCCAGCCATACAGTAAGATTAAATGGTCTCACTCAATGAGTTTTGTGAGTGGTTTTGGTCATTTAATATTCTATTCTCTAAACGCACCCCCAATCAAAACATAAAATTGTACATGTTAATCCTCTCCCAAGCACAACAGCTCACACAATAAATCTAGTTAGATGACCAGCAACAATGGGGCACCCCACAACTGTACTCAAGAACAGTGTCATTTATTCAACTAATACATACCTCAAAAAATGCAATTAGGCCAAATTTTACAGCTAATCATGTTAAACCTCGAACAATCACCAAAACAAGGAAATGGTATGATCATAGTCCTACTACAAACCAACCAAAAGGTCCACTACCAGACCCAATGGCAACACCGCATAACACCATTGCAAAATACACCGATCAAGTCATATAAGACTACATCAAGTTCGATCCAATCGCCACAATTCCACATAAATCATATATAGCCCTACGAACACAGCATCTATGATCTACCCCCCAACGCTCCAGCAGTAACAACTTCTTATTTGCTGAATTTTAGATGCAATCCTCTCGCAAAATCACGCTACTCTAGATCACGGTACACAAAAGGCGGGAGCACGGCAAGGCGTGGGGCGCGGGCGTTAGATTTACCCCCATTGGACGGTGAGGGCCTCGTAGTCCCAGTACTCCCTGGGCCGATGCACGTTCACGTCTGCGTAGACGCGGGCTGTCGACATGGCCGCAGCAGCCGCGGACGCCACCGAGTGGGCGCGGGGGAGGGGGAGGGAGCCCGCGTGCGCCGCCGCAGCCGCCGCTAGAGCCACGGCGGTGCCTGTGGCGAGGAGGAAGGGGAGTATGGTGGTCGTGGTGGCGTTGGGCGGCGCGGCGCGTGGTTGGGTACTGACAAGTCACAACTCTACTCACTAATAGAGGTAAAAGTTCAGCAGTTCAACCAATGACTAAAAAAACAGAAGGAGCTACCTTAAGAAGTTCGTAAATGTAGAAGCGGATGTCATAGTCTGTCAATGTTGGATAGAGAACTTTGAAATCTGTGCTGTTTATATATTCAAATATCAAGCTTGGAGTTTTTGATTGCTGGTCTCTGACAACATTGAGAAGCTTCACAATATTTGGACCACCACAGAGGTTCTGAAGAATTTTTATTTCCCTCTTTATCTGCAAAAAGAAACAAACTATTCACATATTTGGACAGCAGAAAGCTCTCTAATAAGCACGTGTAAATATAGTTGACAACAGTTTGAACTTGAATACAACAGAAGGTGAACAGCCAATAGATGAGCAAAATTTACATCATACATTGTCAGAAACAGAGAAAACTTGTCAGCAGAAAAGGGCAGGCACCGAGACTAAATAACAGAATCTGCTGCTAAATTGATCTCTAACAGTAGTAAAATTAGGAAATTTCATACTGGTTGGTCACAATGTCACATGATCCACAATAACTTGCTGGATTTAAAAACATGAACAGCCATAAGATCCCTTGCCCAGATGAAAATGGTATAAATGGAATTAAACAGAATCAGGGTGTTAATTTTCAGTTGAATAAACCAACGACTAAACCAGAGTTTAGATAAGTAGGCAATGCTGAGTTTGTATCCATCAATTACCAAATTACACCAAGTATTGATGTCACAGCTTAAATATAATTAGCGGACCAACAAAAGGTGCTAATCTTCAGATAATACAAGGATACCTTCTTTTTCTTAACAGGCTTGAGGATTTTAATGATGCAGCGCTCATCGTTTGTTACATTAATTCCTTCAAAAACTTCACTGTATTTCCCTCTGCCTACTTTCCGAACAACCTCATAATCATCTTGCTCACTGAATGGGGAAGAATAATCAGTTGGTAATAGTACATAGCTAAGAGAAACTAAATAGTAATTGATTTTTACTCCAAAAATTCACCAAACAACGAGTTGCTCATCAGAATTGTGAAACAGATATGCAGAAGAACATTCACAAACCATGATAACAATAAAGGGTCAAATACCTACTGTTTACACGTTTGGAAGAAATCCTCCAATTAGTCATTTTGGCTGGTGCAACTCTGTTCTGTTTTACTAAAACCTACCTTCAGCCATACAGTGATATTAAATGGCTTCACTCAATGGGTTTTGTGAGTGGTTTTGGTCATTTAATATTCTATTCTCTAAACGCACCCCAATCAAAACAAAATTGTACTATATGTTAATCCTCTCGCAAGCACAACGGCTCACACCATAAATCTAGCCAGACGACCTGCAACAATGGGACACCCATCAATACTACTCAAGAACAGTATCATTTATTCAATTAAGACATACCTCACAAAATGCAATTAGGCAAAAGTTTACAGCTAATCATGTTAAACCTCGAACAATCACCAAAACAAGGAAATGGTATGATCATAGTCCTACTACAAACCAACCAAAAGGTCCACTACCAGACCCAATGGCAACTCCGCATACCACCATTGCAAAATACAACGATCAAGCCATATAAGACTACATCAAGTTCGCTCCTATCTCCACAATTCCACATAAATCATATATAGTCCTACAAACACAGCATCTATGATCTATCCCCCAACGCTCCAGCGATAACAACTTGTTGTTTGGTGAATTTTAGATGCAATCCTCTCGCACAATCAGGCTACTCTAGATCACGGTACGCAAAAAACGGGAGGACAACAAGGCGTAGGGCTCGGGCGTTAGTTTTACCCCCATTGGACAGTGAGGGCCTCGTAGTCCCAGTACTCCCTGGGGCGGTGCACGTTCACATCAGCGTAGACGCGGGCTGTCGACATGGCCGCCGCCGCCGCCGCGGACGCCGCCGAGCGGGCGCGGGGGAGGAAGCCCGCGTGCGCCGCCGCAGCCGCCGCGAGAGCCGCGGCGGTGCCTGCGGCGAGGGAGCCGACGGCGGCGAGGAAGGAGGGGAGTATGGTGGTCGTGGTGGCGTTGGCGCGGCGCGCGGCGCGTGGTTGGGTCGGATCTTTTTTGGGGTGAGCAAGGCTCGCGAACTTTTAAGACCTCTCTGGAATAGTTCTTGTACGTGTCACAACGATTAAATAATCTATTAATAATTAATTTAATATATAATTAAATACTTTAAATCAATGTTGTAATAACTTATGCTATAATAAGTCTTCGATATCCTTTAGTCAGAATTGAGGAATTTTCTTACGGATATTTCATTTTTTATTCGAAATAACACAAATATACCTAGTCGAAATTTTTTTACAAAAATAGGCTCCAGTCGTTTAACCGTCGGGCGAATGGAACCTATCGCCCAACGCCCCAGCGACACGCAAGCAATCTGCTGGCCGTTGGGCGAATTATTGCAGTCGTGCAAAACCGTCGGGCGACTGGAACCTATCGCCCAACGCCCGCGACAAGCAAGCAATCTGCTGGCCGTTGGGCGAATTATTGCAGTCGCTCAACGGTTGGACGACTGCAATCGCTGTCGCTCAACGATTAAGCGACTGCGCTTCCAGTCGCCCGACCATTAGGCGAATGGAAGCTAGGTAAAAAGGGTCGTGGTGCCGAGCGGCCGAGGCCACTCGACCGCGCAAATAGAAGCGACAGCGACAGAAAAGAGACGGCGGAGGAGAGGAGGAAGAGAGGAAAGAGAAATGGAGAGTGAGGAGGGGAGGAGAAGAGGAGAGGAGGCATGTTCTTTTCCTCCGAAACTAATGGCTTTTGGTTTTTGCTACAGTGTCAAACTTTCAAACGAAGTATTTTTTTAAGACGGAGTCTATAAGTTAACGATGTACACGTTAAAAGCCCAACATCTGTAACATCCAAAATCGCAAGTGAGTATCTCTCTCTGTAATCTGTACCGTAAACAGTCAAAATTAAAAAATTTCAGCCATAAGCCACAGCCGTTGCCAAACAGGCCCGAATATGCGATTTGTGAGGTACATTTTTTTAATTTTTGTATTTGAATTTTGTATACGTAGTAGATATTTTATCTAGGATTACTATGAGTAGAAAATTTTAGATATAGTTTTAGATGAGTAGAAAATAGTTGAACTTCGACCGTTGCGTACTCTGATCTTTCGACCACACCGCTCGAACTTTCGACCGGTAGCACTCGAACGCTTCTGACTTTGCACTCGAAAGCTTCCGGTTACTCGAAACTCCTCTAGTACTTGCATCTTCTCTGGACGCCTGGGACAGCTTGGGACACCTCCTTCGCCCTGCATGGTCGAAACCTTCCGAGCGTCTACGTACCCCCTATGCGTCCGACCTGCTCTCCATGCGCACCCCCGCTGGCTTCCGTGCTTGGTGTAGTTATCCCTTGGGACTCGTCATGCTGACCACCCTCTCGAGCTCGCTCTTTACTGCCACTTGGCTTCTTCAGGCTGCTCTTCAGACAAGCCGATCTACACGTTTTCAAGGAAATCTTGTACAACCAATTTAGAAATCTTTTCACTTTCATCAACAGATCATTGTTCTTTGCATAGACATGCAAGAACTCATCCAGCAGCACCACCCTGCATCCTTCTTCTGTCATCTGCACAAGACTAAGTATATTGTTGCACAGTCTCGGTATAAAATAAATTTCAGACACCAACTTTCGATCGTCGTAACATCGATCATTTGTCTTTTATCTCCACCGTGGAGCTATCGCCAAACTTAATTTTGCCCGAAATCTTCTCGTCGAGCTCATAGAACATGGAGCGATCTCCCCATCATATGATTGCAGGCTCCATTATACAGGTACCACCAATCAGTGTGATCGACACTGCCTTCCTCCGTGCGTAGTTTAGGAACTATGTTCTCATCGTTCAACATCACTATGCCTGGCGTCTCTTCAACACACAAGGAAAGAAGTAGTGCCGACTCAACATTCTCCTCAGCATAGGTGAGCTTTACCTCCTCGTCCTTCTTGCTTCGGTAATCCAAAGCGTAGTGATCGTACTTGTCGTAGTTGAAACACTTTATGTGGTTGCGACACTCTGACGCGTAGTGCTCATATTCATCACATTTAAAGTACTTGATATGTGCCTTGTCACGAGATCTTTCATCACCACCTTGTCCACGGTCCCACCCCAACTATTCTCATGACGTCCTCCTCTCTCGGCGCTACTAGAGCCCTCCTTCTTTGTATTCGAGTTTCTTGCTTCCTCGCTTCCCACTTGGTTTGGGTAAGAAGCAGCTTCTCTCCTTTGTCCTTTGAGTGCCATCGACCATTGAGTCCTTCCTTGAAAGTTCTGAGACGACCGATCGCCTCCGTGAGTGACATTGTTGCGACATCGCCGAACTGTTCGATCATTCCGATAATTTGGAGGAATCAATCTGGGACCAAACTGAACAGTTTTTCGACAATGTCACTCTCTTCCAATTTTGCACTGAGCGAACGGATCTCACTCACTAGCGTAGTGAGTTTTACGACCACGTCTGCGAGAATACGATGAATTCGATACTCGATAGTTTTTCCTCCTCTTCTCTTTATTTCTTTTCCTCTTTTCCCACACTTTTTCTCGCCTTTTTCGGTGCACCTCTGGTTACATGACTCCACCCCTTTTTATACCCAGATCTACGACTTCTACTCGGGTTACGACTACGATTACAACTCGATTCCGACTTCGACTACAACTCGACTTCGACTACGACTTCAACACGAGTTTGACTACTTGATTTCGATCATGACCAAATCTTGAATATAACTTCCAAACAAGATTATTTTCAACATTTTCTCCCTAATCTTATTTAGTGACTTCAGTCAAACTCGTATCCGACTATGACAAAACTTTATTCATGACTTTTAAATAAGATTATTTCCAACAAAGGTGTCCTGATTTGTTGCTTCCATGTAGACACTTCTTGAGTTCTTGACCGGCGGTCAAGTCTTCCCTAGAAAATCTATCATGAGTTCATGGCCTCATGCGGTTGGTGTTTTCTTGGAAATTGTGAGCAACGGACCCAAGTGCGAACACAGAGTGTGCCATCGTGGGGACCAGGTCGTGATCGAGGCCGGACCCAAGTGCGAACATGTCTGTACAGTACAGTGCAACCACCGAATTAGCTGCTATGATCAGGCCATTACAAGATCAGGGGAAGCGATTTCTACATGAGACCCCTTCTCAGCACCGTTGGATTGCGAGTAAATGGCAGGCAGGTAGAGCATCTTTGTTCCTTAGCATCTAAAGTAGGTGTGTCATTCACTAATCTCTCTAAACTACCATTGTTACCTTTTTTTTCTTCTTCTAAACTTAGCTCTGATGCCATGTATTCTGTCTTTAGCAACTATACCTACAATGCTTATAGTAGTACTACTAGTACTATACAAGATTGCTTTGCCAAACTGTAGTTGCAAAGCATGGCCAAATTAGGCCGACACCAAAATTTTGCGAAGTACTGCTAGAACTATACAATTGCATTGCGCCGTATCTCTATGTTTCCGATACACACCACCTTCCCCAGAAACCTCCAAGCTTTCCGAAGGCATAGATACATGTCATGTGTGCGGCGTGCTCGTTGTCGTTGTGCCTTATCTGCAGGCCATGCATGGATGGATATGTGATCGATTTGTCAAGCAATTTGAGATCCCCAAGGTTCTTCTCGGACGGGTGCAAGACGTGTTGTCATGGGAACTCACCAAAGCGTATCCATGGCGGCTCTTGCCATTGGCCTCAGAAGCAGTTTGTTCTGCTCGAGTAAGCTCCCCACACGATAGTTTAATCGAGGTCCTACCTGTATAGCCTGGGCCTAAAGCTGCTTTCCTGGGCCTTCTTTTCGCATTTCTTTCTCCTGTTTCCTTTGTAGGGCAACAAGCAACATGGATGCGAATCATACTCCTCACTTGAAGGACCACAATACTTTTGCTACGTATCACTGTTCCCTTTGTGAGTGGGAATGCCACTTTCAGAAAGAGAGAAAAGAAAAGTGTATATGCAGAACATAGTTCATCAGTTCAGCAAAAAAAAAAATAGAGAGAGAGAGAGAGAGAGAAATGTTGATCTGTATAAATTAGTGAGTAACTGGCTGCGCAGTATCGCTGTTAACTTGAATTGCAGGGCCTGCGTTGAACTTCAAACACTTATATAGAAAGGTGAAGCTATCAGTTTTAGTTCCGGTTAGCCGCTAAGCTAGGAGTCTGATGCGCTGGTTTCTTTAGTGATTTGCCGGTAGAAAAGGTTTGGTTAAAATTAGGCTGCCTATTAACAGCCGCAACTTTAGACCTTAACCACCAAGCTCGCAAATTATATATCAGAGGAAATGACATCTCCATGGTCTTGTAAAACAAGCGCATGCATGAACACAATCTTCTGCCGCGAAAGCAACTGATACGTGTGTCTAGGTATCACTAGATGTTTTCTTTCTAACGATTATCTAAATTTAGGACCGTTGGATTAGAGATCTAACGGTCTCTTTTTTTTAAAGGGGAGAGATTTTTTGGAGGGAGAGAATTCGTGACCGTTAGATCTCTAATTCAACAGTTACAAATCTAAATGGTAGTTAGAAAAAATATTCAGATAATATTTATCGACGACACCCGATGACAAATTGTTGTCGACCGATCCATGGTTAAACGGAACGGTCTACAGTAGTGCAGGCAACAAGTGAACTCTTAACTAATTAACAGCGTAATTTTGTCTTACTCAAGACCTTCTGCTGCTAATTAAGACCTCTGACTGCCTGACACTAATATTATCTGCTGAACAATCAAAAAAATTAGCTACCTCGTACTGAACTATATATGCAGGTGGCAAAACAATGAAGTACCATTTCAAGTTCAGAATAACCTCGATCGAACATCAGTAACAGGAAGAGAAAAGTTTGTCCTGTCCGGCTGCTGAACATTAAACAACACCTTCCTCCTCCATGAAAAGAAGTTAAGAAGAACATAAAAAATCCTTGCCTAATTGACTAATTGTATATCTACTGATGTACATGGCATCCCACTACGTCTGCAAAACCCTACTCCCTCACTTCTTTCTTTCTTCTACCCCTTACACAAACACAAGAACCATACCAAATAACTAGCTAGGCAAGCTCACCACAGCCAAATGGAGCTAAACACCAGAAGCATGCAATCTATTAGCAGCAAGAGCAAGGGCAAAGCCATGGCCAAGATCCTAGAAGAGCTGGAGGAGGAGGAGGAAGAAGAAGAAGAAGCAGAAAACCTTAGCTCAAGCTGCGGTTGCTTCTTCTGCGCCATGAAGCAGACGGACGCCCGACTGCGCCGCGCTAGCCTTTCTGCCTTCTTTCGGCAGTTGCCTTTCTGTGAAGACGATGACGGCCGCAATGGCCAGTCATGCGGCGTGGCGGTCGGCGCTGTGTGGCGCGCGGCCATGGCCGCGCCGGACGACTCGGAGCTTCCCTCTCTCGGCGCGATCCGGTGCATGTCCGTCCTCCTCGCCCGCGCGCTCGCCGACGGGGCGTGGTGCCGGCGTGGCCAGAACGTGTACGTGCCGTATTACGCCGCCCACGTCATCGGCTCGTACACCATCCGCTCTTCCGCGCACGCTGAGCTGGCCGTCTCAACCGCCGCCGTGTGGCCCCTGCTGGCCCTCCTCGGCGGCGCCATGACGTGGGTCGAGCAGCGCGCGGCCGCGCGCGCTCTGGGCCACCTCGCCAGCTACGACGCCACGTTCCCGGCCGTTGCACGGTACGCCGTCGACGCGGTGCCCCTCGCCGTGCGCGCCGCGTCCACCTGCATCGCGGACGTCTACGCGAACTTTGTCGCGGTGGCACCGAGCAAGCGGCCTAAGTACCAGCGCGACCTTTTGACGCGCGGGCTCGGCGGTGGCGTCGACGCAGAGGACCGGAAGGCGGAGGAGTGGGCAAGCCAGCTCCAGTGCTGGTCACTCTACTTCCTGAGCTGCCTTGCCTCCAGAGACCTGTCATCTCATGCCACGATATGCCAAGAGCCCGGCTTCTTGCGCGAGCTTTGCCGGATGTGGGGCGGCCTGGCCAACGGCGACTCGACAGCCGGCGTCGGGCTGCTTCGCCTTCTCTGCAGGAGTGCAGTCGGCCGCGGCGCCATAGCGGGGTGCCGCGACGCGCTCTCCGGCCTCTGCGACCTCGCGCGGTCATCCGACGACTGGCAGTACATGGCCATCGACTGCTTGCTCCTCCTCCTCGACGACCATGACACTTGGCATGCAGTTGCTGACACCACGGCGCCATACCTCGTTGACTTGGCAGAGATCCGGCACCTCGGTCCAAGACGACGACTCGGCGATGCCATTACAACTGCACTGCTTCTTGATGACGACCATGTCCGTGGACGTGAGCTAGGCGTGGAGGCAAAGGAGGCAATTGCCAACTTGAGGGAGATAAAGGTGGAGAGGAAGGAGAGAGAAGAAGCAATGCTTAGGGATGAGCTGCTCAAGAGAAAGCTTTTGGCCAAGGAGAAGAAGAGGCAAGGCAATGACAGGTTCTGGCACGGCGAGGTGGACAAGGCCATCGAGTTGTACACCGAGGCGCTGGAGCTGTGCCCCCTGAGCAGGAGGAGGGAGCGCCTAGTGCTGCACAGCAACCGCGCTCAGTGCCGGCTCGCGCGGTGCGAGGCCGGCGCGGTGGTGAGCGACGCGACGCGCGCGCTCTCGCTCGCTCGGCCGGCGAACGCTCACGCCAGGAGCCTGTGGCGCCGCGCGCAGGCGTACGACATGAAGGGCATGGCCAGGGAGAGCCTCCTGGACTGCCTGGCCTTCGCCGGCGCGTGGCTCAACCGGAAGCACGGGAGGGCGGCGCGCGGCGGCGCGAACCCGAAGCTGCCGTATTGCGTCGTGCGGATGATCAGTAAGCAGATGAGCCTGACAGGACTCTTCGCCGGCGTGGCGACAAACGGTGACAAGGTAGGTAGGGATGATTGCATGCCACGGTGCAGCAACTACGACGACGACGATGGCGACGACGGTCGTGATCATGATGGAAGCGAGGAATAATTTGCTGAGAATGAAATGAAGCTTTGTGCATCAGGTTAGCATGTCACGATCTTAAATTATGCATGCAACACCATGTCTTGTCTTTAATCTTGCGAGATTGGTGAGTACTAATGATCGAAGTGGTTAATCTTGCTAAAGCAGGTAGGGGCTTGCCGATCATCACGGAAGAGACTTGGAGGAGATTGGCCCAGAGGAAGAAGAACATGTGAATTGTAAACCTCTTGTTATCTCATGATCATCGATTCTTTGTAAACTAGCTTAATTACCGACATAAGTAGGGAAATAAGGGCTTAAAAGTTACGGTTGTTAGCTAGCTAGAGTTGAAGTGATCGATGCCTTGATGCGATGGCTAAATTTTGTTGTGGAGGTTCACCTATAAGCTTTGCATTTGTAAGTTTCATACTTCCATGTGATCAACTGCTGCTCTTTTGTAGAACTTGTACTTTATCCAGTGTTAGTTGTGAACATGCATGTATGTGATCGGAAGCTTAATTTTGTTCACCAACACATTGACCACATGCATTTTATGGTTAGTACAACTGGTAAATTTTTCATCTTTTCCACACCCATATATCTACAGAATTCAATAGGGAATAATTGCACTGTGTATCTCTATAGGTTTTCTTTCTCACTAAAGTTTACGAACTTTAATTAGTGTCTTTCTGCCAGATATCTAATCTTGCAAAAGTTTTCAATGCGAATTGGCCCAGCTAGAGCTCGTTTACGGTACACCCACTTACCCCTCTAGAGGTAATTAAGATGGAGTTTCAATCTCAACTGTTGATTGACCGAGGTTAGTTTTGGCTCAATGCAAACATGGCTAGCAAGGAAACCAACAACTAATTAAGTTACATACCTAAAATAGTAATGCATTAAATGGACAATATATCCTATAAACTCAAGTTTGTGGTGCATTCACCGTGTACCCAAACTAAAAAAGTAATAAAGAATTTTTAAAAAAAATTACACATATTCCATGGTTTGCTCCACTTATGTGTATAAAATTTAAGTTCATTTTATGTTAAGAGTAGCAAAAAAGAGAGAATTTCAACAAATTTGAACTCTTAGCCATTGTCAAAATTTCTCATTTTTTGTTACTGCTAATATATAATGAATTTGAACTTGAGATTTTATACATAGTTAAAGTAAGTTTAGAAATACATATAGAAATTTTTTTAAAAAATTTTATGACTTTTTTGGTTGGAATGCACGATGAGTGCACCACAAGATTGAGCGATGTTGCCCATCAAATGGGCATACCCATCCATACCAAACTATGATAAACTCATTTAAAATTTAAATGGCAGTTGCACCATCCAAATTCCAAACGTTCTTTACATCTCGTCATAAGATCAAATCTCAGCCTAGCTAGCGGATAATCGGATCTAGCACACAAACTTAGTTCAGATAGTTTCAAAAGAAAATGTATGTAATTATGTAAGCCATACTTTTGTTAAATTTGCGATAGGTATTCTAGGCTAATTCGAATTTAAAATGGTACATATTTTTCCAACAAAACAATAAACTTTAAAATTTTATAGCAGGTTGAATTAAGTAATGTTTTGAATTCGAATTACAAATAAAGATAGGTTGCAAAAAATAATCATATAGCACATTTCAAATTCCAGAGTAAGTAAAATTTTCTAGCATAATAAGAATCTGTGATGTATGTTACATTTGATTTGAAATACATCTAGCGGTTCTTATGAAAAGTGGTGTAGCGTAAAAAAATCGCTGATCGATAGATAGTCACAACACACAAGGATGGATGATCAATGCGCAATGTAGCATTGGAAACGAAGTGAAAGGTATGAGTGATGTATAGTTAAATCTCTTGCCAAAATCGAATTAGTTGAAAGCAATGCATTACAAATTATTGCACGAGTGTGATTCTCGAACCCTAGTTAAAATATACTTAGATTAACCAATATAAATTATTTCTAAAGGGGAAAAAACTCTGTCAATTCAAGGCAGACACCAATCGTCATGTCAACAATTCAACATGTTCGGCAGACATATACACGTTGATCATCCTAGCTACTAGGTGTTTGTAACTTCAAAAAATATATGTACTTGGAGATTCTGAAAGAATTACTCCATTTACTTTCTTGCAAAATTCTTCTGAAGTTCTTGCATTCCGAATGAGCAATTGCAATTCCTCAACATTTTACTGGGATGTCCTTTTCTCTTTTTCCCCACTTGCTGTACTAGTGACTACTTGACCAATCTTTAACTGAATTATACAAAACAATTTTTCGATAAAGGCTTTTAACCCCTTACTTGACTTGAACCCAGGCCAATCAATTGGGCCTCCCAAGAACACATTCAGGTTGGTGAATTATTTGAAACTACAACATTCGCTCATGGACATATATTCAAACACAAATGGAATGTGGTGTAAAGAAAAAAGTATTAGAATGTGTTATCTAACTTTTGAAGGCAAATTAACGGTTTACCTAACTGGAACCTTTTCTTCCTTGGCGAGGAGATCATCGCGACGTGTGGGGTGTACATAGCACAGCAAATGAAATGAAATGATAACGCATGTACATCACAACATGATCAGTGCCAAATTATATCACTCTTAGGTCGGTCCATACATGGCTGAAATGTTTCTCTCATGTCATGTAAGTATGCAACACGTGGTTAACAAAGAGAGAGCAATAGTGCGTTAGCACATGCATGCAAATTCCTAATAAGCATCCAGTACGTATGTGTTGTAAAGTTGCAAACTTGTGGTTGTACATAATCTTAGCTCACGGAGGACCATCGCTAATTTCCCTTATGTCACTTTTAAAGCCAATTCCTAGTAGGAACCGAGGATCGAATGAGCCGGAGAAAGCTAACGACCGAGATAGGGTATGTTTGGCAACGGTTGCGGTTTATGATTTTTGATTGAAAATTTTGAAGTTTAGCTGTTTACGGTACAGATTTTGGAGAGAGATACCTACTTGCGATTTTAGATGGTACAGATGTTGGGCTTTTAATGTGTACACCGTTTAACTTGTAGACCTCGTCTTAAAAAAAATACTCCGTTTGAAAGTTAGATACTATAATAAAAACTAAAAAATACTAACTTCTAAGAAAAAGAACAAGTCCATAGAATAGCAAGATCAGATCACGTCCAGAGAAGAAAGATGTAGCTAGTGCTACGACGTACAGAAGCCGACAGGGGCGCATGATTAGGAGCCAAGTGCCGAGCATGTCCTGACCTAATAATCGACTGAAGAATGTAGCGATCGTACAAGCAACTTGCACGTATCTCCATGTTCCTACGCAAAAGCGAGCGGCATCGGTTTGATGCGATAGGTGGTTAGTACTCGTAAAAGAGGTTCTGCGTGCAATATTAAACTGGCATCCGGTGTGCTTTAGGCGCGAACATGATGAGCAAATGCTAATGGCCAGTGGCTCATTTGGTTATGCGCTGGGTTTAATAGTGAAATGATCTATTTATTTAGATTGAATTATAAAAATATTACTCACACTGAACTAAATTTATCCGGACTGTATATTAGATATTTTTTTACACTTTAGACTGAAGTCTATCTGTACAGGATGTGGCTCCGCCTCTGATAATGACTGCTTTCTGGATATAGAAGGGAGGAAAGGACTCAGGGGAGGGGCAAACAGCTGGGAGTAAGACACTCGGACTAGTGGTGGCCGATGACAAGTTAGTTACATGACACTTGAAATTTATGCCTGTTTGGAAATCAGAAATTTTTTCAGATTCCTGCAATGATTGACTTGTTTCCTGCGAAGTTCTTGTAAAGTTTCCATGTTCTAAACATGACCTTATTATCTCTTCTTTACAACTTTTAGCGCAATGACAGTCCATCATAAATGATTTGTGCTGTGTGTACGGTCGACAAATGTGCAGCATAACTCTTGCGAATAAACATATTTGACTTGCATTGATCAGCAATCCCAGTAAAAAAACCCCAAGAATTCTGGATGTTTGGCTGTAACTAGCATGGATCTTGATGTTCTCTTCTTTGATTAGTACATGCAAGACTAAAATTTGGATGTTCCAGTCATACTTTTTCACCTTGATCATTGATCCTGCATTCTTATACTTCTTTGCTCCTCTTTATCCCCTTCTTTCCAATTTTCTTTGTGAAGTCCTAATGGCACCTTTGCCACTTTTCATCAGCGTAGCGTAGCGTATTGGTTGCGGCCTACTGATAGTACCTTGCTTGCATACAGAACTTGTTCTTTAGCGAAAAAGATAGTACGGCTTTTATTAGAAAAAAGAACGAAAGGGAGAAAAAAAAGAGTGACATGACCACAATGCATATTGGACAAAAGACATGTTCTTTTCCTTCGAAACCGGTGGCTTTTGATTTTTCTTCTGATCACTAACTTTAAAAGCAGTATTTTCTCAAGACAGAGTCTACAAGTTAAACGATGTACACGTTAAAAACCCAACATCTGAACCATCTAAAATCGCAAGTAAGTATTTTTCTCCGTAATCTGTACCGTAAACAACCAAAATTCAAAAATTTCAATCAAAAATCATAAGCCGCAGCCGTTGCCAAATAGGACCCAATATACGGAGCAAACCCACCACATGAGCTCTGCCTTTTTCTGGATCCAGTAATATAAACGCCGGCACCTGGCACAATGATAGTTGCAACAGCCATTGGGATAACACAATCTTACATCTGTAAAGCCGCATTCATCAACCGCAACATAAGCCATGTGCGCAAGAGAAGAGATCATGAGCCTTCACTATAATAATCTACAAACAGATAAGACCATCACCTCTGGCATCAAGGAATTACGGTTAACCATGGGGCATGTCAAACCATATCGATCGAATACCTAAAGGATCAAAGGAAACCTATGACAAAATCAGACCTAAAAATACATGCAACACGGCAGCTACAGATTTTTTTTTTCTGTTTCAACATACCAATTACCACAGATCTTTTCCTTTTGGGGGAACACAACATAGCATTTTATTTTGTCTCTACATACCACGAACTTAAATACTAGCTTTCAATGTCAAACATGTAAACTTGTTACATCTCATCGTCCTCGGTCGCTTCATCATCGATGGCCGAGCTGTTCTCGTTGCCAAGTTCCACCAGCTTGCTCTTCGATTTTGAGGACTTCCCGTTGGACTTGTTCTGTATTGTTGGTGTTTTGCCCTTTTCAGCCTGCTGCAACTCAAGCCCCTTTACTGACAGCCTCCGCTTCCGCTTTGAGTTTGCAGCTTCCGCTAGCTCTTCAGCAGTAGAATTATCCACTGGCAGAGAAATAAAACCGAGAATGTTGCAATTTTTTTTAGAAAATTAGCACAGCGTAATGGTAGTAGTTATCCACAAATACCTCAAGCAAATTTGAAAAACTCAGGTTTTCAAGATTCTATCCCTAACTAGAAGTGCATCGTCATTCATTGCTAATAGTTTCAGCTTACTCTAGTTTGCATATGCTGAGATCTATAGTTTTGTTGGTATACCATGGTTTCCCAATTTGTGTATATAATTCCAATATAACAACACAAGATGGATTGCACTGCTGTAATTTTGTTTAAATTAAAGCAAGGACCAAATTCCGTATATATCTCATCCTGATGACTGCACTAATTTGTTTTCTTTGTATGGAGATATTTTGCAAGTTTTTTAGATCAATACAAAATGAACCACACTACCAGTAGATTTCAACTTAAATACAAATCACAACTGTGATGACATATAAACAGTTGCATAAAATAAGAAACAAGTGAAATGAGATTACAAAAGTCTACAGCTTTACCTTCCAGTGGACTAGATGCTGGAGGAATGGCCTGACCATTCTGTACAGCATCCATTGAGGATGGGGAACCAGAATGATTGCTGTCCTCCAACTTCCATGAGCTTCCAAGGCATTTGTCTGGCTGCTCATTGGGAGCATCATCTGGGGAAGGAATAGCTGGCAAGTAGATGATCTCATCTACTGAATCATCCTCCAAATCACTGAACGTCGAGTTCTTCTCAAATGTCTCAACATCAACATTTGCATTCTCATCTATCACTAATTCTTCAG
Source organism: Bonia amplexicaulis (assembly GCA_036346245.1). Taxonomy (NCBI): domain Eukaryota; kingdom Viridiplantae; phylum Streptophyta; class Magnoliopsida; order Poales; family Poaceae; genus Bonia; species Bonia amplexicaulis. The sequence goes on along the minus strand of CM070752.1, from coordinate 16,302,592 downwards.
CCTACAACATAGAAGATTTAGATAAAATTGGATGTGAATTTGCATTTTATGAATAACAGTTAAGACAAGTAAAGAATTGCCGTTCACCTTTTCTTCATATGCATTCATGTCAAACTCATCCTCTCGTTCCACATACTCCTCATTTTCTTCTAATTCTATGAAATCAGGAGCAAAAGCACTCCAATTCTCTACATGCTCCTTGGCCCAAATGTATGTTAAGCCTGCTACAGAAACTGAAGCAATTGTAGGCTCAACTGGATGCCAAGCAAGATCAATGAGAGCTTCCTTTGGACCTTCAAGAATCTTGACAAGACGCCCTGCTCGGTCCCATATGTACAATCTATGTTCTCCTTTGCTTGCAGAAGCACCAACAATCCACTCGCCATCACCACTGAAACATGGTGCCTTCCACTGTATCTTTGTGATGGCATCTGAGAGTTCACAAGAAAGAACTAGGCATCGTGCACCATTTGCTTTTAGCTTCTCATAGTGACTTTCATAGTCATCATTATTGTTCCTCATTTTTTCAAGCTCCTTTCCAGAACCTTTAACAGGCAGAACATTCTCATAGACTCTAATGACCCGATCATTAGAATTCGTCAGCAGATATTGGCCATCCCTGCTGAAAGCAATATCCTTAACTACTGTTCCACCTGGGATGGGAATTACCGCATGTACCTGAATGCTTTTTGAATCTACAATTAGTATCTCTCCCTTGGAATTGCCCACATATATCAGATCCCCATGCTTAACAAATGTTGCAGCAGTTGGTGTGAAAGGTGGAGAACCATCCAGAAATTTATTACGGGAATTCGGTGCAGGGGGATTACTCTTATCAGATACAGAAACTGGGAGAACTGTGGTACTTCCGGTGTTTAAATCAACAAGAACGGGTGCAGAAGAGAGAGGACATGCCAAACAAATAGATGGGGTGGATGAACCAGGATGAAGACTAGCATGCAGTGGAGTCTGCTGAAGAGTTATACGGGCAATCTTTTCACCAGTTACCACATTCCAAAGTGTCAATGACCTGTCAGTAGAAGAGGCAAGCAAACGGTGACCATACTTGGACCAGCAGACACTTGTTATAGGTGCAGTACAATCTTTATCACGAAGTTCTCTTGCAATGCCCCTTGTTTCAAAGTCCCAGATAACACAGCTACCATTTGCACATCCAGCTGAAAAATTGCAACAGATATTGTCATTGATCACTGGAAACAATTTACTGCAAAGATTTAAGGGGGAAAAGCAATGCACCAAAAACAATTTCACAGCCAAAAAATATTCTTCACCATCCAAAGATTTAACAGCACATTACAGAAATAATGTTTTGTCATCTATATAGATCGCGAGTACACATACGCATGAATTAGTCTTTTTTTTAAAAAAAATACAAAGATTGCAGCAACTTCCTCTGGAAGTAAGAATTATAAAGTAAACACTAAACAAAGATTCTAGCTTAAAGAATGCACACAGCATTCTCTTTTCATATCACCATGTCATATCATGGCAATGGTAAATATCAAAATATGTAGAAAGGAACCAAGTATAATTAAGCTCCTATTGTCCACTTTCCATTTGCCTCATTTCCAGCAGAAGTGGACTACAAAGAAAACTAAAGGCAGATACAAAATACATGGTACATAGGTACTTTAGCACACATCCTGCAATCCCATCCTCTGGATCAAGGATACCCTATCCCCCATGTATGGATGTATATTGTTCTCCTGTAGTATACATGATAAAATAGAGGGTATGTATTGCACTATTAGGAAGGTAAGAGTAAAAGGTTAAACAGATCAGTTAGAGCAAGATCAAAAGTTTCCACTAATTGTGCATAAAAAAAGGGAGTCCTTATAAACATGTTCCATGTGGAAAAGAAAATTACACAAGAACGGTGATATTTTTTATGCATAGTACAGATGGCAGCGGAACCATTAACTGTAAAAGAAGGCAGACACTACCACTGGCACAACAGCACCAAGTATGGTAAAATAGACTAATAAAGCAGCTAGTGATGAAAAACAATAAGGAAAACTGCTTTATCAAACTAGAAGGAATGCTTTTGATATTTGTTAACAGCTAAAGAAACTTTCAACAGGATAAACTCAACACTAATCATGCACTGCAGTGTAAAAGAAACCAGTGTATTTTATATAAACTAAGAAGATAATTACACAAAACAGTCATTTAAACGTACTTATAGAGGAATAGGCAGAGATAATTACCAGCAAGGAGAGTTCCCCTGCGGTTAAACGCAATGCATTTCATATTCCCATGCTGCAAGAACTCCTCGATGACCTCGGGAAAATCCCCTTGCAACGGATCTACACCAACACAGAACATAGAACAGATAATTCTTTTAATATCTTACTACTAATCTGCTCACGATTATTCTTATCATAGAAATCCAAAAACACAAAGCATGCTCCACTATTTCCCAAATAGCACCATCAAAAAGTTCAATTTCCTTCTCAAATAAAATGAAATGTTAAAAGGGCATCAGAAAAATCAGTCTAAATGAACACATTGAGTAGCAGTAAGGTGGGCCGCTACAAAAAGTCCTCCTAAATGTGAGCCAAATACTTGTAATTGTCTCAGAAGCAATTGTAGCCAATCTCAAAATAGAAACTTTCTAAGATAAGAAACACATAGCACAATGCATTGATTCTGGTAGAAAAGGTGCCAATGTATTCCTAGAATTGAACCAATACCACCAATTTTCTCAAATCCTCCTGCACACACGTTAAAGCAACACCCAAGGAGAACAAAATTTACATTTGCAGCTCTTAGCGAAGCGAAACAATCTAAAACCCTCGTTGAAACCCTAGATATCACTTCATTTCGATGCAAGCAGAATACCGAAACCAACAAAAGTGCTCGCCAGAGAACAAATACTGATGTTACGAGCACTACGCGCGATCCAGGGCAAAGCATTGGCTATCAGTACATTGAAATCCACTCGCCCATAAGCTAATGCCACCAAAAATGCCGACCTTTCGGTCAAATCACCTAAAAGAGGGGGAAATTAGGGCCAAACAGAGCAGCCCTAATTCGCGCAAATCCACCCTACAGATATAAATTCTCACCTCAAAGCAGCGAGAGAATAGCACTAATCGCAAAGCACCCAACAAACCCCACCCGGTTCACTAGAATCATCACGATTCTAATCCAAACCGACGTCCCCCCAAAAAAAAACGCAAGGAAGACTCACCGACTATATTCATCGCGCCACCGCTCCTCGAGATGCGACGCTATCCACACACAGGGGAAGTTAAGGAACCACCGGAGATCGAACCAAGGGAGCAATCGAGGCGAGGACGACGGAAGCGTGTGCCCCTAAAGCCCTAGAAAAAACTCTCGGGACGGAAGAGTGAGGGAGAGAAGGGCCGCGAGAGAGAAGTATTCGAGCAGAAGTATGAATCCGCCCAGGAGAGCGGGGGCGCGGCGACGAGCTCAGTGTTTGTATCGCCTGGCGGCAACACAATATGCGGATCCAGAACAGCGATGGCTTCCGCCAAACCGTTTAGAGTTTAACTTATAATTTATAAATTTTGGTTTTACATAAATACTTGTGTGAATAAAATGAATATCAATAAACCGCTTCAAAAATATTATTCTTATAAGCTGTTTCGAAACGACGATGAAAAAATCGTTCTGTTTGTTTGAGAGAGACCTAAACTATAACCCAAAAAGAACAGGTCATAATGGTGTTTTCATTTTTTCTTTTTAATTGAATATATAAAAAAAAGCTAACGGTGGTTATAGTGTTATTTCAACCAAAAGTTACATCACTTTGGAACATAGTCACGTCAACCGGATTTGCGACAAATCGCATTCATGGCGTGGATTCGCAACTAACAATCCACATAGCAGTTTTAAGCTTTAGCATCTTTTATCTCCGGTGTACTCTTCCAGCATCACGGTCGGCGGATCTGGCGGTCAATGGCGGTCGACAACGACTAAAGAATCATTATTATGCATTTTTGAATCTTTTTTGTCCAGCATAGTTCGAATATTGGAGATGTTCCTTATGCTATTCTAGTTGTGGATTTGATTATTTATGCTTCCAATTGGATAACTGTTACACATTATTGGTCATGCTTTATTAATTAAAAATACAGTTAGAATTATTCTTGATTTCTTGCCTTAAGAGAGGCAAGGTTTGTGGTTGTGATAGCAAAAGTAACACCGGACTGCGCCACAAACAAAGACGGTGTAGGAGACAACAAGGCACTAACAACACGGAAGGAGTTGTAGCGGCACAAAGGCAAGAAGTGGGATGGCAGCGCACGGGCTAGTGAGCCAGTGGCTACAGGTACTGATTTGGAAAGGGTAAGAAGGAATTATTATATTACATAAATGGGGAGCGAGCAAATGCACACTAGATCCAATAACCTAAAAGTCGAATTATTTTTGGAAGAAAATTAATCAAGTGTGGCGTAGACAACCTCGTATGTCAAATACAGTTTCCACCGTCGGTTCAAGATTTGAAACCCCCATCTCGCTCTTTTCTTCTCATATCCTTTATCCAAGCTAACTCATCATTCATCCAATCTCATTGATAATTACTTCTTAGACAACTTGATGAAGCTTAACAACAATTTTAAATTAGTGGTATTCTTCAAAAAGTAGCGGTTTGTATTATTCAATTCCCTCAATGTTTTTTATGCAAGATTTGAATTTCATTTTGACTCGGTATGTGGTATAAGCAGTACTGAGAACAAATCATAGCTCATGAAACAATGCTCTGGGCCTGTTTTTTTTTCATTGAGACTTGTAGCTTAAATCCTCAATTTCCTGTTTGTTCGAGATTATAGGTATAAACTCATGTGTGATTTTCCGATATAAATAGAGTAAGTATTCTTCAATAAACTAGTAGCCCTATCTTGAAAAAAGTATTTAAAATTCCCTCAATGTTTTTTATGAAATATTTGAATTTACTTGCAAACTCGTACAAAGTGAACATGATTACATGTAATAACGTTGGGCCATTGCAAATCTGTATCGCCAATATGTTTTTTCTCACTATAATGGCATTTGGTTCTCTCAGATGAAATGAAAGCATCACACAATTAGTCGGTTTCGTTTAGTTTAAATCTAGTGTGATTACCGGTTTTTGCATTTGTATATCAACCTGTTTGTTGTGCATTCACTATAATCCACATGCCCCACGACCACGGTGGCAGGGGTTACGTCAGGGGTGCCTCCAGGCACTATTGTACACGCGCTATCATCGGCGTGTTGGCATCTTAGGCGTGCTCCCTGGCTACGCTTTTGTAGAGGGCCACATAGAAGAGCAATCGCAGATAAGGTGGCCTCCGCGGTCATGTACCTCTCATCAAAGTCCTTATTGACACCGTCCTCACGACCCCGCCCCTTCCACGCCTGTGGCCATGGCCGCGACCCCAGGGGCGTTGCTCTCCTCGGCTCGTTCAATGCCAAAAACATATTTGGAGCGAGCCGTCCTTTGCTGCTTATGGTTTAAGTCCTTCGGGGTTGCAAGGCGGACTTAGCTTTAGGGCGGTCGGCGCAACCTCCGTCTCATGTCACATCGCATCTTCTTCTGCCCTAGCGTACTCCTTCATTTTGTCGAAGAATTTGGCCACTGACTTTATGGGTTTCGCATGTTGTATTCGGCAAGTGGGCCCTTCTGGAGACCTCGGATGGTCGTATTGATGATAGTTATGTCGTTGACATCCTTCCCTAGTAGCGGACCTTCACGGTTACCGGAAGTAGGCCCAGACTTCCTCCTCTCTGCTCGACTTGGAAGAGCTGGTTGACGTCGACCCGCTCTATATAGTTGCCTTGAAAGTTATGTGTATGAGATTGTGAATTTGTTCCCACGTATATATGGAGCCAGGGGTGATGGTAAAAACTAGGAGAGTGCCACCCCCTAGAGAGTGAGGAGCAACCCCTTTGCCTTTGTCAGTTCATTCCCCTGCTGCCTCGATTGCCGTCTCATAGACGCGTAGAACTCGTGGGGTCTGTGTTGCCCTTGTATGGCTCTATAGTAGGCATTTTGAAGTCCCCCCGCTAGGCACTCTATTGCAATCGTGCTCGAGAGGGGCTCTAGGTCCACCCGTCGAGAGGAGTTGTGGGCTCCAGCATGGGCCCAACAACCCTCCGTGCCTTTCGCCGTTGCCCCTGCTACTACCACGGCAGGCGCTGACAGGCTCCGACTTTCCAGCATCTCGCGCATGGCTCTTCGCAATTCCACCAATTCTTACGCAACATTCCACAGATCACCTCGAGGTCACCTTTCCCCACATTCATTGTAGGAGATGACACACTCTGCCCCTTACGTGGTGATGATGATGGTGTCGATGCCGACACGAGTCCCGGGATTCCCGTTGGCCACCGCCTCAGGTCCTCTACTCACGACAGTTCCTGCCCCACCATCGATGCGGTCGTCGAAGGGCCTACTTTGTTGCTCGTCGCTACTTCAGATGTCGTTGCGCCACTGCCACATGGGCGTGGGTCCTTCATAGGCTGCCTCTGTTACTCTCGTCGTGGCGACTTCGAAGACGTTGCTCTTTTTTGCTTTGGGATCGATGTCTTTTTCAGGGTCGATGTCGTTGCCTTCTTCGGCGCTATTGCATCCGAACACTCTTACCTTTGCTCGCAGCTTCTACATCGATCCCAATAGATATCACCAACTGTTGTGGTTACATACCAAGCAGTAAATAAGGGGACTGCGGAGAGACCAAAAAGGGGCTACCCGGAGCCTTGCAAACCATGGAGACGATGATAGGAGATTGTGCTACATAGGTTTCCCCAAAAAATAGATAGCTTTGGCCCTCCATGACGTTCTAAGACATATATTTATAGCCATGGGGTGGCTTGTTACATAAATAACTCTATTTGAGTTTACACTTACAGGGGTAAATATGTTATTTTCCTAACTTAGAGCTATATGAATAGCTCTATCTGGGTCTACATGTGCATAGGCAAACATGGCATTTTCCTGACCTACAATTCCTACTCGACCGGCCGGATGGTCTATTGGTGCAATGGGACGACTGGGCCAAGGTGGAGGACACTCCCCTGATAACAATTATACAACAGCAAAGGATATACTATAGACTTCTCCCCTGGAGCTAATACAAATAGGCAGCCCTACAAGTTTTACATGGGCATGAGGGAGCAGCTTTCTTCCAGTATTATCCACTTCACCATGGCAGCAAATGGCAATTTTGAAACTGCTCATGAGCTCTTTGACATTGATGAGCAAAGGCGAGAATACAGCGCGGTGTTTCTCACAATAAGATAGATGATGAATGCAAGGTAAACAGCCAGCACAACACACAAGCTTGAGCGAAGCAATGCCCCCCGGACTTCAGTGGTATAAAAGGACAGTATAAGGTACCCATTGATGAGCATCAGAAATATTGTAACACCCCAGCTAATCACCTAAAGCAGAGCACAAAACGAGTTAATATAGCAAACCAGGGATGGGCAATGCTACTATTTCTGCAAAGTAGCCTCATTGTATATCCTTTCTCCACCCAAAAAATAAATGTTCATAGTTTTTCTCATCTGAATACAAATATGCCATCAAACAAATAACTGTGAAAGTAGATATAGGTGGCATGTGCAAGCTATATGAGATAGTTGTCATCCTCAAAGGCTAAGTTCTATGGTATAAAACAATGAAGAATCATGTTAAGGCATCTCAGTTCAGTTATACCTACGTAAAATCAGGATCTGGAACTAAGGACTGTTGCTCATAATTACGAAAGTAAAACCTTTTAGTCCTTTTAATGAGATGACACAATTTTATGCAATAAGATCATGATTCATGACCACGTACAGAAAATGATCAGTTGGTCTTACCTGCTAGCGTGAATGCTATGATAAACAATAACCCCAAGGAAAACTTACTTTGGTGATAGGACCAACTACGAATGACCCCATGACTTGCTCCTTCGAAACAAGGGTGATGAGAGGAATTAGTGCAAATGGAATCTGTATGGACTGAAGAACATTGAGTGCCTCGTTCAGAATGTCCATGGTAGGATTTTCAGTATCGAAAAATAAAGCCACAATCATGGTTGGAATAATGGCAAAGCTTCGAGTAATCATTGCTCGTAACCACTTCTTCAATCGAAGATTAAGGAAACCTCCCATAACAAATTGGCCTGCGTATGTGCCAGTAATCGTGCTACTCTGTCCAGATGCTAACAACCCAATAGCCCAGATATAGAGGATGGGAAAGAGCGCAGTTCCGTATTTCTCCTGTAAATACTGTCCAGCATTCTCAAGACCTATGTTGTCAGCTTGTTCAGACCCATAAAATCCTTTAGCAAAAACCGTTGTAACACAGATGTTAATAAAGAAGGAGACAATGAGTGCAAGAATCGACTCGATGTTGTAATAGTACACTGCTTCTTGAACACGGGATTTCTTGTTTGTGTCAATCTTCCTGGACTGAACTAGCGCTGAGTGCAAGAAAACATTGTGAGGCATGATGATGCAGCCCACAATTCCTACTGCCTGCTTGATGGTCTTTGAGCTCAGTTTTGGAACCACCAAACCTAAATATAAAAAAGACCGAATAAACTCTTCTACTTCTCAAGGATGCAAAATAAACAAAAGCATTGGCCAACATGTCAGACCGAGAGTTACCAATCAGAAGCTCCTTTCCACTAGGCTTCGTTTCACCAAACATAACCGCAAATGATAGAGCCATGATTGCAATGAGGACACCAAAAAATGCTTCCAGTTTTCTCACACCATAGTTCTCCAGGAATAAAAAGATGAAGCTGCCATCAAGAACATGTCATATGAGCCAAATATATATCAGTTTTGCTGAACAGTTCTTCACCATAAAAGGAAAGAAGCAATTATTAATACATAAACAAAAATCAAGTCAAAATCAGATAAGCATTGAATAGCACATAACAGACAAAAGAGAAACAATTGTCTTTTCACTATTCATCCTAAATTTTTTGGCAGGACTCTTCCAAATAATTCTTTAATCATTTATGTTCCTTTCATTGTTACCAATCTCATCATCCAAACATCCCTAACCTTGTATATCAATTAGAAATCCAAAAGGAAGAGGACTAACCAGGGGAGCATATAAGTAGTAAATGGAATTGTACGGATAATAGAAAAGACTACGTCCATATTTTAATAGATAATCCCAGATCATGGGTGCAAGTCTCTCACTGAAGAGAAATGAAAAGTATTAAACTAACCAATAAACAAACATTATCGTCTGACCCACACAAGATCTAAAATGGAGAGTGAAGCCACAACTTGACCAACAGATCATAAACACTGCAACCTCCAAACATGGTGATATCGATGAAACCAACAGAATAAACAAAGTCTCAAAAAAGAGCAAGCAGAGTGTGCAAACAACAACAACAATTTCACAACGCAACTCTGCAAGCAGCAAGCAGCACGGAAGGCCCTCCAGAAGCTACGCCACAGTACTACAGGTCTCAAATTAATAGCTTTTCAGTTGATCGGAAACTAGATTAAAAGCAGCAAAAAAACTGCAATATCTAATCCACAAAATGCTTTTGTGTGAATTTTCAGCACCCAACATAGAAAGGAATACAGAAGAGTGATACAAAGGTAGCCATCACCACGCTAATTGCACAGTGGCAACCAGAAATGATGCCCCAGAAGTGCTAAACCTTCACCAACAAAACAACACCAGGAAGCAAACAAGGAAGCAATCCCACACAGAATCGAATCATTACAAGCACACCACACCAAAAAGACGTAAATTTATGTTTACTAACAGTAGACAGAACCAAACGAATCCAAGGCAGTGATCAAAGACAACCAGGAGGAAAGGGGAAGGACGGAAGCCAATACAATTGATGCGACCAAGAAAGGTATCGACTATCCGACTCTCCTGAGATGCCATCCGCTCACGTCCAACACAAGCAGGCACAGATTCTACTCGCTGCGTCAACCCAGGAACCAACTGAATCGATAGAAACGCAACAAAACATCATAGCTTCCGGTTCAAAACCAGGAAAGGAGCTAGAGCAGCGAAGGGCAAACCGAAGGTCCAATTTCACCAGCAGGAACAAAGCAACAAACTTTTCTATCCGAGAAAGGAACCACCAGCCAGTTAAGGAAAAAAATCACGAACTTATTCGCGAATCCTACTCGCCACAGCTCCAGAACAAGATAAGAACAAAGCAACTCGGTTTAATCAACAATAAGCCATTAAAATCTAGGACCTTTGAGTTCTCAATACCAAGAGGAACAGAACAAAAAAAGGTAACCTTTATTCCCACCACGAGCACGAAGCAACTCACCAATCGAGCGCGGTGATGACGACGCCGCCCCAGAGCGGCACGGTGCCTCGGAGAGGATCTTGATGGCAATCGCGCTGCCAATCACCTCCTGTATGTCGGCGCCGACGAGCGCGAGCTCGGTCATGGCCCAGAGCGCGCGCGTGGCCCACGGTGGATACTCCTCGCGGCAGAGCTCGGCGAGGTGCTTCCCCGTGGCGACCCCGAGCCGCGCGGAGAGCAGCTGCACCAGGGCGCCCATGACCGTCGCCCACAGCAGCAGCCACAGGAGCTGGTACCCCGCGGCCGCGCCGGCCTGCAGGTCGCCCTCCAGGTTGCCAGGGTCCAGGAATGCGATGCACATAAGGAACCCGGGCCCCGTGAAGCGCCAGAGCTTGCGCCACGAGAAGGCCGGGCGCGACGGCGCGGCGTCGCCGGCGTCGTCCGCGTCGGAGTCCGAGATAGAGATGGAGACCTTGTCGTCGGAGTCGTAGGCGCGCTCGTCATATTCGTCGTGGGAGGAGGAGGCGCCGCCGCCGCCGCCACCTGGGAGAAGGCTCTGGGCGAGGTCGCGGGACGCCATGGGAGGGAGGATGCGTGGGAGAAACGGAGTGTGGAGTGGATTTGGCCGAGTGGGAGGCTCTATTAATGAGGATTGGCTACTGCAAGAATTTATACTGGTTTTTTATATGTGGTTCCTTCAGTCCATTGCAACGTGATAATTGGCTTGTACTTTTTGGCACCGAAAATTCAAAAAAAAGTTCGAAATCGGTCCGTTCTTTAACGGCATGTAGAAGTGGTTTTAATTTTGTTATAGTATCTAACTTTTAAATAGAGTATTTTTTAAATTATAGTCTATAAGTTAATTGTAGTGCACATTAAAAACACAATATTTGTATCAACCAAAATCGCAAGCGAGTATCTCTCCGTAATATCTGTCACAAACAGCTAAAATTCAAAATTTCAACTAAAAACCATAAACCGCAGCCATATCAAACATGCCCATACTTTCTCATTAAAAACTACATGCCTTTACATGTCAAGAAGAATGACCATAGTAAATCGCATCAAACAAGTATGTTTCAAGCTACTGGCAATAACCAAGTACGGTTTACTAGGGCATATAATTATTTTATTTTTGTAATAGAAGTTAGACATGTGTTTAGACCGTTGGATTGTTTTGACACTAGGGTGAAAACGGATCGAATATATATAGATAATGTCTTTGTTATATTTTTTTTATATTTTTTCGGATGTGGATACGAAAATAGATGCCCTGGGTATAAATACAAATACAAATATGAAGCAAAATACGAATCAAATCGAATACAATTACAAATATTTCTTGGAATATGAAAATGCTTTAAACTTTACACACAAAATGAACAGAAAAACATAAATAGTTTATCTGATCTAAACATTCATAAATTTTTCATAGCTAAGATTCATTCTCTAGCTCCATATATTGATATATATGTTAATGTATAAGAGGCTACTACAGTATCATAATGGATTTGGTTGAAATAGAGGATACATGATGCAGATATCTGACCCCTGAATATCCGGATAATCCGGATCCGTATTCGATGGATAGTGAGTTGTTGAATCCGCATTCGTATCCAACCAAAAAATCGGTATTTATTTCCTATTCGATAAATATCAAAGCTGACAAAATCCGTATTCAAAAATTGTCCAGATCGATCGGAAACTATCGTATCCATTTTCACCCCTACTTGAGACTTCTAGTTTGCAATACTATCTCCATTCTCTTTTACTTGTCATTCAAGCATTGGGAAGATCTCCAATACATAGCTTTTATAATTACATTTTTTCTAACGGTATGTTACAGATTTTTTTGAAAAAAAATATAATCATATGCTTTTGTTGAAAATATAGTGATACAATTTTTATAAATTCGAATACTTTTATGTATATTAGTAGCATATATTCTAAAAGGACTTTGGAGGGAGTAATATTGCATTTGTGTACATGTCAGAATATTGCATCTAGTAGACAATCCCGCACTGTATTGACATTGGACTATTTTGAGACACTTTGTACATTAATTTAAGAGTTTAGGTCATCGAGCACTAGACTCGAGATTTCGTGAATCATGAACATAAATATCTTTTTAAAATGAAAATTATCCTACTTATGTAATGCTTGTTTACATCGATTGGTCGTTCCTAAGTAGCAAACTATAGTATGGAGGAAAAGATAACTCATCTAGCTAGTATCTTTGTACACCCTCTTCTAAACAAGATGTAAATGATTCTATTTTTTAAAAAATAATATTATTAACACAAAATCAATCTATCATGCCACAAAAATTTAAATATAAATTCGATCTACACACAGAGAAACAAAAAAGATAAATTCTGCTGAAAATGATATCCAAAAGAAAAGAAAAAGAAATGCTACTATTCACTAAAATTTGAATTTTTTTGTTTCTCCTAATATACGTCGTGTTTTTAGTGTTTATACTTTTTTCTGGAGTTCAGAGATCTTTTGTGTGTGTAAAGTTCAGATGAAAATGTACTAACATGATTACGTACACAAATTGGAAGTTTGGACTACAATTTTGTAGCAACTTCTTTTCTGAAAACTTTGCAAACAGCGTTTGTTGGTAAAGAGCAGTCATGACATCAGTTCATTAGAGTTTCTACTTCTAGTTTCTAACTTTTTTACTTTCATCTTTTTTCTGGTGATATGGATTTTTAGATTTTTTTTCTTTTATTTCTTTTTATTATTCGTGATGATATAATTATTTTATTTTTAAAAAATTAATTATGTTGAAAAGGCTACTAATAGATACAATATATTTTTAATCGTTATAGTATAAAATAAGTCATAAATTAGAACTTTAAAGTGCAAATGAGCACCACTGGCCTTACCTCTTTGCCTGACTGGATTCGGATCTATTCTCTCGAAACGGCTACAAAAATCGAGACTTTTCACTTTTGTGCGTAGAATAGCGTCAATCTGTAATAGCGTTTTCAAAATGAAATATTTTTAAAATAAAATCTATAAATTATTATAGTACATATTACAAGCTCAATATCGTCCGGCGATCCGGCGGCGGCGCGCGCCCGCCGCCAAATCAAAGTATTCACGCGGGCGCGAGCGAGAGGCTCTCAGCGCCGTAATCCACCCTTGATACGTCTTGAAATAGCTAAAATTCAAAAATAGTATCTAACTTTAAATAAAATATTTTAAGAACAAGTTTATAAGTTAATTATATCAAATAGGACCGGCTATATCAAAGCTCTCTCGTAATCCTGTTGTAAATAGCTACATTCAAAATTTCAACCAAAACCATAAACCAAAACCATATCAAATAGGACCGGCTTTGTGTGTTAGATCGGACGGCCTATCAAAAAAAGGCCACGGCTCTGTTGGCTCTTTAGGCCCCGCTTATTTTGACTTAAACTTCTGGCTTATGGTTTATTTTCTATTATTCCTAAATTTTGTCTTTTATGGTTTTGTGGTTTTTTGAGCTTTTTTGCCAATTCTTTTTTCCTCGTATTCGTTTGCATTGTCCATAATGGGCTAAGTTGTTTTTTCCATTTTAATTTTTAAATTTAGTTATATCAAATAAGTCACTATTAGTTACAGTGTAATTTCAGCCATTAGCTAGTTTATTTCAGCCCAACCGAGTGGCACCTTAACCCATCAAACACCCTTGTATTAGAGACTAGCTGAATGTCCGTGCGTTGCTACGAATTTTAAAAAATTTAGAACATATTTGTATGTATGTTCTAAAAAATTTTACCACCCGTTAGTTTCAGAGCATATAGTATGATAAAATTTTAAAATCCGTAGCAACGAGCATTCAGCTAGTATAAGATTAAGCACTGGATGAAAAATACAGCATGTACTCTACAATGCAGTCTAGATAAAATCCACCTTGACCACTAAATCATAGAAAGAAAGATATTTTGATGGGAAGGTGGAAAGATTCGACGCAGGTCTTTTGGGGTCACATGTCAACGCTGTCTTTTGTGAGAAGGGGTGGGAGAGACCGGACCAACCACCAACTCCTTCTTTTATAATAGTAAAGATTATTAACTTAATATGATCAAAATCATTTAACCATCTTAACTTAAGATTAAGTTAACTCATCAAATTAATAGAACAAACTAACTTAGCACAACGCAGCCCCCTAAATCCTGTTTTTCTAACCTAACTAACTCATTTAACCTTGCCACACAGTAATTTAGGTTAACGAAGTTGATTGTCCAACACAAAAATTAGATTAAAGTAACCTAGCTAGGTTAAGCCTGGCAGTTAGTTATCTTAGATTCGAACCAAACGAATGGCTATTTGGTTTTAAGGCTAGCCGTGTGGTGTCATGCCTAAATTGTAGGGGTAGCTGTCATGATTTGGCTGGCCGGACTTGTGGCAAGTAAATTTTGTAAATTGTATAATTAAATCTTCCAGGTTTGCTTAAAAATTACATAGGTGTGGTAGCGAAGGAAGCGGACTAGACGCTCCGTGTTATTTTGGCCTTAAAGTTGATTTATATTTGCATTGTCTGTAGTAACTGGTTTTAAATAATATATTTTTTAAGGCGAGGTCAATAGAAAAATTGTAATAAAAAATATATTAAGTTCAGTTGTACCAGCCAAAATCGCATGCGACTATTTTCTTTTGTGTACTGCCTTTCACGAACAACCAGAATTCAAATATTTAAATCATAAGCCATCAGCCAAAAAGAACTCACTCTTAAGTGCCCGTTCAATTCGGCCTTTTCATTATTTTTGTCTAAAATAATACTACAGCAACTATTAGTTTTTTAAGGTATTAAATAAAATATAAATAAAAAATAGATAACACCGTTATATCTCCATGAACAATGTAAATAAAAGGAAAAACAGAAAAAAAAATGTATTAAGAAGCTAATGCGTTTCAACGGCTTTTGGCTTCTAAAAACCAGAAGCCAAAATCTGTTTGGCATGGAGCTTTTAGTAGCCTAGTCACAGTCCATAAATGATTGTATGAACTAGCGAAGTAACGTCTTAGGTACCTCTAATTTTTGTACATGGAAAAGAGAAACGCTTGGATCTAATGTTTGAGCGCTTCAGATGTAGATATGTCTTGTTTTCATCCACACGACCACATCGAACCAACTCCACTCCCATATTCATTTCTTAACAATCTCCATTACTCACAATCTATTCACTCATTTCTTTTCGATCGCTTGTTGCTGTACGCCGCTCTGCTTTTCTATTGCTCCATGCCTCCATCTCTCACCTAGCTGATCTGGTCTGTCGTGATGCCGCCGTGTCTCGCGCAACACGGTAGAGGCGGCGAGGCTCTCGAGTGCTACGGTGTGGGAGAATGAGCCGTGAGCGACGTTGACGTCTTCTCTGAGTTCACAGATGGCTTTGCCTCCTTCTCCGAGCTTCTGGATAGACTTCGAGCTTCCAGATGGGCATCGTCTTTGCCCTGTCTAAGCACCATTAGTGGCCTCTACGAGCTCAAATGGCATCCCGACCTCCATCACCATGTGTGGCCTCCGTGAGCCTCTCGTCGAACTCTATTGCTACTAGGATGTGGTCTCCGTGAGCGTAAACTGAGCTCCGTCGCTGTGGGTCCCTCGTTGGTGTTGCCGCAACCCACCCCGACTAGCTCTACGCCTCGCCACTGTCAGTTGCCTCCTCCACTAGATAGGTGTGTTGCATGAAATTTCTCGAATTGTTGCAACTACTTTTGCTTTATTGTTTGCAACAAGTGTTTTTGTTTGTTGCAATGTATCTTTTCTAGATATTTTGCAGCAGGTATTATTTGTTGTAGTGGATTGTTGATTTGTTGCACTATAGATTTTTTGTTGGAATGGTGCTTTTTAGCTTTGTCGTGCTTTTTCATTGCTATAGATTTGTCTGCAATAAAAGGGCATTTTCTTGCATGCATAGAACCAATTGTTACACTCACTATAAATTCTATTATGTCATCGAGAGAATGCTTTGGTGGTGTAACATAGTATATTTGTTACGTCGGACGGACATTTGTTACAGATTTATAAATAATTATTGTACTTTGCTGATTTTTATTGTCCTATATGGTATATCTTTTTAAAATTAGATGTGAAAAAACCGTACATAAGAAACGTGCGAGCTCTATCATGTCCCGTGTGAAAACTCAGGATTCCGCTGACCAGGCCCCGCCCAATGCAGCGTACCGTACACGCGTCGCGGTTGGTAGTGCTCCAATCCCCAGCCTCGTAGTCCGTGCGGTAAGCATCGACGTCGATTGCTTTATTCCATCAAAAAGCTAGGTTGCGTGAAGGACTGCCAAGTTCCAACCTGACAGCCAGGTTTGCCTACTGGGCAGTTGTGCGGCGGCCGTGGACGACGTGGCATCCACGTGGAAAGAAATTTTTCTGTGGGGCCCAACGAGCGGCCTCCTGACGGCGGGAAAGGATGTGCCACGCCCGCAAGGCGGCGCTCCCGCCACAGGCCTATCCGTGGCTGCGCCGTAGCCCCACGGGCCTTCCTCGTGGCCAGGACCGAATAGCCTTTCCTGATCTGATCTCCCGTAAAGCTGCTGGTCTACGGAATTTAATTTACTTGATGTCTTGTCGTGAAACTATCCAAACGAATACATGGCCTGATTTTTTACCACGTGGCTTATGACTTTTTACGTATAACTTATTAATCTAATAAATAATAATTATGATAAAATTACAAAAGCAAAAGTCACTCAAGAGATAAAAGAACATAGCCACATGCTGCTTGCTTACATGGGAGCATCAGCTAAGGCCCGTTAATCTAATAAATAATCTTAACTTTTACCATCTGAGTTACGTAGTGCGTTAAAGCAAAAGTCGACGTAAAATTGCAAAACGATCTGTTTTCTTTAATATGTAAATAGCCACAAATTCAAAATTTCACAAAAGCTTACATGGGAGCATCAGCTAAATTGTTTCAAGGACAAAAAGAAACAAACATTGGTTATGTATAGGTCTTGTTCTAAATAGTTGTGACCGTTAGTTTTTGGCTTTTGTTAAATTAGCACTGTAATAACTATTAGCTTTATCGAGATATTCAATTAAAATAAAATAAATACAAATATCATTATATCTCCATAGATTATCTAAATCAAAAAATAAAAAGGAAATAAAATGATGTGTTAGGAGTCCAACGTATATCAAATGGCTTTTAGTTTCTAATTACCAAAAACCACTGTTGTTTGCAACGAGACCATAAACTAAGGTATACCCATGTGACGTGGTGCAGCTTGTCTAGATCACAGCTGATCTGAAAATTTTAAGCGCGCGCTAGTATGTCATAACTGTCCAACTGTAAGCACTCATGATTAAGGTCGCAATACTCATGATTCTGGTCCCACTTGGTTGGGCTAAAAAATAGTGACTTATGACTAAAATTATCATCAGAATCGATTGAAATTATATTATAGTTAAAGACGACTTATTTGACTTAATTAAATTTTAAAAAATAAAAATAAAAAATATGTTAGCTCATCACAGACAATGCAAATGAATACGGGAAAAAAGAACCAACAAAAAAGCTAAAAAAATCAAAAGTTAAGAAAAAGATGAATTTTATTAATAGTGAAAAATAAGACAAAACTAGAAGATCAAGCCGAAATGAGCGGGGCCTCAAAGCCCGATTGCCATGGTAACTTTGGACCGCTCAAAATAGTTTTAGTTTTCAGAAGTTAGAAGTCATTTAAAATATATTAATTTTTAATTTTGGTTTTTTAGTTTTTTATGGCTTTTTGGCCTTTTGTTTTCCTATTATTCCTTTGTATTATTCCAAAAGATATAGCAGTATTTTTAAATTTTCATATTTTTTGACTTAAAAACTAATAGCTGCTACAATATAATTAAATTATAGCAAAAACCAAAAATTATGGCTTTTAAGTCATTCGGAACACTACCTCATATCTGCTTCCATCATTGTACGTTCGTATAGTACTAGTTGTACGTTTGTTTGGACAAAGCCGGGCTTAAGAAGAACGTCGGACAGGAATGGTTTCTTATACCACTAGCGAAGTTCTTTTCTGTTGAGGATATTATTTGTTTTAGAAATTGGAATCCTATTTCTACACGGTAAGTGAGTATATATTACACACAATGGAAAAGACTGCTCAGTTTGGATCCATTCGACCAATATGACAACGAGGGCAACTATCCAAGGAATCCGCTAGGATAGCCTCCTCACCACTCTTCCTCCTCTCTGTGCCTCCCGCCTAGCATCTGCTTTCTCGCCATTCCCCGTCGCCGCTTTCTCTCCCTCCCTCTTCTTTCTAGCGTGGGTGGCTCCACACCACTCCTCCGCCTCCCCTCACCCTCTCCTCCATCACTGGCGGGCGGCGGCAATCTCGCCGCCTTGCTGCTCCGCCGTCTCCCCTTTTCCGTTGTCATCATCCCATCCAACCTAATATTCACAACGCTGTCTCACCCGTTACTCCCTCTGCCACCGCCCTCCATCACCGCTCACTACTGGACGATCGTCTCTCTGGCCTCCCTCGACATTTAGGGGTGTGGTGAATCCGTCGTCGTGACGACGCCCCTCTGTCGTCAGATCCGGATCAGGAGCTAGTGGCAGCAATAGAGGAGGAAGGGGAGGTGGTGGCAAGTGCAGGAGGCGGAGAAGGGGAGCTATCCCGTTGGTGAGGAGAGAATGGTATATGTTGTTTAGTTTTTCTCTACGACAATGTAGGATGTTTATCCTTTTCTCGGCAACAGCTGACTATTTGTTTGTATGGAAGCTTGCCAGAAGATGACGAAGGAACCATTGCGACTTCGACGGCGACGTACGCATCAGCGGCGGGCCATTATGTTGAGCGGCCCATGCATCAGCACAGGCCGAAGCTTGGACGAGACGCGCGCACACCGTGCACATGTTCACACCAATCACTCTGCACGTAGACACGAGAAAAAATTCGTCGGTTTATGCTACGTGGAACTTCGTGCGCGCAGTCGTTCACGCCGGTTTCCACCGCCAGCAGCAGTGAGACTGCCGGTCCACTCCTTTTGTCTTCCCAGATCTCTTTTGACTTCGATTTTTATTTGTCGATATTATCTATCAGATCTATCGATCAAAGCTATCAACTGATACAAATAATCCATAAATGGGCCAAAATGCAAGAATCTGGCCCATCTCGGTTACTCGGACCAAGAAAACATTCCACTGGGCAAGCGCCGTCGAACCGGCCTGCTTCGGCTGCAACCCCACCGGTAACCTTCATAATCATTCCCCTTCCAAGCTGCAGCTTCCATACCGCCCGCCCGTTCCGTGCCGACGCCGCCAAAACCCTCCCAAACCCCGAAAACGCCGCCCGCCTGCCAAAATGCCGCCCAAACCGGCACGGCGGATTTTCCAGTACCTCTCCAAGTCGCGCGGGCCAACGCCGTCCCATGCGCCAGCCGCCCCCGCCAGCGGCGAGGCCCTCGCGTCCGACGCCGACGCCGTGTACCGCATCGTCACGGCCGCGCCCACGCCGTCTGCGATGGAGTCCGCGCTCTTCGCCTCCGCCGTCCCGCTCTCGGCCCCGCTCCTCGACCTCGTCCTCCGCCGCTTCCGCTTCGCCCACGGGGACCCGCTCCGCGCGCTCTCGCTCCTCTCCCTCGCCGCCGACCGCTGCGGCGTCGCGCCCTCCCCCTTCGCGCTCGACACCGCCCTCTACGCGCTCGGCCGCGCCCGTCGGTTCTCCCACATGTGGGACCTCGTCCGCTCCTTCCACAGCCTCTGCCCTGACGCCATCACCCCGCGCACCGTCATGGTCGTCCTCGGCCGCGTCGCCAAGGTCTGCTCCGTCCGCGAGACGGTCGCCTCCTTCCGCCGCCTCTCGCGGATGTTCCGCGGCCGCGAGGGCACCGAGGCGGCCGACCTCTTCAACGCGCTGCTCCGCACGCTCTGCCAGGAGAAGAGCATGTCCGACGCGCGCAACGTCTACCACGCGCTCAAGTACGAGTTCCAGGTGAACCGCCAGACGTTCAACATCCTGCTCTCCGGGTGGAAGTCGGCGGAGGACGCCGAGGCGTTCTTCGCCGAGATGCGAGAGCTCGGGGTGGAGCCCGACCAGGTGACCTACAACTCTTTGATTGATTGCCACTGTAAAAACCGGGACGTCGAGAAGGCCTACAAGCTGCTCGACGAAATGCGGATGAAGGACATTTCTCCCGATGTGATCACTTACACGAGCTTGATTGGCGGACTGGGGTTGATTGGCCAGCCCGACAAGGCAAGGAATTTACTGAAGGAGATGCACGAGCTCGGCTGCTACCCAGATGTTGCTGCATACAATGCGGCGATACGGAATTTTGTTATAGCGAAGAGGCTTGGGGATGCGTTTGCATTGATGGAAGAAATGACATCAAAGGGACTGATGCCGAATGCCACTACTTATAACCTTTTCTTCCGGTGCTATTACTGGGCATACGACATTGGCAGTGCATGGCAGTTGTATGAGCGGATGCGATCGAAGGATGCTTCCCAAACACAGGATGTTTATCCTTTCTCAACAACGGTGACTGTTTGTTTGTATGGAAGCTTGCCAGAAGATGACGAAGGAACCATTGCGACTTCGACGGCGACGTACGCATCAGCGGCGAGCCATTATGTTGAGCGGCCATGCATCAGCACAGGCCGAAGCTTGACGAGACGCGCACACCGTGCACATGTTCACACCAATCACCGCACGAGACACGAGAAAAAATTCGTCGGTTTATGCTACGTGGAACTTCGCGCGCGCAGTCGTTCACGCCGGTTTCCACCGCCAGCAGCAGTGAGACTGCCGGTCCACTCCTTTTGTCTTCCCAGATCTCTTTTGACTTCGATTTTTATTTGTCGATATTATCTATCAGATCTATCGATCAAAGCTATCAACTGATACAAATAATCCATAAATGGGCCAAAATGCAAGAATCTGGCCCATCTCGGTTACTCCCGGACCAAGAAAAACATTCCACTGGGCAAGCGCCGTCGAACCGGCCCGCTTCGGCTGCAACCCCACCGGTAACCTTCATAATCATTCCCCTTCCAAGCTGCAGCTTCCATACCGCCCCGCCCGTTCCGTGCCGACGCCGCCAAAACCCTCCCAAACCCCCCGAAAAACGCCGCCCGCCTGCCAAAAATGCCGCCCAAACCGGCACGGCGGATTTTCCAGTACCTCTCCAAGTCGCGCGGGCCAACGCCGTCCCATGCGCCAGCCGCCCCGCCAGCGGCGAGGCCCTCGCGTCCGACGCCGACGCCGTGTACCGCATCGTCACGGCCGCGCCCACGCCGTCTGCGATGGAGTCCGCGCTCTTCGCCTCCGCCGTCCGCTCTCGGCCCCTCCTCGACCTCGTCCTCCGCCGCTTCCGCTTCGCCCACGGGGACCCGCCCGCGCGCTCGCTCCTCTCCTCGCCGCCGACCGCTGCGGCGTCGCGCCTCCCCTTCGCGCTCGACACCGCCCTCTACGCGCTCGGCCGCGCCCGTCGGTTCTCCCACATGTGGGACCTCGTCCGCTCCTTCCACAGCCTCTGCCCTGACGCCATCACCCCGCGCACCGTCATGGTCGTCCTCGGCCGCGTCGCCAAGGTCTGCTCCGTCCGCGAGACGGTCGCCTCCTTCCGCCGCCTCGCGGATGTTCCGCGGCCGCGAGGGCACCGAGGCGGCCGACCTCTTCAACGCGCTGCTCCGCACGCTCTGCCAGGAGAAGAGCATGTCCGACGCGCGCAACGTCTACCACGCGCTCAAGTACGAGTTCCAGGTGAACCGCCAGACTTTCAACATCCTGCTCTCCGGGTGGAAGTCGGCGGAGGACGCCGAGGCGTTCTTCGCCGAGATGCGAGAGCTCGGGGTGGAGCCCGACCAGGTGACCTACAACTCTTTGATTGATTGCCACTGTAAAAACCGGGACGTCGAGAAGGCCTACAAGCTGCTCGACGAAATGCGGATGAAGGACATTTCTCCCGATGTGATCACTTACACGAGCTTGATTGGCGGACTGGGGTTGATTGGCCAGCCCGACAAGGCAAGGAATTTACTGAAGGAGATGCACGAGCTCGGCTGCTACCCAGATGTTGCTGCATACAATGCGGCGATACGGAATTTTGTTATAGCGAAGAGGCTTGGGGATGCGTTTGCATTGATGGAAGAAATGACATCAAAGGGACTGATGCCGAATGCCACTACTTATAACCTTTTCTTCCGGTGCTATTACTGGGCATACGACATTGGCAGTGCATGGCAGTTGTATGAGCGGATGCGATCCGAAGGATGCTTCCCAAACACGCAGTCTTGCATGTTTATCATCAGGTTATGTCATCGGCATGGGAAGGTGCCGCAAGCACTAGGGCTGTGGAGTGATATGGTCAGGAATGGGTTCGGATCATTTACCTTGGTGTCGGATGTGCTGTTTGACCTGTTATGTGACGAGGGGAAGCTGGAGGAGGCCGAGACGTGCTTCCATCAAATGATTGAGTTGGGGCAGAAGCCGAGCAATGTTGCATTTAGAAGGATAAAGATACTTATGCAGCTTGCAAACCGGGAAGAATCTATTGCTATGTTGACTTTGAAAATGGCACAATTTGGACAGTTGGCGCCTCAGGATTGCCAAAGGGTTGATCACACTGTTGAAAATGGCGATGGAGATGGTGCTGATATAATAAGTTGATAACAGCAACTTACCATATATATTCGGATGATGAATTGATGACCACAACTTTGGTCGACCAGGGAAATAATTGACTGGTTCTGAGGAGTTCACTGTACTCTAATGTCTTCGAGGTAAACCTTCAAGATTTCTGTTGGTCATTTTGCTTCCATAGGTTCTTCATGATTGGTGCTATTCTTAACCTATGCATTTGGTGCTATTCCCAATGCATATAACATTGGTGCCCTCGCTGGCATGGAAGGTTTCTTGAAACAGATTTCTGTTGGTCATTTTGCTTCCATAGGTTCTGATGCCACACCGGGTGCGGGGGTAGTGGCCATGCCAGCGAGGGCATCGGCGTCACCGCTCCCGGTAACCCGGTCGGTACTACCCACATCGATCGCCGCGCCAGTGGTGGGATCGACCGTCATGCCGCGGGTGTCGACGTCGGCGGTCGCAGCACCAGCGCTGCCATCCGCGCCAGCTGCTGATGTAGAGGCTCTGGCGTTGACGAGCGCCGCCGTTGTGCTTCTCTTCTTTTTTGTTGCCGATGAAGCTTTCTTGGGTGCCATCCTCTCTTAGATCTCAAGGCTTGCTCAGCTGTCCCCACGGACGGCGCCAACTGTTGTTGCTACTAACCAAACAGTAATGTGAGAGTGTGGTAGTGGGAATGACGGATGAACAATGCTTGGCCCATATATATATATATATATATATATATATATATATATATATATATATATATATTCACATGATGGATATTTTACAATTATGTCCTTACACTCGTATACCCTTCATAGGGGTATTTATGTCATTATACATATTCTGTTTTGGGCTTTACAATCCTCTAGCAGGCCGGCTGGGTTTAGGTGGGGGCCACCCCTACAACAATATTCATGACGATGCTCTCGGATTCTTCCAATTGGATCACATAGAGCATATGCATTACATAGCAGTCAATTCTCATGTAAATTAATTCTTAACTTAGTTAGGAGATGATTCACCTGTTGATTAGGTATTCTAGCTCTAGCGTTTTATGATTGATCCAATTAAAGTTTTTATATTTGAAAAAATTATCGCTTGCATGATGTGCGTTATACTTGATGAAGGAGAAAATGGGTTAGTGTTAGGGTTATGCACATCATAGATTCTAAGTTCAAACCTGAAAGATACCCAGAGTTAAATAATTGTATATCAAACAAAGCTATTTGTGCATCAATCACCAAATTGTCAAATCGGTAGGGATTGTTGTTCTTAAGGGTACTTCGGGAATTTTCCAATCTGTTTTAAAAGAAAAAAGAATCAGGTAGGGATTGTTGTTCTTAAGGGTACTTCGAAAATTTCCCAATCTGTTTTAAAAGAAAAAAGGAATCTGGTGGGACCCGTGTGTCTAGAAGGAGACAGAGAGAGAGGATAAGGAGAGCTAGCCTCTCATTTGGCTCAAATGGATGGGAACATCTGGTTGCAGGCCTGTTTTTTTTTTTTTTTGCTGCGGTTTGTGGTTTTGGCTATTTGTTTGTGAGAGATTAGAAGAATGTAAACTCACATGCGGTTTTGCCAATATAAATGAAGTCAATAAATTATATACTATAATTAACTAGTAGACTCTATCTTGAAAAATACTCCATTTAAAAGCTAGTTACTATAAAAAAGCTAAAAAACAGTTTTTAGCCTGCAGCGAACGTGGGGATCGTTTGATTCGTTTCCATCCCCACGGGCCGCTCTGGCAAAATCGTCGAATCTGACGACGCACCTTCGGCAGCGCCGTCTTGATCACTCTCTACTTACACCGTGGGCTCTCCTTCCTCCGGTTTACATAAGAAAGCCCCATCTTCTTCCCAATCTTCCTCAGTTCTGCTACTCCATCTCAGTTTCTTGATCCAACTGGATCTGGATCTGGTGCAACAATTGGAACTACATATTGGTATTCCAACACCATACAATCTCTGTCATAAATGCAGAATTGGAACTAATACTGTTTAATCACTTGTTTTTATAATTAATTCAAGCTCCGTATTTGTCTGAAATATAATTTTGAAGTTACAGGGAAGCAATTGGCCAAGACAAACACTCGTGCATCTGGATTTTTTTTGGCGTGACGGTAATGTAGAGGCGTTCATGAATCCGTAATGCAACAGCCAACACAAGATACGTCTTTTTAGAAGGATAGGAATATGCGCATCTTATTTTTCTGAAGGACCTGAAAAATGGGAGTGTTTAACTTACTGATATCAAAAGCCAGTAGCAGCACCTGGTGATGCGCACCGAGGCAACTAAAAAAAGAGTGACTGGACATTAATGGGCCTGTTATTTTTCTCTCAAGCGTCAGCTTTTAGTTTTTATTACAGTACCTAACTTTCAAACGAAGTATTTTCTTAAGATAAGATCTACAAGTTAAACGATCTACACGTTAAAAGCCTAACATCTATACCAGCTAAAATCGCAAATAAGTATCTATCTCTCTGTAATCTGTACCGTAAACAGTCAAAATTTAAAAATTAAAGCTAAAAGTCATAAACCGTAGCCGTTACCAAACAAACCCATTGTTATGATCATACAGGTCTTGTTTTCAATCCTTTTCATTAAGCATTTCACTGTCCATACCTAAGGTTGAGTTGACTTGATGATTATACGAGTAGATTATACGTGCTTCTCATGCATAATTGCGGTAGGGAGATTTTTTTTTGTTCACGTTGCCTTCCGAGCGCCGCGCATCATCGTCAGTGTACAGCGATAATAGCACATCATAAGAACAATGATAATTCAGAACACATGAAACTTGAGCTGTATAGCATAAATAAACACGTCTGGAGCAATGACACGTTCAGTACTACACTGACCAGCGAACTTAACCTAACAATGAGAAGAAAATGAAAAATAAGATGACAAGTGGTACTACTTGGGCTTGGGTTTGGGCTTCCAGTTTATTTTTCACTAGTTCTAAATTTCGTCTTTTTCTAACTTTTTAGATTTTTTGAGCTTTTTTGTTGATTTTTTCCCGTATTCGTTTGCACTATACGTGCTGGGCTAACCCGTTTTTTTTCTATTTTTATTTTTTTAAAATTTAATTATACTAAATAAACCACAATCAATTACAATGTAATTTCATATAGCTACAATATAAATTCAGCCATAAGTCACAAAAAAATCAGTCTAACCGAGCACCACTGAAAAGTATATCTATTGCATCAGGCATCAACAATGGCGTCCTCTCGATGTGTCATCTAAAAGAAAATATCGAGGCGAAGCCAATTCAGACGCTCTTACTAAATGTTTATAATGCAAACCGTTGCTTACTAATGCGGCACGGGGTCTTCTTATGGGAGCTTCCAGCAGGCTGGCTCATCTCTCTTGAGCCATTGACCGTGGAAGTGCAACACAAGACGTAGGATTTGTTCTTTTTCAGCTTTTGATTTTACCTTTTGGTTTTTCTATAGTAACTAATTTTTACATAGGGTGTTTTTTTAAAATATTGTATACTAGTTAATTATAATATATAATGTACCGACTTTATTTATATTAATAAAAATCGTATTTAAGTTTTAATTACTCTATAATTTTTTATATAAATAGCTTAAAATTATAAACCTGTAACAAAAAAAATTACAAGCCGTAATAAAGAAAAACAGGCCCGAAGTTCTTAGCGCAGGTGCATGTCTTGGTATCAAGCAGGCTGAAAGCCAGACAGAGAGCTCCGGAAATCACGGATGGGTCATTTCCCGCGCGCGGCGCTCGGTCTTTTTTCCGCGCTCCCCGGCCGCTTGTCCCGCGTGGGCCCCCGGGCTCCCGCGCCCGGATGCAATAATGCAAAGGTTGGGCACCGCGCCCGGATGCAATGATGCAAAGGTTGGGCTGGCATGCCCATGTGATGTGAACAAGACGACTCTAGAGCAGACTATTCACGAAGTCTTATTACATTTCTTACACCTGAATTTATAGGGATTTTTTTAGGCTGACTGATGGATTAAAATTTTAAATTCTGTCTGTCGTAAAAGTAGCAAGTAGAAAAAAGTAGTTACATATAACTTTAGTTGATACAGCTAACTTAGTATATTTTTATTATAACCTTCCTGTTGATCTTATATAAAAAACGTATCATATAAGTTAAAAAAAATAGACTATCTCTATATAAGGCTCCCATAGGCTGAGCGAAGCCTTCACCAACCCAAGTACAACTCCAAGCCCACGGACAATGCCGAAGCAGATCCTCCATGACGCCCACAAGGCGCACCCCCTGGTGCTCCGCGACACCGGCAGCGCCGGCTTCCGCTGCGACGGCTGCGGCTGCCGCGGCGTGGGCTTCCGCTACCGCTGCGACGCCTGCAACTTCGACCTCCACGAGTTCTGCGCGACGTGCCCGCCGGCCGCGCCCTTCCCCTTCCACGGCCAACACCCGCTCACGTTCGAGCCGGCCGTGTACTCGGACGACCGGCGCAGGTGCAACCTCTGCGGCGTGTCCATCCAGGGCATGCACTACCGCTGCCGCCCCTGCGGCTTCGACGTGCACCCTATCTGCTCGCAGCTGCCCGGCGCCGCCGTCTCGCCCCTGCATCCGGATCACCTTGTCATGCTCACCGTAGCGGCGCCCCGGAAATGCACGCACTGTGGCGCGAACTGCCTGTGGCGCTACCGGTGCGCTCCATGCGGCGTCAATCTCCACCCCAAGTGCCTGCTGGGGACGGACCAGACCCCCCTCGGCATCCCCAGAGACAACTAGGCCCTAGGTCGTCAATTGCAGGTGTGGCTTGCATCTTCCTGTACCACCACCATCAGTTACCGTGCTGGGCGTCGCTGCGAGTGGAAACAAGGAGGAATGCAAGCGTTGCGTTGCCTGGTGGTTGAATGTGCCATGGTGCTCTCTCTTGCTTTACTTTCTTCTTAAATAAAGTAGCACTACTACTAAAATAAACGAAATCAAACCTACGGCTAAAAATAACTTCATTTTCTCGCTTAACGGTGTGCATCAGGTTTGATTTTCTTATTTGTTTCCGAGGAAGTGTTATCTGTTGAAAACTTGTAATGTTTCGTGTCTTATACCATGCGTGTCTGTTCAGTACGCGTACAGTCGTACTCGTTGACCTTGCTTCTCAATTCATTGTACTTGTACTACACTACTGCTGCTCGTGCAATTGATGCTAATCTTTCAAGGGAAAATGCCATCTTGTATATCGTGACCAATCTTTTGCCATTTCAAAGGTTCGAACTTCTTTTTCTGGAGGAATGTACAAACTTCTCTAGGATAGCGAAGTTAATTAATTATCATTGGAACAATTGGTAATGTAGCACTGATATTTCAGCAATTAATATGATCCGTTAAAAATTTCACCGGACGGCCCAGATTGATCTACAAATACATACAACAAGCGTCTATATTTCGCTTCCCCAAAATTCTTCTTCCTCGCCACCGTTTCCCTGAGCTGCTTGGCAGCATAATTGTTAAGGGTATTAGAGATAGAATAAGAATTATATTATTTCTTTCCTTTTATGTCTCGTTTTCTTATCCGCGTATGACACATTTCCCTGTAATATTCTATTGTATTCTCTCTATATATATTGTCCATTGTGCCTCTTCAATATACACACAATATTCATAACATGGTATCAGAGCTTAGGTTGAAACACTAACCTCGATGACATTATCAAAACTCGGACTTCGGATTTTTCTTATTTTAGTATTAACACTTTTTTCAAATACAATACTATTGCATACGTCTTGCATTTGATGGGGATGTTAAGTGTATTAGAGATAGAATATGAATTGTATTATTCCTTTCATTTTATGCCTCGTTTTCCTTATCCGCATATAGCATATTTTCTTGTAACATTCTCTTGTACTCTTTATATATTATCCATTAGGCATTTTCAATATACACACAATATTTATGACAATAATCACCGTTCTTCTGTGTGCGCTGCAGGTGGTGAAGGTGAAGGCTGGCATACTGGATTTTATTAACTTTGAGATGGGGAGTCCCACCGTAAGAACTGTTCTACGGTATGTGCTCCATCTAAATTTTTTGTATTTAGAATAAACTTTCACATAACTATACGTAGAATGTGAAATGGTTACCATGTTTAAATCGCATAACATAAATAGTACCACGATTATTGCTGTACTAGTCTAAAAAATTTCTAAGCCTAATGTTCGGTATATGGGTGAGTTCTTTTGAGTTATGAATTATGGCTTAAAATTTTTAATTCTGGTTATTCACGAGAGCTAATAAATAGAGGAAAATAGTTGCATACGATTTTGACCGATACAATTAAACTTAGTATATTTTTACTATAATCTTTCGTTAATTCTATCTTACAAAATATATCGTTTAAAAGTTAGTTACCATCGTCTGTGCAGGCATAAATCGGCCGAAAGTGGTACCGAACCCAGCCGCGTCTGCTGTAGGAGATTCTTAACTTCTTGTCGTGGAGGCAATGTAAGTACACTTTTGGGTCATCTGGCATTTGCTTCTCTTAATGTTCTTTTTATAATGTGTTTTCCCACTTCAAACTTTAGCGTGCAAGCGCAAGAAAACTAGTTTATGCGGAGCTATCTTGCGGAATTGAGCTTGCTGGACTACGACTGCATAA
Organism: Bonia amplexicaulis; assembly: GCA_036346245.1. Taxonomy (NCBI): domain Eukaryota; kingdom Viridiplantae; phylum Streptophyta; class Magnoliopsida; order Poales; family Poaceae; genus Bonia; species Bonia amplexicaulis. The sequence goes on along the minus strand of CM070752.1, from coordinate 16,273,139 downwards.
GGTTCCTGCCATCAGTTGCTGCTGCTGCTGCCTGCCTGTGACTGTCTGTAGCCAGGTTCACAACCAGCCCAAAGACTCGTCCTTGGGTAAGAAGACATCAATTTTCTCTGAATCTACATTACGCTTTATATTTATCTGAGATTAGCGTGCGTTATTCTCCAGAACTTGACGCTGCAAGGGAACACGGGCTACAAGGTCTCTGATCTCAGGAGTTGCATCTTTGACCATATACGATTTGCAACTGAGCAGAAAGTGAAATGCTGAAGTGTTCTTGCAGCATCTTTGCAGTCGATGCAGAAAATACAGTGTCAGCAGAATATGGCTTAGTTTAGAGTATCAATCAAGAACTCACGCCAAATTTTGTAAATAGTTAGCCTTGCCGATCGGTTGCATTGGCATTTTGGTATGATGTGCGACTGGAGCGTTTTTGTACAGAGGTTGCGATGGTATTGTAGTCAAACCATACGAAGCTTTCAAGGCAAATCCTAATGTCTTTAGCATTTCCTTACCATTTTTGCTTAACATATTGTGCCAAACGAAAGCACTGATGACAGATGAGCTCATTTCCAAAGTTGAAATAGATGCAGCGAACATTGCACGTCATCAAGAAGGCAGTGTATGTGGAAAAGTACACTGAACAATACCGTAATAAGAACAATATGCAAAGGCGTTTAATCAAAGAGGTAACCAAGATCTCCAACATACAACACCGGCGCACAGGTGATACTAGATAGCAAAATGTTAATTCTCAATAAGAATGGTGTCATCTGTTTGTACATTTTCTACATGAGTAAACAACGCCAAAATGCTTACATCGTATCACATCTCAGGCTGGGTATGAACATAGTCTAATGATCTCAATCTAATGGAAGCTTACATGGCGGGAATAAATAAGAAAAGGGAAACTACATTGTTGGTACGAAGACCTTATTTGGGGTTAAACAAAAATATGAATTATGAGAGGACTATTATAGGATGATCTCCTCCTGCACGCTGACATTGAGAGTTTTATTCGGGAGCACAATGCTGTTAATTACAACCACTTCATCTTCAACATCAACGGCTTCACCTGCATTTAGATAGAACGTCAAATCCAGAATAGGAACTCTCCACAGTCCACACGCAAAGCATATTATCACAACATATCATCTAGGTAGGGTCTTACCAAGAATAGTAATACCAAGTTTGGCATTGTGGTCACCTTCGCCCTGAATTCAAAACAGAACTTTCATTACATGAAGCTAAATGATGCACCCAAAAAAGACTGGATTGGCAGTATGCATAATTGCATATTCATTTCAAAGGGAGTTTCACCGAGATGTGCAGACACACAACTTCCATAACCAAACTAATTTACATGCAAAAGTAACTTCTCAGCAAAATGTATTGACTTTGCACATGGAACTTTAAAACACCAATTCAAGAAAAAAAAATATGTGCTAAATTGTGGAGAAGCATAAACTCGACAGTGACAAATTTGCATGAGAGCATTCAGATATTCTTCTTGCTTCTCAAATTGGACTTGATAAAAGTGTTCCAAGCCATGGTCCATGAAATATAAAATGTTGTAAGCTTTGTATAGATGCTTGGGGATGAAAGAGATGAGAATCAGGATACCGTAATTTTTGAAATACGGTAAATAATGAAATAGAAAAGAGGAAAGCTTGCCTGTACACGTGACCATTTTCCTATGGTTGACTTCCACCCCACAATTGAATGTGTAACAACTGCATTCTCCTGTCACCAAAGGAACTATGTCAGATACATGTTCCTAAACAAGATTTTTTATCTCATGGGACAGAGAAAACTAACCATAATTTCAACATCATCCAAAATGATGCAATTGATAAGCCTGGCACCAGCTCCAATGCGTGCATTTGCTGATATCGAGACATTGGGACCAATCTGTATATGAAGTATTATTTAACAGGGTTAACACCTTTTTTATAAAGTAGATTTACATTAAAAAGGCAAAAACATTCATTATCTATGCAATAAAAACTAATCAAATATAGGCTGAAGCATATAAGATATCACGATCACTGATCAATGCAGGCTGAAGAACGAGACCTATAATACCTTTGCAGTTCGATGCACCTTTGCAGATGGATGAATGTACACATCACCTATAATAGTGGCACTCCTTTTGCCATCTCCAGAGGCTAAAAGATGAGGAGAGGCATGGCGGAACTGAGAAAGATATAGGCCAGAGCATCTCAAAGACATCCTACGCATAGATGCATCACTGGTTATTCAACAATTCCAAGATTAGAAAGAGCAGCATTAAGAACGATTTTTACCCTGGGGTCTTGATCTGTTCCCAAAAATCAAGTGTCTGGTATGTGTAAAGTTCCTTCTTTCCAGCTAGAGGGGATAAAATATCTTGATCTAACCTAACATAGTCAGCCGGAAGTGCCCTGTTGACAATTAGCATAAGATGGTCATTGGTCAGTATTTCAATAAGTACTTTGGGATCACCTTAATGGCAGCTCTATCACTTTTGAACTAATGTCTTGGAAGAACCACCGAGGAAAAAAATAAAATAGTCACAATTGTACTAAGTCTAACAAGTCATGCATAACAATCAAATACTATCCATGCATGACTAGTGTCAAAAGAACTATGTGTTTCAAAGAATGTGGAAGGTATGCTGGTTTCCACATAGCGTCGCTAAAGATAGCCACTTAATCAGGCCAACACTAACAGAAGAAAAGCATTCTTTCTTTTACAAAATCAGCAAGGTGCACACTATTCCTTGGAGGTGCCTGGAATGACTTGGAACAGGAAAAGACATGTTAAGCACATCATTATCAAAGTGTTACTGCCAAGAAATTGTAAGGACAACAGGACCAGACATCAAATTTATTTGATATGATAAAAAACAACTTCAAGAATTGGTATTATAAATTATAACTCCATAGGTTTTTCACAGTTCGTGTTCAACTTCCCGGTGAAACACTATATGGTAGTACTACTGTCTGTTCTTTGAAATACAACTGAAAATTTTCCATGAGTAAAAATTTAACCAAATGCAAGTCAATTGAGCAATAACATACATAAATATGCAGGAAAATGAATAGAAGAATATGTCATAAACACATACTTTGTTGCTGATTGAAGAGCTTCAAAGCTAGATACACGGCGCAAATTAGCTGAAATTAAGCATTGAAAAGGATTAAATGTTGTACTGTAGATATGAAGTACCTATTGGAGAAACAACAGAAGACCATGGAAAATAACCTTAATTGACTAGAACCAATATAGTTTCTCCCATTTGTGGGAAGGACAGAAGGAGTGTCCAAGTTACAACTAGTAGCAGACATACTATATCAATATAGCTGTTGGGAGCAAGATTTCCTGCTGACATGTGTCAAATTAAAGAGAGCATTTCACATCTGCTTTTGACAGCCGTTGATAGTAATGATGTTGAATATGAAAAGCAAATTATGTTTTTATATAACAAGAACTGGAGCACTAACAAACTTAGCTTACATATCATAAGCTTTGAGCAGATAAGTTGCCATGCAGAGAGTGATAGAGTAATCGTGGACACTGGACAGTATCTTTGAACCATAGCATGCAGTTTACAAGGCAAAAAGTCATAATATAGCTGAATATAATACCTCTATCTTTCTTCTGTTTTAAGACATCCTCGATGGCATTAAAGATATTGGGTGTAAATATATAGACTCCACAATTTATGAGATCACTCACCTAAACATATATAAACTGCATTAGACTATGCTAATTACCAAAGTGCCAAAACAATTTCACAAAAAAATAAGACGCGCATAAGTCTGCACTGAAAAACAGAATAGCAAACAAAACAAGAAATGACCAGCACTGTACTCACAAAAGTCTCTGGCTTTTCCGTGTAGTGTAGCAGTTCATTTGTTTCAGGATCAGCTACTAACTCACCAAATTGGTTTGCTGACTCTGCAGATACCTGAGAAAAAGTGTTAGCAGATAATGTTATGCATGAGAATAATATAAGAACTTTAGAGGTCGCAAATACAAGGACTAATCTAAAAGTTTCCCACACCTTATTGACTAGTAAAGTACCCATTCCTCCATACTTTTTATGGGCTTCTGCAATGATGAGATGGTGATAACATTTAGTGACCAGTATCCAAGAGAAACCAACACAGTAAATGCTGTTACCACACAATGAGCAATCCAAACTACAGTTACTTGGCAACCTACCGAGCATGTCTGGCAAGGGGAAGCTAGAACAGACGTCACAGTTCAGCAAAACAATGTGCGACTGCAAAACCAAGAGGATTTTTAGAGGATGGAACTTCCCTTTAATACAACCCAGCACAACAAAGTAGATTTCAACAAAACTGAAGCCGTTGCGCATCTCCCAAATTAGCAAACGCCACTCGACCTTTTTTTCTCTTCGGCTTATAGTTTATGACTGTGACTTATGAGTTTTGGTTGTTTATGAGATAGAGGACGGAAACACAAATAACTTGTGTGCGGCTTTGGCCGATATAAATGAAGTCACTATAGTGTGTATTATAATTAACTTATAGACCTTATCTTGAAAAGACACTTCGTTTGAAAGTTAGTTACTGTAGAAAAGCCGAAAAGTAACTTTCAGGGCATGTTCTATCCGGTTTTGGCTTTTGTTACAGTACCTAATTTTCAAACGGACTATTTTTTCAAAATGGGATCTACAAGTTAATTGTAGTGCACATTAAAAAGCCATCATCTGTACTGGCCAAATTCGCATACAAGTATCTTTCTCCATAATCTCTATTGCGAACAATCAAAATTCAAAAATTTCAGCTAAAAACCATAGACCACAGCCACAAAGAACAAAGCTGAAAAGAAGAGCCCAACAGCCCAGGTTGAAGGAATCCAGTACAATTCACCCTAACAAACAAATATAAATGTCTAATCCAATTTCACAGTTGAAGCTGATAATCGGGCAAGAACAGACCGGACTGTCCTCCATGATGAAATCCCTGAATATGTAGAGCCCTCCAGCTGACCCGTGGGGCTTATCCTCCCTCAGGTACCTAGAATTAACAGCACGCCATCAATGCCACTGCTCTAACATGTATTAGACCCAGACGCACCTGAATTCAACCCATGCCATAGGAAGCGAAGCGAAGGGAAGGGCACGAAGCGAACCTGACGGGGATCCGGAGCTCGTTGGAGATGGAGGAGACGTAGAGCGCGAACTCACGCTCCTCGTAGAACCCGATGAGGTATATCTGCGCCAGGTTCGGGATCTGCAGCAGCGGGATCCAAAGGGCTTTAGTTGAATAATTCTCACACGAGCCGCACACGGCGAGGCCACCAACGGAAGGCGAGGGCAAAGGAGAAGGGGGCGTATCGTACGCGGCGGCACGCGGAGATGGGATGGTGCACCATGGGCTGGCCGGCGAGAGGGAAGAGCGGCTTGGGCACGTTCAGCGAGAGCGGCCGGAACCGCGTCCCTGCACGCAGCGCACCAAAGACAACCATCAGGTACACGCGAACGCGCGCGGCGAGGGAGGGGCGGGCGAGCGCAGATCCATCTGCGTACCTTTGGTGGGGCCGCCGACCATGATGACGGCGACGACGCGCTGCTCGGAGCCGGCCATGGCTGAGTCTGGTCCGTACGAGGCGCAGTGGAGTGGCGCGTGGCCGCGTGGGTGGCCGGCGGGGTTAGCCGAGCGGAGCGGGTGTGATGGGATTTGGAGGGGAGCGTGGACCGTGGGGCTTCCCTCCTTGACGACGGGTCTACGGAATTGGATTCCGGGCATGTTCTTTTTTCAGTTTTTTATATCAGTTTTTAACTTTTCTATAATAATTAACTTTTAAATAAAATATCTTTTTAAAATAAAATCTACTAGTTAATTATAAATACATACTATACCGACTTCATTTATATTATCAAAAATCACATATGAGTTTCAGTTACATTATAATATCTCATATAAACAGTCCAAAAATTACAAACCGCAGCTAAAAGCTACAAATCATAGCTAAAAAGAACTGCCCCGGAGTTCAGCTGGGAGGAGCTGACGCTGTGGATCGAGTCGTGTCACTGCGTGCATCCCGTGGGATTCGTGCACGATCCACCATCGGAGTGCGGGTGCGGGGCTTGGTGAGTTCAACGGGGCCGGATGGTCGAGGTCGTGAGAAATCAACTGGGTGAAATCTAGAGTATCAAATTTGAACAAAGAATCCTTGTGATGGCATTGAGGATCCAATCTAGAGTATCCGCCGGTACGCATGTTGGTCAGCGTTTCTTTTAGCGTGCGGGTTTTACAGAAACAGCACTGCTATTCAAAAGTTCCTAATAATGCCTAACTTCTAGAGGTAACTTTGACAGCAATTGTATCAATGGAATCCTAATTCCTTTCATACAACTGTAGTGGTATGTAAATTCAAAATATATTAGTCTAATGAGTTCGTGATCTTGTTCAATTGTGGTGATCAGTTCTATTGACTAACTAATGTTCACTCACATGTGCACGAAGATAGTTAAGAGTGTCAAGCAAAGGCAGGACTAGGTCGCTAGTACCTAATTTTGTAAACAAGAGAAAAGGTAAAAAAGAGGGGAGCAAATAAGAGAATAAATAGATTCAAAAATTTCTTTCGTGTTCTCTCGGTTTATTTCCGATGTATGCATTTTCTTCTGGAGCAAAGTTGTAACAACGGTTGTACTACCATCGATATGAATACGATCCGATGGAGCCGAGTCACGGTGCAATTCATGGAATACACGCCATGCATGCATAAGAATACTAGGCTTATCAGATCCAGATCCGGTTTCACTCGCTGATATCCCGGATTATTCAGATCCGACGCTAGTACACCACATCACGACAGCGACTTCGCGCGGCGTGGCGCTCGATTCTTGGCCCGAGCCCCGAGGCCCCATAGCACATCGTGAGCGTGTTCGTCTGCTCTGCCGTCGGCGGCCACGGCCGTCGTGGTCCATTCATGGCCCTACTTAGAGCTTTGCAGACCTCCAAATTACACACGGCCTGGCGCCATGCATGCAACCGACGCCAAGACACCACATCACGAGGCGCAATAGCACATCGCGAGATCACCGACCGACGTGGTCCTTGGCCCTACTGAGACAGCAGTACACAATTGCAACCAGAGGCGAGCGAGATCGACGCAGACGAGTTGAGCAAGACGAGAGTTCAAGCAGATTGCATGGCATTACGGCCGTAGCAAAGGGCCTGTTTTTTTCGATTTTTAAAATCGGTTTTAGGTTTTGTTATAGTATCTAACTTTTAAACTGGGTATTTTTTTAATACAGGATCTATAAGTTAATTATAGTATACGTTAAAAGCCTAATATCTGTATCATCCAAAATCGCAAACGAGTATCTTTCTACATAATCTCTATCGTAAATAGCTAAAATTTAAAAATTTCAGTTAAAAATTATAAGTCATAACCATAAGGTAGCACACAGCCTGGCCGATGGGTGCTTGGAGTGAGGCTCAACGCTACCATCGATGAGCTAGATTGGCAATGTAGTACTGTCCTACCTCTTCCGTTGGAAGGAATTTACTAGATTTGATTCAAAAAAATACCGTATCTTTGCAACTTAAATGCTCCCCAAGAATATGTCGTTATCTCAAGGATCTCATTCCTATCCCCTTGAGTGCAACACCGAATCGGTCGCATTCACCCTGATTTCCTACCATTCCTGGTTTGATTTGAACGTTGGAGTTCAAACTCAAATGAAAAAGAGGAAATGCGGCAATGGGCCAGCAGAAACGAGCATTGAAAGCCGCCACCTTGTAAGTAGGAGCCACCAACCCGTGCTCGTTTCCACGAACGATCTCGCTTTTTTTCCTTGGCGCTGCGCTGCTCCCCTTCCTTGAAGCCACCGCAACCCCCCAGAACAACAAATCATCAACTACAAGGACGCACCACCGCACTCGAACGGGCCACCGCTTTTAAATCCCCACCGCAAACGGATCGGACGGCCTAGGGTTTTCGAACCTTTTGCGGTGCTAGAAGCTTCCGCGCATGGCCACCGACGAGCTCCCCGCCGCCGCCACTGCCGCCGGCGACGAGTCCCCGGGGTTCTCGTTCAGCATCTGGCCGCCGACGCAGCGCACGCGGGACGCGGTGATGAAGCGCCTGGTGGACACCCTCGCCGGCGACACCCTCCTCTGCAAGCGCTACGGCGCCGTGCCGGCCGCGGACGCCGAGCCCGCGGCGCGCGCCATCGAAGCCGAGGCCTTCGACGCCGCGGCCGTCAGCGGCGGGGCCGCCGCCTCCGTGGAGGAGGGCATCGAGGCGCTGCAGCTCTACTCCAGGAGGTGAGCCGCCGCCTCCTCGACTTCGTCAAGTCCAGCTCCGCCGCCAAGGCCGCGCCGCCCTCGGAGGAAGCCCCCGCCGCGGCCGAGGGCGAGGCCGTCGAGCCGCAGCCCGCGGCCTGAGCCTCGGACGCCGACATTCATTTCGTTGCCTGAGATAAGTTGCATCTAAGAGTTCGTGTGGAAGATGTGGCATTGGTCTGGTCTGGTTGGGATAAGTTGATGTAGGTGTTCTTTGATGAGCAGCTGCTGGCTCTCTTTCTTTTTAGTGTATTATGTGTTTGCTTCTCATTTGTATCTCTGAGCAAGGATTATCTTCATGTAGTTGTGACAATGATCAAGATTTGACCGAAATGTCTATCCCTAAGACTTTCAGATCAATATATATCATCGAATTCTCAAGCATATGTGTAACCTTCTGTTTCGATACCAGTAATTTGTTCTGAACTCTGATCATCGGTTATAATCCAGTAGGAATCTGCATGCACAGGAAAACATTTAATTATTGAAGAATATGGCAGTCAGCAATCAAAAGATTCTGCCCTTCAGTCTTCTCTGTATATAAATAAGCAATTTCTCACTCTTGTGAAGGTAGTACTAGCTGGTAGCTTAGTAGGTTTTGGATCAATGTCTGTCATATCTTGGGGCTATACAACTCCGTTTTATGCGTTAAATAAAGCTTTAGCTTTGTCTTTAGCTCTTGCTATTGCTAAGTGAACGCCTAGCCTTTCCACCTTTTCTTCTTTCTCTTTTTTGCTTTCACTAACTCTGGAGGCTCTCTTTTAAAACTTGTGATATGGAAGCTCATATCTTTTTTATATATAAAAGAAATGAGGTATGCTTATCTTTTCTTTAGGCTTTCACTTGAGTGAGTGTGTTGCAAGTTGCAACTGACTATTTATACCATTTCAGAAGTACTGAATTGCTTACTTCATTATTGGGTTGGTGGTGGTGCATCTTTCTTGGATGGTGATTCTTGGATCAGTTGCACAAACATGATGGAGTTCTTGTGATTCTTGGATGGTGATTCCCTGTATATGTCTTGCCCCCAAGCTGGCTCACATGAAACGTTGTTGTTTAGTTATACATGAATTAATATGGTTTAATTAGTTTCAAGATGGAGACCCAAGATCTCCCATGATTGGATGGGGATCCCCCACAGCATGCTCATCAGAAGAGGTTCCCTTGTGAAACAAAGTTGAACTTACCTTGAAAATGTCGGTGTTTGTATCCGTAGACACTAAACTGGCTGGAATTGACATAATATCATTTTTGTTTTCAATAGTTTTCAATAACTGTTGCAGCATGCATGTACCTTCTGTTATATGTTCCTTCCTAACCTAAAAATTTGCAGAGTAATATTCGAATACTGCAAAGTATCACATTGATAGATTGCATGTAGAACTTGTGATTTTTCGGAAATCTTATTGCTAGTAACGTTTCAGAATTCAGATACTTTCACATCTTAGTGTCAGCTTTGAGAATGAAGACCATTCGATGGGCAGTACTTATTTATAAAAATTTCAGCATTGGAATAATCTTCTACCCCAATATATTACTACTATGTGTTGGATGCTTGCTGGTCGGTTGGTTAGTTTGAGGACATGAATGGTGCTTGTTGTACCAAGCGTTGTGATGGCTATAGCTTGCGTACTCCCTCAACCAAAATGAAGTAGTGGCCAGGCCATCGGCTTGCCTAGTCTCTTCGGAGGCAATGGCTGCTTGGTAAGGCATGGGTTCGGCATTCTTATGATTCAGATGCTTTGCTTAAACATTTGGTAGATAAATAGATTGGTATTTCTTGAACTAATTTCCCTGAACTCGTTTCCAACCTGCCATTGCTTCGAACCTTATTTGATCCTTTTATCTTTATGGGTACCGGTTAGCGTGTTCTAGGTTAGATGCAAGATAATATGTCAGAAGGATCGCATAATGTAATTAGAAGGGGTGAATGATTGCTTCCGCTTTTAATACCTGAAAACAAATATTAAACCGAAGAAAAGCAATATAAATTACCGGATGCAGATTTCGACAGCATGTCGTTCGACTGCTTGCTCTTGACTCGTTTGCACACGCTCGATGAACACTTCGATCGCTCGGCATTCAACCGCTCGTTACGACCGCTCGCTTGACCGCCTATACACGTAGTCGAAATCTCGCTCTGCTTGGAAGCTTTAGCTGCTCGAATGAGAACACGCCGAAGACAACACCATGCTCGTATCACACAAGATCTATATGTGTTAGCACACCGCTACTGAGGGCACAATAAATTGATGCACATAAAACATGTTGCTGACGTTGTCTAACTTTTTCTGGAATAGATCTGATCTATTATTTTTGGATCATGTTCTATGGTTACAAAGCACCCTCATGGCACCCTTAAAACTCTAGCACGAAAAGCCTCCCAAAGCCCTCCAAAGACGACTAAAACCATTAGCCTCTACCTGCTTTTATATGCTAGAACCCTAAACCATGTTCGACTCAAACACGAACATGAAATCCTATCTCTTCCTCAAATTAAGGGACCCGAAACCCTTCCGAACGCGGGTTTTAACGAAACTCTACATCTTCTAAGTTATGGACTTCATCCACAACTCCTAACTCAACCCGTGACGAAGCCTCAGGACAACACCTACTGTATCTCCATCACACACCATCAACTTACGCGTCGAAGCCTCTAGGACCGCACCTCTTGTAGCTTCTTCACGCATCATCACCGCTCATGTCGAAGCCTCCTGGACCGCACCGTCCGGCGTCCGTAGCTTCTCCACGAATCAACACCTTTGATCTCCAAGTGCTCCAGTATGAGCCCGACCACATCGTATGACATCCTCAACCACCTGATCCTCAAAATTTTCCATCCTAGTCCCGATCCTCCTCGTCACCGACCATGACCATCTCCACGCTAACATGCGCATCAAAGACCAAAGAATATTTTTCCGGCACAAGTTCTTCTCAACTTGATCGTCATCAATACACAACTCAAACCACACTTTTAACCATCCACAAAGACCAACCAGGTCGCCCATGACTATAAATCTCATTGCTATCCTAGAATCAACCTTAGATCATTCAATACGACCACTAACCAATGAGTACTTGAAAACAACAAGTACTCGAGAATTACCATCGCTCCGCTCGAAACACTCGGGAATAACAAGTATCGTTACCGACCACAGAACCATCAAGTAAGGACTCTCTAAAATCTATGACTATCGAGTATCGACCGGTAAATTCTACGACTATCGATCGATTACTGTAGCTATGACCATCGAAAAACACTATAGTTACGACTAGTTCACTGTAACTTACCATCTTCGACTAGGTATGATCGTTCTGCCATAGTCGATGTTCCGTGGTTGAAATATCGTGATCGAAACAGGACATGGTCGAAGTCTGCCGTGATCGAAATCGGACGTGGTCGATTTGTCGTGGTCGACACTGTCGTTCGGACCTGCTGATCGGGCCATTCATCACAAGGCCAATCAGACTACTATCCGTGGTCGAAACCAGATTTAGTCGTTCTTTTGTAGTGGTGGTGCTCGTACTGTTGTGGCCGTAGTCTGCCGATTCCATTTCTGTCAAAGATCACCGATTGAAATTTTTTCAAACACAAATTTCAATGTAACCCAAAATCAATTATTTATCATCAATAAGTTCATAATCATTACATGGTCTAACAATGTCAAATCAGTGTTTGCTTTGTGATGGGTTTGGACTTTTGGCTTTGCCGTACGGTTCTTATCAGATCCATAACTATCATCGCTCTCCTTGGCAGGAATTTTAGTACTAGCACTGTTATGAAGTTTCTGGAAATCTTTTAATTTTATCATCACATGGATTTTCTGTTATTTGACCTAGGCATCATTTTTTAAAAGGGCCTAGGCATCATACAAGAAGAAAAATTTTGTACCACTCCATTTGTTAATCCGTCGAAGGTTAGCTGATAGCGGCGGATCGGCCCATCAAGCACTGAGGCTTCTACTCCCTTACCTCAATACAAGATTAGTCTGAAAACACAAAGCCGGCACGGACGATTTAGACATTGTTCTTTACGTTTTTAAAAGTGATTTTTAGTTTTTACTATAGTACTTAATTTTAAACGGAGTATTTTTTTAAGACGGGATTTATAAGTTAATTGTAGTACATATTAAAAGCCCAACATCTATATTAACCAAAATCACAAGCGTGTATTCTCTCCATAATCTTTATCGTAAACAACCAAAATTTAAAAACTTCAACTAAAAACCATAAATCACAGCAAAAACGAATAAACCCTTAGCATAGCACACAAATGGTGTCCGTGGCTACTAAAAAAAACCTCGTGCCCGTGGTGCAGCTCCCATTAGGGAGGTTGATTGCCTGAGATGGGCCGCCCGGCTGATTGGGCTGGTCACTTCTGCGATAAAATGAGATGAGAAATTAGGCCCGTTCAAAATTTGGCTTTAGCGGTGGTTTTGGTTAAAATGATATCATAGTAGTAGTTATCTATTTTTTGAGGTATTCAATGAAATGAAAATAAAAAAATAAAACACCATTATATCTTTATAAATAATACAAAGAAAAAAAAAAACATATTAAAAAGTCAATGTGTTCTAAGAGATTTTTGGCATTGTTTGGAACGAGGCCTAAGTAAATCATTCACGTGCAAACAAACTCGAGGCTCGTAGTGGAAAGTGTAAATTCATCCGGTCATAGCAACTGTTCGAAACACATCCGACGACTCGCGATCGAGGATCCACCCAAAGCTTTGCAGCAGAAACATCATGTTTCGGTTTTTTTTTGAGTTACGGTTGATAAATTTTGGTTGTTGTTTATAGTTTTTATCTGTATTTTATAAGGCGTCAGTGAACGATAAATCAACATATATGATTTAAGAAAATATTTAGAGAATTCGCTAAAAAAATCGCTCGGCTGGTTTGGAGTTTTGAACAAGCTAAACGTCAAAACCCAAGAGAGAAAACGACATCCCGTCCTACCGTCCCAGAAGCGCTCGTCCCTGTCCCTCCGACAAAACGCGCACGGGCAGAACCGCATCCCGTCTCGGCAAGGACCCAGTACTGAGACGCCGCTCCACTCTCCTCCCCTCCTGGGCCCAACCGCGGCGGAGTCGTCGGATCCCTCGCCGCTGCCGCAGTACGGTTCGTCCCCTCTTCTCCTTCTCGGTGTCGTGTCCGCACCGGTGATGCGGCTCCTCTGTTGGGTCCGATCTGTGGGTGGTGGTGGTGGACTGGTGGTTATTCGTGATTCGGCACGCGAGGTAGCTGATTGGGCGTGAGCCACGTCTAGGGCTGGACTTTTGCGTGGAAGTTTTGGATCTCGCCCGCTCGATTTGATTTACGCCTATGCTTCGTTGGAGACTACTAGTAGTTCCTAGCCACCATTTCCACCAAACATCTCGTAGGTTTTCAGATTTTTTTTCCGCGCGAAATTTCGTGTTGTTCTCTGTATTTTTGCTTATCCTGTTCGTGCCATTGTGCTGGTTGATACTACGATGCCTTGAACACCACGCCGTCTCTAGATTTAGGGCACGGTGCTGCTTAAAGGAAAAATGGCGATTGATTTGCACTAGTGCCTTGCACCTAAAACATGAGATCTCGTCGTCTGCCTATTGACTCAGGGCTCAGCGCTCTTCTGGAGCTCTGTTAAGATTTATAATTGGTCCTGTTTTGTTTTGCACAAAATTGTTCCTAATTTCTGCACTTTTGCTGTTGCAGGATTTTGCACTGTTCTTCACCGGTGTCATTGCTACCCTTTGCTCGACAAGATGGTTTCCTTCGAGATGAATGACCTCAAGAGTATGGACCCGGCACCATTCTTGTCAACTTGTCTTTCAATTTTTGTTCCATTTATTTCTGATCGAAACAACAGTAACTTGCGTGAGGCACAAAAAGTTTATGTGATTTATTTTCATTTATTTTCTATTATTTCTGCTTCTGACCTTCACGTATTGTCAAATTACAATAATGTGAGCAAATGATACAAATATGGAAAGATTGGTCTCGGAGTTTTTATTTCTTCTACTCATCATGCATGCAGTTCATAGTTTGGTTCTGTTGCAAGCATCTAATTCACTATATTCTCATAATGGAACTGTGCCCTTTTTTGCCATATCACCTAACCAGTATTTTATTAGTATTACAATCAATTATGATACATCAGGGGTTAATCATGTACCATTTTCTCAATTATGTAATGCTATTTGTTGGGGGTAGAAGGATCAAAGATGTACACATATACGATATTAGATAACATGTGTGATACCCTGACCCTAGCCTAGCAGTTTAGTACCGTATAGCTAGTTATAATTGAGGTAGTGCATTATATAAAACTCTCTAGGACCAAACCAAACTGTACCAACTGGGTAGGCCTTCTAGGCAAAGTGAAGGGCAGAAGCTTAAGAGTTGATGTGGATTAGGCCTTGGAGCGTTACACAAACAATGGAAGTGCTGGCTCACCTCCGAATGATACTTGGATTGGTTAGGAAGAGTGTTTTGAAAACCAGCACCATACACGGTACCACTCCATGGTCTACCAGTTTTAAATCGACTACTGGTGATAGCAATACTCAGTTACAAACTTATTAGCACAGCGGAGGATCAGTTAGAAACCAGCTTGTTCTGGCTGGATTTGGTGCCATTTTTGACGAATCTCAGTAGAATCAGTGAGTTTATATCCACTTGAAACGATAATATTCCACAAGCACTGTAAGTGTATGGAAATGTTATGTGAAGTTTAGCTGGAATTTATGATTTGTGAAATAAGTTCAGCTACCTTGGGGATTCGAAACTGTGGTCAGTGCAGCCCTTCTACATTTAAGGTATAATAAGCAGGGTGTTTTTTTGGGTCTTTTGTTCATCTGATGTTGTAAGCATATTCACTGCTTTAGTGACATTATGCAAGTAACAGAAGGACAGTGTATTGTGAAATATCCAGCTTAAATAACAATTTGTTCTTCCCACTCAATGATTTGTGACTTCTGTATTTTATCTTCATCAGAGATTGGGCTAGGTCTGACAGGCTTTGGAATATTCTTCTCTTTCCTGGGAATCATTTTCTTTTTTGACAAGGGGCTTATTGCAATGGGCAATGTAAGTTTACTTCTCTCAATATTTTTCCTTGATTTTTTTCAGGAGCTGAGTTGACTGAACGTGCATATGGTTCACTTTTTCTCATGTGTTATGTCAGATTCTCTTCCTATCAGGTCTGGGTTTGACAATTGGTCTGAAATCAACTATGCAGTTCTTCACCAAACCTAAGAACTACAAGGTTTTTGCAACCACTGAATTCGCTATAGCTGTTTCCCTTCAACATTTATATTATCTAATTAGTTGCTGTAATGAACAGGGTACCATCTCATTCTGTGCTGGTTTTTCCCTGGTTCTCATCGGGTGGCCCTTTTTTGGCATGCTCTTAGAGGCATATGGCTTTATTGTACTCTTCAGGTTGGGTTTTGTCTTCCATTGTTCGTCTTTTGTGCAATCAGCCTTTTTATGTTGAGGCAAAGCCTCAAAATACTATTCAATGCCTTGCTGACAATTATCTACAAAATCGATCTGTTTATTACAAAATCCATGATTTCTATAAAAAAGTTTGCTTGTGTCATGGACACTGAGTTGAATTCCATTGCAGTGGATTCTGGCCAACACTTGCAGTTTTCTTGCAAAGGATTCCTATCATTGGCTGGATTTTTCAACAACCATTTGTCACATCGGTATGGATTTCACAACATAAGAGATTCTTATTTTGTTGCTGAGAGACACGAGGTTTGGTCTGTTGCATATCCTGAGTAGTCTGATTTCCCTTCTTTGCAGTTCCTTGATCGCAACAGAGGAAAACGAGTTCCGGTGTAGCATGCTCTCGCGCTATGTTTCTTATGACGTAGCAACTGAAGTTCTTCTTTTTGGGGACAACAGCAAGTGGTTATGCCAGTGTGTCGTCCTTAGTTTTCCTTTACCTGTTTACTTACTGGTAGGATTGTTCTTTGTAAATTACACCCTCGAACCTCCAGCGAATGGTTTTTGTCAAAGACCAAGATGCAAATTCTGCCTGAAATGGATTGAAGAAACTTCTTAAGCAAGCCCGTATGTTGAAAAAATGTAGTAGTAGAGGATTGCTCTTGAAGATGCAAAGTCTGCCTGAAATGGATTGAAGAAACTTCTTAAGCAAGCCCGTATGCTGGAAAGATGTAGTAGTAGATGATTGCTCTTGAAATAGAAGCTATATGCCGTTTGTCTTTGTTTTTGTAAGAGTACTTATGTCAGCCTCAGATATAGATATTCCAGCTTCATGAGATTATGTTCGCTGTATTATCCCTCCGGCGTTCACTTCATAGCTTGCCGGAATTGAAATTCTTTTGTGTGGTAGTTCTTGTATGAGTTTAGGAATTCGTGCTCTGCTGGATCTGCTGGAAGTCTTGGTTTGCTGGAATTGCAAGGTTGCACCGTGAATCACATATGATAAATCACAAGCAAGTAATGTCGGGTATTCAAGCTTATACCGATAATGCGGTGCTGGCCTAACACGAGCAGATGAACGACACGAAAAAAAAGACCATTTGACAAACAGAATACTGGATTGAGCTAAACAAGAGCAAGGAATCTCCCATTCACATTTGCCAAGACCACAGGAGATGCTACAGTCAGCCTATATTGCAAAGCAACCCAGTTTCACACACAAAATCAGTTGAATTTAGCACTGAGTAGTTGTCAGGAGCACGAGTTTGAGGTCAAAGGTTGTAGCTGTGTGTCGGCATCGGACGAGCCACGCCTGCGTTGTTAGAGTTTGAAGGCTCCATGCTGGTTGAGACAAAAGCAAGCGCAGGGGCTGGGCGTTGAAGAGCAGAGAGAAGCTGGAGGAAACAAGGGGTAAATAAGATTGATTTTCTTGTTATCGCTTCCGTTTGCAACCGGTCCTCTTATATAGGCCAACCAATCAACTTAAGACTCAATTCCTAACTCTACTCGGAAACAACTCTGACTTTGTATATCATATCTAGTTCTAATGGATTATAGCCGTTACTTCCCTAAACGAATTCAACTTCCTAAACTAGACCGAAACCAGTAAGGACTGTAGCGCATCATGTGGTGTCGCTGTTGTTGCCTGTTGTGCCATGGCCGACTGGAACCCCTGATGGTCTATGTCTGGTATATGTCTTACCCCTCATGACATCTCTCCTATCCTCAAGAAACAGGTCATCCGTGAGTTGAAATGAAGGATATCGCTTCTTGAATTGGACGACATCTTCCCAAGAGGTCTCAGTAGTGGACAAACCCGGTCATTGAACAAGAACTTGCCACCTATCCCGGGCTTTCTGAGCATGAAGCACCTGTGCAAGCAGTGGAGATACCTTGCCATGGTACAAAGCGAGCAAAGACGGTGGGGTAGCAGGAGGCTCACCCATGAAGGGTTGGAGAAGGCTAATATGAAATACATCGTGAATCTGTGTTGTGGCTGGAAGATGAAGCCGATAAGCGACAGAGCCAACTTTCTCACAGATCTGAAATGGGCCATAGAAACGAGGTGCTAATTTGGCTTGATTGTTTAACACAAGAGATGCAGCCTTGGATGTTAAGAGACGCAACCAAACCCACTGAGTAATGTCAAATTGTAAGTCACGATGATGTGTATCATATTCTCGCTTGTACCGCTACTGTGCATAAATTAAATGTTCACGCATATCAACCAATAGTTCATCACAGTCCTGCAAAAGAGCATCTACTGCTACTACCCTAGCAGAGCCTGGCTCATAGTTCCGCATATGGGAGTGGTACTTCCGATGATCGGAACTACCAGAAAATATACCACGAAACTACCAGATTCGATTGAGCCTTTACTTATAACGGCTAGTTTTTTAACCGTTGCGAGGAGAGCAAAAGTACCGTAGTTTTACCGCCAGTACTTTTGATAATCCTGTTTTTTTCTAGTCCTTTGCTTCCAACGGCTAGTTTCGAGGTGTGGGGTATATATATCCCCTTGTAGCTGATTGGAGGATAACTTTTGACACTCTATTTCACTCTCTTGAGGTAGTGTGATGTCCTTCTCTTAATTATACATGTGTTGCACTTTGTGAGCATGGAGGGAGGCTCTAAATTGCATGTGTTGCATCTAGAGATGGATCGTGTATCCACTCGAGTTTATGCATTCGTTGCACGTGGTGAGTGTCAAGCGAGGGGCTTGACTTATTACTCATGGAGTTTGCCGACTCCTAAATGGTGTTGTAGGCATCTGCGTGGTGATCTTCTTAAATAAGGTTGCGAGAAGACT
The DNA here is from genome assembly GCA_036346245.1 of Bonia amplexicaulis. Lineage (NCBI taxonomy): Eukaryota > Viridiplantae > Streptophyta > Magnoliopsida > Poales > Poaceae > Bonia > Bonia amplexicaulis. The sequence continues at coordinate 16,254,591 of CM070752.1, read as the reverse complement.
CGGTAAAGTTGTGAAGGTTGGAGTTCACCTACCAGGAGCAGGAAAGAGCTGTCACTAGTGGATTGAGGTGTTTTAGCTTAGTTCGTGGAGCCGATCTAATTCATTTAGGCTAATCTCAACATGGACTAGGGGAGACCAGCATGTCTCTGATCACTATGGTAAAAACAACCGTGTCAATTGTGGTTTATTTTCTTGTGCTCCATTTACATTCAAGAAATTTATATTTATAGAATTAAATTGACTGTTTGTCACTCTAGGATTGCAAACCTTGACACAGGCTTAGCTCTAGGGTGTTGGTACACTTAGGTGATCATAAGTGATTTAGGCTTCATTTGTACTAAATCAATTTAATTTAAGTTTTCGCATTGTATACTTGGTTTAGACAAAAAGAAAAAAGGTCTTTAATTGATATTAATTGGAAGAGAATTTTTCAGACCGTGTATTCACCTTTCTCTAGTCAGCCTCCTCGATCTAACAAACTTCTGCAGAGAGATCACTTTTTAACTCGATCATCTTGAGTGTCATGGAAGCTGTGAGATCGGCAATTTGTTGGATCAACTCTCCCATCTCAGAAGTTCCCTCCATTGGCTCTGATACCAAGTTGTCAGGTGCACGAGTTCAAGGTCCAAGGTTGTAGCTATGTATCGGCGCTAGACGAGTAATGCCTGCGTCATTAGAGTTTGAAGGCTCCGTGTTGGTTGAGACAAAAGCAAGCGTAGGGGCAGGGCACTGAAGAGCAGAGAGAAGTTGGAGGAAACAGGGGTAAAGAAGATTGATTTTCTTGTTATTGCTTCCATTTACAACTGGTCCTCTTATATAGGCCAACCAATCAACGTAAGACTCAATTCCCAACTCTACTCGGAAACAACTCTGACTTTGTATATCATATCTAGTTCTAATAGATTACACCATTACTTCCCTAAATGAATTCAACTTCCTAAACTGAACTGGAACCAGTAAAGACTGTAGAGCGCCATGTGGTGCCACTGTTGTTGCCTGTTGTGCCGTGGCCGACTGGAACCCCTGATGGTTTGCATCTGGTATATGTCTTACCCAGATGGCAGTAGTCGATCACTACAAACCTAACCCTAAACTCAAAACTAGCCAATGTCTTGCCAACATTGCTCTGCCATATGTAGCAATTCTCTTGGAACCAACATCCTGGAGCTTCTTCGTATGATACAAGCTAGTCAGAAGTCAAGAAGCCACTTGGAACTAGCTCGACCTGGTGTTAGCGACAAACCCTTCTGATAATGGCAAGTGCTAATCAGCTGTTGGGCTTCCCTGGCCAGAGTTTAGAGTGGTGTTGGACCAATTTGATGTTCTATGCACGATTCTTGAAGGGATGCGGTCCCTATCTTCACCTCCTATCCTGATGCTTCATACCCATCACTTATCGATCTCAAAAACTCATTGCCTTCTGACCTGGATGCATGTGACTCCATGCATCTCATCAGCTGTGGATGAAGAAATGCGGAATGGGTGGAGATCAGACGAGTCAAAGCTACTTTCAGGTGATGAGACAGCATTTCTGGTGGACGCTGTAACACTTGGTTGGAAAGCACTGCTCACTTCGAACTGTAATGGGGCTAAATTGCTAGAAGTTTCTATTGCTACAACGCTGAAACTGCTTTCGGTACCACTTGCAGATAGCTTTGTAAGGGGATCAAGAGAAAGTTCATGTGAGAACCAGCATTTTCTAATCTGTTTTAATTAACAAATTAAGACTAATGAAAATTAATTAATCAAATGATTAAAGCAATTGTGCAAGGAATTTTTTAAATGCAGAATAGAACAAATAAATAAAACTTTTCATAGAACAAATCTAATTAAAAATTACAAGCCATCTCAAAATTTAAATTTTCGAATACAAATTCGTCTCAACATAATTCCAATCAACACAAGTCAAGTAAAATAGTAAAAGTCCATTTACAATAAATAATTTCATCAGTCAAGCAATAATTAAAATTATTCCTTAAATCAAATAAAAATATTAACAGTCCATATTATATCAATATAACAGTTCGAATTACATATTTTACATCTCTAACTACATCCAATTACAATTCTCGATCTCCAACAATTGCAATTCAAATTACATCAATTACATTCAAAATTACATCAAATTACAAACCTTGGTCTCAACCAAGGCTATCATCTATAAAATATAAATAATTACAATTATGTAAATATTGCTAATCTAGAATAACTAGCATTATTTTAATTACGAAGTAAACCAATAGCAGAAGATCAAAAAGACAGAACAAAATAAATAAATAAAAGTCAAGTTGTCGTCATAACCCGTTCGGTTTTTAGAATGCCTAACCTTAGCGCTCATTGAAATACCAGGACCATCCAATGCCGACCAACACCTCTCACTTAAGTGGGTTTCGTCATCCGGTGAAAAACTGACTCGACGCCCACTTATTTTTCACCGAATTATGTCAAGCAGTAGAAAAACTAAATTACAGTACTAAAACCACCCTAAGGACCAATGGCCCATAAGGGTCACCCCATTTTTGCTCACTACACAACAACAATAGAGAGAGCCATCAATAAAGCCAAACCAAGTCACAATACCATTTTCACCCCCATAAACCTTTAGTCAATGAGGGTAGCTCCTCATTTTTACCAAGCCAACAGAGGGAGGAGAGGAAGCAAAGGATAAGACCAAGAAGCTAACAAAGGGATGAGAGGAGCCAAGAAGATAAGACCCACCCATAGAGGAGAGAGGCAGCACTCCCCCTTCTTCTTAAGCAAACCAACAGAGAGAAGCCAAGCCATTCTCACTCCCCATTCCATTTCCCTCCCTGCTCATCCCAATTCCAACCAAAGCCAAGCAAACATACAGAGAGCCAAAGCAATAGGCAACCATAGAGAGGGAGCATAGAGGGAGCCAGGAGGAGGAAGGGCCCAAAGGAGTTAGGGAAGACCGAAGGAGTGAGGACCACAACCACAACATCATAGAACTGCTAACAGCAGCCCAGACCAAGCCAAGCCAACAAGGACAGGAAGGGGGATCGAGGAGCTGACAAGGACAAGAAAGGGGACCGAGGATCTCTCCACGTGCTCCCGGTCCCCCTTCCTATCCTTGTCGATTTGGCTTAGTCCTGGTTGTTGGCGGTTCTATGTTGTCGTGGTCGCGGACCTCACTCCTTCCGTCTTCCCCAACTCCTTTGGGCTCCTACTCCTCCTCACTCCCTCTATGCTTCCTCTCTATGGTTGCCTATTGCTTCGACTCTTTGTGTGTTTACTTGGCTTTGGTTGGAAATGGGATGAGCAGCGGAGGGAAATGGAATGGGGAGTGAGAATGGCTTGGTTTCTCTTTGTTGGTTTGCTTAAGGAGAGAGTGCTCGCTCTCCTCTGTGGGTTGGTCTTATCTCTTTGGCTCCTCTCATCCCTCTGTTGGCTTCCTAGTCTTATCCTTTGCTTCCTCTTTTAGCCATTATGAGGGGTTATGATAAACTAGAATTATATGAAGGTCAACGCCACGGCTAGGTTTTAGGATTTATGGTGTGGATCTCATCTTGGAATGAAACTCCAATAATCTACGCCTGGTTACTTGCCGTTAACCTATCTATGAGGGCTTGAAAGGTATCTATTAATAGGTGTTTTCTGGTAGATCATAAGTAAAGGACTTGTTCAGGATTTCAAGTTTGAGTAGGACAATTTATCTTTTTTTTGGGGGTAGGATGGGGTTGATAGAATAGTTACCAAGGTAGGTATGCTATTTTGCTGTCTACAGGGTATGAAATCAAAGGCCTAACATCCTAATACATGCAATTGCTGGCATTACAGTTTGTGTCTGGGATTTATACGATTCCTTTCAAGCTTTGTAGAGTCCCTCAAGATTGAATGATACTACTAGGATGATAGATAGGCGTGGGGTGTTACTTGTTATACTCAGGAGTATGATATTGCTATACGATTTTGAGTTCAAGATCAGATCAATGATATTCAAGAAATAGACACTTCCTTCTATTCATAATATATGTCATCATGGAATGCATAGAATAAACCTTTCCAAAACTTAAACACTAATATGCATAAAAATATTTATATAGAATGTTGCCAATAGATTTTTGTGAAAATACCCTTTTCCTAATATCACACCAAACCTCCCTTTTCTTTTGCAACAATTTATTTTATAAATTAATGTTCAAAGTTATGCCGTGGAGATTATGCCAAGGTTCCTAAAATCATATATTCGTGAATTAGGGAAGTGCACGGAAATAGATAGCATTATTTTTGTAGATCAATCTATGAAGATCATGGGTGTTGAGATTATCAAGATCATCAGAATGTTGAGTTGGATTGCAAAGGCTTTTGGGTTTTTTAATATCTGGGCTGAAGAAGTGAGGTCTATATTGAAAATGGAATGTGGTAGGCAAATAGGGATGCACTTGATTGGCCTGATATAAATGTCAGGTCCGGGGTTCAAACATATTCCTAAGGGATGAGATGACGCATTGGTAGTGTTTCTCAGAGGGGTCAAAGATATGTTGCGAAGGAAAAGATTTTGTCTGGTCCAATAGGATTTTGAAACCGTAAAATCTACAGGCTCGAAGATGAAGGACATGGAGCGTAGATCAATTTGGATAGATTCTAAGGATATACCATCCCAAATTCTATGGACAAAATGTGGATGATCAGGAATGAGGCGATTACCTCCGGTCTCTCAACAGCTCTAGTCATGGTTTGGTAGTCCCTGAGGTTTTCGTGTGGCCAAAAACAACTGTTGGTTGAAAAACACCTGTGGTGAGAGATGCTTATTTAACATAATTAAATTTAAAAATTAAAAATATAAAAATATGTTAGCCCATCAAGACGGGTCTAAACGTTAAATGATCTAAAGAAAAGCCAAAAAGCTCAAAAACCGCCAAAATCACAAGACGAAGTTATGAATCTCAAAATAAGCTTAATCCATAAGCTTAAGCCATGTTGAACACCACCCTAATCATGGTTTGGTAGTCCCTGAGGCTTTCGTGTGGCCAACTTCAGGAATGGTGGGGGGTTATGCTTCTCTAGACAATACACCCTAATCCCTGGATCCTACTCATTGTGACTGTCGTCGCTCATTTTGCAGGGTGGTCAAGTCAATATTTATTAATAGTTAGACTTGTGAGGTTAGATTTTTAGGAATATTTGTTTTTCCTTACTGCTTACCCAGCCTTTTTAGGAGGTAAGATTTGGTTATTGTTTACTTTGTACAAACTAAATTTCTTATTAGGGTTTAACATGTGAGTAGATAAGAGTTTATTTATGTTTAAGTGGCAGAAGCAGCGTTACTCTCTCTCTTATATTGGTCATCACATTACACCATACACATCAAGCAAATAACACTAAAAATAAGGAGATGCAATAAAATCCAAATTCTACACTACTCTAGACCTACGCGCCTCGGCATGCTCAAGCCTCTAGGTGTCCATTTTTGTGCAAATTTAGCCCCCTCTATGAACCTAACGAACTCGCTAGGTACCTATCGAGTCAAGGAAGCTCAGCAACTGTTGTACGTCAGGGCAGCTTGCATGCAATTAGTGACGCAAGTAGTGATTGCTAATTTATTAATTAGTGATGGCTAATTGAAGTGCTAATCGTGTTTGCTAATGTTTGGTGACTCTGGCACCTGTGCAGAGGTGGCTTGACAAGTGACCTGTCGAGTCAAGGGAGCTCGGTAAGTACCTTGGCAGGTGTCTGTTATGCTCGGTAGGTTCATAAAGAGGCTAAATTTATAAAAATAAATATTTAAAGATTGATTCTAATAAAAATTGCTACAGTGCTATTTGCGTGAACAGGCTCTACAAAATATAAAAAGAACGCAGAGTATCGTTGTGTTGTTAGCACGGTGCAGCCGTGCAGGGGGGCAGGCCGAGGCGGCCGTCGCCACCCATCCGCCCCAAACCTTGAATTGATGATCCGGCCGACTCATCCAGCCCAAACCCCAGCCACACGCGCACATCCGCTCCGCTTTCTCCTCCTCACGAACGCGACCCAAAACCCCTCCCTAGCCTGCCTCCTTCGCGTCCCTCTCTCCGGTCTTCACCGCCATGGCCGCCGGGCGGGCCTTCCTCTGCCCCCTCCTCCCTGGCCGCTGGAGCCCGCCGCCTAGCCTTCGCCTCCCCACCGCTCCGCCCCCTCGCCGCGGCGCCCCACCACCGCGGCCGCGGCCGCTGTTGCGCCTCCATCTCCTCGTCCTCCGATGCCTCCGCCTCCGCGCAGGCGCCATACGTGCTCACAACGCCGCTCTACTACGTCAACGCGCCGCCGCACATGGGCAGCGCCTACACCACCATAGCCGCCGACGCCATCACCCGCTTCCAGGCAAGCCTCCATGCGCAAACAAGCTCGCTGTATTTTTCTAACAAGTAACAATTAGGGCTCGTGCAAGAGCAAAATGGGAGCAATTCGCACAGACTCATGTTAGGAACTTTGAGTTTGTTACACTAGAGCCACCTGAAGTTGATACTTCGATAAATGTCTACTGTTGTATGACCAAGTGGTGGGATGTGCCACTCCAGTGCTTGTGCACTGCAGTAATGTAGATTAATATATTTCATATATGTTTGCCAAGTAAATTGTTTGTGTTCATATATAATATACTTGAGTTAGCCTTCAAAACAAACATATATACTCAAGTTCATCTGAAATTGGATCTGGGTCGACCAAGTAAATTGTTCATGTGGATATGGATATGGGTTGGAGAGAGGGATCCTATGTTTGTTATATATTCATATGAGTGCATATTGCATAATTTGTAAATTTCTAGTCACGCCCTAGATATAATTCATATAAGGCTACAAATACAATCTTGTTACAGTGGAAATGAAAAAATGTACAGAATCTTACATGCATAATTTGCCAGTTCAATGATTGGATTGCTAAGTTTTGATAATCTAAGCTAGTGGGAACAAAATGCGCGGTTTCTGTTGCTTAATTCTCATTGTCCAAGAGTCTGTTAATGATACTTCTATGGTTGCAGAGGTTGCTGGAGAAGAGGGTTATATTTATTACTGGAACAGATGAACATGGTGAGAAAATTGCCACTTCAGCAGAGGCTAGTGGTAGAAACCCGAAGGATCATTGTGATACAATTTCAAATTCATATAAGATGCTTTGGGCTGATGTATGTCCACGACTCCAAGTATTTTCATTCTCCATGTTGTTCACCACATGGAGTAAATCCTGAGCAGATTTTTGTCCTCCTACTTTGTTTCACATTCCTGCAGCTAGACATAGAGTATGACAAGTTTATTCGCACCACCGATCCCAAGCATGAGGCTGTTGTTAATGACTTCTATTCTAGAGTACTAAACAGTGGTGACATATATAGAGCTGATTATGAAGGGCTTTACTGTGTCAGTTGTGAGGAGTACAAGGTAAGCCGTAAGCTTCTGTTTCTACCTTCTCATACAGCAGTACTAGTACATTATTTTTGAGGCAAATGTATTAGTACATATAAATACTTAATGGTCAGTACAAATACTTTACTTCAGTGCACTGTATAAATATGCATTATTATGTCTTTAATGAGGAAGATTTTACCTACTACTGATTGTGTTTTTTACCGCCCAATATTCTCTTTTGGCTGTTCATCCTTTTTATGGAGGATTGATTTCTATATCAGTTTCCATGTCCTCTTAAGTAGGAGGCTGAATGTATATCTAATAAGTAATAATCAACATAGCAGTAAGGTAGTGGTTTGCCAATGGTGTTCGGCATACATTCTCTACAGCAATATGGTGCAACTTTGTGTACCAATCTATTTTCACGAAGTCTGGTCAGATTCATTGCTGTACCTACTGAATGCCCTAGGGCTTGGTTTAGTTTTTTTGGTCCGTTGACAAGCTAGATACAAAAGCAAATGTGAAGTGTGCAAAACCGTAAGATTTTTTAGGGAACTCTTCACACACACACAAAATAAAAAAAACATTATGCTGGTAAAGTTGTCTATTGTATTATCGCCTTTTTTTATGCTATGCAGTTGTGTTGTACCATGTGCACTTATATAGATCATAATGTTGGTTTTGTTGATTGACACAGGATGAAAAAGAGTTAGTGGAAAACAATTGTTGCCCCGTGCATCTGAAGCCTTGTGTATCTAGAAGGGAAGATAACTATTTCTTTGCCTTGTCAAAGTACCAGCATAAGTTGGATGATCTACTGACAAGTAATCCTGATTTTGTAAGGCCATCACATCGCTTGAACGAGGTGAGGCTTTAATCTTCTTTGTTATGTTTTTATTAATCTGTTATGTGTTTATTGAGTTATTGTACATCACTGCAAATTGCGGTTGAAAAGTGTAAAACGGTTTGTTTAAATGGAGATTCTGACTATACTATTTGAGTATTGACAAATAAAAATAAATAAATTAGATTGGCATATGTCTTCTTGGAGGTCTGCCATAATTTTCTCAAATATATCTTTGTTATCAAATATGTAACAAACCATGTGGGCTTCATTGGGTCATTGCTTTTCTGCTTGCCAGGAAGTGCTGTTGGCATTGAACAAACATCCTTACAATACTTTTTCTTACTAACATGTCAAGTAGTCACTCAGATGGCATCCTAAGATATCAGCATTTTACCACTTCTGAAAAAAGAAAACTGCCAGACATTGCTTTATATAGGTTAAAAAACGTAAATAGTCAATAAACAGTGAAGAGTGTCTGTAGACTACAACTGTTCTTATGTATCCATAGTTCGCACAGTAATATCATTGGTCATCACATGATTCTTTACCTTTCCTTGGCAAGATAGGATTACCTTGACTTCTCAAAGTACATATGTGCATTGGTGCATGTCTAAAGCAATGGCTGATCAGTGATCACAATGCATCTTAGTAAGTAGCCCGTATTTTGCTCACCCTTGGACTTCTATTGGATTCAACTTGCAAGAGAAAACACATCATTCCGTTCTTGTATAATGATAATATAAAAATTTGCAGCTTTCTTGTATAAAGTTCAAGATTCATACTGATGCTTCATGCTTTAGCTTCCAGTAAAAAGACAACCTTGGATGCTTAATTGTCAGTCTATCTGCTCGCATATGCTTATTTTTATGGTTTTAGAACACCCCTGTTCTTTATTCTCTCTCTGATTAAGACACAGCTGTAGGTCCAAGGATGGATTAAAAGTGGATTAAGAGATTTTTCTATTTCTCGTGCATCTGTAGAGTGGGGCATTCCGGTGCCAAATGACACTAAACAGACAATATACGTGTGGTTTGATGCCTTATTAGGGTATGTTTCTCTATTTCATACCCGCTGCTTTGCATTTTAGTAAGCATGAACAACTTGCATATTTGTACTCAAATTCTACTGAATAGGTAAGCGGTATGACATTGATGTATGTTGTTTATTCCTTTCATGCAAGTATAGAAGATAAGACAGTCAACTTCATTTATTTATCATTTATGCTTGGCAAATTATTTGATTATTTGCGCTTCTGTTTCCTCAAACTGAGAATTTTCTATGCATTTTCAAACACTGCTTCTATTTCTAAGCTTTAACTATTCAATGACAACCTGATGTCCATGTTTACACTTTTGGGGTGCTTTGAAATCTGATAGCTCATTTTTTTCCATAATCATTACTGCTTGTATTGATTAGCATATGGTCCTCAACTCCTCATACATTATTGGAGTCTTATAGCTCGGAATTCATCTGAAGTTATCTCTTCTCACTATTACAATCACTAATACTCCTCTTTTTTTGGTACACTTTTGCACCGCTCATGTATGTTATGTTTTATTCTATCTTTGCTAGAGGTAATATATGTTTTTAGTAGCCACACCACGATTCGGCCTCGGCCGGAGCGTGATCTTTTAGTTTGTGAATAGTCTTACCCTTCCACATGTACATTGCATGTCACAATAAAGTTACTTGGCCATTTTATATTGGATGATGGATACTTTGCTAGTTCCAGGCCGGAAAGTATAATATTGACGAATGCTGGTCCGACGGGCCGTGTGGCAATGCGGGCGGAGTGAGTGGCAGCGACGTGGCGTGGCCGGCAGTGAGGTGTTTCCCGCGCATCGATCACCTCCGGTGTGTGCGGCAGGGCTGTTGACGTAGTGTTGTCCATGACCGCGCATGGCACGCGAGTGGAGACACCTGCACGGGCGTTATCCAGACGCGCGGTAGAAGATGCCGTGGGTGGACCTGCAGGTAAAGAGGCGCACGACGGTCCAATGGGAGTCGGCACATGGTTAGTGTAGTCATCAAGAAACGAAGGCCCGTGGAGGAGGTGAAGATGCAAACTTTTGGAAAGCACGGACGGACACATGGAAAGGTAGACGAACATGACGACCAGTTGGCAAGCACAGAGTTGGGAGTATTGTTTTATTACATGGGGAATGACAGACGAACTCGCTAACTTAGACAAGACTTCATGACCGGGATGACCAAGGCGACGATGCGAGTGAAGCGGAGGAAGCGCGAGAAGAGACTAGTGCAGGAGGGATATGCGGGTAGAGCGGGCGGAGCTATTGGACCCGATGATCACGTTCGAGACGAAGATCCTTCACAGAGCGACCAGTGGGATCAAATTCAATTGAACATTGATTATCGATGTAAACCGACGAACGAAATGAGATTTTAATAAGTGTGGAGCAACGAGGACATTGTGGAGGCGGCGATCCGTGAAGATCGGTTGTGCGGTGGAAGTAACAGAAGTAAAGAGTCACATCGACAACAATGGAAGAAGGGTGGAGGACCGCAGAGTGAGGAGAGAGAGGATACCGGACGGAGGTCATGTGGGAGGTAGCTCCGGTGTCGAAGAACCACTCAAAGTTGCCGGTGGGGAAAGCGCCATGGTGGAGAAAGCACCCGCAAGACTGTGTTGGTCCCAAGGAGAAGCGATGTAGTTTCCAGTCGCTGGTCCCGTGGGAGAACCGCCGTAGAGTCCAGAGGCGGCATGGAGTACCTCCGTAGAGGCCGGTGTGGCCGGTGGGAGGCTCCGTGAGATGAGGGTTCTGCGGGAGGAGTCCACTGGTGTGGGTGGCCAGCAGGCGTGGGGTTGTGGAGGACGCCTTGAGCCGGAGAGGCAGGATCGGTCCGGTGGAACGGACTGGGAGAGGAGAAGCGGAGACCGAGCCACATTTGTATCGCACTGTCCGGGGTTGTAGAAGCTAGGCCGCCCACCGGGGAGATGTGTTTGCGCCCGCCTCCGTGTTGACCGGCTCACGGAGCGTTGCTGCGCCGTCCGCGGAAGTGGGAGGTACCCCGCCCGCCGCCACCTCTGTTGCTCCTCCGAGCCGCGGAAGCGAGGAGTAGTTGGGCGACGCGGGCGCGAGAGACGGAGGAGGAGCAGAGCAATGGGCGATGTCGATTTGCGGTTGGTGATGTGGAGTTCTTCGGAAGAAGATCGAGACGGCCTCAAGAAAGAGGGAAGGGTCCGCTCCGTTGGAGGTGCAGCCGATGGCGACAAACTTCTCATTGAGGCCACGAATCACGTGGAGGACAAGAGTCCGCCTGCAATGAACTCCCGAGGTCGCCGAGCGCATCGGCCATACTCTTGAGAATATATGAACAGTCAGCTTGCAGACTTAAATCTTGAAATGAGACTGGAATTTATTTTATTTTAAAATTATTGTTCCCAACGACTTGATTACATATGCTATGTACTTCAGCCTATATTTGTTTTCACACTGGTTTATTTTTCGCGTGTTTGTGTCTGTAGTTATATTTCAGCATTACTAGATGATGGGGAGCAAGCAAGTTTACAGCAAGCTGTTGATCATGGTTGGCCTGCTTCTCTGCACTTGATAGGAAAGGTTGGTTTCAAGCATTTCTTTAGCAGTTTTCAAGCATTCATGTTCCTTGTTGCTACTTATAGCAAAATATTGTGCGTTTGTTTTCTCGTTCACACTATGTATGTCTGTTCACATTGTTTATAATTTGATGTGAGCTTGGATGGTACCAGTTGGGTTTTCACTTAGTTGCTAAGAAGAACTGAAAATATGATATAGTTTGAATGAATAAATCAGCATGAACTCCTTTTTTGTTGCTGTATATATTAATTAACTAACATTACATGGGCCACGTAGTTTCCCATATGGAGAACTATTCAGGAATGGTCCTTCCTTAAATTTCGTAATTGAGTCCCACTCCTTTCAATTTGAAAACTAGACCCCACTTTGTTTAAACTTGTTTCCATTTGATCCTGCTGCCCAACTGCAGCTACTTGGGCTAATAAAACTCTGATGTGGCATGATAATTAAGCACTGATGTGGCGTAAAATCTTGGTAAAATCATCAATAAATTATTAAATTTGAGAAAATCTTGAAAAATTCTTGACTAGTAGGTCTCAGTTGAAACAAGTATGAGAGAGTTAGGTCCTAATTTTCAAAATTGATAGAAGCGGGACTAAGCTGAAATATCAAGAAGAATAGGACATTGCTTCTCATATGTTAAATGTGGTAAGCCTAACACCCGTAAATGCCAGCATCACAGAATATACTACTATCTGGATATGCTGTGTTTCTCTTTATGTATTGCTTTGAGTACAGTGCTATTTGTTTCCCATTGCAAACTTTGCAATGCTCACAAATTTACTTGGAGTTGGTCACCTAGTGCTGCAGACATTGATATCTATGTCCAATTCACAAGCAAGAATATTTGATCAACTTCTTGTGTTTTATTATTTCATTCAGTGGAATATGGGTTGTGATGATTTCTTGTACATGTATCTCAGGACATATTGCGGTTCCATGCAGTTTATTGGCCAGCAATGTTAATGTCAGCGGGGATAAGTGTTCCTGATGCGGTGTTTGGTCATGGATTCTTGACAAAGGTGATCTTACTTATTTCAAATGTTCTTGTTTCCATTTCTACAGATCTGATAAGTGATAACACTATAGCACTGCACCGCAAACAGTAATGAGAGCATACCAATGTGAAAATGAAATATTGGTTGAAATTGCTTTTCCTGCCATTTTGTGTGCATTTTCATCATTTAAACATTTGGATATCTGTTGCTGCATGATTAATTTCTTTGCGTAGTTTTGTTCTACTAACCCATCACTGATCCCGCTTTACGGCTCTAGCCTTCCCTGTTTTTACAAATTTCAAATTTCTAAGAGCATGAAGAAATTATATAGAGTAAATTTTGTAAAACTACACATATTTTATGTAAATTGTCACAAAACTACATATTTAAGGTAAGTTTCCATTGGACTACACATAGATTGACAAAATGTATCATACAGCCACACTTTTAACCACTCTTTTGCTGCCGATGGTATGATTGCATGGGCCCACGGGCAAGAGATACATGCCATAATGTCAGACCATTACCTAGAATGGAGTTTGGTTAAAAGTACAGTTTTCTGATCTATTTTTCAATCGGTGTGTAGTTCTCTGAAAATTTCATTGGTGACTTGCTGGTGGGCCCATGCTATCAAACCACTGCCTAGAATGGAGTTTGATTAAAAGTGTAGTAATCTGATACGATTTGCCAATCTATGTGTAGTTCTTTGAAACCATCTCTAAAATGTGCTGTTTTGTGATAGCTTGCACAAAGTATGTGTAGTTTTACTAAACTCAATTATATTTATCTGTTCCATTTTTATTATTCCATGGAATCCTGGACTAACTTTTTCCTACAGATCTTTGCGCTCCGTGCAATATCATCTCTACCTTAGAATATATTTTGTTTTACTGTACAATTTGAATCTAACTTGTACAATGGTATCATCTATGATTCCTGACAATAATGCTACTGCACAAGCCACAGGATACCACACTGGTATTAGTATATGGCCTTTGCCCCTATATTGGTGCTATCTCAGATAGTCGTATAGGCTGTGTTACTGCAACTCGCGTGTCCATTTTTTTGGCGTGTCGACACACGCCCGCACGTTGACACGCGTTGAACGCAGTGTGACACGCCTCAGATGCGGCTCCGGCGAGTCAGCTGCTGACGGACAGAGAGGACCGCAGCCAGGCAGGTTTGGAGAGAGGAGAAGAGCCGAGCAGCCACCCCGTCCTCCTCACGCCGGCGAGGCCATGGCGGCGGCGCAGAAGGTGGCAAAGCAGCTGGGCAGCATGGCGGAGGCACTGGCGGCGACACAAGAGGGGCGAGCAGCCGGGGGCGTGTGCGGCAGTTGTAGACACTAGACAGAGAGGGGCAGCGCCACGGGAGCCAGCTAGCCAGGTCGGCGCCGAGCGGGAGAAGCAGTAGAAACCGAGAAAGAAGAAAAGAAATGGAGAGGGAAGGAAGCTAGTAGTTGGCCATTCGGCCAGAAAATGAGTAGAGGGGGAGTAAGTGGGGGGAGAGATTAGAGTAGTGAGGGAGTAGGTGATTAGCCAGAGAATGAGTAGAGAGGGAGTAAGTGAGGGGAGAGAGATTACGTGAGAAGAGAGAAGGATAAGTCTGGTTTGGGATCTTCTATGGCTCTATCTCAATAAGTGGTGTGAAGATATGTATTTAAATCCTATTTAGTGATCTAATATATATATATATGAGACACTGAAATAGGGCACTATGGTGTCTGGGCACCAAGCCTCTCTGCCTTTGGATTGTTTTCAGATACATGCTAATGCAATGGTATATAATATATCAGGCATGCTAAATCAATCATAGATGGAAAGTCTCAATCATACTAGCACGTATCTAAAAGTAATTCAAAGCGTGGAGGCTTAGTGCCCAAACACCATGGTGTCCTTGTTTATATATATATATATATATATATATATATATATATATATATATATATATATATATATATATATATATATATATATATATATATATGACTAATCCTTGAATCCTATTTTTTTCGAGCTTGACGATTCCGACACCTGTGTCCGTGTCTAGGTAACACTGCATATAGGTATGGCAATGTAGTGCATAGAAAAGGCTGTGTGGTTTTGCCACATGCTTTTGATTTTATTGTTTGTAACCCTCTATTCTACATGCCTTTCTAGTTGTAACAACTTATGGTCCCTTTTTTTGTGAAAATAAATGTATGTCTTCTACTTTGTAAGAAAGGTTGCACTGATGAACAGAAAATATTTAAAAAAAATCTAGATTGTCAGCCGCTTTTTTTTTATCTCATGGAGTCACTTTCATTTCATGCAGCAATGTTTTTTATTTTGAAAATTTTAGGATGGCATGAAGATGGGGAAATCATTAGGCAACACACTTGAACCAAAGGATCTGGTAAACAGATTTGGAGCTGATGCTGTTAGGTACTTCTTCTTGCGAGAAGTAGAATTCGGCAATGATGGGGACTATTCAGAAGAACGCTTTATCAATATTGTCAATGCACACCTTGCTAACACAATTGGTATTTCTACTCAAAATACCTTTATTTCTGCAACATATACACATTCTGATTTATGTGTGCTAAAACATCCGATGACTTTTGGCTTTTGCTTGAGTTGGTGTTTCTTATTTGTGTTACCTATGTGTCTTTATTTGTTAGTAATGATCTCATCTCATTTGAACAGGAAACCTCCTCAATCGCACACTTGGACTCCTAAAAAAGAATTGTAATTCCATGTTAGCTTTTGATTCAATTGCTGCTGCAGATGGAAATTCATTCAAGGATAATGTAGAAACGTTGGTAAGTAGGTATCCCTGGTATCTATAAATTACGATGGCAGGAGTGGAGGAACTAAATATAAACGATGAATTGTGATTGAATTTTTTCTTATGGGGTCTAGTTTGTTTGAGATTGGCTTTAGAAAGTGACTTTCCAGACAATTAAAGGCCTACATACAATAGAGAAATTTGTTATATGAGTGAAATTGTTTTGAATTGTATATTCCCAAAGCATGAAACCTTGAATATGTAATGGTTGCTCCTTGTTTGGGTTACTATATCCATCTGTTTGGAGGCCAATAGGAAGCTTATTTGTGCCTTTAAGGTGTATTACACTGAGACCACAATTATATTTGTGTAATGCTCTTCTAGGTTTTTCTCCTTAGCCTATAGCAAGTAAAAACACTCACCATTATCATGCTAGTAAACTGTTTTACAATTTCCTAACTGGAGTAGTGGATAGTGGGGGCAGGTAAGGGTATTTAGGTATTTTCCTATTTTAGGGTTTGAGTCCATATATTCTTATATATTGCCTCTTAGACTAGACTTCATTCAAACTTATATGGTATCAGAGCCCAGGTAGTGGTCCGCCGTTGCCACGCCGCCCCCCTCCCCCGCCGCCTGCTGTTGCCCCCGGGAGGATCAATCTCCACTCCCGAGGGCGACTGTCATCATGCCCGCTTGGCGCCGCCGCTAGCGTCCATGGCGCCCAGCCACGGGCTTCTGCCGGTTCTTGTAAGCCCGGATCCAGCCAACTCCACCGCCGCCACCCCGGATCTATGTTAGGTTTTTGAAAATCTGGGTAGTTTTGGAAATAGGCAACATAATATTTCAGTTACCCGACGGTGGAAATTCTTCGATACCCTTTCATCTAATGATATAGTCTGGTTATCGTCGCTTGCGGGAGGTTATGAAGACTGGACGGTGGGATCTGGAGATAACGCTATGACCACGCAGTAGGGGTGAAAACGGATCGGATATTTTCCGACCGACCGACCGAATCCGAGCCTGATCGAATTGATACTTGTGCCGGATAATTGTTGGATTCGAGTCGGATTCGGATATTTTTTCGGATACGGATTCGGATTCGAAAAGAACTATCCGACGGATACGGATACTATCCAAATTTTATCTGATAATACCCGGATATAATTTTTGACATCCGCCCAACACTAGAAACACCACGATTTTCGGATTTTCTGACACGCGGTGAGCAAAGGCCGAGCGCCCCTAAGTGAGGATAGCACAATCAAGGAACCATCCCGAACCCTAGTATCACGCCTCAACACTAGAACAAATTACCGATTTCAAGTAGGTAAAATAATAATAAAAGTTGAACTAGTAAAGCATGTGCATGCAAAGTAAAGGGAGAGGAAAGGTAGCACGGGTAGCCTCTGTGTGTTCAAGTCGCCGACGGTTAGCCCGGAAGGCCACCCGGCCATGCACCGAGAGCCCAAGGACCCCACAAAGGCAACCTCGGGATCCGCGAGCACGAGCCCCAATCCGACCGTAGAGGAAGCCAAGAACAAGTAGATCCACTGGCTGGACCGGCGATCGGACCGAATCCGTCCGGATCCGCCCGGATCTCGAGCTGAGGAGGCGCGCCATGACCGGAGTAGGTGAGGCGGCGGGCAGCAGTGTAGAACCGGGAGAGGAGGCGGCCAGAGAGAGGAGCCACGAGAGCCGGGAGAGAGGCGCATGAGAAGGCGGCGGTGAGGATCCGAGAGAGGAGAGCAGAGAGGCAGAGAGAGGAGGCGGGTGGTGGAGAGAGGACATGAGGCGGTCAGAGAGAGGAGGCCGTGAGGCGAGGCGGAGAAGAGGGAGGCGAGTGAGGAAGCGGTGAGGAGGCGAGGAGGAGGAGAGAGGCTGGCATGAGCCGGCTTAATCACAGAGGCAGAGTAAAGAGAGAGGAGGCGGCAGAATGAGGAGAGGAGGAGTGGCGAAGGAAAAGAGGGAGGCGAGGCGTCGGTGGTGCACTCACGACCACCATGAGAAAAAGGCCGATGGGTCGAGGGAAAAGAAAGGAAAATAGAGAAAATCAGCAGCCCAAGAAAAGGTATTAATTGTAGTTTAGCTTTTGGGGTATAGATTTTATGGTTAGTTCCCGTCCTTTCGTTAGATTTGACCAAAACCCCGTAGATTAAATAGCCAATTAAAGCGGGAGGGTAATTACTTATCTATTTAATTCTTTTGTAAAATTACTAGATGTAAATATTTATTTTAGCATCCATAATGCGAATTCGAGCGAGTGCCAATTGAAGAATCAAACTCGAGTTTTGACATTCTATTTCACGCTACATCTCGTGCAAGCTTATTCTCGATCATGCACCTAGCTATGTTAAGGAACCAAAGTGGACCTCTTTACATAGGGATATAATATAAGGACTTACCCGCTTTCACTCGTTAAGGAACCGTAATTATCGTGCCAACCATTCCCCGCTTTGGACGCGTAATTGAGATCTTGTTACGTTAACCGGTCCACCACATAGGGTAAGTATTTATGTGTGAGTAAAGAGATGAATGAAGCTCGGGACCAATTACGACGGGCGCCACGCTCACGTGTGGTATCGAGCAATAAGATCGAGCCACGCTAATAATGTAGATGTTGTAGACTTAGTCCGCTTCCGAATCGAATCTGCTACATATCCGTCCCGACTGCATCAGTATTCGAAACTCGAATATTCGAATTCAGATCAGATCCGGTCTATCAGTATTCGACCGAATCCGGAGAAAAATATGGGTTAGGATACGGTTTAAGCAATATCCGACCGAATCCGATCCGCTTTCACCCCTACACGCAGTAGCGCTACGACCACGCATATAGCGCTTTGACCACTCGTCACCCTCATTTTCCGTTCTGTTCCCAATCACGCCTGTTACTTTTGTCGCCGGTGCTACTACTGCTATTTGCAGGCTATTTAAGCCGCCGCTTGTATTGGATGATGTGTAAAATGAAACCCTAGTTATTACCTTACTGCTTATTTTGTTCCTCGTCATCATCGAAGATATCTTCACGTGATTGACCACGAGCTACAGGCTCTGAAGCAACTTGCCCCATTCACAGGCGCTCATCTCTAATAGATTTCTTCTTAGCCTTCGTTTCTTCTATACTTGCTAGCATGAGCCTTCGCACTTTCGCCGGAACCCCATTGCAAGGAATAACATCCCCGTGCTTCCCAACAAAATGTTCTTTCAGGCGTGTGACACCTTCGCTTGATTTGGTAAGCTTACAATATCTGCACTTCCACCCAGCACCTCTTAGTCTCTCTCCATGGTCCCAAACATTGATACTTTTAGCAACCATCACCTACAATATCATGCAGCGGCATTAGCCATGTCTTACATTATACAAGAGCACAGAAGTAAGATTTACCCATGTCTTATGTCTAACTTGTCCAGTATAGAAACAAAAACATGTATATTTTCTATTATGGTACCATTCTATACCAGAACAACAAGAGTAAAGGAGTTAAAAGACTTTGTAAGTTTGCTAATTGAACAACAACAAGAACAACAATTATATGGAGTATGGACATGGACTCACTTAAATAGCTGCTGGCCTGCTGCTGCTGCTCCTCTCCCCTCCCGTGTTGCTGCTCCTCTCCGTCCCGTACTCTGCTGCTCCTCTCCCTCCTGTGCTGCTGCTGCTCCTCTCCCTCCCGTGCTCTGTTGCAGCCTCTCCTCTCCCTCTTGAGCTGCTGCCGCTCCTACTGCTTTTCCTCTCCACTCCCGTGCTGCAGCTGCTCATTTTTTGTCCCCCACCTGCAGCACTTTCCTCCCCTTCACATGCACCTACTGCTGCTGCACTTTCCACTTTCTAGCATGTCCCCTGGGCCCTGCTTGCTCCCAACTGCCAACATGCAGCATCCAATGCTTCATTTGCAGCACAGGTTGCCCAATCTTCCCATTCAAAGGCCTACAAATTCAAATTTCCAATTTACGAATTTCGGCCGGTATTTACGCTACCGGACGTCGACGGGTTTTCCGGTTACCGGAGGTTGCCGACCGATAACCGCCGGGAATCCGAACCCTGATTGCAGCCACTTCCAGTTCCAGAGATGGCTTGGGCTCATATCACTGTGGACTTCATAGAAGGTCTACCTAAATCCGAAGGAAAAGACGTGATCATGGTGGCAGTGGATAGATTCACAAAGTATGCTCATTTCATACCCTTAAGCCATCCATATTCAGTGAAAGATGTAGTTGATCTCTTCATGGATAATGTGTACAAGTTACGTGGGCTTCCAGTGGTGATAATCTTTGACAGGGATCGGGTGTTCACTAGTAATATGTGGCAAGAATTATTCCAAGCTTTAGGAGTCAAATTGAGACTTAGCAGTGCATATCACCCCCAATCTGACGGTCAAACGGAGAGAGTTAACCAATGTCTAGAAAACTATTTGAGTGCATGATTTTTGCTAATCCTAAAAAGTGGAAGTCGTGGGTATCTCAAGTAGAATGGTGGTATAACACAACATTTCATACTTCATTGCAAATGACTCCATTTGAAGCCTTGTATGACATGAAGCCACCCAATGATAACAAAAGCTATGCTGCCAGAATTCGCAGCTGAGGAGAACCGCAACAGATTGCAGAATAGACAAGCTGCCCATGAAGTGATCAAAACTAATCTAGAAAAAAGCCAACTCAAGGATGAAGTTTTTTGCTGATAAGCATAGAACAGAGAGGAATTTGGAGGAAGGAGATATGGTTTAACGTAAGGTACAACTTTATAGGCACAATGCTCTTGGATTGCACAAAGTGTTAACGCTTCATTCTAGATATTATGTGCCATTCAGAATCATTGAGAAGATTGGAAGTTCAGCCTACAGGCTTTTACTACCGGGGGTTGTCAAATTCACCCGGATTTTCATGTTAGCCAGCTAAAGAAACATCTGGGACCAAAGGTGGTTCCAAGCCCAGAGTTGCCTCTAGTGGTTGGAGAGGGTCGCATTTTAATTGAACCAATGGCAGTCCTGGAGAGGAGGGTGATACCTCGGAACAATGAACCGGTGGTTCAATGGAAGATTCGATGGGCTAATCTGCCAACTGAAGCTGCAACCTGGGAAGATGCAAACTTCATTAGTAGAATCTTTCCACTGTTCAATCCTTGAGGACAAGGATATGAAGGAGGGGGGCAAATGTTTTCTGAAAATCTGGGTAGTTCTGGAAACAAGCATCGTAATATTTTAGTTATCCGACGGTGGAAATTCTTTGATACCCTTTCATCTAATGATATAGTCTGGTAATCGTCGCTTGCGGGGGGTTATGAAGGTTGGACGGTGGGATCTGGGGATAGCAATCACGCAGATAGTGCTACGACCACGTAGGTAGCGCTTCAACCACTCGTCACCCTTATTTTCCGTTACTGTTCCCGATCATACCTGTTACTTTTGTCACCGGAGCTACTACTGTTATTTGCAGGCTATTTAAGCCGCTGCATGTATTGGATGATGTGTGCAATGAAACCCTAGTTATTACCTTACTACTTATTTTGTTCCTTGCTTTGTTCCTTGCTTTACTCTTTCCCATTTGGCGAAATCTAGATTACCCCAATTTCTCCCCCCAAATTTGAACCGTAATCGGACCTAATCAATTCGGGTCGCCGGAGGGTGGAGAGGGAGGCCGTCGACAGCGATGGCCTGTGGGGAGCGGGAGGCTGGGGTCGCTCGGCCGCCAGCTTGGGTCGCCTCCATCTACCTTGAGATGAGATGGGAGGGAGACTACTGTGATTACTATGCATGGCGGGATGAATTGAGGTTTTTGTTTGGAAGGGCTGCCGGTGGAGATGAGGATATGCTAGAGGCCTAGTTTTTGGTGTTGGTGTGGCTGCTGCTATAATATGCTGCTTTTTGAGTCTTCCGTTGTGTCCATCCAAATTCGTAGTATCGTGCGAGTCCATAAATTCCTTGATAATCAGCCGGTTGCTTTGCTAGCCATGTTCCATCCTCTCGGATGAGTGTAGTCCTCTCCTTCCTTTTGTATAGCAGCAGCCGCTGCTCTTTTCATGATGCCGTCGCTTTTCTTTGAGCCGCCGCCCCGAGCTTCTAAAGCCACCGCACTTGTTCTCAGATCGCGTCTCTGCGCTTGTGCCTTCCGCGCATTGCCGTCTAAGCTTCGATCTGTGCCGCTTTGCTTCTATCTCTCTCTTCAGTTTGATTTGACAACTCTCTATTTGTATCACCTTTCACATTCTCTTCATCGTGTTGCCGCGGTCGACTTTGCTCCGCTTACCTTCACTTTCCCAGCCCTTGCACTTTGTACTTTTTGAGTTGTTGCACGATTCTAGATGGTTGGTACTCGACACTATTTTTCAAGAGCCGCACGCTACGACGACATTTTCAAGACACGGATTTTAGATTTTCCTATTTTAATGTTAACTCTTTTCAATTGTAATGCTATTGCATACACCTTACATTTGAGGGGGTGTTAAGGGCATTTAGGTTTTTTCCTATTTTAGGGTTTGAGTCCATGTATTCCTATATATTACCTCTTAGGCTATTGCAATAGACTTACTCAGAGCAGTGTTTTAAAGCCATTCATGGGGTGAAAAATCAGAACCTGTTGCCTGGAAACCGGCTGGGTTTCGCCCCTAAACTGGTCCGATTTGATCCCCCCCCCACCACCAATTTCAAACTTTAAGTGTTTCCAATTTTGATGTTTGGACTGGAAACTACAAGTAATAGAACTAGTATTGTGCAAGAATAATGGATCAAAATGGGAGGGGATTGAGGTGAACCTGGGCAGTGTTCTGAAAACTGGAAGCTGACTGATTCCGGTTTACCAGCCGGTTAGTGACAGTTTTCAGAACCCTGGTAACAAGGGCTTCACACACTGTCAGTGTGTGTTGCCAATGATGGCATGATGCATTGGTTCCATTTGTTATTGCAAACTCATGATGCATCTGGATATTTCAGATCACCACCTGCTACTCACCTAAAAAGGAGATTTTTAATAAAAAGAAACACATGTTTGCTTGTTCTGTTGTGTATCTATTGCTGTTACAGACGGTGGTATAAACTGTTTATACAGGTGGACAAGGCAAAGAACCATTATGAACATCTTTTGTTGTCATCAGCATGTGAAACTGTTTTAGAGATTGGCAATTTTGGAAACTTGTACATTGATGAGCAAGCGCCATGGTCTTGTTTCAAGCAAGGGGGTGAGAATGCTGAAAAGGCTGCGAAGGTAAACATTTGAAATGACATCTATTTTATTTCCTCACCAGCTTGCCATCCTTGTTTCAGATTTCATTTCTCAAATCTTAAATGCTGAGAAGGTCAAACCACATCTCAATCTGATTTCAGCCTATTCTTCTTATGTTTGTGAAAGAAACCCAGTTTCTAACACAAGAGGCTTCTCTTTGGGCTTAGAATTCT
Organism: Bonia amplexicaulis; assembly: GCA_036346245.1. Classification (NCBI taxonomy): domain Eukaryota; kingdom Viridiplantae; phylum Streptophyta; class Magnoliopsida; order Poales; family Poaceae; genus Bonia; species Bonia amplexicaulis. Next base: position 16,231,668 of record CM070752.1, on the reverse strand, counting down.
TTCTTTGTTATACATCTGACAGTATCCTAAGTCTGATGTCACTGTGACTCTGAAGTTATGGTGTCAAATAACCAAACGTTTAACTTTTAATTGTGCTGATGATTTGTTGAGATTACTTTTGGTGGTTAGTGACTGAGTGTGTGTTATTAGATGTATGACATATTGACTTGACTCCCAAAAATGAACTCCATTGTTGTGGAATATTTGGACTGAATCATCTATGTTTATGTTCCTGTTGTTGTTTGGCAAGCTGTGCTGCGCATTGTATGAAATTAAAGTTCATCTATGTGTACCATACTAGCATTGATATCAAAAGATATAGTGCCACTATTGTTTACTTTGAGATTTTGAGATCTGACTTATTCACTTATTTCTGTCTGCACTTATATACAGGATCTTGTCATTATTCTAGAGACAATGAGAATAATTGCAATTGCATTATCTCCGATCACTCCAAGCCTATCCTTGAGGATCTATACACAGCTTGGTTTCACAGAAGACCACTATAGGGCACTGATATGGGTATGTTCTTCTGACCAGAGACATGCTGTTTAATTCTTGTCCCATTTTTGCCAAGTATTTTACGGTCATTCTCCAATATAATCTAACACCTTCAGGGAATACAAGGTTCAAAAATTAATTTGCAAATCTGCAGTCCCAAAATTTTCTGGTAGCACAACTTGCATATAATTCATGTCAACTATGTCCTGTAGGAGGATGCCAAATGGGGAGGTCTTAAAGCAGGCCAGGTAATGATGGAGCCAAAGCCAGTCTTCGCAAGAATAGAAACGGAGATAGAAGAGAAAGATCAAGCAAGTTCAAAGCTAGTGAAGGGTGGGAAGAAGAAAGTACGTAGTAAAAGACCTGTAGAGGCATGAGTCAAGTTTCCAATTGAATGGCTCCTCTGCTTCTGAAATTCCTACTTTGCAAAACTATCACATTTGATAGTGTAGAATGTAGATAACATAAAACCACCACCTGTGGTCCGCATGGTGGCAACAAAGGCATGACACTTGCAATTTTGGTAGCAAAGTTTCTACCCCCGCACCCCTCGTTTCTTGCAACTGAACCTAAGTCTGTTTTTCTTTTCTTTTCTTTTTGTGTGCAAAGAAGTGCAATAAATTACGCATTATGTTGGGTTCGGATGTAAGTTATGATAATTTGTTAGAATATAAAACATCGGTGCGTTGGCAGAAGCCTGGCAGAAAGTTGATGCTCTATGCAACTTAAGCTGGTGGATTTCATAACATGATCTCCAGGCTATATTAATTTATTCAAATTTTCCTTTTACAAACGTAAATTGTACTAAATGTTTATAAACTTCTATTGTTGCTAACAGAACAAATGCTCGTTTTGAACTGGATTGTTGTTTACTGCTTTGTCTGGATATTTATGTGATGCTTTTTACTTGGTGGTTCTCTACCCTTGAAATTTTCTCTACTTTCCTAGAGAGTTGTGTAGAGTTGCTGATCTGGTAATCTGGTCGAACGAACGGTCCTTTTGTTTTCTTCCTTTGCTGTCATTCTGCCTGTTCGAGGCTTGCTTCTTTACTTCCCTGTATCTATTCCCTTTTGTGTTGGTTCTGTTCAGTGTGAGCTTAGCTGGTTAAAAATGATTATCCGTCTGCAAGTGGTCAAATCTGAAGCGGTCCTGTCCGTCTCAGAAATCGGCAGAGCCACAATTTCATCTCCGACACGGAGTCACAGTGAGTCGGCGTAAAGAGAGGAGCATCGATAATTCGGATAAGCAGCAATAGCAAACAGAAGATCACATAAAAAGAAAGAGAAAAAACAACTCCGTGTCAGAAACGAAGCTGCGTCCGTCGCAACAAAGCCCTACCAGCAAAAGCTGGCGCCAAGCCCAAGGCCGAGGAGCAGCATTGGCGTCTGCACTTCAGTCAGAGACAAGCTAGGCAAATAGCAAAATCCGCCCAAAAGTGCTATGTGCAAATGATGAAAACTGACTTTTAAAGCTCTTTTGCCTGGCGTACACCGAAGTATACCCAAGGATTTAACAAGCTCTTGCTAGACATAAAGAATCGTATTAGGAGATTTCAGTATACTCAACTCGACGATTTGACTTGCCTCAACTCCATTCCACGATTCAGCTCCATACTAAGTGTCGACCCGCGCTCTAACTCGACAACTATTTCAGCGTGGGTTCCACCAACATAATCGCCTGCGTTGCTCGGCTATGCCCTGGCTTCGTATTACTCCATATCCATTGATGATCTTTTGCCTCAGGCGGTCGTCATCTTCTATCATAAAATTATGTCATCAGTTCTGCATGTTTTTTGTTAGACGTGGAGTTCATTGCAATTCAGATCGTTTGTGCCTATTTTGGTTTTCATACGGGATTAATCATTGGCGATTTTTTCGATGATCCATCATCTTCTATAGATTACCGTGATAAGATCCGTAGATTTAGAGTCTGAGATGGAGTTGTAGGCTTTCAACATAATGAGTTAATTTAGGCTACGTTTGATTGAGGAGACTTTGAAAAAAAATCGATGTCAATGGTACAGACAACTGAATTTGGTGTTTCATTCATCGTTTGGGTATGTTGGAATTTGGATAACTTGTGCAGCCATTAAGGAGACTTTGGCAAAATTAATTTTCAGGAATTTTATTACACCCTAGTGGTAGCTAGCATAATACTCTTCAAAATTTTGCTATTTAAAGGTGAATGTTTTACTTTAATTTCAGTTTGAGATGAAGCATTTAAGCACAAGAAGTTTTATTTTTGTGTAGATACCACAACATTTATCCAGTTGTTGTCGTTCGATACAAGGGGTCTACTATAGTTTATACTACATTGACGGCACAAGAGTTCCTTTCATCCGGACAATTTTACTGTAGCAGTTCCAATTATGTCACGGAATCCAGTTACCTTTAAAGCCATCAATTTGATATATATGATGGCTACACCTGTGCAAGTTGCTCTTTCAATAGGCATTGTTTGCTGAATTTTGTGTTTCAAGTAGAGCATGCCAGATTACATGAGATGAGTTCTTCGCTATCTATCCAGTGCCATAGGTGATATTTTTACTTATGACGTTTGATGATTGAGTATTTATTTTGGAATGTCAGTTCCACATACTCAGACTTTGCTAGAGTTATGAGTTATTGAAGATCATATTTGTTTGTCTGTTTTGTTGATAGTTGTGTTTTTAGACCTGCTGGTGATTTGCTTAATTTTGCTTCGCGAGAAGCGTTTGGATAAGACTGTTACAATATTTTTTTGTTGAAGATTAGTCCGAAAGACTGTCGAGGCATGAGGTTTGGTGATGAAGTCTTACTTCTAGGAGATTTGATATTCGACTACAAGAGCGATTTTTGTTTCAAGGTGAAGTTTGTTAAAGTATGAAATGAATTTGTTATCGTGGTATGAAATGAATTTGTTATCATGTTCGTGTCGGACACTACGTCGATGTGGTGATGAGCGCTGCATATGCCGATCCATGTCAAACGTGGTAACGACAGGTATATTCGACCCTGATTCATTGTTCTTCTCCGTTAGAGAATTTGTTTTCTAGACTATATATGTAACTCGGTAGTTATACGATTGAAATGCGCCGAAGTTCATCGTGCTTGTAATATCTCCTCATATAGTGGTTTCCGCTTTCGTACAATTGTGGTTTTTCTCGTAAAGATTTTTCACATTAAATTTATATCTTTTGTTATTTCGATCAACTATTTTTGCCATGAGTTTTATAATAGGAATCAAATGGGTTTGCAAGTTTTGAGCGTTTTTGCTGCGGTGATGGCCGAGGACAGGAGCAGCAGTAGGGGCATGGAGGCACCGGCAGCCGGCAGGCAAGAATTAATTGGATATGCATTCCTATGATTTAGTATCAATCCATTGTCATATCCGTATTATACAACGATTTAGTATCAATCCATTGTCATATCCGTATTATACAACGATTTAGTATCAATCCATTGTCATATCCGTATTATACAAAGATTTAGTATCAATCCATTGGATGCATATCCGTATTATACAACGATTTAGTATCAATTAATTGGATGCATATCCATATTACACCATGATTTAGCATCAATTAATTGGATGCATATCCCAATAGTGATGCATGCGTACTGACACTGTACAGAAACCTGAAACTTCACTTGTACTTCATGTTCAGCACCTTCCCCAGGGTCAGGCAGCCCGGCCATGGCCTCTCATCGCCTCGCGCTGCGCTTCTCGGCGTCCAAGACGGCGTCGGCCGCAGCCGAGCAGGCGGAGTCACCGGAGTTGCCTCGCGCGCCGGGCGCACGTCCTCCAACGGCACGCGCCGCCGCGGGCGCTGCTTCCTCTGAATCTCTTCCCTCAGCTCCCTCTCCAGCGCCGCCTTCGCCTCCTCGGCCAGCTCAGCCCGCCTCACCGCCTCCTCCAGGCTGAACCTCAGGTCGCTGATCTCGGTGTGCGCCGCGTCCAGCTTGTCCTTGAGCGCGCCGCTGTCGTCGGTCTTCTTCGTGACGAGCACGTACCCCTCGTCGAGCTTGTTGGCCTGCCCGATCTCCTTCGTGTAGAACGCCCCCTCCTCGTCGTCTTTTGAGATCTCTGTGACGATCTCGGTGACAAAGCAGTTGTCTGCAGCCTCTGAGTTGCCTTTGCACGGTGTGGAGTTCGGAGCTGTGGCTTCCGCTTGGGGTTCTTGGTTTCCTGCAACGTTTTCAGGCATGGTGACGTCCATGTCCTTGTCGTCAGAGTGAATGCTATGGAAATCCTCCCCTGAGCTCTCTGCGAAAAAACAACCTTCTGCTTTTGGTTCCTCGTGTACTTCCAGGACATTTTCAGGCATTGTACTGGTGGTGTTTCTATCATCAGGTTGGGTGTTTTGATGATCCTTCCCCAGTTGTTCAGCGTCAAAATATGTGTCTGCGGCCTCTGGATTGCCATGGCATGTAGTGTTGTCTGCAACTGTGAGCTCTCCTCGTGGTTCATGATTTTCTGCCTCATCTTTATCATCAGGCCTAGTGACTTCATAAGCTTCCCTCGGGATTTCAGATGCAAGACATACGTCTGCATGCTCTGAAACACATTTGCACGCCGTGGAGTTTGGAACTGTGGCTTCTGCTTCTGGTTCTTGATCGCCTGCTTTGTTTTCAGCTTCGTTAGAATCAATTGTTTTGTCATCCTCTTGCGAGATTTTATTGACAAAGCATGCCTCTTGAGCATCAAAGTTGTTCACGAGCATTGTCGAGTCCAGATCCATGACCTCTGCTCCTTCGATATCTCCAATAACATAATCAGACATCTTACCTTCCATGTCAGTGTCATCAGATGTGACGACCTGACAATCCTTTCTTGAGGTTTCAGTGACAAAAATGTTTCTGGTGAGTGCTGAAATGCGACTTCTGCTTGTGGTTTCTGATCTTCCACAGTTGTTTCACAAACCTGATCATTACTGTTGGTACAACCTGCTGCGTCGTCGGCTGTTGCATCAGAAACTTCTTGTGGTGATATGTAAAGTTCCTTGACTTGCTTCAACTCGGACTGGAAATAATCTATCTCCACCGTTTTCGCCAGCAATTCCTTCTCCAAACTCTCTATCATCTCCAGCTGCCTCTTGATCACCTCCAGTTTCTTGTCGGAATTGAAGAACTCGAGTGTTATCTCCTGAAAAAACACTGACCTCTCCTCCTTTGCTCTGATAGCTGCAACGGCAGACGAAAGAACGGCCTCATTGAGCTGCAGTACGCGCATCAGAGCCTCCTTGGTGTTCTCCCTCTCCAAGATCATCCTCGTCTCCATCAACTCGACTTCTTTCAGTACAAAAGCGTTCGACCCCTTCACGGTATCGAGTTCACCTTTCACGATGGCCAATTCATCTTTCAGAGCCATGCACTCATCAGCAGTTTCAGATTGCTGCCTTGTGATCATGCTGTTGTCGGTTTCAATCTCAGCTATACGGTTGTGGGCATCCAGGCACGCTCTGTCATACTTGTCTGACAGTTCTTGCATGGCCTTCTTGAGAGCTTCGAGTTTCAGATTGGCCTGCTTGTTTTCGTTCTCCTTGACTTCGAGTTGCAGCTTGCAACTCGCGAGTTCCTTCGTTAAGATGTCGATCTCCTGCTCCTGCGTTCGCCAAAATTCGAAGATTTTGTTGCGTTACGAAGTTGAAACTAGGAACACAATTACACATTGACATATATCAAGGATAGTTACCCACATTTCTGTCTGGGCTGAACCTGTTCTGATCGCTTTTCTGCCCGAAGAGAGTCAATGCCGCCTGCACAGATTCTAACGGCCTCGTGTCAATCTCGGCCATGTCCAAGAAGATTGGTTGCCTTCCGTCGGTCAGTACTGGTGCAATCTCCTGCACTTGTTAAACAAGTACCAGTTGTAGTACACAGATAGAAATGGGGTCAGATATCCAACTCAACATCCACACCTACTGTCTAGTGAGTACTGACTAACAGAAGTGCGAAAGCAGCCTTCGAATTTGTCGGTTTACCAAACTTTTGCTGAGCAAGTCTAGAAATTTTCGTACCACAAAGTGTAATTACTCACGTGGAACCACTTCTTGATACTGTGGTAGAGTTGAGAATATACAATTTCACCCATCAGGATTCAAATCCTGTTATCCACCTTTGCTTACACACGAGTATGGTTCAGTATAAATTTTGTGGGGTCGCGAATTTATGCTCGGTCTCCGTCTGTCTATCTAAGCGTGTGGGTGCACTCGTCGTATATGTGTGAGATGTGCATGCGTATCGTCTTCCTTGTAATAAAAAATGTACTTACTAACGCATCTGACAACTTGAAACCATCGTCGGGTACTAAGTAGTGAAGTGGTCAAGAAGTAGTCAACTTGATGAAGATACATAACTTTGTAAGCACTGTCACAAATGGAAGCTTCGCCTACATGTTCCAAGCAGATACTACTACTTGATGTGTCCTTCCAAAGATATCAATAGGAAAGCGCACCTTGAGCAGAGCAGCCCATTCACAGGAGTATGCACCCGTGCTCCCTTGGCATCGACGGATAGAGATATAGCCAGGAGGCGGGTGGAGCGGGTAAGACGAGGCGGTCGTGGCAAACGAGAGCGCATGCATGTCGCGGTCTCGATCCAAGGAGATGTACGACCACGAGGCGACGCCGGCCCGCTTTGGTCGTGGCGAAGACGCCCATGCAGCCAGCCAGGTGAGTCCAAAGGGAGAAGCGCTTCTGTTCTCTCTTCTTCACCGCCCGCCCTGCGATGATGCCGTGTCTTGTGCTCTCGCCTCTTGGTGCGTACGGTCGGATCGTGCATGGTTTAGCCTTATTCGTTAAGATAATTTTTAAGTAAATGGATTTCACAAGATAAACAACGTAACTTTATTTATATCTTAGATTTAAAACATAGTAAGTTTCTTTTCCTACAAAGACGAGTGACCTAACGATTCTCAAACCATGTTCTCAACATATACCGTTGGCGCAAATGCTTGCTCCAGACTAAGTCGATTATGACGACTACAATAGTTGATAACTAAGGGATACAAGAAAACAAGTTCCAGAATGATCGATAACCTATACAAATCGGTGAGGCAGTCATACTTTGGACCATCATCCTCGGTAGACTGCACTACATAATACATAGACATCCTCGGTGATAATCAGGAATAACACTATTGCAAGTAGCACATGGATAACGTCGAGCTACTACTCAACCTGAAATGAGTCTTCCATGAACACTAGTACATGAAAACTTGCAGCACCTTCGGCTTGGTGCAGCGGTATGCTGATTAGGCTGTGGAGTGATACAAAGGCAAAGGCAAAGGCAAAGGCAAATAAACAGACCCGCTGAAGCAACCTCATGCATCAATCTACAAATCAGTAGTAGGTGGTGGTGCCATAATAAGGTTGAGGAGCTGCCGCAGGATGCTGAGGGTAAGTCGCCGTTGGTGCGGGTGCGGGTGCCGCCACAGCCATCGCCCCAGGTTGTGCGTAGCTGTGTTGTGTGTAGGCCTGCAATATTGTTTGGCAATGAGTTGTATCAGATAGATCTCCTTCAACAGATTAAAAGTTAATGCAGCAGCGGTGAAGAAAGAAAAAAAGCCCATTGGACAAATGAGGTATCAAGGTGTAAGAGGTGAGGGTGATTTATGGTCAACAATTCATAACCCCAAACAAATAAGTCAACGCCATTCAAGGAGAACAGTTGAGAAATAACTCCTGTTAAAACCAAGTAACCGACTGCTAATAAGTGAGCATGAAACCTGAGAGAGACCAATCCACATGTAAAATAAGCTACCGCTGGTTTAAATCTGTTGGTGCCAGCAGACTTAGCGGTTCTAGGCAGGTTGACCGACTAAACACTTAAAACCACTGGTTGCCCACACAAAACCAATCCTGAAGTGACTACGCAACGCTAAATTTACTATCTTTTTCATCCCCAAAAGTAAATTAAAATAACAAAGGGCCACTTGTGGGACACGTAGTGGGAGGATGGCGGGAAAAAATGCATGTAAAATGCATAAATACAGATACATATACCATAGTCTTTCCTTAAATCAAATTTTGGAAGATGACTAAGCATAATGTTTTAAATATCCAGAAGCGTTTTGTAAATTTAGGCAGAAAACAGATTCAGTACCTGAGCAGAGTATGTTGGAGGATAGGCACCATAAGCAGCTGCTTGAGGAGCAGATTGAGGCATTTGATGGCTGTAGTCGTAAGTTCCATACGGAGGATACGCAGCCTGTAATGCAAAACAAGTCAAAGTCGATTTGCAACAACATATAGTTAAGCACAACAGCAGCATAATACCAAAGAAATGGTACAGGTGACAAATTATAGAAGAAATAGTAGAACAACATCCAAAGTTTCCTGACAGTTCTATTATCAAAATTCTAAGCTGTAATTAAAAGGAATAATAGAATGAACTTTTAGATCTAGCAAATGAGCACATTTAAATAGAAGAAGCAAGCCACAGAAAAGAGTTGCAGAAATCAGCAGATTTTCCAACAGCATGGAGAACACACATGCCAGCGGCAGGTTAAGGAAGAGAAAGTGAGGCGTCAGGAAACATTGAGACAAATAACCACCAAATTCTATCCACAATTGGAAGAATTAGAGAGGTTCTAACCCAGACAAATCAACAAAATTGTTTCATTTCTCCTAGGAAAATTGACTGGTGTCCAGGGGAACCCGTGTCCCCTTCAGCAAAAAATACCCATTTCAGCATGATGCAACGTTTCAAAAACACCAAAAAAAATCGTGGATGTAGTACACATAGAGTTGTGTGAACCTGCAAAATTTCAATTTCAAATTAATTCCTAGTAGCAAGAAACAAAAAAGGCAAGCAGTACTTCTAGTGCATATGAACATTGCATGATTGGCTGCTTGTCTTTTTTGGTTCTTGCTACTAGGATGAATTTGAAATTCAAATTTTGCAGGTTTACATAACTATGTAAACTGCATCCATGATTTTTTTTCTTGGATTTTTCAAACATTGCATCATGCTTAAACAGCTAATGGGGACGCAGGTTCCCCTGGACACTAAAACTGCATTGTTTCTGTTCCTTTCCCAAATTCATCTCTTATCTAAATCTGTACAAATAGAGCATAAAAACACTAAATCATGCAGATCTATAGGAATATGATCTACCTGTGGTGCATAAGCAGCACCCCATTGTTGGCCAGACGCTTCAGAAGTCACAGGCCAAACTGGAGGATTAGGAGCATTTGGATCAGTTCCCATGACTGGCTGAGGAACATCCCCAGTTTTAGCCAATTTGTCTCTCTCTGACATAATAGCATCATCTGCTCTTCGTTTCTTTGATGGCAGAATGCTTCTCTTACGTGAAAAAAGATTTGTATGCCGAGTTGTAGCCTTCTTGATTGATTGTGCATCCCCAAAGCTATCCAAAAACTAAAGATAATTTGCAAATGTATCAGTAGCTTAACTACCAAACTGGGATCAATCAATAAGGCAAAATGTGTAGCCCATTTACATAGCATTTAGAATAGCAGATTACCTTATTAGATGATTGTACAAACAATATAATTGTTGTGATTATTCTAAAAGGTAAGAAAACACGAAGAAGAAACTATAGTGACCAAGTGTAGCTTTTATGTATTACCTCTAAAAAAATGGAAGATATTTCTTCTTTGTCACTTGCACTTGCCACCTCCACTTGAGTTGGTTCAGGTGTGAGAAACATCTCCACCAGTGAATCTAAAAATTCAATACGCTTTTCAGATGGAAAGATCGACTCTAGAAAGATGACAGCCTGGAAAAGAAAAGAAAAGAAAAGGAACAGAAGCCGAATTAAATGGGAAAGATGAGGGTACCGAATTAAATGGGAAAGATGAGGGTATGACAAGAAAAATAAAGGTGACAAATTGAAACATTTCAGAAAGATTTCAAAAGCTGTAACCTCAAGAATTGGTTTTGTCATGTTAGATTGCATATGCAATTCAGTTAAGATCTCCCTTGCCTTCTCCAAGTCATGGATGACCTGCACATTTCAAAGAATACATCAGATTCCACTAACTTTACAAAGAGATACTAAAGAGAAAATGAAAAAAAAAACTAACCAAGTTCAATCAGCAACTCATCAAATGAAAAAAGAAAAAGAGAGAGCAGTTCCTAGCTCAAAAGGCAAAATGAGTGCTTACATTGTAAATAATGAAGTGTATGTCAAATGAAGTCATATTTCTTTTTTATAAAAAAAATGGTCTCTGCATGCTTAAACAACTGCACAAAGGCATCATTCTTAACACTGCTCTTTTATCGGCTAACCATGCATGTCCAATTAACAAGGTCAGATACTCAGATGACACAATTTTCATAGGTATGTAAACCATTTTTTTTACATTTTGATAAATCTCAAAGTTGTGATAAACACCTACCAAATATAAGAAACGTGAGTATTGAACCAGCAATGTTGGCAAAAGCTGGCTCTGCTCCTTTTCCCTTTCAGCAACAATGGCCTTCTCATAAACTAAACAAGCAGATTCTTTATCTCCCTGCAAGGAGAAAAATTAAATGAACTCTTGAACAGTGACAAAACGGAAACAAGAGTGTTGCTTGTTTGTAGTGATACCAGCCGGTGCTCCATATTAGAATGCTTCACAATGGCTTCTAGCAAGCCAGGGCATAGTTCTGAGTAAAGATGCTGATATTCTACACGTGCTCCAGAAGCATCTCCATTAAGCTCCTTGAATCTTGCACTAAACAGATGGATCTCTGCCTGCTTCTGTTAAAAACAATAAAAGAAACAACATGAAGCTATCAGCAAATCTAAAACGGCTATATTATATGCTATGTTATGTTGCGCTAAATCAAAACAGTAATAGTGATATTTATCCTCTCAATGTCGAATATAAAGATTTCCATGCAAAAAGGAAAATTTCCAAACAACAGGAGAACTTTTATTTCAGATCCAAAAGGAGATTATCAATGAAAAATTGGCAGCTGGTACTAATCATGACAAAGATTGTAACTTTGCCTTCTGTGTTTTCACCGCATCAATGATCAACGAGTTTTCAAAAAGCAAGTTGGGGTCAAATAAGTACACCATTAACAATTTATCAGTAAAGAGTAAATATATATTTGACCATTCTACAAACTAAACTAATTCAGCTATGGTGTCATATTTCGTTTTTGTTCTTTTTCTCTGCAAGCCCACATGGGAAATAAGGAATCTTAAATAATAGAAGCTTTCATCTAAGAGGTGCAAAAGCAAGATGTTATATGGCAGTGAAAAATAGTGCCAAGAATAGGGAAACAAATTTTAGTTAGATCCACATTCGGGAGCTTGCTGATTGATGTTCATGTACATATAGGAGTATATGAAACATGCATGACATGGAGGAGAAAAAATGAAATGGTAAAAAGTAAAAATATACAATGTTACTAAGTATAAATTGTTATACATGCGATCTTATCAATTAATACCTTGACAAACACATGAGTGGCACGAGCCAGAGCATTGTTTGCTAGTTCTAGGCTTCCTCTATCCTCCATACATTGCACATAGCGGATCCAGAACTCTGAATAACTAGCACACGCAATAACACATCTTTCATACAATTTGATAACCTGAAACAGTTTTGTGTACCATCAGAAAACTGACAAAAGAAAAAATGAATTCAAAGCGAATAAAATTTTGATATTGACAAAACAAAGAGAAGTTCACACAGGTTACTCCATTAGCTGATTAGGAGGCCCTCCATAAGAAAGGAGGGACCATCCTTGCTTGATAGATAGATGGTTAAGAAGGTGAGCATTAAGCAAATACCTGCATATATGAGATTAAAAATTCAAACAATTGATATTTGGTACCACATATCATTAACCCAGAACGGCCAACAGCCACTGACAAATGAAAGTTTGGAGTACTTAGCCTCATCGAAACCAAACATTATGTCCACGCTCTATCCTCAGTTCAATATCCCATTACAAAGGAAGCTCCATCCAAATACTAGCCGTTAAAGCATATAATGGAGCCAATAAGACTAAATTGTAAGTTATAAGATTTCAGGCATTGCACGAAATCTACTAAACGAAAAGCGACCAGAAAAAAAAACCTAGAAGTGCAAAAGCATACCTTATTAATGTCTTCTTCCCTCTCGATAAAGTCAAGATAGTTATGCCAATTTTCAAGCTCTGGATTGTCAAGAGGCTTGACATGAAAATATGGTCTTCTAATAGCTAGCTCAAAACCGATAATCTTAGACTCGTACTCTTTAGCCTTCCTATACATCTCTTCTCTAATGGAAACATACTTTGTCAGGTTCTCTGCTTCTGTTGAACATGAAATTTCAGGTTGAACAGATTTATCTGCATCATCAGGATGTGCCTCCCCATCAAGAACCTGATAGCTGTTCTCAGCACTAACATCATACATGGAAGTTTCCTCTGCAGTAAGTAGATCCAATAAATTCCGTGTCGCAGTCAATTCCTTGAAGCTGAGTAAAAGTAACAATAATAATTAGTATCACAAGAAATTATACATTTTATGTTTCGTCACAATGAGATACTACATGGCATATTATAATTTATGTGCTTACTGCTTACTTAAAATCACAAAGTCGAATCCTAGATGGGTTAGGAAATAGTATCTTGAATTCTTGATACGTGTGTTTATTATATTATTCATCCATTAATCAGCCAATAACATTAACAATTAGTAAGCCACAGACAAGCAATAATATACATAAAAGTGATATCATCCAACAAAAACAGCACTTGAATACTAAAATACACAAATAAAACCAATGAACTTACCAATTATAGTACCGATCAAGCTGTTGTATAGGATGTTCTAATATTCTCGTATATATCATGGCTAGATGACTCCATGCCTGCAGTGAATCTTCATACTTAATGTACTCATCCCACAAACTATTGGAACGATAATCTGTTCCAACATATGCCAAACCCGCTCAAACAGTCTGTAGAGAAACAAACAGTGAGTGAAGTTACTGATGCAAAACAAAATAATTAATCCCCAGACAAAAGCTACATCAGATAATCCAAGAAACACTCAATGAATGATTGCTTGCAGGTGCACACAGTAGTAGCTATATTTATGTCCAAGGAGGACCATATTATTCTAGATAGACATGTTATGTCAAAAGTACTAAAGTACTTACATGATCATATATGATAAGTTCTAAAGTACTTTGTATCGAACAAACATGTTATGACAAAATTAGCTAATGAGCTAATGTATGAATTAAATGCACTAACATTGGCTATAAAAAATGCTACACAGAGGTCATGGGTGGTCCGCAGAAGGTCAAAGAAATGATTAATTATATAATATATAGTAACTATGGGTGAGTTCTTTTGAGCTGATGGCTTATGGCTTAAATATTTGAATTCTGACTGTTCGCGAGAGGCAGCACGTAGAGAGAAATAGTCGAATGCGATTTTGGCCGGTACAGCTAAACTCAGTGCACTTTTTACTATAATTTTTCTATTAACCCGACTTGAAAAAACACACTGTTTAAAAGCTAGTTACTGTAAATAGTACAAGCATAAGCCAACTTTAAGCCCAAAAGAACCCGGCCATATAAATAGGTCTTGAATTGGCCATTGCAAGTAAGAGAGATATACAGTCAGTTTAATAACATGCTGTACAAATTTGAATATATGGACTACATTGGCACATGGATTGCACAAACAGAGTTCTAACATGTTCTAAAGCACTTCATCAGTCACTCCTATATACAGATAACCTACAAATGCCAACTAATTCAAAACGAAGTCAGAAGAAACAAACGTTAGCTACAAAAACTTAGCCAGTATAGGCACATTGTGTGTAATTGCTACCTTCTGATGATATCTGGGTCTTCATATGTGGAAATTGCAAATTGACAATAGTTATACCAAATGTCCACTGAATAAGTAACTGCAAGAACTGCCCGCTCATACACCTCTATAACTTTATTGACACTGTCAAGACGGCCTTCATGATCTGCATATTTCTTCCAATATCCAAAGCATAGAGGGAATTCCGCAAGGAATGCATCATACACTTTCCGTATTTTCAAAATATTGCTCTGTACGGGCGGAATAGACAAAAATATAGCATTAGTACAAAAGATTTTTTTATCATGTAACAATTTACATATTGTATTATTGCTTAATCAGATTAAATTTATATTCAGTACACTTCATTTAAACACAAAAGAGCAAAGATCTAAAGGACTACAATAGGAGAAAAATAAGCTTCCAGAACACTAGTAAACCCTTCAATACAACTGTAGGAAACACAAGGCTTGTGAAATCTACTAGCATGCATGTACTGACATCCAGTACCAGAAAGGAAAAATATAGAACACGAATGCACTTTTAGGCCATTCAGACTGCAAACAAATATGCTAATAAAAATAACGACAAAAATGACTACCGATGCCATAAGGAAGATTCATAGAACTTCAGATTCCACTAACTATAAATCAATCGCATATAATCATAAGAAATGTCTGTTGTGTGTGGGAAGAAGAAGTTGCAAATATTTAGCACCTATACATACAGAAGTTGCACGAATAGAGAAGAATGGATTGTATGGGAAGGCAAGAATGCAAACTTTACCTCGGCATTTTTCTCTGTCTCATCAATAAGTGTAGTCCAAGCATTAAAGTCTAAGCAATTTGCAGTAACGACATTCCACAACCTAGCCTCTTCTGCTGAAAGTACAGCTGCATAAAGAAAGCAAAACATTAACAAGAAATAGCGGGCACGATACCAAATTACTTGAAGAACTTTATGAGCCCAACATTACCATCCTCATAGGATTGCTGAGGAACTGGTTCACTCATCTCGTTTGTGGAGCCGCCATTCTCTGTAGCTCCTGCAGATGGGTAATCTGCCGTCTGGCCAGAAGCTCCGTTTAGCGACGTGTGCTCGGTTGGATATACAGAGGCATCAGCTCCCTGAGCTCCGTCATAATGGGCAACGGCGCGTCAGCGCTATGCGCAGCTTGCGGAGCGGAGCTCGGATTCTGACTATAAACGTTCGCATCAGGAGTAGCACTCGCCGCATCGAAAGATGCAATGGAAGAAGCCGCCGCGCCAGCCTCCGCGCTACCAGAATCTACAGCGTCTAGGGCGGCGTTGAGAATTTCCGACGTTGCGGCAGCAACGATTTGATCTTGCTCCATTGTGCGCGAATTCTAAGAGCCGAATCTCGCGACCTACTAAGCAATCCCTAGAGAGAGAGCAGAAATGCGGATTTGAACACGCTAAAAGTAAAAACGCGTAAAAAGCTGGACTGGGAGGAGAAGGGCCACGCACCTGCGAGCCCTCGACGAGCGGAGGCGCGCGAGAGAGATGGGGAACGGAGGGTCGCCGACGAGCGTGGCCTCGGCGCCGGCGAGGTGGAGAGGGTTAGGGTTGGGATCGGGGGGCTACAGCCTCCTAGCGTGGGGGACAGGGGGAGGAGGCGGGGAGAGTTGGGCCGTCAGAGAAGTAGATCTCGCGGGCGTGCGCCGTGCATGCCGAAAGTCCGCGTCCCACCCGGAGTTGTCGCACGGCCCATCAATCTCCACCCAGGTTGCTGTGTATCGGAGCCCGTTTTGCCTCGTCTCCTCGGCCCATGAGATCACTAGTCACTTCGGTGCCGTTTGGCAGCGCTCGGTTTTTCTCCTAGTCAGGCTTTAAAAAAAACTACTAAATTTTTGGGCTCCAAATTCATAGTTTATTTTAAGTTCACCTTTAAATTTTTAGTTTTATTATTAAACTTCGAACCCCGAGCATTTGGCCAGAAAAAATGGATTGAAAGCCCAAAAAACTAAAGCTGAGCCCGGCCAAATGGGCCTTCGATTTGGCCACGCTCTAAACAGTTTCAGTTTTTGGTTTATTTTGATTTTTAACTTATTTAAATCAAAATTATTTAAAATGTGTCGGTTTTAATTTTCTTTTTAATTTTTTATTAAAAAAAATTAACAGTCGTTATAGTGTAATTTTAGATATAAATTAAGAAACACGGATCGTCCCAAGCTGGCCGCCAAAATTGTGGAGTGTTTCTTTATGCGTGCAGGTGTGCAGCTGCGAGCACGCAACGCGCAGAATCACACGACCGAACGAGTTGAGGACGAAGAAAGAGTAGCTAGGTGGACCAGGGCCGCCTGGCTCGAGCTCGAGACCCGATAAATGAAGTTTTTGGTCATGCGCTTATAGCTTTTGGTGAAATTTTGAATTTTGGTACATTTACAGTCTGATTACGGAGACCGATACTCATTTACGATTTTGGTGATAAGATGTTGGGCTTTTAACGAAAAACTACGTTTAACTTGTAACCCGTCTTGAGAAAATATTTCGTTTGAAAGTTTGAAAAGAAAAGGAAAAGTCGATCGGACATCCTGGAGATGGTGCACATGGCGGAAGATTGTGTTTGGATAATTATCCTGTCACTCTCTTGTGCTCCCCGGGCACACACTTCCGTAGATCGCCCGCTTGTGCGGCTTTGCCTGGTTTCTAGCTAGCTTAAAGCATGCAGATGACTGCTACGTAGCTCTGCAAAGTCCACAGGCACGTTTTCTTACGGAATGCCAACAGGTACGTTGGCACGCCTGTTCCAGCGTGTTCAACGCACGGGCCTTCGCGTCGGTTCCTCACGCTGCGCGCGAAAAAGTTTGAACAACCGTCACACGATGTACCTGCTACCCCTTCATCGACAGGACCGGGCGTATTCGTTGGACATTCGATGCACGCGAAAAAAGATTACACGTGACTACGGTACGGTCGGGCAGATCCTACGGCGTGGTGGGCACCCAGCCAAGTGTGCCTGCCACGCTCGGCACGGTGCGGGGTTTCGGCTCGTGAGTCGTGGGTGCCACCGCGCGCGCACCCGGCGCGGCCCTTCTCCCGCTGGTGCCCGTGACAACAACTCCGGCCTCAGATCCTCACTTCTGGCTTAAGCTAGATGTTAGAATAAACACGTCGATTTCTTAATTTTTATTTTTGTTTTTATTTTTTATCCTTTTTTTGTACTGACCGTTGAAGATATAATGGTTTTTTATTTTTTTAATTAAATGACTCGTAAAATGTTAATAATCACTGTAATATAATTTTAGCCAAAAGTTAATAACCGAAAGCCATGGGCCAAAGCCGGATCGGCAGCTTTTTTTCCTAAAACGGCTTTTCTACATTAACTAGCTTTTAAACGGAGTATCTTTTCAATATAAGATCTACTAGTTAATTATCGTATATACTATACCAACTTTATTTATATCGGTATAATATCCCACACAAATAATCCAAAAGTGCGTTAGGCCCTGTTTGTTTCCACTTAAGATTATTATAATCTAGCTTATACATCATAAGTGGAAACAAACAGATAGATTATAAGGTAGCTTATTATAATCTAATAGCTCAGATTATTGTAATCTAATAAGCTCAAAAAAGGAGCTTATTTCAGCTTATTTCAGCTTATAGATCACCTTTTATGTAAATGACCATAAAACTTCATAAAAATTACCCACTCTGCCATTCATTAACTCCCGATCCTCCCATCGCGCTGCGCGCGCGTTTCTTTCCCTGTTTCCTCGCCTCTTCCATTCTCCTCAACCCTACAAATCTTGGTGTGTTCGCCAAATGGATCCCCAAGATGGCGATGATCCACGCCTCGCGCTTTTCCGGAGAAGCCCGTGGTAAACGTAATTACGGGAGGATGTGGTCGGGAGAGGTACGTCAGGCAGGCGTCGTGGTTAAGTTTTAGCCGTATAGGCTTGGGCGGCGACCTTATCGCGGCGGCCATGTGGGCATCGGGGAGGCACCGGTCGATGTTGTCTGGGAGGCATGAACTTATCTACTATGAGTTGATTATGTAATATTTGGTTGAACCTTTATTTGAACCTCTATAAACTAATCTAATATGAGTTGGTTATGTAATATTTGGTTTGACAATATTTGTTCCAATGTATGTAGATTGACTTGTATGAGAGTGATGAGGATGAAACATTTGTGGTTGCACGGAATCAACTTGACATGATGAAACAATATGGAGCGGTAACTTGTGCATTTGGTATGCGAAACTTATTTGAACAAATCGAGAGAATTGAACCGATTTGTCGGTCATGATTGGGTTATGAAAACCCTTAGAGTTCCAAAAGATTGCTATGATATGTTTAGGATGAGTAGGCCACTATTTGATAGATTGCATGACTTGTTGGTGTCGTCTTATGGTTTGAAGTCAAGCAACAAGATGTCTTCTATTGAAGCTTTGGGTATGTTTCTATGGACTAGTATTTGTGGAGAAAAATTTTGATAAAAAAAGTGTAAATGGAAACGTAGATTCAATGAAGTGTTGGAAAGTGTTTACCTCCTATCGAGATATTGTCAACTAGAGATCCAAACTTCACAAAGATGCTAGGTTCCCGCTTTATCCTCATTTTAATAATTGTTAGGTGCAATAGACGGCACTCACATACCGGTTGTTGTGTCTTTGGCAAAGGTGGTGCAACATGTTGGTCGGTATGGTTATTCCACTCAAAATGTGTTGGCGATATGTGTTGACATGAGGTTCACTTTTGTTGTCGCGGGACGGATCGACATGACATGAGGGTGTTCAATGATGCTTTACGTAAATATGCGAGCGGTTCCACATCCTCCAAATGGTATAGTAACATTTTGCTAGTTATCTCAAAAATTGCATACTCTAGCTATATCTCATTGTGTATGTTTACATTTTGTAGGAAAATTTTACCTTGTCGGCTATCCAAATCGAGGTTTTCTAGCTCCATACAAAGGGACCAAGTACCATTTACGAGTTTCGAAATGGACCACGCCCTAGTGGCAAGAAGGAGGTATTCAACCACTTGCATTCATCACGTAATGTGATTGAGCGATCTTTTGGTGTGTTAAAGATGAAGTGGAGAATTTTGTTGGACTTACCAAGTTATCCAATGCTCAAACAAACCAAAATAATACATGCATGCATGACACTCCATAACTTCATTCGGGATAGTGCTCGAGTGATGAAGAGTTTGACCTGTGATCGAGATGAAAACTATATGCCGATGCCTTCCTCTCATGTGGGTGCAAGTCAATTGGGAGATGAAGAGGGGGGCATGAATGCCTTCCGTGATAATATTGCTAATGCTTTATTTGCTAGAAGAGAGTAATTTGTTTGTAAGAGCATATTTGTACGAACAAATGATCATGGATATTTGAATAATTAAGCTTTTCTACCACTTATATATTCAAATTTGTATGTTACTAATGTTTTGCAAGTCCAAACTAATCAAAAACATGTCATAAAAGAATAAATAAGTCACCAAAAAAGGTCAAGGGCATTGTAGTCTTTAAACATTCGAATACAACAATTCATAACTCTGATAATCCAGGCTGCCAAACACCTGACAGCTTATTTCCCACCAGCTTATTATAAGCTAGCTTATATAATCTGCACCTATAAGCTAGATTATAATAATCTTAAGTGGGAACAAATAGGGCCTTAGTGGCACCAACGGTGGCCCGCTCCTACCGCTGCCCGGCGCATCCGAAAATCTTGTTTCACTCCGTTGTACGTGCCGCTGCCGACGACCGTTAACTCTGCCGAGATCAGCATCCTTGACGAAGTCCGGGCTCTGATTTTGCTTGGATGAAATCCGGCGTGCATTGTAGTGCTAGAAATCTACGCTAATTTCCTTTTTTTAATTTTGGTATAGGCAACTAAATTGAGCAAATCCCTGCTGAAATTTTGGCATGTCTGGTGTGGTGGTGCAGTAAGAAAGAGCGGATTGACCGCAGCAAATGTGGAAGCAGACCACGACCATTTCGATTTCCGAGCCGTTGCTTATCTATTCGGCTCCGATCGGGGAGTGTGCCAGGTTCTTTTATGCTTTAAATATTTAAATTTTGATTATTTATAAAAGATAGTACTACAGAAAAATAATTTTATGTGATTTTAGTATATAGCTGAATTTAGTATATTTTTACTATAATTTTTCTATTAATCTTACCTTAAAACAATATACGATTTAAAAATTAATTACTGTAATCAGGAGGAGAATAAGACAGTTTTAAGTCATTCTAAACCCAGCCTTTGAACCGCTACTCTATGACTATTGCTCTGTTCATTTAGGTCATGCGCTAACAAGCTTCTTCTCCTTGGCTTCTGTTTTTAGTTTCTTAATTTCATTTTTTTTGTTTTTGGACGTTTTGTTTTCTTCTTTTTTCTTGTTTCTTTTCATTATCTGTAATAATATTTTTTATATTTTAAAAACTAATTATACAGAAAAAAACTAACAACATCTACAATATATTTTCAGTCTCTACAGTAAAAAAGTCAAAAGCCTGGATTTATAAGCTTTTTTGAGCACTACCTTAGACTTCGGCTTCTTTATTTTTTTTGTTTTAGCTTTTTTTGGTTTTTTATTTTTTTCTTTGTATTGTCCATATACATATAACGATGTTTCTCATTTTATTTATATTTTTAATTGAATAACTTACAAAAAAACTAATAGTCACCACGATGCAATTTCAGTCAAAAGCCGGAAACCGTTAAAAAGCTAGATTGAACGTGGCAAATAATTGCGGGTTGAGTTTGAGAAAACACTTGTGTAGCTATTACTATTTTCTAAGAGTTGTATGTATAAATTGCAAGCTTTTCAATTTTGAACCCCTAACTAGGGCTGAAAAAACTCGAGACTCGTGAGTTGCTCAAGCTCTAAACAAGCCAAGCTCGAGTTTGATCTCAAGCTCGTGAGCTTAAACGAGCCAAGCTCGAATAGCTCATGAGCTTCAACAAGTCCACTTGCACCTCTAAAACTTTTCTTTCATATTTATTCCTATTAAAATATGTATGCATATTACGTTATGAGTTGTCATATTTTTTTCTATTATCATTTTGTTAAATATTGTTGTATGCTAACTTTTATTGAACTTACTCGAGCTGAGTTTGAGCTTGAATTTTTCTTATTATTGAAAATTGATGCATGTTGAATTAATGATTATTATTGAGCTTACTTGAGCCGAGTTTAAACCTACTCAAGCTTATATCAAGCTTGAGCCCAAATCTAAACTTGGAGCTAGCTCGGACTCGCTTGATTTAGAGTTACAGGTCCAAAGCTAGTACTCTAGGAGGTGCGTTTTTTTATTGTGGCTTATAACTTTTAAATTTTGGCTTTTCTCTATAGAGTACGGAGAGACAGTCATATATGATTTTAACCGATATAGTTAAATTTGGTATAATATCTATTACAAGCAGCTAGCAAATCTCATTTTAAAAAATTCTCTATTTAAAAAGTAGTCACTGTAGCTGGAAAGAAGGAGTCAGAATAATTGGATCTGGTACTCTATAATTGCGGCACCCCACCCACAGTGCAGAGCCGCACACCCGTTCTTCGTGCACACGTCCACGCAGCTCACTCCACTCCCCGCCAGGGCAGGTGAGTTACGCGGCCGTGCCAAGGATGGAGAAGGCTCTCACCAAGCTCAGCAGCTTCACCATCTCCCGGAAGGCCAAGCAGGAGCTCTCCGCCATTGGCGACGACATCTCCGTTAGTACTACTACTACCACCATTTGGTGTCGATTTTCCTTTCCTTTCTTGCTTTCCTGTTCGATTGATTAATGCTTGAGGCTATTGAGTAGGATTCGAGCTAGTAGTTTGGTTCTTGATGGGCTATTTTGCTTCTTGATGAATCTTTTGGACTACGAAAATGCCGTTCTTCGTCTCCTGGTTCGTTTGCTTGTTTTTATGTTTTTCTGTTATAAGAAACATGGAGGTGGAGTATTTTTGCTCATTGTTATGCTTATGATCTTTTATCTTCTCCTGATGCTGTTGCGGTTAAGAAATAAATTGGCTGCGACATTGCTAGGTTTATTTTTTCACATGTTGTTAGTGTTATGAACTCAATTTTGAGTTCTTGGAGCATCCATCTGCAGATGTTTCTCTTATATATAGTTCTCTTTGAGGCTGGATTAGATTCATTCCCTTTTTCACTAAGAGCATCAATATTTCTTGCTTTAACCTATTTTATGCAACCTTTTCCTAGTGGAGTGACATAGGAAATACCTATTTAATTCGACTGCACTTTAGCCTTGTTTGTAATGCAGTACTACATTTCAAAGCGTTCTTAAGTTCCATTTCCACTCCACTCTAGATGCAATCGGCGGCTTAATTCAGCATTCGCCCGCAAATCACACTGACAACCTAACTATTCTGATTTGCAGCGTTTTTCTGACACTGTGGAGGAGAAGGCGAAATGGGTCTTCGAGAAGCTCAAAGGTATTGATTGTTTTATTCCATTCCATGGTTGCTTTGTGGCTGTGGAAATAAGAGTGAGTCTGAAGATAGATTACATGATGAAATAGACCTTGATGTGTGTATGTTATGTTGTCTTGGCAACATCATTAGTACAAGTGTCCATTGCTGTTAGTGGCTTTTCTTGACTGATGCGTAAAACCAAAGCAATCCAGAGAGATTTCTTTAATATGGTTGTGTGTACTAGCTGCCGGATTCCTAACCTTTTCTTCTGATTTGGATCTAGCTTTCTTGGTTTTAGTACCCCTTTGATCTGCAAAGTAATACAGTGATGCACATGGGGGGCCAAACTGAAAATGACTTGTGATATTCTGCCATTGTGCATTGGTTGGTACTGGCTCCTGTTCTTGTTGACACCGTTATGCAAAAGTCTCTATGAGGATTGTATAGGGGCTTGCTTACCTAACAGCTTGTTTTACTTGCAATCTTTGCCTTGATCCTCTTGAAGTCTTTGGCGGTATTAGCAAGGCAATGTTAAGTATGACCTGGTTTTATGAAGCACCAACCAGCTGATTTGCCAGTCTGTAATGCATATTATATTTCATACTTGCTTCCAAGCAGCATCTAATCTGTACTCCTGTATGCAGTTGTGAAAAACTATTAGCATAATCTGTACCGTAGTAGTCTAACTGCTTATATGAAAACATTGCACATAAAAAAGATAGTTTCTTTAATAAAATAACTATCTTCTGAATGAGCCTGCTCGCGATGCATATTCATTTGCATGTTTTATGCCAATTACAGGCCACCTCCAATTATATCTTCCATTTCTTTGTAGAAAAAAGGATATGCATTACTGTGTACTGTCTTTCCTCTGATTCTGTTTAGGTTGTTCATCATTCACAGAGTTGAGACCCGTATGAATTTCCGCACTTTGGTTGATTGCAATTTTTTTGAGAAACAAACAATTGAAATGCTGTTCAAGAATTCAAGTCTTGTATTACACATATTTCACCTTTACATTTCACTCAAAATTCTCCGTCAAATTTCGTCATAAAGTTGAATTTCCCTAAAGGACTCAAAACTGCTGCTTCTGAATTCTCTTTGCCTATCAGTTGTTAGCAGTAATCTCATGCCATGGCTCCAATGGATCTTTGCATACTAAATGCAGATGCAAACTAGTAATAAGGGAATGATTGTTACATAAACAACTACTGTGTGCTGATTACTGAGAGACTGACCCCCATTTTCTCTTATCCAGGCAAACCAAACAAGTCACTCTCTGATCTCCTGCGCGAGTATAGCCTCCCACCAGGCCTCTTCCCTCGGAACATCATCTGCTATGAATATGATCAATCAAGCTCGAAGCTTGTGGTGCACCTGTCTAAGCCCTGCGAGGTGAGCTTCAAGGATTCCTCCATGATACGGTATGCTCCTCGTGTCAAGGCGACTTTGTCCCGAGGTAAGCTTTCCGGGATCGAAGGCATGAAGACGAAGGTGGTGTGTGGGTGAAGGTGACCAGCGTAAGCTTGGAGAGCTTCAGGTCTGACAAGGTGTGCTTCATAGCCGGCGTGAAGAAACTGAGGCAGAAGGATGCCTATGAGGTCCCCCGTGAAGCCATCTCGGTTGAGGAGTTCTGAACTTGATTCGGTCCGTCTTATCCATATTATCATTCTTACCATTTTTCGGTCCATGTGGTGTGCGATTCTTGAGGACAGATTGGTGATTGGTTTGCTGTGGTTCAGCAGATTTGTTTATTGGAAACATGGAGAACTTGCTCTTCCTGACAAAAGATACTCATGCATGTTCTCTGATGAGTCCTTCACATGCATGTTCTCTGATGAGTCCTTACATGTACGATCTCCCAGTAATGTGAACATTTAGCATGTGTTATGGTTTTGCATTGCTTGTTTTCTAGGGTACATGTGTTTATATGTTGTACAGTACTGCATGTGGTCAGAGTTGCACGTCCTTCTGCCAAACAAATTGTCCAAATAAACTTTCACGCACATGGAAATTTCCTGTTCATAAAAACTGGTCCCATTGGTGCTTAGGATCAACAAAATATCACAAGAGTAGGATTTATGCAGAGACTGGTAAGCTTGGATAGCAATTGGATGATAGTTTTGTACAGTAATACATTGCCTGTTAAGGATAGGGTGATACCAAAAAAATGCCTTAGTTATTCCGCACAGATAACTAAGAACTGTGCATCCACAAGTTCTCTGTGATGGTAAAAACTTGACTTCAAAATACATTGGCATGGCTGAAATAGGCTCATGAACTTGCCTAGAGAAGACCTATGAATAGTACAAAGTAGGCCATGCTTGCTGAAATATTGGTGTGCAAAAGGACCTCAATATATTAGTGCACTTTTACCCTTGCAGCTATATATGAACTGAGCAGTAACTTTTGAGCAAACCATGATCATGTTGAACAGAATCAAACTAGGAGTACTATATCAGAGAGACTGAACTTAACCATGCCCAACTTTGAAGAGAATCTGGCTCATAATAGAGTAAAATATAAACTTCTGGGGACCGAACAATAGCAAATATCTATATTTATTTTGTTGTAATTCTGCAGACTGGCCAAGTATCATCAAAATATTTTGATGCCAGAAAATACATGACTATCAACAAACAGAGGTAATAAACTACAGAAATAAGTATTGGTTACAAAAATATACACAGCTCACTCACATTCTGCCACACAGCTCACCTGCAGACAAGATAATGAAAACAATGCAAGTGCATTATCACGTGAATTGGAAGAATGACTACAAATCTGGTGCATCATTGCAAATTGCCAATATATTGGATCACTGACTTCTTTATAGATGAACTGGTAGGTTTCCTGGAACATGGTCCAGCCTGAGATAGCCATAATTATCCAGTTACTTGCTGTTTTTAGAGCCCTGTATATATGCTCATAATTCCTGTCCTATGGAATTACTTCTGGTTTTTAGAGCCCTGTATATAGGCTCCTAATTCCTATCCTATGGGTTATGAAGTTATTTCTGCAGTTTACGACTTGTTTCTGTTGAATAAATCGCAAGCTAATTCAAAAGAGCACTTTCGTATGCAAAGAGATCTAAACTGAAAGTAAATTACTACATGGTGAATGAAAAAACATTTCTCAACAAAGCTACCAGTCTACAACCCCAATTGACTTCCTCTTTGACCAGCACCGCATTGCTAGTTCTTTTCTTTCCATCTGAACCAAAATGTTCTCATGAACAAAAGATGAAGTATAAATAATAAAGGCAAACCATAGCCCTCAAAACGGGGCAGATCATCATCTAGCAAATAATTCGCAGACATGAAACATCAATAATCATGGGAAACCATAAGTCATACAAGCATATTACATTATTCAGTACTGAAATCCATCAGCAGCAGTACATTGTTAAGCAAATAACCAAACACCCATATAAAGCATGACAGACATGTAAGGTATTTGGGCAAGCAAACATGAGTATAGCATTAATAGAGATCCCCATGAAGCCATAAACTCTAGTCAGTATCCCATTTATTGAGGACATGACCTCAGTATTTCTTCATAAGCCCTTGGGCTAGGTTCATGTAGTTCCCAAAGCCGCCTATTGTTGTGAACGTGTTGGAATCACTGTTTACATGAACTGTTCATGCGTGTGAACAGTATTCATGGTACTATAGTATCTACTTTATAGATATATTCCATCTATTAAAGATAGGTTTTCTTAGGTTAATTGAACACAACAAACCGTAATACAAACCCTTATTATTTATGATCATATATGGATTCTTTGTTTCAGATTTAGCTCAAGTAACAGTCCAGTTTAGTAACATATGTACAGCACTGCATTAGTGCTCAGTACGATAAGAAATATCACCAGCATAGGTACATTCAAATAATAGCCACTAATCAAAACAAAACTCTTTAACAACAGTAGCTAAGAGCATCAAGATATGTTCAACACTTCATTTATTATAACACTGTAATACTTATGTCAAGTCAGAACTAGTACACAACATGAAAAACACAAGTTTATCCATCCAATCTTTTATTCTCCCGGAATCATAAGTAGCACCTTCGGCATTCATGTTACATTGCATAGACAACACAAGCAATACAGTTTTATTGCATTCTAGGATGGAAATTGTAGGAAATTCCACAACATACAGACATTAAACAAGATGAGGGACTAACCAAACACAATGTCCTTCACGAATCATCACATAGCAAAGATTCAGTTACAAATCAGCGCTTCTTCAAGAACCCCTCTGCAAGCTTTAAGTAGTCACCCATACCATCCCCGCTCTCCCCCTCTCCGCCCTGCTTCTTCATGAAACCCTGTGCAAGTTTTAGGTAGTCTCCAATGCCACCGCCCTCCGACTCATCATTTCCACTCTCATGGCGGCCGCCATGCTTCTTCCTATTGTCCTCCTCTTCCTCCTTACCATACCTCCCTCCTCCATGGCCACTAGTCTTCTTGTACCCCTCCTCTTCCTCATACCTTTCCCTGAGTGCCCACCAGGTTTCTTCTTGTAGTCCTCTTCTTCATACCTTCCTCCATGGCTTCCACCACTAGAAGCGCCATACCCATATCCACCACTAGGCTTCTTGTATGCATCATCTTCCTCGTACCTCCCTCCACCATGACCACCACTCGGCTTCTTCTTGTAGTCATCTTCGTATCTTCCTCCTCCACCTCCATATCCACCAGCATTAGGCTTCTTCCTATACTCATCTTCTTCCTCGTACCTTCCCCCACCATAGCCACCCCCACTAGGCTTCTTTCTATACTCATCTTCTTCTTCATACCTTCCTCCACCATAGCCGCCACCACCACTAGGAGGCCTCTTGTAGTCATCTTCTTGCTCATACCTTCCCCACCATAGCCACCACTGCTAGGCTTCTTCTTGTACTCATCTTCTTCCTCATACCTTCCTCCTCCATACCCACCACCACTAGTAGGCTTCTTGCTGTACTCATCTTCATCCTCATACCTTCCCCCTCCATAGCCACCACTAGTAGGCTTCTTTCTGTGATCCTCTTCTTCTTCATACCTTCCACCTCCATAGCCGCCACCACCACTAGGCTTCTTCCTGTACTCATCCTCCTCATACCTGCCACCACTGGGCTTCTTCTTGTACTCATCCTCCTCTTTGTACCTGCCCCCTCCATGGCTCCCGCCTGAACCCCCATGACCGCCGGGCTTCTTCTTGTAGTTGCCTTCCTCCTCCTCCTCCTCCTGATGCTTGCCGCCGCCGCCGGGCCCCTCCTTGCGTCCGTACTGGTGGAGGTACTCCTCAGCCTTTTCGAGGTAGTTGCCCATGGGCTTGCCCTCGAGTTTCCCATACTGGGAGGCGGCATGGAGGATGTCGGCGCCGGCGCCGGCGACGCGGCCCTTGTCGACCTTCTCCAGGTTGTGGTCCTGGAAGACCGACTTGGCCGCCTCGGCCATCAGCTTGGCGCTCGAAGCCAGGTCGCCGCTGCCGCCTCCGGACGGCCGGTGCTGCGGCGGGCGGCCGCGACCGGAATCGTCGTCGTCGCCGTAGGAGGCCATTTTGGTCGGGATCTGGAGGAGAGATTTCGCGATGCTGTGTGCAACGTCTACACGACACGGGGTATTCGTGGGAGGCACCACTTTAATGCGAAGCTTCCAGCTCCACTCGATGTAAGCGTAGGAGGCGCGTCTAAAACGTCCGATCACGAAACGGACGGCTGTGATGATTTAGAACGCGATGGGGGTAATCGTCCGGATCGTCCGTTTACGATCAGGCCGCATGGCCTATCACGCTACACAAAAAAATGATACTACTGATTTCTCCTACCATCACGAATAAGTGTGTTTTGGACATTGCCGCACCCACTAAAAAACCTAATAAACTTCTACTATAGTATATTTGTAAAACCTAATAAATCCAAACTTTTATAAAAGTAACTTTCATATCATTTTCATATAACCAATATATATTCGTAAAAACATTGTGATCAAGTAAAATTAATTTAATTACAAGCGTTCTAAAAGGACACTTGCTTTTAAACGAAGGGTGTATATAATTTACTAAGAAGTCAATATAGGTTTGTTCATATTAACTGTGACTGATATCTTTTGGCTACAGTTGATGATTTTTGGTTAAAACTAAATAGTAGTGATTGAAAAAAGTGTCGAATAAAATAGAATAAAATAGAAGTGAGAGAGAAAGAGAGGTTGCTTTGAAAACCAGGTGTTAGTAATCCCTTCCGCAAAAAAAATCCCAAGAGTAATCCCCCGGCTCATCTTATTGTTAGTGGCTCACGAGAGAACAAGTGAGCTAACACCCATCCCTTCATCATCAGCTTCCCTGCAACCCAACCCACATACCTCGCTCACATCCATCCACTTCTTTCGCTAGGACGGAGCACCGACCAGTGCCGACTAAGTACCAAGGCAGCAAGAGGTCATGCTTGGCCTCCGCGGCGCACCACCAGCCACCGCAGCGCCAGCGAGGGGGCGGTGCAGCGTCGCCACGGCGCCGGTGAAGACCGGTCGGGTGTCTCTGGCCATCCCTGCGGCTGTCTCGCTCTCACTTGTCCTCTGGTCCAGTCCAGGTACCTCATAGTGCAAATTCTACCCTAGGCCCTGGTACTCCAGCCAGTAGTACTAGTTAGAACTAGAAGCACAGTACAGTACTCCGTTCATCTGTTGCGTTCTTCATCTGATGAACATTTCGTTTGCAAACTGCAGTGAATGCCGGCATTCTGTCAGGCTCCACTGGCTTGGAATCGGTTCCAGGCCCCAAATTGCCCCGACTCGAGTTCCTGGACAAATGGAATGGTTAGCCAACTAACTAGTTGCTTTCCAATACCATCCTCTTGCTCAGTTCATGTAAATGCTCTTCTCGTTGTTGCTGGTGTCATGCTGCGATTCGCTGATCAAATACTTTTTCCTTCGCGCTCTTAAGCGGAGAACCAGAAGAAGTACGCCGAGTTTGATTCGAGGTTCAAATCTTCCAAGGTGCTCCAGGAGCTGCTCGAGAAGTCCAAGCAGAACAAACAAAAGTACTCTCCTATATATAGTCCCTTCGCTCACACTTAACCTGAAGCTCGCTTGCGGTTTTCCCCTGCCCTTGGGATATCTCGCGGTCATGTTCCTGCCATGAATCTCTGAACGATTTCCAGGAACGAGAGGAGATTCAGGATAAATACTGCCTGCGGGGCGCAGAGTGGGGCGTCGGAGACTGCTCGACGGCGGGGATGTCGGACCAGGAGAGGGAAGATTTCATTTCGGAGCTGAGGAAGAGAACTGGAGGAGATTGAATATGACATGTTGTGTTTTTGCTCATGGTTTGGTAACGTAATTGCCTGAAGTACTGGATTCGAGGGAGGAACGAAGGAAGACAAATGCATACAGTTTAGTTCACAAGTATTTTCAGAGGTCACTGAGTCAGAAGATGCAGCATGTGCATTCAGAATTCCCATAGTGAATGGGTACACGTGTAAAATGGCTTCTTTATAGCAGCAAACTATCATTGATACTCCATTGTTTCTTAAAATTTCCTTATCATTGTCCTGATCTCTGTAGATAAGTCTCACTGTGACTGGCCTATTCTGAGAACGGTAGCTCGAATCCTCACGGAAACATAACTTGTTGATAATCAAATTAGATTCAATATATCCTTCAAGGTTGCACCGATTGACAATTAATACCAACAACCAGAAGAACGCCAGCAATCCTGACAGCAATTGATAACATCAGATGGCCCAAAGCTAGAAATAAGCAGAAAGCAAACATTCTCGCAATACCGAATTTTGAATGGGCACATGATGACAGAAATGAAACCATCAGAGAAGGGCAGGCACATCTGAATCTGCTGTATCAATTTTTAATTTTTTACTCATTAGTTCGAAAGCATGCCGGGATAATTGTATTCCTTGAGGAGAACCACAAGAATTTGCCGTCGAGGCTTCTAAATCCTAACACATCTAATGTGAAAGGTTTGTTGTATGTAAACTAATGATTACATGATCTTGGTTCTACCTATAGATTGGAATTCATTATTAGCGTTCTGTTACATAGCTCGAGGCAATAATATCAAAATCCAATAATTTTCCAGGCCTGTATTTGATATCGAGGTGGAAGAGCTGGTACCTCTTTCTATCAACCTTAATATCGTCGTATTTGATGCTAATGTAATTCTCAATTAACCCCTGACAATATCCTTTTGGTTAATTCTTCATGAAGATATTCTGGGATTCCCGGTTCCATGGTATATTCGGAAGGTTGGTGCTGCTGGTTTCAGGAAGCACCATGTGAATACTGGCCTGTCAAACAACCTGCACATCACTTACGTGTCTTTGGATGGAAGCAAATGCTGGTGTGGCATGTGATCTCGAAGCATTGTAGTATCATCTGCTTACCACTTACCAGCTAAGGCACGTGCTTTCTGGGTAGCTGATGGCCCAACCATCACTCATGTAGGACATAATCACAGGCACTGGAGCTATATTTAGCTCAAGAATGGCGCATGTTGAAACAGCTCACTTTTCAGCCATCACATTCGGAGTTGACTTCAACTACCTCGAAAGGGAAAAGGAAACATAAACATCATCTTGGTGACAACAAATGCTGCGAAATACTGACAAAGGCAACAATCAAGTAAGCAACCCACAGAAGCAAACTGCTTAACTGATGACTTAGTTACATAATGCAACCATATTGAAATGCCTTTAACGCACACAAAGTTACAAAATACAACCAAATTATATTAATTGATGTTCTCATTTTGCTATTCCAAAGAGTCAACAATAATTGAATGGGTGATCAGTACATATAGGGTATCCATAGATGATTGATGGTACTTCTTTTTTCCCACCTGTTTGGATAAATTTCCGCTTCATTTTTGAGTCCTTGTTTTGATGGCAACTCGCTAGAATTATTGATGTCAATATAAAATTGGCCATTGCTCCATTACATCCAGAAGAACAAAGACGGCGTAGTAAGAGTGACAAGTAGATAGGTTAAAGGGATGCAGGGTAGAATTGGGGAACAATTTACTAATTGTTGTGGACAGCACTTCACACTTCACTCTGTAGATCCGGACATGTAAACGACTGGATATGAGCACTTTCTATTGTAGTATTGTAAATAAACACACATCAATACTATTGAAGTGCTTTTGGTGTATTTATTATCACCATTACTACAATCTGCGTGACAAAAGTGCAAGCATGAACTATAAGGGTCAACTGAAGAATGAAACTAAATGAGCTTAAATTGTTTTCCTGGTTTGCCTATTCTTCCCAAAATATCATATCTTGATTAATATGAAGCAGATTATCTCTTCAATCCCTGCTTTCCCTATCTGTTTTATGCATCGCGGTATGCTTATGTGCCAATGTGTTCAACCAACGAGAATGTAACCGATCATTTCAGCAGTCTGTCACTTTTTGTCAATTTTAGCTAGCTTAACAAAAGCAATTGCTACCATGCATTACTCTGATTAGGGGTGTTCAAACCCGGGTTTCACAGTTTTGCCAAAACCGGTGATTGGGTCAAATGCACCACCCACCAAAGCAGCTACTGCATGCATGCGTACAAGATTGTGCACTATCAACCATGCATTACTCTGTTGATGTATAAGGAATAACCGAGATCAAATAAGCGAGAATTCTCCTATATCAATCTTGGTTAACATTTATTTCTTCTTATTCTACATTAAATCTGACTAGGTTTGACCTTGAAGATGTTTTATTGACCTAGCCTACTTCAACTTAGTCGCCCAACACCCCGCTCCATATAGCACCGTAGGTCCGATGAGAAACTTTTATCACACAAGACACATGATGCTTAGCACCATTTCACTCACCCCGCTCTTATCATGTTACTCACGTCTTCATCAATCTCACCATCCCACTGTAGCATCAATCCCAAATATCAAAAAGTGTCTTCATAGGCACTACTTGTCCGTCCAGACTAACATCTCCATCATCTACCATGACACCGCTGAAATCATACCTCATATACTCAGTTTTAGCCCTACTAAGTTTAAATCGCTTCGATTCTAAAGTCTTCCTCCATACAACTCCGGTTTCTATCGACACATATGCTACTCTCATCAACTACTACTACATCATCAGCTAAAAGCACGCACGAAGAGATATTTCCTTGTATGTTCCGTGTGACCTCATCCATCGCTAGGGTAAAAATACATGGGCTCAGCGCTAGTCCTTGGTATATTCCTATCTTAATAGGAAAGTCATTAGCATCGCTACCACATGCACTGACGTTAATCACAACATCTTTGTACATATCCTTGATTAGGATAACATGCTTTATTAGGACTTTTTTTCCCTTTGAAGCACCCACCACATAATCTTTCTTGGCACTTTGTCATAGACTTTCTCCAAGTCGATAAACACAATGTGAAGATCCTTCTTTTGCTCCCTACAATTCTCCATCAACTGTCGTGTCAAGAAAAAAACCTCTATGGTGGACCTCCCAAGCATAAAACCAAATTGGTTTTCGTCGCGCTAGTCACTCTTCTTAACGGTGCTCAATCACTCGCTCTCAAATCTTCATTGTATAGCTCATAAGCTTAATTCCTCTATAATTAGTACAACTTTGAATACGTTCTTTATTTTTGAAAATTGGTACTAACGTGCTTCTCCGCCACTCATTAGGCATCTTGTTCGACCTAAAAATACTATTGAACAAGTTAGTTAACTAAACGATCACCACGTCTCTAAGGCATTTCCACACCTCGATAGGAATGTTATCAAGCCCCAATACCTTATCCACTTTCATCTTTTTTAATGCCACTTTTACTTTCAACTCCTAAATTCTTCGAACAAACCTCATATCGGTGTCGTCAAAAGCATTATCCAGTTTAATCATACTATCCCCATTGTCTCCATTGAACAGCTCGTCAAAGTAATCTGTCCACCTATCATTGATCTTGTCGTCTTTCACCAAAAGTCTATTAGTCAATTAGTGTTATCTTTGATGCATTTAACTTGATTGAAATCCATCGTCTTCCTTTCTCGAAGTTTAGCCATTTTGTAAACATCCTTCTCACGGTCTCGACCTTCTTTGTATTTAGCTTCTAATAAAGTTTCTCATAGGCTTTGCCTCAAAAGGCTCTGTTGTTGTTGTTGTTGTTGTTGTAAGAGGTGGTTCCAGTTAGTCTACATTTGTATATCCCTTCAATTCTCCACTACTTTCCGCTAACTCGCAACTCAACGGCCCCACAAGCGTACGGGATACACATAAATTTTATAGTGCTATCTTCACATCCTCTCGTTTTTTGTCGACAATGGATAAACGCTTGTTGCCCAAACCCTTTTTCCTGACAGTTTAGGTTTAAGGGCGCGGGAGGGACACACCCTCTCACTCAAGAAAAACTAAGTGTTTTACCGGAATAAGCTATTGATGCCACAAGCTGATTACCAAGGTTGCATGTCATTTATTAAAGCTTGAGTACTTCTGAGCGTTAACGTCTACTTCTTTCGGCTAGGTTTTTTAGATCTATCTGAATTAGTAACCAGTAACAGTAATCTGATCATTTCTTAGATTATTCCCTGATGTTGAAGTCTTTGGCCGGTACTACCCAAGGCTGTAAGTGAGTAGTTAATGCCGTCGCCTCCTGAGATGATAAGCTAGTTACCAAGTAGTAACCGGGAATAACTGCAATTGCATGAGTCTCAATCTATGATCCCCATCGTCTCTTTTCATTTAATTTGTACATTAAATCTGATTAGATTTGTTACAATGAAAAGAAAAGACAAAGATACAATAAAGGAGAGCACGGAATATTACCTGCGAGGTTGAGTTAAGGATGGTTGATCAGGTGACGAATGAGAAGAGTCACACCTAAATGCAGCATGTCTTTGCCCATAAAGCCCGTTAGCCATTACTTGACGACTGGGTCGTGGTATGTCACCACCATCTGCTGTGGGAACTGGCCCAAGTGAGCCAAATTCAAGTGGCTCAGAGGAAGAACCGTGACTTGTGCCTGGTTCGTATGAGTGCACCATGAAATATGGTGACACTGAAGAACCAGATAAAGCACCAACACCATTTGAAGCTGTAGATGCTGATGAATAAACCCCATGCGTCATGTTCCCTTGTCTCCGTATAGAGTTTGTGGATGCAAAAGATTGGCCCTGTACAAAATATTGAGCACCAGCCTCATGCCTGTATGAGTCATTTCTATAGGATCGCCGCTGCCTATCAGACTGACTTTCATATGTTGTCTGTCTATCAGACCTCATGCCAGACCTCTCTGATTGGCTACGTCCATAGCTGCGTCCTGGATTTCGTTGTTTTGAGTTTATACAACTTCCTTCTCTATCACTGTGGTCACCCTTGTCACCATTATAGCTTCCTCTGTAGTTTCTTGAACTTGAGTGTCGGTTCCTAAATGGAACCTTCTGAGAGAATGCAAGGCACAGAATTGACAGCTTAGTATTCCCAAGTTCAGACTATCAAGTACAAAAACATTGCCTAATAAATTTTTATCTCATACAGGGAAAAAATTATGTTGCAGTTGAGGCAAAAGTGGTAGAGCTACCAAAGAAAAACCTACGAATTCCATCACCAGAATATCTTATGTTCAGTCATGAAATAACTCGTGAGTTTTCTTCATGCAGCAACTGATGAGTCTGATGACTAGTCATACTCCAGATAGCTGAGTGAACCATGAAACTCACATCCAGTTTACTACGTGCAGCAATATCTAAATGTTTCATACTCTCTATTAGTGATGATGACTAAACATTCCTGATATTATATTAATCTATTATACAACCTTCTGCTGCCATTATCCATTCCGACACAGTTACTATACTATTATCTCATGTTCTCGGTAGGTAATGTCAGTTTCAGGGTGACTAAAACCATGTAATACACAAAGAAAGATTGCTTTGTAGAGCAGAACCAGATCAACATTTATTTTTGTCGGATTCTTTGGAAACCTTTCAAGGAGATGGTTCCAGTCAAGTTTATCAGGGGGCACCGCCTTTGTAGCACTGGAAAACAACAAAAACTACTGGTTTTGATGGTTTTAGAAGAAAATCAGCTGATTCGAGCCAATTTTTTGACTGAATACTGGCTTCAGAATAATATTACAACTAACTACTACTACTACTACTACCAGACCAGGTTTCACCAATAAGCAGCCAGAAACCAGCCACCTGGTAGATGGTTCACTGCTTGTTTCAGGAACCAATCTCTTGGAGATTCATGACAAGCTGAAGGATATCTCCTCATGAATATAGAAGGTAAACTCGTTCATCTTATTAGAAAGTTACTTTTAAAAAGAACTGTAGTATGAAGCATAATATATCCAACAAAATCTGAACTGTTACAATTTTACAATCGGGTCCACCAAATGGATGGATCATGATCGGCTGTGTACATCTCCCTGACTGAAGTATTTCTCAGCCTCTAGGCCAATGTGGATCTTCCAATCTCACAAATCTTTGTTTCTATTAGATTGGGATACTACCACAATTTCCAAAGAAAGCTGAACTGACAATATAGCTTTCTGCACTCGATAGCAAAAGAGCAATAGCAAGTAGCTAACTAAGAACTTGTAGCCTATAACAGCTGTTTCACAAGCTGAACCAGTGCTGCAGTTTAGAAAGCTAATGTTGATAAAACTATAATGTTAAAGCTGGTAATTTTAGTTAACCTTGTATTAGAATCGTAATAGAATACCAATAGTAAACATGTTATCTATGCGGTAAGATAAGATGCTGAAACAACTTATTAGGATCTTACAGGGTTTGGCAAGTAGGTTCCTGTGCCACCACGGTATCTGGGCGCATCCTCTGCATAGTGCTGGGGAACACCGGCAGCTCTTTCAGAAGCAGGTTGTGGAGGCATCACAGGAAAGACTTGTTGGCCACGGTCCACCATCGGTGTCCAGTTAACATTTTGTGAAGCTGGTCTTCCAGGCCCCTCCCATGGAACATGCCCCTGCAAGTACACTGGTGGCACAGGAAAATGGTATAAGACAGGGCCCATGGAGCGTGCATGTTGGCAAAATCGTCCATATTGTAAATTCTGCCAGTGGCTGACAAAATCGCTATTCAAGATGTCGGGCTTGTGCTCATCGGACTGATCAGCTACAGTACATGATGACACTGTTGAGGTAGCATTGGTATCAGGTGGGGGAACATCATTGAGTGAACCAATATTTTGAATAGCCATTTTGACAGGAAGCTGGTCAATTCCTTCGTTTCTCTCAAACTGTGGAACAGATCCATCGTTATTCCCAGGAACAAATGGGAACACAACATAAGGAATCAATGGACCTGTTGGAACAAAAGCCAGTCCTGAGCTATCAGCTTGTCTCTGTTGAGGGGAACCAATAAGAAAAGGTGCGAACACCGGATTAGGCATGCCAATCTGTGATGGGTCAAAATCATTTGGTACTTGACTAGTGCTTGATGATGTCGAAAAAGAGCCAGACCCTGTTATTGTGTCAGAAGCTTCATTTCCAATGACTGGTATCACACCCACGTTCCTGGCACCATCATCAACTTCTGTAGGGAAATGCTCAGTAGTATGTCCTGTCTGCCAATCAGTCTTACTTTTGCTATGTGTGGTTATGGCAGGTGCTGCAAAGGCAGGCCTTTTGCCCCTTTTGTCCCTCGATGTTCTTGATGTCTTTCCATCTATTTCATCCCATGAACTCTCTGGCAGTGCTTTGCTTCTGGAAGAACTGTCTTGTGAAGGAGAAATTCTCACATTTCCAATACTCATAGGGACATTTGTACCGACTTCTCTACTTGTTTGATTTTGAAACATGTTGGTATAATTTTCTTCTATTACTCCACTATCCTCAACATTAAATTCTGTCTGCCTTTCCAAAGGGGCACCAGATACACAATTGGGTGAAGAGATTCGCTCCTTGCCATCAAAATGATGCATATGTGGATCTCTTTCGTCATGACTAAAATGTCTAGACAATCCAACACCGTACTCATGCCAATTGCTGCCATCATCATGATTTGCATCTGATGTAATAGATCTCTCACTCTCATTACCATCCTCAGTGTTTGGTGCAAAAGTAGAGTTGTGGACATAATGGGTCATAGGTGGTGGAAGAAATCCATGGAGGAACTGCATATTGGGCAACCATGGAGTCCCAGATAAGCTAGTTGGTGGAATCCTGGCCAAATGTTTTTGAGAAAAAGCTGTTGGAGCCAGTAAAGGGGAGGATACTACAGGCATATGAGAAGGTATATGCATTGGCAATTGAACCTGCCCGTTGAAGCCATGCAACTTCGCTGATGCCATTAGATTAACTAGAACCTGTTCCTCATGCTGCATCTCCAGTGCCTCAGCCTCAGAGACAGAAGGAAGTTCTTCGTTAACCATGAAACCATTATCTTCGCGATAGCTGCTTGAAACACTATTTGAGTCAGAAGCTGTTTTTGCACTAGGGTGAGATGAACTGTTCATGGAAGACATTGACTCATCCTGTGAAGACTTAGTGCTGCGGTTGCTAGATACTTCTGGAACCAAGTTATTTCTTCTGCTATTGTAAACAACATTCCCATTTCTTTCCATTTCAACCACTCTAGTCTGAACATTCACATTTGTTTCCATTTCAACCACTCTAGTCTGCCTTCCACGAGAATATCCTTCAACAGAAGGGTCTGTCAGTTCAGGACTAGACCGGGTTCTTGCAAACCGAGACCTGCTTTGCCCATTTCTATCATTGACAAAGATAGCATTTTGCACTCTCTTATCCCTTTCACTTTGCATTGATCCACCAGACCTGTTTCTTTCAAGCTGTTCAGAGACCTTGGTATTGGCTTGTGTTGCATAAACTTTCTGGTGTTGAGTATGAGATACAGAAGGATTAACTGTTCTTGGTGAATTTCTCGAGTGTAGATCACTTTGCTGAGGTGGTTGAGGAGGAGGTTCAGGATAACTATGTGCACCTTCAGCAAGATTACCCTGATTAGCACGAAGTTTAGGATTTTCAACCTTCTTGGGTGCTGTTGCACTTCTGTGACTGTTTGACGCATCAGCAGGGACAACTTTCAGAGGGTGCTCATGAACTAGACTTGGCGTAGGCGCATCAGGACGAGTGCCACTACCATGTCGTATCCACGTATTTGTGAAGAATTGATTTACTTCAGCAATTAGATCTTCTTTTGGACATTCGAGTAGCTTCGCCAGCCTTTTCGCCCCAAAAGAAAAGGCACTGCGTATTCTAAAGAAATTGCCTGAAAAGAAAAAAGCAACAGGTTATCAACTCAACATATTGATGTGCTTTTGCTGTTCTTGCAGAAAAAGAACTTTTCAGTGAACACAGCCAAAATGACAATAATACCATCCACTGTCTTTAAGAGGCTGGATCTATAACAGCATCAAAATAACCACAAAGACAAAATATTCAAGAGTGTAAACAGGCTATACATGGTAACCATAAGAATTTCTTATGATTTTAAATTGCTAAACAATCAAAATAAGACAGATTTCCTCTCTTAATCAACCATATAACGTAGGGCAAGTACAATTATTAAATTACTACTCAAGGAAGTGCTATTCTAGGTATAGTACCAAAGGTCAAATACAAAGTCCACTATTCAAATTGAAGGCTTGTAAATGCAATAAAAATAGCCATTATTAGCATTAGCTGTGATAAACCGATAAGATGATAAGCACAGAGAGGCAGTTTAGGGCATGTTTGGATCTCTTACCAGCTGAACAAAAATTTTCAAGCAATACCTACAAGGAGGGACACTTGGTGCTTCAAAATATTTGCTTAGTTGGGTTATATAGGCTAGAAGATTTTGCCACTTGGGGGCAAACTAGCTTCGACCAATCCATTAATTTTTTCATACCCACATGATAAGGCTTATTAACATGGAAGAATGGATTTCTTTCTTGAAGAGGCTAAGCTTCAGGCTCATAGATTTCTGGTTGAGGCCAAACGAGATGCTTTTCTTCTTTGTGTAGAGCTTCTTGTTTAGTTTTGTCTTAGTTTGTTTTTCTTCCTTTTAGCCTCTCTAGTCCTGCTCTTGCTGTTTGGTCTCTTGTCAAACATGCTTGTTTTATCCTTTTGCTTTAATAAAATCTTTACAGTGGGGGCCTCCCCTGCTGTATTTATTGCTCAAAAAAAACATGGAAGAATGGTGATTTTTACGAGTTACAGCCAAATACATTGCTTCAAAACCACACTCCCAAAAAGCGGTATTTTGTTTGAGAACCAGACACCTAGCATAGGTACATCAGGCTTGGCCAAAATGGTCCAACTTAGGATATATTGTTTAAAGCAATGCACAGACTGATAAATACTTATTGTCAGCACTAAGTTGGACATTCCGATTGCTATATCTACATATATCAGTAGAATAGTCAGCTTCCACCGGGAGACAAGCCAGATCATGTTATATAGATAATAGTTATGCAGAGCTTTTGCCAAACAAACCATTTTAGTATTAGAAAATGCCCGCCAACTAGAAGCTGAACATATCAAAATAATTTATTTCTATTGTAATCAAACAGCTGATATGTCAGCAACAGAACACTACCACAACACTTGCAGAAAAGAAAGAGAAGCAAGAAAAATAGTAATTCACATGTGTACAATATGGTTATCTAGACGTTCAAAATATCTTTAAACCAAAGTCCAAAGTACTAAACACAAATATAGCATCTATAGTATGGCAAATAGGAGAAACCACTGAACATGTACTCTGATCAAGTAGGTTAACAGTTACCTTTACTGACACTTCTTCCGAGGTTATTGTTTGTTCGTAAAGGATCAATAACATTGAAGTGCTTTGAAACAAATGGTTGGCCCTGGCTCTCCTGGGGGCGAGGCGTAACTGCATATGCATCACTGCAATTATCCAGGAAGGGCTTGCTCAGCAACAATTGACTAGTATCAATCCGTGGGGGCACCGCTGCATGACATAACATTAATAATCAAAAGAACCATTTCCCAATTAATTATTGATCTAGCAGTAAAACTAAGTGACATATATTAGATTACCAGTCATATCTGGAAGTGAACTTATAGGAACTGGGCCCCACAAGCTCAAACAAAATTTCTCCCAATCAAAATTGCTGAAGAATTCCAAGAAACGGTATAATACCTGCAAATGCAAAAGTAGCAAATAAGCATTGTATTCATGTCAGGATAGTAAAAGGAAAGAGAGAAAAGGCACCTCAAGTGGCCCAGTAAAACAATTGTTGAATACATGAAAAATGTACAGAACCAGGGTCTCCAATGCATAAGTAGATATAAGACCATGGTGAGCTCCAAGAATACGACTCTCGTAGAAACACCATGCCTTTATCAATATGATACTCCGCTTGAATAAATGGTTTTGATTGATCAATCGAGCATGACCGAATATAGTTTCGACAGGGGTTTCTTTGATTCGGTGACACCGCTGGCTTGGCCAACGCCATTCACTCGTCTGAACAACGATTCGCACAGTGAAATCCAGTGAACGCGAGTCCTTTCGGCCGAACGATCTCTTCTGTCCTTCCATAGTTTCATCTAAACCCTTGCTTGATTCGCCTCCATCTCCTCGCAGGTTGATGTGGCCTTAGAGGAAGCGTTCAAGCAGCTGTGCACCTTGGATCCCTCATTCAGCGTGCCCGTCAAATGTACTCAAGGCAAGTACCTCGCGGCCGTGACCTTTCCGTTTCGCATATCATGTGTTCCTAGATTACTTGTCACCTTGTCATTGAATATAATTAATTAATTATCATATCACTCACGCTTACCTGTCTAATATCATATCATTAAAATTACCTGTCTGATATCGTATCATTAAAATTACATGTCTGATATCATATCATTAAAGTTACCTGACTACTATCGTATCATTAAAGTTATATGGCTGATACCATATCACCAAAGTTATCTGGCTAATATTATATCGGTAAAGTTACCAGGCTACTAGCATATCACTAAAGCTTATCTAGTTAATATCATATCACTAATGATATCTTGTTATTCTCATGACGTTCATGTTTGCCTGGTTATAAACTTTTAATATTGTATTCATGCCATGATGTTCTAGGTTATTTTATTTCACCTGCTTTAATGTTTATTACCATGCTCAATTAAAATGTTCTCGAGTTCATGATTTTAATTAGTGTTTTAGAATCTATGCTTAAATCGTTAATGGGGGGTAGCATATGAACATGTTTTAACTTAGGTATAAATTATTGATACTCTTTTGATATTAGGGCTACCATGTTTTAGTTTTCTAATATTATGTTCCAATAATTATATGATGTTGTATTTGAGCCATGAAGGATGTATGTATTAAACCTGTTAATATAACTAATAATCATTTATCACCTAATAAAATTTGATTGGTTGATAACCTTGTGTGAGCTATATTATAGTACCTCTTTAGGTTAATTCCTATATCACTATCAGCTTATCATTATTCCACATCACCCTCATATCAGAAACTATGTCTTTTCATTTTCAACCCTAGCACATCTTTTCACTTCTCATAATATTATTGCCT
This sequence comes from Bonia amplexicaulis, assembly GCA_036346245.1. Lineage (NCBI taxonomy): Eukaryota > Viridiplantae > Streptophyta > Magnoliopsida > Poales > Poaceae > Bonia > Bonia amplexicaulis. Next base: position 16,189,524 of record CM070752.1, on the reverse strand, counting down.
TATCCTCGTCATCTCCTAGTTTCCTTAAGTTCATACTATATAATCTGTCCATGATGTATCGGTTGCTTTATCATCATAGTATCATCCCCTATCATCCTCACACTTTCGTTACACAGGATATTACACTCGTCGGCGGTAATATAGTAGAGGACGATAGCGTGCCTGACTATTCTCGTATAACCGTGTATGTTATTTCCTTGTACTTAGAAGCACTCTAGAAGTATTTTTCACTAAACAATCCCCCTAAATGTCCGACTGTGAGTCTGTGACATAAAAGGTTAGCAGATCTTACAGTAGCAAGTAGCCTAATTTTCCATGACATATCTTGCAAAGAAACTGTATGGGTGCCAAAGTATCTTCTATTACAAACAGAATATCCACAACCATATATAAATTCAAGAGTTTCAGGGAAAAAGAGACGAGCATATGAAAAAAACTGAACTATCACTTTAGATACGTTGTGTTATGTGCTGTTCTACTTTGACCCATGTGGCACACAATACAGCAAGGAAGTTCCACTAGTAACTTCAACATACACACAGGCGCAATGCTAATCCAACACTACTCTAGGTATATAGTTAACAGAGGAGAAACCATGTATGAAAAACTATGATAATAACAGAATAATAGCACATTTAACTGAAATTGTCAGAGAAAAAGAAACCTACCTCGGCCTGAATACACTGAACTTCTTTTACGCGAAATTCAGCATTTTCACTTTTCTCTTCATGCTCCAATGCATCCCGAACCAGATTTGCCCAAGAATCCTTTAATTCTTCACTATTACTAAAAGCAGTGACATCAATGTCACCATCAGGTAAGTATGTCTTGAGAGGGACTGACCCAAAAGTAACAACCTGTGGGGAGAGAGATCAGTTCTCTATCAAGCACATATAATCAGCAGAAAAATAATATTTGTAATGATAAAGGTAAGACCAGGAAAGTTCCAAGATGCTATTGCAAAGCTCCCTTAGACATAAGAAAGACAATAAATGAAACAAGTCTATTCCCATTTTCCACGAAACAAGGAACTATTTCAACACTGGTATCTCCCACTGCACCTACTACAAATGCTCATTCCGTCAGGTGTGCCAGTACCCAGTAAGTAGGACAACCACATACAGCTATCGAACTATAACTCCGAAACAGGATTACTCAATATCTTCTGAGCAAGACATGCTGGATTTGTGTATCGTAGTATCATCTTCTGCTACGGTCAATGTTGTAGTACCACAAGCCTTCATTAACATGGTATGTGCTAGTCTCCCACATCCCATGTTGCAGGGAAATGGATGTTATAGTGAAAGACAGTACGGTACAACACTATCAAAGACATACTCTTCTCCAAAACACAGTTTAATTATGGCCAATCATCTCCATCAGATGAGAGCTCGAGGCTTCTAAACAAGTTATCAAAGAGTAGAAGAGATAAGGAAGCATACAAGTTATCGATTAGCGCTAAGATTCCATCATGCTCTTCTGAGCGAGTGATTAGCGGAAGCAAACTCTTTTGAACTTTCGAACAACAGCACAACTACGCAATAAAGCACCATTGTTCTATGCGAGTAATTAGAATAATTAGTGTTGCTTGCTCAGACGCGTAACTTGTGAAGAAAAAGGTATACAAACATCAGTTACGGTCCATTGGCCCCTTCGTTCCAGAGCCATTGGTCTGCTAAATTATATAATAACGATTCCGTTTAGCTACACATACTGCAGCGTCACAAGCAATCTACACGAAACAACTTTACTTGCTCCACGCTTACGAGTGCCATTGTTATACCTGGCACGAGAGGCAGTTCATGATGAGGCGCTGCACGTAGCTGTAGACGGCCTGCCTCCGCCCCTCGGAGTGCGCGTTGGGCTGGATGAGCGCGATCAGCTCGGCAGTCCGGGACTCCGCGACGGCCCACCGCTCGAGGTCGAGCCGCCGCGTGACCCCCGCCGACGCATTGGGCAGGAGCCCGTTGGGCACCATCCCCATGCGCGCACCAACCAATGCGGCGCACCCGGCCGAGCCAAAATCCCAGCTCCCGGCACAACGGCAGCCGACCGCAGAAACCCGCAGCAGCAGCAGCCAACAGAGGTGGCGGCGGCGGCGGGATCGAAGCAGCCGCCTTCGGCGCGAATCGAGCCGAATCGGTGGAATCGCGGGCGGGCCAAACCCTGGGCAAGCGACGGATCGGTCCGGCCGCGGAGCGAGGTGCGGCGGCGGCGGGACGGGTGGGGAGTGGTCGGCGTGGAGTTGGGGAGCGGAGGGGACGGGATGTGCGGTGCGGGTTGGTGTTTGGTCTTTTGGCCCCTTGGGCGGCGGGGACCCAGACCCGTCTAAACTTTGGGCATGTTTGGATGCGGGTTTTGGTTTTTGACTGAAATTTTTAAATTTTGGCTATTTATGGTATATATTACGGAGAGATAGATACTTATTTGTGATTTTGGCTGGTATAGATGTTGGGCTTTTAACGTGTAGATCGTTTAATTTGCAGACTCTGTCTTGAGAAAATACTTTGTTAGGTAATATAGCAAAAGCTAAAAATCGTCAAATTCAGAGAAAAGAACAGGCCTCAACCAGAGTGAAAGGAGATCAGTGCTCTGGCTTTGAAAGAGAATCAACTGTTGGACGGAAAAAAAGAGGTCTGGATGAGATGCTAGGGGTGGTAATTCCCTTGTGAGGACGGCCATGAAAATATCCCTATGAAAGACGGGGCAGAGGCCACAAAAGAACGGGACCAGCCCGTTACACTAGCGGAACGGGGATAAGAGTCATTCTCACTTCGCGAGGCCTACGAGTATCCGGTAAATATAAAAAAACTTTAAAATAATATATTATAATTTTTAATATATAGGATTATATTTTTAATGTACATTTAACTAAAACTTGAATGTGTATATTTAAATATATATTTTAGAGCTATATTTAAAAAGGCTAAATAATTATAAATTAATAGATGATTCATATTATTATTATTAAAATATTTATTTTTTGTTCTTGTGCAGTGGGGTTGGGTCTCCACAGGGACCGGGAACGAGAGCATCTTCCCCTTTGTAGTCTTAGCGAGGCGCGGCGGGGGGCTTGCTAGCGGGGGCTTAGTCACGGCTGGGGGGCTCCCCCGAGACCCGTGCCGTTGCCATCCCTAATGCTACAGTACCCAAGTTGCAGTACCACGTACCATGTCAGCTTGCTACAGTGCTTGTATGTCTTATCTTTTTTTCATGTTCAAAAGTGTTGTATCTTTTGAATTTTGTTTGATTAAAGAGAGATTGAGAGAGTAAGGGATACTCATGTTGAGAAGCCGTTTGGTTCAAAAGCGGCTCCTACAATGACTCATATAAACGGCTTAATAAAAATCATTTTAAAAAGCCACTCCGTTCAAAAGCCGACTTCTAACAGCCAAAACCTATTTGGAACATGGCATGCATTTTATCCGGCTACAGTTTATAACTTTTAGCCCTAGTGCAAGCACTCGTGTGAATAAACCGAAAATCTGATAAACCGTTTTTAAAAGACTATTCCGATAAACTGTTTCAAAATAACGACAGAGAAGTCATCTCATTTATTTAGTAAAAATAGCCTATAAATTAAAAAGAATGGGATCCGGTCCTAGGCGCCCACAGGGATGTATAGGGGAGGGGGTCTGTGTAACGTGTCAAAACACTTCGGCGTGGCGTGGCCGCGTGGGCGGTGCTTGGGGTCGGGTGCAGCCGTGCGGGCCTCTAGGTTCCTGGGTTAGTTGAGCAGCCGCCGTGCGATGCGGTTGCTAGTTGCTACTCGCAGCTTGCGAGACTTTTCTCCTCCTTGCCTTGATGCGTGTGATTTGGAGCTTTTGGAATTTCAGAGTTTACGACTGCTAGACAGAAATCGAATTAGTCGTTACTTGTTAGGTTGGATCTGCTAAGGTACGAGGAACAGGAGTGTTGTAACGCCCCCGTTTCCGAGGGCGCGTACGGACACGGTAATCCGTAACTATTCACGCATGAACAGTTATGGAGTGTCGCGCAAGAGTATACCATTGCATGCTTACAACAAAAGTCCAGCATATATTTCACATAAGGATTAACATCCAGATTTTGACAGCGGGGCGTGCAAGCTCAAAGTATAATTACATTGCAAAAGCGCCAAGATCCGCTTGAGCGCGGCGAAGACCTAAAGCCACGGATCCTCGTCGAAGAAGAGACCCTCGGGGACTTCCTCAACGGGGAGACCTTCACCTTCGTCTTGATCCTCTAAAGAGTGAATTTAGCAAGCTGTGAGCCAACAACCAGCTCAGCAAATCGCAAAGGAACCCTAACTTACTACTTGCACGATTCATCAAAGAAGGGGGGTACACTTGGTTTATTATCTTTGAGTGGATGCAGTTTTATTTGCAAACATTTTGGAAGAACTTATGAACAAAACTACTCCTCAATCAATAGGGGTTTTCGTGAAGAGTTAATTAACCATCTAACCAGATTAAAACGTTCACAAAACTATTTAAGCTTCGCTGATGGGATCACCCAAGTGACACAGCTCCATTAACCGGGAGCACGGCATATTCGAATACCATTTATTTGACTCTGCAGAGTTTGCTCAGCTTTACCCACATGATCCCTTAACTCCCATGACGAGTTAAGAAAGCCGAGTTGTTTCAACGCTCAATTCTTTATATAGGCTCTACCCGGTAGAATTCACTCGGGTCTGGCACATGGAAACTCCCGTCCGCTTCGAGTGAACCCTACCGTTATTAGGTATCCGCAGCATGGCATACCTAATTCAACTACTCAACCTCCTGACTCCTCAACACCTGTAGAGTTTCAATCGAGTTGAGCAGCTACTAAACTAGTGTTGACAAGTCAACTCCTGTGGTTGAGCGATCACTATGACAAGTCAACTCCCGTTATTAGTCCTTATATTTTCACATGGCCCGCAACCTCGCCAGGTCCGCGACCACAACCTAGGGTAAGCGGTGGGCGACGACCGACTCGCGGTTTCCCACAACACCCTTACCCTTCCCAGCACGCCGACACTCTCCGCTTTAGGGTACGGTGTCCCATACCACCCCACCCTAGTGTCGGGTTTTCAAGTCTATTGGCCCGCAGCCACAACCTTATCAGTGTAAGACTTTGCATGATAGTAGTAACCTATAGTGATCTAGGTTAACAGATAATTAATTCTAGGGTTACAAAGGCATGGCTACGAATTTAACATGGCATTTGTCGGTGGTAGGTTTAACTACATAACATATCATTCTAAACATTTTATTTTACTTTAAAATAGCATTTCACAACTAGCATAATGTAAATAGCATAATATCATAATTAACAACATGGGGTTCAATATGATCAAAGGTTTTGCGACTTGCCGTGAACTGGGACATGGGCGGAGCGCACTCCTGCGCGGAAGGGGGGAAAGAAAGAGAGGGGCTGGCAGGCGGGGCCAGGGAAAAGAAGGGTGGCGACGCGTGGCGCGGGCGCGGTGTCGGCTTCGGACCGGGGCGGGGGGCGGCTGTCCGGAGCCAGGCGCAGAGCGGTGCGGCCATGGCGCCAGCGCCTGCCTGGGAGAAGGCGGGGAGGAAAAGGCGCCCGTGAAGGGGAGGAGGCGGGCGTCGCGAGGAAGGCGGAAAAAGGCGGGCGCGAGAGAGAAGGAGAGAGGAGGCCGGGAAGGAGAAAGCGGAAAAGAGCGGGCGCCAGTGAGAGGAGGCGTCCGTACCGAAAGAGGAAAGCGGTGTGGGAGACTTTCCAAATAGGAAAATTTACAAAAATTCACTAAAAATTCAAGAAAAATCTGGTTTGAAATTTTGGGGTCTTTCAAGTGCCTAGTTACGCATGGTCGAATGAGTCATTTGACGATTCATTCACGCATGCTTCTTGCGTTTCAATCATCGTTTCTTCTTGGCTGTTTGACGTTAATGTGCATTTGGAATGTTTGCGTGGCCATCGATTACCATGTACTCCTACCATCCTATAATATAAGTTCCATATATGTATTTAGAATATATTATTTAAATAATATTTAATAAAATTATATTATATTTATTATATGACCGAGAAGGCAATAAAGAAGGATGAATGATACCGATTAAAAAAATTTCTTAAGTATTATGGATACTTTTATTAAATAACTATAGAGTTACTGAGAATCAAATCCTAGACCAAAAGAATGAGGCAAAACACTTAAAAACACTAAAAACAAATTTCTCAGCCTTTAGATGTCTGACCGCCAACCAGGGGGCGGTTTGACCTCTCCTTGGTGGTCTGACCTCCAACCTTAGGACGGTCTGACTTCTATTTGGGGCAGTCTGACCGCTATGAACAGTAAACTCTAGCTTATAAACAGTAAAATCAGCACGAGTACGAGATTTCAAATCCACGTAACTTTTGGTTGAATGATTAAAAAGCTGTGAAACTTTGTACACACCTTGCATAAGATATCAGGAACCTATCTCATCCATAGATCACAAAAAACCTATATCAAAGTCCAGACTTTTTGAAATTCCAACAACCTTGCAACCAAACCGAACAAAAACCAAAAACGATGAGCAAGATTTGCTTGTGGGTAGAGGATAGCAAAGATGCTTTTGAATATATTTTCACATGTCACAGCAAGTAAGAGCACCGAAGAAATCACTTCAAAAACCATCAGATCAAGAAATTACTTGGAAAGTCAAGAACGTACAAAAACCAACTTGCTTGATAAACTAGCTACAAATGTACCTAGATAGGTAAAGAATGATTCCCAGAGGATTTTTCCATCTCTTATACATCTTTAGCACAACAAGATCAAGAAGAGGATGGGGAGAGATGATAAACCAACCAAAACAAGAGCAAATCAATCAAGTAGAAAGCTAGACGTGGAGAATATCAAAGATTGATTCTATTGCTTTTTAAGGAAAAAGTTTTACAGCCACTCCACCTTGAAGAACAGAGAGCACACCATGTACTTAAAACCCTAACCCTAAAATAAGAGAGCACATGAGAGGTGGTTGGATGGTTAACAACATGTCTCCATCCCAACCCCCTTTTATAGATGAGCTATCCAATTACATCCACCCCTTAGTGGATACTATCCACTTAGCATAATAGGAAAACCCAGTAACCCCCCACACACGGGTTTAACTCACACATATTCACTTATGCACGTTTTTCAAAACACATAAGCCCGAATCCATTAAATCCTTAACCTTGATCGATCTTGATCAAACCAGCTCCACCTTGATCTAAACTGCTCTCCAACATGCCGCCCACGCCGCGAATTTGATCCAAGGTGGTTTTTGGTATTTGGGTCAAACCTCCAAAATACCCTTTGTTAACCCGATCATTAGTATCGTTTGCAAGCAATCACCATGCTTGCCACGTATAGGTGCACAACTAGTTTACCACAAGTCACTGATACATAAATTCAGGCGGTTCAGAAAACCGTCTGTGATGACAGTTTCGAACTGTCTGTGATGACCCTTTGTAGTAGTGTTTTCTCGTGTCATGCTTGATCTTACCATTTCACCCGGAATTATTGATCGTTTTGGATCTCAGCTCCTTCATGAGTTTAGCTCCGATCATCGCCGTTGATCATGGTTGACTCTAAGCGACCCTGCACATCTAAAGACAAAAAATCATTTCTGGACACAAATTCTTCATAACTTGACTCACATTAGCTGTAACATAGCTCATGCAATATAAAACCACTGACCATACTAACCAAAATCCATTCTCAACTCAAAATCCACAAATATGGTTTCTGGCCAAAAATCCCTAATGGACATCCCTCACTGGTCAAACTGCTAATCCTCAGGTGGTCAGACCGCTGACACCAACCGGTCAGACTGATCCACTCAAACGGTCTGACTACTGACATCAACCGGTCAGACCGGTGGCACAATCCTGGTCTGACCGGTCTTCCCCTGACCGACCAGCAACACTACCAATCAAATTTTCAAATCTTCCGAATTGCAATGGTTGATCACATCATAAACTAGGACATTCTTATATGATCCTTCATTTGTTTGTAATAGAAAGAGTAGTATTATGTCTATCTAATAGAAATAATTATGACCAAATTTTATTAAATATTAATTACATAATGTGTTTGCTAGATATAGTGCCAAATTTATAGTGCAGTACGGAGCGAGTAAGATTTCATCGCCGCATGAGTTGGCAATTTTCTTATTTTTGGCGGAAGTCGAATGTTTTCGGAGCAAGATAGGTCTAAATTAAAGTCTGTTTCTATCAATCAGTGTCACACGGAGTTGTTTTATGTGAAGTTACACAGATGATGGGTTTGATGGCAACAACTGAATTCTAGGTATTAGAAAATGTACCCGGCGTTGAGCGAGCAAGATGCAAGAATTTTCGTGGGATGAGACGTATCAACAGAAGTACTCTATCTGGCATTGGTGCGATTAATGGGAGTGAATGCTTTAGAATTTCCAATGTACCTCACACGTTTAAAAAGGGTTTTAAAATTTTGTAGTGATATTATATTGTGTTTGGAAAGTTGGGATGTGAATAAACATGAGGTAAGCTGTGAGCGCTAATCGAAATACTCCGGCCATCAATAGCGAGTTATTAGTGCGCAACTTTGGCATGATTTTTTTTTGTTTTCGGTTGGTTTTTGGCTTTGTTTTTTAGCACTTACTATTTATTAAAATAAAAAACTGTAGTTTAAAAGAACGTTCCTTTTTCTAGATAGGAGGAATTCTACGCTGAACTAAAGCTCAAAGAATATAAGGTGGGTTTCATTAGTTGCTGCAAATTTTGTACGTCTCTTGATACCAAATTTCGGTGTGCCTAGAATAGTAGCCATCATCTTGGCCATCTCATTACTAAAACGTTAGCCGTGAACCAAACAATCAAATCTGTCCAATAAGAACATAACGAGATAAAAAAATTCACATTGTTTGCAAACAAACCAACATTGGAGCACCATCCAGCAGTAACAGTAGGGCAGCGAAGGTTACACCCCAGAGCTCTCAGAGCTACACCTCCTGCTGCTAACACGTGTGGACGAGAAAAGAGAGCTAAACAAAGAGCAGCAGCTACTAGCACAGCATGCTGCGGTGGGGCGTCGCCGCCACGCCAAGGCCATCCCGTCCACGCCCACGCCCGCGCTGCCGCGCAGCAGGGCAGCGCCCAGCCGCAGCAGGCCCCACCGCCTCCGGCCGCGCAGCGCACAGAAGCCCACGAACGGAGAGCTAGCGAGGCGAAGGCAACGCGCTCGCCGGCGCGCTCTCCAAGAGCCTGGTACTGCGATCCGGCGTCGCTCTCGGCTTCGTCGACGCCGGGTGAGCTAGCTGAGACTTGAGAAAGGCGCACTGGTAAAGAGATTTGGTGCCTATTTTACGGTCGTTGCACCATTGCATTTGCCTGCCGGCCGTATCGCTTGCTGGGTGCTATACTGCTTGCGGGTACAGCGGGGAGACTGGTCTCGCATCGGCGCGATCTCCAAGGACACCGAGGAGCTGCCCAAGCTCGGCGCCTAAGGCACCCTCAATATGGCTTAAGTTTCTGGTTTTGGTTTATTTTTGTCTATTTATAATTTCGTCTTTTTCTGAATTTTTGGTTTTTTTTGAGCTTTTTTACCGGTTCTTTTTTTCCCGTATTCGTTTGCGTTGTCTGTGATGGGCTAATAAATTTTTTATATTTTTCAATTTTTTAAATTTAATTATGTTAAATAAGTCTCTATCAGCTACATTGTTTTTTTTCAGTCAGCTACAGTAATTTTTTTCAACCGCTACAGTGTTTTCAGCCATAAGCCACCAAAAATAAGTCGAACTGAACACCACCTAAGTCGTCGTGCTGCTCTGTCTGGCCCTCGTATTTCCAGCATCCGAAGACAGTAGCACTGACTAAATCTCAGGAAGAACGAGTTGCATATCACCTAGTAGAATCATGCATCGTGTTGTATTGCATTGGTCCTCGTACTCAACGCTGTTAAGCTCTTATAGTCTTTACCAGTGTACTGAAATAAAACCAGAATGTGCTTCTGTATTTTTTTATCAGTTTTCTGAAGAGAAAACGTGTGAATTATCAAAAGCAAACAAGCGGCAAATTAACTGCAATTGTATTATTGTATATAGGAGGACCAACGAAAACGTATCAGTTTTCTGAAGAGAAATGTATTGGTCTTAACTGGAATTTGTTTGAACCAATGGCGACGTTTCGTACTCGAGAGGAGAAGGGATCAAAGCAGCGTGCCGCAACGGCGTAACCATCGCTTCATTGCGAGTTTCAGAGGAAGACTCCTAACCGCAGTCATGGATATTGTACTGGGAAGTGCTCGAGGTGCACACCAAAATCTGTCTTCTGCTCGCAGTTTATTGTCGCCATCACACCTATTTTAGCATCAGGAGGCAACACCTATCCGTTCTACAACGGGTCGAGTCAGATGATGGTAAGTTGATAGCCCATCTAACTCGAGCGCAGCTGATCTGATGGACAGGTAGAGCGTTTGCCGTCGCTCCAGCTTCTGTTTCAGGAGATAACACAGTGGCCATTTTTGAAGAAATTGACCGCCTGTCGGTGCAGCGAACTGGTAAAAATACATGTTATTTTGCTTTAAGAACCCATGCGTTAACAGGCTTCTTGTTTCAGGCTTCCTGTAAAAATACATCTAATTAAGGGCCTGTTTGGGACTGCTCCGCTCCAGTTTTTTCAACTCTGCTCCAAACTTGTCTAGCCAAACGGGTCCAACTCCAAAACTCGCTCCAAGAAAAGGTGGAGTTGAAGGCTGCTCCACGTTTTTTTGGAGCTCCTCAAAGGTACTCAAGCGAAGTTTTGTATCTCTCATGGAGTTGGAGAAAATTACCCACCACCGCCATTACACAATTCCTCTCCGCATCGATTCATTTCTTTTCCTTCTCCCCACCCGCCTCGCGACACCGCCGCCCGACCCGCCCCCACCCGCCGCCCTCTCCTCCGCCCCCACCCGCCGCCCTCTCCTCCGCCCCCGCCGCCGCCTCCTCCGCCCCCCCGCGACGCTCTCCTCCGCCCCCACGCAGCCGCTCCGTCTCGGGCGCCACCCCGACCGCCTCGGCCCGCCCTCCACCCTTTCATGTTGCGGCGCGGCGGGGACCAGCCTGGCGGTGGTCGACCGATCCTGGCAGGCCGGGCGGCTGCTCTCCGCCCGCCGACAACCGTGCCCGCCATGGACGACCTCAACACGAACGTCGGCGCCAACGGCCGGCACCTCCGCCGTGGGGACCGGGCCCAATACCGTCTTGGCCTTGGCGGTGCCTCCGCGACCTCTCCCCGTCGACCGCAAGCTCGCCGCCGAGGTCGTCGCTCCTCCCAAGTGCTACCGTGCGTCGGCGGGAGGCACCGATTTGCGATTGGAGGTACCGCATTTTGCTCGTCGGCGTAAAAAGGAGTACGCAGATGCTAGTGGCTTTTGGTTTTGGAAGCTTGAGATTTTAATCCATGATCGCAATTATAATAGAGAAACGCTGTGAACATTTCTACTAGTTCGCTTTTCTAGAATTGTGTTCAGAGTTGAGCATAACAAAATGCCTTTTTGGTGTGGAGGGTCGCAAGATGATTATGCTCACTTCTTTTCCTTGTTTCCTTGTTTCGGGCATTACACTCTGTGTGAATGTATTTCAATGTCTGTGATTTTTAGGATTTTGCTTAGAGGATACATGTAAAGAGCTTAAAATTACTAGAGTTTGGGTATGCCTCACCGACTATATGCAATGAAGTTAGCGACTTTATGAACAATGACTGGGCAAATGTTTTACAACCTATGGGCACATACTTACTAGTAAATGAGATGCATATATTGATTCTTGAGTTGCTTGATCTTGCAACATGTGCTTCACAACAAGTTTTTGTGGTTTAAAACTATATGTTTTTAGAGAGCATAAAAGCACTACTCTTCTTATAGACTAAAGGATTCCTTTTATTAAATAGACGGTAGTCTAGTGCTCGAGCTTGGACTCGAACCTATAGGTTTCGATATTGCCATATCTATATTGTACTTGTTATAGTTCATACAATTATTTTGCAACATAAGTTACATAAGTGAAAAAATGCAAACGAAATCCAAAAGCGAGTGTGGTAGTGATTTTAAGTTTCATTGGAAGGTCTTGACAGAAAAGGACACCAAGAATATATAACTATGGCTTCGGTGGAATGAAGGATTTTTACCGGTAGAAAAAGAAAGGAGGTGCCACCAAAACATCGTCACTGTCAAGTCCATGGCAGAAACTCTTTATCTGTTCGGATGCAGTGTTTGTTTCCTGTGGCGTTTGAAAAGAGAAATATTTCCGGTGACATTTTCTCATCCAGTCATCTATAGTCTGTTACAACCATGAATAATTTCTGCTTATCTTGTCACTTTCTTTTCTTTGGTAGCTTCATTTGACTAAACAAGAAACACATACACTACAAGTTTGTCATCCCGTATTCACGTTATTAATGTCATAAATCTCGATCAATCCATTTGTTTTCGTTATTTTATCGACAATCACCTCTCCACCATCTGCAGGAAACAATGACATTGTTTGGATACCGGGTTCCTTTCTTGGTGCTTTTATAATTGTTTTCATTATTGGTTTTCGGCACGAAGAAAAGAATTCTTGCAAGCAAGAATAAGTCCAACTCATTCATTGGTCAGTGTCAGAATGAAAAATATCTAATAGTCAGTTGATCTTCTTCATATTTAATGTATGTATAATGAACTACAGACATGTATGGAGATGGAGTCTCTGTGAGAATTGCACAGTCTAGTTTAAATTTCAAATATGAAGAGCTACGGAAAGCAACAAATTATTTTATGGACAATTATTTGTATTCGAATGATAGGCTTTGTTAATTATCTATCATTAGTCTATGGACATTATTTGTATTCGAATTATGGACTTCGTTAATTATCTATCAAGCACGTTGTAATTTATGGGACAAAAGTACGGAATTATTTGATCAAAATATTTGTTTTTTTGTTTTCTCCAATAAATTAAATGCAATTATGATATTTTACATCATATTTAAATTGGCAAAAAAAATATTCAGTTACATATGCTCCGCATACATCAAAATATACACCAAACATCATTCAGGGGCATATTGGAACTTTCTCAGGGAAACCTCACATTCCTGGAGCTGGAGCTACTGCGTGCAAACAGACCACCGCCCGGGAACTCCATAGTGGAGCTGCTCCATGGTGGAGTTGGTAGAGCAGAGCTGAAAAAACTGGAGCAGAGTAGTCCCAAACAGGCCCTAACAGGCTTCTTGTTTCACGTTGCTTATTTTGCTTTAAGAACCCAAAAACTGGTAAAAATACAGAAGCACGTTCTGATTCTATTTCACTACACTGGTGTAGGACAGTGGTAGTACTGAAGACAAAACAGCCACCAGTACTACCAGCATTCAGGGTCTACCACTCTTGTCTAGCTTCGTGCTACATCAACTGTCGATTTATTAAAGGGAGGCCCTGCATGATTTTGATTGAGACACTTTGTCAAGGTCAATGATTCGAGGTGGCGCCTTTTTTTTCTCTTCTGGAGGAAAGGAGGTTCTATAACAAAGCTTTGTATATTTCAAGTTGGATGCAGTAGCAAATACTTACACGACATATTATTTAAGCACAAAGTTAGAAATCAGCTACACCAGCTGGACAAAAAGACGAATACGTTTGGTCTACCAGTTCCTTCGAAACTTTAATTTTTGGAGGTTACTAGTTAATCTGGAATTGAACACACTTAGACTCGTTCTTTTCGGTTTCTTTAGTTACTTTTAGCTCTGATTTCTTTTAGAATTTATTATTTATTAAATTAATAAGCCAAAAAATGTAGCGTAAAGTCAAACACTTCTTTTTTCTTCTAGACACACACATGGCTTTATCCAAGCCATCCAACAGAACGAGTGGCCCAGATCTACCACACTCCACGGGACAGAGTGCAGTTACACGAACGTGAACTTTGGTTAAATTTAGCATTAATTGTCACGTGAATACCAAATTTAGCTCTCGAATCACCGTAATTCCATTTGTACCCATCTCTCCAAGCGCGGAACTACGCGAATACGACACGTGTGCAGTGGTACGGTCAGGGAGTGTATGACTCAAACCGTGTACTGGTCGTGAGCGTGGTCGTGCTCGTAAGGCGTGGTCGTAAGTCATGATTTACGACCACGCTCGTGACCACGGAGCACGCTCACGATCACGATTTGAGTCATACGCTCTCTGATCGCACGGTTTGAGTCATACACTCTCCATCCGCATTACTGCACGCGTGTCATACTCATATAGTCCTGCGCTCGAGTAGAGGACTATGAATAAAATTACCATGATTCAAAGACTAAATTTGATATTCACATGAAAACACAGGGCTAAATCGGACCACCCTTCAACGAACGGGGCCTTCTCCACCTTCCACCCCTCGGCCTCGGGCACTCCTCTCCTTGGCTCCTTCCGTCCCAATCGTTTGACCCGACCGCCACTCCCCACTCCGACCACCCCCTCGTCGCACCGGGCGCCGCCGAGATGATCACCACCTCCCCGGAGACCGGACTCGATCTCCCGTGGCGCTCCCCCCTCCCCCTGCCCTGCTAGAGATCCGGTTTGTCGTCGGTAAGCCGCTGCCTCCCTCTACCTTCCCCCTAATCCTCGAGTAATCTGCATGATTTGCGTCGAATCCCCGCCTGCGCGTTGACACTAGTTGGGACTTGGGAATTTCTCGTTGCTAGGCTGCGTGCGCGCGTACTCGAGTTGCTCTGGTTGAATTGTGGCTCTCGATCCTTTCTTCCCCGGTGGGTAGGGAACTAGGAACGGAAACGTCCCCGATTTGAAACTTTCCATGGGTATATGGGCACGAAATGTTTGGAGTTTGAATTTGTTTCCTAGATACAAGTTATACTTATGCGTAGCCATGTCCCCTGTCCTCGACTCTCGGGGCATTACACCATGAGTAATACGAGATGATATGCATCCTGGACGGTGCGGTGATCTACCTGGCATTGGGGAAAGGCGCGGGTGCCTTGTTGCACATAGACAAGGGGGCGACATGAGAGGGCATTGGTTAGATTAGGGTAGGTTAAGGTTTCATACTTTCGGTAGTGGCTGCAACAACGGGGCTGGCAGCGAGTTTGTGATGGCAAATATCGACCAATGCTGGTGATGGAAGCTGAGGAGCAACCAACCAACCACTAGACCGGATAATGTCGTGAAGTATATGTTGTAATCCCGTGGGAATTGCACAGTCGAACATGTTATGGATCTTGATCTGGGCCCTTTCCAAATGCACCTGGAGGACTGTTTAGATTTTTAATCATGCCCGTTGAAATTTTCAAGAGGGTAGGACATAGCATAATCTCACTTGTCTAAACAGGGCTGAGGCTGAGTTTTTATCTGGGGGAATTGGCTTAGGCTCATTGACCATCAGTGCAGTTCGTTTCGTGATAGCATGCTTGTAGTTTGTCTTAAAAATTCTTAATCAGTGCAGTTCGTTTCGTGATAGCATGCTTGTAGTTTGTCTTAAAAATTCTTACTTAGAACTATAGCATGATTCCTACATGGTAACTGTCCTTCTAAAAGAGTAACAGTAACCAGCAATAAGAACATTGTTTATCATATCCTTGGAGCATGGATTGTTGCAGCTCACTGACCATCAGTGCAGTTCGTTTCGTGATAGCATGCTTGTAGTTGTCTTAAAAATTCTTACTTAGAACTATAGCACAATAGGAATTGTCCCTCTAAAAGAGTAACAGGAACCAGCAATAAGAACATTGTTTATCATATCCTTGGTGCATGGATTGTTGCTTTCTGGCTTCTTCACCTTCTTTCGAGAAAAAGAAAGCCCACGGCTGTTGCTAATTTGTTTTTCAATAATTTAGCATTTTGCATTTGTGCAATCGCTAATGCACTGTGAAACTGTATTACTGTTTAAAAATGAGACTAACATGATTGCCTAGTTAATTATGATTCATTGCCTGGTCAATTGGACATCTACTTGATATGTTTAGACTTCTTTTATATCTGTTAAAAGTGTAGGATATTATGCAACTTGCATATATTGCTATTTCTTTAGTATTTGTGAGAGCATTTTGTGCTTGAAAATTTTCTTAACGTAAATAATAATGGTCGGTCTTACTGATGAAACTTATATGTCTTATGGGTTGGCCTAACAGGCTGTCCTCATGTTTGCTTTGAGACATTCTGATTTCTCTGCTATACAGATTTAGTGTACCAGTTCTTCCTCACCCAACATGTGGAGTTTTGCATCTAATGCCATAGCTGGAAGCTTAAGGAAAAAGGCGCCGCCCTCAAGATGCAGCCTATCCAATCCTGATTGCTCTGATGACGATGTTTCTTCGTGTGCAAGCAGAGAGGAAGGCCTTGAATGTCCAATATGCTGGGAATCCTTCAACCTTGTTGAGAACGTTCCCTATGTCTTGTGGTGTGGTCACACAATGTGCAAGAACTGTATCTTGGGTCTTCAATGGGCTGTTGTCAAGTTCCCGACCCTTCCTATCCAGCTGCCTCTCTTCATCTCGTGTCCTTGGTGCAACCTGTTGTCTTTCCGGCTGGTATACAACGGCAACCTCAAGTTCCCGCACAAGAACTACTTTCTGCTCTGGATGGTTGAGAGCATGAATGGCGAGAGAGCAAAGTTACATTCCCCTGGTCACGAAGAGCATCATGCCTTATGTCCTTCCAGTGGTGGCCCAAGTTCCAGTCAACACCACCGAAGAACACCTGCTGCACGAGCAGAGAGCTCTTCTGCCAGAGATACAAATGTTGTCGGCAACACTTTCAATACTGACAACATCAGTGCATCTCTCCAAAAGCTTATGGTGTGCTTCATTCAGTTGACAGCCAAGTTTCCACTTGTGATAATCTTCCTTCTCATAGTTCTCTATGCTGTCCCTGCAAGTGCTGCAGTTTTGGTCCTGTATGTCCTTGTCACATTTTTGTTTGCACTGCCATCATTTTTGATCCTGTACTTTGCTTATCCCAGTTTGGATTGGCTTGTCAGGGAGATCTTCACTTAAATTGTGCTGTCTGAAATGTCAGTACGGTTTATAGCTTCCCGAAACAAAGCTCACATATGGATATCATGGCACCACTTGCTCTCATGTGCTCTGTATAGTTTGCCCTGTTTGATCTGTTCTGGCCTTCTGGGACAGTAATTCTGTTGAAACTCTCTATTCATTAAAATGTTGTTCGTGTTCATGAGTGACTCAGCGATGTATTTTCCTTTTGTTCTGGTTCTGGTGTTCTACACTTGTATGGTTCCATGTTTTGCTACTCGTTCAAAATACTTGCGTTATAGACCATAGAGTAATTCGTATGTCATGTAGTGCTTTTTTTCTCTGCCTTGCAAACTGTGGCTCTCCTAGTTCTTTGTCAAAATATATCTCGTTCGAAATTTTGCGATCTAACTAGTTATTCTATGTATTCAATGGCTGGGGCATGCTCACCCAAGGCCACGGTATTTTCCACCCTCAGATCTAGATCCTGTGGCTCCCATTCCTCCCTCTCTCCGCAATTCCTTTCCGCATGCAACTCTCACCTGTCGCGAACCGAGGCCGTGTCTCCCTCGTTTCAAATCCCCCCCGCCTCGACTTCCCTTGCACGGGTTAGGGCTTTTGGCTGCTGGGCATGACGGCCGGCTTCCCGTGGGCACAACAGCGGGTTGGAGGGAGTAGCGGCGGCAGCCGGGTCGGTGACACGCGGAGAGAGGAGCGGCGCAGGGAAAGGTCGACGACACGGCTCGACGATGCAGCATGAGCACGGCGCGGCGTAGGCGAAGTGGCTAGCAACGGTGGAGGTGGAGGCATGGGTGGTGTCGGCGCACACGGGAGGGAGGTGGCGAGCAAAGGGGCGACGACTTTGCTAGGGCAGCCTCCCCCTTCAAAGGGTGTTAGGCTGGGCTCGGCCGAAGCTGGTCCAGAACTCCCACCTCTTTTTTGGGACTAGCTGAATGTCTATATGTTGCTACGGAATTTTAAAATTTATCATACATGTTCTGAAACTCACAGGTGGTAAAAAATTTTAGAATATGTATACAAACATCTTCTAAAAGTTTTTAAATTCGCCAAGTAAGTCGGAAGCCGTCGATCACACCTTGTGCTCGTAAGTCGGAAGACATCGACCACACCTCGTGGTCATAGGTCGGGAGCCCTCGAGCACACCTCATCGTCGTAAGTCGAAAGCCGTCGACCATCATGCGCGACCGTAGGTCGGGAGCAGTCGACCATCGCTGGTGGTCGTAAGTTGGCAACGGTCGACGATCGATCGTGGGCCTAAATCGGGAGCCTTCAGGAACGACTCGTGGTTCGTGGTCGTAAGTCGGAAGACATCGACCATCGCTCGTGGTCGTAAGTCGGAAGACATCGACCACACCTCGTGGTTGTAAATCGTAACACATCGACTGGCGCTCGTGGTCGTAAATCGAAAGCCATTGATCACACCTCATGGTCATAAGTCGGAAGTTGGCGACCATTGCGTGTGATCGTAGGTCGGGAGCAGTCGACCATCGCTGGTGGTCGTACGTTGGTAGGCCTCCGGTACACCTGTCGCCTGACTGCCGGCACCCGGCTGCTCGGCCCCGACTTCGACCATGGCCCTTCGACGCCGACCACGGCCCCTTCGACAGCGGCATCCATAATTTAAGTTTTACAATGTGGATTAACTGATTTGATCAAGGTGCTATAGGTTAGTAATTTATTGCGAACTTCTGATTAGCGGACAACAATAAAAGAATGATTGTTTGCGCATTCCATGTTTGTAAAACTGAAATAGCAAATCTTGATCACATACCTCTTCCAAGAGCTGTGTTTTCTTGTGGTGGTATCGTTGAAGTCTGGCTGCCACCTGTCTCTCTTTCATACTCCAGAAAACCAAACCTTGCAAAAGAGCAATTATTCTGAATTCTGAATCTGCTCATGATGCTACTCTACTGCTGATCAAAAGAGATACTGATGTGTAATTCAATTAGTTGAGCCACTTAAAGGAAACAGGATTGCCCTCCGTTTAGCTCCACAACGTTCTCCCTTCAACTCTTGAGGGAAGAAGATCTAAGAACAAGTAAAAAGGCAAAAAAAAAAATCGACAAACATTTTGTATTGGAGAACTTAGAAGCCTTTGAAAAAGAAACAAGATAAAAAGAAAAGCAGGAAGCCATATTTACAAGGTGGCATGAAACTGATTCATTGAGAAGCTCACAGTTAATCAGCCAAATTGAGTAAAGATCCAAGCCTTGCCCAAATCCAGCTCTAGATGTTGCATGCAGTCGTTTACCTTAGCTTCTTCAATTCGCCGTCCATGGCGCACAATATATTTGTAGAGAAGCAACAGCTCCAAAGCACACCAAGCTTCAGTACTAAGCGAAGCCTTGCATTAAATATTGCTTGCTTGTATATAGAGGTGGTGAAGGGAGACACAGTGCAGGGAAACTGTGGTGTTGGAGGTAGGCAATAGGAATGGAGATGGGATTGCTTTACCCCATGGAAGCCTTCAAGAATCTAACCCCTTTTTGGTTGCACTATCCCTTGGGCTTAGCATGTGACATTCTCCCCCCTTGTGCTTTTCTCCTACCCTTTTCGCCTTTGACTGAGGTCTAAAGACAGCTAGCTAAATGATAATAGCCTAATACCTTTGAAACATTCAGGGAATAACTTTCCTTAATGCAACTCAGCCTATTTTTTTGCCGTACATCTTACGTTTTCTTAGCTATATGTAAGATTCATGTACTATGTACATAGCTAGTAATGCATCATGTCAGTTTGCTAATCTGTTACAGATGACAGTTCAATGTTCAAACCTGTTTCTTGCAAGTTTCAGGTTTCAGTGCCCTCTTGGAGGGGCAAAGAGAAAGAATGTGCTTTATCATGAAGTGCTGAATCTGTTCTGAAATGGTAGTTGGATGCTAGATTTGTGACATTATGTTTTCTTAGGGTCCTATAAAGGGAAAAGTTGATCGGCATTCTGTCCTAAGAAGAGATACTGATTTCCAATATTTTGTTCTTGAAAAAGAACTGTCAGGTCAATAGATGAGGGCCCAATATATATCATGCCAGTCCACTAAGCATCAGTTCCCTTTTCTTGCCCTCAGATGGTTTACCCTTTAGCATCGGAGACTCGGAGTGTTCATACTGCTAATGCCACAGGGCTGAAATAGTTAGATTAGTTAGCAGTCTAATTCAGTAATTCATCCATATGCTGTATTAGCATGCTAATGATACAGATTTGCACTAATGAGATAAAAGAAGAGTCTTGCTGTGCTCCCATGAGATGGCCCAAACGAAGAGTTGGGCCATCATAAATAAAAGAAGTTTAGGCCCACCCAACACGGATGTCATGTCTAATCCCCTCATCCGTTGCTGTGCTCCCACCATCGCTGCTGCTCCTGCCTCGCTTCTCGCCGTTACGCTCCCGGTCTACCCCTCTCCTATCCATTCTAGCGAAAGGCCAAATTTTCAACAAATTCCCCGTCGATTTTGTCTTGCGCGGGTTGAATTCTTCTTCCGGGAAAACCTAAAGAGCCCCTTTGTTTTGATGAAATCTGTCGATTCCGTTTGCATTGGGCATGGCTACAGTTTGGAGCGGTTGCAGCACAAGCTGTGGCTCCTTCAGCCAAGAACTACCTATGCGTAGCAAGAAGGGCGGTGAGGGCACAAGGATCCATCCAAGGAATGGAGGCCGGAGTAGAGGTGACGCTCGCCAGGTACAAGCTGTAAGCACCGTGGTTATAATGGCCAGGGTTTGTGTTTGTAGGGCGGCCCCATGTGTTCTTGAATCTGATGTCGCCGGCAAGGAGGAGGTTGGCATGGGGGTTTGGGGCCTGGATGATGAACCACCTGGTGCCGATGGTTTCGATCATCACGAGAGGCACGGGCTGCGGCGGCGTCCGGTGAGGCCGGCTGTTGTGGAGAAGGGCCCCGTGGACGCAAGAAGTGCGTCGTCGGCGTTGGTGTCAGGCGCCGAGAGTAAATCTGAGTTTGGGAGATCAAGGCTGCACTTCTTGGAAGAGAGGGATGAGGAAATGCTGTCCAAAAGGTTGACAAAGCTCAGCCAATCCAACAAGGTCAGGAGTGCCACTGAGCTGTTTTATTCGATGCGTGCGTCCGGCTTGCAGCCGAGCGCGCATGCCTGTAACTCTCTTTTGGCTAGTTTTGTCCGTAGAAGTTCTTTGGCGGATGCGATGAAGATGTTTGAGTTCATGAAGGAGAAAGGGATTGCAACCGGGCATACATATACATTGATACTCAAGGCTGTTGCAAGTACTGAGGGTTATATTGCTGCCTTGCAAATGTTCAATGAGATTCAAGAGGACAGTGAATTAAAGAAAATCCTCGATGTGATTGTTTACAATACAATGATATCTGTGTGTGGAAGAGCAAAAGACTGGATGCAAGCGGAGAGACTGTGGAGAAGGCTAGGAGAAAATTCTTTAAGTGGTACCCTGATGACTTACGATTTGTTAGTTAGCACATTTGTGCAATGTGGACAGTCCGAATTAGCAATTGCTGCTTATCAGGAAATGCTACGGAATGGACTTAAGCCAAGTGAAGATATAATGAAAGCCATCATTGCATCATGCACCAAAGAAGGGACGTGGGAGTTTGCACTGGCCACATTTAGGAGAATGTTGAGTGCTGGCATGAAGCCCAATGTCATTTTGTTCAATTCGATAATCAACTCACTTGGGAAGGCTGGCGAAGATGAACTTGCCTTTAGGATGTATCATCTGCTAACATCTTCAGGCCTTAGGCCTGATCAATACACATGGAGTGCATTACTGTCAGCGTTATATAGGTCTGGTCGATGTTGGGATGCCCTAGAGCTTTTCCAAGGAATTAAAGCCAAGCATTCATCACTCTTAAACAGTCATCTCTACAATATAGCTTTGATGTCTTGTGAAAAACTTGGTCAATGGGAGCATGCTTTGCAACTGTTGTGGATGATGGAAAAAACTGGACTGCAAATGTCAGCGGTTTCATACAACCATGTGATACGTGCTTGTGAGGTTGCTAAGCAGCCAAAAGTTGCTCTGAAAGTGTACCACCGTATGACTCATCAAAGGTGTTCACCAGACACATTCACACATTTATCTGTTATAAGAGCTTGCATCTGGGGATCTCTTTGGAATGAAGTAGAGGATATACTGGAGGTATTACTTTCATTCTTTTCTATTTTAGTTCTGTTGAGCTGGCAAAAATTTTGAATTTCCGTTTGCTTTAGTGTGGGCTGGTCAGCTGTTCCGATGCCTAAAGCTTGAGAATTTTTCAAAGCTAAATTACTATTTTATGGCTAAATTGCAATTTTTCAGGGTAGTGCCAACACTTATGCCTAGATATACGTATGTTGTAGGCTGTAGTTCCATTATTCCATACTGAGCAGCAAAGGACGGGAGTAAGATTGTAGGTTATAAAAATCCTAAGTAGATTCTTGCCTGGGCTTGAGTACCCTAGTTTTGTTGGTAATATGAAAGCCTTCTTGTGCATTAACTGTACGCACATTTCAATAATTGGTTATAGATTGTTCCCAGTAGATTTCTGTTCTTTGCACAAGTGAGATTCACTTCCACGCACATGGCTTTATTTTATACTTAATTATTTGGTGTTTACATTCTCCTAGCCTAAAAAAAAATTGATACTTTGTATGGTTTGGATTTACCTACAACCATGGTTGTCACGGCGTCGCCTAGGCGACGCCAAGTCGTCCTGGCGCCGGGGAGGAGTCGCCGGGGAGGATCGCCTCGCCTTGACCCAAACCCTAGCTTCACCGCCTTCTTCCGTCCCGCCGCCTCCTCCGTCCGCCGCCGACTCCCACTCCCGTCTCCCGACTCCTCTCGACGCCTCTCCTCCCGCTGCTGTCTCCCTCCGTGCTCGGCCACCTCCTCCAGTGCTCCCGCCGCCGGGAGGGAGGCGGCAGGGAGAGGCGTCGGGGAGAGCCGGGAGGAGGATGGGAGTCGACGGGGGGAGGCGGCGGCAGGAGGGAAGAAGGCGGCGGGGAGGGGAGATCGGCGTCGGGGGAGACGGGAGTCGGGGGAGACGGCGCGACGCGAGAGAGAGGCGGAAGACAGAGAGACGCGACGCGAGACGGCGAGAGAGTCGGCAGAGTAACGCGAGAGATATACGCGAGAGAGAGAGGCGGAAGACAGAGTTGCGACTCTCAGTATATACGCGAGAGACTCATCCGTCGCCGGGCCCTCGCCTAGGCGTCCAGGCGCCTCTCGCTCGCCGTGGTCGCCGACTCCGCCGTGACAACCATGCCTACAACTGAAGAAAAGTTTAGGTTTTGACTTTGGAGTTTGGACCATACCTACTGGAGTTGTGATGACCCTCGTTCCGTGAATTGTCAAAAGGTGGCTTATGATTTAAGTGCCAAACTGCCAATACTGTCAATAATTCTCTTCGTTTTTCTTGGTCTATTGCCCCTGACATTTGATTACCTCTGCAAGGGAGTAAAACCAGAAGCACTTGATCTTTAGATCTGTTGTAGTGCATCTTTAGATCCTAACCCTTCGAGATCTATTTTGACTGTGACGCATTGATTCTTCAACTTTCCCTGGAAATCAGCAGTTTTATGTCTGGTTCCCAACCAAATTGGGTATGAGGGTTAGATATAACTTTTCATAGTAGGGAACAAGCTCAAAACCAGTGCCAGCGGCTCTTTGGGAACCAGGTCCAGGAAATCAATGTAACATTGCATGACTCAGCGCCATATTGCAGATTAATATGTATGCTAAAAGCCCATAGTCGAACCTTCACTAGAAGTGCTCTATGTCTGTTTTCTTTCCTGTTGTTTCTGCTACCATATTGCAGATTAATATGTATGCTAAAACATCGTACATTTCTTACTCATTCTTCTTACCTTACTCTCTCATCATGTCAACAATAAGGATAGCTGTCTACATTGCTTCAGATTTTTTTGTACTGCGGGTAATAAGAATGTTGGAACGATAGCATATCAATGCTTGATGATGTTGAGCTTTCACGGATCATGATATCCTATTGCGGTTCATGATCTATAGAATGATTTTTTGGAACTTGATTGCAATTTCGGTGCTTTGAAATCACCTTTTCATCCATGAACTACTTATTCTGAAATGCGCAGGTGGTAACTCCAGACTCTTCAATCTACAATACGGTCATCCATGGGCTTTGTTTACGAGGCAAGATCACATTAACCAGGAGGGTGTACACAAAAATGCGGAGCGTTGGGCTGAAACCAGATGGCAAAACAAGGTCGTTCATGCTGCAGCACATCGCACCGGACTAGCCCTCCCTCCTGAGAAGGATCGATTTGTAGCTGTACAGACCCAAACGAGCATTGCATATTTGTAACTTTTATGTGCTGAAGTACGGCATACCGTAGTTTTTATGGCTCAGAAATTGTTGGCCATAAGTGTGACACAATATGACGGGTCAGCAGGGCCGGCTCTTAGGGGGGGGTAGGCAGTGCGACCGCCGGGGGCCCCTGGAGATTGGGGGCCCAAGAACATATATATAATTAGTATATATAGTTATCTATTTAGTATAATTAGCACTTAAGGAAATGGAGGCCCATCAAAATTCTTAAACCAGCCCAAGCCACCAGCCGCTAGGACTCTTAGTCTTTCACGATCCAGAAAACAAACAGGTGCCGCCATCGCGAGTTCATCACATACGTCGGTCCGTCTTCTGCCCGTGATCTCATCTGCCGCTGTGCCGGCGTGCCGCCATCGCCGAGGACGTGACGGACCTTGACGACGACACGACGTACGGTACGGCCCTACTACGTCCCTGCCTTCCTGGCCTCCCGGCTCCGTCCGGTCATCAATGACCATCCTCAGTCCTCACGGTAAGCAGTATTTTCCAATCTCTTTATTTTTCTAGGCCTATAGGGACTAGGGTTATAATTTTCTAATTCAATGTATTGATTCAATTTTGATAGATGTTGCCTAAGAAGCATTTGTCGGGTGCTCAAAAAAGAAAAAAAAGAAAACAAGAAGAGCAGTTCATAGAATCGCAGAGGGGTGCTCTAGTTAAGTTTTTTACAGTGTCAAGTAATGCTCAAGCTAGTCAAGATCAGGGGCAAGAACGTGTTGCAGAAGTTGATCAGGCCAATGAAGGTGCTACAGATCAAGAGCAAAATTTAGATAATGAAGCTGATGCCAGTGATCATGTTCAGGCTTCGGGAGGTAACACTTTACAACATTCAGATGATGCTGAAACTGCACATATTGATGAACAAGATTCAATTTTGAATATTTTTGATCCTAGAACATGGGGAAATCTTGACAATAAGAAAAAAGATATCTTGATTGAGAAAGGGCCTGTGAGAGAAATAGATCTACAATTCCCTTCTGATCCCAGTGGCAGACATTTTTCTTATGCTTACTACTCTAGAAAATTATCTAATGGTGAGCTTATTGATAGAAAGTGGTTGGTTCATTCTAAACATGTGGACAAGGTTTATTGTTTTTGTTGCAAGTTGTTCAAATCAAATCAAAACAAGGCTTTGTTAGCATCTGATGGAGTGAGGGATTGGAAGCATCTCGTTGAGAAACTCAAAACACATGAGAACAGTGTGGAGCATTTGACAAACATGAGTACATGGAATGAGCTTCGACTTAGATTAAGCAAAAATCAAACAATTGATGATGAAATGCAACGGGAAATTGCAAATGAAAAGGAGCGTTGGAGGCAGGTCCTGGTAAGAATAGTTTCTGCTGTTAAGTTTCTTGCTAAACAGAATCTAGCCTTTCGAGGATCAAATGAGAAACTTTATCAGCGTAACAATGGTAATTTTTTAGCCACCGTTGAAATGATTGCTGAATTTGATCCTGTGATGCAAGAACATATTAGGCGCATTCAAAGTAATGAAATTCATCATCATTATCTTGGTCATAATATTCAGAATGAGTTAATTGCTATTCTTCTTTGGTCTTGTGAAAGCTCATATCTTAAAGATCATCAAAGATGCCAAGTATTTCTCTGTTATCTTGGATTGTACCCGGATGTGAGTCATGAAGAACAAATGACACTAATTGTCTTGTTGTGTTAATATGTCAAGTACCATTCCAAGAGTACAGGAATTTTTCTTAGAGTTCTTACAAGTTGATGACACTTCCGGATTGGGGCTTTTTAATGTTTTGTTGGATGCACTGCAGAATCTTGATTTGAACATTGATGATGTGAGAGGTCAAGGTTATGATAATGGTTCCAATATGAAGGGAAAACATCAGGGTGTGCAAGCACGTTTGCTTGAAATTAATCGAAGAGCATTATATATGCCATGTGCATGTCATAGTCTGAATCTCACTCTTTGTGATATGGCAAAATCTTGCAGGACAGCTATTTCATTCTTTGGTGTTATCAATGGATATATTGTTTGTTTGCACGCTCTACAAAAGGTGGAAAATTTTGATGATAATGTTGAGAGGTTTCTTGTCAAACCCTTGTCGATACTCGTTGGGAAAGTCGAATAAAGAGTGTGCAACCTATCGTATCAAGCCCGCAAATAATAGCAGCCTTGAAGGAAGTGGAAAGAACTTCTACTGATGACCCCAAAACAGTAAGTGATGCTCAATCCTTGGTAACTGCACTTCAGAACTTTGAATTTATAGTTGGTATGGTTATCTGGGATGATATTTTATCTACTATCAACATAGTGAGCAAAAAGTTACAATCACCGATTATATGCTTAGATGCTACTCTCAAACAAATTGAAGGGGTCATCTCATATTTCCAGAAGTACAGAGAAGAAGGGTTCAATGCTAGTATTGAGACCGCAAAATCCATTGCATCAAGTATGGACATAGAGCCCAAATTTCCTATTAAACGTCAAAGTAAAAGAAAGAAGCACTTTGATGAACAAAATGATGAAACTGAAGAATTGCAACTTTCAGCTATAGAATCCTTCAAATATGAGTACTTTCTAGTTATTGTTGATCATGCAATTGCTTCCTTGAATAGTCGATTTGAACAGCTAAAGCAATTTGAAAAAATATTTGGTTTCTTATTCAACTCGGTAAATCTGAAGTCCTTGGATGATAATGATCTAAGAAAGTCTTGCACTAGTTTTGTAGAAACTTTTCTCAAGGCAACAAGTCGATGTTGAGTTGGATGATTTTTCTCTCGAATTGAAAGTGTTACGAGAATCTTTGCCAGAAGAAATGATGTCAGCACTTGAGATTCTTCAGTTTGTTAAAGTTGCAGATTGCTATCCGAATGTCTCCATAGCATATCGGATTCTCCTAACTATTCCAGTGACAGTAGCATCAGCTGAAAGAAGTTTCTCCAAATTGAAATTGTTGAAAAATTGTTTGAGATCAACTATGTTACAAGAAAGATTGAATGGCTTGGCTATGTGCAGCATTGAGAAGGATATTTTGGACGACATTAATCTCGATACTATTATTGAAGATTTTGCATCAAGAAATGCCCGAAGACGGTTTTTTACAAGGCATTGACATATTGTATTTTTTGAGGTAATCATAATGATTATTGTTTCTAGTTTTTTATTACACTATTGTTATATTTGATGAGCTATATATATATTGCAAAGTCAGTTTTACTATTTATTTACATATTGCAATTTTGATATTAAAAATTAGCTTAACGGGCCCTTATCTTCCTGCTCGCCCATAGGTCCTTAGAATTATAGAGCCGGCCCTGCGGGTCAGGCATCAGGCTAAGATCCATATGGCTTGTGCGTGCACACCGCCGCTCTGCTGTTTGATGGCGAAGCTGTTCGTCGGCTGTTCTAGTGCACGACACAAGCGACGGGCGCGGCAAGGGGTGTCGTTTGCCGCAGTGGCACGGCACCGCGCGGGCCTCCAACCAAAAGGGGGCTCCTCGTGCCGTGGGCTCGCCCGTGTCTGTGCTCGGGGGCAGCCGCGCAGGCAAACCACGAAAAAACGTGCCGTGCCGCGTGCCACTGGTGCGCGTCGCGGGGGCGTCGTCGCGTGTGCAACCGGCTCTGATATTTTTTTGTCAGCGTGCAGGTTAACGGAACGAATATGAAAGGGTAAATAAGTATTTATTATTATTTGTGTCTAATTTAGATAAATTTTTTTTGTCCGTCTGGAGGACTATAGAAGAAATATGAAAGGGTAAATACTTATTTATTATTATTCAAAGATTTACGAAACAAATAAATAAATATATAATATTATTCATATCCGACTTTGGCTCTAAAAATACAAAATATAATACAGGGTGGACTATATCCGTATCATCTTCCATTGCACCTGTGTTCTTGGGGCTCGCGCGGGCTCGAGATAGAACGGTGCGGTGCTTATTTCCGTTGGTGCCTTGCCCTTTACGCGGCGCAGGCGCCATGGCCTGTTTGGCTGCTCCACGTCGGGCTAGATTGCGTTGCGCGCGATGGTAGCCATGCATTTTGCGTGCAGCCCTGCGCGATGTGTTGGGAGTTAGGCAAGTTTTTTAATTGAACATAGATTTGTGTTTTTAGTGAAGTAAATGAATTAGAATGATTAAGTATGATTATACGAAGATAAAATATTATTAATATCTTCATACTACATAGTTATAAGGATATTTGGATCCGGTCGATCTGAGTAGATATTTGATTCAAATTCGTATTCGTTACATATTCAATTCGCATTCGAGAATGTTCGGATTTATATTCGTATTCGTTTACAAAATATAAATACGAATGTGATAAATGCACTATTTAATTCATATTCGATCCGTTTTCACCCCTAATTACCATAGAAGAGTTATTGTTTGTGCCTTGCCGGGCCGACCGTCGTACCGAGGAGTTAGTCCAAGCACAACGCACCTAATCGAATTGGGCCGATATGACCCATTTGATGTTTATACCATGCCATGTCCGAACTGGACCAATAATACCGTGTTTTGAACCGATATATTTGGCTTGGTCCATTTGGTCAAAACCAATGTCAACCTTTACAGCTAGGTGACTACATTTCAAACTTTCGATGATAAAAAGCATATAATTCGTGTTCCGTGAGGTCGCACATATCCTCGGCCTCCGTAGAGGGTACTCCGTATGTGTGCATGCGAGTTAAAGCCACATTTCACACTGTTTTGCATCGTATTTATAAAAATAGCGGTATGTGTATCGTATTGATAAAAATATCATTTCTACCGTTCGGTGGGCAGACGGCAGGCAGGGGGCGGCAGGTGATTAAGTCGGCTAATTAGCCGGCTTAATTATCTACCCTAGTTTTTTTCTGTTCGAATTTTTAAATATATCAAATGAGCTCCAAAACTACGAAAATTTATGTACAGCCTCCTCACACAACGTATCTCGCAGTATAATTTTTACATAATTTTATATATTACGAATGTTGCTCAAAAATTCATACAATTTTGATATTTTTACAAGTTTTACATATAGTAAACGAGATCCAAAAATTACAAAAAATTTATGTGAAGACTTTTGACACAGTCATAGTTACTGTGTAATTTTTAGAAATTTTATGTGGTCCGAATTTACCATGTTAACTCGTGAATTTACGACCAGTGAGTTTAATCGTGAATTTAATTTATGATTAAATTAACCCGAATAAACATGGTAATTAACCGGCTTAATCACTGTGCCACCCCTCACCAAATGGCAGGCTTGCCTACCGTATGCCCACCGCAGGAGGTTGCCTGTCGTCTGGTGAGGGGGCGGTAGGCGCCTGCCATCGGCGGCCGCACCGCGTGTCGCCTCGCGGGCGCTACTGTCCGCCCACCGAACGGTAGAAGCGATATTTTTATCAATGCGATGCACATATGACTGTTTTATAAATACGATGCAAAACAATGTTAAACATGGCTTTGACTCGTGTGCATGCATGCATCTTGTATCGTGACGTGGTGTTGTATTGTGGCCATGCAACAACAAATTTAGGCGGCAACTAATGAACTAGCTATGGTTGCTACAGGCAGGTGGTGAGAAAGTACAAAAATTCTAATGGAGCTAAACAACCTTGTAAGGGAACAATTATACAAATCCTTGACCCAGGATACGAAACCAACTCTCTCCTGGTGGGCAGACTGTCCGTGTCTGGTTGCTCTCATATGCACCTAATTCCCCTACTCTCCAAAAGTACAGTCAGAAATATCTCTGTTACGACAAGCTGAATTTGCATTACTTGCAAAGTTTGCAATAACCTAAAATCCTAGAACTTCACAGTTATTTGGAACAAAAAATGTAAATATGAATGAACACTAACTTTCTTGTACAAAAAATCGTAGCATTATTAGTGGTTAGGTGTTTTTTCTCACTACGGTGGCAGATAGTTTATAACTATGTAGATATTTTTGATTTTAACTATAAAGTTTATATGAATAAGCTGAATATTTATGTACTGCGTAAAAAGATAACAAAAAAAAAATGGTCTCATTCATGTTGAAAAAGTCATCTATGCGCAGACCCACCCGACGTTCGTCCAGAAATCGCAGCAAGCACTCTGTACTGCCGTCGTAGCAGGACCAGCATCCCAAAAGGCAGCTCCCGGCTGTCCTGGAACCCAGAAATGGTGGCCTGAGCTCCAAATCCGCCACTGAATCGGCGCGGCCAACTACGGGATCTCGCGGCCTCCCACGCGCGCCGCGGCGTCTCTGCCGGGAGCGAAGAAGAGTCTTGCCGCGGAGTGATTGGCGAAGTAGGGGGGAAAGGTGGGATCTTCGCTTCCTTCTCCGGCTTAAAAATGGCATCTTTTCGAGCAGATGTGAGGTTTTGCTCGTGGAAGGTGGGAAATTTGCTTCGTTCTCCGGGTTAAAAATGGCGTATTTTGTTGGCATTTACAAACCTTGCTCGTACTGTTACTGCTCTGGCTGGTTATTTCTGGTTGAATTCGAAGAGTTTGCGTAAATTTAAGAGTCGTTGCATCATGTTACTAGTTAATTGTGCATGCTTTTGGCATCTAACGGTAATCATGCAAGAATCTGTTCAAAGGAAATGGTGGCCTTGTTGAAACTAATCTTGTTGTAGGTTGTACTCGTGTGTTCGAGTACTTCAAATCATCTGACGAGTACTCGGTCTGTTCGAGTACTCTGTAGTCATGATCGAGTACAGGGATCCCGAGTGTTTGAGTAGATCCCCGAGTGTTTGAGTGCTCGTGGTCGTAAATAAGTATCCAGCACTCGTGGTCATGTGTGTGGTTGTAGGTGCTAGTACTCGTAGTCGTGTGTGTGGTCGTGAGTGGCTGTGGTCGAAAGTCATGTGTTTGAGTACTCATGTTCGAGTATTCGTCTGTAGCAGTCGGAGCATTCGAGTGATCGTAGCTACAATGGTTGTAGGACTGCATGTGGTCGTAAGAGTGTGTTTAGTCGTCGGAGTTGAGCGTGTGGTCGTAAGGCTGTGTAGTAGCGGTCGTAGTCGGAGAAGCAGTCGATCGAGTGACGGTCGTAGTAGCGGTTGTAGCCTGAGTCAATAAGTAGTTAGAGGACTGAGTCGTGCGGATCGTGGAGGAATTTCAGGAGTTAAGTGCATGATCGTTAGTAGTGCGTGAGCGGCCTGCATGTGCGGTCGGTTGTATCTATTTAAAGCATCTCAATCGAATGGAATAAATGAGCCATTTGCAGTATGTCTTTTGTCTCCCGTGAGTTTGTATTTGTCTATTGGGAGAGATAGAAAATACAAAAAGAGAAAGTGAGAAATCTTGAGAGATTTCTAACAGTTGGTATCAGAGCCTCAAGATCCAGGAACGAGGTGCGAGAAAAGCTGCCTGGCGATGACTCGCTGGTCGGCGTGATGGCGTGCGCAGCAGCGTGCGATAAGAAGCACGGCGATGAAAGTCCATGCAGCCATGGGAAGGCTAGCGTGGTGTGCGAAATTCGCACGTGACGTGCACACCTTTGGCGGCGACGTGATCGCTGTGGTGTGGCAATGATGGGAACACCAACGATAGACTCCACGAGTGGAGGCCAAAGGTGGCATAGTGGCAGACTCCATGAGTGGAGGCTAGAGGTGCGCAATGGCAGGCTCCATGCGAGGTGGAAGTTAGTCGTGGGTGGCGGCATACTCCATGTGAGATGGAAGCTGGCGTCGATGGCCGATGCCATCATTGACAAAGTCTCAGTGTGATGCCGAAGGTGGTGTGAGGCTTCCAGGAGAAGTCGGTGTGAGATCGACAATGATAGAGGTGCGATGCCGCTAGAAGAAAGCCACTGCATGTGGCAAGAAGAAGAAGGCTGCTGCGTGCAGCAAGAAGAAGAAGGCTGTTGCATGCAGCAAGAAGAAGAAGGCTACTGCGTGCGGCAAGAAAATGAAGGCTGCTGCGTGTGGCAAGAAGAAGATGCGGTAAGAAGAGGCTCTGCGTGCGGCAAAGATGATGTGGGTCATCAGCGTCGTGAGTCGACATGTCAAATGATGACAACAAGATTAGGGTGTTGATTGTTGGAACTAATGTTGTTGTAGGTCGTACTCGTGTGTTCGAGTACTGTGAAATTGTGTGATGAGTACTCAGTGTGTTCGAGTACCTCGTAGTCGTGATCGACTACAGGGATCCCGAGTTTTTGAGTGGATCCCCAAGTGTTTGAGTGCTCGTGGTCGTAATCGAGTGCTTGTGGTCGTAAACGAGTATCCAACACTCATGGTCGTGTGTGTGGTCATAGGTGCTAGTACTCGTAGTCGTGTGTGTGGCAGTGAGTGGCTGTGATTGAAAGTCATGTGTTCGAGTACTTGTTTTCGAGTACTCGTATGTAGCAGTCGGAGCATTCAAGTGGTTGTAGCTACAATGGTCGTAAGACTGTGTTTAGTCGTTGGAGTCGAGCGTGTGATCATAAGGCTGTGTAGTAGCGGTCGTAGTCAGAGAAGCAGTCGATCGAGTGACGGTCGTAGTAGTAGTTGTAGCCTAAGTCAATAAGTAATTAGAGGACCGAGTCGTGCGGATCGTGGAGGAATTTCAGGAGTTAAACGCATGATCGTTAGTAGTGGGTGAGTGGCCTGCATGTGCGGCTGGTTGTATCTATTTAAAGTATCTCAATCGAATAGAATAAATGAGCCATTTGCAGTATGTTTTTTTTTTGTCTCCGTGAGTTTGTATTTGTCTCTTGAGAGAGTGAGAGAAAATACAAAAGGAGAGAGTGAGAAATCTTAAGAGATTTCCAACAGGCCTTAGTCTTGCAGAACACACACACACACATTTGGATCATGATTTTGCTTTTATGTTTTAGGTAGGACACATGGTGGTGAGGCTGCTGCTTCTTGTGTTCATCTGTCTGCATGCTCCTAGCTGGGCTTCGGCTCAGCAACCAGAGGAAGCGACGGTCATAGTTAAAGGATCAACGAAAATTGCTGAAACGGATGAGAATTACGTGTGTGCTACAATTGACTGGTGGCCGCCAGAGAAGTGTAACTACAACCAATGCCCATGGGGTCAATCTTCGATTCTAAATTTGGTATGAGTTATGTTCTTCTCTTGTTATCAGTAGGCTGTCAGTGCACATTGGTTCATGGACTTACTTTTCATGTGGTGTTTCCACCAACTGGTTCATTCAGGATTTGGATCACCCCTTTCTGGCTCAAGCCATTCAAGGTATGTACTTGGACTTCATTCAGTAGTTGATCGTTCCATATTAATTATCCTTCTAAGCTATATAAGGATCTACATAATTGTGCTCTCTTTTCTAGGGAAACTGTTGTGATCTCTTGACTTTCTGAAAATTCTATTAGGCTTATTTTCATTTTTAGGGGGAGGTTGAATAGTTGTGAGGCGTGCGGACATCTTCTAGATATTGTAAATATCATGAATAATCACTGAATTTGATCATAGTCTGAGGTGAACATTAGTGCTCTGATGACCTTTGAGTTCTAATAAATGTAGTTAATTTAAAATATAACTCATAGAAGATAGCTTAGTTGTTTTGAGCCTCATTGGCTGTTTAACATACAATTTGCCACAGACTGAACAGCATGATCTGTTCTAACTTCTAAGCATAACAAATCACTGTAATGGTAACTGTGGCTTGTGTCACTCCATGAAGTATTCTTTGTCCTCATAATTATGGAACTCAATAGGCACTAGAAGGATGAGATACTACCTACGTTAATGCCTTACTGAGATTTAATCTCTTGTTTTTTAATGCACTAGATTTTGATTGGGCATTGGTATTTGGCATAAGTGACTGATGCTGGAAAGATAATAAATCTACAAACCTACATGCTCTAGCGCAGTTGATTTTATTCAAACATTGTTACAATGCAATAAACACAACTCTTAATTCTTAAACCTTCTGGCTTTGTAGGCAAAAAGAATGTGATTTCTATGTTCATAATAGGCCCACCTACTACGAATTGTCTGTTCCAAAATCCTGCTATGAATTGTCTACTCCAAAATCCAAAGAAGTTATTTTCTTCTTTGAGATGATATTCTCATTTGTTACTCCCTATGCTGTAATAAGTAGGCAAGTCCTCCAAATTCTGACATAATACTATCTGTAGTTTGGTACCATATGCAGTTGAAGTTATATTGGTGAAATAGAATTCTCTTTATTTGCAGTTCTCTTTTTCAACTGTAACCAATGGTTGATTGGTTTGCTAAATGTATCAAAAAATCTTCTTTAATTTTGTCTGCAGCATTTGATAACTTGAGGATTAGGTTGGGAGGCTCTTTGCAAGACCGAGTTGTTTATGATGTGGGGACAAATAGTCCATGCTCCCCATTCAGAAATATGTCAAATGGTTTGTTTGGTTTCTCAGTTGGTTGTCTAAGTATGGATAGGTGGGACAAGCTGAATGATCTATTCCAAAAAACAGGGTGAGGCTGATAATTCAAGTTTGTATTCATACCGTTGCTTTAAGTATTTAAATGTAGCAGGCATCATTTGTGTCATATGTCCACATACTTGTGCTCATATAGTCTCAAAACCATGTGATATGGCATTTCCCTTGATGTCTTCTGAGTTCTGGCAGTGTGTGGATTTTGTGTGATCTACTGGTAGTTGAAAAAACAATAGCTAACAGTTATCTTTTTCTGCACATATTAAGCATTACTAATTTGTTTGGGGAGGAGATACGATAAAACCAAGCCATATAAACATAACTAAATGACATATTTGTACAGGGAACTGATGTGCATAAAGAGGGATTTTTTTCATTTTCTAAATGAAGCCCCATGTGCTTGTTTAGCATGATTTGTGCAATTTATACATGCTTAACAGAACTAGCTAATGGGTGAGCAAACATCTACCTGCAGAGCAATTGTCACATTTGGTCTGAATGCGCTTTATGGAAGGTATAACGTCCGGCGTTCTTTCTGGGCAGGCAAATGGAACTCTACAAATGCGTATGATTTTGTAAAATACACAATCTCAAAGGGATACCCGGTTGACTCATGGGAATTTGGTAATGTGCTGTATCGTTCGTTGTGTACTCGGCTCTTTTATGTTACCCCCTTTTTTCCAAAACAAAAGTTATTCTGAGTTCTGACACATGAAGTAAGGAGTAAGAATGTGAGCTACATTTTTTACCATTTTTCTTTATTTTTTTCAGGTAATGAGCTGAGCGGACATGGAATCGGGGCAAGAGTCGATGCTAATCTTTATGGAAAGGATGTAATTGAACTTAAATCCATCCTCCGACAGTTGTATAAGACACCACTCTCCCAACCACTCCTGTTAGCCCCTGGAGGATTCTTTGATCAGCAGTGGTACTCTCAGCTACTTCAGACTTCAGGTCATGGTGTTGTTAGTGCCTTGACGCATCATATTTATAATCTTGGTGGAGGTACGTGATATGCCGCTTTTGCTCTAATGGCATTCAAAAGGCTCGTTTCAATGTCCAAAACCATAACTTGATGCTTTGCATGACCTGAAGATATCAGAAGAAATGGCTGGCCATTTTGTAGGCAGGATTTTTACTCACCTCGCATCCATGTATAATACTAATGCTTGTCTAACTTTCATAAAAAAAACCTGTCGTCTAGTTATACAAGGAATTGCAGTATGGTTTGATGAGATGCCGAAAAATAAGTTACATGTTGGTCCCTATTTTTTCAAAGGCACATTTCTTTTAATTTGGCTGCTTCTTTTTGTGACATATAATACTGCGAAGGAAAGGCTGCATGACATCCCTAAAGAAAAAACATTCATGAACTATTCTATCAAGGAGTAGGAAGGCCTTTCTTAGAAGACAAAATATTAGTGAAGAACATCTTAATGTTGAGTCGAGCTCATTTTTATTCAATCAGAAATATAGCTGCACTGTTTGCCAGGCATCCTGGTCATTTTATCATTGGCCATGCCAAATTCATGTAATTAACACACAAAATGCAACAGCAGTGACACTTCGTTTTCAGGGGATGATGTCCATCTTATAAGGAAGATCTTAGATCCTAAGTACTTAGATCGTGCTGAAGATACTTATAGGGCCATGCAACTTACCATCCAAAGGCATGGAGCATGGGCTTCTGCTTGGGTCAGTGAAAGTGGGGGTGTATTCAACAATGGTGGTCTGCTGGTGTCAAATACATTCATCAACAGCATCTGGTCAGCTCTCAATCTTTTTTCATGAATTTACACAACTACACTCTGATGTAGTATCTTGTGCCAGCAATAAGTGATGAATTTTCCGATGCAAGTAGGTATCTTGATGAACTTGGAATGGCATCTAGGTACAATACAAAAGTATTCTGCAGGCAGACTCTCATTGGTGGCCACTACGGTCTACTTGACACAGAAACTTTTTTACCAAATCCTGATTACTACAGGCAAGGCTACACTCGTAGACTTTTTTAGTAGATGATTTAGTGCAGTGTTCTACAGAAAACAGTTCTTATATTTTGGCCACTTCTTGTGTTCTCAGTGCTCTACTATGGCATCGGCTTATGGGCAATGGAGTTCTTTCAGTTGATATCAATTCACCACTTAGGTTGCGTGCTTATGCTCACTGCACGAAACAACAGGTACGAGTTGCAATGGAGTGACTATTTACCTTTTCAAGCGAGCTGCTTGAGACAGTTTGAACTGTTACTAAAGTTGAAGTGATATGGCTGGTTTCCATGACTTGCGAAATTATGAATGTTTTGTCATGTCTGAAAATATACTATATTTCCACGGAAATGCTTAAGTCTGCTAGATTATCCATTCTGCCATCTAGGCTGACTATCTGAACAAGCTTATTTCAAAATGCAGCAAGGGATCACTCTCCTCTTGATCAATCTAAGCAATACTACCGGATACAACGTCACCCTCCAGAATGACATTAACGTCAGCCTAGACAGAAGAACCGGCCTCCAGAAGCACGGTTCTTTCGCCCACAGCCTCAAAAGAGCAGTTTCATGGCTGGGAAGGAAGCCATCAAGCGACATTGCAAAGAGGGAGGAGTATCATCTGACCGCCAAGGATGGCGACCATCAGAGCAAGGCAATGCTGCTCAACGGCGTGCCTTTGGAACTGGCAGACGATGGCAGCGTTCCAGCTCTGAACCCGGTGCTTGTTGCTGTTAATTCGCCGGTGTACCTAGCTCCGACATCGATCGCCTTTGTAGTTCTACCGAAATTTGAGGCCAAGGCCTGCTCTTGAGAGAGACACGAAACATCCCTTCACTGCGGTACCTGGAACATCCCATTTGTTCATTTTGTGATAGAAATAGCATTATGTAAGGAGGAAGTGATCAAGCAGAACTACTTGAATAGAAGTGTAAGCACGTTATTGTACTCTGAATCTTCTTCTCTTGTAATGGCTGCCTTTACTGTCACGGCGTGTTACGTGCTTTTCAGATCAAATATATCCTTGAACACCGTAATACAGCATTGATCACTTGCAAGGACAGATTTGTCATTACAAGGCTAAATCCTTGAATTTTATACTTGTTGGGGTCCTTTCTAGCGAAAAGACACACCCTCCAAAAATAAACGTATGCTGCTTATTGTGACATGCACACGGTATTCTTTAGTAAAAGGCGAAAGAATAGTTCGCTTTGTGCTCACCACGCAGCCGCGTGAGGTGCCAATTCCACCACGGCTCCTATTTGTAGCATTCCCAGGTCCCTCCTCTTGTTTACCAGGCGATATGGGACTAAAACATCGCCGTTTGTAGCATTCCCAGGTCCCTCCTCTTGTCCACCGGACACCTTCTCGCTATCATGGTGATTAAACAACCATAACTTTCAATATGTCCCACTAAATCAGGTGTTTAAGCACTCTACAGAAAAGCTAGTAAAATTATCTACAAGTTTCTAGTAAATCAAATTCTCAAGTTGTCCCCTTACCATGCCCAAATCTCAGTAGAATGTATTGCACATGGAATCTATCTACTAATGGAGTTCTAGTCATTCCAAATGTACTTATCCTGCTAATCACCACTCTAATCCTTAAATAGTCCAAGAACTAGCAGAATAAAACTTTTGGTTCATTACTCTACATATTGGACAATGAAATCAACACGAACGCAAAGCACCTCTCTTCTTCTTCTCCTCCTCTTCTCTCCTTCATCCTTCTATCTCCGCTAGCCTTCCCTCACCTTGCTACAGTAACAACCCATGGTGAGGCACGATTCAGCCTCCTCTCCGCATCCTCTTCCTACTTATCTCCTTCCTCTTCTTCTGGGCTGGATAAAGTGTCAACTCAACCATCCATCTCTTCTTCTTCTTCACCTTCTCCTCTCCTCTCCTCTCCCGGTCGGGCTCTCACCCTTTCCCTTCCCCACTCCCCCTGGCTACTGCTGCCGTGGACAGCAGCACGTTGCTAGGCAAAGGGGACATGGCAACCGGTATAGGTGGATGGTGCGGCGTAGGGGCGCGGCTAGGCGGCGGCGGCGCTAGTGGAGCGGCAATGCAGCAGGGCGAAGGGAGCGATGCGGCAGGGGCAACGGGCAGTGGTGCCAGTGGCTAAGGGCGGCAACAACACAATACACGGGAGCAACGACGGTGTGCGCACGGGGATGGCTAAGGCGAGCGCACAGGCAAGAAAATGGGTAAGGTTCTTGCTCCATCCTCTATGAGGTTGGCGTGGGCTAGGCGGGCTTGGTTTTAGGCCTAGCCCAGCAGCCCCAATCTCTTTTTTCTAGTATTACATTAATATATTTATATTGCATAAGCTACGAAAATATCTGAATCTGATCGAATTAAGTAAATATATATTCAAATTTGTATTCGTTATAATATTCGAATCGTATTCATATTAGAGCATATTCGAATTCAATATTCCTTATTAGTTTGATTAATTTTTAAGTTCTATGTGAATTGATGTTTTTTAGGTAAAATAAATAAATTAGAATGACTAAGTGTATATGTACAAGGATAATAGTGTCATTAATATCTTCACATTATATAAGTTATGAGTATATTTAGATCCAATCGAATTGAGTAAATATTCGATTCAAAGTCATATTCGTTCTAACATTTGATTCAAATTCGTATTAGAGCATATTCGATTTCATATTCGTTAAACATGAATATAGATTCAGCACTATTCCATTCATTCCATTCGTATTCAATCCGGTTTTATCCCTACCTGCTTGATCATTTCATGTTGATAGAAGCGTTCCATCTGACTTCGAGTCGAGGTCGAGCGTCTTAATCTTTTCTTGACAGGGTCGTAAAACCGCAATGACGTGGGTTTTGTCAATATTTGTTCAGTTCTTTAATTAGATAAATCGGCATAACCTCCGGGTTAATTCATCCAGTTCGCTACTTCGATACAACTGTTTAGCACAAGTGCTCTGTGAAAGAATTATCTGCACATTTTCAATATGTCAACAATTGTAACAATATCCTGTAGGTTACTCACAAACAATGGCATCTCTACTACAATCATCTCGAACCTACCAAAGCAAACACAAAACTAACAAAACAAAATCTCAAGGACTCAAGTATATCAAGAAGGGGGAAAAAAGAATAATGGAGGGAAAACATGTAAACTCTCGCGACCTCATCATAGCTGCCCTTTCTTCACCATGATCAATCAATCATTCAATCTGCTAGCCCCTCCGCTGCATTATTCTGCAATAAAGGATTAGCCCAATGCCAGAGGAAGAGACTTCACCAAGCTATCCTTCGCAGTTTCAGTACCTAAAAGAATTGACGCACCGATATGATACAGATGAAAAGAATCGTGCACCCATATGATACAGATGAAGAGTCCCGAGGAATTTGCAGGCCGATCGATGCACGGGATGGTCAGAGATATATATGTTCAGTGATGATTGCTTTCCTCAATTAACCAATATACTGATCCAACAGCAATCAGCCCCTCCAGCGAACAAATGAATGAAAATCTATGCTCCCTCACTGTGTCTACACCATTTGTCGTAAGTCACACACTATCATATTGGGGCTCCAAAATATGGCAGTTTCTAATGAAGTCATTGGAGTAGTTTACGTGCTTCGTCCAAAATGGTTGTAGGTTTTTAAAAGCAATGCCTAGCCATGGCTTGCACTGACCATTGTAGTGGATCACTGCAGCCCTCCTAAGACTTTCAATGTCCGTCTTTTCTTGGTATCCTAAGCCAAGCATGTGCCAAGATGGGTCTATTCCATGCACATGACCCCTGAATGCTATAAGCGCAGGGGGTAAAGTACCAAATTTCCACAGAGTAAGACCGGATTTTAGATTCTGCAAAAGAAATTGAAAAGATTATGAAGGTAAACAATGGTGCCAACAATTATATCATGTTTTAACATGATAACAATTTAAGCTTGCACAAATACACGCAAAGTTGTAAGTAAAACTGTGCATACCTAAGCGGCTAACGATGCGCTTTTGGTATAGTTAAGTTTTCCCACTTTTCTATGTTGGGAAGAATATAGAAGCAAATGTGAACAAAGCAGAGTTGCAGGCACAAAAGGAAAATCCTTTTACATTTATACTTCCAGCTGTACTTATCCAGCAGATATGCTGAAGTCAATGTTTTTCCAGATTTTGGAACACTGAACACAGCACAAAATTGACATGCAAAATACCTGAACATTTTCAATTCGGAAATGAAGTCACTAAACTATGCAGCACAAAATTCAGCATGGGGGGTTGATCAAAGCATCCATTTAATTCAAATATAAGATCTAGCTTAAGTTGACTGATTTAAGAATTAAGAGAGATTCATGTGAGGTTAAAATACGTTACCTCCTTCAACCAGAAATGATATGTATCCCTAATGTTTGTCTTCCTCCAAGCTGCCAGATCTAAGATATTCATCCCATATGCCCATGCACATTCATCTGGGTCAAGATTTCGAGCTATCACAGGGTGAGAGAAGTTGAAATATGTCCTGAAGCGCTTAGACATCACCCAGCTGTCTTCACCTCTGCACGTCTCCACAGCCCCATTCACCTTCCCTTCAAGATCGATCTCCCAAAGGGGGACAAATCACGCTGAACAACAATGTCATCATCAAGGAAGACCACCTTGTTGAGGTTCGGAAAGAGCTGGGTAAATAAATGAGAACAGCATCAGGTGAAGAATTGTGAACATCACAATATGACACTTCAGTCTCTCTTTTTTTACATTTAGAGAACATTGTTACAATCTTGTTATAGGTTACATATGGCCTAACTTGAAAGCAAAATCAGTGTTCATGCAACTTAATGATTTACCAGAAATGGACAAAAAGATAACGCCATCTTAAAGAGAAGGGAAAAAATATGACAGTTTGGCACCTTTTAGCAGCAAGCAGAAGTGCACAACTAACACGTGGAAATCATCCAGAAAAAACAGCACACACTTTTTTGTCTTTATTTTAATATCGCGCAGAAAAAGAATCAAACATGCATCTTAATAGTGAGATCATACCGGCAGTTTTCACCATCCATCACTTGAGATAGATGGATAGACCATATCTTTAGTTGATCAGTAGCTGTAAAGATCATACTTAGCAATTTTACATGCTTCACCAATTCTAATGCTATTTTGGTAACCCCCTGGTGACAAAAAGGAGGCTCAACCTGATTAGAAGGCTATTTAATTCAAATTAACTACATAACCTAATTGTCACATCAAAGCATATTCAGCACATTTGAGTTGACTTGAGTATGCCCCACTGTTCCATTTAATGCTAGATTTTCCCCACCATTCACTTGTTTTGTGCAAGAATGATTTCACTGCAGCATTTGTGAATTAAATCAATCAGCAGATGCCATGCCTCAAAGGCAACGACGTACATAACCTAATACTATGATGTGGAAATATGTTGAAGCATGACCTTAATCTTGTCATGACCAGGGAATTTAGTTGAAACATCAATACTGACATGCTAACACTGGTAAAACCATCCAAAACCTTTGAAATAATACTACATAAAGTACAGCCACTTGTGAATATAGGTGCCAGAGCATATTCCATAATTCCATTAGACCATAAATTTGAACTATTGCATAGTAACAGATTGAAAGACAAAGCTGAGAACATTTCTGATGAAAAGGCACCTCAGGCAAATAAATGCGGAGATGGTTAAGCAGGGAAATGTATTTGGGGCTTCGAGCCTGCAGCTTTGAAGCAAGCACCCTTGGATTGTCGCTTGCATTGGAAACTGTTCCATGATCTCCATGATAGTGATTTCTGACTCCACGGTGGTTTTCTATAGCCTCTAGTACCGGCACAGTTTCTCTTGTCAACCAGTCAAACTGGTGAACACCTTTCACTTCAACTATTACAGGTGATATAGAATTAAGAGCAAACCATGAATGCATCCCTGGATATGTTTTCTTATCGGTAATAACATGAAAGACTACTTTCTCTGGTACTGAGGAAGATCGTACAGTTGAGCTGACAACAACTGAAGCAGCAAGGATGTTAT
Source organism: Bonia amplexicaulis (assembly GCA_036346245.1). Classification (NCBI taxonomy): domain Eukaryota; kingdom Viridiplantae; phylum Streptophyta; class Magnoliopsida; order Poales; family Poaceae; genus Bonia; species Bonia amplexicaulis. The sequence continues at coordinate 16,146,915 of CM070752.1, read as the reverse complement.
CGCTAGCCAGAATATAATGTTGGAAGGAGTTATCAGAAAGCAACGGTAACAGTTCAGGTGGTGGCAATTGTTTCCGTGCATGAGCATTTGAGGAGTATTCATCAGTAAGGCGCAGAGACAGGCAATGGATGCCTTTGGGAATAGCAGTTGCAGCATAATGTCTATACAGCTGTTCTGCCAGCCTTGACCTCTTTACCTCCTTATCCATGCTTTTCATCTGCAAAGAAGCATAGGAGTAATTAAAATATAGTTTACAAACACAATGAAGTGCATTAGAGTTCCTCATCAGGACTAAGAGCCATGAAATAAGAGATATGGTGCTAGCAGGGACCAAGCTCAAAATTTTATCAACCAGTATATAACAAACCAGCAACATACAATTATACAAAGATCAGAATCGCATGTTCTAGAAATGGCCAATATAAAAAGCGCTTTAGCTGCCAGTAATGGTAAAATTATATGAAATAGCTGCAAGACACCCCCACTAAAAAGTAGAAGTTACAGAAGAATTTTTATTTTACAAAAAAAACAAAGAGCATATCATTCCTACAGAGAACATTTGAAAAGAAAAGGAGTGCCTGTTAAAAGTTGTACAAAGCACAGCATAATAGCGTATGGTGATAGAAATTATGTATCATCACAAACAAGGGTGGAGATATCATGTACATTTTATTCTTGTGAAAACAAAACATTGAACTTCTTAGAATTAGTCCAGAAACACAAATAGTTGATATCATATATGAGACTACCAAATACATATAACAAAAAACAGTTTTAGAAGTTAGCTGCCTTAGAGGTAAGTACCAAGTAGTTATGCAACATTACAGACCTGTTTCGATCCGTAGTCTTCTGGGAGTTTTTAGAGAATACTATGCTTTCTCAAAAATATTAAAGTATAGAAAAATTAAGGAGTTTGGATACAACAAATATTGCTGTTGTAAAAAACCGTAGTATAACAAATACCATGATTTTTTGGAGGTTTTTTTTAAAAAAATCACAACCTCAAAACGAAGTGACAACTCGCCTCGTCGTAGCCACATTGAGATCCAGTTTATTATACATCTTCGGCTATGTAGTTTTTTGTTTGCCATGTCAGTCTCCAAGTGTCTATGCATCTAATTAATACTTTTCTTTCCTCGTGTTCCAACACCATTATTCAACGTTGGTATTTCGTTGCTGCAGAACATGGGTCTCTAGGTTTTCATGAGATCTGATGTTGCAGTATATCCAAACTTCCAATTATGGGCCTGTTCATATTGGTTTATACTTCTGGCTTCTGCTTGGAGAAACCAAAAGCCAATATGAACACCTGGCTTCTCGAAACGGCTTCTTCACTCCTCTCGCTCCTGTCTTGCTTCAGGGATAAGGCTCTAGTCACGATTACATCACGCGCCTCACTCCTCTTGCTCCCATCTCGCAAACGCATCTCTCTCACACTTTCCCACTGCTCACCCTCTCTTTCTAAAAGTCACTTTTTTCAGTTACTACTAATCATTTTCAGCCAAAAACCATCAGCCGCAGCCAATAGAACAGCCCATATGTACAGCTATCATGTACCATATATTGGTCATATAAATGTACCAACAATATAAATGCGCGCCCAAAGATCAAAAATAGCTACCAGGGTAGATATGTATATAGCTTTGATAATTTTTTGTAATAAGAGCTAGTTAGCCTAAGAGATACTTTTTAAAACAAAATACTGTATTAATACTGCAACTACCAAATATCTCCTTGTTTTTCTTAAAACTGTAAAAAAACTGTTGCATTCACAACTGTGGTATTTCATGCGCGGTAGGTACCTTGAAAACTGCGGTTTTCAGATACTTTATAGTCCAAATGGGCCTGTACAATTTTTTTAATTTGAAACTTTAATTAGTGCGTCAGTGCAAGATTAAACAAGGATACTTAGTTTCATACCATAGCCTTCAACCTAACAGCAAATGTCCTGGCATCATAATGGTTATCCTTCATCTCCAGAAGAAATTCCCTGAATGATTCTGGTATTTTTTCCTGAAGGGAACTCCTCATTGTTAACTTGATCAAAAATTCTATACAGATCTTGCACCAGCCTCTGTTCACATTGATTAAGATAAGTAAACACAATTTGCTTTCTCTTTAAGACAAATAGTAAAACATAGAGTCTTATTGTACCAATAAAAAGTACAAGGAATCAAGTAACTTACCATAGAATCACCCCTGCCTACCAAGGAAACTAGGTCCTATTCGCCTCCCCAAGCAATCTGCAAAACAAGGTCGCAACAGTTACAACAAATACATGAACCAAGCTTGGAAATTTAGTGTATACCGCGTAGAACAAGACAGCTAACCATAAGAAAAGCACGCAATGCAAGAGAAAACACATCTACAGTAAGCAGTGAAAAAACTTGATAACACCATCCACCATACCAGAAGACCCATGACACATAGACAAAAACAATCTTTTAATGTCATATTAGCAGCTTTCAGAAAATTATATGCCTACATCCCAACTAGATGACTTACAACAACACCAAATCCCAAACAAGAATTTGAGATCCCATCCATAGACAAAATCAGGCACATTCTTGGAGCCTTTTGGCCAAGATCAGGCTCCAGCTACTACTATGGAAAAGCTCAAGAGTCGAATTGTGGTTTAGCTCCCAGGGAGACTGTGGATCATGGAAGGAATCTGGGTGGTAAGCGGTAACTCTAGATTCTCTTATCGAAATATTTGTCACATTTTTTACCATGAAGCTGGAACCTTGAGTGAGCGGCAAGCCTAATTTGTTTTGTTCAAGCTTTAGAACAAATGTCCCTAGCATATGAGACTACTTAGAGTACCAAAAGTGGCACTCCAATAAGCCATGGAGTCGAGCTAATCTATTTGCCTTGAGTCCTTGACTACTCTCCCCAACTCAAAAGTTAGGCGCCTTTACCAAAAATATACAGATCTATTATATGATAAAAGAAAGGTGAAATTGGAGGTACCATGTGCATTTTGCAACCTAGAAATTCTCAGATTAATTGGAAGGTGTAAATACACAGGTTATAGGATAATACGCTATTGTGACCAGAATTTTCTTGATCAAATCATCAAAACAGAAGCAAAGCCCATAGTCCCATGTTTCAAATTCTATAGCAAAATAACATGTCTAACCAGCTTTGAGGTGCCAAACCAACATTCAAGCTTATATGACAAAATCATTTCCACTCAAGGACACATAACTGATTAAGTTCCAGCAAAAGGAATGCTTCCAACTGCAACATCCAATAGCGCCAATTGCTTGGTGGGAACATGTACAGGGTTTGCTGAAAGAGTAGGATAGGAGAACCATTGAGTGACTCTAGTTACAAATCTAATCAAGTCAGAGCTGGGTGTCCAAGAAGCTTGCTTCTAATGACACTGAAGCAAAGCACTTTTAACTTCAATGAATGGATCAGCCAGGTGCATCAAGGGCATTGCGATACCTCTCTCGCACACATTTGTCCTTGATGTCCCAATTATCAACGCCGAGCAAAGAATTTGGAGTACAGTTGATCGCTAGCCAGTTGCAGCTTACTATTGATATGTAGGGAAAGCTGATAGCATCTTTAAAGGTGTTGTTTCTACTCCAGTCTTGCAAGATTCAGCTCAAAACTAGGATAAAAAATTCTTGCAATTCCAACATTGTAACTGATAGCACTATGTCCAGCGCTCAAATCTAAGTAAAGTGATGGCTTAAAACTAGATAGTATCGATCCTACATTTTGGTCAATACCAGAAAATCATGTGCCCGAGATCCGAAAATTAACTCACCCGAAAGCCGAACCATAAACCCAAATAGCCAACTATCTTGGTTTCAGTTCAAATCACCACGACAAATAAGCGACATCGCCACACCTGATTCCTGAATCTCCAGCTCAATGAGTGAGCCTATCAGAGAACAAATCACACGTTTTCAGCACGAAATCTAGGCAGGAACCATCACCAAATTCCCACATTCCCACCGACACCGCAAAATCGTACGCCCAAGGGCACTAAGATCCGAGCTTCGCAGCCCCAAACGCACCAAATCAACAACTCAACCCACCGCAACGAAACCCAAAAACGCCGCGAGATCGCGGCCGGCGATCTTACCGATGGAAGAGCACTTGCTGCCGTCCGCCTCGAGCGCCGGCACGGCGGCGAAGACGAAGGCGAAGGGCAGGAGGAAGCCGAGCGCCACCACGGCCGGGAAGGCCACCGCGCGCCAGTACCAGCCCCGCCCCTCCTCCTCCCCGCCGCCGCGCCGCCCCGCGCCCGCCCCTGCAGCGCGAGCGGCGGCGGCGGCGGGGCGGCTGCGGCGCGACGCGCACCTTCATGGAATCGACGACGCCATTGCTGCTCGAGATGGTGATGCTGCGCATGCTCGGCGAGATCCGCAGCTGCATCCTCCTCCTCCCCCGCCGACGGCGCCGACGACGGGAGCTCCGACTCCGGCGGCCTAGGGTTCCGGCGACGGCGGCGAGGCGGTGGCATTGGGCAGAGACATGCTAATCGCACGGGTGGTACTAATAGGAAAAAAAGGGAATAATGCAGGTCGCAGCGTGCAAATACGGGGCAACGCGAGGGCCTATCAGCTAAATTGGCGGGCGATTTTGGGGCCACGAGGGTTGGGGATTCTGGCTGAGTTTTTCTCTAATTATAGATTATGATTTATAATTTATATTATAGTAATTAGTTTTTAAATGATGTATTTTTTAAGACAAGGTTAATAGAAAGATTGTAGTAAAAGTGTACTCAGTTCAGTTGTATCGGTCAAAATCACATACGACTATTTTTCTCTGCATACTACCTCTCGCGATCAGTCGGAATTCAAAACTTTAAGTCATAAGTTATAAGATACAGCCTAAAAGAATCCATATTTTCTTTGTTTGATTCCTCAGCTCTCTCTCACACACACATTTTTCTGTTTTCTGTTCTTGTAAATTGAGATTTTAGTTTTGGTTTAGTTTATTTTTTCTTTTATATGGGCGACCTCGTTGCTTTGGATTTGATTTCGTTGCTCTGCTATCTCCTTGTGGAGTTATCTAATAGTTTTTTTTTCTTGCCATAATGGTTTGCATTTTGACCGTTCGATCGTGATTTCATCGATCTCAAGGCACCAATCAAACGGTAATTAGAACAATATTCACGTGAGGACAATCCCATCAAGGTTTTCTCCCTCTAGGAGATTGCAAGTAAGCGATTGGCTCAAAAGAAAATATTCTTGTGTTTGTGAGAGCGCAAGAGTGTCTATTACTTACAATGTGATTGTGTTAGAACATAGCTTAATTGTTTATTTTCTGTATAGCCATCTTTGTAAAAAGAAAAAGGCTTCCACTGTTTGCGAGATTTACTATATCCCTTGAGAAAAATGAAACAACGCCTTCTTATACACAACGAGTCACCAGTTAAGCACGGCCTCATCCTTTTCTTTTTTTAAGCAAGTAGTGTATAGAGAAATGTGCATCTATATAAATAAAAACATCTAGTGAGATCCAAAGTACCTCATTCGTTTTGAGAACAAGACATTCTCACAATAATCCTAAAAAGAAAAAAGTCCTAAAAATTCTTACATTAAGCAAGAAAAAAATAATCATCTTCACTACTTATTCTGATAGGACCAGATTATAACAGTGCAGATTAATCATATATCTATATTAGAGTTGCATAGCACATACAATTGTATTTTAATTATAGGAATTAGAGTTGTATATCAAAAATAGCTGTATCACAGTATCTAGTCGCGTAATTGTGTGGGTAAATCCGCTATTTGTATAAATAAAAACAAATGGTGAGATCTAAGGCACCTTATTCGTTTTGAATGTAAGAAAATTCCACAATAATCCTAAAAAGAAAAAATTCTAGAAATTCTCACATTAATCGAGAAAAAAGATAAGCATCTCCACCACTTATTTGGTGGGACTAGATTATAACAGTGCAAATTAATCATATATTTATATTAGAGTTATATAGCAGATACAATTATATTTTAATTATAGGCATTATAGTTGTATATCAAAGACAATTGTATCATAGTATCTAACCGCGCAATTACGTGTTGCAACAACAACAACAAAGCCTTTTATCCCAAACAAATTAAGGTGGGTTAAGAATGAAACTTTTTCAAGATCAAAGAGATAAGAGCCTTGAAATAAAAATTTACAATGCTAAAATTCTAAGTCGTATATCCTGCTATCTGAGCCAAGAGCCTAAAACACTGCCCCTAACTTTCTTATGGTTCCAGTACGTGGATCGCTAACTTCTATACGCTTCTATCGAAAGCTAATTTTTTAGATATATTCCAATCTCTTAAGTTGCTTTTAACTGTTTCCTTCCACATCAGTCTTGATCTACCTTTGTCTCTTCTTACATTTTCAGTATGTCTTAAAATTCCACTATGTACCGGTGCCTCAAGAGGCCTTCGTTGGATATATCCAAACCATCTCAAACGATGTTGGACAAGATTCTCTTCAATTGGTGCTACCCCCACACTATCACGTATATCATCATTACGGATGTGATCTCACCTTGTGTGACTACAGATCCACCGCATCATTCTCATCTCCGCTACACTTATTTTCTGTATATGTTGTCTTTTAGTCGCCTAACATTTTGCTCCATATAGCATCGCGAGTCTGATCGCTATTCTATAGAACTTTCCCTTTAATTTTTGAGGGACTTTTTTGTCACACAGCACACTAGATGCTTGACGCCATTTCACCTACCCGCTCTTAGCCTGTGGCTCATGTCTTCATCAATTTCACCGTCCCACTGTAGCATCGATCCTAAATAACGAAACGTGTTCTTCTTAGGCACCACTTGTCTGTCCAATCTAACATCTCCATCATCTACCTTAGCACCACCGAAATCACACCTCATGTACTCAGTTTTAGTCCTACTAAGTCTAAAGCCCTTCAATTGTAAGGTCTTCCTCCACAACTTAAGCTTCCTATCAACACCTATCCTACTCTCGTCAACCAGCACCACATTATCATCGGAAAGCATACACCAAAGGATATCTCCTTGTATGTCACGTATGATCTCGTCCATCACTAGGGCAAAAATGTATGGGCTCAACGATGACCCTTGGTGTAGTCCTATATTAATAGGAAAATCATTAGTAACACTACCACATATTCTGCATTAGTCACAATATTTTAGTACATGTCCTTAATTAGGGTAATATATCTTGTTGGGACTTTTTTTTGAGAGCCTACCACATGATCTTTCTTGGCACTTTGTCATGAGCTTTCTCCAAATCAATAAACATCATATGAATGTCATTTTTTTGCTTCCTATACCTCTCCATCAACTGTCGTAGCAAGAAAATCGCCTCCGTGGTCGAACTTCCAGGCATAAAACCAAATTAGTTTGTCGTCACGCTAGTCACTTTTCTTAAACGGTGCTCAATCACTCGTTCTCAAAGCTTCGTTGTGTGGCTCATGAACTTAATTCCTCTATAATTAGTACAATTTTGAATGTCTCCTTTATTTTTAAAAATTAGTACTAATGTGCTCCTCCACCACTCGTTTAGCATCTTGTTCAACCTAAAAATGTTATTGAATAAATTAGTTAGCCAAACAATCGTCACTCTCCTAGGCATTTTCACATCTCAATAGAGATGTTATCAGGCCCAACGCTACAGATCGTAGAAGTCTTTATGATGCTATCACTTCTTTTTGAGCCACCGCGCTTCTTCTGCATCGCGCCTCTGTTGCGCTTCTTGTGCATTGCGCCGCCGTCGTCTCGGACTTCGATCTGTGCTACTATCTTCTATCTCGCTCTTCGATTTGATTTGATAGTTCTCTCTACTTGTGTCATCTTCCATATTGTCTTTGTCGTGTTACCGCAATCGATTTTGCTCTCGTTTACCTCTACCTTCCCAGCTCTATACTTTATGCTTTATGGGCTGCCACACGATTTCGGATGGGAAGAGATCACAATTTTCTAAAAGCCGCACGCTATGATGACAAAGACTCCAACTTTGGATTTTTCTACTTTAGTATCAACCTTTCCAAATGCAATATTATTACATACGTCTTGCATTTAAGAAAGGGTGTTAAGGGTATTTAGGTTTTTTTTATTCTGGAGTTTGTGTTCTTGTACTATATAAGCCCTACAGATTATTGTAATACATCCAAGCTTCATATTAACACTGCAACATGGTGAGCAGGTGGAACTAGACGATCAAGCGTTGAAGCTTTCAGCTTGACTCACCTGACAGCTACTCCTCATCGACCGGAAAGAATCAAAGTAACGCTTACGTACGTTATCGTTTTTCTGAAGTGCTAGCAGGCACTAATGCCGATTAATTTTCTCCATCTTAAAAAAAAATCCATGCAACGCGCGATCACATTGTACTTATTCTACTTTTTTTCCTTGTATGCTTGCGTTTTTCCTCGATTTTTGTTTCCGTTTTAACGTTTGATTGCGCCCGTGCGGTAGGTGTGTGTGTTGCTATCCGTGAGAAAAATGTGAGGTTTTTTGCACCGACAGATTCGCTATTGAGTCTTGGATTGGAGGTGAACGGTGTGGAGGAGCTCGAGGCTATCTGCAAATTGACTTGTGAAGGGAACTTCTTACCTAAGATGTGCATGGCCACCTTAAACTGATTTTAACCTTGGGATTTCATCACTAGCTGATGGGAGGGCTAGCTGCTTTGATCTTAGACTAGAAGAGGCTAAAACAAGGCTGAAATGGTCATTTGCTTGGAGCAAATATCAAACTGTTTATTTCATCGGTGCAAGAATTAATGTAGGTGTGGTAGTGTTGCCATATATTAGTTCAAAATATTTCAAAAATGTATGAAAACACATTGCTCACTGACATTGAGGCCTGAATGTTAGTGCCCAGCTAAACATGATGGTCCTGGTCCAGACCTTCAAAGAAGTGGCACCTACATGACTGCATGTGTACATCTACAACTACATGTGGTATAAACATGCTCTGACAGCCAAAAAAAGAAGAGAGCAAAAAGGAAGGAAAAACTGAAGCAGATATTTTGTTGTTGTTATACTGAGATAATGCAGGACTCAGGGGTACAAACTGCATGTTCCTCCCCGTTTCCGAGCACCCAGATCTAGCTAATCAGATTGGAGCTAACCACGTGCTTGCAGCCTAAAATACAGCGTCATTTGGCTTCTTTAAGTTACTACTAGTTCTGCTCCTAGCTATTGCCTCCATATGCAGTTACAATATTCTGTTTATTTCTAGCCTCCTGCTACTTCTTAATTGAACATCCCAATGGGAAATCTCTCCAAGGCCAAGTTGATGTGTGGTCTCTACTACAAACTGGAGTAGTAGTGAGTTCCCAATGTAGTGGTAGTAAGTTCCCAATGTAGTGGTGGCCTTGTAATCCTGAACAAGCGATGCTGGGTCCCTTGCTTTCACTGGGCGGCTTTTTTTTTTTTTTTTTGAGAAAATAGAGTGCTTTTTCAATGGCACGGAATGAATTCAATATGCTTCCTGTCTGAGGGGAGGCCGGCAGTTAGGTTTGGTGGAGGTGGTTTTGGTGGTGGTGGTGGTTTGGTAGCACTGATAGAAGTATAGAGCAGAAGCTGGGACACTGGCTCTGAAGATAGATGAACTTAATAAGTTGCTCCTTAATAGATTCTTTTCTGAATTTTGTGAATTGTGCTTGCTATTTTGTTCCAACAGCTTGAATTTGAGAGTAATAGAGATACGGTCCGTTTATTCCATGTAGCTATGGTCGACTATGTACATAATGTCTATAGGTTAAACTTGTGGACGGCTCATGTTGAATACACTTCAGATATATAGATATGATATGATCAAGTTTAAACACCAATGATTGTTGAAATATGAGTTGTGCTCTGAGCAACTCCACAAACCCTACCAAACCTCATGGATAAAAAAAGCTCCTCAGAGAAAGGTATAGGGGTGTTCGATCGGCTTCTCCAATCCACTTCCAAAAGCCGTTGGCCGGCCTCCGTCACCTCCTCTGTGTTTGCGTCCTCCAAAAGTTATTTTTCAAATTTTGTTCCAATAGTTTTTTCTTCGGATCGTTACTATTCCATTTCAACCAAAAACTCAAGCCAAAAGTCATCAGCTCTAGCCGATTAAAACACCCTATAGCTTGAATGGAATTGCATAGAGGAAATAATGGAATTGGATAGAGGAAATGTCCTTCATTTGTCCTGCTCGGAGCAATATCCAAACGACTAGAATCAAATTATGATGATGCTGGGACTCACAGCGTTGGACCATCCATGGGTGTTGGTGCCCTTGGGTTGTGTTTGGCGGTAAACAACAAGGCAAAGCTGCTGTGTGCTCCAACCCCCAGGTGATCCATGCTAACATCCTCAGGCAGGCAACCCAGCTTGGCTTGTGTCATGTGTGTTCTTGACTGATTCGTCGCAGAGGGAAAAACAAGTGAAAAAAAGTGGTAGGCCCCTCATACCCAACAACACATACAGTACTACTGTATTCTACATGTTTCTTTATGAAGGAAACAGGAAAGATGGCAGCATAAAATACTCTTAAGAGCATTTCTTTCATACCTCAGCTTCTTTAGCAAATGCAGAAGCACAAAAAGGGAAGTGTTTCAGATTTAGTAAGGTGACAACTGACAACTATAATGAAAGAAACATAGCCTTGTTTTCAAAAAAAAGAAAGAAACATAGCCAGACAATCTTAGCAAGCATCACCCAGTCACCAATGGTGTCGGCAAACTTAACACTCCTACACTGCCCGGCTGTGCTATTCTAAATTTCAAACTCATGAAACGGAGACTTCCATTAACTCTGCAAATCATATATGATGTATGCATCATCACATGATCACATCCTTTTTGCTTTCGATCATGCAATATCAAGTAGTTGCAGTTTTGCAAGCATTGACCATCTTGCAAAATTAGTTACTGCTGTGAAGTTGCAACTTGCAAGTATGATGAAGCAGCTAGTAGTCATATAATAATGGGCCTAATGCCTGACGAAAGCATCAGAAGACTGCAGGGTATCACAAGCCTCTGCCACTGTGATCTGAACATGCCTTAGGTTCTTGTTCATATTTTTGAAGAGAAGTTAACTTTTTTCTTCTCATGAAGCATTTGCCTTCTGTGTGGTTTCCATTGCCAATCACAATGGTGGATATTATTCTCCATGTGCCTGGGACAGCTCCAACTCTGACTCTCTGAGAGACAGCTCTTTTGATCCAGCAAAGGATAGCACAGGTTTTGCTTGCATGGGAATAGGAAAATAGCACTAGTGAGGACCAAGGACCACGAGGTGGACAGTGACACTTCATGTGGGGGAAAATTGAAGGAGAAATGTTTGCATATGGCAAACAGATCAAGAATGCCAGTACTTTCATATCCAGGGCTACATACAGCAATTCAGAGAGCAGGACAGAAACTTTTCATATGGTAAAGGGGCACCCAATTTTGGATGTACATTGGCAGTGCCTTGGTTCCAACAATGCAGCAAACTTTTGGCATCATACCAAGGCTTGGACCGAGATATTGGCTAGGGTGACAATACAATCTTACCATGCTGTGTCGAATATCTGTTCAATCGAAAAATTCAGAGCGCATACAATAAGTCGCTATTATACAGATTTACCATATGCTACCTTGGCAACAACCACCAGGAATTCAGGACAAGGATTCTGTAATTCATCCAGCTTTTTCTTATCCTTACCAGCAATAGCATAATCCTTGAAAATGCATCATAGTATGAGCTTGAAAGGGAACAGAGATACCAAAAGCAGTATGGACCAGCAGCAGAAAAGGTATCTATGTTAAAAGTTATAAATGGAGTATGAAATGCATGTGCCCTTGACAGTATTCCTTGCTGCAACGCTCATCCAATCAAACTGGGCAGCACATAAACATGTGGGTCTTCTGTGCTGTAGTCTGGTGAAGACATGGTGCTTTGTACTACACTACACAAGTCCTAGTTTTCAGTCACTTCAGTTCTTTTCCCACCTGCATTACCATCTTCTTGAGCACTAGCCCAACTTCTATACAGCAAAGAAAATGGAAAGAGGAATGGGCTAAAAGGAAGCATAGTGAGACGCAGGCTGTAATTGTCTCATAATATGAGTGCCCCTTTTTCCTGGGAAGATCCAGCCTGGTATTGGCATGTTCTCCTTCCCACATGCAGATGATTTCAAGTATTCGTGTCCCCTAAATTTGCTTCCAAAAGGCCAGATCATGTCCAGTGGTATAAGAAAAATATCATTGGTCACACTGGTTACACCAGGACTGTCGGTGCCATGCAATGTGCTGGCATTGGCAATACATCTGAAGTGCATCTCCACTATACAGTACGATACAGGAAAAGCAATACAGCCTGTACACTCATATAATGAAACATACTCTTCGGTGACAGGATAGCTGCATGACACTGAACTTTACAATTCATTGATGTTTCTTTTTTTGTGGCAAGTGGCATTTTGTATGTGTAAAACTGTCACTGGACAGTGCAGTGAGAAACAAAGTTGCTGTACTAATAATACATATGTCATATACGCCCTAAAACATGCGTGCATTTTGCGACTGCATGGTGAGGAGATGGAGAATGGTGGCTGCTATCGTGCAGAATAACAAGCCCACGTATGAGCTTGGCTAGACTAAAAGGTCAGCGTCAGGCAATTCAAGCACCTTGTGCGATCCTTTTGATTTGGTTCCAGGTCTGAACTGGTTTCCCTCAATGTACCTGCAGCAAACAAAATGGTTGTGTGCCTCAATAACTGTACAATAGAATATTTTTTCAGGTAAAAAAGAATTCTGTTTGAGAAGAGTTGAGATTCTAAAGCCAACTTACAGCTCCTTCAAAAATGGATTCTTGTATAATCCTTCAGGAATCCTCCCAATGAAGTTGTTATTGTCCACGTACCTGCCACAAATCATTGTAACATGGGAATATCATAACCAAATGAAAGATATAGACTCACAATTATCATAGAATTTTATAAAATTTAAGCAGTAAGGCTCACAAATAGGTCAGTCTCGGAATATGAACTAGCTTTGGTGATATCGATCCAATCAGCCTATTATTGGATAAGTGCCTGCAGAGCATATAGCATAATCAGATGATCTTTCTTTTTAAAAAATGGAGTTTATGGTGAAAGGTCTTAATACAGCATTAACTTCAACTTCTGAGAAAACTTACAAAATCTCAAGGTTTGTCAAATTTGCAATCTGGTCTGGCAGCACGCCAGTTAATTCATTATTGTTAAGGTATCTGTAGAACAAAATTTTGCAGTCAGCACAGGAAGACAGCATCTGCCATTCAGGAGGAAAGGAATGAATCTGATCACTTCTAAAATGTCTGCTTACAGATTTCTCAAGGAGGGGAAACCATTCCCATTGCCAATGAAATCCCTGAGGGTGCCTATCAAGTGGTTGTTACCAACATCACTGCAAAAGGAGAATTTATGATTCACTACAACATCTCAACAGACTAGCATGAGCATAAATGGAGGCAATAAGCCAGTAATTATGCTGCAGTATAACTGTATAAGGACCTAATTTTGCTACTACAGATATATTTTCCATGTGAACTTGAGAGAGAAGGAATTGGGATGGATGTTTACAGGTGACGAAGGTTCTTGAGAGTTCCAAGTTCAGGGGGGATCCGCCCAGTAAAGCGGTTCTCATGAAGATAAAGATAGCGCAGTTCTGGCAGGTTTGCAAGCTCCATAGGAATTTCACCTTTGAAGTTATTGAAGCTCAAATACCTGAAGAATTTTTGGTAACAGTTAGTGGCACAGAAAGTGAAACATTATTAATCCATATAAACTCAATGCATTCTAAAAATGAACTTACAAGTGTGTCAATTTCTTTAGTTCACCAATTTCCGGTGGAAGCACATCTTGAAGCTTATTCCACCTCAGGCTCCTAAGAGTGAATTTTCTTAGCTGAAGCGCAAATGCATTCAAAATAGGTAGCTATGGACCCAAAACCAACAAAGTAATACTGATTCAATAAAGCATTATCCAAGGATATTGGAATAATACAGAGAATAAGAGAAGTATGTTCTATGCGACAAGAACTGAAATTTTTACAACACTGGTATCTCAACATGAGAAGCATATCCAAATGTACCTCTGCACACACAAAAATACTCCATACTTACAGCATCCTGAGGTGTTTCAACCGTCCAATCTGTGGAGGAATTGGCCCTGTCAACTTGTTATTGTGGAGATCCCTATAGTTGAAGAATTCAGTTACTCTCATGGTTTAAGCATATGTTAAAGATGTTGTAAGATAAGGCCAAAACTACAAAGATGTTTCGCTACACCCTTTTACATGATTATTCAATAAAAAAATCACCTTTGGTCTCTGATATTTTCGGGGGAACAATAGTGCTTTAAAAAATAACTGATGCAATGTATAAATGGAAGAAACACTTCATGCACAGAAATTTGCAACTCAGACAAGGTTGACATAAATCATAAGGAACAATGGTTTGGAATAAATTGGTTCTTCCATTCTGCCTAATGATCTCTCTAAATTCAGGGACCATGACAGAATAGATTTACATGGAAACACAAATTATACAAGAATACATGTATATACATCTGCATAGATGTCTTGTCATGTACTCCTAATGATAATTATTCTAAAACAACAGAAACTTAAAAGTAACTTCACACAGAAAAAAAGTAAATATATCAAGAACACGAACTTCAACCATGCTACGTTAAATAATTACAAAATGTTAACAGTCTGTCATGTGCCTCAAGATGCTTATACAGAACATAAGAATAAAGCAATGGTGACAAGAAAAATGTTCTTACAATCTTTTCAAATCCAACAGATTTGTTACTGCTGTAGGGAAAGGACCAACTATTGATACAGCATAGACTTCCCTGAAATAAGGTACACAATATGGATACTCAGACATGTATATGCATGAACAGTGCATAAAGCTTCCGAAAAGCTACATGATTTTGCGATTCATAAAGTTGAGGCTTTTGATCCATAATTTATCTCCAACCGCAAAAAAGGTAAATTTGCTGTAGAAGAGAAATATAAAATGTTGCCTTTAAAACTGGTACTAGAACGATTTAGCATTATTCTTGTTAACTATTTCAAAATCCTTTTAGCTAGGACATATATAAGGGAAGGAAACTGGCATGATGTATTCGATTTTTCTAATCCGATTCATGGCATTTACACAAACCTTTACATCTGGCTTATACAAGAAAGCATGGTTGACTACAGTTCTTCAGGTTGAGGTTGCAACCTGAAGATTCCGAGCAAAGAAGGTTTTAAAAGAATGCCTCTTCTGTAACTTTGACATAAGCTACCTCAGATAGCTACAACATGGAGATGAAGAATATAAGAGTTTCATATGTTGGTGAGCAAGACAAAAGTTTAAACCTTTGAGACTACAATTGTTAAATGTTATTGTTTTTCTCTTTGAAAAGAAACTTTGCAATCTAATTATCTAATGACAGCCTTGTATCCTTTCACATACAAATGATAATACATCATAAAACAATCATTGCAGATCCTTATGTATGCCAAAAAAAAAGTAAATTCAAGGACTGGGCATATTTCTTACAGTTCTGTGACAACTCTGTAATCCCCTTGCTGAGAACATGTCACACCAGACCAGGGGGGTAGGTCACCATGCCCACAAGGATCATCCCCAACCCATGAGTAGACAACTCTCCAGCCTAGTGAAGACTTGATCTCATTTAATGCTTTCACTGCAGCAGAAACACAATTTCAGTTCCAAAGTTCACACACCAAGGACATACTTAACGGTCGCAAAATGTTGCTAACTCTGACTGATGTCTGTGAACAGATTGAACTCTCCTGACGCAATTGGGCACCGTGGCGATGCAGCTACGAAATGATACACTAGATAGTGCATCATAACTAACACAACTTACTGGACCTTCGTTCAGCTACAACTGAATCATGAAGTCCTCGCCAATTATCGCTTGGTACTTGTTAAGCCCCCGATTTGTTTGTGCTCACTACTCTATATATATCACTAGCTCATTTATTTTTGTGAGTATGTGCGATGACTGATGAGTGAGTACCTATTATCTGAAGTACCTCACATAAAGCCAAATTAGACATCTCAAGTGAGAAACTAAAGATAGATCCCACCATTACGTTGAGAGTTATGCAATATTTCAATATCTAGGCTTCACAGATGCTGAATCGACCCTATAATTGTCAGCGAGCCCAGTGAGGCAACCAATGCAAGCGGACGCCCAATTCGACACCTCTAAGCAGGAGAATGCAGGATCTCAGATGCGAGGCTGGGTCAGATCTCCAACGGAACAACCAAAAGAACCGGTCTTTCTAAAATCTATATTGTGGAATCGCATCAAGAAACCAGGAGAAGGGCTCGATTCACAAGCGGGATCGGAGGAACATACGGCGCAGAAAAGAACAAGAGGGAGAAGAAGCCAGTTACGTACCGTCTCTCTTCACCGTTTTGCCCCGCGCGGCGCCGGCCAGGAGGAGGAGGAGGGTAAGGAGTGGACGAGCGACGCCGCGGCGGCCATGGGTGATCGGAATGCTAGTGGTGGTGGGGGGCGCGGCGGGAGACCGTAAGAGAAGGGGAAGGTGGCGCCGGTGTGGGCGGATGGGCACTCACCCGCGGAGCCCCGCGCTCGCTCACTGCCGCGTCGGTGGGCTGGGTCAGGTTGGTCTGACAGACGAGGCTCCCCCTCTGAGTTGGGTTGGAGCGCACCGAGCGATCGGCACTTGACGGTGAGGCCGTGCCCGCCGGCCGGACTCTGCCCAACAAATGGAGATGTAGAATGTCGCCAAACCAGCGGAAGTGCACGTAAATCACGTCCTTCTCGGCGTTCTCACGGACATGGTCCGCGTTTCAGTTTCGTCGGGGGGTCCATCTCGCTACTTGTTTCCCTCGCAGCTCACGCACCGTTAAACCTTTTTAATTTGGCGGGGATGAGTTAGCAACGTTTTAAGCCATTTAGCGCTTAGACGTTAGAACCATTCCGTTGTTACGCTAGGGTAATATGAGGTCCTGTTTAATTAGATTTAGCCTTTTCTTACTTATAGATTAAAGCCAGTTTTTTCGCTTCATTTTTAAGCTAAGCTAGATTGTTTAACAGTCTGTATTTTGTTGGCTTTAAGCTATGGCTTTTTATTAGAATGTCGGAGATACTCTTGGTCCTAATATCACAATGAGTTTCATTACATCCAACAATTTCGAAGCTTATGGCTCGTAACATTTGACCAACAACGACACAGAATCATTCAAAGAAAAATCAATCGAATCACAACAATAATCGATACAATACACTATAATTAGTGATAATTTAATTCATAACCATGAACTTGATAATCACAAAGCAATTCACAAAAGGAAAGAAACATGAAAGAAAATCACATCTTCACGGTGCCGCCAACTCTGGTGCGGGCCAAGCCCTATAAGCGATGACAGTAGCGTTAGGGGAGGAGGGAAGCAGTGGTGTCGACGTCGGGGGAGGAGCCGACTGGCGACGACGGGGGAGGAACCAGTGGCAGTATCGGAAAGGAAACCAGCAGCAGCATCGGAGAGGAACCCGGCGACAACGTCCAGGGAGGAGACAGTGGCGGCGTTGGAGAGGAATCGCCGGTGGCATCGAGGAGGAGGCCTACGGGGTAGCGCCACCAACGGCAGGGTCGCAGGAGGCCAGCGGCGCGGTGCGGGAGGCCGACAGGGTCCCGGTCGCTGGCGTCGCTAGTGCTTATAAAACCCTAATTGCCTAAAGGCGATTTGGTCCGAGAGGGAAGAGGAAGAATTGAGGGAAATAAAGACGAGGGTTGTGAATATATATATATATATATATATATATATATATATATATATATATATATATATATATGGTTCACATTGGAGTATCTTATAATTAGTATACAAATGTACCTAAAGTGATAAAGGAGTATTTCAAGTTTGTTTAGGTGGTATATTAGAGGTGGGTGTAACTACACCCGGTGTAGAATGTATTTTTCCTATATATATATATATATATATATATATATATATATATATATATATATACTAGTGAATGCCCGTGTGTTGCTACGAAACTTAACTATAGAAGCAAGTATCACTAATAGAGACACATAAGTATCCTTGTCTCGTCTTTAAACTTTCAAGATATGATTACAATTCAAAAGACACAAAACAAATCTAGACGCTCAAGTAGCAGTCCTTGCAAAGATTTAAGCATCAACTGTCGAGGCATATAGGTAGTGTTGTTCAAGAACATGTCATGTGTAGGACCCATCGGTGACACTGCAAAGCTCCAGAGTCGGAGTTGGTGAAAGCACAGAAACCATCCTCAAACCTCAATCCTGCACATAGATGATATGACAAGTGAGATGGTGAAATAGCATTATACCAAGCACAATAGCACATAATATAGATGGGTGTTATTGCATTAAATTGAAATAAGAATGTATAATCCAACAAAATGGCGGTGTTTATCACCTTGAGGATTATTTTAGGAAATGGCATTGAGAGACTTGCGGACCAATATAATTATCAATCTCATGTTCACCAAATATGTCAAGATTCTAGTACCAATGTAAGTATGTAAGAAAAGGTTCTAACTCTACAAACTTAAAGCTTATGCTTGCTAGGGCTTACATGCTCAGTAACGGAAGTCAAGTTCACATTCAAACTCAGCTATGCAAAAGATCCACTCCAGGTTGACGTGTATGTAGGCGAGGAAGGTATATCACTTTTCAGCTTTAGCTCTTCGCACAATAAAAGCATGATTGTTTGCAAGCTATCAGGAGACTGACAAAACATCAAGACTACTTACTGAACCATACGGTGGTAACCTGTTGCACTAAGAGCTCCTTAACAACTCGGAATAGAAGACGAGCAGGATGAATATTGGAACCACTTAACAACTCCGAATAGAAGACATAACAGATAAATATTGGAACCACCATGGTAGCATTAGAAAATATTCCAAAACAATGGAAGGAATAAGGATATCCCGAACTACGCCTCCCATGCCAATTTGAAGCAGCGAGATGAAAAATTCATACAATACAAAGCATACAAAGATGGCATATCCATGGTATAAACATAGATGATGAAGGACAAAAATGTTTGCTGCTACCGATTGAGATGCCAAATGACGTTTAAACCCTTTTCCTTATCCACTAATAATAGCGGTCTCTTACAACTTCGGTAATGCACACAAAAATGACTCGATTTAGACCAACTTGCAAAGGTATCCTAAAACAACCACGGTGTTGAGGACGTGGCATGCAACGAAAATTGGAGTACTTGAAAGGTAATCTCGATGCGAATTTGCCGAGCTTATAATGACAAAAGCTATCATTTTCATTTTCAAGTAAATAATGAAAATACAAACATGCCTGTTGGGGTTCCATCTTTATCTTTATTGATAAAATGTTGAGATGCAACATGCTTCTTTCCGTGATCTTGCAACTGTTGCCTCAATGACATTGAATAGACGCACAATGGACACAAATACCTTATCTCAAGACATATTTCAATTCTATGAATAAAGAATTCCAAATTAAAAAGTACTCAATGGACCATCTCCGACCACACCCCAACGATCGGTCATGCCCATCCTTGGCCTCCGAGTCAAATGCATGGCAAAGTGGGTTTGAGTTGTCAAGTGGATAGACTTTATTGGATCCCGTGCAATTAACAACTTGATCGAACCACAAGGTGACACTTGTAAGTAACTTTAGCATGCATTCAACAAGGGAACAAATTCTTTGTCATGTGAGTTGAGATCAGCGATGAACAAGGTATCGCAGATTGAATATGATGTACGTGCCCTTGCCATCATAATTCACCATGGCTTGCGATCCACTAACACCGGTCAACGCACCAATGCCTCCACCCATATGGTCGCTCCCGAGACGCCCTGCGCACCATTGCTCCCCATAAAGCTAAGTGTCCGGCCCCATTCCCGACCAAGAAGTCTCGCGGTTGCAGAGCGCATCCCACCGCGGAGCTTGGCGTTGAAGGTGTGGAGCCCCCTCCGGGCTTCTCCTTCAAATATGCCACCGTCATCTAAAACCACCATCAAAACTAATCAATAATCTTAATTTTACATAACGAATAATAAACAACACAAGGAGGGTCGATCATCGCAAAGCTCTACCACACAAATAATCGCAAGCCTTTCGTTCATACCACTATAATCCCGCCTAGAATCCTCCCCTTAATTCATCACTATTAGAGGTTTCAGATTGTCACTCATAATGCACCCCGAGAACTACCAATAATGCCAATTTTAATGAAGCACTAAAACATGAAGTAAGCTCTCCAAACATATCACCGAAATTACCACACCCAAAACTTACCGAAACCCTAACTAAAACCAATCGAAATCCCAACACATCTAAAACTAACACCCAAATCCGGCACTGATCGGTCAACACCCAACTCCATCGCCCAATTCCCCATCCCACCCACAAGAACCCATCGAGATCCCAACCGTCGATTATCGACCCGCGCAGCCGTGACCCACGACGCGATCACCGGTAGCGTCATTGCCGTTAATACCTCGGAGATGGTCTTGCCGCCGGCCGTTATTGATCGCTTTTTAATCACCAAAACATTGTGCGCATGCATATCTGATAAAGTTAGAAATTTTTTTGCATAAAAGTAAGATAAAGGGGATTAAATACAATGTGCATTTCATCGACCTTGAAGTACCAAAGATTGACATTTATCACCTCGAAATTTAAATGACGGTGACAAGGATAAGGCGACAAGTACCATGGCAACTTCTAATCCTCCACCAAGAGCAAGACCATCAATTGCGACCACCGATGACTTTGTCGCACTGCTTAGGACAATAAATATATAAAATGCTCAACACAATTCTTCAATAGAAAACAACAATCAATCAAGAAGAAAACAAACAAATCAAATACCTTGTAGAATATCGATCGTAATATCTTCCATTAGAGTTGTTAAAGATATTGCTTCACACCTCTTTCCATTCCTCCCTTCCTCCCTCAAAATTAGCATTTGAATATAATTGAAGTTAAGAAGTTAACTATTTCGTCTCCGTGTAATATTTTCCTTGTTCAAATATGCAAGCTATTAGATAACCTGAATTACATAGCCTACCTATTCACTCATGTAAACATTCCGTCTCCAAGATACGAGGTTGACACTAATACACACAATGACAAGATGGCCTGTGGAATGATCCATCCGTATGCGCCAAGGTCACAACTCACGAAGGTACCAGGTTAAAATGTCCGTAGAAAAAGCTAGCCGATACATTGTTGAATGACAAGGGTCTCAAGAATTTAGGCCAAACACACGGGAGCAGGCACATTCTTAGCAACATTACTACTGCCTAAGAGCGATGGAAGTTTGAGCTTAGTCACATATATCCAAGACACATGGTCCACTGGAATTCGGATGAGTCATCTACAATGTCACCATTCGAGTACCCACACAACTTTGGGTTAAGATAAGCCATAAGAGATCATGAAATGAAACACCGCATCGTATATAGAAGTGAGTCAAGCAAAGACTCACTAGAGTGAAAATTGCGCAGCGATGAACACAATGATGAATTCGCATCATACATATGCATATGTCGGTCTTGGTAAAATGAATGCCCGGCACTATCCCATTCGAGATACCAATCGTGGTTAGTTGATAAAATAAGTAATTAGTATATCACAAAATACTTATTCGGAAAAGTAATCACATATGATACATGATGAATTCAACATCATACACATGCATATCAATCATGGTAAAATGAATGCTCGGTACTATCCCATTCGTGATACCAATCAGATTAGTTTATAAAATAAGTAATTAGTATACCACTATATGACAATCTTCCTGTTATCGAAAACTTTGCTTGGATATACTTCTTGTAACAACAAAACAAAAGGCCAAGTGAAAACTCAAATAGGTAATTTTCACGATATGCACCCATCAAATACTAACTTTGGTCAAAACCACATTTAGGATGAACATAAATTTCTTCTATACAATATATATATATATATATATATATATACAATAGCATTTTGTGGGTAATTTTGATGAAGTTAAGTGGCAAATAGTTATTTCCACCTCGTAAAAGCCAAAAAAAAGCATCTCAAGGCTGCCTTGTGGTTTTTAGTTATGAGAGTCTTTTGGCTTTTTCGAAAGCCTAATTGAAAAACCTTTCGTTCGTTTGGTTCTAGTATTTTTGTTTTTAAGTCCAAAGAGAAGACTAAACAAAGGGGCCGTAAACGATAATGGACATATTCTTACGGTTTCTAAAAGCGGCTTTTGGCTTTTACTATAGTACATAACTTTTAAATGGAGTATTTTTAAAATGGGATCTACAAGTTAATTGTAGTACACATTAAAAGCCTAATATCTGTATCAACCAAAATCGCAAATGAGTATATCTCTTCGCAATCTCTCGTAAGTAACAATTAAAATTCAAAATTGCACCAAAACTATAAGTCATGCACCAAAAAGAACAGACCCGTTGTGCTGATAATAGATATGTCCGAGGAGCACAAGCCGCATGCATAAGTTTGGGTGTGCTACTGTGCTGGTAAAGGGGGGACTACACATCGAGGTGCACAATGCCATGCCTGAAGCTAAACAGAAAGCGTGCGACAAGACTTTTGGATGCAAAATGCCATCCAAAGCCCACGAGAGGAGCAAACACAACAATGGCTAGGAGTGGAAACAAGCTGAGCCTGGCTCTGCTTGAGCCAGGCTCAGCTGAGCTCGCTCGAAGCTATGGTCTAACTCAGCTCGTTTAAGAAAGTTGTAGTACAAATTGTCCTAACAAAAACATCTCAAAATAATATAGAAAAATTATAAAATAATTAAGAAGAAAATATAATTTTGACTCTATGACCATACATGCAATTTGAGGGACAGTCATTTCATTGTTTCTTATAATCACCTTACTATTTTGTTTAAATTTTTATGCTATTTAACCAACACTAAATACAAATATTTCAAATCTACAAATTTCTTCTTCATTTTTTAAGGTTATACTATCTACATTTCACAAAGTTACAATTATTTAATGAACTATTTGTGATTTGCCGATTTTGGAATTGAGAGAGAGAGAGACCGAACGCAACTCACATGAGAATGAGACCTCGCCGCAACGTTGTGCGTTTCATACCTCCCTACTCGCCACGTCGGCACCCAACTCACCGCATCACTTTCATGCTCATCCGCACCGCTGGCGCCCCTCACTTCGCTCCTAGAGCGCACCTATGGCCCTAATTTGGGAATTGGTTTACCTTCTCGCTGGCTCGCTATCCTTGGCCACCACTGCACGTTGTGCGCTTCCTCCCCCTTTCCTTGGGTGCCGCCATGTGTGGCCATTATGGGCTTGCAGCACTACCTCGTGCCTCCTCTCTGGCCGGCTCTCTCACCCTTCATGTGCGTGCCACCGTCACATTGAGAAAGAAATGAGCTAGTTAGGGTTGAGATTTGGATGGCTAGTTGTGGCCTTAGGGAATTTAGGCTGTGTTGGGTCTAGTGGGCGTAGAGAGAGCTTTAATGGCTGAGAGAGGGAGGTGTGTGTTGGATTAGATTGATTTATATTTTTTAGGTATTAATATGTAGTATTTTGACTCAATTAAAAGTATATAAGTGTGATATACCTATTATATACTGTATTTTTTTGCAAAAAAAATGATATATATTTAGCTAAATACCTATAAACTACAGAGGAACCGCACATACCTCCCGTTGTCTTAAAAAAAAGAATAATGAAGTATAACCGACAAAACTCTCAAACAAAAGAATACTTTTGCCTACAAGAACCAGGGGAATATGCACTAAATTGATCCCATTTTACACGTTCAACTTGACGACTTGGAATCCAGTCACAGGCAGCAGTGCATCTAACCATCTTCTTGCAAGTGCTGTGCTATGCGCCTGTTCTTTTCAACTTTTAAAAGCTATTTTTCGGTTTTTATAAGAACTAGCTTCTAAATAGAATATATTTTTTTAAGATAGGGCCTACTAGTTAATTGTAGTATATACTTTGCTGACTTTATTTATATCGGTAAAAATCGCACGTGAATTTCTGCTACTTTATAATCTCTTATATAAACAACCTAAAAATCACAAACCGTAACTAAAAACTACATGGTACAGCTAAAAAGAACAGGCCTGTGTACTAGCCTTTTTTTCAGAGTTCGCCGTAGAGTAGACGTGCAACAGAAGCCTGCATGCCGTCCGCGCCCCGCCTCACTTTGTGTGTGATGTGAAAAAGGCGACACTGCGTGCGTGGCTTTGCAGATCTCGTCGCGTTCGCACCTCCTACTTAAGCCCAGTGGTCTCCGCTCCCTCCTCCCCCAGGAAACTCTCTTCTCCCTCTCCCGACCTCCTCGCATCAGATCTCGCGGCGAGAGGGAGACACCGCCGGGATCGAATCGCATCAACCAGGAGGTACGTCTCTCTCCTTTTAGAGATCTCTGGTTGCTCCCTCCGAGTCCTTGATCCAATACGAGCTCGGTGTGTTGCGTAGGCTGTCGATTGTACTAGTTGTGAGTCGCGATCGCGAGCGAGTCGGTGGATCTTGCCTGCTTGAAGCTGGCCGTTTCTTGGAAGAATCCTGCGCGTGGTGTAGTCGTGTAGAGGCGCCGCAGATCTGTGATCTGATCCGGGCCTCGTCTTGGTGTGGATTTGTATCGTGCTCGTGGGCATGGGTCAAAGCCGAGAGCAAAAGGCAAAATCGGTCGTTGTGGTAGGACGGTTTGGGCTAGGTGGTGGTTACACTCCCGGGCCTGGATCTGTATCTTAGAATTGGCCGGTAGTAGGACAGCATGTAGATCTGGTTGTTGTCAGTGCTCGGAGCATTGCGCTCTTGTGTGGGGTTTCCGAGCTCCAGATCTGCCTCTGGGTGGGGTTGATGCTCGTATGAACCGGTCCGTGTTTGTGCACGGATCAGTTTATGCCTTTGCGCATAGTAGATGATGTCGTATTTATTAGGCTTGGGGGATAGCTTGCAAAATCTAGCATTTATAGGTTTATGCCTGATAAGACTGTCATATGCAATTTTCCTTTTTTTTTTGAAACGATGTCATATACAATTTGGTTGACTTAATCGTTGCATACAGGTTGCCTCTGTCTAGTCTTTCCATGACAGATATATTTTAGTTGAGATTTTCATTTCTCTTAATCCACACTGATTTCTTTTGGTGCAAAAACAATGAGGGGGAAATGGTCATGATAAGACGCATGGCAATTGAGTCAAAATGTTCTGTTCAGCACCCAAAGTTAGATCCCCAATGGTTACAACAATGCTAAACCACTGCACTGAAACGTTGTTGTTGATCATTAGTCTTCACCACACATAACCGCATGGAATCATTTGATGGCTAATATAGTAAATTTTCCAAAATATGTCATGTGCCCAGAGTCCTCATTTGTTTTATGAGAGTTTTTACTATCCTTGGGAGATATCAGGGGGTACCAGTACCTTCTCACCAAATTACCTTTAAACTCTTGGTACCTCCACCCCTTAAACTCTTGGTACCTCTGGGTGCTAACTCAATGGACGGTTTGTTACCTTCAAAGGATGGTAAAAAATCTCTTGTTATATGTGGTCCCTTAATTTGCTATCTATGTCGGTTAAAAATTGGTTATCTAGAAGATGCACAAGAAGTAACATGTCTAAGATGGTTGCTTTTGCAAGCATCAGTGGGCTGTACCAAGAACTTACACAATTCTCAGCAGATTGTTATGTTTCAACAGAGTAGATCTCAGCTGCTATAAAACCACACATGTTGTATACTGCCTTTTTACTTCATTGATAGTTCAATATTCAAGCTGTAACTAAGGTTGAATTGAATCGTCACTAACTACTTGGCTGCTGTCTGCTTTCCAGCAAATAGACTGGTGTTACCGTGTTAATGGTGAAGAAAACCAGAATCCACATAAACATTTAATTTCACATGATCTGATTTAATTTCTTCAATGTCGTCACCTTTAACTAGATCTTCGCAGCTCCCAACATTTTTGGTGAACATATCTGAGTGAATTATTAATTTAGAATCTTTGTGCATAATGTTTTATAACAGTAATACTCTTGTTACAGTAAATCACGCTTAGTCAGTCTCAGATGCTAATGCTGTTGTACTCTTCTTTCACATGTATTACTTGGACAGATTAGGCAAAATGGTGAAGATATGCTGCCTTGGTGCGGATATGTTGGTGGCCCAACCATGGCTGTCATTGCACTGAAATGCCCTGCCATTGAAGTATGCGTTGTTGACATTTCTGTCGCACGCATCACAGCATGGAACAGCGACCAGCTCCCTATTTACGAGCCAGGCCTTGACGACGTTGTCAAGCAGTGCCGTGGCAGGAACCTCTTCTTCAGCAATGACACTGAGAAGCATGTTGCTGAGGCTGACATCATCTTTGTCTCTGTGAACACACCAACCAAGACCCGCGGTCTTGGGGCTGGCAAAGCCGCGGACCTGACCTACTGGGAAAGCGCAGCCCGCATGATCGCTGATGTGTCCAAGTCTGACAAGATTGTGGTTGAGAAGTCCACTGTCCCTGTCAAGACTGCTGAGGCCATTGAGAAGATCTTGACACACAATAGCAAGGGAATCAACTTCCAGATCCTCTCAAACCCGAATTCCTTGCGGAGGGCACAGCAATTCAGGACCTTTTCAACCCTGACCGTGTGCTCATTGGTGGTCGGGAGACTCCAGAGGGCCAGAAAGCTGTTCAGGCTCTGAAGGACGTCTATGCCCATTGGGTCCCCGAGGATCACATTCTCACAACCAACTTATGGTCAGCTGAGCTGTCCAAGCTCGCAGCAAATGCCTTCTTGGCTCAGAGGATCTCTTCAGTGAACGCAATCTCAGCTCTATGTGAGGCCACTGGTGCCAATGTGGCAGAGGTGGCTTATGCTGTTGGCAAGGACTCAAGGATTGGACCCAGATTCTTGAGTGCTAGTGTTGGTTTCGGAGGCTCATGCTTCCAGAAGGATATCCTCAACCTTGTGTACATCTGCGAGTGCAATGGGCTTCGTGAAGTCGCGAATTACTGGAAGCAGGTCATCAAAATCAACGATTATCAGAAGAGCCGATTCGTGAACCGCGTGGTGTCTTCCATGTTCAACACTGTCTCTGGAAAGAAGATTGCGGTGCTCGGCTTTGCATTCAAGAAGGATACCGGTGACACGAGGGAAACCGCCGCCATTGATGTCTGCAAGGGCCTCCTTGGAGACAAGGCCAAGATCAGCATCTACGACCCTCAGGTGACCGAGGATCAGATCCAGCGCGACCTCGCGATGAACAAGTTCGACTGGGACCACCCGATCCACCTCCAGCCAATGAGCCCAACCGCTGTGAAGGAGGTGTCCGTGACCTGGGACGCGTACGAAGCCACCAAGGGGGCTCATGGTGTCTGCATCCTGACCGAGTGGGACGAGTTCAAGACACTTGACTACAAGAAGATCTACGACAACATGCAGAAGCCGGCGTTCTTGTTCGACGGCCGCAATATCATCGACCCCGAGAAGCTCAGGGAGATCGGCTTCATTGTCTACTCCATCGGGAAGCCCCTGGACCCGTGGCTCAAGGACATGCCCGCCGTGGCTTAATTAGTAGCAATCCTAGACAAATTTTTGCTGGTTGTTTACCTGTTCAAGGACTCTACATTCTAGTACAAGCCGACATCCATCCCCTACCTTTCATCTGTTTTAACTGGCTATATAGGTCAGTCTTTTGTTTCCACTGTACCTCATGTGGAGTGTATTTTGTTGCATCGTTACAGATAAAATGAATGAATAATAGAGAGGGTTATCAGATGGTTTATACATTACTAATGTATACAAATATTTGTGTATTTAACGTTGTCATTTAAGTAGAGCAAATCAGCAACCCAACGTGATGGTGGGGGGTTTGTTTGATCTTCATGATGTAGGGTTGGAGATATGTAGGATCTAAGTATGGCAACTAGAGAGGGTGAATAAGAGTCTAAATTAATTCTGAGGCTTTTTAAAATCTTTTTTTTCGAGCGAAAACAAAAACTCTTTACTCCATTAGCTATGGAAGTTATGAAGATTAGAGACAAATAATTACAAGGAAAGATTCGATCAAAACCGAGCAAAACACGCTTTGATAACTCCCAGTGGTCTGACCTCTATTCTAGTAGTCTGACTGTTATGAACAGTAAAACCAGTCAAACTACAATAACTTCGGTCAGACCGCTGCTATAGAACCGGTCAAATTGTTGATGTAGTAATTTTGTAATGAATAGTAATTTCGACGCTATTTCAAATCTGAAAATCCATGTAACTTTTGATCGGTTGATTCGAATGACTTGAAATTTTGCATGCACCTTTCCTAAGATGTTAGAAACATATTTCAATCAACGATCAAGAAAATCGTTGTCAAAATTTTGATGTTTTTTCGTTTGAAGAAAGGGTGCACCAAAACCACTCAAAAGAGAGAAACTCCGATCTATTCTTACTCGTGATTCCTAGAAGGTCTAGATGACCTGAGATATGTTCTTACATGTCATAGCAAATTAGAACACAATGCGAATTCAAACTAAAACACTCACAAGAGCAAAACCTAAAAATCAACCTCTCTTGAGAAAAATCGAGTAAACTCAAGAATTTCCTCTAGATCATGCCTAGATGGATGGGATATTGTCTCCAGGAGAGATCTTCACCTCTTGTACGTTCTTGACACCACAAAAGCTCAAGAGAAAAGAAATCTAAATAAGAAAATCAAAAGCACATAAGATTCATAGCACAACTCACTTAGGCAAAGTTTGGATGTTCATTTCACTTGGAGATGAATATGTTATAGCTAATCTCTCAGGATAGCAGAACTTTAAACCTAGAGCGCACACACAAAAGGCTCCAATACAAGGAAACATAACCCTAATCACTCAAGTCTCTTAAGACTCAACTCAACACAAGATTTATATAGTGGAGGCTACCACCTCGCACCAACCACCCACTCCTTAGTGGATCACACCACTTACATATGAAAAAACCCGGTAACCCACACACAAACGAGTTTTACATTCTCACACACTTGCACACTTTTTAAAACGTGACTTCCAAACACTCCACAAGCGCGATGAGACATTCCATCCATAAAGACGTGGCCTAAACCACTTATGCTAGCGCCGCAGTTTAGCAAACTGACACTCCCCGGTTTTGGACAATTTTTAAAATTGCCACCCGCCGGTCTTCATGACGATGTAATGCCCATGACTTATCGCCAATATCGTACGCCTGCGCCGAGGCCGTCATCACTTGAAACACCCAAGTCCCATGGCATACCAAGCCACTACACAGTCCGTAATGCCCAACGCCTTGCGTTTGTTGGGTTTTCATAAACCCTAGATTAATTCCACCACCATCGAGCGCCACGGCGCCTCCCGTCGGTCGCCGCCGCCGCCTCACCGGGTCGGCCATTGGTCAGCATTCCGCATGCGCTTGGTTGCCCCCGCCGCCCCGCCGGATGCCACCGCATTGGCGGGCACCGCGTTACGCCGCATGCACAATGCATGGGGGAGAGAGAGGAATAGATGTGTTTTTTAGAGGGATAAAAAGATAAAGGGCGATAGAGGGAGAGGGAGAGATATAAGAGAGAGAGATAGGGTTAAGAGAGTTTTCAAGGTGCTACAACGCCATCTTCCTTTCAGCCACCGACATCGCCGGACGCTGGTTACTACCTCTCTTGATAAAGAGAATGATGATTCGCCACTCACCAGAATTCAAGAACTAAAAGTAATACAGAGAAGAATAGATTCCTCTGGTCTATTGGTTGTCACCGGAAGGAACCTGCGTATCTCTATCTGTACTAATATAAAAAAAGAGTTTATTTATCATCCCACCTCTAATAATGATTACACTCCAACTAAAAAACCAGCCAAAAAAACCTAGAAAAAACTCTAAACACGTAGAAACACAAGATGAGATCTGTTGCAAAGCATGGACAACTTACTAGTTCATATATTGTGTTCCAAGGTAAAATTAGACTGAATTAGGTGCACATCCACCATCTTTGATCTACTACCAGTAAGGGCCATCTTCAGTACTGTTGTTGCTTGCCAAGAAATGGCAAGTGAGTCATGACTCATATGAGTACCCATCAATAAGGGTTTCACTCCAACGATGCAAGAGAGGGGAAAAAAGATGCCTGTGGTTTCTTGCTGCACAACAGCGTGAGCAGAGCAATACTCTGGAACGCTAGTGGTGGTACTCTCACTTCTCCATTATCTGCAATGCTATATGATGAAACCCGGGGGGGCTTTAATGACTTGTCTTCTTGTTATATTCTACGGGTGTTGATAAATATCACCCGGCTATTTTTTTCTAGCTATCATCTAGATTTATGATCATTAGATTATAGATCAAATGACCATGAATTCTTTCCCCCCTCCAAAAAAAATCTCTCCTCCGAAAAATAGGGCTGTTCAATCTCCAAAAAAATATGGGTGATACCTACATACACCCATATTTTACAGCCTGCAATACTTGGTCTTATTTTGTCAAATTAGCAAACTAAAACGACAAAAGCTTTTATTCTTTGCACGGTGGTGGTGCTGCAAGGTGAAAGGCGCTCCATGCTAATTCAGGCAATGGATGGGCCTGCTTGTTGAAGACTCTCCACAATGCTCGAACTGAGATGCTGTGGGTTTTCTTCCTAGCTTGTTGAAGAAACAGGGTATTGTACCGAGCCACACATCCAGCTGATTTCTGGTACCTCCTCTCGGATCTCCCTCTCTCTCTCTCTCTCTCTCTCTCTCTCTCCCTGTTGGTCAGATCCTAATATCATTGTACGCCACCTAGCAGCAGCTCTCTTCTTGCCATTCTGCTTCCTAAAGCTATCTGCTCTTGCGTTCTTGACATATTTCAATACAGCAGTCCCCATTTGCAGGTGAATTTGTGGCCTCTTGGAGGGTTGTTTGTGTGACCCTGCGATCAGGTAATTCCCAAGCAGTTACTAACAATTTAGAATGTGTCCCGTTCAAGATCTTTGTACAACCCCATGTAATTCGTGGTGGACCAGTGACTCAAAGGTTGTTGCTTTCTTTCCTTCTGCTAGTTATTTCTTACATTCAGATGGTCTCACCAGCTACATATGATCTTTCTATGCAGAGATCCTGAAATGGAAGAGGCGATGGCTAATATGAATTTGAACGATTTCGAGTTCTTCAAGATCATGCTGCCTGGAGTCACCACGAAGAAACTGGTATGTACATTCTACACACGCAATTCAAGCTCTCCATTTCGAATCATATATCTCTTCGATCAGTTTCTACACTTCCAGTACTACCTGCTTAATTCCGTGGTGCAGAGGCTGCCTGACAAGTTCGCGAGGGAGCTCGGGGACCGCGAGCTCCGGGACGCGAAGCTGCAGGTGGCCGGCGAGGGCGGCGCCTGTGGGACGTGAAGGTGGTCGTCGACGGCGACGGCCACGCGTACCTCGGCCGCGGCTGGCAGCAGTTTGCCCGCGGTCACGACCTCCAGGTCGGGCACTTCCTCGTGTTCCACTTCGACGGCACCGCCGTGTTCACCGTCACCGTCTTCGACGACAGCATGTGCCGCAGGCACCACCAGCACGAGGACGCCGCCGGTACGCCCGCTCGATCGCTGTTCCCTTGCTCCTCTCTGTCGGAAGCCAGTACCATATCACAGCGCCCTTTGTTTCGCCTTTCGCCAGGCAGTGGAAGCGGCACGGCGGCGATGGACGTGGAGGCGCCGTCGCAGTTCACCGTGACCCTGAGGCAGTGCAACCTATGCGAGAAGCAGAACCAGTACCTGGTGAGCACGCACGGTTCTTGCTCGATCACGAGCACGCGCACGTATTTCTGCCAGATCGTACGTAGGTTCTAGCTAACTCCATCCCACCGCGCGCGCATGCAGAACGTGCCGGTGGAGTTCCAGGACGCGCACGGGTACATGACGAGGCGCAGGGTGGTGCTGGAGATGGGAGGGGTCGTGGGCCGTGAGCCTGAAGCGCGGCAGGCGGCCCGGCGGGCGCGGCAACCGCACCACCTTCAGGTACGGGTGGCACCAGTTCTGCGTGGACAACGGCCTCGGCGTCGGCGACACGTGCTTCTTCCGGGTGCTCCGCGGCGGCGGCGAGGACCACGTCCTCAAGGTGGAGGTGCGCAGGCGAGACGGCACCTTCCTCCGCTGATCACCACTGATCAGGCCGGCCTCTTCGCGACACATTCTTAATTTTTTTTTTTTTGAAATCAGATGCTTAATTAGCTGGACGTTGATTAGTTAAGATGCTTCTCGCTTAGTGGGTGTTTTAGATGCGCCTTTGATGTATCGATCACGCGTATCCGAATCTTGATCGTCTGCTACTTGCCAAAGTACCAGTGATCAGTGTCATCTTTTTCTCGACGACTGCCTATTATACGCATGATTTGTTATGCTTACTAGCTGCAAGATTAATTTTTACAGCTAACTAGTGGCCGGCGCTGGGGAGTAGCGAGCTAGGACTTCGACGCTAAGAATACTAGCTTTTCTTTTTATTTGACTTCATAAGTTAATTTTTTTTAAAATTTGATCATTAATATACTTAAAACTATCTATATTAGCTATACAGAAAATATTATTAAACTTATCGTTAAAAATACTTTTATAATATTATAATTTCACTAGTATAACTTAGTATAAAGTTATAAAAAATAATGATCAAAGTTATATTTTGGAAACAGTAAAATATTAAAAACGTTAAGTAAAAAAGACCAAGAAGTATATATATATGCGCGTGTCTGGTTGGGATGCATTAGCCACTGCAAGCTGCTTGGTGCAGACGGGTACCCGTCTACAACTTTCCTCTATTACGCAGGCATACATGTAGCTCCTCTTTACTTATTCGCAAGAATGGCAACACTGCCCAAGCTCGATCACAGGAGTGCAGAATTGACCATCTAGCTAGCTAGTTTTTCCTCGCCAGCATTCACATTTTCCTCTAGTTTTTCTTTATTCTGTTTGTTAATCGAAAACAACACTGTAGTATGCAAATCCGATGAACAAATGATCACTTGGAAGAGTGTGGGTGTGAGAGAGAGACGCATCCAGCTGCATGCAAGGAAGGCCTAGCGATGCTTGTTGCAAAGAAGATAAAAGGAGCGAAGCGGTCGGGCGTACAATAGAATGTTTCCAACGTTCAGACGTACGTTGGAACGTTTCCATCGTGTATCCTTTACACCCGTCGGATCTCACTCAAAGGACATCAATTCAGCTGCTCCATCCAGAGCAACAAAAATCCGAAAAACTTAACAATTAGCTAAGTTTACAATATATCTTTCCCTTCCAATGCAACAAACACAAAATCACCAAGACAAAAATTATGTTTGCTGACGACCGTAGCACGCTACGCATGGCGTCATGCCGTGCACACTCACACAGATGTGCCGCCGCTTTTGCGTTGACGATCAAATAAATATCGTTTGGATAGTGCAACAATTCAATCGACCAGTGAAACAAAAAAACAAAGAATACGAAATAAATTTTATCAATCGGCACAATAAAAAAGGCTATAACACCCTTGTTCTTCTTGAAGAGCGTATGATGGAAAGCTCCCAGCTGTATACTTGGGTGCAACATATGTGAACCACATCTGCAACAATTGTAATCAATATGCGCAACAAAATTGAAAAAGTGGCGATAATGTCAACAAATAATTGAAATACACTTTCTCACTAAGTTTAGATGAAACTATAAGTATGCAATTTAGTTGCATTTTGAAACTAGTTTAGAAATCCCAACCAAATAATTTCACATGTAATATTTGAGAAAATACCAATGACAACATTTTATAATAAGTTATGTAGCAATTAAAGGCACTGTTTGCAACAAATCGAAATATTGCACAATATTTCCATAATTTTACACAAAAATTACTCAACAAACAAATTTAGAAGCTGCAACATTCGCAAATAATGGTTACAACATTGCACAACCAAGTATGTAACAACTAAAAATAGATCTACAACAGCCACAACACCTAGGAAGATTTTGAATAAATAGAAAAAGAGGTTACAACAAAAGCCAAGAAATACATGCAACAACCTTACCAGGGCTAAACTTATGAGAGAAGGAAGGGGATGGGCACCCACATCATCTCCTTATCATCGGCCAACCTGGATCTGGTAGGAGCAAGGCTGGTCTGGCACACCACCTTATCGCCCTTGACCGTGTCATCCTCTTTGCTCATCGATAACACTAGCGCCTTCAAATTTAGCATCGTCGAATCTAATGAGCTAAATGAACATCATGATGCGTATGGTTGGCTCCTCTTGGCGAAGCTCCATGGCTGACAAGTTACCAGATGAGGAGGGAGGAGACAACTATGTGATGAGGAATGAACAATAAAGACTATCGTGTGTTTAGATAAGAATCTACTATGGGTGGACTAAGTATACCGTTTTATCAGAGTTTACAGACCATACCAAAAGCATATAATACTATCGTACTTTATCGAACATATGGTTTCTAATGATTCCAAGGAGATAATATGACTCCAAAAGATTATGGTGGTGATCATTTGGGCTTATTTTTGGTGGCTTATGGCTGAAAAATACTGTAGTTGGCTGAAAAAACACTGTAGCTGACAGAGGCTTATTTAACATAATTAAATTTTAAAAAAATTAAAAAATATAAAAAATATGTTAGTCCATCACAGACAACGCAAACGAATACGGGCAAAAAGCTCAAAAAACCAAATGTTCAGAAAAAGACAAATTTATAAATAGTAAACAATAAGTCAGAAGCCAGAAGCTGAAACCGAAACGATCACAGCCTATGCACCATCACTCGTTGTGGGACCATTTCTGTGTACGGGCCGGGGCCTGCAGCCGAGGCGAGGCAGCCGTAATTTCGTTGAAAATTCCCATTTTTCTTCCCCGTTTTATAAATAAATAGGCCCAAAAAAAAAGGACACGGTCGTGGACCGAACCTTTCCCCAAAATTCCCCCCCTTTCCCCGCCCGAACGCGCGATCCCGATCTCGATTCCCGCAGGCCGTTGCCCCGAATCCCCGATTCGACCCCAGATCCGCCCGTTCCTCGCCGAAACCTCTCGATCGGTACCAGCTTTGACCCGTCTCGTTGATTCTCTAGGTTCCCGAGATTAGGGTTTCGAAGCGTAGGAATTGGGCCCCGATCTGTTCGATTAAAGCGAAATTTCGCCCCGGGGAGACGGAACTGTGGGTGATCTGTAGGTTTTGGCTGTAATCCTCACTATTTATTGTATCAATTTTGCGAGGATTTCTGGTGGCCGGATGCAGTTGTAGGGTTTCCTTCGATACCCAATTGTTCGATTTCTACTCACGAATCTGATGGGGCTTCTATGATGCGCTATTTTAGCTTGTTGATACACTTCAAATGATTCATGAGCAAACACGTCGTTACCTCAATAGAGATGGAAATTCATTTTTGCACTTTATTTTGATTAGTTGAACTTGAGCATTGCGTTGATTACATTTGGCCTCTAATGCTCTGGCTAAGATGTTTATGTGACTAAGATAGCCTATATCATTTATTCTCCCTCCCAGATAGGTGATTTTATTTCTAGTCGTGCCAATGATCATTTGTTACCAACTACTTACCATATTAGTTCTAATTATGTCCTCTGACCATTTTTCTTTCTTAGGAGAAGCATGCTGTATCAAGAAAACAGTGGGGGTTTTGTGAGGCACCACACTGTGCAGCTTGCATGTGGCAACCTGAGGGGAACGGATAATGGTCGCTCAAATTTCCTTCCTGAGAAATACCAGATTGCAGGTAATGACCGAGCATCTTTCCTTTGCCTTGTAGAAGAAGCATGCCTAGACTCTTAATACAAGTTTATTTGGTCCTAAAGTTTGTCAAAAGCATGAGAAGGTTGGCCCATTTGATGAAGAGTTGGTACCTGATGCTCATCCTTCAGAAAGGAATGGCACAACCTGTCTAGTCAACGCTGCCATTCCATCATCATTGATGGCAAGTGGAGTTAGTGAAGCACTTGCAGTGGGTCATAATAAGAGGCCTGCATCGGATGACATGCTGGGCATGGTGGAATGCAAGCGGCTGAAGCAGGAAGATGAAAGTAAGAACATAGTTAGCTTGTAACCTTTTTTCTACAAGTATACTGTACGCTTGTCTTTCATGGTAGTTTGTATATGCAGATATAATTGATGGTTGTTTCATTATTTTATTCATTCCAGTTATATCTGAGAAGGACCACTACACAGCAAATGCCGAGCAGGATGTTCCTGAGTATCCCACATACAGGACATGTGAAAGAAGTTTCAACCCACCATCATATGAGAGTGAGGAAAGTGAAGATGAGGGTGTAGATTCACCTGTACATTTTTCACTAGCTTATAATTATGTTGAAGACCACCAACAGTCTCCCAGTTTTTATCAAAGAGAAGATATTTTCTCGTCTATGGGCCTTTGTCCCATAAAGAAACCTGTTCCTATTGGGCCACATCATCAGGCAGAGTTACCCGAGTGTAGATCATTTGGTGCAAAGAGCAGCTCCATGGATGATTATTCGATTCCCTCATTACCTTCTCACACATGTTATGGAACTGAAGATGTGAGTGACAAGTGGATTAGAAACTGTGTCATGCCAATGCCTGGTTCCAGTGAATTATCTTCAACGCTGAAACCTGTTTACCGTAAGGCAGGTTGTGATTGTGTTGATGAAGATTCGATCAACTGTGTGAGGAAACTTGTGAGGGAAGCAAGAGAAAAGCTCAAGAGTGCCCTTGGTTCAGACACCTTCAGAGAGTTGGGATTCTGTGATATGGGAGAGGTGGTTGCCTTAAGGTGGACAGAAGAGGAAGAACATTTGTTCCAGGAAGTGGTATCATCAAATCCTGCTTCGTTGGGTAGGAACTTTTGGGATGAACTCCCACTTGCCTTCCCAACCAAGACTACCAAAGAATTAGTGAGCTACTACTTCAATGTTTTCATGTTGAGGAAGAGGGCTGAGCAGAACAGGTTCGACCCAATGAATGTTGACAGTGATAATGATGAATGGCAGGAAAGTGATGATGATGAGTTTGCGATCACAAGAAGAGCTGATGAAGATTTGCCACTTGAGTCTCTTACTGATCAAGATGAGGGAGTATGCAATCAAGTTCCTCCAGTGGGAAATATTTATGAAGAGTCTGATGAGGAAGATGAGCTTGATTATGCCAGTGGTGGATATAGGCAAGAAACTTGTTGCGGTGTGGAGGGAGATGTCATGGTGCCAGAGGGTCTTCCTGTAATGTCATTTATGGATCATGATAAGCAGACCTCCAGATTTGATGCAGATGTTCAAGATGATTCATGCACGTCATTTGAGGCTCAGCAGGTTGGTGTTGGCGAACTTGGATACTTTGGTAGTCACTGTGATTTAAAAGCGTGGGAAATTGGTTTCACCAGCGGTTGGGAGAAGGACGATTTTTGTCTACAAACAATGTCATAGAAGAAGTGTTTGGAAAGGGAGACTGCGAAAATGAAAATGATACTGCTAGTGGTCAGGATGACATCATCTAAGTCCAGGCAATGGTTCTTTTCAAGAGCGAAAGCTTTGCAGCTCAACCTTCTCTCGAAATTTGTACAGCAGTAGTTGTTCCTTTTGGTGTTTCACTTCATAGAATTCTCGTCTCCATTCTGCGAACATATGATTGAGAAATGCCATTTTGTTCTCATGAGTAGTGTAAATCTGTAGTTGATCTATCTTTATCTATCATCTGTCGATGATGTGCTGTAGCCTGTAGCTTACATGTAATGTTGTTATGCCAAAGTGTCATGACCTGAGCATTTTTTCCATGTGCTAACGAGGGTCATCGGTCATATAATAAAGCTGTTGTTTTAAGATGCCTGTTCAAGTGTTCCTTATGAAATTTGCCGTGCTGATGCAGGATGATTGCAAACAGAGTTATTTATTCATTTAAACTATTTTGTAATAATAATCACCTGCCGTACATTTTCTCCCAAACAAGTTTTGCAGGGTGATTGCAAACAGCAAAAGCGGCTCAGCCTGTCAGGCTCCTGACGAGCTGCACTAGCTTGGAAAGAAGATTATTTTTGCAAAAACGAATGCTAGAGCCGCTCAATAACGGTTTTAACTTATTTTTTGCTATTTATAAACGAATTGTTGGCTTTTTAGCTTTTTGCGGATTCGTTTGCGTTGTCTGTGATGGGCTAACAAATTTTTATATTTTCAATTTTTAAATTTAATTATCTTGAATAAGCATGTCATTATGCGGTATTTTCAGCCATAAGCCACCAAAAATAAGCCGAACTGAACACAACCTAAAATTAAAAAAACATTGCTACGGTGAACAGTTCCATCCTAGGATTCAGGACTGAAAAAAAAACGCATTCTAATGAAAAAAGCGCATCCTAATGAAATACAGATCGCAATAAATAAACACCGCCGAGGTAGGCAAATGAGAGATTCCCCTCCCACTCCACTCCCTGGCCCCAACCCAACGGTCATATTCCCTCGCCTCCCTCGCGCCGCCTCGCCTCCCACCTTTGCAACGCGTCTGCTTCCTCCTCCCTTCTCCAACGCCTGCTACAGCCACCGGAGGCGGAGGCGAGCAGCGAATCTTCTTCCTCCAACGCTTTCTCGGTGAGTAGTCCCCCTTTTCCCCGTCCCTTAATGGATGGAGGCCTTAAGATATTGGTGGATCCATCCGAACTTGTAGATGTTTTCCAGTTCCTGGTAGGAAGCTTTGATTGATGTGTCGTTTGATTCGTCTCGCTTTTCTCCGATCCAATTTCCGACCAGAAATTGAGATGTTTCCGACAGAGAGATATGATTCCGATCCCGTCCAGTTATCGTCTTGTACGGTATGCCTTTCTGTAGGGTAGGGTAGGCGCCTGCTTTGTGCGTGCAAAGTCATTGGATGGGTGGGTGTGGTGCAGGCCTAGATGTTCTTTGTAGTTTGGCAAGATGCGGGCTTCGATTAGATCAGAAACTTGGTTGGTTAATTTCCCAAGATTTTCTTGAAATGTTTCAGCAACTCGTGTCTAATTACATAACCGAGAAAGCAAGAAAGCCAAGAAAGATATGTTACCGAGCACTTCTTTCGATGTTTTGTTAGGCCACAGATTGGCAGTTGGTCTGACCTGGCCTGTTGCCTGTGTTGTCATTCAAGCACAGTTGGACTTTTGGTACTGCTTCGAGGAGTAATGCTTGCTGTTTGCAAGCTCATAATCATTCATGATGCAGGCTACTTCGTTTATGATTACTTTCCAATTCACTGCGCTTTTTCATAACATTTATGTGCTTTTCGGTGGTGGGCTTAGCCAGCCTTCGTTTGTTATTTCTATTCAGACTATTTTTTAGCAAATAACTTTCTTGTCAAGAATAGTATACATCACCACCCCACAGCTGTAATGCTTCCTGATAATTTCCTTTTGCTTTCCTTTTCATACCAGATCTCTGCTCATTGCTCCAGTACGTGAAGTGAATAAAGTGAGATGCCGATATCAATGGATAAGAAGCAAAATTCATTAGGCACTCCTGTCCACAGGACAAACCCCTTTGATTCCGACTCTGATTCCGAAGTGCCCTCAAGACCGTCAAAGGCACGATCTGTCCCAGTGCAACGCACCAATCAATCTGTGCAAGAGTTGGAAGACTACGCTGTACATAAAGCAGAAGAAACCTCACGCAAAGTAAATGGTTGTGTCCGGGCCGCTGAAGCTATCAGGGAAGATGCTACACAAACCCTGGTGGCTTTGCATCGTCAAGGTGAACAGATCGCTCGGACCCATCGAGTAGTGGCTGACATCGAGCAGGACCTTAGTGTGGTAAGTTCTGCACTTGAGCCCCTTCCAGTTTATGTTTCTGTGCGCTGGGCATTACCAATTGCTGGGCTAAATTGTGGATAATAATCTTTGGCATCTTAGGCTTTTGCACAACTAGCCATTTATCGAGTGATATCATTGTAGATGTTCTTCCTTGTGCGGATAATAATGTTTTTCTTGCTGATTCAGGGTAATTGGTTTCATTTTATTTTTTGAGTGAATTCTGCAAATATATAGATTTATGTTGTTGTTTTCTATTTCTCAGTTTATAGTATTTTGGTCTTGTTCTTGTTCTGAACCTTAACTGAAAAAATATGTCAAATTTATGGTCTTTTCAGAGTGAGAAGCTTTTGGGAAGTCTAGGGGGGCTATTTTCCAAGACATGGAGGCCAAAGAGAAATCTACAAATAAAAGGACCAATTTCACAAAGTATGGTAGTGCAGATTCGGAATAATTTGGGAGACCCTTTTATTTTGCGTAACTGATCCTTTTGAGTTATGGCAGATAATCCTTTCACAAGTATAGCAAACCACATGGAACAGAGGCAGAGGCTAGGAATTGCCTCAAGAAGCCAACGATCTCCCAATCCTGTACATCATTCGCCAGCAACTGCGATGGAGAAAGTTAAGGTCTGTCTTCTCAGTTAACTATGAACTATGGAATGGAGATTAATCTTCCGAAAGTTAACACCACTTTCTTCTATTAGGATGAGAAAGCAAAGCAGGATGATGCACTTTCAGACTTGAGTAACATGTTGGGACATCTGAAGGATATGGCACTGGATATGGGTATAGAAATCGAAAGGTAATGCTGTCATGGGCGTGGGTCTTAGGCTCAGCCGGTTCATTATTAGAAAGTAGATATTAATTTCTATTTGAGTTAGATATTAGTTTCCTTTTGTTAGAGATATGATTAGGAATATGATGCTAGTTTCTATATTTGTTAGAGATATGATTGAGATTAGATTCTATCTGTTAGGGGGAGCCCATGTATATAAGGGGGCTGCCACATGCTATTGGAATTAAGAAAAGAATCGGTTACCTTTTCTTCCTCCTCTCCCTATCCTCTAGACGCATGGGCGCACCGCCAATGGTGCTAGCCATAACAACTTGGTATCAGAGCCAATCACCATGGCTTCCGATGCCGAAGAGCTCAAAGTCATGAGGGGCCTCTACGTTGAGCTCCGCTCAGGAATCCAAGACTGCATGAGGCTCGCGATGGAGGTCAAGGTAGAACTCATGGCGAAGAAGTAGGAGGAGATGATGAGGGAGCAGAGCGTCCTGGAGGCGATGAGCGACGACCTCTCCTACCACATCGACGGCCTGCTCGACGTCCCCAAGGAGGATGAGCCCGCGCCTGGTAGCCCGTTCTCCGCGCGCATCATCGATGTTGGCCATGGCAACAAGTTGGTGCCCTAGCCAGCGGCACTAGAGCCGACGTTGATGGCGCCGCTTCGCCCTTTCCGCTCAGGGCGAAGCGGCGTGCTTCGACGTGCCTGCCCTCTCCGCCGCGCCCTAGTTCGGATCCGTCCACCTCCTACCGCCGCCGCCGTGCGCACTCGCGAGCCCCCGCGCTAGATCTCATCGCCGGATTTGCCAGATTGGGGCTTCCCCGTGGCCGCTTGCTCGGATCTAGGCTTTCCACATGCCGGCGCCATCGCTTTCCTACGCCATCGACGCCTCCGAGCTCAATCCACCGCTCCTCAAGTTGTCCAACCCCGACTAGTGGGTCGCCGTCGTCTAGCTCCGCCAGCACATCCCGCACCGCCGCCAGACGCTGCATGGAGGGGAACCGTCCTCCGCCGCTGTCTCTGCGCTCCAAGCCCGCCTCTCACCGAGCGCGCGGTAGCCCAGGCCATCCTCACTGCGCCTATCCGCGCCGCCACCGTTGAGGTCTCTGCGCTCCGCGCCCGCCTTGCCGCCGAGCGCGCGGTAGGCCAGGCCACCCTCGCCACACCCATCCGCGTCGTCGCCGTAGAGGTCTGCACTGGATCTAGCGTCGCCACTCTGCCTCGGGTTCTTCCCCGACATCGGGCTCTTCACCGACGTCGCCTCTTGTTGGCCCCCGATGTTGGATCGACGCCGCCGCCTCGATCGACGCGTCTCTCACAGGACCCTGACGCTGGATTGACGCCGAGTGGATCTGGTGACCGCCGCCTCTGGACGCTCTCCACTGGCTGCCGACCACCGGGAGCCAGAGCCGTCGGCAGCGGGGGAGCCGGAGCCGACACTATGGGAGCCTCCTCACCGCCTCTACTTCTGTCGAAGTGATACCGGCCTCATGCAAACGCAAGGATTCTTTAAAAGGAAACAGAGGCACTATTTAGCCGAAAGTGCTACACTTCGTCGACATGGAACTACAACCATAGCCACTACCTAGCAGCTCGAGGACGAGCTGTATGTCCGAGAGGGGTGTAATGTCATGTGCGTAGGCCTTAGACCCAGTCGGTTCATTATTAAGAAGTAGAGGTTAATTTCTATTTGAGTTAGATATTAGTTTCCTTTTGTTAGAGATATGATTTGGGATATGATATTAGTTTCTATATTTGTTGGAGATATGATTGAGATTAGATTCTATTTGTTAAGGAGAGCTCATCTATATAAGGAGGTTGCCATATGCTGTTGAAATTAAG
The DNA here is from genome assembly GCA_036346245.1 of Bonia amplexicaulis. NCBI lineage: Eukaryota > Viridiplantae > Streptophyta > Magnoliopsida > Poales > Poaceae > Bonia > Bonia amplexicaulis. Next base: position 16,104,546 of record CM070752.1, on the reverse strand, counting down.
AAAAGAATCAATTACATTTTTTCCTCCTCTCCCCATCCTCTGGACGCACGGGCGCACCGCAAATGGTGCTAGCCATGACAAATACCTGTTTTAAATATTTCTCTGGAAGGTAATAGTAGAAAGTGCCACATTTCACTTCACCTGTGTTGTCCACTGTTTATTCAATTTGATGGAGACCGTTGCCTTGCTGCAGGCAAAATAAATCACTGGATCCTTTAAGCGGTGACGTCGATGAGCTGAACTTAAGAGTCAAAGGAGCAAATCAACGGGCACACCGGTTGCTGGGCAAGTGATAACAAACTAGGAGTCAGGCTGTGCAACCACTGCAATAATGTTTTCAACAGTTTTGCCTATGTCCTGGAGTTTGTAGTGTATTCCAGCAGTTGTGCCTACTTCATTTGAAGGATCAAGAATGTTGTTGTTTCTGAGAAAATTGTCAGATACTAGTGTTGTATGACAACTAGGTCCATCGCTTGATGTAGGACATATCCACCCCTTGTTTCAGAAGTGTATTGCTGTAATATTTTCTTCCTGATGAGAATCAGCTCCACAACTTGAGCTTGTTCTGTAATACTGAGTATGCCAGCACGAAATAAGATATCAATTTGAATCCAAATGATTGAATTTACATTCTGCTTCTGACAACCTTCTGAAGCACATGTGGTTTTGACCGGTTTCTCATAACCTTGATGAACTTGCAGGCTGAAGTAAAGGTATCAGTCAGACTAGCTCAAAGAATATTTTACTTGGGAGTGACACTAGTAGAAGATGTTGGGAGTGTTCTGATTGTGTCATTGTACCTTCTAGTTGGGTTGGAGGTACTGCTTGATTTTTTTTAAGACTGTACTGCATGATTAGAGCCTCCCACTTACAGAGAGGAAACTGTTGGCTATTGGCTGGCAGTTTGTCAAGGTCTCAAGGACCATTTGATTTAAACCAACACCGGGATTGTTAACCATGCTTGCCTCGAAGTGTTTGTCAATGATCACTCAGATATCTGATGAAAGGCAAACTTTTATGAATTTGGATTGGATTCACATAAGTTTCACGGGAGACAAGAAAATCCTCTGGAACCCCTAAGAGGACCTTTCTTCCAAATAGGGTGCCTCCAAATAGAGCATAAAAGGTTGTAGTAAGTTTTACGAATTTGGATTGGATTCGTTTTTAAGGCAACTTGGATTCAGATTGGAGTTATAACACCTCGTTCATCCTCTAGGCCTAGAGTGCTATCATGATAATATCATCCTATGGCAACTGAGGAACCTCTAAAGACCGCAATAGCCCAGCGGGATGCTTGCGCTTCAGTCTTCACTTGCTGGTAAATCCCGCAAGACTTCACATATCGTGCGGCGTCCACTTTCTTCACATATCGTGCGACATCCACTTTCATTCTCTTCCACCAAAAGTTCCTTTTTAAATCCCAATACATCTTGGTCTCGCCAGGATGTACCGTGTATAGGGTACAGTGAGCCTCTCTCAAAATATCATCTTTGATTTGAGCCTTTTGTGGTACACAAAATGGCTTTTAAATCGTAATGCGCCTGACTCATCAAGGCTGAAATCCCTGTTTTCCTTCATCAAGCTGTTTCCTCACTTGCTAAAGCAATCGATCATGCTTTTGTGCCTCCTTCACTTGCTCCGGAATTGCCGATTCCAACAACAGGTGTGTCTCAGCCTGTGTAGTACCAGCGTAACAATAGAAAATTCTCATCCATTCAAAGTCAGCGACGAGGCAACCTAGAGAGGAGGGTGTCATCTTGCGACTAAGGGCATCTTTGATCAGCTCCAGCCACCTCCTTTGCCTCATATTCAACTCCTTCTAAGTAAAAATGTACTTGAGGCTCTTGTGATCAGTGAAAATATCACAGGACTCTCCATACAAGTAATGCATCCAATCTTTAGAGCAAAAACCATTGCAACTAGCTCTAAGTCGTGAGTAGGATAATTCTGCTCATGCTTCTTCAATTGTCGTGATGTATAAGCAATCACTTTGCTGTCTTGCTTGAGCACACAACCCAGACCTACTTGAGAAGCATCCGAGTAGACCGTGAAACGCTTCCCTACGGCTCGAGAAGGGTGAGAACATGAGCAATTACCAACTTTTCTTTCAGAGTACTAAACTTGCGCTCATATTCATCCATCCACTAGAATTTCACACCCTTCCACATGATATGAGACATTGGCTTGGCAATAATGGAGAAATCTTTAACAAAGCATCGGTAATAACCAGCTAGGCCAAGAAAACTTCTCACTTCTTTAACATTAGAGGGCCTCTTCCAGTCCACGATGGTGGAAATCTTGCTTGGATCTACTGAAATGTCCCCTTGGTTAATCACATGACCCAGGAAGCCCACTTTAGAAATCCAGAATTCACACTTCTTTAATTTGGCAAAGAATTGATTCTTCCTCAGAGTCTCAAGCACGAGCCTCAAATGTTACTCATGCTCTTCCTCTGTCTTGGAATAAATCAGGATTTCATCGATGAACACTACTACAAAGTCATCAAGATACTTGTGTAGCATGTTGTTTATCATCTCCATGAAGACAGCAGGGGTATTCGTCAATCCAAAGGACATAACTATAAACTTGTAATGCCCGTATCTTATAGAGAAAGCTATCTTTTCAATATCTTGTTCTCGTACTCGGATCTGATTATACGCAAATTGTAGATCGATTTTGGAGAATACCTTGGCTCCCTTCAATTGATCAAACAAGTCCTTGATGCGAGGCAAATGGTATTTATTTTTGATGGTCACCTGATTAAGAGCACGATAGTCTATACACATACGCCAACTCCCATCCCTTTTCTCAGTGAATAGGATAGGAGCTCCCTAAGGTGACATACTACGACGAATCAACCCCTAGACAACAATTCGTCCAATTGCTTCCACAACTCCTATTGCAAGGGACGTGCCAAATGGTATAGGGATATGAAGATAGGTTGTGTGCTAGGAACAAGATCAATTCTAAACTCCACATTTCTCTCAGGTGGCATTCCGAAAGCTCTTCAGGAAACACATCGAGGTACTCGCGCACCACAAGAATATTCTCAATGTGCAAAGGTGCACTTGGCTTCTCCGCAAGTGCTAGAAGTAACCTAGACTTCCTTGTTCATTGGCCAGGGAATAGGCTAACCAGCACAAAAAGAGAACACGTGGGTTCATTCCCCTGAAAGATTATCTCCTTCCCTGATGGAGCTTGTAAGATGACTATCATCCACAAGCAGGAAATCATGGCCTGGTAGCGATGCAACCAGTCCATGCTAAGGATAATATCAAAATGCTCTAACTGGATAACCATGAGATTGGCAACAAAATCCTCGCCATCTATTACAACCACACAGCTAGGACACACTATGGAGCTAGCAATGATACCCCCTTGGGGTACTAACCATAAATGACTGGGAAATTTGCTAGACACTTAGCTTGGCTTTTCTAGCAAACTCATAGGACATAAAATAATAAGTAGCATCGGAGTCGAAAAGAACAAGGACTCTACAGCAGGCAGTGAGTATACTCCGGGCGGTGCCGAGGTGACGAGAGCCCGACGCTCTGATGTGGCGGCATCAGAAATGAAGGCGGTGTAGCATGCTGGAATAGAGGTGTCGGTGTAGGATGCCAGTAATACCCGGTGGGTGGAAGCCAAGAAAGAGGAGGCGACGACACAGGGGCAGTCGCCAACATCTGGATTGACCTCCGAGACATAGCGTTTGACGAAGACGAAGATATTGGCTCCCACTTGAGGATGCTAGAGGGGTTCTGATGACAAGCTCGCTCCATGTGGCCTGACCAGCCATAATGTCGACACTCTCTGTCTAGGCACACTCATCAGCACGGTGCCCACCACCGCACTTGAAACATATAATGCCCTATCCTAGGGTAGGGCAATAGGCTGGGTCGTGATGAAGAACGAGGCATCGAAGAAGACGGCATCGCGGTCTTGGACTTGGATGATTGTGAGGGACACTGGCCCCACTTGGACTTCTTAGGAGCGGGTCGCTGAGATAACCCACCCCTTCAGTGAAACTCCTCTTCTAGTCATCACTAGAAGCACTTGGACCATCAGAGAGTTGCAGCCCTTTAGTAAGCTGCACGGGAGACGCCGTTGGAGGAGCCATGCCGCCGTTCTTGTTCCGTAAGTAGGCAGCATCGCATCGCATTGCATCGAATGCAACAACTACAAAAGAAATGCCAAATCCAATTTCAGTGGTGGTGTTTACCATTCCCACATAGTACTACCAAGCATTTTTCAAGGGAAGAAGCATTGGCTTTCTAGGGCCTAGGCATCCACCTCTGAAGATAGACTATACTGCAATAAGTAAATCACTTGGTTTCAAGTCAATAACAACATGATGATTGACCAAAATATGGTATATAATATTTGCTAGAAAGGTCTCATTGAAATATGTTATCTCACAGAGCTGATTTCGTCCATGCATGCACTAACTTGCTAGTTTCAATATAATTTCGATTTTCAAGGCTAGATGGGCTACAAAAGACCATTATGTTTGAATACTAAATGAACATTAGTATCAAAGAAGATAGATATATGGATTAAAGTAAGCATAAGAAGAGCAACAAATATTCACAACAGTTTCTCGAGTTCACGATGGAGTTCATAGCAAAACAGACATCATCTTTCCATTTATTACACGAATTCATGACAAATATTCACATAGTTAATTTTTTGTAACTTGTTTTCTCATCAGTGCAATCGATGGATACGACATATACCCATCTATGAAGGGAAATGGTATGGAACAAGGAAAAAGATGTTAAAATGGAAAAGAAGCACTCACTACTTCATACTGGCTACTTACAAGCATTCAATCCTACAGGCCACTTTTATATAAAGCGCTTCATGCTGGCTGATAACTGGCATGTAGAACCTAATTGACTGTCATGTTAACATGCAAAATTAAACAAGTTCAATGTAGAACCTAGTTGACTGCCATGCTAACATGCAAAATTAAAACAGTTCTTTTTAAAAGGATAAAACTGCTACATTGACACTAACGATTGCTTGAGATGTTATAAATCCCAACATAAATTGGAAGAAAAAAGAAAAAAATCATCAGACATAGGTATTTGAGTTCTATAATGAATACAACTATTCTTTTTCAAGATATATTTAGCATCTACCAGCACAATTGCATGGGATTGTATGGCTACTTAACTAGTTTATAAATAGAAGAGAGGTGAAGAGAGACTTAGGGCTTGTTCTTTTTCAGCTTTTGGTCTTTATATAGTAACTAGCTTTTAAACGGGGTGTCTTTTTAAGATGGGGTTTAGTAGAGTACATACTGTACCGACTTCATTTATATCAGCAAAAATTGCACGTGAGTTTCAGTTACTCTGTAATCTCTCACACAAACAGCGCAAAAAACACAAGTCACAGCCAAAAGCATAGCCAAAAGTCACAAGCTGCAGCCAAAAAGAACGGCCCTTAAAAAGGTCATACAAGGGAGAAATGGTCTCCCAAGCCCTAAGAAAGCCTCGAAGTGTTTTATCCTTGGTTACAGCAAGGGAGCCAACTAAGAAAGTACCCAGCCAGCAAAGTTATCAAAGAGGTTGTTTTGCAAATAAATTTCAACTAGCGATTGATGCACCTCGATGTGTTTAACCTCACCTGCTGTTGTATATGATGCGGTATAAGCATGATTATTGATTTAATTTCAATATAATTATAAGCACACAAAAATAACATCAATTCAAACATAAATGACATAGCAGTTATGAAGCCATGTGAATTGATCATACCATTCAAAGTATAGCACATATTCAATAATAGAAACATTAACATTCTAAACATGAATATGTATGTCAATATAAAAGGCATGTACTAATTAAGACTAGCAATAAGCTCAAGTTTTAATTGAATATTTGTGCTCTCAGATTGTAGGGTTACACAAGATTAATCTTGGCCATCCCGCTACTAAATCATATACTTTTCCTAGATTGGTTATCCAAATAATGAATTCAGTCTTTTGAGCTCTAGAAACAAACTCTATATTCTCAAGATCAAACAATATATCCAGCATGTATATACTCAAGTAGCAGTATTCAACAGATAGACAGATCCATCCAGTTCAGGTTAACTTTTGCTCAACGAGTTAATTTCAAGATTCTTAACAGATATGTACTCAACATGTGAATTTGCTATTAACAGAAAACAGCAAGAATCGAATGGCACAAGAATGATATATCAATATCTAGAGACTATTCTGCAGAGTTCAAAATTGTAATAACAGAGTTGATAACAATTAGAGCTCAAAGACTAATTCAATCAATCTCAGCATATGATTTAGATCATCATTGAGCAACACTATATCCCACAAACAATCTTTGTCCCCCAGTACCAGATGATGAAATAAATAATCAACAATCTAGCACAGCTCACAAAGACTGCAATCAAATCACAGATTTACTCACAGAACCGGTGATATTCGAAATCACCAGAAGAACAAGGGCTAGGCACGCTTGCGCGCTGTCCCAGAAACCCTAACACTCCCATGTGCCGATGAGGAAGAGGAGTGTGGTTGTCAGAGATACAAAGCCCTTCTCCAACCTCAATACACTGCGGCCAGAGTCGAAGGATCGGGAAGTGCCGCACAAGACCACAAGAACACACCGGCCAAGTGTGCCCAAAACTCAACAGGAAGCCGTCGCTGCCTCCGTCCTCCTTCTTGGGTAGGCCTCCTGCCTTCGAGTCCCCCACACACCCAAACTAGGGTTCACACAGGGAGCCGAAGACAAGGCCTCAATCGGAGATGGCGCCGAAGCCCCACACCTCCACACAACCCGAAGAGTCAAAAGGAAGAAGAAGACTCAAAAGATCAAGTCAGATCGGAAAAGAAGATGATCTACCCGGTGGAAGAACTCGGCCTTATAAAGGGGATGCGAGAGATGGCGTTGAGATGACACGAGCGGCCGGCTCGAGGAACCCGGGCCACTCGCGCCTCCGTCGTCGCCACGCGTCGCGTTGCCCCTCCATGCGCCACCGAGTTCGCCCGCCGCGCAGATCTGGCGAAGAAGGCAAACGACCGCCACGGGAATCACACGCGGAGAGGAGACCTCCTCCCCTTATCTCTTTGCGCTGGCCACCGACAGGTGGACCCCACCGATTTCTTTTCTTTTCCTTTTTTCTCTTTTCTCAATTGGGAATTTACAAAATTGCCCCTCAAATACAACACCTGCTACTGCTATATATGTCCTTTCCCCAAGCACAGGGAGCACGGACACAACCCAGCAAAAGCCATAACGTACAGTTGTATACTCCACATGGTTTGATTATCTTTGTTGGATGATAGCTAGGTAACTGCCCAATTAAATTTGCAACTTACTGCTTTTACCCAATGTTGATAACAATTTATTTTTTGAGTGCTAAATATTCTAACAGAAAACCTAATATCCAATCGCCAAGCCTGGAAGCAAATTCTCATGCTAAAAGCATTACCAGGTAGGTTCATAAATTAAGCGTTTTCTGAAAATACAATCAGAGCAAATTCTCATGCTAAGAGAAAAGGTTACGTGGAAGATCAGAGCAGTACAATCAAGCAGCAACTTAACAATTGGCGGATCTAACATGCACGTGGGGCAACATCAAAATCCGCATAGCCACATCAGATGAGCTCGTAGTTTTTGCCAACTACACTTCTATTTCTACTGGGAAATCAAAATATAAACAGGATATCTGATATGCCAATCACGAAAACAACATGACGAAGCTAACAACACATCAGTATATGTCAGGTAACAGTACTATAAGTTTTGAGGTTAGGTGAATCATGATTCATGAAACAAACTAATTATATATGATAAGCATGATGATTGATTGCATAAAAAAAGATCAGATCAAGACGAGGATACTTTGGTAGTTGATCAAATACCGAAAACTTCATTGGATCAAAACCACAATGCTTAGGAAAACATTTTAGGTCAAGAAGATACTGAGAACACAAGTAGATCAAAAGCTAATGACCTAGCGGGTTCGGACTCGTGCTTTGAAAATGGTACATGAATTAAGTATGAGTGTAATACCTATGTTGTATGAGGTTAACGGGTTTTTCCCAATTGTACTAGTGGATAGTATCTATTAGGGTTAGATGTGGATTAGTTGCTCTATCTATTTAATAGGTTAGGGATAGAGGCTTGCTAGCTAACCATATCAACAATTTTATTCTTTGAGTTCTAGGGTTAAAGTCTAAGAGAGAAAAGTGAGTGATATGGTGTGTTCTCTTGTCCTATTTATGGAGTGGGTGTGCTCTCTTGTCCTATTTATGGAGTGGCTGTGAAATCTTCATCATCAAATAGCAATATAATTAACTTTGTTCCTTTCTAAAGAAGTGCTCTTGTCTTGATTGATTTGCTCTTTTTCTTATTGGTTATTTGCCTCTTTTCTTCCTTTTTTGATCTTGCTATGTGTCAAAGATATGTAAAGTAATAGAGATATCTCATGTAGATCATGTTACATCCATCTAGATACTATGGTTTGTAATATTTCAAAGGTATCATGTTCTTACTATATTTGAAGCTTTTCTTGAGAAATGTTGATCCTAGGATTTTGGTTTTGATTCTTTGGGTGTTGTGACATATGAGAACTCATCTAGAGTGATCTTTGTTGTTCTTAACCCACAAGCAAGTTGGTTCATTTATATATAGCATAACAGAAGGAAAGCGGCGGCGGCACTACCGTAGTAGTACTAGTGTCGACAACACGTTCTTGATTTTCCACGGAAAGGTTGGGGTCACTTTACCCATGAATCTTGGAGCAAATGCACATGAGTTGTGATTGGTCAATGGCATGTGACACACGCACGCGTCAGGCCCGGCCATCCTTGCAGTAAGAGACGCCAAGTCGCCAGTGTGCAGTGCAGCGCAGCCGTGCGCGCGCGCGCACGGTTGGTTGTCCTGTGCTGCGCCTGCTTTTGCGAGGGCATATATATAATAGGTCTGTCCTTTTAAACTTCAGTTTTTGATTTTTGGTTATGTCTTATAGATTTTATATTGTTCAAGAAAATATAGAGTAATAGAAATTTATGTGTGATTTTAGCCGATATAAATGAAATCGCTACAGTATATACTACAATTAACTTATAGACAACGCCTAAAAATGCTCCGTTTAAAAGCTAATTATTATAAAAAAAATTAAAGAATAGTTTTTAGAATCCGAAAAATGGGCCCCACAGTTAAGCAAGCCATGCATGCTGAGGCAGCATCTGAATCTACCATCCTGCCTGAATCACTGCATGCATGACTGTCTTGTGGTATTACTGGTACTACCGACCGTTACTAACTGGCAACTGCTGCTTTGGCATGGCCTGATCCAGAGAATGTCCCAATTGTACTAATACTTCCCAAGCCCCAAAGTCGTGTGAACGTGTGTGAGTGAGAGAGGGAGAGAGATTTGATGACGAGATGGAAAGCGTTGTACTTTAGGAGTAGTAGTACCCAGCATGCAGGAACAACATGTAGCTGGGGTATATATATATAATAATAATAATAATAACTCATGTTAGCAACTTCTTTAACAGATGGTATACGACTAGATGGTGCCTTTAGGAAGGTGTAGAGAGGAAGGTTGGGACTCTCTGTATATAGATATAATTTAAAGACTTATCCGCTTTTACTCACATAATAGGACGTAATTGTTGTATCGACCATGGTCTCATCTAAGACGAGTAGAACTAGTAACTCTATTATGTTATTATACACTCTACAATGTGTATATAGATTATCTAGGGAATTTCACGAGCGATGTCTCAATTGGACTTAGCTCCATAAAGGATAAGCTCGGCGCCTATATTTAGCGAAGTGGAGTGTCGAGTGAATGCGCGTCCAACCTGACCAATGACTGGAGATACCCTAGTCGGGTGGAGGTATAATATATAAAAATAGAGGGAAAAGCTATGCACTTTGATTTGGGCATCACATATAAGGAAATGCAAAGAACCATTCGCAATAAAATTAGAGTAGTTATGGGTAAAGTGGTACAAGCTTGCACAGTTCTATATAGACCATGAGTTTACACATGTCTCCTAGATTGGAGGCTACGAGATCAAATTGGGATTCTATCTTGTCATGCAAGTGATCAGTATATTTCTAAATTTAAAATATGAAATCTTCTCCAACATAAAAACACTTATTTTCGAGATGATGTGAGATGAGATAGAATCCATGGATGTTGGTTAATGTTCATAAAGTTGCATATTTCCTATTAATGCTTGCTGAGTACCCTTATACTCATCATTGCTACTATTCTCCTTTGTTTAGATACTAGTCCATTCGAAGTTCTATTTTGTACTGATGATGCCTACGCGGAGGGGAGCTATGCCGAGGGGGATGGAGCTGGCCCTAAGTATGATGCGTATGAGGTGGATACCCTATATGAGATGTGGACGAGTAACCGGCTACTAGTAGATCGTATGCGAAAACCAGGGCATAATATCATACTTGTATCCATAATTTTAGTACTTGTATAATTATTAGCTGGAAGTACTCCTGTTCCTAATGGTATTGTAATAATCTGGCAACTATTTAACCTTGTTTAAGAATTTAGCCATGCGTGACAATGTTATTATAATGATATGGAATGATCTCTATTATTGTTCTGCCGCAACACTCTGTTGAGGCTTATTAGTCGATAAAATAGGAATCTATTTTGTTTTATTGGATAATAATTGCATACTGATGCCATTAACTAAGATAGTGATGACATAGGTTGCCAGTAATCAATTAGTTATTGATTGATGTAAACGTAAGATAAGGCAACTACATATGTGACATAAGAGCTAGCTTTTCCAACCAGTGATTCTAAACTAGATGCAAGCACATATGAGATCTGCTCATACAATGACTACACTACACTAATTGACGGTCTCCGCCCAAATTTATCAAGCCCAAATGAAAATCACTCTCATTGACCAGTTGGAAGCAACCAATAACAAAATCATATTCCAAAAGTCATAAGAGATTTACACCGTACATCCATTACACTAAAACTTAATGTGGATACAACCAATAATTGTGATGCCTCTTGGACCTTCACTCAAAATAGATTGAACCCAATAGTTTGAGCCAAGAAGGCGTAAGTCATACAAAGATTAAGCCATGTTCTTTTCATCTTTTAATTTTTATCTCCTTTTAATTATTATTTATTAGAGTGAAAAGCCGTACCCATTTCCCCCACCGAACAACCTCTCTTGAAAGTAAAACCAACCAGCCCCATCCATTTACCCGCCACGTTCCCTGCGGGGCTCGCACCCCCATACCTCTCGCTTCTCTCTTTCCTAGCCCCCACCCGACCCTTTCCTCCCCTAACGCCGTCACGTCGATCCGACGGTGCAGAGCCCCGCCGAAAGCAAACCGACGGCCGAGATCCCCGGCCCGACCGAGCTGGGCCCACCGCCGAACCGGACCGGGCGCCCTCGTTGAAAACTTCGCAGGGCCAGTATACCACGCTTTATCTTGCACCCCTCGCGAGCTAGAGGGAGCTATAGCTTCTCCGCCTGCGCTCTCTCTCCTCTCTCGTTCGTTGTCTCGCTCGCTCTCGGGAGCTCGAAGCCCTCGCCATTTCGCCGCGCGGAACCCTAACCCTAGCTGCCGGCAGCTCCCCGCGGAGGCCGCAGGCGCCACGGCCCGGGGCGAGCGCCGCCGATCCGATCCGCCGCCGCGCGACGCGCCGATCGAGGTAGGTCTCGCGTGAATCGGCTCCGGAATCTCTCTGCTTGGGTGCTATCTAGTTTGCTGGGTGTGAATCGTGCGGGCTGGAGCTTGGGGTGCAGCGTGATCGGCGTTGTTTTTTTTTTGGGGGGGGGATCTGTGTGGGTGGGGAAATTGGGAGCTCTGTGGCGCTGGATCTCGGGGTGGTGTGGCCTCGTGTGCTCAATTGGCTGCTAAATTTTGGGTTTCTGGTGGGTAATTTGTGCGGGAAGGTCGGTCGGGGGTTTGGTTCGATTCTAGCTTGAGTTCAGTTCAGGTGAGCTCGTAGTCTTGCTAAGGTGGCTCGTGGAGCGTTGGAGCTTAGCTTGAGGCCTTGAGTTGCTCTTTGCTGTGTGCTCCGGGATTTGGCCGTCTCCTAGTGGTGGAGAAATGTGGGGATTTGGGCATGCTCCAGTAGATGGATGCGGCACGCTTTGTTTCTGCTGTTTCTTGCATTTTTTTCGTGGACCTCCTTTTTCATGGATCCTTTGAGCTTTGAGATGCGGCAGAGTTCGAGCAGCTTCCCTGCTGTCTCTTCTGCATATTTGAAGATTTATTCAGCTGCACCCTCCCTTCAAGTGGTGTCTATGCGAGGAAAATGGGATTTTTGGACTTAGCAAGTAGATGGGGACTATGGGAGTGATGTTACTGCTGGTATTGACATTTTCTAGCTTCATTTTGTCTTGTATTTGCTTGATTTGGTGCCCCTCTAAGGGGAATGGGGCCTTTGTTGTGAGCTTGAGCTGGCCGTCGAGTGTAGTGTAGCGAGATGAAGTTGTCTTTGTGCTAGTGTTTTCCTTTACGAACCCTCTGATGTAGCCGTAGTTCTGTGTTTGTGTTCCTTTTTCTTTGTTTTGGGTCTTGGGGCTAGTTTTATTTTATCTTTACTTGCTGATTCGGCTTCCCAGCGGTGTGTGAGGTGAGAGATGTCGTTTTGCTTGTGCTAGTTAAAGAGTGTTAATTGGGAGACACTCTTGATTTAACTGTGTTTTTTTTTGTCTCTCCATGCCTGTTTCTGTTGAAGTATAGAAAACGTACACATTGCAAATAATCTGAGTGAACATCGGAGAATTTCTCTATTTTCTTATTTGCTCTTCCTTTTTCTTGCTTACAAAATTGGGTACAAACATCTCCAATATATATGCTAATACTCTCCTACTAGCATACATATTCGGACTTCAAGTTGAACATAACTTCAACTTGAGTTACACACGAAGACGGACTCTACTACGTTTTGGACTTGAAGTCAAGATTGTTTCTAACAATCTTCCCTTAATCTTGACGCATACTCTAGTTGTAGTCTCAATGTATTATGAACTATTAGCCACGCCTCAACCACATGAAGCGTTCTACACAGAAGCTACATGTAGCAACTCAACTCAACTGGTACGGGTCCATCCAAATGCAAAGATTCTAAAACATTGAGGCAGTCGGACTCAACTACGACTTACTAAACTCATACTTGACACTGAATAGTGACACATCTCCTCAACGTTCGATTTCTTTCCACCTTACTTGAGTTTGGATAACGACACATCTTCTCAACGTCTCTGACTCAACTCATCATCAGAGTAGTGTTGATTCATCATCGCTGAACGCTTCAGCAAGAAACACTTTCTTCATTGCTGTAGAAACGTGTTCTGTTGCTTGACCGACGGATGCGTCACACGGACGAGCTGCTGAAACGTGATGACGCGCGGAGCGGATGCCTCGTGATCACTGTGCGAGACGAGCATAAAACGGAATCGTCGAGACGATTTTTTCAGCGACTCGGTTCTCGCCTAGGTTCTAATACCACTTGTTAAAACTTTGATCCAGGAGAAAACACACACATTACAAATAATCTGAGAGAACATAGGAGAATTTCTGAATTTCTCTATTCTCTTATTTGCTCTCTCTTTTTCTTGCTTACAAAATTGGGTACAAGCCTCCCCAATATATAGGCTAATACTCTTCAACTAGCATACATATTTGGATTTTAAATTGAGCACAACTTCAACTTGAGTTACACACGAAGACGGACTCTACTACGTCTTAGACTCGAAGTCAAGATTATTTCTAAGAGTATGGGCACGCGATCTGGATAATGAACTCAGATACTTACTACTTGTTCGTGAGTTGTTTCATTGTTTGAACCCTCCCGTTTATTGATCTCTAGTACTGTGCCAATTGGCTTAACTTGCCACCTACAAACTATCAAAATATAGGTCTTTTTTCAAGACTGTTCTGGTGATCTGGTCTGACCCGTGCACATTCTTGTGGTTGTGGGTGCCCACATTGAACCCCTCCTTGCTACATTTATCAACCATGCTTGTAAATTCTGGTGCAAGGGTCGATCCACTTTGTTGTTGATTGCAGATCTGGAAACTTGAAATGTTAATCTTGATAAATTGTCTTGTTGCCATCCGAAAAATGCTTATAGCTTTGAATAATTCCCAGTTATGTAATAGATGCGAACGGCTAAGGTAGCTTTGCATGATTTCAGTGCTGAAGAGTGAAGAATATTCTGCTATGGGCTCTATATGTTGTCTTCATGATTGCATGTCCTTGTGGAATACACTGGACTGATACCGCTTCTTCATTTAATTGAGAATGATCAATAATGATCTCATGTAAACATTCTTTAACATTTGCAGGCTATAAATAGAAGGCACAGCTACAGGTTCCTTTAGCTTGAATTTAGTTTTATCAGCCCAGGGTGAGCCTTCTGTGGTTGTTCTAATTTCAGTGAAATCATCTTCATCAGCCCAGAAGCAGACAGTAGTAAAAGCTGTGTGTATTGTCGTATGATATGAAACTTTCGGATTTGCCAATTGCAGACGGTTCACGCTTTCACGGGCATTAGACCCGTAGGGACACTTTGGGAATGTCACAGTTTCACCCCACACAGCATGGAGGTGATAGTGATTCTCAGATGTGGCAACAACAAATGATGTACAAGCAATTACAAGAGTTTCAGAGACAGCAACATGTACAGCAGCTTGATCATGGAGCCAGGATACAGCCCTCTTTTGGACACTTTCAAGCTCCCACAAAAGCAGTGCTTTCTGATCAATCGCCGGCAATGTCAAATGAAATGCCAAACAATGAGGCCACGACTTATGCATTGTCACATAATTTTGCAAGTGGTGACCCAAGGTTGACAAGCAACTCTCAAATGTTGAATATTGGTAGTAACACAAATTGGGATCAGTATGGTGGTGCTCCTGGAGCGGGCAATTTCATAAATGGTTCAGTATTTTCGAACGCTCAAAGTCAATCCATGAGACCAATGGGGTTAGCTACACACCAAATGAACCAACCTTTTTATCCAATGCCTGCTACCAGCAGAGGTGGGTCTGGAAACCAGTACACCCAGTTCTTAGGGATCCCAGCTGATCTCCAGAATGCAATGACAAGGGCAGGTGCACATCAGTCCGAAAAGGCATCAAGGCCATTTAGCTCTTTAATGAATGAACATGCTCTACATGACCAGGGTGGCTCCAGTTCTATACAGAATTTTCATGGAAAGGGAGGTTTCTTAAGTAATAATCCCGTACAAAGTCAAGGTGATAATATCAAAGCAGGCAGCCCTGTTCCAGTGAATCATCTACAACATGGTTTTCAACTCCAAGATTTTCATAGCAGGCAAAACCAAGTTGATTTTCAAGTGGGCATGCAAGAGAAATCAACAATGAAGGTAGGGTCAGCAAGTGGTGGGGCTAGCCTTGACCCTACTGAGGAGAAGATCTTGTTTGGGAATGATGAGGATAGCAACTGGGGAGCTCTGTTGAGGGGCGGCAATGATCATGGTAAATCTTTGGATAGTGATGACTTTGGTGGTGCTTTGCCATCTCTACAGAGTGGGAGCTGGAGTGCACTTATGCAAGAAGCACTACAGTCCACAACCAGTGAGAACAGTCCTAAGGAAGAATGGAGTGGCTTGAGCTTCCAGAAGACTGAACATACTGTTGCCAACAATTCAACTTTACCAGGACGTGACCAGAATAAGTTTGCAGCATTAAGTGGCGCAAACCTAGAAAATGCACGACCTTCGTCAGCATCTAGCTATGCTGATGGAACAATGAATAATCCAGATTTTACCAGTTTTCAGCATGCTATAAGAACTCCTTACGAGCAAAGAGACAAAGCGCCACATGAAATTCCTGGTGCTACTGTTAGCAATCATCAGTCAACCGCAGAAGTCGATAATGGGTATTTTCAGCAGAGCTTAAAGCAAAAGCAGTCTGATGATTATGGGAGACAAGAGCGGGTGCACTTACCCAATGGCATTTGGGCACATGAGAAATCTGAAATGCAGAGAAATAATTCACACTCGACTGGTGCACATGGTACGCTGCCAAATGCGCATGGGTTTTGGATGTCACAGCAAAATAGAGTTGATCATAATATCAACAGAGAGTCCGGTAATAGCCAAAATGACTGGAAAAGCAAGAGTCCCCTCAGACAAGACATCAACAGTACCCAAAATGTCAGTGATGGGAACTTTTGGAAGCTGAGTGGAGGTAATGCAAATTCAGCCCATAGGCTTCAGCAGATGAAGCCTGATATAAGCACTTTTCAGATGCCAAATGACAGTTCTGATGGTAAAAGTATCAGTGTGATGGGCTCAAGTATGCCAACAATAAAGCAGGACCAGTATCAAATGATTATTGGTCGGACCAGTGAGCATGTTGGAATAAACCATAATATTGGATGTAGGGGTTTAGAAACCTCAGAATCACTAGGAAAAAGTGCAGAGCAAAGACCAAATGACAGCAACAAGGAGTACCAAAATGCAGTGCCTACAGAAAGGCAAGGGAACATTTTAAATCATGGACAGCACGTGAGTAGTGACCTTGCTGCCAGGAGGCATTCCTTCTTTGCTGGAAAGGAATCCCAAAATTTGGGTCAATCTGCCCAGCAAGCAATGGGATCTTACATGTTGCAGAATCATGCTATGGATAACTCAGGAATGAACATTAGGCAGGGCAATCCAGTGTCCAACAATCAGTTTCCGCCTCAGTCAGTTCAGACACAGAATAATCTGAAGCCTCGATTTGTCACCAACTCCCAAGCTGCCGGTAATATGGCTTCAGTTAATGAGGTATGTCTGCCAACTTCATCTCCATAATGAAGAGGATTGGGGTTTCATTAAACACACTTTATTTACATGCTTTTAGTCTGCTTGTTCTGTCTTATTTATGAACCTATTTCCTTTTTAGAAAATGCTGGTGGGTGAGGAGCAATTTAAATCTCGACATGGTGTCCCTAACAGCTCCAGTGCATCACCCTTTGGAGGGTCTGATGCTGGTCTGTCTCAAAACAGAGCAGCTGAAAACAGGTATTCCTCCCCTTTTTATAATTCAAACCAGGTTATTCCTCAATAAATTCTCAATCTTCCACTGGGAAGTGTTTAAGCTTCATTTATGCAATTTATTTTCTGCATCTCTCTCTCTCTCATTAAAATGAAGTAAGCTATGGTAAGTGGTTAGTTTTGACACTATATAGTACTAATGAAGTGAACCCAAATGCCTGCAGCCCTGTATGCTACTTTTAGCAGTATAGGAAACCAACACATCGTTGCTCCTTTTCAATGTAGGAAGTGGAACGTTCATTTTGAGTTCTACTCTACTCGGATGTATTACAGTATTCATCAACATTTTTTGTACAAGAGATTTATTTTGTCATGTTTAGTTCTTGCAGCATTTTTTTTGGGTAGCAAATTTTGCTTGAGATTCTTCACAGGACCCTGACAAATATATGGTTTCTGTAGTGAAAATATGCTCCAACTTCTTCACAAGGTGGACAACTCAACAAATAGCAATGCTGGTGCTGACATGACCAACAGTTCTCTCGATAATGTCGCTACTGCTCATCAACAACTTAACCAACCTTCTTTGCAAGGATTTGGATTGAGACTAGCACCACCATCCCAACGACAGTCAACTTCAGGTCATTTATGGTCTAATCACACTAATGTTGATGGCAAACAACCTGAACGCTCAGCAAGGGGAGAAGACCAGACACAGCTACCTTCCACTGCTAGCCAGTCTTTGCCACCTCATCCAAGCTCACAACCAACACCATTTCACTCCTCAGAAATGGATAGTACTGCACAGCCAACCGGCTGTTTCCCCCAGTTAAGTTCAGCAACTGGGCGTTTCCCCCAGTTAAGTTCAGGACAGCAATATCCTGTGCCAGAATCAAGATCTGGTTCTGTACCGATTTCTCAGCAAGACAGCTCAGCAACTGTATTCAAGAATGTATGGACAAACATATCAGCACAGCGTCTAGATGGTATCCAATACAACAAGATTACACCCAATATTCTCCAGTCTATGATGTTTGCCAATAACGCTGCAGATTCCAACTTATGGGGCTCGCAAAAGATAGATGATCAAGGACAGAAGGCGGCAACTCCATCTGATGTTGCCACAAGTTCTGCCAATTCACAAAATCAAGAAACAAAACAAGCTGTGGACAGTGATGCAGGGTTAGCCTCCTCTGAGATGGCAAATTTTGACTCGACAGGAGCTACTGTATCCAGAGGGAATGAACCCTCACAGAAGCATTCTTCAGATGGGAACTTTGCCATTCCTGCTTCATCCTTGGCACAGTTGCGTCAGCAAGGTATGATGAACCCTAAACAAGGAGAGAACCCTGCAGCTAACTTCCAGGCTATGAATACTTCTCATAACACTGGTACTAATGGCAGTGGCATTGTGTTACATGGAAGCCCAACACCTTCAAACATCCAGCAGCAAAATTACTCTCTGCTGCATCAAATGCAAGCCATGAGACATGTGGATATTGATCCAGGCCATACAGCTGGAAAGAGGCTTAAACCAAGTGAGATAGGTTCTGATGCATCGCAAGTTGACTGGAAGTCTGGAAAGAGGTTTGCACATGGAGCCAATAACTCTGTCAGGTCGTCCATAGATACCATTGGCAGTGCTAGCGTCCCAGGGCCATTCCCTTCAGACATGAAAATGCTAAGCTTTGCTCCAAGGAACAATGAAGAGAGAAGTCCAAGCATGCCTTCCCAGCTTCCTTCTAGAGAACTTCCCTCTCATGGTATGGTTACTGCACGAAATGATCATCAAAGTCAAGTTCAGTCTCTTGGCACAAATGCAGCATCAAATTTGATTGAAAGAAGTGAGAGACCCAAGATAAACCCTCAAATGGCACCTTCTTGGTTTGAACACCACGGAAGCCACAGAAATGGTCAGAATCTTTCTATGTTCAATGCACAGAAGATCCCAACTCCACCATATAATGTTCCAAAAGATTCTTGGTGCACGGATAATAACTCTGCTGAGCATAGAGTCGACTCTGGCCAATCTGTCAGGCCTGGACATTATATCTCACCAACAAAGATGGATGTTTTGGTGCCTTTCAATACGAAGGAAACTTTGCTGAGAAGGCCAAAGAAGCGCAAGTCTACAGAAACTGCTCTTGTTTCTTGGCATAAAATCATTGAACACCCTCAAAAGTTGAGAAACATGAGGTGAATTTTCTCCCTTTACAGTGCAGCAGTTTCGAGTAACGTTGCAGCATACTTCTCTGTGTTTTAGCCGTTACTTGTTACCACCACTAGTTTCTGTGATTTACGATTGTCCTTATTTGTTGAATTGTTTTATCTTATGTCGTCTTGATATTTTAACAAATGTGACAATCTTCAAATGCTTCACAGCATGACCGAGATGGACTGGGCTTGGGCAGCTAACAGATTAATTGAGAAGGTTAGTACAACCTTAATGTTTCAGCTACTTTAGGTCTTGTGCATATTAGTTCAAAGAGTTCTTTCTTCGATACTGAATTAAGTTTTCTAAACAGGCAGAGGATGATGCAGAAAGTCTAGATGATACCCCTGTTAATCATTTACCACGCAAAAGGTTAATTGTGACCACACGGTTGATTCAGCAAGTTTTCCCTGCAATAACAGCAACAGTTCTCAGAGCACAAGCTGCATCAGCTTATGAAAGTGCAGCATACAATATCGCTATGTTGACACTAGGGGACGCATGCAGCATGGCATCATATAACTCTCGCACTCTTCTAGATAATGAAAATAGGTAAGTTTCTGTAAAGAGTATTTTTTGTTGTTCACCTTTAGCTTATTCTCTTATGAGCATGAAAGATGTATTTATTTGGATAATCTCGTTGCTGAAATATTCATGTTCTGACTTCTGAGTATTACACTATCCTTGATCAGTCCATCTGAACATACAACAAGTATCAAGAAAATGGAAGACAAATTGTCAAAGGTTGTGGAAGTCTTTGTTGGAAGATTCAGGAAAATGGAAAATGACTTTGTGAGGTACGGGAAGCCTGTACTAATTCATTACCGCTTTTTATTTATTTATGTTTAAAAAGGCCATTATGTAACATCCCTCGTTGCTAAAAAATGATCATGTGGAATTTCTGGATGGCTGGATGCACCAGTCAAATTTCAAAGAACTAGGAGGACTTTCATGTCTATAGCTGCTTGGTTCTTCATTTTTTTCTTTTTTGCTAAGATGGTATTAATTATTTATTTTGTGTTTTGATGTGGAAAACCATGAGGCTACTTCATCTTTAACATTTTTTACCCAGGGCTTGGTCATCTGGTGATATGTGTAATAATCTCTAGGGCCGTGTTTTCTCTTGGCTTTGATCATATGGTACAAAGGAGCGTTGATATGTTGAATCATAACAAAAATTGCGTAGGGAGTTGAATATTCACTGGCAGCACTTTGTTATTGTTTTATTCAAAGGAAGTAACAGCCTTTTCCTAATTTTCTAGGATTTGCTCTTTAATTCATATGCTTCATCTATGTCACTATAATGTAATTACCATCAATTAACTATGTACTCAGATGTAAATTGCACTGCATTCTTAAAATCTTGCCTAGCACTTGTTGATCCTAATACAGTCTTTTTACTATTGCACCCTGCACCCTTGGGATGATTTCTAAACTAGTTTGGTGTTGATATGTCTATTAAGCTGGAGTCATAAAATTATCATTTTTATCAACACCATTTTTCCTCTCGTTGCAGCTTCAACAAGAGGGCTTCGATGCTAGATGTGCAACTGGAGTGCCAAGATTTGGAAAGAATTTCTATTGTAAATCGTTTGGGAAGATTCCATGGCCGGAACCATACAGCGGGAGTCGAGGCCTCATCGGCTTCAGAAATGATTCCTCGCAGAATTTTCCCCGAAAGACATGTCATGTCTTTTGCAGTGCCTGGAAACCTTCCTGAAGGGGTGTACTGTTTGTCACTCTAGTGCATTGATTTTCCTTAATTGTTTTCCAACTGCTCAGATCACCTTGGGCTGCACCCTGTGATTTCCAGTGCTCCTTGTTCTCATGCAAAGCATAGCGTTTTACATCAGACAGTTAGATCCAGGGGTAGTTTGAAAATCGTAACCATCACATACCACGGATATGCCAATGGATGCGTCCAGCCGATCAACTCAGTGCTGGCTGTTGCTGTTTCTCCCTTGTATCAAGTCCCTGTATATTGTGGAAAGTAAGGAAAAACTATGGACCTCGCATCATTTTTCTGATGAAGAGTATTAGCTTCATAATTTGTGCTAAGAGTAGTCAATGCTTCTAGCCTAGTACATCTAGCGAACTTTTTCGCTACTTATCTTTTTACCCATGATGAAGAAGTGTTGGCAGGTTAGGAGAGGGGGTAATAGTAACGAGAACCGTCCCCTGAGTTCTTTTGTTCGTTTAGGATGGGATGCAAATTGGCTAGTGTGTTCAGTCTAACCGACGGCTTCAGAAATGATTCATGGAACAAATGGCGGAAGGAGCTTGGAAAGTGTTTGTAATTTTAATTCCCCCTTATATTGAAACCCTAGCGGGTTCTTGTAAATTTAAAATGCAAATATTACTTGTGCTTCGTGCCGCCTTTGATTGCCCAGATGACTGTCATATTCTGAAGTCGGTCTGGAAAGATGTCTACAGACTCCAGTCTCACAGCCTACCGATTCTCGTCGAACAGCGGGAGATGTTATGTTTATCAACACTACTGACAACTGAACAAGACAACAGATGCCCATTGCCTCCCAAAAAGGAGGGCATGTTCTTTACCTCATAAGCGGCTTTTGGTTTTTAGATTTTGCTACAGTATCTAACTTTCAAACAGAGTATTTTCTTAAGACGGAGTCTATAAGTTAAACGATCTACACGTTAAAAGTCCAATATTTGTACCAGCCAAAATCGTAAGTGAGTATCTGTCTCTTCGTAATATGTACCGTAAACAACTAAAATTCAAAAATTTCAGCTAAAAACCAAAAGCCGCTGTCGAAAAGAACATGCCCAGAATATGCACAGATTGTGGGGAGTGGCAAGTGGCTACGGGGGTGTTCTTTTCCTCCGAAGCCGGCGGCTTTTGACTTTTGCTACAGTACCTAACTTTTAAACGAAGTATTTTCTCAAGACAGGTCTCTGTGTTAAACGATTTACACGTTAAAAGCCCAACATCCTGCACCGCCAAAATCGCAAGTGAGTATCTGTCTCTCCATAATCAGATCAAAATGTACCAAAATTCAAAAATTTCAGCCAAAAATCATAAACCGCAGCCGAAAAGAACATGCCCTGCACCATGTCACCGTGTGCTAAATCGTAGGTTCGTATATACCCATTAAGAAAGATGGTGTTAGTTGTGCTGAAGTAAATCTACAACATTACACTTGAACGGCTCTGATGAACAATAGCTCAACCGGTAACCGTCCGGGTTTTTGAACCTTGTTCTAGAATAGCAGCTTTGCTAGTCAGCAAGAGCATCACACACACCCTTTGCGAGATGCCCGAGAGAGTACTCCCGATCAAACCCAAGGTAGCAATCTGACACCAAAATCAGCTTCGTCTCCTGAAAGAGAATCCCCTCGTCAGAACATATAGAAGTTTAAAAAAAGTATATATACATATACATACATACATATACACACACAAATATATATTTATACATATACATACATATACACATACACATACACACACACACATACACATACACACACACACACACACATACATACATACATACATACATACATACATACATACATACATACAATAAGTACCGCGTATGCATTAGTCTTCGCAAGTTTCTTATGTGCTGAATTAGCTCATTACGTATAATATAAATAAATACGAGAAAAAAAGAATCGATAAAAAAGCTAAGAAAACGAAAAGTATAAAAAAAGATGAAATTTATATAAATAAATACGAGAAAAAAAGAATCGGTAAAAAAGCTAAAAACTAAAAAGTATAGAAAAAGATGAAATTTATAAATAGCACGAAATAAACTAGAAATCTAAACTGAAACAGCGTAGTCTTAGTACGGCGCGTATTCGTCCGTTAGATTTCGCGATGAACGGCCAGCATTTTTTGATTTCTAATTTTTAGTTTTTTTATTTTTATCTGTTTCTAATTTTTTTTTTTATATTCTTTATATTATCGTGTTAAAATAATCTATTTTTAAAATAAAAATAAGTTATTTTTATTTAAAAATAGATTATTTTAACACAGATAATATAAAGAAATATAAAAAAAAAAAAATTAGAAAAAGATAAAACTAAAAAAACTAAAAATTAGAAATTAAAAATCAAAAATGCTAACTTCATCTGGACCATTCTTCGCGAAATGAAGGGACGTGAGGGAGTAAAATCACGCTAACTTTACTCCCTCACGTCAGAGAATACCGTCTGGTCTTAGTGATACCGCGTACGCATTAGTCTTGGCAAGTTTCCTATGTGCTGAATTCGACCCTCGGGGATTAGGAGGCGGCCGGCAATCTGCTCAAGATCTTTCCGTGATCACAAGTTGCAGTGGTCCTTGGGAATGATTGAGCTAGGTCGAGACTGGTCATCCAGTTGGTACGTGCGGTTCGGTCGTCCCAACGCACGTAATGTAGAGTAGGGCATCCTATTCCTAATGTCTTCTTCTGATACGGCGCCAGTTGCAGCAACGCACGTTTGATGATGATTCGAGGCGCCGCGTTGGATTCTCTCGTAAATTTCGGTGCACGTACGGAGCATTTATGCACGAGCTTATGGAGGTCCTTCCCTACCGCGCGACGCGTGGCTAGATAGTGCGCACCTGACATAGGCCCGTACTTTTTGGCTGCCGCTTATAGTTTTTCTGCGACTTATGGTTTTTAACTGTTTATGTGAGATATTACAGAGTAATTGAAATTCACGTACAGCTTTTGTCTATATAAATTAAGTCGGTACAGTATGTACTATAATTAATTAATAAACCCCATCTTAAAAAGACACTTCGTTTAAAAGCTAGTTACTGTAGAAAAGTCAAAAGCTGAAGCTAAAAGCCACAAAACAAAAGGCCCGTAGTAGCGTCAGTGTGTGTGGGATGCTGATCGGACTCCTCATCCGCAAATTTTTTTTTGCCCCTTGAATTTTTTTTTGTAAATATAGTCTTATAGACTTTGTTTCAAAGTAGTACGAGGAGATAACGCAGCCGGCGGACGTGCTAGGAGAGGTGGCGCGGCCCTCTACCACGTTAGGAGCGGTGGCATGGGCCCCAACCGCTCCATGTGCACGCATGCATGCAGTTGGTGCTTTTGGCCAAGCTTTTGCCCGCACGGGCCGCGCGTTGTTTCCGTCGTTTTGTGATTATTCAAGCTTTACGTTGTGTCACGTTTCGTCAACGTCATTTGCTGCCTCGTTTGCGTGACTATTTAACGCGAACGCGCAACTCTTGATTCATTCATTCGCGATTCGTATGTATTTAATCGTTATGCTAATTATTTTGTTAGAATTAATTATGTAATTAGTTGCTAATATGGTATATTTTCTAATTTGCAGTATCTCGTGCTCGCTATTGGACAAATGTGCTACAAGTAATGGTATATTTTTATGCGTCGTTTAATATATTTCAAGCTCTTGTACATTTTTTAGAAGTGCAATTTATTATATTCGTGCATTTTTACGACAGCTAGCATGAAATGTACATATTTATTTGAAATGCATATACGTTACTTTGCGCGTGTTATTGTTATGTACTGTCGTCATTACATATTTTATTATCGCATGCAGATTATTATCGTCCGTAGTAACTACATTTTAATCAAGTGGCATAAAGGTCCACATTTTGCAACATCTAAAATTTGATGAACTAATGAATCTTTTCCTTGCAACCCCATGCAGCTGGACCGCATGTACGACATTCTGGAACAGACTGAACATGTGTCCCAATCAGGATAGTTTACCATAGTAGAAGGTTTCAAGGGGATGATCAAGTCCATATGCAAGGGCGTGAAGATAGTCATTCACAACTTGAGCTGTGGTAGACGTAGCGATGTGGATGCGAGGCATCGGACATGATTCCATCGTGCACCGTCACCACCACCATCATCGCGGCCCAACGCGTCCACGCACCAACCCGAGTCGGTGATCACCCAACCATACCACACAGCACCTCCGTTAGTCATCACATAGTTGTAGGTGTGCTATGTTGAAATGCTCTAGCCCCGATCATTAACATTAATCGTGGTGTTGCACGCAGGCTTGTTGCAAGGACACGACCCTACTATCATCGTCGTCACATAGGCACGAGGATGTCATACCGAAGGCCTTGGAGACGCAGGCCATAATGCCGATGGCTGGCAGAGATTCTCCGTCGCAGGAGTACCAGCAGGTGGAAGGCCGATACAGTATGTTGCTGGACCAATGGGGTCTTCTGGGCGATCCACCATACACCCGCGCCTCGTACAGCTATGGGCATTTGGGGCCATCCACCTCTTAGCCTCAGGTACCACAGGGCTATGCAATTGGCCCTCCCGGGGGCCGGTACCCAGGTCAAGCACAGTGAATCCTATCGCATGAACAAACTTCACAGCCAGAAGATTGGTTGGAAGGTTTATTCTCTGGGCCACTTGCCACGATTACACCTCCCGAGTATGCCGCTGAGGACCCACAGTGCGACCTGCATCGCGAATGACAGGCGCTCAACCGCCTGACATTCCCAACAGACCAGATTTGTGGCCGGCGGAGATGATCTAGACAACGCATGGGATCTGATTTTTTTGTGGAGCCTTCCGATACAATGTATTTGCTTGTGTAATTTTTTTTCATAATTTTAATCGTATGAATTTTTCTCCTCGAGTACCTTGGTCGGAGAAATGTTGTGCGTATTGCACGACCGGATGACTACTCGGAGATTTTGTGAACCGGCATCTGAAGCCGATTCCAGGATATTTCTTCCGTTCGATGGATAAAACACGTGCCTTATCCACCCAAAACAGCACGATGTTTCGGTCCTAAGTCTCTGACAAACAACTACTATGCGGTTGTTTCCCACGTTCGTCTCTCACTGACAATAACTGACGATCAGACGTCCTCTCTCTGATAATAATTGTCTCCTGGATCGAACACATTGGTTCCATAAGATGTCCTCCCTAGTGGGTAATTAATGTCTCTTCATTGGTATTTAAAAACTGGACGAGAGAAGACGGAGGACCTCTAGACGATAATAATTGTAGGACTAGTCTTATATCTTGTTAAAGACACTCTAACAGTTTTGTAATAAAGTTCCATAAGCGTCCGTCCACAACTAGCCTTAGCTTTCAGTAGCATAGTATACCCTTTTTAGCTTTTTACGTGACGAATAGTTTCGTACACACCGAGCAGAACGTGCGTGACGAATAGTTTCGTACACACCGAGTCTAGAACTAAACGCTGCGCTGCCCGAGATATCCGAACGACCAGCATAGCCATGCATCATGCCTTCAGCTAGACGCGCGTGATATGATCTCTAAAATAAATTAATTTATATATTATATTATAAATTAAAATATATTATGCATGCTGTATTTGATGACTACTAAAAAAATTATACAAATTTAGCCTATTATAAACAATACAAATGAATATGAAAAAAACCAACAAAAAAGCTAAAGAAAATTAAAAACTAAAAAAACGAAATTTAAAAATAGTAAAAAATAAATCATAAGTTAGAAATTTAAACCAAACATGTTAGGCTTGCATACATAGCTTAACGAAGGCGAGAATTTCTACACATCAAATCAATCGCCATAGGACACGATCTGCCCTAAGATCCTGACACCCCCATGTGTACTAGTACACTTCACTTCTCTAGCTAGCTAGGCCGGTCCGAGGCGCCAATCTAGTTGCAAGCAGCCTATATAGCCAGACATAACAGCTAATTAACTAGGCTTGTACATTCTTGTATGCTACTTAATGATAACAGGAGGAAAGCCCGGCGAGGCCCCGGCGAAGCGGGCGAGGACGTCGTCGTCATGCCGCGCGGCAGCGCCGGACGGCGGTGGCGGTGTGGAGCTTGGGAACCCGAGGATCGTGCGGGCCTCCTCCCGCGCTCCCGGCGGGAAGGACCGGCACAGCAAGGTGGCCACCGTGCGGGGGCTGCGCGACCGTCGCGTGCGGCTGTCGGTGCCGACCGCTGTCCAGCTGTACGACCTGCAGGACCGGCTGGGCCTCGGCCAGCCCAGCAAGGTCGTCGACTGGCTGCTCCACGCCGCGCGCCACGCCATCGACAGGCTCCCACCGCTCCCCACCACGCTGCCGCTCGACGTCTCCCACTTCTCAACGGCTGCGGGCTGTGACCGCGCGGCCACGAGGGAGCAGCGGCGGCGGCTGGTGGACGTAGGGATTAACGGACAGTGTGCTTACTTCGGCCAATGGGATCCGTTAGATACTACGGCGCATGCGAGCTACACGGGAGGCGGCCATCCTTTGCAGCCACAAGCCTCGTGCTCTACGACGTCGTTGGCGCCGACGTTCGATCAAGCATTTGGCTCCTACGGCTACAATGATCATGGTGGTGGTGGATCGAGAGATTTTGTACCCCCGTTGCAAGAGTATTGATGAATTAATGGCAACGCTGACGCCAATACGTTGCAGCATTTACTTCCCATATTCATCTTGGTAGAAATAATCTTGACTTCGAGTTCAAGACGTAGTAGAGTTTGTCTTCGTGTGTAATTTAAGTTGAAATTATGATCAATTTAAAGTCCAAATACGTATGCAAATAGAAGATTATTAGCCTATATATTGAGGAGGTTTGTACCAGTTTTGTAAGCAAGAAAGAAGAGAAAAGCAAAGAGAAAAGAGAAGTAAATAAGGGAATAAAGAAATTCAGAAATTATTTTATGTTCTCTCAATTTATTTGCGATGTGTGTGTTTTCTCCGGAATAAAATTAACAAGTGGTATCGAGCAGCAGCTCCGAGGTATCGTACGTAGTCTCGGCGCCCCCTGTTCCGGCGTGTTCTCCGTCGCATTTCGTCGTCTCTGAAGCATAGAGGACTCCGAAGCGTAGAGGACAACAAGTACGTCTTCGCTCGGTCATTTGGTTCTGGCGCGTTTCGAAGCAGCAAGAGGCAGGCGCCAGGCGTTTTATCCTTCGATTCTTCCGTCCGTGCGGCGATAGTGGAAAAGCGAAGTCTTCGTCCGTTCGTTCATCTCCGAGACGATGAAGCGCTCAACGATGATGAATCAACAGTGCTCGATGATGAGTTGAGTTAGGGACGTTGAGAAGATGTGTCGTTGTCCAAACTCAAGTAAAGTGGAAAGAAATCGGAACGTTGAAGAGATATGTCACCGTTATGTGTCAAGTATGAGTTTAGTAAGTCGTAGTTGAGTCCGACTGCCTCAATGTTTTAGAATCTTTGCATCTAGATAGACCCATACCAATTGAGTTGAATTCTACATGTAGCTTGCATATAGAATGCTTCATGTGGAGGCGTGGCTGGTAGTTCATAATGTATTGAGACTAAAATTAGAGTATGTCAAGTCAAGATTAAGGGAGATTGTTAGAAATAATCTTGACTTTGAGTTTAAGATGTAGTAGAGTCCGTCTCCGTGTGTAACTCAAGTTGAAATTATATCCAACTTGAAGTCCAAATACATATACAAGTAGGAGATTATTAGCCTATATATTAAGGATGCTTGTATCAGTTTTGTAAGCAAGAAAGAAGAGAAAAGCAAAGAGAAAGGGGACCAAATAAGAGTATAAAGAAATTCAGAAATTTTTTATGTTTTCTCAGTTTATTTACGATGTGTACGTTTCCTCCTGGATCAAAGTTATAACACATCTATCAAATGTTCCCAAGAAAGATTACTGATATGTGTATCAATCTAAAAAATCCTTTTGCGAGGAAAATCTAAAAAACTTAATGGCGATAGAGTTGGATTTGTTCCGTTTTTGCTCGACTGTGTTGTCCTCCTAGATTTCAAATTATAGCGATGTTGCCCACCTTCGTACTACTATGAGCTACTCCATGTTCGTCCCAAGCCCAAGCCGTCCGCGGCAAATATTTACGTCACAGCATGACAGGTAATTAGAAGGAAAATGCGTGTTTTGGATAGGTTTCATGTTGTTTGATCAAGATATATGGGCAACACTGTACTTCCGCAAGTATCACCTGAACAATTGGACCAGCTGAGCTAATGTCTGGCACGTCATAAGAAGAAACTGAAGAAGCCAACAAAAATGGCGGTACATCTGAATGATCTCTGCTTCTGGGAGATCAATCTCGATCACTGCCGTACGTGCACCATCGTTCGCCTCCTTTTTCATGTCAGCTTCTGCAATCCATGTAGTAGGTGACTAGGTGTCAATTGTCCACCGATCGAAGAAAGGGAAACGCAGGACGATAGCTATGCCGCGCATACCGTATGCGCACGTCATCTTCTGCCTTATTCGTTCCCCTTTCGAGCACATTTTAATCGTCAGTGTGGTCCGCTCCCTCCGGTGCTCTGCTTTCTCGGTCCAGTTCGATTTTGATACATCTTCATTCGATATATATGGTCTGTTTGATAACACTGTGGTTTATAACTTTTAGCTGAAAATTTTGAATTTTGGTTATTTACTGTACAGATTACGGAGAGATACTCATTTGTGATTTTAGATGGTACAGATATTAGGCTTTTAACGTGTACATCGTTTAACTTGTCGACTCCGTCTTGAAAAAATACTCTGTTTAAAAATTAGGTACTATAACAAAAGTTAAAACCGTTAATTTCGGAGAAAAAAGAACATGCCCATATCTTCTTTAAGATTGTGATCTGCGATGGTTGGTCAGTGCGTCAGACAATCACTAATCAGTGCCTCTCTCTTTTAAGCAACGCCTGGAGCTTGCGCTTATTCGAAGCTGGCACCGGTGGTCAACTTGCAAGACAATTTATAGTAACTTTTGCGTTATCTAAGTAGCTGTCAATCTCATGGGCTCTGTTCTAGTTCATTATACTTTCTGAATTTCTGCAGAAATTCAATCGCAGAAACGTATACCAGCACATATTGCAGGATGAAAAATAGTACAAGACAGCAGACGGCAGACCTCACTGAGAAGAGCTGATCCATGACCGAATTACAGCACTGTTCAACAAATTCTTTTCCCCTCCTAAACTAGCACACCAAATTACATTTGTGATGTAATGTACACAGTGCGGTAAATAATGAAAAAAGTACTAATCCGCCATTAGGATTCTTCCAGATTATGATGTACATGAAGAGATCAGACGCATTTCAACTAGGAACCTGAGACAAGTTACAACGTCACGTTATCAGCTTCAGTTTCAGCTTCTTTCTCTTGGTGGGAGGAGCCAAACCAAGATCTTTGCACAGCTGTTCATCAGGCTGCAGCGTCTTTGGGACAGCACCGAAGGCACAGCGGGTGACTTCCAGCCCTGATATTGCTTGGTGCAGGCAGACTGATACGTCCTCCAAGCTTTGTTTTAGTTTACGAGTCCTCAGAAAAGTAGGTAAGGAAGCCCTGGATGCTTGGTGGATTCTCGACTCTGGCGTAGGAAGGTTTATCTCAGCAGCCTCCATGAATCTGTCGGTCGCTGCCTCCCACGACAAGTCATACCTCTGCATATCTGTTAATGGAGCAGGCTGCTCTGCTAGAGCATTCAGCGTTAGTTGTACAAACTCTTCATCATTGTTATAGATACGACAGTTGGGGAACTGCTTGAAAAACTCGTTTGAAGGGTGATTGGCACATATGACAATCTTTCCCATTGCCAGGGCTTCAGCAGTGGTTGTACAGACTACATCTGTTGTGCTGGGGTTGATGAATACTTTATAGCTGTTGGAAAATAAAGTGTTTCACTATTAAGTATTAACACAAACCATTGCCATATCCTGAATATAATAGGAATAATAAAAATGTTTTAAGAAATTTCTAGGTGATCTAGCATTGTAGATCCTTCCCCAACTTCATTAAGTAGTTTGTGCTCAAGTTGTGTTTAGGTCAGTAAGCATACATTTTATCTAAATAATTTTGATAAAAAGGTGATGCAGAAGCAACATTTGTTGTCTTCACAATGAAATATAGCAATATATAACTTTCAAACTTCGAACAATGATAAAAAGAACTGGTTGGTTAATCTTGTATGAGTATGTTTGCTGAAATAAGAAGACACAAGGAAGTTTTTGAGTAAATAATAAGAGAACTCACTCATGGAACACAGGATCTGCATGATCACGTCCAGGGTGAACCTTCACAGCCAAACTCAAGCGTTCTGCAGATTTTCGGACTTCATCCGAATCTTCTCCACTACCATATAAATCTACTTCGAGACCACCCAACTTGCTCTGATATTTGGACAGCAGGTCAAGAAGCTCCCTGTACCCCTTACTCCACACCATCTTTCCAATGTAGTATGCCCCTTTTGTAAAGGCTACTTCCCCATTCTGCAGCTGCCTCAACTTTAGCTTGCCTACCTCAAGAAATTTTGGATTCACACCATGGACATTGCATACAACAGATCTGGGCAGATCTTGAGTGGCGCCTGATAATCTGATAATCTGCTTTAAAATAAGCCAAAGTTAGTGTTGTATGGTTCAGTCAAACAGGACAGGATGATTCTAGGGGTTTCGGGATTTTCAAGTTCAACAATTTGTAGTAAAGCAGAAGGCCAAGCAAAGCAAAGCAAATGAATTCAGACAGGAAAATTCAAGCTATATGCATACTCCAAGTTTCTATTTTCAATTCACTTTCATAACCTTATCAAGAATCAAGATAACATGTCACAAAACTATCGAAATTAAATTTTAAATGAGCAAGATGCACCCTCAGCTGAGTACCGCCATAGGATTCTTTTGGCATACATAAGTTCCCAATGTAAATACCTTCAGGGTTCTTTCACAATAAGATAGGATAGCTGGTTAAGAAGAAGTATTTATTATTAATCATATTTATAATTGAAAATACATGTGTTACAACACATGCTCTTGCCCAGTCCTTGCCAGTGAAAATAAAAGTAAATCATGTTTTGTTCCAAATTCTGCAATCTGCACTAATCACATATGGTCCCAAGTCCTAACAACCACTCATGTGCAGTTGGCTAAAAGCTCCAGTGGTAGATGGTAGATGTCTGGCACACCAGATCTTGTGAAATTTCAGACAAAAATTGGAAAATCCTTTGTTCTAGTGTTGGACTCTCTCAATAGTGCAGAAATTCTGCATTAGATGACTTTCCTTCTTTTTAATTCCCGAATAAGTTTTCCTGTGCCTTTTGTTAATGATTCCATGTAAACATCTAAGCGGCTCTTTTTATTCACATTGCTCTCAGATTATAAGTTCAACATAGCATAGTATAACTGTATAACCATGGATATCTTCACTGCATTGAAACCAGCAGATAAAAACAAGGCTATGGATGGATTCTTTTAGGCTTAAAGTTGACTTATACTTGTACTATCTACAGTAACTAACTTTTAAACGATATGTTTTTTCAAGACGGGGTCAATAGGAAAATTATAGTAAAAAGTGTACTGAGTTTAGCTGTAATAACCAAAATCACATGCGACTATTTTCCTCTGCATATTGCCTCTCGCGAACAGCCAGAATTCAAATATTTAAATCATAAGCCATCAGCCCAAAAGAACCTAACCTATAACTCATTAGAAGTTTGTTGATCTTCTATCTGAAGCATATACATGTGGGCACGTGTGAACAGTGATTATGAATAGCAATCATATATGCTTGGTCCTGATTATTGAAGTAAATGAAGAATCATGGATAGAAATAAAGGGTTTACAAAACAGAGGTGGATTGTTTGACTGTACATATGCATATTCACGATGTTACCTTGTGGCAATAAATTCTGGTAACCCAGGTGTTTGCATATCTGAGGAAACAAGCAATCACTTGTCCATTCTTTTCTCTTCTCACATATGCTAGATAATTTGTGTGAACCACACCTATCACTCGTCTGAACTTATTTTTCCATCTTCGCCCATGGTGGTACCAATTTAGATGCTCGGGCTCCTCCAGAACAGCAATGTCAGCCAATTCATCTGGAATGCATTCGGTGATATCTCCAACAGGTAGAATGCTTCTCATTTCTTTAGAAAACTGCATCATAGAAAGGCTGAGTTGTTTTAAAAAGCCTCAAAACAAAAACCATATAAAAAATCGAGATGCAAAATATGCATATTTTTGGATGGAAGCCAATAAATACAAGGTCTACTGTCTAGAAGCACAAAATGATCATGTATTGAGCTTAACTCCACGCAATTAAGGGATTGAACTTCTCACAAAATTGAAGCAAATTCCCCATAGCTACAATGTTTTGACTTTAGATTGGATGAAGCAGTAAATTTTTTAACCAACTTCACTCAGATTTTACTTGAAAGGAAAAAATGCATAGTAAAATAGACGGATAGACAAGATAATCCTAAGAGCTCATAGGGGTTAATATCCGTCCACTTGACATATAAAGTATAAGCTGCAAGAATTATTGTACCTTCCCAGGGTAGAATTTGATGCTGAACGATGGCCTGAAATCGATCCTCTCCTCAATCCAGCGACCAATATAGCCCTCATGCTCCAAAGGCGAATCGAACACAATCTTGTCAGGGTAAACTAGCTCTTGGTCCCTTAGAGAAAGCCAGGGGATCACCAGTGTGACATCTCTGTCCCCATCCTTTGCAAGGTAAGCCGCCCGGAACAAAGGATTGATGGCTGTCCCTGTCATCCATGGAAGGCTCGCGGTGGTGAATATCGCAAAATGCCGCCTCGTCGACATGGCATGTGTGTGTGCCGAGTCAAGGAATCACCACATAGGCGCCACCCAAATTTTCTCTCCTAGCACATTGCCGCCATGGCGTGTCTTACCCTGAAACTGGAAAACACAAGAAAAAAAGAGACAAAACCAAGAATCCAATGAGGACGCAATTTGTGGATTGGTTTTATAGACGTAAGCACTGACTACCAAGTAAATCGTGACCTCGAAATAATCGAGTAAGCTACAAAAGCAAGGCACGCATGTTGCAACAAACAAAGCGAGTCTAGCAACAACAAATTGGCGTGGATTGGACGGGATCGGGCAGCTTGCTTGACAATTTGGGGCAGCCGGAATCAGGGGCTTACCAATAAGGGCCGAGGAGGAGAGCTAGACGCTAGAGATGTCGTGTCGGGGGAGCTCGCGGCTGGACTTGGGAGGGGTCAGCTCGGCGGCGGCGGCCGTGCGCGGGGGCGGGACGGGTGGCCTCGGTGGAACGCACGACGCTAACAGGGAGACGGAAGGGCAGAGAGCGACGGTTGGGTGGGTGGCGGGCAAGAGCGAAACGGAGAGGGAGGGGAAAGCCATCGACGAAGGCTCGCTCGGTTGGGCTGAAAGGCTGAAATTGTCGGTTGAAGTTTTACTATAATTAAAATGATTTATTTAACATAATTAAATTTAAAAATTTAAAAATAAAAAATATACTAGCTTATCATGAATAATATAAAACAAATATCAGAAAAAAGAACCAACAAAAAAAGCTCAAAAAATTAAAAGTTCGAAAAACAAAATTTATAAATAGTGAAAAATAAACCAAAATCAAAAGCTAAAATCGAAAAGAGTGGGATCTAAATTATGCACGCATGGGCCACACTGATTTTGTCTCCATTCCCGTCCGTCCAAACGCCAAGTGTGGCCCAGATCCAACAACCGCGGCACGGCGGAGCCACACGGGCACCAATCAGGGCGAAAAAGAAATAAGTGAGGATTTACGATTGTAAAGATATATATTTAAGAATTTATCACTTAATATCCCCTGAACAGCGAGACGTGAGCAGCAAATTATCACGTACACGTCTTTTGCCTCGAATCACCAGCAAATCCAGACTTCCAGGCGTCCGCGCCGCGCACGCACACGACAAAATCAGTGTGGCCCACGGGGATGGAATATTCCTATCCATTTGACCGCGGGGGGTGGTAGTGCGGCGAGCACCAAAGGCGAAGTGCAACTAGGCAAGGCTGGAGTCTTCGGGAGGCGGCGGACAGAGCTTACCAGATGTGCCCATCCGAGAGTTGCGCTTTGGGTTTATTAAGTTTTTTAAATCCATTACATTAGAAATCAGTAGTCAAACTAAATTTTTTGAGGATTGTATCGATGTTTAAGATGGTAATTTTTTAACCGAAGGGAGTAACTAAATTCGATAGAGGTTTAACCCAAGGGAGTAACTAAATTTGATAGAGGTCTTACAAAGGAAAAATATTGAAATATATACAAGTAATACTGGTAACAAACTAGTTTAAAACATCAACCAGTGGCGAGTCCAACTGGGCTTAAGTCCCACTAACTACGTGTTTGATGTGCTATTTGTGGATTTAATCTTTTTAAAAGTAGTGTATTTAATTTATGACCTATCGGTTGTTGACCCTTAGGATGACTACGATAACTAACTGTATCCCTTTGCAAAAAAAAGTTTAAGACAAAAAATATTTGTCAAATGCATAGTTATTACTCATAAAATCTACTAATACATTAAAAAAATATAGGATTTCACCTCACAAAAAATAAAGGTTTCTTATGACTAGGCAAACGGGCCTCAGTCTACATCCACTAGTCTCATCAGGGCTGATCTGGCCGAATCAGAGATGAGCACGCGAGAATGGTTTTATCACATGTACAGCGATGTTCTGTTCTAAATGGCGACTGCCGACTTTGACTTTCAGATTTCGCTTGAAACAAGACAGCTTTTTATTCTTAACTTTTTTTTAATTTTTTTTTTTTCTCTTATTGCTTTGTATTATCTTAAAAGATATAACAGTGTTTTTTAATTTTCTCAATTTTTTACTATATTTTTTGTTTTTTGATTCAGAAAAAACTATCTATCGTTACAATACGCTTAACAGCAGTCAGAAGCCGGACTTCAAGCTATTTGAGCGGCTCCATATCCTCCTCGGTTGGATTCAGCTCAGAGGTTCGAGCCTCCCTCTCTCTGTCTCCCGCCTCCATCTCTGAGCCGCTCCATCGGAGCCCGTGCCCTCCTCATTCCCTCCTAGCCGAGCCCGCGCCGGCCGCTGCGCCAACAAGAGTCCGCGCCGCCAGAGGACCGCATCGAAGCCGGAAGAGGGAGACAGAGAGTGGCACGAATCTTAATGACAGATGATGGCACCACATGTACATGGACATCCATCCATGGACATCCGGTTTTGCTTTTCCGATGAGCACGCCCTGTGGATCTCTCTGGGAAGATCAAAGATGGCACAAGAAAAAAACCGGTCCCAAGTGGCAACAAGGCAAAGGTGGAAGAGACGTCAAGGCTAGCATGGCAGAATGTCTCATTGCTATTGCATTCCCAACTCTCAACAAGCTTCTACCAGGCAAGGCAGGGAACATGAATACAGTCGAATGGATCTTATTCTGATGGAAAAATATCACCAGCAAAACAATATTCATTCAGAAAGCATAAGCTGTAGACTGAGGATGGTAAGAGGTTTTCATAACGTTGCGCCAAAAGAACCTTATATTCCTCAAGGCAAATGATGGCGCATTCAGGCAATACTTCAGAAATTAAATGTATTGTTAGAACGAAATCATCATGTTACCAGAATCAGATAGAAGTCGATAATTAGTTAAATCATTTACATTCACCGTGAAGAAATAAAGATCTTTCAGCGGCATGTTCATGGAATCAGTGCAAGACCAAAATAGACCATCCTACTATCATTTACCTCGTGTTGGGGGGAAAAGGGTAAAAAATATCAACAGAGCAGAGATATGCCTTACAGGGAACCGGAGACTAGGCAGCAATTGCTCCGATCCCAAATATGGAACACAAATGCAAACACGTCATTTAATGATAAATACATCCATATCTGCTGAACTATTAACCAGAATACCTTACTGCCAAAAGACTTTCATGCAAATAGATGATCCAAAAGAGCATTACCCAATCTTGCAAGCCTCATTTGGTATCCATCACAAGTTGGAACTGGAAAAGGAGTCTGTTCTGATTGGTCCAGTCCTTAGTCCCATTTACTGATCCAGCTATAGCTTCACATACTTGTCAACATAGCCCTGAAAAAATGAAATAAATTGATTCAGAGGGATCCAAACTTCAATCAAATAGTAATTTCACTACAAAGAATTTATGCTCAACACCAGAAAAGGGCGTGCATATGAAGCGCTATGCACATATAACAAAAGTTCAGAATGTGTATTCACCCTTGCATATATTTGTTCTTTTTCGAATTTATTCACCAATTAAATTGCCCTGTTTGACTAATAGTGTAGTATAGAATGATATGGAACTAAACTCACAATCAATTACCAAGTGGCAGGATGACCTCATCGCACAAAGATTTCAGGACATCTCCAATGACAATATCAGAGTATAAGAACTGAATAGCATGAAGTTGATTAGAACGCAAGTTGTGTTCCCCACTATCAAGGGAATGACATATTTTCCAGGATTATGTTTAGATACTTAACAAATCCTGTGTCATGAACCAGAGACTATTGCATAACAAATTAAATTATAGAAAGCTACAAAAATATGAGCAGAAAGACTATTAGCAGAATATCTACATAGGTATCTGATATAACTGATATGCTACAGAGGCAATGCAGACATACCATTACTAGTTTGGTCACTTTCCTTTGAGAGGACTGGACATACTGTTTAATTTTGGCTGGTGTTTTCGGTATATGATTGCTAGGGACCGAACTAGAAACTTTATCAACTGTTTTCTTGACAATAGTTTTGTAAGCCTCTCTGCTCATGTTTCCCTGCCTCCATGATGGCTTAAGAACTTCCTTAACAAAATCTGCAATAGCAATCTTAAAAAGCTTCATTGACCTGGAATCCTTGCTTTTCTTACTTTTCTCCAATGATTGATCATTGTCAATATCACCAGGGATATCCGAGCTCCAGTCATTAGGACCCAAGGGCTCAGGACTTACATTCTCCACCACACCTGCTTCAGTATCTGCTGCCACCTCTCCAAGTTCTTCAACTTCTGATTCGGCAACAAGCCCCAGGCCGTGCATATTTTTGCTCTCCACTTTTATGTTGACAAGTTTCGATGCATTGTGGCTGTCATTACCACTCAAATTTGCCTCTTGACCAACATCCATCTTGTTGATTGAACTGCTTGAGGGTTCAATACTGTCAAGCAGTGGATCATAGGGAGCACTAGAAGTAAAACCAGGACGAGATTGCTTTTGCTGATTGGGTAAAGCTTCTGCAGAACTTTCATGGACATGAGTTCCAGGAACTGACTGACCAAAAGGAGACAGTGTAGTCATGTGCTCGGCTGTTTTGGTTGAAGCAGACCCAACAGCATTTGGGCTTACACCAGGACCAATATTTAGACTCGGATCTGTTTGTTCAAAGGTAGATGCAAATGGGTTGTAGTGGGGCTTGATAGATGATTTAGGCAGACCAGCATCAGATATGGGACCAAAGTCACTGCTTCCTGGCAGATTTGATGGGAATCTCTGGGAAGTGGGGTAAACCATGTTAGCTCCCAAAGCCACACTGCCAGGGGGCTGCTGCTGACCATATGAAGACTGATGACATGAATAAGGCAGACCTACACCGCCAGAAAACCCCGACTTTCTGTCTGGAAGAGGAACCGTGGCATTGTCAAGAGGAAAAGGCCTCTTACACTCATCTGTGTGAAAGGCAGCAGGCTGTTGGTGAGGAGGAGCAACTGGCTGGAGGGTATGAGGATTGAAATCCAATGGCCTAGGATGAGACAGATCTGGTGCAGGATACATACTCATCTGATTCTGCAGGAACTCATTTGCTGGCGACATAGCATTATTCTGGAACTGCATCTGAGGGAATTCTGAACGTGCAAGTAATGGTTGTCCTGGTAGCAGACTCATATTTGAGGATGAATGATGAGCTGGTGCGAAACCAGATGACATCTGGCCTGGAACATCACATGCCATGGAGTTCTCGGTAGCATGTACTGATGCAAACGGGACGCCTGAAGGCGATTGGCTCAGAAGACTTTGATTAGCAGCCGGTGATGATTTATGTAAGTCTGATTGATACTGAGATGAGGGACCTGGTCTCTGCATCTTATAAGGATCAGATGCATTTGCAGAAGCGGACATTGATTGAGAAGACCCAGAAATCAAAATTTCATCATGACCATGCTGTCCAAGGGTACCATGAGGTGCAACTTTTTCTTCCTCATTGCC
This sequence comes from Bonia amplexicaulis, assembly GCA_036346245.1. NCBI lineage: Eukaryota > Viridiplantae > Streptophyta > Magnoliopsida > Poales > Poaceae > Bonia > Bonia amplexicaulis. The sequence goes on along the minus strand of CM070752.1, from coordinate 16,065,436 downwards.
ACTTAAATCATCTGAAGAACTATTTAACTTATTTGTTCCTATCAGGCCCTCTTGCTCAGCAATTCTATTTCCTGAAATGTCACCTCCTCCGGCAGGATGAATTTCGACTAGTGCTGCAATTTTCGCAGGAGTATCATGCTTGTCATTGTAGAACCCATCCTTGCTTATACCGAGATCGACGCCAAGTTGTGCCTCGCAAGTCCGACTCACTTTGTGTGGTGATTTGCTCAGATGTAGATTAGCCCGCTTAGCAAGTGGCGACCTGCTTTGCCTCCCAGGTGATGAACTGAAAGAAATTCAACATTCTTAAACTTCCAGAAGAGGCATTTATACAACTCGGATGACATACAAAATCTAAAACAAATAGACTTGCATTTTATGGAGATAAATTGATGCATCAATTTGAGCACAAGGTGCAATACCTTTGGGATGGACTGTGCTCGTTTCCCCCCAAAGGGCTACAGCTCCTACTACCCTGAGGTGACTGATTATGGCTTTGTTTCCTTTGGCTCCTCCCATGCCTTTTACTCTGTTGCACTCCATCAGACTCACTGCCACGTAAATCTTCGTTGACTAGATGCCCAAGCTCATCTGAATTGTGTTTTACTGGGATGTTCTCATCCTTGAGTTGATGATTTCTAGCCTCATTATTTTGTTCACTACAAGGAGCTGCATTCACATTTTCCTCTGCATTAGTAAGTTGCTGATGACCAATTTCAGTGATTCTATCGCTTGGATGACTAAGCTCATTACCTTCAGGCAATATCACAAGGTTGCTGGCAGCATCAGCATGCTCCTCATGTTCACTGTCGTCTGAAGCATAGCCTTGTATTAATTGGAATGGGCTCCCACCTTCCACAGTTACATTTGCAGTTTTAGCCTTTCCACCACCGCCAGATGGCAAATCATTGACAAGGCTAGAAATGTCATTCACAGACTTTGCCACATTAACTTCTCTATTACATTCAGCAGTTGCAAGCGAAGAATTGACTGGGCTAAGATGTACCCTTGATGGGGAGTCCTCATCCCCTGAAATTTAACTTGATAAAGTAAATGTCTAGAAATAAACTAATGCAGGAATAAGGCTGAATTCAGGGATTGAGAAGTCTGACTTGTACTACATTAGCTACAAAAGGATGAAAACATGTTGATAGTTTGTCATCATAATAGACTGATGTGCAGATGGACTCGCCGTCGTTTAGGCCACCCCAGTGGCCACATTTCGCCTTCCCCGCCATACATTCAGCCTCTGCCGGCATTGCTTGCCTCTCCAGCCGTCAATTCAGCTTCTGCTGGTGCCGACCACCCCCGCAGCAGGAAGTACCACCACTCAGCGCCCTGCTTTGCATCCCCCTCCCCTCATTTATGCTCTGCTTATGCTGTTGCTCTGCTCCTCTGCTTAGTGCTTATGCTATTGCCTCTCTCTCTCTCAGTGCTCTGCGCCTCTGCTACTGCTACTGCTTATGCTGTTGCTTATGCTAGTTAGTTAGTACTTAGTACTTTACTAGTAGCTAGTTACTAGTTAGTTAGTTACTACTTATTAATATAGTAGTTAGTTACTACTTACTAATATAGTAGTTAGTTACTACTTACTAATATAGTAATACTAGTTACTGGTACTGCTGCTACTTACTACTAGTTACTACTGCAGTTTACATGTTGCATACACTTTGCCTTCTTGCTGCAAGCTGCCTGCACTGTTCCTAGTCGGTCGCCTACGTGGCGCCTAGAGGGCCTAGGCGCCTAGCGCCTTGGATAACCTTTTTTCTGATCATAGAATTATACCACAGAAAAAGGCCCTTTTTGCAAGAAATAGTAGTGGTCACTCTATCATGTAAGATGGACAAGAATATCCAATAAACCCACAACGTAATTAAGGACTTGCACCGTAGGATGCACCATGTTTGAATGTTGCAATGCAAAATGCGGCAGCAGGAATGAACACAGAATTATTAGAATTGTAACAAATTAACAGTGTAATGTTGAGACATAGAAGGTGAGAAGGGTTCACTTACCATCCATATCCATATCTGAGTCATCAGACACAATTAGCTGAGCTTCCCCAATTTTGACGTCACGACCATCATCTGGGGCACCTTCTTTTATTTCTTGCGCTGCACTACATGACTGCACAGTTGTGGGACCAGTTGGCGGTGTGGGGGCACAGGAGGGGAGGGGAGGGGAGGGGAGGTGGTGGGCCAGCTGGGGCAGCGCATCCTTGGGAGCAAAGTGTGGTGGCCGGCGGAGGTGGAGGGAGAGACCCTGGCATGGGATACCGAGGGGCCTGATACATAGCTTGGTGCAGCGGTGGCCCCGGTGGCCCCGGCATTGGCATCTGCGCAAAACCCCTATGCTGTGGCGGCATTGGCATCTGGTGCATCTGGCCGAGCTGGGCATAGGGGTAGGCCTGGGTCTGAAACGTTGGCACACCTTGCTGGTATAGCCCAGGCGGCGGCTGCATTGCTGGGGGCTGCAGGTACTGTGCCGCCGCCAGCGGCCGCAGTGATTGCTGGGGGAAACCACCCGTTACCCCAACTTGCTGTGGCGGCGGCGGCGGTAGCGATTGTTGGGGGAAGCCACCCGTTACACCAGCTTGCTGCGGTGGCGCATGGCGATAGCGCGGATTAAAATTCCCTCCCTGCCCGTACATCCCTAGCTCGGAATCCAAACACTTGGCGAAATATCCTACAAAATTTGAGCCACACATGAGTCGTCGTTACGGCTCATTTCTCACTGCACTGAACATACCAAAAGTAATCGAACAGGAGAAATAAACCACATAGATATATTAAGGGATATTAACTACCAACCCCGATTAACCCACCCATCAAAAGCACCCAAAGAAAACTCAAACCCTAGATCAAATCGAACAAGGATAGAAACAACTGTAGAAACTACACCACAAAACGGGTGTGAATGGACGAAGGGGGGTTCCGAGATTACCTCTCGCGAGTTGGCACACGAAACCGCGGCGGCTCGTTGCGGGCTTGGATTCGGATTGGAGGAAAATCTCCGGCGATTCGGCGAGGGCTCGTGGTCTCCGCAGGGGAACTGCGCGAGCGAGCGGGATCGAACAGCGGCGGCGCTAGGGGATTTGGGCCGGTTTGGATTGCGAGATTTTGGTTTCCGAGTGCGCCGTTGTGGGAAGGGGAAGGGACGGTGGGGGAGGGTGGTGTGTGCGAGGTTGGGTTTAGAACGAGAACGAGAGAAGCTATGCGGGGAATAACGAGGTGGTGCAATCAAGATGGAGGAGGGATCTGGGCCGCGCAGAAGGGATCGGACGGTCCGGATGTTTTGTTCGGTCCCGGGGAAGGAATAAAGAGGGCAGGCGAAAAATAGTCTTCTTTTGCAAAAAAAAAAGAGAAAAGGATTCTTCGTCACGTCGGATAATTAGAGCTTCTCGTAAAAGAACGCTCCGATACAACCTACTACTAAACACTATCTCATCTTTACTATTATAAAAATATAAATTGGTGGTCGTCGGTCCGTTCTTCTTCCTCTCTTCTCAGCCATTCAATCAAAGATCAACCATCCAGATCTGCATGCAGATAGTTCTTCCGCTCCTCGTAGAAAAGGTCGGACCGACGCGTGGACCATGCTCCTCCTCTTCTCTCCTCTCGCATCCTCCGTCTCCGACTTACTTGACAGATTTAAAAACTTTTAGAACATGTTTGTATACATATTCTAAATTTTTACCACCTGTAAGTTTTAAAATATGTACTATAATAAATTTTAAAAATCCGTAGCAACGCACGGGGATTCAGCTAGTTAGACATCAATCCAATGAGATAGCCTCGTCACTCCGCTCCCCCTCATCTTCCCATGTCCTTTCTCGCCGTTCCTCCATGCCGCTCCCCTTCCCTTTTTTTGCCAGCGCAGATAGCTCCGCACCCCTTCTCCACCTCCACCACCAACGATGATCTCGTTGCCTCGCTGCGCCACCATCTCCCCCTCCGCCGCCGCCACCACCACTCCACCCAACCTAATATTCACAACGCCGCCGCCTCGCCCGTTCCTCCTTCTGCCATCGCCCACCACCCTTCGCTGCCGCCCAACGCTTATTATTGCCCATCGTCACCGACGATGAGGTTTTAGCGACTTATTATTGCCCACCAAATTGAACTAACAACATATATTATATGGTCTTAGGCTTTATGATCGGTGAGTCGTAGACTTTGTGGTCGAAAGTCGAACACTTTGTGATCGATTGTCGTAGGCTTTACGGTTTGTACTCGTAAACATCATGGTCGGTACGAGTGCTTTAAATCTTGTTATCTTCAAGTACTTCGAGTACTCGTGTTAAGCCAGTGATATGGCTGATTGGTGGTGATCGGTGAACAATACTCAAAGGATTCAGTACTCAGAAGATGAAAGTATTCGGTGGTGAGATGGTCGGGATACTTGGTAGTCGGAAGGACTTGACTCGATAGTAGTGATTTCAACTTCGTTGATTCTCTAATAAAGTACCTTTAAGATTTTAATTTTTTGTGATTTCTATTGTTACTTTTATTATTTATTCTTTACTTTGGCGATAACGTTCCATAGTAGTATCCTAGTTGATTGTATGTGGGGTGCTACAGAAAGTGTCCAAAAGCTCTATCTGAGATATTTTGGTAATTGACCAAATACCGGGTTGGTGCCCTGAGCAAAACCACGGCGCGGGGAGGCATAAGGAGAAGTGGTTAATGTGAAGGAGAGCTGAAATTGCCAAGTGGATCAATCTCTAATGGCTTAGCATGTTGAGTCTTGTAGATACTTTGAGAAGCATGCGTGAGTGTGTAAAACCCATATTAGTGGGGTTAACGGGTTTCCCCGGGTGTCTTAATGGGTTGAACCCATTAGGGTTTGTGGTGGTTATTAAAGGGAGGAGAGGAGGTGTTAGATCTAAAGATTCTTGAATGTTGTAATGCAATATGGGCATGAACCGAGAATTGATGGAGTCACTAGTGATGTTTGGCATGAATGCAGGACATAAAGCTGAAATTATTGTTGACCGTCTTCTTGCGCTGCAATCTTGGCATGGGTTGACCGTTGGGTACAGATTGCAGAGTGGGCATGGGTGCGGGCAACGCACATCATGGGAGCAAGGGTTTTAAGGGCACATCCGGGCATGGGCACGGGTACGCAGCGGCGACCAGTGGGCATAGCAAAACCCAATGCTGGGCATCTGGTGCATCTCGCACCCGCTGGGCATGGGCATTTTCATGGCACATTGTGCTGGGATAGCCCAGCAGCTGCATTGCTGGGGACAGGTGCCTGCCAGCGGCCTGGCACATCCAATTTTCATGCGGGGCATAGGCTAGCAAAACCAGCGGGTTTGTGCCCGTACCATCTCTAGCTCGGATCCAAACGCGGCGAAATATCCTGCAAAATTCGCACCACACATGGGCATGTCGTTTGGCATCCAATTTTCACTACACGGCACATACCAAAAGTAATCGACAGGAAAATAAACCACATAGATATATTAAGGATATGCTACCACCTTTGATTAACCCACCATCTGGACGAAGGGGTTCGAATTACCTCTCGCAGTTGGCACACGAAACCGCGGCTCGTTGCAGGCTTGGATTCGGATGGAGAAATCTCCGGCGATTCGGCGAGGGCTCGTGGTCTCAGGGGAACTGCGCGAGCGAGCGGATCGAACAACGGCGCTGGGGGATCATGGGCACGGTTTGGGATAGCAAAACCCAGTGGTTTTCATGTGCACCGTTGTGTGATAGCAGAACCCACGGTGGGGAGTGGGTTTGTGCGAGGTTGGGTTTAGAACGAGAACGAGAGAAGCTGTGCGGGGAATAACGAGGTGGTGCAATCAAGATGGAGGAGGATCTGGGCCGCGCAGAAGGGATCGGACGGTCCGGATGTTTTGTTCGGTCCGGGAAGGAATAAAGGGCAGGCGAAAAATAGTCTTCTTTTGCAAAAAAAAAGAAAAGATTCTTCGTCACGTCGGATAATGAGAGCTTCTCGTAAAGCTCTCAACTACTTTCTGCCATCTCTAATCCGAGATCCGTTTCTATCTGCATGCAGATAGTTCTTCCGTCCTCGTAGAAAAGGTCTGACCGACGCATGGACCATGCTCCTCCTCTTCTCTCCTCGCATCCTCCGTCTCGACTTACACCTAATATTCCATGTGCCGCCTGCTTGCTTCCTCCATCGCCATCGCCCACCACCCTTCGCCGCCCAACGCTTATTATTGCCCCGTCACCGCGATGAGGTTTTAGCGACTTATTATTGCCACACCATGAACTAACAACATATATTATATGGTCTTAGGCTTTATGATCGGTAGTCGAGACTTTGTGGTCGAAAGTCGAACACTTTGTGATCGATTGTCGTGAGGCTTTACGGTTTGTACTCGTAAACATCATGGTGACAGTGCTTTAAATCTTGTTATCTTCAAGTACTTAGTACTCGTGTTAAGCCGATTGATATGGTGATTGGTGGTGATCGGTGAACAATACTCAAAGGATTCAGATTTACGGAAGATGAAAGTATTCGGTGGTGAGATGGTCGGGATACTTGGTAGTCGGAAGGACTCGGTACTCGATAGTAGTGATTTCACTGCTTGATTCTCTAATAAAGTACCTTTAAGATTTTAATTTTTGTGATTTCTATTGTTACTTTTATTATTTATTCTTTACTTTGGCGATAACGTTCCATAGTAGTATCCTAGTTGATTGTATGTGGGGTGCTACCGAAAGTGTCCAAAAGCTCTATCTGAGATATTTTGGTAATTGACCAAATACTGGGTTGGTGCCAGAGCAAAACCACGGCTGGGGAGGCATAAGGAGAAGTGGTTAATGTGAAGGAGGTGAAATTGCCAAGTGGATCAATCTCTAATGGCTTAGCATGTTGAGTCTTGTAGATACTTTGAGAAGCATGCGTGAGTGTGTAAAACCCATATTAGTGGGGTTAACGGGTTTCCCCGGGTGTCTTAATGGGTTGAACCCATTAGGGTTTGTGGCTGGTTATTAAAGGGGAGGAGAGGAGGTGTTAGATCTAAAGATTCTAGGGTTTAGATTTTTATTCTACCTCCTTGTCTCCTTCCATGGTTGTGAGAGAAAAAACTTGAGAGATGAAAGAGTAGTGCTTTGGTTGCACCTTATAATTATCTATGAGTTTGTAAACTTCATCTTCTATTGGAAATAGATCAACACTTTGTTTCAATCTTATTTTTGTTTGTATTCTTGCTTGGTTTGTTTTTAAGTTAGATTTGTGATTTTGTGTTCGTGGGAGTTTTAGCCTATTCTCTTGCTTAAATTACCTTGTTAGGACATATGAGAATAGATCTAGAAGACCCGATGCCTTAAATCCTCACAAGAAAGAAGTAATTTGAATTTTTGGTTTTGTGTTCTTATGACCGGATTTGATTCTCTTCAATTTAGTGAACCCGAGCTCAAATACCTTGTGATTCTTAGTTGGTTTAGGTTTCTAACACCTGGAACAACTCTCATGCAAAGTTTGAAATTGTTTGGATGAGAATTGAGCAATTTCTTAAGATTTGTCCTGGTTTGAGAGAAATTGGAAAGAAAGAGGTGCTTTGTTGCACCTTATAATTACTATGAGTTTGCAAACTTCACTTCTATTGGCAATAGATCAACACTTTGTTTCAATCTTATTTTAGTTTGTATTCTTGCTTGGTTTGTTTTAAGTTAGATTTGTGATTTTGTGGTCGGGAGTTTTAGCCTATTCTCTTGCTTAAATTACCTTGTTAGGACATATGAGAATAGATCTAGAAGACCCGATGCCTTAAATCCTCACGAGAAAGAAGTAATTTGAATTTTTGGTTTTTGTGTTCTTATGACCTAGATTTGATTCTCTTCAATTTAGTGAACCCAGCTCAAATACCTTGTGATTCTTAGTTGGTTTAGGTTTCTAACACCTTGAACAACTCTCATGCAAAGTTTGAAATTGTTTGGATGAGAATTGAGCAATTTCTTAAGATTTGCGTTTGTCCCAGAGACTTTCAAGTCCGGAACAGAGAGTGTCAACCGACCCTAGACCTATGGTCGACGCTCAGCTGTACCACCGTTGTCCCTACGGTCGCGATGGGTGGTGCATGTTAGACCCGATTTTTCAATCCGTAATCTTCGTGATTACGGCATTATTCCACTGGATCGGTAGATATGCCCACGGTACATATGTGTATCATGTCATACATCGCTTAAACAATGATTAGACCATGGTTCCAAATTAAGCCGCGGGCAATAGTTTACAAAGGGCACTTCCGAATGTCATCATCACATGCGAACAACTAAGAGAAAGCAAAAGTAGGGTCATAACCTCGTGCAAGCGATCGGGGTAATGTGTGCGATATATTACCGGATAGATAATATACTGCACACAATGCCTTAGGTCTAACTTGTCTAAGTTCGAAAAATACGAAGACGACCTAATTCCCATCGTCCTTCCTTCCTTCCGTGACCGGGCATCTTCATATTCATAATGATCCTCGTCCTGCTCTGCTTTGATAATGCGAGTGTGAGCACTAACCACCGTGCTCGTGAATCATCACACGTAATGCGTAATAGTATTTGGTGCATCAAGGAAGGCTTAGGTTTATTTTATTTTGCTAGAAACGCCTTTTTAAATACGGATTTAGAAATCCCTATGATCTAGCAATTTTGAAACTTACTTGGATTTAAAACTTTTAGAACATATTTGTATACATATTCTAAAAATTTTACCACCGTAAGTTTTAAAACATGTACTATAATAAATTTTAAAAATCCGTAGCAACGCACGGGGATTCAGATAGTTAGACATCAATCCAATGAGATAGCCTCGTTACTCGCTCCCCTCATCTTCCCATCTCCTTTCTGGTTCCTCCATGCCGCTCCCCTTCCCTTTTTTTGCCAGTAGCAGATAGCTCGCACCCTTCTCCACCTCCACCACCAACGATGATCTCGTTGCCTCGCTGCGCCACCATCTCCCCCTCTGCTGCCGCCACCACCACTCCACCCAACCTAATATTCACAACGTCGCCGCCTCGCCCGTTCCTCCTTCTGCCATCGCCCACCACCCTTCGCTGCCGCCCAACGCTTATTATTGCCCACTGTCACCGACGATGAGGTTTTAGCGACTTATTATTGCCCACACCAGCTGAACTAACAACATATATTATATGGTCTTAGGCTTTATGATCGGTAGTCGTAGACTTTGTGGTCGAAAGTCGAACATTTTGTGATCGATTGTCGTAGGTTTTACGGTTTGTACTCGTAGACATCATGGTTGGTACGAGTGCTTTAAATCTTGTTATCTTCAAGTACTTCGAGTACTCGTGTTAAGCCAGTGATATGGCTGATTGGTGGTGATCGGTGAACAATACTCAAAGGATTCAGTACTCGGAAGATGAAAGTATTCGGTAGTGAGATGGTCGGGATACTTGGTAGTCGAAAGGACTCGGTACTCGATAGTAGTGATTTCAGCTTCCGTTGATTCTCTAATAAAGTACCTTTAAGATTTTTAATTTTCTTGTGATTTCTATTGTTACTTTTATTATTTATTCTTTACTTTGGCGATAACGTTCCATAGTAGTATCCTAGTTGGTTGTATGTGGGGTGCTACAGAAAGTGTCCAAAAGCTCTATCTGGGATATTTTGGTAATTGACCAAATACCGGGTTGGTGCCCTGAGCAAAACCACGGCGTGGGGAGGCATAAGGAGAAGTGGTTTATGTGAAGGAGAGCTGAAATTGCCAAGTGGATCAATCTCTAATGGTTTAGCATGTTGAGTCTTGTAGATACTTTGAGAAGCATGCGTGAGTGTGTAAAACCCATGTTAGTGGGGTTAACGGGTTTCCCCGGGTGTCTTAATGGGTTGGACCCATTAGGGTTTGTGGCTGGTTATTAAAGGGGAGGAGAGGAGGTGTTAGATCTAAAGATTCTAGGGTTTAGATTTTTATTCTACCTCCTTGTCTCGTTCCATGGTTGTGAGAGAGAAAACTTGAGAAATGAAAGAGTGGTGCTTTGGTTGCACCTTATAATTATCTATGAGTTTGCAAACTTCATCTTCTATTGGCAATAGATCAACACTTTGTTTCAATCTTATTTTAGTTTGTATTCTTGCTTGGTTTGTTTTTAAGTTAGATTTGTGATTTTGTGGTCGTGGGAGTTTTAGCCTATTCTCTTGCTTAAATTACCTTGTTAGGACATATGAGAATAGATCTAGAAGACCCGATGCCTTAAATCCTCACGAGAAAGAAGTAATTTGAATTTTTTGGTTTTTTGTGTTCTTATGACCTAGATTTGATTCTCTTCAATTTAGTGAACCCGAGCTCAAATACCTTGTGATTCTTAGTTGGTTTAGGTTTCTAACACCTTGAACAACTCTCATGCAAAGTTTGAAATTGTTTGGATGAGAATTGAGCAATTTCTTAAGATTTGCGTTTTGTCCCGAGAGACTTTCAAGTCCGGGAACAGGAGACAGGTCATACCAGCCCTAGACCTATGGTCAGACTGGCTCCAGCAGTCAGACCACCGTTGTCCCTACGGTCAGATCGTAGTGGTGGTCGATGGATTTATGGTCGATAGCGATGCGAATGTATTCCCAAGTGTTTTGAGCGAGCAATGGTAATTCCAGTACTTGTTGTTTCGAGTACTCGTTGAGCTAGATCATATTGGGTGGTCTAAACCGAGTTTTGGATAGCAATAGAGTTGGTGGTAGCGATGGGATGTGGTCGGGACGACACGTGTGATCTTGATGGATGGTTAATGGTGTGGTTTTGTGTGTGGACTAATGACGGTCAAGTTGTGAAAACTTGAGCCGGAGAACTTTCTTTGGTCTTTGCATATGCGGTGGGCGTGAAGACGACCATGGTCGTGACAAGGAGAATCGAACTAGGATTGAAAAGTCTAAGGTCCAGCGGTTGATGCCACGAGAGGTGGTCGGGTTCATCTGGAGCACGATAAATCAAAAGTGGTGATTCGTGGAGAAGCTACGGGCGGTGTGGTTCGAGGCTTCGACACACCGAGGATGATGCGTGGAGAAGATACGGGTGCATTCCGAGGCTTCGACGGGAGTTGATGAGGCGTGATGAAGATACGGAATTGATGAGGCGTTATGAAGATATAGGAGGTGATGTCCGGAGGCTTCGTCATGTGTTGAGTTAGGGCGGATGGAGTCCATAACTTGAAAGAGGTAGAGTTTGGTTAAAACCCGTGTTCGAAGAGTTTCATTCTCTTGATTTTTGGAGGAGATATGATTGCATGTCCAGTTGTTATGGTCACGTTTGAGATGTCCGTATTTGAGATGAACACGGTTTAAAACTCTAGCATATAAAACATGGGAGATGCTAAGTGTTTAGCCGTGGCCTTAAGGTGCCTTTTTGTGTTAGGGTTTTAGGGATGCCATAATGACGCTTTGTAGGCAAGAATATGATTCGGATATAATAGATCGATCTATTCCAAGGAAAGAAATCCCACCGATGTTGTCTCGTTGTCTCAATCGAAGCACGATACGAGTTGTTCTGGATCGCTATCCACGGTCCACATTGCTATGCTATCGCAACGTGGACTTGTGGTTGTCTTGTTTTACAGGCTAACATGACAAGATTCGGTCCTTAGGGTTATCTCGAGTGGTTCTACCACATCCCAAACTCTTTGTGCTTCCCCTGCACCACATACCAGCCCCCACATCATCCACTCAGATACTAAGCAAGTTTGAGGCTTTTGGGATCATAAAATAACAGTTCCAAATTTTCTCCAGTCATTCCCACCATGACTGCCCAAATTATCGTCATATTTGCAAGTGAAGTATTTTGGGATAACTAGCATCCCCGTTTATCTAGCAAACTAAGCAGTACGATATATCATCATCCTTATTTGTGAAAAACTACATTACGCTAGTTTTGCTAAGGCGACAAGGTTCACATATCTCAAAGGTTTCACAGGTACTACTATCAAGCATAGTAATGGGTCTATATCTAGAATCTAAAAAATTTGAACATACTTTAGCACATAAAATAATAGCATGCACTTGGATAGTTTAAAGAAAAGTAATTTGCACAAACAGGGGTTCAATATGATCAAATGATAACTCGCCTTGGTCAAAGTGCTCAGAGGGTTGGGGGTTGGAATCTGCAGCTGCTGTCTCGGCCTCTTCTTCTTGAGCCTCGTAAGCTATTTAATCCGTACGCGAAAATTTGCAATTGAAAGTAAAGCAACAAATCAATCCAAATAACACCAGAAATTCAGATAAAATCTAAAAATTATGATTCCAGTGCCATTTGATAGATCTTGAATTTAGATGAATTTAGAAATTTTCCTCACCCGATTTGGAGTTAAAATGAAGAAGTTATGCATTTTCAAAGTTCTCAGATCAAATAAATTGCTAAAATAATTAAAATCTGACCGGTGGGGCCCACATAGTTATTTTATATTTTTCTTTCTCTTTTCTTGTGCCAACGACGGTGGGACCCATCGTCGTGACTCGGGTTCACCAGCACTTTCGGACGGGTGGGGCCCATCTGTCGCAGAACCCACGGACCCGGCTACGGTGACAAAGTGAGGCCCACTGTCGTGTGAGAATTAAAAGAAAGGGCTCGACCTCGTGACTGCGTGGCGGGGCTCGAGCCGCCGAGGGAGCCGGGGGAAGAATGTTGCGCTAACCAGGCGGGGAGGCTTTGCCTACCCTTATCGCTTATTACCTCTTAAGGTATGCGACAGGGGCTAGGCAAGGTGGCCGAGGCCGGAGGTGGCGATGGGCGGCGTGGCGGGGCGGGAGGTGCGGGGTGCGTGAATGCAATCCCGACGACCGGTGGCCGGTGGAGGGTCGACGGGGTCGGGGTGCAGCGGGGCCGGCCAATGGCAACGGCGGCGGCTGGGTGGTCTTCGGCGACAGCGAGTTAGGGGGTTTTGGCGCAATTTCGGGAGGAGAGGATCTTGGGGTGTGGGAGTGCGAAGGAACACTCGGAGGCTTTTATAGCCGTGCGTGGTAAGGTGGCGGCGGTCTTTGCCCGTGTTGTCACGTCGTGGCGGCGGCGGGCGGGGATAAGGCGAGGCGGCGAGGCATGCCGAGGCTCCTCGATAACCTTTGTGGCTCGAGGAGTGGGGCAGGCGGAGGGAAGGGCTCGAGGGGTGATGGGAATCTTAGCGGCTACCGCAGAGAGAGGAGAAAAGATTCGGACGAGGCGGATGGCGCTCGGACAGGCCGCGGCGGTCGAAGGGCGGATCCCAGTCGAAGGGGCTCCAGTGTGGTGAGGCTGCGGAGGAGGCGGGCTGGCGCGCCTTGACCGAGAGAGCCGATGAGGAGGAGGCGGGAAGATAAACATGAGCGAGCGGGGATTGGGCTGGCGTGGTGGGCCTACCGATCCCGATTCCCTTTTATTTTTATTTTTATTTCCTTATTTCATTTATACACAAAGATACATATATATATATACATATTTATATATTTTACTCCAAATTTTATGAGGGGTTTGACTACACATATTTCTTCATTAAGAACCCTTTTTGTTATTTTCCTTTTTCTCATATGCAAACATCTATATTTTCATCTATACTATTCCGTTTTATTCCTCTCTCTCATTTCTTTTGTAAAGATTTAACCCCATATTTAATCCATTATTTAGGATCAACTTAATTCTTTTTGGCACTGGATCATCTTTTCAGATTCTCCTTTTAATATTCTATGTCCTATTGTTTTATTTCTTTTGCCTATTGGAATTTCTCAATTCTTTAATTAAGAAATGTTTCAAAGGGAATCAATTTCAAATCAAAATATCAGCAATTAATGCAAGAAAAGTTTATAATCCAAAATTTAACTTTTCAGGATGTTACAGTCAGACCGACCCATCCATAGTGGGTTGACCGCTCACCATCGTGGTCAGCGGTCGGTTGTCAGAGACTTGTGGTATGTGATTGATACTCGTAGACTTTGCTGGTTGGTAGCGATCGGTACTCGGCGGTCAGTACTCGATGGATTTATGGTCGATAGCGATGCGAATGTATTCCCAAGTGTTTTGAGCGGAGCAATGGTAATTCCCGAGTACTTGTTGTTTTCGAGTACTCGTTGAGCTAGCAGTCATATTGGGTGGTCTAATACTGAGTTTTGGATAGCAATAGAGTTGGTGGTAGCGATGGGATGTGTGGTCGTGGACGACCTGTGTGATGCTGATGGATGGTTAATGGTGTGGTTTGTGTGTGTGGACTAATGACAGTCAAGTTGTGAAAAACTTGAGCCTGGAGAACTTTCTTTGGTCTTTGCATATGCAGGTGGGCGTGAAGACGACCATGGTTAGTGACAAGGAGAATCGGGACTAGGATTGAAAAGTCTAAGGTCCAGGCGGTTGATGCCACGAGAGGTGGTCGGGTTCATGCTGGAGCACGTATAAATCAAAAGTGGTGATTCGTGGAGAAGCTACGGGCGGTGTGGTTCAGGAGGCTTCGACACGACCGAGGATGATGCGTGGAGAAGATACGGAGGTGCATTCCCGGAGGCTTCGACGCGGGAGTTGATGAGGCGTGATGAAGATACGGGAGTTGATGAGGCGTTATGAAGATATAGGAGGTGATGTCCTGGAGGCTTCGTCATGTGTTGAGTTAGGAGCTGTGGATGGAGTCCATAACTTGAAAGAGGTAGAGTTTGGTTAAAACCCGTGTTCAGAAGAGTTTCAATTCTCTTGATTTTCGGAGGAGATATGATTGCATGTCCAGGTTGTTATGGTCACGTTTGAGATGTCCGTATTTGAGATGAACACGGTTTAAAACTCTAGCATATAAAACATGGGAGATGCTAAGTGTTTAGCCGTGGCCTTAAGGTGCCTTTTTGTGTTAGGGTTTTTAGGGATGCCATAATGACGCTTTGTAGGCAAGAATATGATTCAGATATAATAGATCAGATCTATTCCAAGGAAAGAAATCACCACCGATGTTGTCTCGTTGTCTCAATCGAAGCACAACGAGTTGTTCTGAGCATCGCTTTTCTGTGTCCACATTGCTATGCTATCGCAGCACGTGATCTATGAGCATAGCGTTGTCCTCAGTTTGTTCTCGTTCGAGCAGCTAAAACTTTCTGCGGAGAGAGAGATTTCGACTACGTGCAAAGGTGGTCGAGCATAGGTCAAAGCAAGCGATCGAAGTGTTCTAGCGGTCAAAGCGGTAGAGTTGTCACAGCGGTCGAGTGGTCTAGGAGCAGTCAAACGCCGGGTAGTCGAAACCTCTATCGAGCTCGTGCACACGATCGAGCATCTTGCGATCGAATTCCACGTCTGTATATTAGATTGTTTTTTCTTGTGGTTTGAGATTTGATTTCAGGTATCAAAAGCGGAGACAATCATTCACCCCTCTGATTGCGCCATACGATCCTACAGCTACATTATTGATGAAATAGCACTGCAAACTTGCTTTTGTATACAAAAGTATTCATTGCGAGTATATGAGAAGTCTTTGATACCCTATCACAGAAATATCGTATAACAAATGAACGGTATACAGTAGCAAAGAACTGTATAGCGATATTCAGTTTTGTCCACGATTTCTGATGTTCACAGCATCTCAAGATTCTCATCTGAGATATACCTACGGCCAAATGTTTCTCTCCATGCATCCCAAATGGTCCATGGAAGCTGTTGCGAGAAGGTAAAATAAATATCAATGATAATCTTCCTCACAATACTTATGAGGAGGCATGCTTTTGAGTTGAATTGCTTTCACGCCCTGCCTGCATCTGCAGCAATTTCTGCTGCTCCTCATCGTTCTCTTCCTTCAGCTCAACCTTGGGCGCCTTTGGTTTTGTGGTGGATTGCTGGTAGAGAACGCCACCGGACATGCATATCAACAGCCCAATTGTTCCCACAAAGGAGGCATGCTTGTCCCAGATAAGCAGATTAATCACGACAGTCAGGAGCTTGTTCACTATACCGAGCACTGTGAATCCGGTAGCAGAGATAGCCCGTCTGCAGGAGAACCCAAAGAAGGATATCGATAACCCGAACAGGCACGACAGGGCAACAGGAAGAATCACGTCGAATGAAAGCCAGTTTGTCATTTTAGAGCTGTCGACCTTCATCTGATCAAGCTCTCCCATTATAAGGAGCTCAAGGGGGAACAGCATCAAAGCCTCGAGATTGTTGTAAAGCACAAGGCCCCATGTGTTCAGCCCAATGGTCATGACGACGTGCTTGATGTACACGAAATCAATGGACATGCTCGCTAGATAGGCCACTGCCCAGGTGTAAGCAGTCGCAGTGAACTGGTTGTCTGTGAAAACATAGATCACACTTCCGCCAAGTATAGTGGAAAGTGAAAGCCATGTCTTGAATGACGGCCATGGTTGGTGAAGGTACAGCGTCTCTCCGATGGCCACAAATATTGGCACAGCAGAGCGAAACACGATGAAAGTGTCCACATTTGCATGCAGCAGGAGTTCACTGTTTGTGAAGATGGAGATGTAGAACATCACTGCAGCAGGAAAAAACTTCCACATGGTCCTCAAATTAAGGCCATCATGCTCAATAAGCTTTAGTTGTCCACATAGGAGAACTCCAGCAACACTAGTGAAGTACTGCAGAGCTGTCAGTGCTCCAGGGTATGGAAATTTCATGACTGCCCATTTGTTGATGATGGAGAGCAGAGATGCTGATAGGCAATAACCAGCAGCCACTCCATAGACTGAAGCTTGCTGCAGAAGAGTGTTCAATGTGTTACTCCAGGCTCCAGATTTCTGGAGAGCACTTGAACCGTCAGCTGGGGCATCTTCTTTTGAGGGCTCTGAGAGATTAGACATCTGCACCATCCAAAGTAAAACTATCAAAGTTTGAAAGAAATAAATGAACCCATAAAATTCATGCTGCAACTGCCAAAAGCCAGATGGGGCAACTCCAAACAGTTGGATCCTTAATCAATCTTGCTGTTTGTATAGTACCATGGCGATACACATAGGTGGATACCAATTTGATCTAAAGTTTCTATCTGACTTGCGAAGTACGAGGTGATCACAGTATGACCTATACAAAGGTAGTAATGGACAAAGAGGAAGAGTATTTAAAATTTTGTGCAAACAAATGATCTAAACCCTTGATAACTCCACACACTCAACCCTACTTTGCATCTGCACCTTGCAATCAAATTTCATAAGTAATTTGCTCAAAGAATTCCATAAACATAGTAGTGCTCATGGACATACTTGCCATCTTTTCCTGTACAAGCCAGTACCTAACGCAATAGAGAGTTCATCAAACCCCACACATTAAGAACTACAACAGATATTTGCTGAATCCTAGCTATCATGGAGTATGAAAGATGACTCCCTTTTTAAGGAAGTATTTCCAAAGCAGGTATTTCAGAGAAGAAAGCGGTTCTAAGGCATGATCCAGAAGGTGCGAGCTGTAAATGCTAATTTACTGAACAAAAAGAAAGATTGCTCATCGAAGACGCTGACTAATACTGAGAAACTTTACAGCTCTAAAGAGTCACACAGAAAGAAAGCAAGTCTCTGTTTTGCATGTTGAAGTTTCTACTTCGCGTGTTATATGATCCCTATTTATCTTCCCTAGCAAACAACGTACCCTGACTCACTTTCCTCCTAAAAAATTAAGCATTACTCCTAAAATTTACTCCCTCCACATTGATCTATTTGTCTTCATATGAAGACTGCACCTTCATATGATTTGCTATGATATTCAGAAAATTTCTCAGGTTAAGCATGGTAAAGACTCAAGAAGGGCAAGACCATAGCAAAAAGGCAGACAACAAGTACTAAAAACGAGTTCCAAGATAAAATCAAGGCAGAAAATAAAGCAGAAACACCCGTAATACTTCATGACAGATTCAAGAACACATCAAACGAAGTCAACCACGAAAAAACATCAGAACCGAAGAATCCAAGCCAGGATCAAGCAATACCTTGAAACGGCCAACCCGAGAATTCGCCATGGGACAGCAACAAATGCTCTAGCTACCAAGATTGAAGCATGTGTATCTTTTTAAGCAAGTTGAGGAGGCCTAAGGTGACAAGAGAACAAGGAAGACCAGTATGCAACAACCACCTCGCCCAATCAACTAAGCTCACAGGGCGTAATGCATTTGCCCACGACGGCCATGTCAGACATGGAAGTCAAACAAGGTAGTAGCACGTCACAGGCGCATTAGGCTGTAAGCATCAAGGGATGGGAAAGAAATATCAACACGTACTACTGCAACACCTAAGCACTTTGTCCAAGTCAAGGAAGACAAGGTCCTAATAGTGAGATGTGCTAGTTGCTGACAAGAAAAGAAACATAGTGCATACCTCAGCCTCAGGAAGCAGATTCCTCTCGACTGTAGGTATAACAGATTCCTCTCAACTACCACAACGTGATAGCTCGTACGCCTCCAGGACGCAGTTTAAAGTAGTTGCAAGCACACAAAGTGTTCCCTGAACTCGCTGCCGAGGCCTCGCGCAACCAACTGTTAAGTCACATAAAGTATTGGAATCAGTTAGTCGCCGAAGCATGCAGAAGCAATACACGAACTAAGCGCCGACACAAAGAAAAAGAAACATCAATTGTTAGGTAGGAGTAGCCCATCAGGACCCAGGATATCCACTTTAAATGGCAGCTGTTTCGTGCGCAACCAGAACACATCACAAGAAATAATTGACACCCCATTGATTGAGGGCATCGCAAGAAGCCTCTCCTGTAGCCATCAATCACCATGGACCAGCCAAGATCGGACTTTGACGCCTAACCAGAAGTGGAAGCAGGGCGAAACCCCGGGAGAACAGATCAAAGCCCTCACCTTTCGGGGAGCTCCCTCCACCGTGACGCCGCCGGATACGCCGCTCGCCCGGTGACGGCAAGAGGAGTGGGGAAGGGTCGAGCAAAGAGGGAGGGAATCGCGCGGTGGGGCGGCGATTTATCGCGGGGTCTCGGCTCGGGCGAGTTGTTTTTGCGCGGCGGTCGTCGCGTACGAGGGAGTCAACGCGGGATTTGAGTAATCCGACGCTCGGGTTCTAGCGATTCGTTGGGTGGGTGGGCGGGAGCGTGCGATTTGTTTGGAGGAGACGACGAGGATACTGCCGCCGCAGATCGGGAAGGCGCGGAGCCGCGGACGCGGGCTTTGGAAATGGAGTTCCTTGTTCTGACCCGCGAGTCGCGGGAGCAGATCCCGAGGCGCCTCGCCTCCTTGCGCTCGACCTCGCGTGCTGCTGCTGATGGGTCGGGGCGAGAAGGCAGCTACATCGCATAGCCTAGCCCGCCAGTGGGCTGGTGGATCAGTAGCCCAAATCTCAATGCCTCTTCGGCCCACAGGCCATACGAAACCTCGTCCCTAACGCTTTGAGCAAAAGGCCGTGCCGCTCGTCGCGTCGCGCTAGTCATTGACTCATTGCCGGCTTTGTCGCCGTCGCGAGCTCCGACCCAACACGGCGGCAGCGCAGCACAGCAGACGACCAAGCCGCCGCCGTTGCAGCGATCTCCACAGGCAGCCCGTGCTGATTTGACGGCGCGTGACTCGGTGAGTAATTATCACCATTATGCCTGCAGACAGTAGGTCAGGTGTGCACTGCATCGCTTTGCTCTAACCCAGTGATAGTCCAGGATAAAAATTCTGACTGCTGCTCCATCTGAACACTCCATCGAGCTATACTAGGGAGTTGAACGGCGGGCTAGGCTAGGCTAGGTCAACTCCTCCAAAGATGGGCCGGCCGTCCTTATGGCACACACACACCACTGGTTTCTGACTCTACTTTTTTTTCCCCGAGGAAGCTACTACTAATTAACTAGAATAATAAACCTAGAATAATCGAAGGGATCGGCACATGCTTAGAAACACTTGAGCATTTTCAGCACATGCTTTCGATCGGTGCGTGCATAATGGTTATGCTATGGTCGCATTGCTAATTTGGGCTCATTTTACTGATGAGGCTATATATACATCTAGGCCGGCCCACCGGTGGGTCGAATATGTTTATCCCACTTTACTACACAGCCCATGCAATAGGCTAATCGAGATTGCAACTGCCAAAATGCCCTTTGTGACTCTCAAAAAAGGAACATTTGTGACGGAGGTGAAATGTATGCATACTAAAGTACCCAGGTTGATCTTAAATCTTACTTCTTATGCGCAGCAGCTTCTACATTGGATCGGAGTTATAAGATATAGTGTAAACGTGCACGGTATCAAGAACCATTTCTACTCACATCACTACACGATCAGAGTCAAATCCCCGCTGCCTCCTTGAAAGAGAGATGTCCTGAACCTAGGAATAGAGCATGGCCTATACTACCACTCTATGAATAAAATTCCAAAATTGATAGAGAAAGCACCGTGAAGACCCTCTACTTAAGTAGATAATCCCGTAGAGACAACCAAGTAAGCATGATGAGAGAGAAAGATTTGGCAAAATAGACTACAAATTCCTCAAGCACAACCTCAAAAGAGTATAAGGAATTGTCATTCTCTCACAACCTTCTCTAACTGGCAAGGGTGCCGCGGTCTGACCGGATCCCCCATTACCGGGGATTGACTAGAGTTGTTTAGCGCGATTAGACCGGCTAATGGTTGGCGATTTGATTGGCTTGGCTCAAATACATGGAATTGTTGTATACATGTTGCATGATGTATTGTTTTGACTAACGTGAGTCAAGTGCATAGAACTGATGCTCGAGATGGTTGTTTGATATTTAGATATGTAGGTGGCTTGAAGAACGTTAGTGGTCGACGGCAATGAATTGGGACTAGACGAGGGTGCTGAAGTTCGAGCGGTCGTACAAGTCCACATGCCATATATATATATATATATATATATATATATATATATATATATATATATATATATATATATATATATATATATATATATACCGGTGCCTAGGCACCCACATCAAGAACCGTCCGATACACGTGTATGATTGATATTTTTTGAGTTTGGGTATGAAAATGTTTTATACCTTTGATATATTTATGGTAAGTAAGTTTTGAACTCGGTTCAAACTAGTTTGAACTACTTTTGAATTCAATGCGACTACAATGAGTATATACCATAAAATAGCTCAAACTAATTAAACGAAGTTGAATTTAATTTTTTTTGAGTTTGACATCTCGGATATATTTTTATGGATATATGAAGATACCCACATCAAACGTTGCGAATCTCAAAGCAAATCAACGGTATTGATATGGGTGCCTAGGCACTGGGTGCATGAAACACTCGTCCTATATATATATATATATATATATATATATATATATATATATATATATATATATATATATATATATATATATATATATATATGTATGTATGTATGTATGTATGTATGTATGTATGTATGTATGTATGTATGTATGTGTGTGTGTGAGACACCTCGGGTCCTGTAGAATTAGGCCTATGATGGTCTATATGTGTGTGCACATAAGGGTATGGGTTAGTCTCACCTTGCTAGTTTAGTTTGAGAAGCTCTAACATATAAGCCTAGGGCTTCCAATGGTACCAACGTCCGGTTAACCGTTTTACGTGAAGCGATGACGAAAGTACAAGCAGATTGCTACGTGTGCGTGGCTTATCCAGAATAGGGTTAGGTCTAAGCCGATTTAGACTCTAGAGCGTTAATTACAATATATATATATGTGTGTGCGCGCGCGCATGACTCCAAACCTATCACATGTCATGAATCGTGATATGCATGGTTCCTAATCGTTGTGATCCAGTCGATAAATGTGGTTCCATGGTTTGTGCAGTAGTACCTTTTTGCCCTTTGTTGTCGTGAGATGTGGCAGTTTGCTCTTGGCTTGTCCCCCGGAGCTTACGATTAAACGGTACGTGTGTAAGCTGCTTTTCGCAAATACAATACCGTCCAAGACGCTGTTGAACACTTAGTTTCCATGTGGGAGTGAGTGGACCAGAGAAAAAGAGGAGCAGTACTGCTGCACTCTTAGATCTCGCGAGAAAATAGAGAAATTTTTCAGAGATGCAATATCGTGTGGCTGACATCGACAAGGAGAGTGTCAATGCAAATTTGGGACAGGCACTGCCTTGGCGACCCTACGAGGATTGGATTGTCCTTTGTTTCGTCTTTGCAGATCGAATTATTTGTGGTCCTCTTCCGCTAGCTTCAGCTCATCATATCCATCAGCTAGCTATAGCAGGTGATGTAGTAGAAAAAAATGAACTAGTTAAAAAGTAAAATTTGCAGGGCTGGGGACCTGTACTTTCGAGTAGTTGCATCATGCATATCAATGTAGTGATGTAGGTATTCATGCATGCGACGGTCGGGCTCTCACTCACTAACACACACACACACACATAAATATATAACTCTTTACCATTTTCTCTTTTCTTAAAGGAGCAAACCTTAATAATTCATGGGTTAATAGAGTGGAATGATGATCCTATATACCGGTCATGATTAAATAAATTTAAGACCCATATGCAGCGAATCCCTCCTTTTCACAACACCAGTCTACTAATCTCTGTTGACCTTTTCAGTGTCCAACCTATTAATAAAACTACTAATATTATTTTCATGTGACAAGTTTGAAAACTTCAACAAATTTGCTATCAAGGTTCAAAAAGAATAGTTCTACGCATTTCAATAGAACTTATGTTCATAAATTGATGGAGTACTATTGCATTTGTTTAAAAATAAAACTCGCGGTGCTAATTTCCTAGTTAACCTAGCTCGTTTCGGCTTCAGCTTCTGGTTTCTGGCTTATTTTTCACTATTCATAAATTTCATCTTTTTCTAAACTTTTAGCTTTTTGCCGGTTCTTTTTTACCGTATTCGTTTGCATTGTCCATGATGAGCTAGTATATTTTTTCTATTTTTAAATTTAATTACGCCAAATAAGTCGCTTTCAACCATAGTGAAATTTCAAGTGCTACAGTGCAATTTCAGCCATAAGCCACAGCTTTTCAGCCCAACTGAACGGGGCCAAAACATTAATGTAACAATGTTTAACCCAATGTACGGTTCCAGGTGTAAAGGTGAAGCCAGAACCAGCAGTCAGAACTAGCTAGCTCAATCTTTTGGTCGACATCCCATGCTGGCAAGTGGCAAGCTTATCATAAACCTGGTCCTCCTGATGCTAGTTGTCTACAGTCGATCTCATCGGAATACCTTTTGTCCGGCTTATCATTTTTGACTACTTAAGAAATCAAAACCATAGCTACGTTTTACAGAACATACCAATGTTTTTACACTCTCCTTTTGCCGGGACGGAGGATCCAATATATGTTTTTTACTTGTGTTTGTACAATCATTAATTACTTCACTATTTGTGTGAGCCCATGCAGACAGTTTCGTGCACGAGCAAATATTTCAATCTTTATTTGGACATGAAAAAACCTAGCTAGTATATGTTTGGAGACATGAACAAAGTTTCCTCTGCGTTTTATCATCCATATATATTCTTTTATTTCGTAATTCCTACATAATTTCAAATATACTATTTACTAAAAATGCAAAAAAAAATCAAAACCATTTTCTAGGACTACAACAGAGGCAAAAATACCAACAGTACAGAGAGAGAGCTGTGCTTCGGATCGTGGGGCTGGGCATCTTATCCCATTGTTCCGTGGGCTATTTTGTGTGTGATCTAGCTACTACTCTGTCGTACAAATGCTGTCAAATCAATAACAAAAAAAGGATACCAACACCTCAGGTTTTGTCGCAAGGACCATGCATTTTCTCGCGCACCATGTGTCCTATATATGACGCCGTGAGCCCTCGTCTCCACTGGCATCTTCATCTTACTAAGTCCATTTCATTTGTCAACTGTATCATTATGTTTATGACCATGCAATTAATTAAGCTTGCGGGAGGGTTTAGATCAAAGAGAGCTGGAATTAACAAATGTACGAAGATATGATAGCTAGTCATTAGACACTACATACTACATGTCAAAGTATGTGGAGATGTTTTGAGGTGAAGATTAAGATAAAGTCAAGGAAAATATAGTACTAAAAAAAGAAAATAAATAATAATAATAATAATAATAATAATAATAAGATAATAAGTCCGGTCGTCGGCATAATCTAGATATGGCTTTAAATGGGGGACGTCTCTATTCTTTTCCGTGCGTAGCTTTTCCAGATCCAGGTTTTCCCATCTACTCTCTCTCTCTCTCCGCGCGTCTGGCAGCGGCGGCGGCGTGCGCGACGGAGGGCGGCGACGCACACGCAAGGCCATGGCACGGGCGGTGGCGGCGGGCATCAACGACACAAGGCATGCGGCCGCACGCGCGCCTGTGGTTATGCCGCGGCGACGATGGCAAAGGCGTACAAACGTCTGCGTCTGTTGCGGTCGATTGTGGTTTCGCAGGCCGAACATCATTTCGCATGGCCGTAGGGGCTAACGAACCCGTTTCCTCTCCAGTCAAATTTATCTCCTATTATTCCTTTATCAAATTCATCTATATCTGATTGGTTGCCTTCCATTCCATCCTGTAGGTTCACATGCAGCTGTTGAGGGAGCAGTTGGGCAGTTTCGCATTTCAGATCCATTGTGCAACGTGTCCGTCAAGCATGCTCAAGGCAAGTATCTCGTGGCCGTAACATATCCTTTCGCACATTACCGTTTCATGATTATCTGTCGCCATTAGCTTAGTATCAATTATTTCATTGTATTAGTTGTCAGTTGTGTGTTGCTTGTAGAATTAGATAGATTCTAATGCGCTGGGCTTGTTAGTGTTATACGCTTGTAGTTGTATAGTGCTCGACTATAGAATTCATGCTTAGTTAGGGATTAGAATAGATGCTTAAATTATTGATGGGGTAGCGTATAAGCATGTTCAAATCTAAGGTTAACCACTAGTAATCTTTTAACATTGGGCGTCTTATTTATATATCCTGCTTCCATGATCCTTTAATTGTGCATTATTGATTGTGGGCCTCGGCTGATTTAGTTGTGGTACATTAATTTGACTAATAATCACTTATTATGTAATAAAATTGTATGATTGACAACCCTTGTGTGTCTTCTTCTAGTATCCTCTTTTGGACAGGTTTTAGTATGCTATCATCAGATTATCGTTCTCCATCGCTTTGTATCATAAATCATGTCTCTCCGTTCTCAACTATATCCACCTATTACCTCATAATTTTACTTTAATTCACCCTCGACTTTCTTATTACATCTTAGATAACTCGAGTTTCAGTACTGTGGCTTGCCACTATTTATGCCATTTTATTTTATTCTTCATTTGATTAGAAGTGAACAGGTCTCATGTTTCAAACATTTATTTCAGCTTCTGTTGATTCTATAATAAAGTACCTTTAAGATTTTAATTTTCTTGTGATTTCTATTGTTGCTTTTATTATTTATTCTTTACTTTGACGATAATGTTCCATAGTAGTATCCCAGTTGGCTGTATGTGGGGTGCTACAGAAAGTGTCCAAAAGCTCTATCTGGGATATTTTGGTAGTGGGCCAAATACCGGGTTGGTACCTTGATCAAAACCGCGGCGTGGGGAGGCACAAAGGAGAAGTGGTTTAGGTCAAGGATAGCTGAAATTGCCAAGTGGATCAATCTCTAATGGTTTAGCATGTTGAGTCTTGTAGATGCTTTGAGAAGCGTGCGTGAGTGTGTAAAACCCGTGTTAGTGAGGTTAACGGGTTTCCCTAGATGTCTTAATGGGTTGGACCCATTAGGGTTTGGGGCTGGTTATTAAAGGGGAAGAGAGGTGTTAGCTAGATCTAAGGATTCTAGGGTTTAGGCTTTTATTCTGCGTCCTTGTTTCCTTCCATGGTTGTGAGAGAGAAAACTTGAGAGATGAAAAAGTGGTGCTTTGGTTGAACTTTATAATTATCTATGAGTTTGTAAACTTCATCTTTTGTTGGAAATAGATCAACACTTTGTTTCAATCTTATTCTTGTTTGTATTCTTGCTTGGTTTGTTTTTGAGCTCGATTTGCAATTTTATCTATGAGTGGTGCTTTCGTTCTTGCTTGCAATATGAATTTTGTGACTTTTATAGTCACCTGAGTGAAGATTTTGAATACCATTGAAGAAGAATTTTTAACAATCATTCACTCTCCTCTTATTACTGGTATCAGTCTACACAAAATAATCAAGACGTAAGGTGAGTTTTTTTTTACATAAGCAGTGCTGTTTTTTAATACTTCCTCTAAATAGAGGATATACCCCGATCGTGCAAGTTGCCAGGTGTCCATATTTTGAATTTAGCAAAAGAGATAGAGACATGTTGCACATATATACTACAACAATTAGTGCATGGTTTTATGTGGCTAATGATTGTTTTTTCATAAACATATGGAGCAGAAATTAACCGCCATAGATGAGGGGCATAAGTTCTCAGAAGACAAGAAGAAATATGCCATGAGACAAGCGAACGCTAGCTAATGATTCGTTAGACAGGTAGGTCCTAATTTGGTATCTCACACTTCAATGAGGAACCAAACCGGCCCGTCATATTATTGTCCTTGCTGCCACGTGGATGGCCTAGACAAAGGGATGAAGAGGGTAACTTGTTACTACAGTGCGGAGTTGAAGGATGAAGACAACCCTCGCAAAAAAAAAAAGAAAAAAGAAGGATGAAGACAGAATCTTATTAATTAGTAGTACTTCAACTATGCTGATATATAATGTATGGGAAGTATCCAATGCTAACCCTTCTCTCGGTGCTAATGGATAGATCATATATATCTGCTGAAGCAACTTTAGGCCGGGCTAGAAATGATAGTTATTTTGTGAATAAGCGCCCTTAACAATTAGCATATAAATCATCTATGAGGATTCAGTACACCCTCCTCCTAAAGCTGTAATTTTAAATCCTATCCATCCATGTCCTATCCAACCATTGTAAGCATACGAGAATTGAGACGTTAACACTGGGATCGGAGAAGAGTTAGGACTGCTTGCATACCATTAATCACTTAATTACCGAGGATATATGGCCGGCCCTTCTTTCTCTCTGTGGTCAGTTTGGAGCAAGGTAGTAAAGTACGTACTTCCAGCCCGTCGTTGAACTAAAGCTTAGCCAAGCCCCAATAATAATGTGATCTAGCTGGATAAAGGAGAAGCTAGCAGTTTAGGTCGAATGCTTTGCCTTTTAATCATCAACAACTGTGGATCCCGCCAACTAGCGACTACTAGAATACTAGATCCATCGATCGGTGCCTGGCCGGCCGGTTGGTATCACATATATATACTCGTTCTCCTACGTACTGCTACTAGATCGATACCCCCGTTGCCAGAAGGGTGAAAATTCATGCATGGTTGTAGCTAGTGGCAACGTGTCTTTGACGAGGATAAATGTGTAATTAATCCATTTAACTGTACGGACATTCAAGTACTAGTGTTATACGGTAGACAATTCCTAAATTTATGTAAGGCAAGTACACCGTACGTAGTATTACCTGGTCGCCTCTCCGTTAGCTAGGTCATGGACTGGTGGATGCATCTCCTTCTCTTCAGATTATTACTTATGGCCTTCTCTGAACAAATAAATAAGACAGTCTTTTTGCAGTCTTTTCAAAATGGATCGTCGAGACAACATTTTCAAAGAGGCTTATCGACAATCGGTTAATTCGCATAAAGAACCCACCAAGCATCTCTACTCTGGTGTGTGGACACATGCACGTGGAGACCAAAGAAAAACAGGCATACTATTTTTTGTTCAAAAAGAAAACAAAGAACATATAGTACTACAAAAAGGATTATTCTGGACGTCTCATCACAAACGATTCAACATAAATCATCAGTGATAAAAGTTACCATAGACGATTTTACAAGATGGACCGTCTAAGTTAACCACTGTGGAAACAACCGTCTGTGATGACCTATTTATCACAGACGGTTTTTAACAAAAACCGTCTGTGATAATATTTCAACTTACCTGCTCTCGCCGAATTTGAATTTTTCGTTAGTCTCGCTAGATTTGCTCTTTAAAATAGAAGGCTCGGATGTTCTTCTCCTCATCTTTTCTTCTCACTTCTCCTCTTCCACTTCTCTTCTCCTCATCTCTCTTCTCACTTCTCCTCCACTTTTCTTCGCCAAATTTTTCCTTAAAAATAGAAGGCTCGGCCGACTACCTCCCCGAGCTCCTCCGCCTTCGGTTATGACGCCACGGTTCACTGTATAAGGCACTCTTCTTGTAAGAATGTCTTGTGCAGTGACACTGTCATGACACAACGGTGATGCTACCATCGCCGGCCTCTTCCGGTGATATATCCCCCATCCCTTCCCTCTCTTCCTTGATGATTAGTTTTTGTGATAATTGATGGATGGCTAGGGTTTCGACCCTTGTTGAAATTCATATTTTATTATAGAATTTGCTGATGTGGCGTACATGGCTGCTAACAGACTAGGCGCATACGACCACGCCTTACAACCACGGCATACGACAATGGCCTACAACCACAACATAGATCATGGCATACGACCACGGTTTATGACCATGCCAATCATAAATAGGTCTGCTTTGGTTCATCTGCATTATCTGATGGCACTATATAACAGCGTAATTAGAGAATATTGATGAACTGAATGGGGGCATATTTATGATATTGCAAGAACGCAATCACAGACGTTTCTTAATTAGAACCGTTTGTTATAATAGACTATCACAGACGGCTCATAGTAAGAACCGTATATGATAACTGTTATTACAGACGGTTCTAGTTAAGAACCGTCTGTAATGCCCTTAGGGTATTACTGACCCATAAGCACAGACGGTGTGAGAAACCATCTATTGTGATGTTTTTGAACTGTCTGTGATAAGCTTTTCTGTAGTAGTGATACAAACATGGCCAAGTCCAACACCCACATGTTCAGTTTATGGCTAATAGAACAGGCTGAGATGGACGATGCAGCTATATATGACTACGACACTAGCTACTCGACCCAAAGGAAAAGGTGTCTCGATCGTCTCTCCCAACTATATTAAGATACATTTGTCTTTATGGTATAACTCTAATATCTATTATAAAAAATATAATTATATTTATTACACAACTCTAATATCTATCTATGATTAAACTGCTCAGTTATAATTTGTCTTGACTAAACTATGTATCTCTTTTTCTCTTGATTAACAAAGAATTTTCTAGATTTTTTAAAGATTATTTAGGGGTTTTTTTTACCCTCAAAGCAAACTATCTAACTTGAATCTCGTCGGTACGTTGTTTGTATCTATATTACTATATAGATATAGTTTCACCCCTCACAAGCTTCTAGATCGTTAATTTATATATATGTTAGTATTTTTTTTTGCCGCAAACGAAATAAGGAAGAGAGATGGTAGCATACTAGCATACTATATGAGAACGTACAAAATTACGTCCAGGCCGGAGCGGACCTGCAAAATCTTAGGCAGATCGACCGGTTCGTTTATCGCCGGTTGGAAATATTTTATGTGGAGGATATTGGGTCTAAGCTTTTGGCTTTTACTACAGTACCTAACTTTCAAACGAAATATTTTCTCAAGACGAGGTCTACAAGTTAAACGATATACACGTTAAAAACTCAATATCTATACCATCCAAAATCGCAAGTGAGTATCTATCTCTCCGTAATCTGTACTATAAACAACTAAAATTTAAAATTTCAACTAAAAATTATAAGTCGCAGCCATTGCCAAACAGAACCGGATATTGATGGAGTACGTACGTCGGGGCGCAGGACCAGGGCGAGATCAGCGACGGGCCGGCAGGCGAATGGCAGGACGTGTCGGAGGCTGGCTTTGGCGATTACCTGCCTATAGACTCGATCGATCGATACGACTGATCGAGCCACGTACGCGGCCGCGCGCGCTCTGTCGGTACGTCTAAGCTTCGAGCCGCGCGCACCAGAACAAAGCGGGGAAATACACTACACACTTTGCTAGGCCCAGACGGGCGGGCCGGCCGGCAGGCGGCAACGCTGCCGATGTCGTCGAAATAGCGCAAAACCTAGTCATGCGTACGTGCCCACAGATCAATTAGCAGGGAAAAACACGCTTCCCATGCATGCTCATTGCGCTGTCCTGGCTTTGAACGAGTAGGAGTATATGTCTGGCCATGTTGACTTTTGCTGATAATTTTAACTATAGCTGATGAATAGTAGTAGCTGATAACCTGATAAGTAGTAGTATATTATGTAAGAAAGACGGTGCAACAAAAGATACTATAACATTCGAACTGTCATGCGACTTACGAAATTGTGATATAATAAAATATAAAGTATATTACAATATATAAAAAATAGTGACTGATGAATAGTAATAGCTGATAGAAATGGTTTATAGAAACTAAAATATTCGTAATAATTTTGTAAAAGACAGAAGTAGAAATCAATATAAACAACATGTGGACTGATCAATTAATGCCTAAAATGTGGCGCAAATTGATAACTTGTGGACTGATCAATTAATGCCTAAAATGTGGCGCAAATTGATAACTTGCTGACTGATCAATTAATGCATGCACATCATCATGACTAACTGTCCTCGGCGCATGCAACACGAGGTACAAACTACAGCCTTCATACACAGTAGATGAATTACTCCCTTCAGATGAGAGGGTCCGAAGTACGTTGTTCCCGGCAAAGTTTTTTTTTACTAGTTTGTACTCCTAAATTGTTGTCTGATCGTCGATTCGGTGTTCTTCTTTCTTGCTAGGCACCCATTTTTAAGATGGAGTACCTCCTTTCATGAATAGCTTGTTGACATATAGGAGCGTTAATTCTATTAGTGTGTTAAGACTGACATATACAGTAAGAAATAATCCTATATAAGACCCGGTTCCTATACATGTTAAGTGAATCATTCTCAGAATATGCCACGTTGCATTAACTTTCGTTCCGTTTACTTTCCCATTAACCCACACATTAACTCCAAGATTAATTGGTTTTTCTATCACGTGTCATGTTCGATCTTTGGAGGATTAGTTAAGCTAATATATATATGCATATATAGAACTGGGTCTTATATGATTATTTTTTTGATATACTCCATTTATATGATTATTTTTTTGATATACTCCATTTAATAGAAAACACACACATATAAGGAGTATGCGCAGATCACATTCTTTTTCTTTGTTTTGGTCGTAGAATAGGTTGAACTAGCCTCATAGGCGCGCCACGTCGCGCCAGCACTGTACGTACCAAAATAAAAGAGACGATAATTCGTGAGGAGCTTTCTAGGAAAAACCGCGAAAAAACGGGGACCCGAGCACAATTCTAAAAACCGCGGGAGGCTATCCTGTAAAAACGGGACACATGCACAATTTTAAAACCACGGGGTCATCCTAAAAACCGGGGACCCGACGCAATTTAAAAATCACGGGGCTATCCGGAAAACTGAATTCCCGGCCACTTGGCGCACGGAGGGTCAAGGCGGCGGCGTGGCGCTTCGCTCATGGCGTTTCCCCAGAGTAATAGGGGTATGATTAATCCTATTGAGTGGAGCTATACATCCATAACTCTACCACCGAGCGAAGGTGGTTCCGGTGACAACCGAAGCAAAACCCTTTGTTTTTATGAGATTACTATGGTACAAAAAAACATTTAGGTTTTAGCCACAAAGTTTCTCAACTTTTTTCAGGATTTTTCCGCTCCCATTTTGTAGGATTAATGGTGAATAGTGGTAAAAATATATATAAAGTGCATTAAATACGTACATTTTATTTATGCTTGTCCAGTTAACTTGGTGCCTCTAATCAATCTCATCTTGTTCTAAATTAATTATGTAGGCATGCATGTGTTAAGGGAAAAAAAGATTTAGATACGATATGATCGTATATAAAGCAAGATAAGATTACGTGATCGGTATTTTAATTAGTTTGTTCAGGGGAAGTGGCAGGACATGGTCAGCGTTTATAAGCTACGGACAGATCTCCAGTACTAGTTGTGGGCTTGTGGCCATGTACTACGTACGTATTTACGTACTAGTCTTCCTTAACTAAAACTTTTTTTAAGGTGCCCCATTAAACTTAAAGGCAGTAAGGCACCCCACCACGCGTCATGCTAGCTAAGCACACGACGAATTAGTAACCATCCTTTTATTCATCTAGAAGTTAGCCCCGGCCCGTGCACAACATGCAAAAGTTCGCGTCCATTTTTCTCTCCACCGGACAGAAACAAAAGTACCATGCTAGCTAGCTAGGCACCAATCCACCACCACGTATACGTACGTACCACCGTCCGATCGAGCGAAGCGTTTGGTTTGAACCGGCCCCGGTCAAACCAACCACGCCCGGCCCGACTCCCCACGCCGCCGTCCGCGGCAGCGCATGCCGTGTGCACGCCGCGCCCGCCCGGCCGGGTGGTGGATGCCGTGGTGTGGTGCGCGCGCAGCAGTGCATGCATGGCACGGCCGGCCGCGCGCGCGCTCGGGATCCGCGAAAGGCGACGCGAGCTGGCCTGCTGGCTAGACGCGTCCGTCCATCCACCCATCCACCGGCCGGTGCGCGCCCGTGGCGAGACTGACCGGCCGGCTGGCTGACTGACCAGGCGGCGTTGAGGCCGAGCTAGGTAGCCCTTTCCCCAGAATAGCACGGAGTGAGTGCTCCCTCGTTTCTAATGATTGTGCCAAATCCGTTAAAGGCCACCTCCTACCCCCTGCGCGCCTACCCGTCTACGCATACGTCTCTAGCTACCTCTCTACCGCCTACTGTGTCTACTGCCTCTGGCCGGCCGGCCTCCCCTCCCTTTGCTTTTTTAAGCAAACGGCCTAGACGCCGTCCACATGCATAGCATTAGCTAGCAGCCGGGTAGAGATCGAGGTGAGCGTCTAGCTTAGCTAAATCCAGCAGGTAGTGGTAACTTCTGAGGGCACTGGAGGCAGATCTGATCTATTAATGTGTGCTCGTGCATGTGGGCATGCGTCTACACTTATGCTAGTAGTGCTACGTATATACTGCGGCCTTTTGTTGTTGCATGTTGTTGTTGCTGTGGGTTGGGTTCCATGTTTGTTTAATTACCGGCATGGATTAATAATTAATGTGCTGCTTCAGAGCTGGGTAATCGTATGGATCCATCGCCTTAATGGAGATATATATGATGTGTAGCTAGCCAGGGTGAATAAATCAGACGAGAACCGAAAGGGGAGCTAGCTAGGAGGGTTTCAGTTGATCTGTACAAACTGGCGCAGAGAGCTCGGGCCCGCCCGCTCGTTCGTACCAGCGTGGCTCATTGCACCATCATTGTGTGTGTGCCGGCATGTGTGTGTGTCCGGACTCTTGCGAACAGGAGTTTCAAGGACTACATATCATACAGGAGGGCACGTACGTGTACTCGCTGTTAGAGATCTTACTTTCACACCCAGATCAGTGGAAACATATATATATATATATATATATATATATATATATATATATATATATATATATATATATATATATATATATATATATATATATATATATATTAATTACTTGTATGATTGATTCATAC
Source organism: Bonia amplexicaulis (assembly GCA_036346245.1). Lineage (NCBI taxonomy): Eukaryota > Viridiplantae > Streptophyta > Magnoliopsida > Poales > Poaceae > Bonia > Bonia amplexicaulis. The sequence continues at coordinate 16,032,125 of CM070752.1, read as the reverse complement.
CCGGTGAAGATTACTTGTATGATCTTCGTTTCAATGAAGTGGGGCTTCACACTTTACTATAGTCATTCGGTCCAAAAACATTTAGGAGCAGCGATGGAGGCAAATGAGGTCCTATAAAGACATGACCCCATGGGTATTTTGCAAACACCGTCTTTAATTAGCTATAGTGTATATCAGCATAAACGTCCAAAGCGCTTTTACAAGACAACCTAGCTAGTTAGCAATGATTCAAATGTTTTGATATGTAAGGGATCGTACCTTTATTTACAAACCCCAGGATTGAATATATATATATATATATATATATATATATATATATATATAGAGAGAGAGAGAGAGATGAAATACCTATTTCAGCCTAGGCACCAATGTGTCCGAGTTAATTATACTTATATATATAATATTAACTGGGACACCATGGTGTTTGGGCACCATGATCTAAAATATGTTTTTTTCTTATGTATCGTGCGAGAAAAAATTTGAATGCCGAGTTTAACTAGTTCAAACATGTTTGAACGGAAATTCAAACCGCAATTGCCTTTTTTGTTGATAGTTTGATTATACATATGTGCTAATCATTACTATTATAAAAAAATGAGTTGGTGGTTGTACGTCCCTTCTCCTTCAACCGCCTCATTCTTAACTTCTCATCACTCTCCACTTTTCAACTGATCAGAGTAGTCCTCTTCCATAGCATGATTCTCTATATATCTCATAAATTTCATTGCAACGCACGAGCAGATGACAAATTTTAGATAAAAATCAGTAAATCATGTGATCTAAATTCGCTAAAAATCTTTGAATTTGAGTATATTTATTCAAAGGTATGCATTTTATTTAAATTGCTATAGATAGGCATATACCCTAAAACTGTTTTTTAAATGTATCCGTGTTTGGGCTAAATTTGCGCATTCAAAATCGTGGTGCCCTGACACCATGGCATCCCATTTCACTGTCATACACACACACGGTAGCACTATTTTACGCTCACATGTATTCTGCTAGCAGTTTTGCGCCCCAGCAAGTTATCATCGCTTGTACAAAAGTTATCATCGGCTATGAAGAAAATTATCATTGGTCTAGCATTAGCTAGCAGCCGGGTAGAGATCGAGGTGAGCGTCTAGCTTAGCTAAATCCAGCAGGTAGTGGTAACTCTGAGGGCACTGGAGGCAGATCTGATCTATTAATGTGTGTGCGTGTGTGCGCGAGCGTGCATGTGGGCATGCGTCTACACATATGCTAGTAGTGCTACGTACTGCCTTTTGTTGCTGCTGTGGGTTGGGTTCCATGTTTGTTTAATTACCGGCATGGATTAATAATTAATGTGCTGCTTCAGAGCTGGGTAATCGTATGGATCCATCGCCTTAATGGAGATATATATGATGTGTAGCTAGCCAGGGTGAATATATCAGACGAGAACCGAAAGGGAGCTAGCTAGGAGGGTTTCAGTTGATCTGTACAAACTGGCGCAGAGAGCTCGGGCCCGCCCGCTCGTTCGTACCAGCGTGGCTCATTGCACCATCATTGTGTGTGTGCCGGCATGTGTGTGTCCGGACCCCTGCGAACAGGAGTTTCAAGGACTACATATCATACAGGAGGGCACGTACGTGTACTCGCTGTTAGAGATCTTACTTTCACACCCAGATCAGTGGAAATATATATATATATATATATATATATATATATATATATATATATATATATATATATATATATATATATATATATATTACGAAATTGATTCATACCCGGTGAAGATTAATTACTTGTATGATGTCTCGTTTCAATGAAGTGGGCTTCACACTTTACTCATAGTCATTCGGTCCAAAAAAAAAAGGGCCTACCTGTTATTTTCAAAGAAAATATTGTATATCTATGTACGGATGTAATATAAAGTTTCATGTTCACTTTGGCTCCACAAACATTTAGGACCAGCGATGGAGGCAAATGAGGTCCTATAAAGACATGACCCCATGGGTATTTTGCAAACACCATCTTTAATTAGCTATAGTGTATATCAGCATAAACGTCCAAAGCGCTTTTACAAGGCAACCTAGCTAGCTAGCAATGATTCAAATGTTTTGATATGTAAGGGGATCGTACCTTTATTTACAAACCCCAGAATTGAATATATATATATATAGAGAGAGAAAGAGAGAAAGAGAGAGAGAACGCTGAAATACCTATTTCAGCCTAGGCACCATTGTGTCCCAGTTAATTATACTTATATATATAGTATTAACTGGGACACCATGGTCTCTGGACACCATAATCTAAAATAGGTATTTTCTTATGTATCGTGCGAGAAAAAATTTGAATGTCGAGTTTAACTAGTTCAAACACGTTTGAACGGAAATTCAAACCTCAATTGCCTTTTTTGTTGATAGTTTGATTATACATATGTGCTAATCATTACTATTATAAAAAATGAGTTGGTGGTTGTACGTCCCTTTTTCTTCAACCGCCTTATTCTTAACTTCTCACCACTTCCACTTTTCAACCGATCGTAACCCCTTCTATAGCATGATTCTCTATATCTAATAAATTTCATTGCAACGCGACGAAAGCGATGACTAATTTTAGATAAAAATCAGTAAAACATGTGATCCAAATTCGCTCAAAATCTTTGAATTTGAGTATATTTATTCAAAGGTATGCATTTTATTTAAATTGCTATAGATAGGCATATACCCTAAAACTGTTTTTTTAAATGTACCCTTATTTGGGTTGAATTTGCACATTCAAAATCGCGGTGTCTTGACACCATGGCATCTCATTTCACTGTCATACACACACACGGTAGCACTATTTACGCGCATGTATTCTCGTCATAGCTTTGCGCCCAAAGAAGGTATCATCGGCTATGAAGAAAATTATCATTGGCTGTATTATTTATGCTCAAGAAGAATTTCACTCACTAACGATAGTAACTTCATGTAGAATCGATGATAACTTTCTGGCATTGTCAAGATTTGGCAATAACTTCATTCAGAACCGATGGTAATTTATTTAGAAATATCAGTAACTTTCCAGAGTATTTTAAACATGCGCTCTGTTAGTGTGTGTGTATACACACACACCAAGGCTTGAACCATAGCTTCACGGCTTCGACCACTGCTTTGATTGTGGCTTCGACCACTTACATCTTCGACCACTACATGTTTGAGTCACGGCGGAATGGGTCTGCTGGTTGTTATTCTCTTGCATGTTTGAGTCTATATATGAAACAAAATGATGAGGGTCCTCAGGCCAACAAAAATCAGCTCTCCGTGTGTTGTCTAGCCTCGCTCTTGTGTCCAGAGAAAAGAATCGAAGTAGTGAGTGTTTGTGAAAACACCAAGAGTGAGGAAGTGATTTCCAACAAGAGAGGAGTGATTCCCAACAGAAATCTCCTCTATAAGTGAGTAGCCCCGGCGTGATAACCTTTTAGTTCTTTATTTAGCGAATTATCCATGGTATAATTAGAGAGTCGTGAATGAATTAAGGTAAAGTTATGAGAGTAAAGGTTTGGTACAATGAGGCCAAAGAGACAAGATTGGTGATACAAGATGATGGGAACAAGATCTATCGATAGAGAGGATACTAGCCGGAGTCACACAAGGGTTGACAATCATACCATTTTTATTAGGTGATAAGTGATTATTAGTCAAGTTAATGTACAACAACTAAATCAACTACAGCTCACAATTAATAATCAACAGCTAAGATTCACAGAAGTAACACATATCACTGACCGCCTAGTGTTAAAGCTTACTTGTGGTTAACCTTAAATTTGAGCATGATTATTCGCAACCCTAATCACCATTTAGATGTTTATTTACATCCCTAACCACACATGAATTCTATGGTTAACATTATACTAATTACAAACATTTAATACTAACTAATTCATCATATTCAGAACCTACTAAGTCTACAACAAGCTACCACAGGCAATCAATATAGTGCAATGATCGAAAATCACGCTAAGGCAACATGTAATCATGTGATATAAACATGTGAAAGAAACAGTTATGGTCAGGAGGTCTGACCGTCCTGTGATGCCTATCTCCGATCCGTATCAGTGTTTTCGATAACCTAGTTTTATCGCACTTAACATGTGTCGATTGATTGCTTGCTTTGCTTGTCTGTTACATACTTTTCTTGTATTACCTGTCCTTTACTCACTGTGTTGCAACCGTTGTTGGGTACTTGCCGAGATTTTTAAATCTCACGCTTGCTCTTTTCAGGTCAAGTAAAAGGCCAGTGGAGTGATAGCATCATGCATAGGTGGGAGCACTCGAGTTTTCAGCACCATGGTTTGCCACTGTTTTGTTGTTTCATTCGTTCTTTATATGGTTAGAAGTGGACCGATCCTATATTTTAAACATTTATTCCAGCTCCTGTTGGTTCTCTATTAAAGTGTTAATAAAGTTTTAAACTCTTTGTGATTTTTTTGTTCTTATTTATTCTTCACTTTGGCGATGACGTTCCATAGTAGTATCTCACATTGGTATGTGGGGTGCTACATATATACACCCCCTCCATTCCAAAAAGGAATTTCTTTTTCGGCTGATGCACATGCGATCTCCCATATGTAACTTTGACTCGTAATATTTGTTAATCTATATTAGTAAAAATTATGAAGTATTTTTGATAATTAGTATGCCTATGTCGCTTTTGTAACGTCAGGCGCACGCTTGTCAGTAGTATAGTCAGCCTATCAAGAATAATCTGGATACCGATAGTATCTCAATTAATACGCACAAATATATGAAGGGTTAAAAGTTCAAAAGTTTTGAGTTCAGGAGTTCTACCGGCACAGATGCAAAAGCAACATTCCTTTTAGATTGGATGGAGTATTTCATTCTTACAAAATCAAAAAAAAAGCCCTGGCCGGGCATGCACACACAATGCACATTATACACATTAGCAAGCTAGGCAAAGCAAATAAAGCTAGAGACCAACCAAAGGAGGTGTGCGTGAAGTGACAAGATATCCTAGAATCTTCCTCCCATCCTACCCTAAACGAACATACATACATGCAGTAACCTTTTTCAAAGGCCAGCGTTCGATGGAGTAGCGATCAGTGCACTCGGCTCGCTGGTACGGTCGGTAAGGCATGCATGCGCAGCTTAGAGCCGAGGCCACAGCTATGGGTAGTAGCAACAGTAGACCAGTAGTAAGCGAAGCGATCTCGATCGATCGATCGAGCGGTGCAGGCTGGTTTTATACCGGAGAGTAAGAGGGGCGAGGGGCAGAGGGTGGGCGCTTTGTCCTGGAAAGGAAACTGAGGATTCGTCACATCACGCGGGGTCGCAGTCCATCGCCAACCTCCACCAGACAGCGACCTATATGCTCTCTTTATGACCATCATCCTGGCCTCAGCTCGATCAGTTACTGGCTTACTGCTCTCTCTCTCTCTCTCTCTCTCTCTATCTCTACCTCCACCTCTCTCTAGTCTCTACCTCTCTCTCTCAACAAAAAACAAAAACCTGTAGCTAGCCGGCCAGCCTCCTTTCGATCTGAGGGTTCTCACCCCACGTACTCACCACTTCACCTTTACTACCTCTCGATTCCAAACATGCGTCGGCTCTACACTCCCCCCTCGTTTTTTCTGTGTGATATCTCCTGAGAGAGAGAGAGAGAGGAGTGTCAAACATGTGGGCCGAGGAGGGGGAAGCTAATTGATGCGCTCGCACGATGGCGCATTCACCGCCAGGGCGCGCAGGGTACTGAGCGGAAGGAGGAGGAACAGTCAGTCGTGGTGGCCGTTGTCGTGCACTGGGTGTCGCCATCCGGCTCAAGCTTTGTTGCATAATGACACCAATCGATCCCAGATCAGATTCTTTCGGTAATAATGCTGCGCGCCGTGCATGCGTATATGGTGTGTGCGCGCGCGCGCCAGTCAAGATCACTGGCCGCCCCCGTGTGCTCGCGCCAGATGTGGTCGATGCTATAGCTAGCTAGCTGAATCTTGTGATCTCTCTCTCTCTCTCTCTCTCTCTCTCTCTCTCTCTCTTGGTGGAACTGATTAGTTCGATCGATGGACTGGTGGACATCTCACTGCGCAGCATGTATGCATGACATGAGAGAGCTAGCCACATGTATGTGAATTGGCATGCCCCATTTGTGCTGCATGATATATGATCTCTCTTATTGCTAGCTAGCTAGTAGTTTTGTTCATGCAACATCGATCTCCATGTGTAAGCATCGGTCCGCATGCATGCCCCTTCCATATCATATGCCAACAGGCAATGGATCCCTACCGGCACACAGGCTTCGATCGAGCGAACGAATAACAACCTGCTTTCCATATCATATGCCCTATGGATCGGAGGAATCAACTTCGCTTCCATATTTCATTCTTACAAAATCCCTACAAAATGTTTCCTTTACTGTTTAAAAACTGCTTGGTTAAAAGATTAATTATACATTGCGATTGTGTTGTCTTAAGAAGCCCTCCACAATCAAGGTGCACCTTTTGTTTTGGAATTTTATCAATTCGTTTACATAGAATTACACATGCAATGCTGAACAAAAATGAGTACAGTTCCATTAATTTTCCAAATGCATGTACCATGCCAGTCCTGATGCAACAACCATGCATGGTGATTAATTAAGGAAAGCACATTGGTGGTGTGTGTGTGTGTATACACACAGTATCTATTCTAAACTAGCTAGCTAGCTAGCTAGTTCCTATGCAACATATATATTAATGCCTTCAAAGCAAACACAAGTGAGGATCTTGTTCCACTTGGACCATACCTTCTTATATATTCCAAGAACCTAAGCCTCGCATGAATGACTGATCAATAATATTATTTGGTTTGCAGCTGACACCGTGAAATTAAGCGTTGTGGTCACTGCTAAAACTTGAGAGGTTAACGACAATCGTGGTGATATGATACGTGAAGTATCGGCGACCGACGGAGGGCGTGCGATAGATAAGCTCCTTTGTCGTGCTCCATTGTCAGCTAGCTAGGCATCCATCCATGCAACAAAATCAATGGGCTACATGCATTGACACATCCGGCTGACAAGTAATATGTGCCCAACAGTGGCGCCACTATTGCGAGTACCAGCAGCTGCTGCGATGAAATCGATCGAGCTAGCTAGGCAGGCAGGCAGGCACATAGATGGCTACACATGCCGCAAAAAAAAAAAAAAGCCCTGGCCGGGCATGCACACACAATGGCAGCAGCAAGCAAGCTAGGCAAAGCAAATAAAGCTAGAGACCAACCAAAGGAGGTGTGCGTGAAGTGACAAGATATCCTAGAATCTTCCTCCCATCCTACCCTAAACGAACATACATACATGCAGTAACCTTTTTTCAAAGGCCAGCGTTCGATGGAGTAGCGATCAGTGCACTCGGCTCGCTGGTACGGTCGGTAGGGCAAGGCATGCATGCAGGCAGCTTAGAGCCGAGGCCACAGCTATGGAGTAGTAGCAACAGTAGACCAGTAGTAAAAGGCAGCGATCTCGATCGATCGATCGAGCGGTGGCGGGCTGGTTTCTTATACCGGAGGAGTAAGAGGGGGCGAGGGGTAGAGGGGTGGGCGCTTTGTCCTGGAAAGGAAACTGAGGATTCGTCACATCACCACGCGGGGTCGCAGTCCATCGCCAACCTCCACCAGACAGCGACCTATATGCTCTCTTTATGACCATCATCCTGGCCTAGCTCTCGATCAGTTACTGGCTTACTGCTCTCTCTCTCTCTCTCTCTCTCTCTATCTCTCTCCACCTCTCTCTAGTCTCTACCTCTCTCTCTCTCAACACAAAAAAAAAAACAAAAAACCCTGTAGCTAGCCGGCCAGCCTCCTTGCGATCTGAGGGTTCTCACTCCCACGTACTCACCACTTCACCTTTACTACCGCTCGATTCCAAACATGCGTCGGCTCTACACTACCCCCCTCCCCCTCGTTTTTTCTGTGTGATCTCTCCTGTTAGAGAGAGAGAGAGAGAGGAGAGTGTCAAACATGTGGGGCCGAGGAGGGTGGAGCTAATTGGTGCGCAGGCACGATGGCGCATTCACCGCCTGTGCGCGGCGCAGGGTACTGATCGAGCAGGAAGGGGGAGGAGCAGTCAGTCGCGGTGGCCGTCGTCGTGCACTGGGTGTCGCCATCCGGCTCAAGCTTTGTGGCATAAATGACACCAATCGATCCCAGATCAGATTCTTTCGGTAATAATGCTGCGCGCCGTTCGTATACGGTGTGTGCTCGCGCGCGCGCGCCAGTCAATATCACTGGCCACCCCCGTGTGCGCGCGCCAGATGTGGTCGATGCTAGCTATCTGAATCCTGTGATCTCTCTCTCTCTCTCTCTCTCTCTCTCTCTCTCTCTCCATCAAACTGGCCGCCCTGGTGGAACTGATTAGTTCGATTGGTGGACTGGTGGACATCTCGCTGTGCAGCATTTATTTACGTAGTGAGAGAGCTAGCTACATATATGTGAATTGGAATGGCCCCAGTTGTGCTTCATGATATACGATCGATCTCTCTTATTGCTAGCTAGTAGTTTTGTTCACTCAACATCGATCGATCTCCGTGTGTAAGCATCGGCCATGCATGCATGCCCCTTCATATCATATGCCAACAGGCAATGGATCCCAACCGGCATAAAGGACTTGATCGAGCGAACGAACAACAACAACCTACTTTCCATATCATATGCCATATGGATCGGAGGAATCAACTTCGCTTCCATATCATATGTCGGCAGATGCATGATACCAAATGTCCCATGCTTATGCAATTTGTGTTGTCACAAGGGCTGCCGCATGCTGCAGCTGCTGCTGCCTGAATCCAAGAAATCAATTATATGCTTTGGTTGACGTTGACCCATGATATACTTCAGGTTCGATGATCGATTAGCAAATGATGGAGATTCTTCTCGAAATGATGAAGCTCAAAAGTAACTAAAAAATTGTACCGCTTCGAGCACTATGGTTAATGACCAGGCGGGAAAATCCATAGATCATGTAGTAATACGTGGCACTATTTTGTCTCCACGTGTGAAATAGAGAAATGAGCTGTGGCATGCTGGCACAACTGCACGGGCAAATAGTGATCACAGAAACTATTTTGGGGACATCCACATGCATGCGTGCGTCTTTTCCCAGCTTGCCTAGAAAGAAAATCTTCCGTCCTCGTCTTGTTTTTGTCATGAATAGTTAAACCTAATAATCTCATCGTGCCTACAGATCTTTAATATAATCATGATAAGAGCGTCGTATAACTCTTTCTTTTTTATCGCTTATATTTTTCCTTCATTGAAAAGCGTCGGGAAAGTCAGGTCTCTGAAAAGGCACAAGAAAGCTTTCGTTAGACCTACTTGCGCAACAAAACTCATGAAAATCCCACCTAACCTAATGGATCAACAAAGCATGTTATCCGTATCATGGAAGTATGTAAACTGGCCCTGCGTACAACCTGCTTATCAGTCCAAAGATTAAATTGTACTACCAAGCTAGCTAGCATGGATGGTAGTAACAAATTATAGTTATTAGCACCAAAATAAGGCATGCAGCTTCTTGTTTCCCAGATGGAATCTGGATTTATGTTGTGTTTCTCAACACAAGAACACTGCTCATCATTTAAACTCACAAGAACTTGAATCCACACAATCAATTTTCGCTTGGAATGATTTTTTGCTATTATGTCTTGTTCTTCTTCTTTTGTATGATTAAATATATCCAATGGTGCTATGATTAGAAGAGTCAGTGATATTATTCAATTTTCATTGGGCCTTTTGCTTTAATCTAATTAGAACCATGTTAGAATAGGAATTCTTTTGTATTTCCTTATATGTGTATGCCATATTTTCTTGTAATATCCCCTTGTACTCGCTATATATACCGTCCATTGGGCCTCATGAATATATATATACAATATTCATAACATGTTATCAGAGCTAGGGCACTAACCTAGCTCCTTCGCTGCCATCCCACCACCGCTGTCACCAACGAGGTCGTTGTCGCTTCGTACGTATGGGCCGCTGTTGTTTGAACCACGCTGCAGCCGCTTATGGTCGCCGCTTAGGTTGTTAGGCCCCCATCCCTCTCGTCGCTTCGTTGGGTCGCCACCAAGCCACCGTCATCCAAGGCCACAGCTCGGCCATCCCTGAGGTCGTCCCCCCTAGCTGCCGCCACTTATTCGTGTCCTTCCCTCCCACCGGTGATGCCATGAGTCACTGCTGCAGGTCACCGTCCAAGGTCATCACTTGGCAGGGAGGCCCTTCCCCAGCCACCGCCACCCGCCAGTGACACCCTAGGCCGCCGCCGCAGGTTCTCGTTCCCACGCCGCCATCCATAGTCCGGACTCCTATAGGAGGGAGAGACCTAGCTGTCGCCTGCCACCGCCCAAAACCGGCCATCCGGATCACCGCCGACCATTGCCTCCTCTATCGTCGACCAGCCGCTGCCTCGTTGGCCTTATATAGACACTGATATAGAAACAATATTGGTTTCCATAACAAAAGTCTTGATATTAAAAAAACATTGATCTAGCTGTTGCGCCGTCCAACACTGCTTGTTAGACTTCATTTCCTTGGTCGCTGTGTCGTCCATCATAGCCTACTGATGGCTTCTGTTCCATCAGCTATGATTTCTTTCTCAGGAATAAAGCTCTATGGGACCAACTATAGGTTGTAGTCTTCACTCATGGAAATCACGCTTGATGGTCTTCACCTTTGGGGACATGTCACCTGTGCTTAGCCTTGTCTGCCATCATCGGTTCAACCTCCTCCTAGGCAGCCTGCTTATACAACTCCTACAGAAGATAAGGCTGCCAAGAAGGAGGCAGAGATTGCTGATGCTGCTAATGAGCCTTTTTAATATGATATAGGTGTTTTCGAGCGTTGGTGTGCTGATGAGGCCCGTGTTCGAGCCATCCTAGTGGTCAGTCTCGATGGCTCCATCCAGCCAGATATTGTTGGTCTGTGTTGTACTCATCAGATCTGGGAGTACTCGTGAGATTGATACTAGCAGAGTAGCGATGCTCAGTTATTTTCGCTTCAACATGAGTTGGAGACACTTTGTTAGGAGGACTCCTTTATTGACGAATTCTCTTATGCCCTGACTAGTCTCTGGCACCAACTAGATGAGCTGGCTTCTCTGCTCTGCCAGAAGTGTCATAAGGTGCAGAAGGCGGATCGTGATCGCCTTCACCTTTATGACTTCGTCTACCATCTTCGCCCAGAGTTTGAGCCTGCCAGGGCTCAACTACCGAGTTGCTCTGCATGATTGACCATCACCGAGGCTTTTTCGATGCTTCATGCTGAAGAGTTTTGCCGTGGGTTAGTAGCCCAGTTTGTTCTGGCTGTGCTTGCTACCCTTTTTCGACTACACCAACAGCTTTTGCTTTGACTATAGTCCCTCCTCATGTGTTTGTTTTCGCTCCTGTTTTTGTACCAACTGGGGTTTAGTGTAATTATTGTAAGAACTTTGTGCACAACTACCGTCTCGTTTCTCTAGGGTTCATTACTCTAGATGTCCTCATCCTCCAGCAGCCTTCTCTCCTGTTATCTTACCGACACCAACGTCTGATCCTTCTGATGATGCTCCTCGTTACACTCTTCATGACTGGACATCTCTTTGACCTCGTGACTGGACATCTCTTCGACCTCCTGAACGTCTTGGTTTTGCTTTGACGGCTCTTGCTCTGTCTGTCGCTAAGCCTAGTTCTTATCGTGAGGCTGCTCCTTATTCTGAGTGGCAGCTCACTATGCTAGATGAGCTTGATGCTCTTTGACGTACAAAGACATGGCATGTTGTGCCAATACCTATTCATGCTCGCTCTATCACGTGTAAGTGGGTGTATAAGATTAAGAGTTGATCTGATGGTACTATCGAGGGCTACAACGCTCGTCTTATGGCTCATGGATTTCAGTAGGAGTACGCTCATGACTACAATGTGACTTTTATTCTTGTTGCCCATATGAACTTTGTGTGTACTCTTGTCATGGTTGTTTCTCTTTGCTGGTGGTTTATCTCTCAACTGAATGTTAAGAATGCATTTCTTAATGTTGTTTTGCATGAGGAGGTCTACATACAGCCACTACTTGGGTATTCTATTACAGATGGACATGTTTGTCGTCTTCGTCTTGCTTTTATGGTCTCAAACAGACTCGTGCCTGGTTTATGTGTTTTACCTCAATGATTACCGTTGTCGGTTTCACTTTCAATTCCCACGATCCTGCTCTTTTTGTCCATGTATCATCTTGGGGTAGGACACTGCTTCTTATGTATGTGGATGATATGCTCTTCACTGGTGATGATTCCTCGTTCATCACATACGTGAAGAAGTATCTCAGTAAGCAGTTTCTGATGACTGATCTTGGTTTTCTTACGTACTTCTTTGGGATTGAGGTTTCTTACACGTCCGAAGGCTACTACCTCTCCCAGAAAAAATATGTTCAGGATCTTCCTGATCGGTCTGTTTTGACTGATACTTACACCGCAGAGACTCTCATGGAGCTATTCTTTTAGCTTCGTGCTACTGATGGTGATTTTCTTAAGGATCCTACTCTATATCGTCATCTTGTTGAGAGTTTGGTGTATCTTGTCAATACTCGTCTTGTATTGCTCATGTTGTTCATATCTTGAGTCAGTTCATGGCTCGTTCTACCCATGTTTTCTATAGTCACCTTCTTTGTATTCTTCGCTACTTGCATGGGACTATCTCTCATCGTTTGTTTTTTCCTAACTTTAACTCACTACAGCTTCAAGTATACTCAAATGCGACTTGGGCTAGTGATCCTTTTGATTACGTTCTCTTTTTTTCTTACTATATGTTTTCTTGGCCCCCTTGATTACTTGGAAGACAAAGAAGCAAACTGCAGTTTTCCATTCAAGCGTAGATGTTGAGTTGAGAGCTATGGTAGCAGTGACAGTTGATGTTACTTGGTTGAGGTGGCTACTTATAGATTTTGAAGTGTCTGTGATGGAACCTACAACTCTTTTGTCTGACAATACAGGTGCTATCACTATTGCTCGTGACCCAGTGAAGTATAAGCTCATCAAGCACATTGGTGTGGATGCTTCATACACTCGCTCACAGGTGCAGGAGGGAATACTTGCTTTACAGTTTATGCGATCAGAATTAGAAATTGTTGATTTCTTCACGAAACCACAGACTAGTATACAACATTTGTATTTTTCTTTCCAAACTCAATGTGTGTAATTCACCATGATTTTGTGGGGGTGTTAGAGTATTAATTCTTTTGTAATACCTTTTTCTTTATATGTGTATGGCATATTCTTTGTAAGATCTCTTTGTATACTCTATATATATACTGCCCATTGGATCTCATGAATATACACATAATATTCATAACAAACCACACTGCTCATTTATTTGCAAGAGAAACCAAGTTAAGAAGTTAGGTCTTTTTTTACATAAATCTAGTTGGACCCTCAATCCATTACCAGAACGTGAAGTTTTATTCGGAACTGATGAAAACACTAATGGTGAAAACAACAGCATAACAACATGTTAGACCTCTGATCTAAGCTGGAGAGGTCACCATCAAAGTTCGCATTCAAGCGATCACACGTCACACACATAGAATCATATGAATGAATCTATACGAGGCCAGTCAATACGTCACATACGTACAAGTCTCATGCATACCCCCTCAGCCGGCATCTAGCTAGCGAGCTATATATGGTACTCTTCCAAGTCGCTACAACCACGCACATCGATCAATCTCGTCAGTCCAACAGCCAATTAATAGAGAAATATCGCGATCCACAATCAATATCTCACAATTCAACCAAAACATCCTCATGCCAACGCATCTCCGAGGCGTCAAATGAATTGATCACCACAATTTGTTCCATCGATCGATCGAGCGATACGTACGGGTGCATCACTCACGTAGATACGTACTACCTCTCAATCGCAGGGAGCAGTCGCGCGTACTCAAAGACGCAATTGGTTGGATGTGCCACTGCTCGGCTACTCCTACCACCTTACACGCCCAATAGGCCCCGATCGAGATGCTAGGAGCTGCAGGGTGCCTGCTCCTTTCCCTTGTTGAGATGTACATTTACATATGGGAGAGAGAGAGACAGATCACTGTGCAGGTTAGGCCGCGTATATATCTTGCCTGTCTCGAAAAAGGCTCATTTTTTTTAGGTTTATGGCTTAACTTTTTACATTAAGTAGTTTTTAAACGGGTTTTCTTTTTAAGATGAGGTTTATAAGTAGATTATAGTAAACGCTATCTTGACTTCATCTGTATCGATCAAAATCACCCGCTAATATCTCTCTTCACACTCTCTCTCGCAAACAAACATAACTCAAAATTTTAAACCCAACACCACAGCCTCAGGGAATCACACTTTATGGCGTGCAGCTAGCTCGATCTCTGTGGTTGGTCTCGTGCGTACGGACCCATGTGTATGGGCCCCAGGCATTATTGCAAGAATAGAAACCCTACCCCCATCTTCTTTCCTTGGAGTTAGCCCAACTCTCTCCGCTCTCTTCTTCTTCTTCTACCTCCCCCTCTCCTCTTCTGCCACTTCGCCCTCGCCATATCTCCACCTCCTCCTCCTACTACAGCCTAACACCATAGCATCTCTCCCCAACCACTAGCCGGGCATGGATTTGGTGTCGCCGTCCGAGCACCTGTGCTACGTCCGCTGCACCTACTGCAACACCGTGCTAGCGGTAAACTCCTCGAGAGACCGGAGTGGCTTTGCGAGGTCACCGCAAGATCGCGCACTGCAAGAATGATCGCTAATGGCACATGCTTTCCATTCTTTGGTTAATTCTTTTGTACAAGTGTTGGCTGCGTTTGCTGGTTCCCAAGATGCTTTTTCTCTTGCTTCCATCCTTACGCTATTTATATGAAGGTGTGCTTTCTCACAAGAGTACGAACTGGACAAATTAAGGACCAAATCCAGCTTCTTGCTTTGTGACTGGAGTTAACACATCCACTAGATTTTTTGTTCGTGAGACGTGATTGATGTGTCATGCTTGCTAGGCTTTCCTACGTTGCGTTTCATTGGTTCTTGACGCTTCGTAGAATATTCTGCTAGCTCACTGGCTCTCCTGATAGCGTGTCATGTTTCATCTTTCACCTCCGTTATGTTTGGTGGTTCCCAGCTTCCATTTCTTCTCTTCTTTCTTGTTGCATATGCAGGCTGGATTTTAAATTGGGAAAAAAAATCCAATTTAGTACCTTCTATTCTTCTCTCCTCTCTCCTTCTCGGCACCTCCCTTTCTTTTCCTCTAGATTCCTTCCGCGATGCTACAACTTAAGGACAGTGCCATGCAAGGGAAGTTTAGTAGGTTCATTTAATTACATGCTGTGATTGATTTTGTGTCTTTTGGTAGCTGCAGGTTGGAGTTCCATGCAAGAGGCTGATGGACACCGTGACTGTGAAATGCGGCCACTGCAACAACCTCTCCTTCCTCAGCCCGCGGCCGCCGATGATGCAGCCACTCTCCCCGACTGATCACCCCATGGGGCCGTTTCAGGTCGATCGTTTGAACTCACCTGAACACCCGCTTTCCATTTGTTTGTTGGGTTCATCTTTTGGAGTACGGTTTATCTTCTTGCTGTTTCTCTTTCTGAATATGGTACTTATGATGAGAAAAAAATGATGACAAACAGTGTAATAAATAGAAAGAAGTTGCACTCATGAAAGAAATGGAGCATAGGGGAATAAATAATTTCACATAGTGTGTGCTCTCTCTCTCTCTCTCTCTCTCTGCTTTATTGAACTACTCAAAAGTACTGTTTGCGAGGCAGGATTAAACAACGCTGGACTACAAAAGATTTCTTTTGCTCATCTGTGGCCTGGGAATTAAAGCCCTCATCGCTGCAAAAGCAGTTCATCTTTTTTAAGGCAGCATGCAGCTAGCATAGCAGCAGCTCAGCTCTGCTGTGGCATTCACGGTTCCCCTAATGTCTTTTGGAAAGAGAGGCATTCATTACCAGTTTTGACGACCCAAGGAGATCTGGAAATAGTTTCTAGGAAATGATTTTATCATCATTGTACATGGCTAACATTGTGAGATCTTGAAACGCTGGTACCTAATATAACATTGATTCTTTTGTGGCCATTTCTTGGTGTTAGGGACCCTGCAATGACTGCAGGAGGAACCAACCGCTGCCGCTGGCCTCGCCGACATCAAGTGAGGCCAGCCCCAGAGCACCCTTTGTTGTCAAGCGTAAGTAGCAAGAAACTACATCAACTCTTTCTTTCTTTCTTTCTTTCTTTCTTTCTTTATTCCTTCCTTCCTTTCTTTCTTTCTTTCTTTCCTTTCTTGCTTGTTTGCTGGTGTAACAAGACTTCTTTCTTTCTTTCTATTTACTTTCTTTCAGTATTCTTTCTTTTTGTAGACGAGCAAATTACATGAGTAAACTCCCCTGTTTTCTGAGAACAATATTTTTGTTCTTTGATTGTAGCCCCAGAGAAGAAACACCGCCTCCCATCAGCTTACAATCGCTTCATGAGGTGACAAGACATTTCTCCTTTTACTTTTATTTTGCTCAAATGCATTGTCCCTAATAGTTTACATGTGATCTGATGTTTTTGGTGATGGGGTTAGCTATTTTTTTGATACAATGAATTTCATGAGATCTGCACATATTTTGAAGTTCAAGTTTGATTATCTGTTTTGCTAAAAAAGAGAGTTCAAGTTTGATTAAAAGGGATCTTTTCCCAGAACATATACCCCTTTTTGCTCATCACAAGCTAAGGCATTTACATTACTTGTAAATGTCAACACATCAGTACAATAGAAGCCTATCATATGTGTGTGATAAATCAAGAGTCGTTTCTGTTGGCCAACCAAGTACAAATAAACATTTGAGTACATAAACTAGCTAAACCATAGTCCATGGATCTTGTTTGTCTTCAGGTCTTTTTTTCTTTAAAAAAATTCATACTTTGTGAAGTATTGTGATGACTTCAGTTGTGATGTATATACTGATGCATACATCATATATATACCCCCATTTTGCATCATGTAATTAGCTAGACTGGCACTAAACTGAGTATATTCTTTTTCTTTTAATTACGGGATATATCCTCTCTCTTCCTCCTCAACTTTGCAGGAACTGTTGCATGTGCTACCGATTTGTATTTGAAAGGAGAGACGCTAGCTGCACACAAAATTGTTCTTGCAAATTAGTATTTTTAAAAACTATTTGCGCCGAGTTAAATTGGACTTGTTATTGCTAAATTTCACAGATTTTTATCAACTGTTCATATTGATCTTTCCTAACATATGTAGTGTATTAGCCATGTTTTAACAAACCTAGCAATTTTCTTGTCAATTTCCGGACAGTTTCAAAACAAGTTTAGCCTGAGCTCAAGTCCGGTATTAGTTCGAACCTTTCTAGGAAAACAAGCAAGAAACAATTGATGACCTTATTTCAACTGGGTATGGAACGTATTTTAGACCATAGTATATATTAATCAATCTACGAACTGCATGCATTCATGCATTTTTCTTCCTCTTTGAAACAAATATTGCAAGACCATGCATGTTATTCATCTAGATTTCGAAAATAATTCAGCTCCATGGTCGTCTACATATGTATGGATATAAGGAAGGTGTTAATACAATATTATATCTACTTTTCTCTTGTGTTTGTGTTGACCAATAATCTTTGTTTTGTCTTCAGTGGGTTTATATTAGCCCATATCACTCCTCTGTTGTATATAACAGACACATGAGAATAAGCTGTGCATTTTAGTTGTGTACAAAAATGTAATATAGATACTTAATTGCCTGTGCTTGTTGAAAGCAACGAATTCCTATAACATTTAATGGGCTATATCTATATATTATCCGAAACAAATCTATAAATGGTTAATTTTGTTTCTCTAACTACACTCTGAAAATGATTTATTTGGATTCTTTTACTTAATTTTAGTTTCAGCACTGAGATATTGTATCCAATTATTATTGGTTAAAAACTGGCCTTCCATTAATTAGGTGAAAACCTTTAATATTAGTCCCATTGCTAACCAATCGATAATGCAGCCAATTTGAGTATCTATTATATTACTAAAGCTATAGAAAAAAAGCCACCATGCTTGCTCTCAAGAGCTAAAATTTTCATGTTAATCGATGAAAAAAAAGATCTATACTGTTGATTATAGTGGGTCTAAATTATAATGGTCTAGATTAAAAAGAAAGAGTTCATGCTAATTACAATCTACAAAAAACTAAAATTCAGAATAAGAAAATAAAATAAAAATAAAATACAATTACCAATTTTAATTCCATACAAATTATTTAGTAAAAGCGCTAAATAAATATAATTCATAATAAATTTTAAAAATAGCAATTGGATTCGTATACGAATTCTAACAAAAAAACTAAAATTCAACATAAAAAAAATAAAATTTAGCCATTTGGTTTTGATACGTATTCCAAAGTAAAATCACTAAATAACTGTAATTTAAAATAAAAATATAGATAAATTAGCTTGTATAATTTTCTTCCACCTTCTTCCACCAAATCTCATACTTCTATAGTGTTCATTAAGTTGTATTTCCCTTCAAGCTTCTATTGTTATTTTCAATGTTTATGATGTCTTAAAAATCTAAATAATATATAAAATATATAAATATATTCTTAAACATCTAACAAATCTAGCCGTATAAATGCAGGTGCCACTGTGCTAGTTTGACTAAAAGTAACTAAATAAGGGGTGTGTCTTGCACAATTAAGCTGAAGACTGCAGGAGAGAAACTACAGAAATTTATGAGAAAAATGAAGGACACAGAACATAAGTAAAAACTGTCAAAAAGTAAGACACAGAACCCGGATTGTTTGACATGTCCAATATGGTAATTTGCATATTAAGTGTTATTGTTAATACGACGCATGTGGCCAGTTTCTGCGCGTATGCTATCAATTGAAGTTTATGTTCTCAGTGCCTTACGTATTAGTAAGATACTAATTAATGTACGTAGTAAGATAAACCAGAAGTTAATTCCGCCTAAAAAAAGATAAACCAGAAGGAAAATGAGGAAACCTAGGAAGGATGGCGGGCCGACCAATCAACTAAAAAAAAGAAATATGCAACCATTGCATCTATATATAACCTTGCTTTGATCTTTTTCTTTTTTTACATGCATATATCTCTAACAAAATAACGCCTCATAATGGTGTACGTACGTGTACGTACAAACGCTTGCGTATGTGGCAGGGAGGAGATACAGCGTATCAAAGCTGCGAAGCCGGATATCCCACACAGGGAGGCCTTCAGCATGGCTGCCAAGAACGTAAGATGCTCAAGCTACCCATACAGATAAGAAATAAGCTGTTCAGCAGCTGCTGCTATAGCTAGCTCCGGCTAATCTCTCAATACAAATTCGCCACACTAATTTGCTGTTATGGACTGCTGCATGCAGTGGGCGAAGTGCGACCCTCGCTGCTCATCGACTGTGTCTACTTCCAACAGCAATCAGGAGTGTAGAGCAGTGCCTGGTCCACAGGTAATTAATTAACTAGCTAAGCATGCACTGATAGATTTTGAGGTACTCTCCCGCTTGCCTGACATGAACGAACGGTCTATGCACTTGAATTGCAGGAGAGGGCCAACGAGCAGGTCGTTGAGAGCTTCGACATCTTCAAGCAGATGGAGCGCAGCGGCTAGGACGTCGATCGATGCATGGTGCAGCAACTAGCTAGCTAGCCTGCTGGGAGTATCAGATCACTTGCTGGCGGCTCATCATCCGTTATGCATATATATATATAATGCATGCGCGTTTTGTGTCTACCCCGTTGTTGCTGCTGCCGTTAAGTTAATTGTTGTTTGTTGTTGGACTGTACGTACGCTTTAATTATGACCAGCTGCTACCGTATAATATTTGTCATGCATCTTAATCGATCGATCTTCCCTATATATATATCATGCATGTGTGTTTACTTAACTGTATCTATATGCAGGTGAAGGTTCACACAGGTATGATTTAGATCATCTGGTTGATATGCATAGGATGGTCTTATATATGCGATAGTATATTCTTTTTGGACTGATCAGATACTACATTTATTTGGAAATTTCTGCTTTCTATTGCATGATATATATATACTGTACTTCTGTCTCTCTCTATACATACATATATATATATATAAAGTCCGTTTCATACTCCCGGGAGTATGTACTCTCATACCTCCCTACCGTAAGATCAGCTTGGAGATGCATGTGTACTATCTAAACGGATGTCTTTAAAATGGATGCATCCATTAGTAGGCTTGATACCCCTGTAAACTGAATGTTTTAATTAAACTATATTTTTTGCACATGCACAACTAACTGCTCGAATCATTTGTTTTTATGCGGCTGCATGCACAATAACTGCTTGAATCAAGGGAGCATGATCATGTTTGGTTGCATCCTGCGTTCAATGTGGGAGTATATATACGCACATGATTTAAACGCCGGTGTGCAATTAGGGGGAGGTAATAGGCGACACAAACCAGAAGCGTATATGCTCATCTCGACCAGAAAATTTTCTGGTGTTTTGCTGCTCATTTGTGAATATGGAGATTGGAGAAGCACTATATATATGCTAACGTACGTATGCACCACAATACCCCTTTTTCAGATAACAAGCAAATGATTAATAGTATGTGCTTAAATCTGTCACTAGTAATACTTCTTTTCTAGCCGAGCAATACCTTTCTTTCACATGACTAATTAATCGTCATAGGTAAGAAGTGTATATATATGTGTGTGTGTATATATATATATATATATATATATATATATATATATATATATATATATATATATATATATATATATATATATATATATATATATATATATATATTGTTGGGCAACGAAGAAGTATATAAGTGCTTAGCTATGAAGTATATACTTTTCAAGTGCTTATAAAGGAAAGAGGTATATACCGCTGAATTTCAACTATGAAAAAGAAGTATGTTCTCTTTCAAAAAAGAATGAAGTGAGTCAAATTAGTTAAACTCAATGCTGCACATACTACCGAGGGGTTGGTAGATTTTAGAATATGAAGACTAACATTTAAACGCAAGAATTTGAGCTAATACAAGTACCATAAAGGCGGTACATCTTCCACTTGAATCAGGAGTACATGTACATCTAGAGTATATCAAGTGAGAAGAGACAAGTGCAGTAGAATTGAATTTTCTTCTATTTGAACAAACCAGCATGACAATCCGAATAAATAATAGAAGAGCTTTGCTCAGCTAACAGGCACACCATTTTTTTTGCACAGTAATATACTCCAATAATCAATACAAAACTTCATGATGCTAATCAGAAGCTTATTCTAATTACAACAAATGGGAGCTTAAACAAGTGCATGTTGTTGTCAGGTCATTGCGGTTGCAGCAGGTTGCTCCTTCAGTGCATGTAGTAAAGGTGCACCTGACGTTCTTCGGTACAAGTCGCTCACCAGCAGGTTGTCGTGCCACCGCGACTGGCCATACTACCGCTCAAAAACTTGTATGCCTCTCGCCTCTAGGCTATTGGTGTGACACCCTAGCCCATATTGACCCATATGTACGCACATAAATTTCTGGGTTAGTCCCATTTTACCAGCTTAACTTAAGAAGCACTTACATATAAATCTAAGAGTTTCAATGGTAGCACCTCTGGTTAACCGTTTTGCGCGAAGCGAGGACGAAAGCGCAAGCGGGTTACTACGTGTGCATGGCCTATCCAGAATGGGGTTAGGCCTAAGCCGGTTTGGACCTTTAGGGCGTTACAATTGGGCACTAACACCGTAACATCAAAAGAGGTATGCAAGAAAAAGAAGTATATTTTAAATAGAAAAGGGGATCATAATTAGTATCTCAAATGCAAGGACTGTGGGCCTGTTACATGTTCATGGTGAGCTTGCGCTAAAACATATCACAAGCGAGTAAGTGATGGCTAATATGAAAAGCATCCTTGTACGGTTGTACCAAAAGCGACAAGGATCCTTATCGCCAGTTACAATAACAAAGAAGCATATGTTTATTCTATGTATGATTAATTAATTACTGATCATTATACCCCTTTCTTTAAAATTGAACTTGCTCTGTTCCAATATGTGGGTTAATTAAAAATTGAGGGTGGATTTATAAAAGTGAAAATCATTCTGAATTAGAATGATGCACTAGTCTGCATTCTAAACTGAAAACCATTCTAAAATCCATACCCCTTATCAGCATAACCTATTCACTTATTGCACATACCCTTTTACAAAAATCCTAATCTACAATAGAGAATTTAAGCTGCAAGTATAGAGAATCAATCAAGTATTAACTATCAAATGATGTTAGGATCAGCCAGTACCTCCAATGAGTATATTACAAAGAGATGAGCAAAATTCAGTTGTTCTGATCAATATACCTATTCTCCAACTGCATATACTACTTCCAAACCAAACACTACAACAAATCACATTTTCTGAAAGGTTTTACCCCTTAAGCCCATTGCACATACCCTTTCCAAAAGCCAAATCTGTAATGAAAAAGTCAAGAAGCAACTCCATTAATGCACCGAAAGAAGTATGTAATGACGGTAATCATGTCAAAATTTCTAATTGTGTGGTATTGCCTTGTCACCGCTGGTTGCATAACTTCAGATTAGAACTTTTAATTCACAGTGCAGTGACGTGCTCCGTCCCTGGAACAAGCACCATTGGGGATGCTACTTCGGTAGTGAGAAGGATGTGGAACTAACCCACAATAAAAATAAAGATTCAAATGTCTACATAATATCACAAAATAAGAGTTAGGCCAAATAGAAAAACATGTGAGCATCAATTCAATGGTCCGCACCCTTCATGCTCTGAGAAGGCTGCTGCAGTCACTGTTCCCAATCGATCGCCGCCGTAGGCACTGGCTGATGCTACAGAGTTGAAACATCACAGATCTAGAACGCATAGTTCAGTGAACGGTGGTCGTCTACAGTTCCGACGGCCAAGTCTTTTCTCAGCGTTGATCTCCTAGAAAAAGAAGAATTCGTTGGATCAGCCGGCGCCGTGCCCCAATCTCCCAAATTGAAATGGAGAATCTTTCCGAATGCTACGTATAGGTTACTCGGTTCCTTATCCTACCTGTTTAATCTATGGAAAATGCACGAGTACAGAAAATTAATCAATTACCTAGCTAGCATGGAAATGGAACGATCCTTCACCCGTGCTTGCGGTTGGAGTTGAAGCTTCCATCAGTCACCGGTTGGGAGGAGCTTGGCTGCGCTACCGTGATGCCATGGGGTCATGAGGGCCGTCACCATATGAGGGTGCTGTGGGAAGCCGCAACCGCCGCCACCGTATGCCGATGCCGCGGCAGCCACCAACTCTGGATGCCGGTGCCGTGGGAGAATGAGATGAATATGTGGTCCTGCAGCATGAGGTGGCTGAGCGGAATTAATGAGGAGCAAGCCTAACAAAATCGGTGCAGGTGAACAAAAGTTCAATTTCACCTATTTTAATCGTTTTTTATTTTCGTATCCTAAATAATCCAAACGGGTATGGTGCTTGCAACCTGGTAAGCATGGGCGAGACTATTTCATCTCGTGGATGGCGATCAATGGAATATATATATATATATATATATATATATATATATATATATATATATATATATATATATATATATAGTACATAATTTTGAAATTAAACAAGTTGTCGTGATCGTCAAATTCCAATAGGATAACTTGTCATAGAGTCGTACTTTGGACCGAATATATATTAGTTGTGAATTGGAGAACTTGTACGTCTTTCTTGCTGAACTAGGGCAAAACAATTAGAGTGAGGACCATTTCAGTTACTGGTACCCAGCTTACATATTCTGCTGTACCTAGCCACCCCACAGGTATATTCTTTTGTCATATATAGTATCTCCGGTAATAGAGTTGCTGAGAAAGTCATACTAAATTTACCAGAAGAGAAAGAAAAGCTATATACGTACCATATGCACCTAGCTATATATTAATTGGTCTATATTTATGTATCTGCTAAATTATACTATATCGTAATATCTGTATGGGATTATACCAGTTGGTTAATTATATATAAAATATATATGTAACGACAGATGCCCATTTTTTTTGGAAAGCTCCATTACCAGTAAGTTAATATATGTGCCTAGTAATATATCAATTTTGATTTATACTCACGGAGGTATCTGATATCCTGATATCACACGACAACAGGTGAAAGGACAAAATATATGTATTGTCGGTACGTAGGGTAGTCACCTAACTTTACATGGTGCAGACGCAGTACTGTTATACTGAAAAGTTCAAACTCAGGGAGACTTATGGCTTAAATAAACTAGTTTATGATCTATTTTGTACTGTAGTTGCTAGTAGTTTTTTTCATAATTAAATTTAAAAATTTTAAAAAATAAAAAAATGTGTTATCTCATCACAGACAGTGCAAACGAATACTAGAAAAAAAAGAGAAAAACCAAAAAACTAGAAAAAGACGAAGTTAATAAATAGTGAACTAGAAATCAGAAGCCAGAAGCTGAAGACGAAACAAGGTGGCCTAAAAGGCACGCTAGGAGTAGGGATCTTTTCCACTGTGTGAGAAAGAAGGCACGCTAGGAGTAGGGATCTTTTCCACTGTGTGAGAAAGAAATGATCAATATATGCATGACCAGCGCAAGTTCTATCTGTCTGCCCGGCCCTCATGGAGGTTACCTCAAGATCTATTGTATATATGGTGCGATCCGAATCCCTCTATATGAGTTGCCTCCAAATGTCGAATTTTGGTTTTTTCTAGCCTTTTGTACCACGTTAATACCAAATTTGGCCTCTAGACCACCATAATTCTAAATCTAGCCCTCTTCCTGACCGCAAGACTCCGAGGCCGCACGACTACACTGTTCATTGTAGTCATGCGGTCGGGGACCGCACGACTACACTGTTTATGATTTTTTTATTTTACTTTTTGTACCGGAAAAGCAAAAAAAAAATAAATAAATCGTGAATGTGAGTGCGTGAGTCGTCACGCCTCGGAGTTGTGCGGGGAAGAGGCTAGATTTGGAATTACGGTGGTTTGAAAGTCAAATTTAGTATTAACGTAGTATAAGGGTCAGAAATGACCAAAATTCTCAAATGTCTTGAGAGGCATGAGTTGAAGGAGCAAGTCGAAATTTCAGTGGCTAGACCCCTCTGCTGACGAGCTTATAATTTGCTTCACTGAATGCCATGATGACAGCACACACAGTTGTGAGTCCCATTTTGATTCTCCTAGGCTTACGTACTCCCTGATTAATCTTCACGGCCACCGGCGATTATTCTGGAATTCCGGGCCCGTCTGGCTGAGTCACTTTGGGCGGCTGGGCGCAGCAAGCCCTCCAGTACAAATTGTTACTGCTCTCGGCAGCGGGCAGGAGCGAGCTCTTGACGCTTCACCAAATCATGCACAAGTTGGCAGTTGGCTTTGCTAGGACAAGGTTGGCAAAAGATTCAGGCGGCAGTACGTACGCTCGGCTGCCGTGTTGCGAGGGCCCCTGCAGTCGCTCCCAGGACAAGTGCGCGGCAGCCGGCCCCGGCAGGCAGGCCGTGCAAGGACGCCTCAGCTAGGGCGCGATCGGGAAGATCCATGTGGCTCGCGCATGATTTGTGAATGGGGAGATCAGATCGACCAGGCTTGGCGCGAGGGGACGGCCCTGCAGGCACCTACTGTTGCCCTTGGGCATTTCGTCGAGCACCTTTCAGGGCATTGGCAGCGGAGTGGCAGTGCCGACATGGCTGGCCACCGGCTACCAAGATTGTAGCATTCGTCACGCAAGTTGACAGCGCAAAGGACGGGTAGCGGTGATGAACCGTACGTGAACGGATCTGCTCTTGTGTGCGGATGGGCGCAGCGGTGGCGCGTACTAGCAGTTAATCTCTGGAAGATTTTGATATATGCCACCGTTTGGTGATTGTTTTCAGAGATATGCCACTTCTAAGTTGTTTCTTTGGAATATGCCACTGTTATATGAGATTATTTTGATATGTACTATTACGAATGGTTACAAGCTATTTTTTCTAATACGTCTAGTGTATTTACCCTGTATTTTCATATGGACCAAAATGCTCTCACTGGATTCACTCAAGAAACATAGTTGAACCCAAAAGATGATACTACAGGATTAAGTTTACTGCAAGATTTATGGCCTATTTGAAAGAGCTCCAGATTCTGATAGAATCATATTCTGCTCTGATTCACTAAAGAATTAGATCCTGAGAGAATCATGAGCGGGTTGGGAAGTGGTTGATAGAAAGGTGGCTCCGAAAATCCTCCCTGCCTTCTCTTCTTCATCACCGGCCCGGCCCCTTCGTCACCTGCGCCATCGCCTTCTTTGTCACCATCGACCTCTCCGCTGCCGACGCCACCGCCTGCCTCCCTGTCGCCTTCATCACTACCGGCCTCCACGCCACCTTCTCCGCCACCATTCGCCTCCTCACCACCTTCTTCCTCCCCACAGGCGGCGTTGCCGCCTTTGGCCTCCCCGTCGCCGCCAACATCCTCCTGCTCCTGCTCCCAGAGCGCGTGAAGCACCCCTGCTCTCACTTCGTGTTTGAACTGCTAGCTCCTGTCACTACTGATTCTCCAGCTCCCAGAGCCGGTCACGTTTGGTGCCGCTCCGGTCGCTCTGGACGACAAGCCAGGAGCAAGAGTTGCGCCAAACAGGACCTTATTAGCATTGTTCGAAGAGGGACTATCGCTGCATCTTTCCTTGCTACTCCGGTTACTGTGGAGGGGGTCGTGGCCCTGGAAGCCCGTGGAGGTAGCCACCGCACTGGTCGTGTCTACCTCGCTCCATGGTGGCCGCCGCCTGTGGGCCATGTTTCCATGAGAATGAATGGGAGAATTGGCTGCGTTCAGATTTGGCTAGCCATGCCATATGACCTGATTTGAGTCGAGTGGCTGATGCAGCTAGAGACGAGGGTATTTTGGTACATATGAAAATACATGGAAGAATACGTTGGGCATATTAGGGAAAAAGGCATGCAATTCTCCGTAATGGCATATGTCAAAATAATCTCAGATAGCGATGGCATATTTTGAAGAAGCAAATGGAGAGTGGCATATTTCTAAAACAGATATTAAGTGGTGGTATATGTTGTAATATATGCGGTATAAGCATAATTCTTAATTTAATTTCAGTAATAATTATAAATAGACAAGCAAGACAAACATGGCATAGAAATGACTTCACAAACATTTTAACATATGAATCATTTGAGTCATTCCAAAAGTAACATATGTTCAATTTAATTGCCATATAAGAGTTCAAGACTAGCATAACCTCATGAACACATATGTATAGAAATGCTAATCTCAACCAAAGTATAACATATATGACCAGATTCAGCATATGAACAATTAATTGAGATTTCTTAAGTGCTCTCAGAAGGCTAGTTGCACAAAATTTATTCTTGGCCATCTCCGCCACGACAAAGTCTAATCTTGATTATATATGACAGTTATAGATTAGATCTTGAGCTAAAATTAATTATTGCTACTACCAAAAATCCACAGATCAAGTAAGCAGTTTGCTGGTCAGTCCAGTAGTGTTCTTAACAAATCAATCTTTCATTTACTCAAGGAAAACATATTGATTCATCAAGACAAAAGTGTCGGCAGAGGTCAGTAAAGACCAAAGCAGACCACCACTCAGACCTCACACAGAGGTCAACAAAAGGAATAGCAGGATGATGATCAGTGAAGGAAAATGGCAGATTTAATTGAATGCTCAAGATCAATTTACCATCACATCCATATATAATCTCAATATTATATCATTTCATCACAGAGCAATCAATTCATAGAAAATTCTTTGCAATCTTCCAGCTAGTGATACTCACAGAAAAGTGAAATATTTCACAAACTTGCAAAGAATCAACAACTAATATATTCACAGTAGTGGTGATATTCGAAATCACCGAGAATAATCTGAACACGGCAAGACACGCACACAGCGCTGTCCCAGAAAACCTAGCACCCTCGTGCTGCTCACAGTAGAGGAGTGAGGTAGACGAAGATACAATGCCCACTCCAACCTCAAGTTGCCAACGCCGAAGATCAGGGTTAGGGTTGACGCCGCACAAGACCACCGAGAGCTCCGGTCGAGAGCGCTCGTGAACCACAAGAACAGATCACAAATCTCCCTCAAAAACCCAGCACAAGCCCGAGCCGAATTAACCTCTAGGGGTTATCCCAAACCTTTCCTCTCGGCCAAATCGAAGAAGAGGCACAAGGAAACCGTACGAAAAACCCTAGAACAACGATTCGCACTCCACAGCCGACGACGACAGGTGAAAACCCGGTCGACGGTTCTCAAAGCTCAAGCAAGAAGAATCACATCGAGAGATTTGAGATCGGAGAGGGGAGGACTTACTCATGCATTCGGCCAAGCAAAGAGAGAAGAGGCGCCTTTTAAAGGGGAGTGGGGCGGTGGCCCGCGGGCTGCACCACGGCTGGCACCGAAACGCCCGCGCCGGTAGTGCCTCCTTCGCCGCCGTCGCTGCCGCTCGACTCGGTCGCCCCGGAAGACGCGGTGTAAGCCGTTCCACCTGCACGCAAGTAGACGCGAGAAGACAAAGCGCATGCGCATCCGAATTGTCACGGGAACCAGCCACGGGAGGAGACTTCGTCTCCTCCCCTAATCGTCTCGAGCGGCCCACTGACAGATGGGCCTCACCTATCTCTCTCTTTTTCTCTTTTTTTTAATTGAAAAATTATTGAAATGCCCTCCCAGTAACCAATCGTATATACCAAAATTACGCTTGATCTTTTGTTTGATTTACCTGGCCGATTGCTAAGGTCCACAAGACGCGCGGCGGGAGGGTCGGGCCGACGGCGGCGCTGTCCGCGTAAGGCCCAACCCGCGCGGACGGTTGGGACGAGTGCGCGAGGCTGCGAGTCTGGGCAGGCAGGGCGCCACGCGCCGCGCGAGCTGTGTAATGAATACGCGCGGCGGCCCACAAACCGGTGGAGTTCTGGCATGCCGACCTGCCGCGTGCGACGCGACACCACGGTGCGCAACTAGCGTACTGCCTAACTTACCGGCCAATGCTGCGGTTGCGATGCTGACGCGCGCGCGGATGGGCGGCGCTGCCGCCGTCAGGTTGGCACGGTGCTCTGCCGCTGCGGCACTCGGATGAGCTTCCGCTACCGCGCGCGGCGGATACCGCCAACCGTTGCTGTCCCGATCGATCTCTGAAGTCTGAACGCCAGAAACGAAGAGCATTTTGCGCCCCCGATTCATCCAAGAACATAGCAATAAGTCATCAGCATATCTAAGGATATTGTTTGATAGCATGGTGCCACTCGTTTACCACACAAATACATCCAAGTGTCAACGTTTTACACATGCGATCTTAAAATAATCATTACTCGATCGGTCCAAATTAACTACGGAACGCGACAGCCACATGGTATCCGTGGATCAATGACGATACAATACGTACGTACGTACGTACTCGGCTCGAATTATTCCTCTGTTTTATTCGTTTGGGAAAGTCACAAGAGCAGCTTCAATATATAGATCAGCGATAATACTGTGCCCAGATTTCCTGGATTCCTGCTGGATCAAGCGACCTATTTGGCTTATCTGAACCCATCACATCCAACCTGCATATCCAGTGTGTCCATTAGGGTGCTGAGCAGCCATGCCTTCGTTGTTCAGCTGGTCCATGTAGGTCTGTTGATACCTTCACCGATGAACATTAAAGCATTTAGATCTTGGATCGGTTGATAGAAAAACTAATACTCCTACTCAAATGCTGAATGTGATGTAATGGGAGTATATGTCTCCAAAAAAAAAAGTTGACGGGTGTCTGGTGTGGGTTAATACTGCAAATAACATTTGTGTCTAGCTAGGACATATTGACAGCTTTTCCTGGATTGACAAGTAGAAAAACTTACCCAATTTGCATGGAAGATTCATTTTCTGGGTGTTGAACGAATCCCTGATAAGGTTCAATAGCATGCCCACTAGAGCTACTATGCCCTCCATCTTGCCAGGAAATATGCAGTGCATTCTCTCCACTGGTTTCTTGCAGCTGGCACTTCAAAATAAATATTTTAAATTTTTATTGATGCAATATTAATTGAAAACTTCGTCAAGCATAGCAAGGAAAGTTGGTGTTAACAAGAAAGTAAAGTTCCATGTGGCCATAAATTGTAAAGTCATGGATATTACCTTCTTCCTCAAATCTTTGTTAAGATCCTGCAATTCTTGCTCCTGCAGACCATCATTTTAGTCCGCCATAAATAATTAACATGAATAGAAGGAGCATTCAAATTTTAGGGAGAAGATAATCGGAAGTTCATCATTACCTTACTTTTCAGATCAAATAGCTGATCAAGTAATACTTGATTCTGCAGAAACATACGCCCTTGTCATAAGCGAGCCAAACAACAGATATAAATATAGATACATATTTAAGCTAAAGCTATAGAACAATGCCTTAAAAGCCATATAGATCCTAACAAATATGGCGATTGCAGGTACTAATAGGCACAAATCAGCCCATCAAATACCACCATTCAAGTGCTCTAAGCTAGTGCAGTTTCCATACAAGAGAATTCAAAATTAATACTTCCAGAACCTCCACAGAAGAAAAACATTTGAAGCTGGTGAACCTTAGCTTACGTAACATGAGATGGTGAAGTTTTCTACCTTTCTTGACCGGATTTGTTTGAGGGATGTCTCTATTTGGTTACCAAGCTGCTCAAGCTCCTTCATGCTAAGTGGGCCCAGATCCTCACCAAGAATATTTCTACGAGATGTGAACGAGGGTAGGTAAGTTATAGGCTGATGAAAACTATGCAATATATATGCAACAAAAATAATTGCTCAGTCTCATCTCTGAAGGTTACCTTTGTGTGGTTTGAAGAAACTCAACTCTGGTCTTCAGCTTCAAATATTCCTGGTAATTAATCTAGTTTCAACAAGAAAATAATGAAACAGTACAGGTTAGTTCAAGTGAGATAAAGCTTATAGGGGAAAAAAAGAAGATACAGTGTACATAAAGAATAGATCATGTTGGCCCAACAAACAAGATAGTTCAAAAAATGTTGTCCTGACAAATAGGAAGCTAGGAAAGATTAAGAAATACAACTGCAATGTGGGTTCCCTGTTTGGCTTGGAGCTAGCCTTGGATAATGGATATTTACACACACCTGGTAAATCCTCACTATAGATTGGTGAAATTAAGAAGCTTCTTCCTAATACTTCTCGATTACAAGAACAACTCAAACTTGTAGAATCATGCACATAGTTCAGTGCTGGAGAAGAGAGCCGTTTTTGTATTCAATAGTTTGAAATTCACATAGATTTAGTTGAATGTGCATTTTTTATAAGAAGAGGAAGAGGAAGAGGAAGAAGAAGAGGAAAAATCTGAACCCGCCGCAGCTTTCCACCCATCGAGCTACTCGTGCAGTGACTTTACGCGTCCCGCGTGCGGCAGCCCACAGTTGACACAAACTGACTCAGCCCACATGACGATCGCCGTCCAATGTGCAAGTTTCGGCCCGTTTACGTGCCAACACCCTCCACCTCGGCCTGACCCACTACACCATGGTGATTGGTTGCCCATCTTTACTATTCCCTGACTCCTTATATTGTTATGCTCTGAAGTAACCAAACATTCGTATCTAACAAAAGAAAAACAAACGCATTTCAAAAAAAAAAGGGGAAAAAGAGCATTTGACATGCGTATGAAAAAGAACGCAACTTCAATTCTCTGTGCCTAGTAGACACGTCCACCAATATCATTATATTGAAAACCAAGAGGGTCATATCGTCGTGTCATTCAAGCATAACAAAATCCTGTTCTCGACCATATATAGGTGATATGGTGCAAGTATATACGTGTTTTGCATCACAATAAAAATAAATTGGGCCCATGATAAATGTTTTGATGACTAATTAACACGCTTGCTAACCAAAAGGACAAACTACAAAGCGAGAGAGAGAGATGTAATATATCGTTTGTCCAACCAGACAGTAGATTCGGTTCATTGTATGGATATGATTGTCATTCAAAAGAGATTATATATGTATGCATGGAAATGGTTGTCATTCAAGAGGTTGTAAAGAGCTTGAGAGGCTTACTTCATTTTCTACCGGAGCATTTGCTTCCAGTGAGTTGTAGTTGCAGGTGCGGTATCTCTCGAGTGTTTTGTACATGCTGTTGACACAAGAAAGTGAAGGAATAAGGTACAGATTGTTCAATCAGCATCTTTTTTCAGAAAAAAATAAAATATTCATTTTGATAACGAACAAGCTAGTATAGAAAAGTTACAGAATTGAAGTTGTTTATTAGTTATTATACAGGTATCCTTTGATCTCAATGCTACTTTTTAAAATAGGTTTGACTGAAGAAATTTAGAATGGCAATAGTTCTGCAGCTACCTGAATACCGGAGCATGCATTTTACATGGTGCAACATATATTATCGATGCACAAGACTCAAGTTCTTCTATCGAACTTACAAAAAATAATAAAGGATGATAACACACGTGACTTTATTGCCGTGTATAACTCAATGTACATTTTACTGGTCAGGGAAGTTGGTTATTACCCCTTACCGGTTGCCCATGGATGTAACAACTTAACTATCAGTAATATTTCCCTTTCTGGTTGAAAGCGTAACCGGTTTAATGGGCCTTGGCTAAATGGACATAAATGAGATTCTATCTAACTAAAAAATATTGACCTAATCAAAGATCCTCGTCAAATATGCATGCTATGATATGATGAAAACACAACCACTTGATAAGGACAACCCATGCAGCCACTTCAATGTAAATTTTCTAGCTTTATTTTGTATAGCGTCAAGTTCAAATATTTCATACACATATTTGCCATCATAAATAAAATACAGCTATTATATATACACACACCACACTATTCTGCGTGCAGATGTAAAATACGCACCAAAAAGTTACTGTCGTATGTGAGTGAAGTTACTGTCAAACACATATAGACTTACTGTCAGTTGTAACACTACACAACGGACAGTATCTCTACATATATTTGGCAGTAACTTCACTCACGCACCACAATAACTTTCTTGCGCACACAGTGCACGTAGACGCAGAATAGCGCAGCCATACACACACACAACTGCGCTAACGAGCGTCTATGAGCGGGTCGCTGGCCACGCGCGCGACCTGGCCAGTTGGTGTAGTTCATGCTAATTCAGTTGGATAGTAACTTCATGAATTACATATGATAACTTTTTGTGCATGAGATAATAACTTTGTAAATATAAGTAACTTGATGAATTATAGATGATAACTTTATATTCAGGAGATAGTAATTTTTTCATAACTAATAACATGCATGCATACAACAGGAGAGAGAAGAGAACAAGTGCACTTGACTTGTGATTTTTTATCTTGTTTACAAGCTAAAAAATAGTATAACTCTTTTACCAAAAGTCTGATCTGCGATCCGTTTGCACCATTGTGTTCAAAATTACGAGTTTAACAAAACAAGATAAATGTTGAATATGTTTCAACGCTGCGAAATTACTACACGTACATGCGATAGTAACTACATGAATATAGATGAGAACTTTATGTGCAGCAATAGTAATTTCGTGAATTATAGATGATAACTTTATGTGTAAGTGATAGTAACTTCATGAATTATAGATGATAACTTTATGTGTAAGTGATAGTAACTTCATGAATTATAGATGATAACTTTATGTGTAAGTGATAGTAACTTCATGAATTATAGATGATAATTGTATGTGTAAGCGATAGTAACTTTTTTATAATTAACAACTACGCTAGTAACCGTCTGTGTGGTGGGTTGGTGGGGCAATTGGTTGATTGAGTCGATCAGGGTTGCGTGCTTGTTCTATGCATAGCTATTGAATAGTGTATATATATATACATATATACATACGGGAATAATACCTTCTACCCCTAGATGTAGTTACTCCCACATCTGATAACACCACCTAAACGAATTTGACATTCTCCTTTATCTCTTTGGGTATATGTAACACATCGGCCCAACATCTGAGCCCACGATACTACCACTACACACTTACCATCTCAAATTGGGGTTGCTATTAAAAATTTCGGTAGCATCTTCCTATTTATACGACTACAGACAAGGGCAATCAACAAATAATGAACATACTGCATTAAAGACAACTGATCCCATAACGATGATAAACATAACATAAATAAAACTTAGGGATCTAAGCCCAAGAATGCTCACAACCAAACAGTAATAAGTTCACCATAGCATAAAACACTCTAAGGTTCAACGTTAAGCTCTCTAAAATGATTACTAAGTTTCAAAGGAAAAGAGCTAGTTTACCAAACTAGATATACTAGAAAAGTGGTTATCTAGAAAATTGAGATTTCATTAGCGTTTGCATGTGACGTGGATGTGCTATTTCCCCTTCCCGATGCATGACAACTCCAAGGTTCACCTAAAAACTAACAAATAAGCAAGAGTTAGTCCGAAGACTCAGCAAGCACACAATAGAACGATAAACACTACCATACGTATAAGCAATAACCTAGCCATGTCATTTACCATACGTTTCAACATAATCATAACCATATCATCATTCTCATGTCTCATCATCATCTTTCCATTATTGCAATTCAACAATACTTCACCCATCATTTGCTCGTCCTTGTCGACATGAGGATCTCTCCACTCCCGTGGAGGCCTACTGAAGTAGGTCTTATATATCCACCCATGGTGGATCTCTTTCTCATCATATGAGTGCACATGATGCAAATGCATATGTCCATTGTCATAAATAAATTCCATCAGTATCATCATTAGCAGGGCAACATTATTGCTTACCCCGCTCCATCATTATCATCATCAGATAAGCAACATCATATAATATGAACAACACATATTCTATAATATTTACCATCTACTGCTCTATCATACACCTGCCTTTTAATCAAGTGGAGCGGAGCGACGTGTGGATGGCACCGAACCAAAACCTCTACCTGAACAAGCGTTCATTCAAACTAATTAATCCATACTAATTATTTACTCACCTCATTAATCACATACGCTAATTAACCACTAATTAGTCTTGTACAGCCACACTACTCCAATACTACTATTGCTAACGCTCAACTCGTGACTCTCTCTCCACTGATTCACAGTGCACACATGGCTCTCGGGCACGTCGGCCTAGAGCTCGCCACTAGCCGCCGGTGTCTCCTCTGTCGCCTCCAACAAGCGTCGCCCCATTCCTCCCTTCTGGCTCTCGACTTTGGCCTCTATTCACGTGCGATAGGGAACACTGCACAACCTCTTTGTCCCTGTTGACCTATTGTGGTTCTCGCGGTCGTGGATGGTTCTATGTCTTCGTGGATGGTGTGGCCGTGCTCGGCGTGTTCTCTGTCTTGGCTAAGAAAGGCAATGGTGGGATGGCTCTTTGCTTGGCTTTGGGTTCACTTTCGGTTGAGGGAAGAAAATGAGTTGGGGAATGAGAAGAGGAGGCTAGTGTGACTTGCTTATAAAGATGGAAGGAGTGGCCAATGCTCTCTTGCTTTGCACTGGTGACTTGGTCTTATCTTCTATGCCCTCTTGGCCGACTGTGCTCTCCTATGTTTGGTAAAAACGAGGTTTTACTTCATGGGCCAAAGGGTTGTGGGGTAAAATGGCATTGTGACTTGTTTTGCATTATCCATAGCTCTCTGGTATTACAGTATACTCATAAGCTAATTATAAGATACTCCAATGTAAACCACATGAAAAATTTGTAAGGGAGTCTATAGTTTTAGCATATTTTACAAATACCTTTATATATGCACATAAAAAGGAGTATATTTTAAAAAATATACATACCACTTTTGAAAAAATGTACATACGACCTAGATGGTCTTATATACTCTTATACTACACATACTACCCTCTGTTACACGAGATATTCCATACGCTGTGAGATACGGCATAGAGAGTAAGTGCTCCCGGGAGTAGAAGAGAGGCTATATATAACTTCATAAAACTTTGTTATCGTCCAATTGAGATTTCTAATCGATGATTTCTTTCGCAAGTTTTGCACTTAGTTGTTTTTCTATGAGCAAAGTTATGTTGCACTTTTATCACTGCATACCCTACTTATGTACACCTTCTGCAAGCTCCATAGATGATATGCATATATAGATATGGGATTTAACATGAAGGGGTGTTTTTCTCTTATTTCAATATATATATATATATATATATATATATATATATATATATGTGTGTGTGTGTGTGTGTGTGTGTGTGTGTGTGTGTGTGTGTGTTCATTGATGCTCAAACAAATACACACCTCGCAGGAGCACAAGTGGAGCTGTTATATGCTTATCTATATTAATATGATACTGCAAATTAAATAGCCTAGAGTGCCCATATAAAAAGCAATATCACAAAATGTTCTCTCGAACTATTTTGTTATGATCGGATGAAAGTGAAACAATTGAATTAAGAAAACACTTTATATATATTATATGACAAAGAGCTCTTGGAAGTATATTATATCTTTGCCTCGCTGCCCCTAAATGTTTCCAGCCTAATGCTTTTAATTTCGTTGTCACTGGTAGGTTGGGCCTATTTAATACCCAGAGTATGGCAAGACAATTCCTCTTGATAATCCTTAGATCATTTTGCGTCATGTTTATATCGAGTGTTCTTTTCAACAATAGACTTTCCAGTCTGTTATACTTTTACGGTGTTTTCCAATGTTTTATAATATGTTCCAAGCATGGATGGAAACACCCTAAATAAAAATGTTTTCCGAAGTTTGTTTTTGAATGGGAACACTACGGTTTGTTGTAGAGTTCCAATCGACAATGCTTGTTTTTAGTGGTGGGTTTATTAATTGTGAGAGCATAATTATTTAATATACAATGTAAAGAACATTCAAATTTGTAAATTGTGTTTGCAGTCGATGAAGGAAAGCTTCAATCATTTTATCATGTTGATCCATATATATATCCTAACTATTCTCATGTGAGTTTGTTCTACATTGAGTTTCCTGGGCTTTGATAACTTGATTTGGATGTGTGCCCGATTTGCATCTTCTCTTTCATTAATTTGCTTCTCTTTCATTAATTTGAAGCAATTACTTCCTGATATAAATACCTTAGTTACACCCTATATTTGAGTTGTATTTTGATCTCAACTTTGAATTGGCTTAGAATAAAGCTTGAAACCTTTCTATATGCAAGCTTCTCTAGGACATGATTACTTTGATCTTTGGCTTTGAGATGAATTCATCAATTCTTCACATGCTATTGTAAACATTCGGATCACAAATGCAAGTTCTTAGAGTTTAGTTTCTGTGATTAGATCTTACCCTATTTGTTTTGTAATCATCAAAAGTCTCTGGTGATGAGACATTTATTTTTATTATTGTTGCACTTTACAACCACTCAGCAGTCGTTACGACCACACTCAAAGTCATTACAACCACTTCTTGTTTGCTCCGACCGCTCCAACCATGTCTTCGTACTCCGACCACGTACTCGTAACTTCAGCTGATGAGAGTTACGACCACGTTCACGCTACGCTGTACGTTCTCGTAACCGCTCCTTCGACCACGTAGCATCGCGCGATCACCGTAGTCGTTACTCGATTATGACCACGCTAAAGACTCGATCGTCGTGGTCGTAAAGCTTACGACCAGTTCTACTCCGCAACTATGGTCGTAACTCATTTACGATCACGTCTTCTACTCCTGCGGACACATCCGCTCGCCGTGGTCGTAACTTGTTTCACATCTGTGAAACGACGAACTCGATATTTTTTTGGGAGCCAAAGCACTCCGCTTTTTTTATTTCTCTCCCTCTCGTTTTGATCACCCCGATCGCTTTCTGCCTTTCTCTTGTTGCATGGCTCTGCCTTTTATACCCAACACAACGACTAACACGGACTCAAAAACTGACTCGTACGCTAAAACAAACTCGTACATGGCTACAACCATAACAAACCGACTTAAATACGACTAAACAAGATTACTAACTCTAACAAATATGTTTAAGCATTTCGCCTATCATTTTATACGAAAACATAGTCAATCACCACACCGGCCCAAAATTCGTTCAACTCATCGGTACGGTTAATTCTAACTCATTAAGATACACTTTTGTGCGTGTAAGGTACAAATTTCCATACACATGTTGCATCTCTATAAACACTGCAATTTTCATCGAAATCGTCAGTATGTATCCATAGAAATGACTGCAGAGTATTACACTAGCCATGCATAATAAATCCACTTCTGCCATTTATTTCATTTTAATATTTACAAAAACATCTTGATTTTCCAGGCCCTTGAGTGATAAATTGACACGACTTCCAATAAACTATTTGACAATTATTTTATCTAATTCTATATTATATTATTTATAAAAATCTTCTAACATCATTTCCATGCGATAAATCTAAATATTTTTAGTTTCAAAAGTTTGCCTTTACGCGTTGTAGAATGACATCTATCTATTTTGAAAATTATGGGAGTTTATGATAGTGCCGGGAGTAAGTACATCTCACACGTGGATTAGATGTTGCACATGTAATTACCAGTTTGGTTTCCATCTACAACCATCAACTATATACACCTCCTTACTTTCCTTAAATATCCCCAAAGAAACAATCCTCGCTCAAATTATCTCTGCTGCCACTCTCTATGCATCACTTAGTGTTATCTCATAGTCCCTCTCCACATATCGATAACCCCTACCAGGATAGAGAGAGCTCTACGGTACCAAACATAGCACGAATTGTCCTTCCAACGTATCCAATACCATTCACCTTCACCGCTACAAAAAAGACTATATATATACTAATGATTTTAACACTATTAGCGACATCACGTAAAATTCGACAAAAGTACATTCAATCTTGACAAACTCACCGAAGTTCAAGGACAACTCTCCAAATTCTTGATAGAGGAGTTCATACACAAGAATAGAGAGTTCCACGCTGACGATGATGAACAGATGTTCAAACATTTGATACAATTGTAATCACTCAACTGTGTTTAATCAAATAATTCATTCAGTTGTACTTCCTTCAATTATTTAATTTATTTGTGAGATCTATGTAATGATTGTCGTGTGCTATATGTGTGATCTATTTGCTTATTTTTAGATGGGTATGGCTAGCATTTCCTGAGACTAACCGAAAAATAGAAAATAATTTAGCTATTAAAATATCTATCACAGATGGTTTGTAACAACAAACTGTCTATGATATATGATATATCACAGACAATTTTATTATTAGCCGTCTGTGATATTTTAGATATCACAAACAGCTATGTTGAAGAACCGTCTGTGATATCTGTTATATCACAGACGATTTTTAGTATTAACCGTCTGTGATATGTGAGATATCACAAACGACTATGTTGAAGAATCATTTATGATGTCTGTTATATCACAAACGGTTTTTAGTATTAGCCATCTGTGATATCCGTTTGTGATATGTGAGATATCATAGATGTCTACATTTAAGAACCGCCTATGATATATGTAATATCATAGATGATTTTTTATTATTATCCGTCAGTGATATCTGACATATCACAGACGGCTATGTTTAAAAATCGTCTCTGATATCTTATATGTCATAGACGGTTTTATTGGAAAATCTTATCACAAATGGTTTGAAAACCGTTTGTGATAACCACCTGTTATCACATACACATAAATTCAGACGATTTGAAAATCGTCTGTGATGATGATTTTGAACCGTCTGTGATGACCATTTCTGTAGTAGTACTTGGTTGTACTCATATAAGATATCTTACTATCTCTGTTGTTTCAAATATAAGGTCGTTTTAGAATGTATGTAGTAAAAATTTCAAAGTTTATACACTAAAATACATAGAAAATATTTAAATTAGTCATATAAAATAAATATTGTTAGATATATAATAAAAGTACTCCCAAGACATTTTTATATTTTATAAACTTAATGGCCAAAGGTGTATATTGGAGACCATATTCCAATGTATAAAACAACATAAATTTTGAAGCAAAGTAAGTACAAAAGGAATAAGCTAGTTCATATTTGGCTCTTACCTATATTTTCCTTTCATTTCTTAGCTAGAGAGAGAGAGCTTCCTCGTATTTCCTAGCTTAATTCCTTTTGCTTTCAATGAACCCTCAAGTCGACCGTTTTAGTTGAACACTTGTCCACTAACTTCAACTGATTAGCTAGTTGTGAAACTGAAATAATTATCTCAACTTCAACATGTGGATAATAATGTGGTGATTAGATGATTCATGTGAGTTAGACCCTTTGGGATACTCTCTTTCGCAACGAGACGTACTTGCGTAAGAGCTAAGGTGGGCATCCAAAATTTGATTCCCGGAGGATAGAGTTCATACTCCCATTACTCTATGCTAAGGGCGCACTCGCATGTGTGTGCGTGTATGATGGTAGTGTGTATGCGTGTATACGTACTAATTGTAAACTGAAAAACTGCAAGTGAATAGTGTATTTTGGCTTATATCTTGTACAGTAGATTTCTTACACAACAATTTCAAGAAACATATACTCAACTGCCCTAGTGAGAATCTATAATCACTCTATAGCTAGAACATGTGTGTGTGTGTGTGTGTATATATATATATAGGAAAAATACCTTCTACACCCGGGTGTAGTTACACCCACCTCTAATATACTACCTAAACAAACTTGAAATACTCATTTATCACTTTAGGTACATTTGTATACTAATTATAAGATACTCCAATGTGAACCACACGAAAAACTTGTAAAGGAGTTCATAGTTTTTAGCGTATTTTGTAAATACCATTATATACGCGCATAAAAAGGAGTATGTCGAAAAAATGTACATACCACTTCTGAAAAATTGTTCATACCACCTAGATGGTCTTAAATACTTGTATACTACACGTACATACCCTCCGTTACGCGAGATACTCCCTACATTGCGAGATACGATATAGGGTGTAACTACACCCGGGTGTAGAAAAGAGGCTATATATATATATATATGTGTGTGTGTGTGTGTGTGTGTATGTATGTATATAACTGGAGGGTGTTAATTAACTTAGCTACAAGCATTAATATTTGTACTACGTATGCATTCTCACTACGGCCTATACACTTACTTTAGACAACTGAACAATTCTATATATAAATAAAGCGCCTAACAACAAGGAGAAACCATAAAATTTACAATTATATAGAGAATCATTCGAGAAGGAAAAACAATATCTTCAAGTTAAACAATGAGAAGGTCAAAATTAAAACTTCAGAGCCACGAAGACTGAACTGAAAAGAACAGTCTTTGCATGGACGATGAGCAAAAGTAAGAAATACTATAAAAGCAGTCGAATATATAATTACTTCGGAAAAGAAAGCCCGACGAGAATTGGCTAGAAGATAAGAAAACAAATGGCCGGGGAAAATAGATCCAATGCACTTCGCATTCATCCAGTTTAATTACGCACATGGATAAAAAACACTAGCTGTACATATTGCATGCAATGCTGAGCCGCTTGATTGATATGACGTGTGAAGGAAAACTTCACTTGACATGTGACTTTGCAGGATATAATTTACGGTTCGGCAGTCCGAGCGCAATCGAGTAGTAGTTCTACACGGGACTCGATAAGAAAACATTGGGAGAGATGCTATCTATCTTCAATGGAACAGTAACTAATGGAACAGTAGCATACAGATCTCAGGACGTCGTAGAGGCTTTATTACATCACCACACCAAAATATATATATATTGTCGATTCCATGTCTGGTTTTTTTCCCCAACCTGGCCTCGTTTTGACACTACTACCTTTGGATGCGTCGAGAAAATAGACGGTCGATCTAGTGACCATGAATGGGAAAAGAAACGGAAGGAAGAGATCTTAGGGCATCCACGATCCAGCTTACCCTTTTGTGATAATCTCAGAAGAGAATATAGTCACATTAGCTAAAGTTACCGTATGAAATTTTGTCCTTCCATAATAATTTTGTCCTTCCATAATATATGTAGTTTTAAGTGGTGGCTTCGACTATTTGCCGTTTAGACCTTTTACCTTAGTGCGTGTGTTGACCTTTCCTCAAGTGGTGGCCAGGCTGCTCCAAGTGATGTGGAAGCCTGCACGCGGCGTAGAGCGTGGGGCACGTTGTGCATGCCAGAAATAGAAGAAAGAGGCAGCGAGCTTATGGATTGCTTCTTTATTCTTGCCCATTATAGCAAGAGATCCAGTTAATAATCGAATCTTTCTTTTGAGGTAAACAGGCCTACTGATCGAGCTCAAGAAATCTTCCTCGGGACGTGCAAGAACACAAGGCCTACTGTGTCTGGTTTAAGGGAGTGTCTATTGCCAAGGCGACTGAAATTTTTTTGTCTCTCAGTCACTTGAAGTTGCACTTGGAAGGGGGGCTGTTTTTTTTTTGGAGGGGGCTGTTTTTTTGGAGGGGGTGCAGTTTTAGTTGATTGGGAGTGCAACTTCAAGTGACTGAGAGACAAAAAAATTTCAGTCGCCTTGGCAATAGCAAAACCGCTGGTTTAATTGCCCGAATGGGAATCGAGAAAAAAAGAAACAAAAATAGTTAATTTGAACAAATAATTAAGAAGGCAATCGTCACTTCTCTGAGAGAAAAAGAGGGGTCTTCATCGTGTTTTAGTTTATTGAAGGCAAGATAATAGAGAAGATCGAGATTTATTTGGACAGATCTTGATGATCCCGGTGATCAACTGAGACCAGAAAGGAGGGGGAAATATGATGAACAGATAGTACTGATAACCAAAACCAAACGAGAAAACGGAGCTGAGACCGAAAAAGAAACGAGGTGGCTTTCCAAAGAGAGGGATCTATAAACAAGTTCTGGATCTCCTGATCCGTTATTTCCAGACACAATGGATCAAAACTAACAAGCCAAATCTATTTGTTCATGAGACCGGCCGGCTCCAATTAATCTAAGCGAGGCACAGTTAGTTAATCGAAACTTGGATGGATTTCACTTTAGCTGGTTAATGGTCTTGTTTACACACTGTTAATTAAGGCGATGTGTTGTGGGGGGGCAGGAAGTTGAGTACACCGATGTGCGTACGTACCATGACGAGCTTGAGAACTCGAAGAGGCGGCCGCGGCCGGAGAAGATGATGAGGGCGACCTCGGCGTCGCACAGCAGCGAGAGCTCGTACGCCTTCTTGAG
Organism: Bonia amplexicaulis; assembly: GCA_036346245.1. Classification (NCBI taxonomy): domain Eukaryota; kingdom Viridiplantae; phylum Streptophyta; class Magnoliopsida; order Poales; family Poaceae; genus Bonia; species Bonia amplexicaulis. Next base: position 15,988,996 of record CM070752.1, on the reverse strand, counting down.
CAGTCCGTTCCTCCGCTTGGCGAACGTCACCTGCCGGCTTATCTTGTTCTCGATCCGCTTCAGCTCCACCTTCCCGCGACCCATCTTCCTCCTCCTCCTTGAGATCTTCTTCTTCTTCCTTCTCTCTCCCCCTCCCTCTCTCTCCTGTTACTTTATGCAGCTAGCCAGAGGGATATGTCTGATCATATTCTTGGTGCCGGAAGTCTCTCTCTCTCTCTCTCTAGATGTCTCTTAGCTATCAAACTGTCCATTAGTGATCACTCGGCCACCCGTTGCGCTTTCCTCTCTCCTCTACCTCACTGACTTGTTACTGTAGCTTCCTCTATCTCACTGACTTGTTACTGTAGCTTCCTGGGGAGGTGGTGGCCTGGGCGCGAGAGCGAGCCGGTGGTGAGGCGACTGATGTGGGGCTAGTCGGCCCCCTCACTGACGATCGAATAATGACGGTGTGCGAGTGAGCGAGAGAGGTCGACGTCAAAAATCTCTCCGTCTCGCTCGCGATCGAGGAGAGGGAGGAGGCGTGTGCGAGCGCAGCAGTAAAGGCGGCCGTACGTCACGTAGCTGAGACGAGGCGCGATGGCAGAGAGTGGGCAACACGTGTCGACGAGCGTGCGGCTGGCGGCCTGCGGCCGGAAGTAACCGACAAGTTAGCCCCGCGACCTGCTTGCTGCTATTCAGCTCAGCTGCTAGGGCTTGCAACCGGCAAAAGAGAACGCATGAAGATTTTTTTGCGTCGCACAAAATCTACGACTTTTCTGTTCTTTTCTTCTCCTACTTATACATAAGATCAGAGGGAAATATTTACATGAAAGTTATAGCCAGTAAGGCGAGGCCTCCTAACATCATGCCTACCACGCCATGTCCGGAAGACTCGCGCGCGCTTACGACTCCGGAGTCCGGACCACAGCCGAAAATACGACCCCAACTAATCAAGCCCCGACGTGTACTACTCTAGCACGTCTCAGGCCCAAACAAACACATGCACGGCTCACACTGTCATTGATACGCTCTAAAAACAATTATAAAGATAATTGTATCACTTATATATTTATAGTCTTTTAAATAATATGTTATTTTATCTCTTAAATAAATATCTTTTATATTGATCAACAAGTATGTGATTTATTTGTGAAACTCTTTATTCATGTTTTGATATTATTCTAAATTATCCCTGATCTTATATCATTATATGGGACTATTATGATTTCCAGATCATCATATGTATTGATTGATAATCATGTTTCACGGATCATGATATACGATATCAAATTAATAATATGGACACGTGCTAGAGAACATGATGTTGGATTGACCCACTAAGAGACACTACGGGAATTGTTATATTCTTAAGTGTCATCAGTTGGTCTCATACATAGTGTATGTAGGATCTTTAGACCTGATATCATCATTATTTTCTATATATGTAATAATTTACTTAGGGATTATCAAACACTATTCCGTGACTGGGTAGTCATGAAGGTAACTTTCGGATTTACTATAAAACATGCGAAGAAATATGAGCGATCAAAATGGAATTTACCTCTTCTATATAACAGGAAATATCTCTGAGCCCCTTGATGTGGTTAGACTAAGGAAGTGTATGGTCATGCCGAATGTGGTTGATGAGTCAATTACAACTGAGTAATCCACTACATGCTCGAGTAAAGAATCGAGCTATCATAGGATATCACGTTTCTCGTCTTGAGTTCGATCTGATATCATGAGGTAAAAGGATCGGTACATAAACACTATATAGGTTCATCTGATATGATCTTTATATATGTTTGAGAGCCATTATGTTCTACTAGAGACCGCTACCGACTTATGGACCAGAAAGGAGTTTTCGGCTCATGGCCAAATATACTAAATCTATAGGGTCACACACTTAATAGGCTGGAACGACAAGGATTCGGATGATAGTTTTCGAGTGGGATACGATCTCTACTCGTATCGAATAAAGATCCGATTGGAGGCCATATAAGGAGAGGTGCGGAGCTGAGGGATGAATCCTAAAACACACATGTCGAAACTCTAGCCGTCACCTCTCATAACCTCTGTCATGTGCGCTGGTGCTAACACGCCGACGTACAATGTACCATCCTGGACATATGGACCTTGATAGAGGCGTTACTGCGACTACGGCGCTGATCGGGACGATCGTAAAGAGGAGATGGTTGGCCGGAGGACTATTGACTACTACCACTACACCGACGCTCTCTTTGTTGAATCGATTGCTTCAAGTCTACTTCCTCTGTATTGCATGTCTAGTAGTAACGACCTATGATCTCTTACTGATATAGCTTTCTGATTTATATGAATTTTTTTTTAATCTACGTTAATGTAATCTACTTGCATCCCAACACACACATGATCTCGTGACGCACCTAAACAAACGAAAACAAAGTTTTACACGGAAAAGAAACTGAGCGACAAGATTAGTTCAACACCTTTCCTGTCAGTTCTCTCTCCTCTCTCTTTCTTCTTTGCCATCTCTCTGTCATGCTACAGTTTGTCAGTGAATTGCCCCTAGTTTTTATCTTGGAAAAGAAAGGAATTAATTGGATCTCTTTCCAAGTGCTGGGTTCTCGATAGAAATGAAAATGATCAAATACAGATTCAAACCATATTTATATTCGTATTTATAAATAAAAACGAATATAAATCTAAATATTCTCGAATACGATTACGAATCGAATATTGTAACGAATACGAATTCGAATCGAATATCTACTCAATTCGATCGAATCCGGATATCCTCATAACTTATGTAGTATGAAAATATTAATAATATGTTATCATCGTACAATCACGCTTAATCATTCTAATTCATTTATTTCGCCTAAAGAAACACGAATTCACGTTCAATTAAAAAACTTGTGCAACTAATTAATTGTATTGTAATAAAATATACATATTGCTTCGTCGAATACGAATATGGATATAAATAATCTGGATAAAATAATATTTTAGATGGAAAAAATCTTTACCATATTCACATATGAATATGAATAAGATAGAAATTGTTAATCGGATAAAAAATTATACCATATTCTCATCTTATTGAATCTTTACCATATTCAATTAAAAAACTTGTGCAACTAATTAATTGATCTTCTCACAGAAAGCTTTAAATGATCCATTTTACAATTCGGAGTTTCGGAGTGTACAATAGCAGCATATGTGTTGGCTAGAGGCTATGCAACTCGAAATATTCAGTGCATGATTGTTGGAACACATGAAACGGTTTATAATTCTCACCAGAATCCGAAAAAAAAATCCTATGTTCCAAAACAGCGTCTTTTAACTATGTGATTTACTTAGTTTGCTAGTACAATAAATAATCTTCATCCATCTTGTGTAATTGGCACAAACGACAATTAACGATGCATACATATTGTCATATTTCCATATGATCGATGTACTATTGCATTAGTGCTATAGGAAAGGACTTGTGTCAGTAGGTGTACAGTGAGTAGCACTACGCATCTACGCAAAGGGCCATGCCGGGCTGCAGGGACACGCAAGTACGCAACAAATGACATTTGCTATCGATCACGGCCTATATTTTTTTTATTTCCTTATGGTATGGTATGAATGTGCATGATCGATTGGTCGTGCCGGTGATACGTTCAATGTCCAATGGACACGAAAGTCAGACTCCTACTCATCAATCATCATCTAACATAAAAAGATTTTTGGTACTCGTTTGGGCTTAAATTTAATATTATTTAAGATTTTTATAATGCAGTTATTGTTAACTTTTAACATAATTAAAATTAATAAAAAATGTTATATCATCATAGACAATACAAAAGAATAAACGAAAAAGAAAAAAATAATAGCCTAAAATAAAGCCAAAAAGCTGAAAAAAAGATAAAATTAAGTATCTAACAGCTAAAAGCTGAAGCTCAAATGAGCATACTGACCTTTAATTTTAAGCAGCATTAGAGCATCTTATTTTTCAGCTTCTAAAAGCTATTTTTCTGCTTTTCTATAATAATTAGCTTTCAAATAGAGCGTATTTTCAAGACGGGATCTACAAATTTATTGTAGTACACACCGTAGTGATTTTATTTATATTGGTCAAAATAATACACGAGTTCTTGTTACTTCATACTCTCTCTTACGAGCTGTCCAAAAAATATAAGCCACATATATAAACCATAAGTCCAAATAAAAAAACAGACCCTTAGAAATTTCGAAGCACTTCATCACTTCCACGGACCAATAGGCAGGCTTACCACACCAACCAGTTCTACCGCGGAGAGCTACTAGCTACAATCGGAAAGTGACAAACCATCCGGTGTCTATTCTTTGCTTCCTTTTCGGGCCCTCTGCGCAGTAGGGCGGCTAAAGAGGTCGGTCATTTTTTTTGTTTTTTATAGCTTTTAGCTTTAATTTTTTCGTAAACCAAAATAAACAGAATAATTTTTCAAACAGATTCTCAAAGCTATTTCTTTAAACGGCTTACTGAGATCAAAACTGTATGCACTATCTACGTCAGCGTCTCCATTATATGTTACTATTTAAAAAAATACAGACAAAAAAATTAACGTCAGCTAAAAGAACAGTGCCATATATATGGCCTCAAAGAGTGTTTGGATGAAGTTCTGAAATGGGCCAAACAAACGGGCGTTCTTGCATTTTTCAACAATAATGGTGTACAGAGTATTTATACCGGCATTTCACAAAATATGTAGTTTTCAAATGGCAGGATCAAACTTTTCAAAAAAAATCAGCTATATTACTTACTCATTTAGGCTTAAGCTTTTAGTTTCTAACTTTTTATTTTCGTCTTTTTCTAGCTTTTTAATTTTTTAGGCTTTTTTAATTTTTTTTGTATTGTTTGTGGTGATATAACATATTTTTTTTAAAAAAAATTAATTACACTGAAAAAGCTAGCATCAGCTATAGTAAAAAAACCTAAATAGCATCAAATAAGTTATAAGCTCAGCGTATAAACCAGAATAGGCACCCCTAAAATAAAAATCAGACAAAAGCTCGGCCTGTCCGCAGTTGTCCACCTGGGCACCGCACCTAACGAGTCTCTATTTGCTATGGTCTTCACCTTGCGTACTCCAGCCGCAGTTGTGAACGGAACATCTTTGTAGCACGCCACAAGCTTGCTACAACATATCCAAATTGCAACATATCCAAACGGTGATTAAAACACTAAATTTAGTTGTCCCCACAACTGACATTGATTTTTTTTCTAAAATCTAATCGATCAAGCATAGCTCAATTAATTTGTTGTATTGAAAAATTGTGACTCTACCTTAAGACTCCTTATTTGCAGATCTTACTATAGTAACCCGTAGAAGACGATGGATCGTCGATAAAAATCTCCAATGATTAATCCCGTATAGATGTTACTAATAATAGGCACAATAGTCTGAATTGCAATTAACTCCACTTCCAACAAAAAACTTCTTCGTAGAAGATGACGATCGACTAAGGCAGAAGATCATCAACGGAGATGATACAGTACGACGCAAGGGCATCGTGTCGGGTGCCGCGACAATGATATTAGCGAAATCTGACACTGAAACAGTTACTGAGATAGAGCGTGGATTGACGTTCAGTATAGGGTTATGATAAGTCAAAATCGCTGAGTTACAACTTGTGTTGTACATGAAGCAGTCAATCTCGTGCACTTGGTGTGCACAAATCTTAGGATCTTCCTGGTAATCTTCGTGGGCGCCATGTAGAAAGCACAAACCAACTTTTGCACTTCCGTCAGATGTAACCGAGGGCTTGCTGTCCCGAGGCAGTAACTGAGGCCATGATCCTTGGATTCTGGAGGGCCACTCAATTCACGCGGACTCAGCATACCACACGGAATTGCTTTCCGTAGCTGATGCTCCATGCTGCCTACCTGCAATCCAAAACAGCTTGGGCAAATTCTGGCGTTTGGCAACAGGACAATCTCTCCCGAAACAAATCGACGGACGACGACGACGGCGCGCAGTCGCAAATCGATCTACTTGAGCCAGTAGCAGTGGGCGACGTCGAAGATCTCTCGGACATCCCTTGTATGTTAATCCTGATGCCGCCAGATCGCCATGATGATGCCGCCTTGTATTGTCGTGTAGATGTCATTGCCAAACGGATGCGCGATGTCACCGATGCCTCCCGGATGTTGCTCGACGCCGTGCCGCAGATGCCTGTCTGGATGGCCGCCCCTGGGAGTCGCCTACACCCGGAGGCAACGGCTAGGATTTTGAACACTAAAATTTGATATTACTTATTATAAAATATACGGCAAAAGAAGATAATTAAAAGGACGAAAGACACAAATTTAATGTGTAAAATTCTTACAAAAAGCTACGGACTCATCAAGACGAAATTTACTATGTAAGAGATATTACAATGATGCTCTTCCTCTTCCTATGGAATACTAGGAGGGACCGAGGCGGCGCAAGGGAGGAGCACGACACCAGCGGTGAGGAAGCGATGGTGGTCCCAATTGGCGACGGGGATTGCTTCACGACGTCGCAAAGGAGCTCTGGGCGAAAGGAATTAGCTAATGGCGCTTGGAGTCGACCGGTGGTAGAGATAGCCGAAGTTGGGGAAGATGGCCGCTACGGCGAGTTGCGACGGGAGTGAGACCGATTAAGCACAGTGAGAGCAAGATGATCAGTGAGAGCAAGAGGGGAGCAATGTGATCATGTTGGTATGCTCGGCGGGGCACAAGGCTGACAGAGGAGCCCTGGTGATGGTGGCAATCGAGGGGAGCTCGACAGCGACCGCGAGCTCTTCTTTGGGCTAGGCGTAGCTAAGGCGAGGGAAGAGGAGGCTAGTGGTGAGTTCTTGAGGAGGCTTTGTAGCCTGCCGTGTGGTTGCCGAGGCGGTGAAGCCGGAGGAGAAGCGAGTGTGTAGGGCGTAGGAGAATGACATTTGTAGTAGGGATGGCCTCCACCTAAACCCATCCAGCCTGTTAGGGGCTAAAATGCCCAGTGGGATGTGTACAAGGACATGTATGCCCCTTTGTATAGTACACAACTGTGTAGGGTATTGTTGTAATCAGGTCTTATGGTCATATATATATGACCCTAGGTGTGGAGGATGACCAAGGCCAGTTCATTTCTTACAATCACTCTACTACTCTCCTAGTTTACTGTTTGGCTCATAGCGAGCGGCGCTGGCGCTGAAGGGAGCTATAACAAAAATGGACGGCGGCACCTACCGGCGTATATGAGAACAACACGCGGTGGTGCGACAGCAAAAAGGCAGCACTATGAAAGGAAGATGAGTGTACGGGGCAGCAACTCGAGGAGCACAACGGCTTTAAAGCATGTTGTCCTCTTCGGCCGCGACTTGGGAACCCAACCGGTGAAAAAGTGTAAATATCTACAAGTGTAAATCTCTACAAGAGACTCTAGCACAAGTAAATAAGCACAATATAATAAATGAACAAGAGCTGAAAAAGGAACAAGAGGTAACCAATGAACACACGATGTTTTTACCGTGGTGATCGAAAACTTGTCGGTTTCCCCTAGTTCACGTTGAGGAAAGCCCAAACGAATTGGACCGGCTCCACAAATTAGCCTCAGCTCCTCATTCCACTATTGGTAGTCCTTCCTTCACTCTGAAGATGGTGGACTCCAAACCACTCACACATCGATGCTGGGCTTCTTCACAACCTTCTTGAAGAAGTCACCGTGCAAACTCCGCCAAGTCATCCAAGTGCTGGCAAACACTAAGAGTAAAAGATCACAAGCTTCGCTTGACGACAATCAAGTGCCAAAGGATCAATCTAGGGATGAAATGCACTTGTTTGGCTCAACCACTTCAAATGAATGCACAAGGAGAAAATGAGGTGTTGAGTGAATGCTCAATACTCAAAGATGTTCAATAGGGTCTATTCATACTGTCCTTGAGTAGGTGTATGTGTATTTATACCCTCACCAACCAAAACTAGCCGTTAGAAGTGAATTCCAGAAAAATTCAGGGCGAGCGGAAGTACCGCAAGCCATAGGCCAGTACTTTCACACCTGTTCTGACGCGACGGTAATAGCTATGTCAGAGCTTCTGCACTAGCCGTTGGAAGTCGACGCGGAACTACCGACGTTGAAAATTTGGTAGTTCCGTTAACCGGAAGTTCTGGGAAATCGGCGCGGTATTTCCGTTTGAACCGAGGCCGAAAGTTGGCGCTCTCTGGAAAAAAGGTTCTGCTTGACCTTTCGGAGCTTTCATGCTCTGGAAGTACCATTTAAGGCTGCGGTACTACCGCTCTATGGTAGTCTACTGTTGAAACTCTGGTACTTCCGTTTGCCGCGGACTCAGAATCATCCCAAGGGTGCTCTCTGGAAAAAAAGGCTCCGCTCGGATTGCCGGAGCTTTCGGGAAGCGGAAGTACCGTGACTTGCACGCTAGTACTTCCGGTTGTTTGGACAGAGCATCGAGCGATTCCGAGGGTGCTCTCTGGAAAAAAGGTTCCGCTCGTTTTTTCGGAGCTTCTGAGCGCCGGAAGTACCGTTTAAGCCTACGGAACAACCGCTCCACGATAGTTCCGTCGTTGAAACCGCAGTACTTCCGTTTTTCCAGACAGAGCATATGTTTGGCTATCAATTTTAATTTTCAATGAATGCATGTCCTAAATTGATCCAAATGGCACAAGAATATGCTATCAAGCTACTTGCCATGATCCCTCTTTATGGTACGACATTTAGCCTATAATCCGGTCTTTTATCCTTTCTCCTAAGACCGACAAAAATAAAAAAGGATCCTAGTCTACATATACCATTGCCTTGAGCCACTTTGATCTTCATGTTTAACCTTGGCATGCGTCTGATCTCATTTTAGGGACTAAGTCTTTTCAATACTTAACAAACACGTCAGTCCCATATTCATATAAACTTCATTAATTATCAAAACCATTTTTAGAGGCCTAGATGCTTTCACCACAACAGCGTTGTTGCGTAGTCGAGGGATTTCTGGGCACGCAACGTAGAAGAGGCTGACGAGAGCGGCTTGGACACGACGGGGCGTAGGCCAATGCAACGCGTCGTAGTGGGAAAGAGGGAAAGGGGAGGGACGGTCGGGCGAGAGGGAAGTGGCGGAGAAGAAGGGAGGGGACAACGCATAGCAGTCGAGGAGATGATGCGCCAAATGACGCAGGAGGAGCGGTGGGACGAGGCGGTGTAGTGCAGCCGCACGAACGACCCGTCGTGAGCTCGCACACCTGCAAGCACTGGGTTGGGCCAGAGGCCTAGTGAGTCAGGGGAAAGGGTATAAAGAGGTTGGGTTCGGCGCACTAAACCTTGAGTTTGAATTTTTAAATGAAAATCAGTTTAAATTGGAATTTGATCAATTGAGATGAATTTGTTCCCCAATTGAAACTAAATTTTATTTCAAGCAAATTTGACATCTCACACAAAATGGGATGTTACAACTATCTTGGCCATTCTCTACCCACGAACATGTTATATTCACCGATTTCGTATTTTGCTCGATTTTAGTGCAATTTTGCTTCAATATAAAAAGGTCTGAACTTTAACATGGATTTTCCGTGATCCATAGATAGAATAGATTTCTGAGACCATGAGTAAGGTATGCGTAAAGTTTCTACGGCCTTTTGGATCATCTGATTAAAAGATACGTGGATTTATGGATTCACGAGAATGCTGATTTTCCTGTTCTTGGGTTGAAAACACTAAAGCAGTGATCCGACCGCTACTGTTCACCGGTCTAATCGGAAATTACTGTAGCAGTCAGACCACCAAGCAAAACAAGGGGTGTTTTTGATCAGTCTTTTGTCTAGATTTTTTGTGTGGTAATTGGTCTCTGACTTTATAGTTATTGGAGTAAATATCGATAAATACTTAGGAAAAAAATAGAAAGCATTATTTACCTTGCTCTGCTATTACACCGGTCTTACAATCTTGTGTTCCTTTCAAGGTAGTAGTTCTTTTTTTTTTTGGAGTAGCTTGGTGTAATCTTCGGTCTCTGGGTGCATAGGAGGTGGTTTAGATGGTGACCCTTGGTGTGTTTTTTTTGGACGGGTGATGTAACGAAAGACTTAAACCATATTCCTCTCTTTGATGAATTGGCAGGGCTTCTGTCGCTGTTTTTTAAAGAAATAAGAAAATAGTGTTTAGATATCATTTTTTTATTTTAAAAGCCACCTGATAGCTAAATACAGTACACGAACTACGAAGCCCTGTCCTGCACCGTCAAAACCAAATCTGACCAGTAGAACCGTCTCGGTTCGTCCCTCTCATCAAGTCTCAACCCCCAAGTCCCAACTGGTGGAACAGCCCGGCTAAACCCACGGTTCGCTGTGGCCTTTCGTCACTCTCCCCTCCCGATGGCGGCAGGAGCAGCCGCCGCCGCCGCCGCCACCGTATCCCTGTTCGCCTACTACCTCCTCCTCCACAAGAGCGGCTCCAAGCTCCGATGGCTCCGTACCTCCCGCGCAAACGGCCGGCGGACGCGGCGGAAGGGCCTCGTGGAGGCCATCGGCAACACGCCCCTCATCCGCATCAACAGCCTCTCCGACGCCACAGGGTGCGAGGTATAGGCGTTCATATTTCTGTAGGTGGCTCTGCTTTGCTAGTTTGAGTTAGGTTTTTGATGTGGCGGAGTTTTCTTTTTCGATTGGGTTGTAGATTCTGGGGAAGGCCGAGTTCCTGAATCCGGGAGGCAGCGTGAAGGACCGCGTGGCGGTTAAGATCATTGAGGAGGTAATTTTGCAATTCGGTGTAAATTAATTTAATTTTGTAGAAGGGGAGAGCTGCGAAGTAGAGTTCGTAGGTTTCAAAATTGGCACATTGTTGAACTGCAATTTCCTTACTGAAAGCTGCGTAAAGTATGGGCCTTTGTGCATTTAGATTTTCGTTTGATAGACTAATTTATCCTTCTCTTCTGGTTGTACTGGGGTTCCTGAGTCCTGACCAATTCATGTAATGTTGGCTACTTGCCTACCTCTACATGCTTGTTCAGTCATTTAGTGCGGTCAAGTTCTGGTAGCAGTTTTGTGATTTCCTCCTTAATGTAGGATATGGTATTATAGGCTTACTTGTAGTAAGTGTAGCATACATATTATTTCTTCCCTACAAAAGCTTGTTCTCACTCACATATGCATATACAATGTTTAAAGATGGAAGTTAACAATAGGGAGACATCGAGATTTTTCTTTCATTTGTTTTGAAACGTGCAAAACTATCTTGCTAAAGGGACAATAATAGTAGCTCTATTGGCATGAAATGCAAACAAACAGGTAATAATACTGAATTACTTCCTGGCATACTTGGGCGTACACCTAAATTCTTTGCATTTCACTGTTTCAGTGGATGAGTCATGAGATACTTCGCTAATATATTCGGTTTCCCTGTAATTCGTTGATTTCTACAACTTCTTGTTATATAAATATCTCTTATCCTTTAACTTAAAATGATGTTGGAACTTTTATCATTCTCAGGCTCTGGAATCTGGGGATCTTGTCTGTGGTGGTGTTGTAACAGAGGGGAGTGCTGGAAGCACGGCTATTAGCTTGGCCACTGTTGCTCCTGCTTATGGTTGTAAGTGCCATGTTGTTATTCCTGATGATGCTGCCATTGAGAAGGTAGGGAAGTTATATGCTGTTCCAGAATTTTTGTTGTGCTTCTTAGAACATTATATGGTGTAGCATCTGGAATTGCTACTTGAGTTATCTTGTTATATGATCAGCTGAACCACAACTTGGGCATTTCTGTTAAGACTGTCACAAAGTACTCAAAGTAATTTCGTAGAAGATTATACAGCCTAGTAGTCACAACTCAGAAAGCGCCCTGTTTGTTGCTTATGCTCCTGTATATGTAGTTTTACTAAAAAAATTTGTTTCCAGTCTCAAATAATTGAGGCGCTTGGAGCTACCATTGAACGAGTGCGCCCTGTTTCAATCACTCACAAAGACCATTTTGTCAATATTGCGAGAAGAAGGGCTTTAGAAGGAAACAAATTAGCATCAGCACAGAGAGAATTGAACGACAGACAGACTAATGGCTCAGCATATGCCAATACAACCAACACGCTGCACAACAAGTCAGCAGCAACGCAAAGAGAGTCAGACAAGAAACAAACTAACGGTTCACTACACACCAATACTGAAATGCCACACAATGGGAAATGTGACCCTAACTCTGATTCAAAGGGAGGTTTCTTTGCTGACCAATTCGAGAATATGGCAAATTACAGAGCCCATTATGAATGGACTGGTCCTGAGATATGGGAACAAACTAAAGGGACCCTTCATGCCTTTGTTGCTGCAGCTGGCACTGGTGGTACAATTGCAGGAGTCTCACGATATGTTAAGGTTTGCATGCTTATTGTTTTATTTCTTCTGTCGTTTTCTTCTCAGATGAAAAACTTTTTTGTGCATACGATATTCTTTATTTAGGAAAAGAACAGAGATATCAAATGCTTTTTAATGGACCCGCCCGGATCTGGTCTGTTCAATAAGGTCACTAGAGGGGTGATGTACACAAAAGAGGAGTCTGAGGGCAAAAGGCTGAAGAATCCTTTTGATACTATTACTGAAGGAATTGGAATCAACAGGGTTACTAGAAATTTTATGATGGCAGAGCTGGATGGAGCTTACAGAGGAACAGACAGGGAAGCCGTCGAGATGTCAAGGTACATACTTACCAAGTTGAAGTTTTTATTGACTTATCGCAGTTATGATCTGAAAGAACAATGAGTACAAGTTAGCATGGCACAACTATAATTGTTTGATATAATTTGCTTAACATGGTAGACTAGAGCGTAAGTTATTTTGTGTATGGCATTTAACAAACGTGTTGCTGTTCACTGTATTCTGCCTTTAACTGATCACAAGATTCACAACAATGGGATTGATACTGTAATGCTTGCTACAACTGGAATTCCTATTAATATCAGTTTTGGCCTTTTGGGCTATGAGTTCCTCATGTATGCAAAAGCCAAGAAAATACTTCAACTAGCTGACCTCAGTATTCTTGAAAAATGAGCTTAGGTTCTTGCTGAGAAATGATGGACTATTTGTTGGGAGTTCTTCAGCCATGAATTGTGTTGGAGCTGTAAGAGTTGCCCGAGATTTAGGTCCAGGACATACAATTGTGACAATTCTCTGTGACAGTGGGATGAGGCATCTAAGTAAGTTCTTCAATGACGGATATTTGGCTAATCATGGCTTGACACCAACAGCTACTGGTCTGGAATTTCTCGATCAATGAGAATACTTCATGGGGAATGTATAATTTCAGCTATTTTGTCATGCTGTGATGTCTGCTTTGACAGCGGGTGAACATTGAGGAGCTGAAAAATCCCATCCAGTCAGAGAATTGCTGGCTTCCAGATAGTTAACCTGGAGTACCACAATTTTGTGCCACCCTGCTTGAAGGTATCCCCGAAGATATAGTGATGTACTTTAAGTAGTTGACATTGCCCCGTTTTTTTTGAAACGGAGTTGACATTGCATTTTAATGGGGGTTGGGATAGCCAATCCCATGAATCTTGTTATTTTGACACATTTCTTGAGGCTGTATTCAATAAAGAATGGTTACTGCTGAGTCTTAAACTACTTAAGAATTTGTTCAGGGAATTATTTAGTCATTTGGAATTTCTGTGTTGTTACTGCCCAAGTCACCAATTTGTTTCATGTATACCGTGCAGTTGTTTACAATCATTTGTACTACTACTAGCTTGGTTATGTGAGATGACATCAGATCTATTTGATCATTGGTGCATCCCCAGCTTATTTCCCTCCTTCTATAGTTCTATATCGGGCTGTTTGATCAAGTTTTGCTTCCCATTTCCATTGCAAATATCCAGTAATAAAATATCTGTGATGAAAACATTGTAGGTCGTGTAACTGATTGCATGCATCATGCTGATGTTATAAAGTGTTTTTACTCTCAGTTGAATACGGAACTGGAACTGATATTCTTCAGCGAATGAAAGGCAATAGAAAGGCAACAGTATATGGAAGGAACTGAGCATCTACCACCAGAAATCTGTCGAGGGGGAATGTGAGAGCACCTGCAGATTACACACAGACAAAAAAATCCTATGTACCTCCTAGATTGTGCAGTTTACACGGCGACTAATTCTGACGATTTCTTGGCCTCCAGCCAGTGCTTGGCAGCAACGCTAGTCGTCAAGAACCAACCAGCCTTGTCAGGAGCCTCATGGAACGGCGCATTGAGCTCCTTCAGATGCGACTCGAACACCGAAGCCAGCCCCTTGTCCGAGTACATGTTCTTCCCCTGCCCTGTATGAATCCCCAGCAACGGCGGCAGCTCCTCCCCGTTCTGCAGCGTCGTGTACAGGTCGTTCATCCAGACGTGCAGCGTGGTCAGAGCAGCACCAACGGAGAGCCCCTGAGATGCAGCGACCACTGCGTCTGAGTCCTCGTCTGGACATTGGTGTAGATCTCGAGCTGCAGCGCGACGTCGAGGAGTGCGCAGGCTTTCTCCATCTGGCTCAGGTTCACGCACAGGTCCATCAAGCAGTTGCAGTAAGGCATCTTCACCACACGGCGGACGCTGCTCAGCAGGTTCCTGGCTACTTCCCTGAAAGATTCAGTTGAAGCATTCCTGTCAACCAGGAGCTTTACCACAGAGCCAAGCTGCGCATTGCTTCTGTCAATGCAGTCAACCACCTTGCCCAGCTCTTCCACCTGCGTGTTCGCTGCCACTGTAAGAAGGCAGCCGCAGAATCGATCGTCGGGGGTGATACCGAGTTCCTCGAGCATGCCAAATGATCTGACCACGTCATCGGTGCGTCCTGCTTTGCCGTAGCACCGGATGAGCGAGGTAAGGAAGAAGATGTTGGGCTTGAAACCGGCCTCCACCATCTCATTCAGTATGCCCTCTGCGCCCAGGACGTTGCCAGTGCAAGAATAAAGCGTGACCATTGATGAGTAGCTCCAACTATCAGGCTTGGACCGGGTATCCATGGACGCCTTCATGTCCCTGAAGATCTCCTCAGCCTCCTCAACGTAGCCAATGTCGGCGCACATCGACAGGAGCATGTTGTACAACACTACGTCGATGTCCATCACCTCGTTCTTCATCACCCGGTACACGGCCATCGCATCCACACCGTAGCGCGCCCTGGTGTACGCCTGCAGGAGACAGCAGTACGTCGCCCTGTTGGGCAGCACCTGCTGGTTGACCATCTCCCTGTGGATGGCCTTCACCACCCACGGCCGCATGGCGCGGCCCATGGCGTCCAGCACGGTGTTGTACACGACCAGGTTTGGCTTGACGCCGGCCGCCTTCATTTCCTCGAACACGTTGAGGGCGCCGTCGAAGTTGCCGCTGGTCGAGTGCACCTTGATCACCGTCGCGCATATCACAGGGTCGAGCTGACATTTCTCCGCGCGAGCACGGTCGTACAAGCGGAGGGCCAATTCGGCGTTACCGGCGCGGCCGTACGCGTCGATCACCACCGAGTACGTGAGCATGTCCGGCGAGCACCCGAAGTCCGGCATCTTCTCGAACCACTCCACGGCCTTGTTGGGCATACCACAGGCGCGCGCGCAGCTGATGACGGTCGAGAAGGTGGCGTTGTCCGGCTGCACGCCGTCCCGCAACATCTCGTCCCAGAGCGCCTCGGTGTCGCTCCAGCGCCGCCTCTTGCGCAGCGCCTTGAGCACGACGTTGTAGAGGATGACCTTCTTGCGGACCTCGGCGTTCTCGAGGAACCAGCGGAGCGAGAGCACGGCGGTGGCCGGGTTGGCGGCGGCCGTGTTGAGCACGATGACGGCGTCCTGCTCGGAGGGGGGCTCGGGGAAGGCGGCTTCGAGCGCGGCAGCGACGGGCGCCGCGTTGGGCTCGCACGCTCCGAGCACCGCGGCGGCGGCGGCTAGGCGGGCGCGGCGGCTGGATCCGGCGCGCGCGCGGGCGATGCCCGCGGCACGCGCACTGTTGGGGTTGACCCAGAGGTACCTCGTGTTGCTGGATTTCTTGGGATTCGGGTCGGGGTCGGAGGGAGGCGGCTGGTCCTGGACGGAGACATGAGCAGTGGTCGAAGAGGAGGCGGAGGAATAGGGGTTCTTGGGTTGGAAGGAGAGGGAGATTGGCCGGTGCGGCCATGAGAGGAGGGAGGAAGGGGAAGAAGGGCAGAGGGGTAGGGAAGCCATCTGTTGCTGCGCCCTGTGGATTGGGGGGAGAAAAATTATCACTACCGTACCGATACGGGCTGGTATGACCGGTATATAGGTCTGTTATTTTCGATTTCTAAAAACTGTTTATTTAGTTTTCCTATAATAACTAGCTTTTAAACGGAGTATCTTTTTTAAGATAAAATCCACTAGTTAATTATAGTACATATTGTACCGATTTTATTTATATCGGCAAAAATCATACGTGAATTTCTGCTACTCTGTAATCTCTCGCACGAACAACCCAAAAGATACAAGTCACAGCCAAAAACTATAAGCTTCAGCAAAAAAGAACAGACCCACATCATTTCACCGTCTCAAACGTACACAATAGTTTTACATTCCGTACCATCTATCATACTGATTAATATCGGTCATACCAGTCTGATACCGATCATATTAGATCTATTAAATTTATTAAACTATATATTATATTTAATTCTACTATTATATATTTGAAGTAATATTATAATTAAAATTTGATGTGTATATATATATATATATATATATATATATATATATATATATATATATATATATATATATATATATATATATATATTAAAATCGGAAACATATACCGGATACAAAAATGTACCGTTCCAAACCGGTGGCCACTGGAATGGTATATTTACGAGATCTTCGACTGGAAGTGTGACGACTGCCGACGCCAAGTCGCTAATGTGTTTCTCTGTCAGTATGTGGGGTCGAGATGTCAGTCACGGTGCGGAAAGGAGAGCACGAGTCGCGTCAGAGCTGGGAGCGGCGACTCCAAAACCGCACGCCGCGCCGAGATCAGCGTCCGCTTCGCTCGTGCCCTCCTGTGCAGCTGCGCGGCGCTGCCGTGCATTGGGTCGCCGTCGCGGCGAAGTGTGGGTTGCCTGGGCTCGGATGCGTGGTGTACGCGGGCGGAGCTTGGTCGCACGACGGCGCGCCAGGTGTTCGACGAAATAGGTATGGCGGGTGTCTCCCCCCAGATCAATTGTGTTTTAGAAGCTTATAGTGCGCGATAGTGGCTTACCTGCAGCGGCTGACTGGTGTTTCGCAGGTTCCGATGCATGCTGCGACCGAATTCAGGGCATTATGAATCGATGACGGTTTTCTTGTACACAATTGCTCACTTCTTCTACACAGGTAACTTGTAGACTTGAGTGTGAGTGTTGAGTCTTTTTATCTGTTGCTGTCGATTCTCTAGTCTTGTAGGAAATAAGAACTATGTTTTTACCATGGCAATGTGAGCTCCAGTTAGCTATAAATAAACTCTTCTGATAGTATGTTTCCTTTGGAATACAGTAGATGCTCTGTTTAAAATTCACAATAATGATCCTTTTTAATTTATGATTTTGCTCCTTTGTTGAAAAATGTTTGGCACAAATTGGTAGGGAAGTTACACAAACCAAACAGCCCCTATATACATAACTGCCTACATGATTCAATCCAAGGATGATTTGACCCTATAAATGGTTGGAGTTCCACTTGTCTTGCCGTGGTTTCCTCAAATCGGTGAGTTTTTCGTAGAAACATATGCGCTGATGCCAGTCATATTCTGATTGTAGCTTGGGATGAATTGATGCTAAACATTACGAGATCGTGAGCTATAGTGACTCGACTCTGTTACGGAAATTTTCAGTCTGAGCTTCTATTCTTTCTCAGCCCAATTTGAATCGATTGCAATGGCATCCATCTAAATTTCCATTATCTTTTTCAGTACGACATCCTACTACATGTTATTATAAACAGTAACAACTGAAAGCACCAACCACAAACGTGAGCATCCTCTCAAAAAAGAAAGAAATAAGAGGTAACCATGAACAGTTGAGCACTTCAGAAATTTTCATAATTCTAAGGCCATGTGAAGTCATTGTGCGCTAGTCAAACCTAGAGGGCTCTCTGCATACAAAAATACTCATTCTTGGAAATACTTGGATCAATTGTGTGTACAAACTATGCGCCTTGTTCTTTCTAATTTTATGGAACCATGACGAGGTATAGGCCATATTCTTTTCGGCTTCTCAAAACTGCTTTTCGACTTTTCTATAGTAACTAGCTTTTAAACGGAATATATTTTTAAGATAGGGTCTACTAAGTTAATTGTAGTATATATTGTACCGATTTCATTTATATCGGCAAAAACTACACGTGAGTTTCTGTTGCTCTGTAATCTCTCGCACGAACATATCAAAAGCCACAAACCGTAACAAAAAAGAACAGGCCCATAGAACTAACATCAGGCTTAGTTAACACTTGTTTGTTACATGTAATCCTTTTATTTTGCATATATTTTTATCAGAACGTGATACTTTTAAACACAAATACTTCAATTGTTATTCCATGCCAATGAGCATTGCAGGTAGCAACCCTTGTAGATTGAAACATACATATCAACTACAAAACTTCTGGTCTCTGCTGTAATTACCCTCCTGATGATTTTGTGGTTTTCACAATAGGAATTTTTTTTGTAAGATCCAAGGTTCCCCAGACATAGGGATACCATCCTTTCGCATACAGTTCTAAACATGGTCGGATCATTCAATTGGATGTTGCTTTCAGCATTGCTACATACAGTTATAAACGCACTCACGAAGTTTCGGAGGTATTCAATTACTTTAGAAAAAGAATTTTAAAGAAAACAAACAGTAATGATATTGGTATTTCCGGGCCATGGCTACATTACAGGAATCATTATACTCTATTCACAATTTGAAGCTATCTCAAAGTTCAAAAACTAGGGATATAAAAGCAGAGAATGTAGTATGACCAAGCATATTATAAGTATGAGGTTGCGGCCTCCTTGGTATGGCAGATGAAGTAAAGGCGTAGTTCAGTAGGATGGTAAACGATTTCAAAATTACGCAACTAATTGAGCATGATGGCTGTATGGATGATCTCCGCGCGCAGGCAAATTTAGCAAAAGTAAGTGCTCACTGATCCCTGTGGTACCTAACAGTGTTTTTCTGAGATTGCTCTTGGGATTCTTCTGGAAGCATGGTGGATTTTCTGGTTAAGGTCAGCAGCTTAATTGGTTCGTAAATTGTTTGCTCAGAGGCATCTGATATTCGAGAAAACCATGTGCTTGGCTAGCAATTGGAGCTATGCTGTCGAGCTAAAAAATGTTTGGCCTAGCATAAGCTTAGGCTTATCACCGATAGGCTTGAGTCAGGGTTAAGTGGACACTTTATTTTTGCCTTTAAATTTTAAGCATGAGGCATACAAGTTTGCTAGGGCTTATAAGCTGGGTTTACGCAAAAACTTTTGAGGCTTATGTAATTACTAATTAGTTAGTTTATTGGGCCTGCATGCCATAGGCCCAGTAAAGTAGCATCAAGATAAGCCTAGAGTGAGGCCAAACAAGCCCTGAGGAACAATATTCGAAGGGGAGCAACAAGGATCTCTGGTTGCACTTGGATGGAAATAAATAGCAAGGTGTTCAGGATAAGTCATTTACTTTCGGATCGCGTCTCTCTTTCGAGGAATATGGAATCATGCTATGGTAATCTGGAAGCATTCTGAGAAAGGTTTGAACGAAGGTTTCTTTGTTGAGGTTTTTGTCTGCTGTCTGGCACCATACTTTCACAGGAAAGCTTGAAGAAAGGCAGCCGGAAGACTGCCCTATTGGAATTTATGTTGAAATGTTTTTGAAAAAGTATGTTTATACCATAAGGAATGCAGTGGAAGCACTATCAGTGTTCAGCTAGACAAGATCACTATAAGAATGCATGCTAGAGAAGTACACAATAGGCAGAAGCTTATTTGCCACTGTAAAGTTTCACGATGCTAGATGCGCTATCCTTTATCGCACTGACATGTGGGATTTGTGCAATGTGCAGTGACATGCGATTTTTTTCCTATTTTCTTTTGAAGCACATGGAATTTATTTGCACAATAATAATAACCACTCATAGAGTTGCTCCATTAGCAGCTTCGATGCTCAAACATCATTGGATATTCACAGCCGCCACAGAACTGGAACCAGGAGACAGGAGTCACGCGAGGAGGATTGGTCGCATTGAGACATCATGAGCACAAGGACAACGGTAGCAAGCACGATTCCTCATGGAGGTCTACCAAACCCATGGAATGACCCCCTTTCAGGCATGGTAGCGGAACGTACTCAACATGTATCATTGCTTGATAACCAGTGGACACTGACAATACCAGGAGTGGAATGTGACGACTCGTGTAATTATTATCAGAATGTAACACCGATCAATAAATTATTATTCTACAAGCGAATAATAAGTTGTATCAAAATTACGTAGTAAAATAATAACTAGGAACTTTACAATATTACAATAACCAATCACGTAGGGCTAAAGTCTTTAATACAGGCTACCTGAATTACACCAACCATAAGGAACTATTACAGTTGTTCTATAATAGGTCCTAATTATACAAATATCATATACATAAGGAGATGTGGATTGTTTATATACTCTAACTCTATGAGAAGGCACACTAAAGATTGTCTATTCATCCCAACTGCGAACAGGGTGTCTACCTCGTCCCAATCCTTGATATGATCATCTGGGCTTGTTAACCCCATGTCCAGCCCGAGGTACTCCCCGGCCAGACTAGGGTTTAACAAATGAATTTAATAGTAAGGGTGAGTACAACATACCCAACAAGTATTAATAGCAACAAATGCAATGATATGTCTCATCTCTTCACAATCATATGTCCTATTCCAACTTTTCCTCAATAATAAAATAAGTTATTAAGTTAAAGAGAGCATGTTTTAGTATTGCAAATACTACTAATCACCCCCATAAAGAGAAAGACATGTATGAATTCATAATTTAATTAACACTGTGCAGGCTTGTGTCATTTTACCCATAGCTACTCCAATCTCTTTACAATTGGGTCATTCGCATTTCCTTAGATACGGTGCTAAGTTAGAGTATAGAATGTTTTCCTAGTTTCGTTATTATATCTCCACCTGACTATAAATAGTCATAGGTCAGGGCGGTCGAACCCTCTCTTGACACGTCACTGCGCTAAATATAGACGCCAAGCTCACCATTTTTGGGCTCTAATATGATTCTAGGTCCGCCTTATTTGGATCCACCACTTCTGGGATCTATACAAGTTCTGGTTTCCTCTACCTAGTTATACTACTTACCATCATGGAGAATATAATAACTTTGTAGGGTAATATTTGCTGCTCATCGAAACAAAAATATGGTTGACACTATAGGTTATGGCTCCATACACGAGTGAGAGTTGTTTAGTCCTTATATTATAACTGTATATAGAGGATCCCAAAACCTGCCCCTTTCTCAACCTAACTAGGACACCCTCTATCCTCTTATTATGCATCTTACAGCGCAACTGCTCCTTCAGCTGGTTCTATCTTTCTCTATTCTCTTTTCCTTTCTCATTTATCCCCAATTTCTTTGAAAAAGACATTTTAATGCAATAGGTGGTAATATCTACTGTAAAAAATAGTTTTCTTAAGTAAAATAAACTACTTAGAGTGATCAAAGGTGAGCTTGCCTTAGTACACGTAGAATGTCTCGGTCTCAATGGTGGCTTGTACAATTCCCTCTTCTTGCCCCGGTTCATTCTTTGCATTATAGAGCATATTATATCATTTAGGAAATATGCTTAATAGACAGTTATATTGTATTACCGTTTTGAGCATCGGTTGAGGTTTTATATTTGCTGAAATGTATTTAATTTGACTTCAAGTGTTTCTAAATGTTCTAGACCATTTTCGTTCTCAGCCCACCCTCTCTCTCTCTCTGACCGGCCCAACACTCCTTCCACGCCAGCCCACACATACACGCACACTCTCCAGCACACACATGCACACCTCTCTTCCTCTCCCTCCCTCTCGTTCCTCGCTCTCGTGCTCTCTCTCTCTACCGACACGCTACCGTCAGCACTCCCAACTGCCGTACCCGCGTTGCCTGTCCTCCACCATTGTTCGATGGCGTCGATGGTGGTGGATCTAGGCGTGGCTCCACCGAATCGGGCGCCCTCTTTGGTGATGTTGTTCTCTCCAACCCCAACTCCCTCATGGCTCCTGCGTCTCTTCTTCTCCTCCTTTGGCTAGATCCGGTGCCTGTGGTGGTCGATCTAGGCGCGTCCTAGCTAGATCTATACCCCCTCTATTCCCTAGCTAATCTGGGTCTAACTTTCTTGTTCTTTTGCAACATTACGGTTTATTTTCATTTTGATTTTGCACGAGATTGATTTGGGGGGAAAGATGACGTGGTCCCATAGTTGAGCAAGCCATGATAGGGCTTGGGGGTTCTGCATGCGCCGAGGAGCTTGGCATGACCCACCAGGTGTGCACAGGCGGCCATCTATGGTACGGCCGTCACCACTATAGCGATGTTACTCATCGTGGCTCTATCCAGCCAATATAAAACCCAGTTCCATTCCCATTGCTATTTTCCTTACTCGATTTACTAAGGTCATCCACGAGGTGAGACGGTTTTTGGTGATATTTGGGGGGGTGAAAGGGATAAGGATGTGGGGTATCCAACCCGATTTGGTTAGTTCAAGGTCGGGGTGGTAGCGGTGGTCCTCCCCTACATACTCTCTCGAGTGGCTTGCCTCCTCCTCCTTGGTCTCATATGGTCCCGACCTCCTCCTCGCTCCAAGGCTACTGAGGACGTGGCTCACCTCTTCCTCCTCAGTTCTTCCCTAACTCCTCTTAGGCTTCCTCCCCCTTCTCCGACTCTACCAAGGTAGCTTCAAGCCCTCATTTCTTGCACTCTCACCTCCACTCGGATGGAATTTAGGAGGAGAGGTGGGTGGGAATTGAGGGCGTGGTGCGAGCTCTCTCTCTCTCTCTGGTGGCTTTGGGGAAAATGGATGGGAATGTTTCTATCTCTCTCTCTCTCCCTCGACTGGATATGCCTTATCCTTTGCCTCCTCTCACCTCCACTGTACGTGATGAGAGAAAGGGTCACTCGCATGGACTGACAGTCCCTAGGGTTTCTCCGGTAACGTGGCTCGATTTAACTCTGTTGAAGGTAAGTGTGGTGAGGTTTAAGTGGGTTTTGGCATGGTTTTCACCAAATGATGAAGTCTACTACCACGGAAGGTGCCGAGTGGCCCCGGACATTCCTGTTATCTTTATGAGCGCTATGGTTCGATGTTCTAAATTGGACGGGTTCTGACGACAATCTTCCCACCTCCGTTTCATCAACCTAGACTCCGATAAACCCAAATCCATCTTTATTTGGTTTTTCTTGAATTTTGTTGTTTAATTTTATTTTTCGAGCTTGAATTATTTCAAGCGTGGACTTATTTAACTTATTTGTTTGCACTAACTTCTGAGTTCGTCGAGCCAGCCGTCCAAGGACCAAGTCAAGGCTTTGAAGACTTCGAACCAGTGCAATATTTTGAGCTACTAGTTACGTACCCGTGCGTTGCAACGAAACTCATTAAAATATAGATAATCATGCTATAGAAGAGAATTATTTTGATCGGTTGAAAAGTAGAGAATAATGAGAAGTTGAGTAAATAGAGCGGTTGGAGAAAAATGAACCTACAACCACCAACTCCTTCTTTTATAATAGTAATAGATAAGGCAAGTCACATGTCTTTGATCATGTTGAGTCTACATCATTTAATTATTTAATTATCAGTACTTTCATTATTCCTTATTTATATATTGTTATTTCTTTAAAATAATTATTTAGAATTACATAATAATTTAGCTATGTCCTAACACTTGAAAAAAGTTGTGTTTTACTTGATGGCCATATTCACCTTGGCAAGATCTAGTAATAATAATTTACTATAAAATTTACTATGGTAGATTAGGAATTCAAATGTTTTACACTACTAAGAGATTAGGTATATTGTCGATAGAATTACAAAATAATATTAAGGTTAAGGATGAATCATGGAAAGCCATGAGATGGTTGGAATCCATGACCTTACCCTAGGGATGAGGCTTGGGTTGGATTGGTGGCAGTGTCGTAGTGCACTGGGTTATTGGTTATGGATGGCTGTCTCATTGATAAAAAGTAAGGACTAGAACTTTATGATGTAGGACACAGAAATCGCTCAAACACAAGTTTTGACTTGTCAAACCTGGTCTAATAGCTACTCGAATCAATTGAATATTTATAGGATGATGGGGTTCTGGAGTGTGAATGACCCACAGACAAAGGGGACGGAATGAAAATGGTAAAACCATACTTGGCAGCGGTAGGTTCACTCAGAGTCAGACGATAGCGTTCCACATTGGCCAATGAATACCTGACAATGTATGGCCCATAACTTATAGGGTAGAGACTAGAAAGAGAAGAGCAGTGAAAGACCTTGTTTTTTCGACTCATTTGCACGCTATCTATTGCGTGTCTACTGCATAACATTGAAAGTTTGAAAAATCTTGTGGGTAAAGCTGAGCAACTCTGCAGAGTATAACACATGGTATTCAAATACATCGTGCTTCCGGTAAATAAATTTGTATTTCATGGGTGAATCCAACAAGGCATAAGTAGAATTTGGAGTATTTTGATATGGAAATTATGGATAACAAACCCCTTCCGTTAATTAAGTAATGTTTTACTGTTTTAAATGCAAAGTTATTTACCAACAAATTTGCATCCATGAATATTAGTTATATAACATTCCCATGTGGCTTGCTGAGTACATAGTGTATTCAATCTTACTTTATTTTTATTAGATCAGATACCAGAAGGAGATATGATGCTTCAGCTTTCGTGTTAGAGTTACGACCGCACTCAAACGTTTTTATGGAGACTTCTTCGATTCTTCTGAATATAAGTTAAGCTTTGAGTTTCAACGCCCGTTAAATTTCTAAAGTTGATCGTTAGTCCATATTTTAATCAAGCTAATCTTTTTTAAATGATAGTGAGAAATGGGAAGGGAAGATTGGGACCGTGTGGAACATTCAGTTGTCGCTACGCTCATAGCAATAGCCAGTTAGCCACAGTTCATGCCTGGCTTCAATAACACTTCTGTTGCTGTTCTTCAATGATCATTGACAATCCAAGCACGTAAGAACTGGGAGAGTTCTTGTTCAACTTTATTTTCAGTTTCCAAGCGGTGAGTCACAGACTATTTTTGATATCGGTTCTGGAGAATCAAGCTAAGTGATAGGCATGCAGTACGTTTGGTTGAAACTTGAAACTGGAGGCCTATATTATTATATAAGGTAATCTGACAAATGAATTTGCGTGAGAGTTCTCTCCAGGATCATAGTAGATTTTTCTCTCTCTTTAGTATACTTTTGGAAACTACAGTTGGCAAAACGGTGCATTCCTTATCTCATGAAACCTAAACTAACATATGAATGGGTTTTCTTAAGCTAAAAACTGCTCGATGTTTCCTTTTGGAAAATCACATCTGCATCACTTCGATCTTTGGATATTCAGTAATCTCTGAACCAATGCTTTTTGCAGGCTATCAATTATTGAGAACTTCTTAAGTAACTTAAAGCTAGAAGCATTATTCTCTATGCAATCTTGCATCTAATCATTTCGGTCACAGCCAAGCATGAATTCATGTTTATCCTGAATATTGATGGCTGCAAACAGTAGAGAACATTATCACAAGGTGTACACGTCTTTAACTGCTGTCCTGGGAACAGCTTGTCAACTCATTCAGTCAGTGAAATTCCCTTTTTCTTTCTGGCATACTCATGGCAAGAATATTTCTGTAGCAGTATGATACAATGGTGTTTGGGGTTCCCAAATGGATGCGTGCTGTCCATGATCATTTGCAAATTTGGTGGTTATCATGATGGTGATCAAACTGCTCATTAAAAAGACAATCTCAATTGGTGATTTCATCAGCATACAAAAATTAATTTACCAAGTTTGCCTAAAAAACTAATTTATCAAGTTGGTGCAATTCCTTTCTAGTCCATTACATTATTATTAAATACAATATTTTCACTTTTGTTTTCCATTTTTGGAACTCATTTATTACCAGATGACTTTGTGCTAGATGCTTGCCTGCTTCGCTAATCTCTAAAGGTGGCTGCACCGAAGTCACTTAAAGTTTACAAAATCAGATAGAGATATTTGCTCGCCAATCATAAGAATCGTTGTCATCTTTAATATTTATGTCTGCAAGAACTAAGCAATGTCTGTGGTCCTTGCCTTCATTGCTATTGTACATGTGAGCAAATATTGTCTACTATCTAAGCTAGTACTAGAGATGCGAAACATTGTCTCAACTACCTATAAGCACAAAAAGGGAAGTATTAAACATTTGTTCAGAGAGGCCTAAAAATGCTTTCAGACCTAGCATACCCCTCTTTCTTTAGGCAATTACTGAATCATTCTTCATATAATTCCATCCATTAAACAAAATATTGCAATATACTTTTTTTTGCAAATATTACTGCACACTGCAATTTAAATGCATAAATAATAATTTTCTCCCTTGGACAACTATATGTTGCCCTTTTGCGAGCAACTGCTAGGAGCAATATCAGAATACTTGCAGCTTCGCAAATGGATGGAAGCTTCAATTTTGCTGACACATTTACCAAGAATATTGTTTACAAATATATTCTTATATTCTATATGTCTTATGTATTTTATTTGTACTAATGTTGCACAGGAAACATCATATGCTACTAAATGTGGACATGCATGTGCATAATATTTTCTTTTTCAAAGAATGGTTTTGGATCACATTTACTGATATGCACTACCTTCATTTGGTACTCCGTTGCAAAGCACGGGCAGCTTACTAGTAAGCACAAAAAGGAAAGTATTAAGCATTTTTTCAGAGAGGCCTAAAAATGCTTTCTGACCTAGCATACCCCTCTTTCTTTAGGCAATTGGACAAAACTAGAAGGTCCGAAAATAAATGGGGAATAGCAAATAGATGTGAGACTTGCACGTTGGATTCCCCTCAGATCAGGGAATAAGGAACATGGGTAAGGCTTTTGGTGTCTAGCTGCGAGGATGCATGTAACATCCCATTTCGGCAAATTTGAAATCTTTTTAATGAAATTTGCTACTTGAACTCTTTTCGAATTTTCAGCAAATTAAAAACTCAAATTGAAACTCAAAATGGAATTTGAAACTTGAAATTCAAAATCAAATCCAAAACTCAAACTCAAAATCAAAATACACATATGGAATTGGGCCGGCCCAGCCGGTCCAACACCTTCCCCCATCTCTTTTCTCTCTTTCCCTCTCTCCTACTTTTCGACCGCACACATGACCCAGCCACGCCACTCTCGTCACGCTCGCCCCATCTATCGTGTCACACTACCCCGCGTCGTGCACACCTGTGCTTGTCACGCGATTGTCCTTGCCATAGTGCCCCATTGTGCGCACGCACCCCATCTCTCTCTCTTTCTCCCCGTACTCTCTCTCTCTCACCCGTGCGCGCCCCGACCCTGCCCTGCTGCACCCACACCGTCCCCACACCGCGTGTCCCCTGTCTCACAACAAACCATGTTACCCCCGTCATGCCATGCACACACACCGCCCACACCGCGCTCTATTGCGCCACCCCTATGTGTGCACAGTGCCATGCCACTCCCCTCCGTCTATAAAAGCCGACCGAGCCGCTTCCCTCGCTTCTCACCTCATCCTCACTCCCTCTCCGCCTCCCCACTTCCACGCTGAGCTTAGACAAGCTCAGGAGCTCATTGCCGTTGCCGTTTTCCCCAGCATCAATTGGATCCGCCGCCATCATTGCCAACCCCTCTCTGGCGAGCCCTATTCCAATTTCTTACGTTTAGAGCATCCACATGCCTCTCTCTTACCATCCCCGTGGTCAATTAGGGTCACCACCAACCCCCACAGTCATCGTGAAGGACACCATACCGCCTCAGAGTCCTTCATACCGCCTCAGATCAACACCGCTGGACCACCTCAGCCACTTTCGGGCCACACCAACCTCTTTCGGCAAGTTACCTAAGGTCCGTAGATGCTTCTTATGCCCTTGTTTTAGCTCCCCTCTTTGTCAGCTGCCTTGTTGCCATGGACCCGAGGCACCGCCGTTGCTAGGCTCGCCATTGCCATCGTGGCAACTCACCGTCAGCCACGCCACCCCGCCTATGGGTGCGGCTTGGCCCCGACAACCCATTTTAGGGGTTGTCGGCAACCACCACCGCTTGCCTCACAGGTGACAAGCATGGCAACGCTATGCTCTGGTTCGACTGGAGGAGAAGGCACTGTAGCCACGTTATTAGTGCTAATGATGTCATTAGGATGTAATTAATTAGCGTTAATAATATTAGATGTTTCACCAATATGTGGGCTTAGTCCATTAAGAAATATAATTAAAACTAATTTTAACTTATAAGCCACTGACGTGTGGGCACATTTTTATTGTGGTTGCCATAGTGTCATGGCCCACCTGTCAGCCTCTAGTATATTTTTCAATAGGAAAATAAATCCAAAAGTAAAGTAAAATCATGGGCCCAGCTGTCAGAGAGACTATCTATCATCTATTTTATTTTTAGGATTTTTCATGAAATTAAAATTTGGAATGCCTGTTCTCGCTCATTTTGAATCCAATCAAACGAAACTTGTTTCTAAATTTATCTAAAATAATGAAAGTAAAACCATGAATTTTGGAGTTTATTTGGATTTATTTGTATGTTCGTGTATTTATTTGCTTTTTTGTCTCGATCGCTCAAGTAGATTATGAAGACCCGGAAGAGTAGCAATTTAAGCTCCATCAAGACCACCAAGACCAGTAAGATTGTGAGCAAGGTGAGTCAATACTTTGATCATATGCACCTGCTTTTTGAATGCAAATTCTGTTGATTTGAATTATCAAATTGCATGCTTTAATTTATTATGCAAATTTATATTCACCTTAAGGTTCTAATTTCTTACCTATTGTTAATTGT
Organism: Bonia amplexicaulis; assembly: GCA_036346245.1. Taxonomy (NCBI): domain Eukaryota; kingdom Viridiplantae; phylum Streptophyta; class Magnoliopsida; order Poales; family Poaceae; genus Bonia; species Bonia amplexicaulis. The sequence continues at coordinate 15,960,056 of CM070752.1, read as the reverse complement.
ACTACTATACCTGACTCCTTGGTATTTGAACAATAATCCTTGTCGTCCTAGAATTAATGGTAAACATATTAGTTATGAGTATTATCTAAGCGCTATGCTTAGCCCTGCTTAGATACCCAGGGGTATTAATTTGCCTTGACACCATTTTAAACATGAAATTTTGGTTTTGGACAACTATTGAAGGGAAGTGGGTGGTATGTTAAACTAAATTATTTTATGCTCTAAAAAACTCCTAAAGCTTGTTTTATATCTGGGTGGATGGTAAGAGAGGCTGGTGCGGATGTAGCACAAGAGTATGGTTTATGGTAGAACTGTCTAGATAGTTTTAAGGATTGAATCCTGTAACGACCTCCCAATATAAAACAATGCAATTACAAGTCTATAATGAATACAGCCTGACTAATTAATTTGTATGGACCCAGCGTGTGTTGCATTATTCGGATGAACACGAGTCATGTCACTGGATGTAATCCATCGTGTGGCACAAGAGCAGGACTCTGGAGTGGGTGGTTGTAACCTCATAGTGGTGGGGATCTTAGTGGGTGTAGTCTTGTTGAGAAGATGCATTGTAAAAGGCTTATGACAATCTTCTTGATTTGCATGTCTAAGGCAATATATGGAATATAACAAGATGATTGTCTCTTGTGGGTAAAATGTGCAATTTTTGTAGAGTGAAAACTATTCGAATAGACATGCCCACGGTTATGAGCGGGTATGGGAACTTACTCGAGTTAGTGTCTACTTTACAAAAGAAACTTTGTTGGTGGGATAAAAAACACGACGAGTAGATGTAACCCTGACTCAATTTTCCCTAAGTGGATGCAGCCCAGTGACAATAATGGGTTGATGTAACCCTTGTAATAAAACTAGCATATGGACATATGGTACGTAGAACCATGTAACAGGTAGATGTAACCTAAACTACTACTACTACTACTATTGCATTATCCTACACTTTAGAAAAGCATGGTTTATTTAAAAAAGCTAAGTCTTAGGAACTTTTAATTATTGTAAATTTTAACTATGTTATTTCACAAATAAAAGAACCCGAGCTTTCCTTTGATAAGCCTTGCATCTATACGATTGTATTCTATGTATTGGCTCGTAGAGCATGGTTGATTGTGCTCACCCCCGCTCACTAAATTAACTTAGAAACTGTGGATCGTGACCATTACGTCTACTACACTGCCCCGGGACCAGTGGAGAAGAAGATGGCGGAGATTAGGATATTCTTTTGTAGTCTAGTCCTTACCCCAAATAGGTAGACTTTGATGGTGACTATGTGCACATCTATTATCCCCCAGTTACTTGTCTGTGGCAAGGTGTCTTCTTGTATTTTGCTTCTCGCTTCCGATTTCTGTAATGTAACATTTGGCCTGATCGGCTATTTATGTAAGCTTTACCCGATAAATGTTATTTAAACTCTGATATGTATTATTAATGAATGGTGTGATTCGTAGGGTGTATGAGTTGATTCAACAACGCATCTGTAAATATTATCTACTGATCCAAAGAATAGTGTGATGGAATTGCAGAGGGTTCCGAATTGTAAATTCGAGGTCCGACAATACATGATACTTTTACCGCACCATTGGTGTATCTCCACGGGCCATATATATGCTTGGTTTGCCCGACTGCCTGAGGATGAACATTCAGGGCTGCGTTTGCATGCTTTCACAATCGTCGATTTACAGAGAATTTTGGACTATCTCAAATTCACAGTACACACAACTTAGGAGGATGGTATGATGGTAAGCGTAAATTGTCTGTATGCCATGTTTGCCGCTTTAAAGTGCACCGATCTGAATAAGGGAAAACCAATCATTCATTGCCTTTTACATCCCATCTGAAAAAGCATTAGTGTTGGACAATCTATGTGCTATGGTACTCAGAGTGGCCCATCCAGGCCCAACAGGGTGAAATTTGCTGATCTCCGTATCTTATGATTGTGACCTGAAGTGATCATATCAGCCCACACAGGCTTAGGCCTTGAAGCTTCTTTATAAGTTTGATATGACCGCAGCATCAGAAAGTTGATTGGAAGAGGCGTACCTATTAAGGCTCGCAGACTTAATGCACACTTTGTCTCAAGGAAGTTATGAGTTGCATCAACAGAAGCAATCCTCGTTATTGCACTCTAGTTTAATTGCCAGACAATTTTTTTTCTTCCGTTTTTCTAGCAACTGATGTTGGCTGGTCTTTTAATTAACCGGCCATTGGGCTTTTTCTTGTACGCATGCATGCAGAACAGAACACCAGATTGCTGTAGACGGGCCGCGCTCACGTCGCATCGGTCGTCCTCCGGGGCACGGCACATGGGCGCCTGTCGCGACGGAGCATGGCCATCATAGGCTCATGTTGACACTAAGGTTAGCCGCTGCAAACTCTGACCTGAAAACTGTGTGTGGGCGATGTTGCGAGATGGAACTAGAACATAGGGTCAGGAGCCCGGCCGCGTGGGTTCCATTGGTGCCGATGCCTGTTCTTTTTGGCTGCGGCTTATAACTTTTGGGTTGTTTGTATGAGAGATTACAGAGTAACAGAAATTCACGTGCGATTTTTGCTGATATAAATAAAATCAGTAAATTATGTACTACAATTAACTAGTAGATCCTATCTTGAAAAAATACTCTATTTAGAAGTTGGTTACTGTAGAAAAGCCGAAAAACAGCTTTTAGAAGCTGAAAAGAACAGGACCGATGCCTGTTCGGGTGCCCAGCTTTTTTTGTGTCCCCAGAACAGAAGAGAAGAACCAGGATTTAACCGGTGCCCGGCCTCTGCGCCAAAGCCTGCATGCCCTCAGTGATACAAGAGGTGTGCGCGTAGGCTATGTTCAATGGAGGACATGATGCACGTTCAAAAGTCTAGCTTTAGTATAACATGGGGTGGCTACGTACTACGGTTGTAAACATAGATGCAAGCGACATATTGGGCTAGCTAGGGCTGCCATTTCGATCTAGTATTGGGAAACTGGTGGTGATGGGAGGTCTACGCTTGAAATGTTGCATCTAGGTATTTGTTTCTTTTCCTGGCTTTGCTGTCCTTCACAACTGTACCTGCTTTGGATTTTGATCTTAGTGTCGCTTGAATAGCCAACCAACATGGCGAGTCCTTGGCAGTAAGAATATTCAACTGTACCTGCTTTGGATTTTGCATTGTTTATCTAGTACTAACCGAGTGTTTGTGTGTCCAGAGAATACAAAGATTTCTTGCATATGCAGATAAAAGTGCTGCTGTCCCCAACGTTTTGAATTTTGTGGACAGTTCTTATTTGCATGCAGAAGGGAGAAAACGACACGTCCTGAAGTCGCATTGGATCTATCACCAATAATAGCGACAGGAACGGCCGTGCCGCAGCAGCAGCAGCAGCAGCAACATCAAAAATGATAGCATTGGGCATTAAAAGCTTCAATGCAGGACATTCATATGATATCCTAGTCTGAGACTAGGCCACTTGCTTAAGAGGCGGGGCTATGTGCATGGTTGGTAAACAACCCCATCTACTCTAAGCCATTTTTGCATCATACATATACCGTGTTGTGTACAGTTGAATAATGTTTCAAACCATAGCACAACTACGTATGTGTAACCCTTTTTATGGGTTTGTCGAATTAGTTATAGTCCAGCTGAGAACTACTAATTAACCAACTTGTTTGGCAGTAGTCCAGAGTCGATCGACTCCGGCAGATCGTGGGAGCAACATTTTTTTTCATCACTTCCATGGGATAGGACGATAGGTGGTACGATGATTCCATGCCGGTCGTAACAGTTCAGCTAATCTACGCCTCAAGGTAACTACTCAAGCTTAACTACTATCATGTGAAAAGAAGAACTTAATCTCGGCATATTGCCTGCAGATAGCCTGGTCCTTTCGTTTTGAGAACAATCTCTCTGTCTGGTCTGATCACTAGCTAGACATTTAGATAAGATTATCCTCTCAGCCTGACATTCTCATGCCTCGTTGAGAGCGAAACCCTAGGACAACATCAGGCTGCATGAGCTAGCTAGCCACAAGCCCAGCCGTGGTCCAGGTAACAGTGCCTTCATATGCTAGCAGTACGAACACCGTCTTGGATAGGAGTGTTGGGGAATAACTATGGGGTGGCTTTCCGATCATGTCATTTTTTTTATCATCAGTTTGAGCTGCCATTTCTCATGTGCCTGGTCTGTCTGAAACTCCTGATCCCTTCTGCTCCCTCTTCTCATACTTGTACTTTCCCTCTTGCATCTGTGAATGCACTTTACTCTTTTGTAATATAATTTTGTTCACACAAAAGTACGCACATTTTAAAACACCACACAACAGACACTGATCCTTTTGTAGGAGAGATAATTTAAAATTAAGAAAAACTAGGTAACAGTGCACCGTTCACATGCAATGCAACGGGATAGCTTTTAAGCGTCCGATAGAGTAAATCGCATGGATCCTAAGGCTTGGGTCTCTCCCAGCTCGCTCCATCTCGTGTGCTCCTGAGTCTCCTTTTATCCCAAATGCTCATGCTTCTCTCTCTCTCTGTCCCTCCCTCTCTGAATTCACCATACACCAATTCCTCGATGCAGTAACAGCACTCGCATGTGGCAGCCGTGCGCAAGCACGACGGCGAGTGGGTGCTCATGCTTCTTTTGCATGAAACTTGCTTTTGAAATTTGGAGTTCACTTGAAACTTTAGTTGAAACTTTGAAGTTGGCTCAAAATATAGCTAAAACTTATTGAAACTCACATTTCAAATGTCAAAGTTTCATATTTGAAATTGAAACCTCGGTTTAAAACCTGGAGTTTTTGCTTGGAGCTTACCTGAAACTTGAGTTGAAACTTTGAAATTGGCTTTAAATTTGGTGAAACCTATTGAAACTCAAATTTCAAATGTCAAGTTTCATATTTGAAACTTGAAACTTGGTGAAATCCATTGAAACATACATTGAAATGTCAACTTTCAGTTTTGAAATTTGAAGTTTCAATATTGAAGCATGAAACTTCTTCGGAGATTAAGTTTCAATTTTTGAAACTATCATGTACCATTATGATGTTTCAAACTTTGAAACCTTTGAAGCTCTCTGAAATACGATGTTTTCAGTTTTTGAAACTTTATAAAACACGATGGAACATCCTTGAAACATCAAACTCAAAATCTGAAATCGTTTTGAAACTTTTGTGCAACTGAAACTCCATAAAACTTTATGAAACTGCTATACCATTTGAAATTCATCCCAACAATATAGTGTGGGCTAGCAGCTCTCTTTAAAATTATTTATTTCAACCTTTTAGATAGAGTCAACACTGTACATGCATCGTCAACTTTCAGAAGTCAACTGGTATGGAGTTATATTATATATATTTTTTATGATCTCGGTTCGTTAGCTACTTACGATGCAACTCTCTTTAATTAATATGTATCCGGAGCTAGCTGCACATATGCTTGAATCTACATTTGAAAGCTACAGCCTTATTGCCCATCCAAGCAGCAGTTACTCGCATATACGTACGTACGTACAGGGTAAAACACTGGTGGGGCTTCAAAAGATTTTACTATTTCTACACATGAATTTGTTTAGTGTGCTAGTTCATACAGACCTTCAGAAGTTGACGAAGCATCATGAAAAGTATACATATATATTTCAGAAAAAAAAGCAAATATATAGCCAGGCCCGGCCTTGGGCCCCCAAAACCCAGGGCCCCCATTTCCAGTAGATATTGCAGAAATGTTTGATATGAATTTTTAAGGTAATATCTATAAACTCTTTGATATGAATTTTTCTTTAATACATAACGTATTTTAAGTGTTTGTTGGTATATATATATATATATATATATATATATATATATATGTGTGTGTGTGTGTGTGTGTGTGTGTGTGTGTGTGTGTATGTAGATTTATATTTAGATATTTATACTAGGTCTCTATTCCTAGTTTCGCCCCGGACCCCTAAAATCCCAGGACCGGCCCTGTATATAGCTTATTTTCCATTAGCTAAAAAGAGAAGTAATTTTTGCATCTTTTGGAGTAGTTTTCACTCACATGTATCCAGATATGAATGATGCCCTACGATATGTTCTCTTTATCATAGTTAATTCCTTCAAACGTATGTTGTGCTTTCACAAACACAAAAGTTGGTTAATAACTTTAAAATTTTGTGTCTTTCAGTGTAAAGAATTTGTACCTCTTTTTTAAAAAAACAGCAAGTGATGTGTGCCTCTTAATTAGGGAATTAATCATATGGTCTATTCAACAATTTTAGTGTAATTCAGCTTAATTTAACCGAAAGAGTTTCAAAGGATCTTCAACTGAGTACAAATTGACTTGTTGAAATGTACAGATTGGTCGTGTTAAATGATAAACCCTAATCATACAACCCAAATCGTTCCTTGTATATGCATGCCAACAGAAGGACCGAAACTTTGATAAATGGAATTCTTTTGCACGTGTCAGAAAATAAGGCATCATCTGAATTCAGTAAAGGGTAATCTCAGGCAAGGAAAAAGGCTGGGAAATCAGTTCTTGGAGTGATCCACTAAAAACAACTGAGAACATTTATAGATGCAAATCTAAGCTCACACCCTCGGCCGCGGTGGTTGCCGGCTGCTCGCAAGCAAACTGACCTAGTGTAGACAGCAGCAGAGAGGAGGAGGAGGGGGACGTCACAAGAGAAGCCGAAGCTCTCGGTTCGTCTCCTCGGAACAAGGACAGAGCAACCGGCCGCCGCTCTCCGGCCAACGGCATGCCCGTGTTCCCATGCGAAGCCAGCGGCCCCCTCCAGAGCCCCGCCGGCAGAGGGTTCCCGATGATCGGCTGAGCGACCGACCCGATCCCGCTATAGAGCTGCGGGCCAATGGAGATGCCGCCGCCGCCGCCTGCACCCCTCACCGTGGGCCACGACGGGTACAATGTCGCCACCGTGGGGCTGGGGCCTGCCACGCCGAAGCGGTGCTGCGGGTAGCCGAGGAGGTGGTGGTGGTGCGCGCCGCCAGCCGCCGCGGCCATCGCGGACTGCATCTGCACCCGCTTCGCGCGCTGCCGCTCGCGCTTGTGCGCGTTCTGGTGGCCTCCGAGCGCCTGCGACGTCGGGAAGTGCCTGCAGCAGTAGTGGCACTCGAACTTGCGGCTGCTGTCGGGTGCAGCGGCGATGGCAGTGCCACTGCTGCTCTGTGTGGCAGCAGCAGCAGCAGGGGCAGCGGCAGCGGCTGGGGCGGCGGTGGCTTCTTCAGTTTCGCCCTCAGGTGATGCACGCGGGACGTCGATGCCAAAGAGGCGGATACCGGAGTTGGGGCTTTCGCGCGGCGGGTTGGAGCGCAGGAACGGTAACTCGGAGAAGGACGCGACGTTGGCAAAGTCATGAGGCTCCCGTACGCTCGCCGCGCCGCCACCGCCTTCGCCGCCGCTGCCCATGCGACCAGGTGGAGAAAGGTACAGAATTTCTCGAGCGCTTGCAAGATAGCTCGCAATGCGAAGTAAGCAACGTCGTCTCAGGTGGTCTAGCAGCGAACTAGCTAGAGGAACCCTCTCGGTTTCTCTCCTCCCTGGCCAGGAGAGAGGAATGGAAGGAGGGCGGAGGAACCAGGGATCAGCAGGGTAATTGTCACCTTACTATACTGTGGTTAGTTAGGTGGAGGTGGGCCTGCTGGGAGGGTGGGAGAAAAGGACATGCGCACACGTCGTCCATGGTGGTGTTGCAGTAAATTCTTGAGGAACGGCTGGGAGCCCATAAATAAGCTCTGGCATGTACTACCTCACTAGGAAGCTTTTGAGCTCTCACATAAAAACAAGTACCTGTCGCTGAGAGGAAAGGCCATCTCTCTCACACACACACAACAAGCACATAAACACAGCTCTCTCTCTCCTTTTTCTTCTTTGCTTTCTTCATTTCTCTGGCTTTCATGCATGTGTAGGCATCAGTGAATACGTGACAAGCTCTGAGCGTGGGCCTGTCGCGCTATATAGCTATGTGGGGGGGTGGTGGTACGGGCTGTTTTATGGAGGCTCTTTATAGCTGTTGCTTCTTTACATCTGGAGCTGTAGGGCTTGTGTTTGGAAGTGGTCCTGCGCACAGATCTAGCTGCAGCCCCCTGTGCCTACGCTGGCTGCGTGACCGGCCGATCTCTCTCTACCTCCTCCAAAAGACCAGCGCTGTACAAGTCTCTGTTTCTTATCCTGTCTGTTTTCTCTTTTCTTAAGCTATACCTTATATGGGAACGTCCTAAAATATCTGCCTCCTGTTACTTTTCATGTGAAAGCTAAATTAACTATCTGCTTTGCTAGGTTGTTAAGTGAAAAGTAGCACTCACTCATGCTGCATCCTATTGCTTGCATGTTCACCTAGCGGATCACCCCACGTACATATATACCTCCGATCGATGCGACGAGATGGTATAACTAGCTAGGTTTTCATCATGGTAGAATCTGCTTTGTTCTTTCGCTATAATCAAGCTACTCACACACGCTTTGCTTGTTGTCCCTATTATTAAAGCGAGGCTCATCTGAAGTAGAGGACACATGCATGCTTTGCAGGTGCCCGGCCTCACTTAACTAACTACTTAATAAGCATCCATCATCGGTTGAGGCGAAAACAACGGAGTACTATTATATATTCGTGCTTCCATCTGAGGGTACGCACATTCTCGATCATTGCCTGGTCACTTTGCCTCTTGCAAAACCAAGAATATATACCCCAGCTATAGCGAAACGGCTAGTGCCATTAAACATATTTCGAGAACAGAAGTGTTCCACAGGTGAAAAGGCCCGATCGCTGTTTCTCCGGCCGGCCAGTCACGTTCCTGGCCGATGGGGATTCTGCACTATTGTGCGTGCTGCTACGTCGAAAGGTGTTCTCGTCAGTACTCAGCAACCTTTGTTTTGTGAAGCATAACAACCTTTGTTAAAAGATCAACTAGGTACTTTCCTCATCTTGTCCATATCATGCCTTTGGAGATTGTTAGTAGCTTTCTAAGACTAGGGAATAATCGGCAGCAGCAGGGGATGAAGCCCCGGAATGATTAGTTACTTATCAGCACAGTCACTACCACTGTCGCATAAATCATATATAATATCGCAAACATCACAATGTAGAGTCTAATTTTGCTGTACCTTAATTTGGTGATCAGATCATACCTTACAATTTAATCCAAGAAGAGCTCACACTTGCCTAGAAATTGCTCATGCATGGTCACTTCAAGGAGATGACTGCGCTGGTTAGGACATGCAAGTTGGTACATATGCTGTACCTTCTTGTATGTGTGAAAATTTTAAAGCTGTTCACAGTATAGTAGTGAATCTGAACCAACTGTGCATGTAGAAATTCTAGATCCAGCAGGGGTACTATACGGAATTTTGCGGACCAAATTATGCTCGGTGCATTGTACTACTGGCTAGCTGGTCGTATTAAATGATTCAGACAGAAAGAATGGTCGTTAATTGATTGATTAAGACTCTCTTGACCAAAACCAAAAACATACAAAACCTAGTGGTTGGTTACAGGTCTAGATCTCACCAGCATTCCAGCACTTGATCAATAGCTACTTGTGCTAATCAGAAAGGGACCTTCCTGGCATTTTCAGAGACTGCCACTATCCTTGTCCTCCTGAGAAACTTGCTGTTTTGTAAGTGGTAGGGCCATATGAAAAGGGAGAAAAATAAATCTTGTCAGTTTTGTTAATAGTCCAATGCAGTAAGTTTATTAGACACTGCTGCTTGTGCAATTTGCTCATTCCTCTCACTCACTTTCTTTTGGAAAATGTTGCTCGTGGGTACTGATCCTTTTAACTGCGGTGTTACATATGTTCATACCAAACAGCAACTTGATCATTAAGACATGGGGCCTCCTATATAGTGATATATATAAAATTCAACAAAGTGGGGATATCCAATAAATCATTTATATGCAATGTTCCTCTTAAAAATTATATAAAGTGAAAGTTTTTGTTAGTTTGAACTGTTCGGTATAATTTATACATATCCTTGCCACTACTCTGTGAGGAAAAGTGGGAAAACAAAAGAAGGGATCACAAATAAAGAAATCGAGAGTAATTTATTTTATATTGGGAGCATCTCTACAAATAATTAGGTATAATCACGACCATTTTCGCATGAGAAATATATAAACCTGAAAAGTTCCCAAAAAGTTGACATGGTACGCTCGTTTGGGCTTCAGCTTTTAGCTTCTATCATTCAGTTTCTTAATTTTGTTTTTTTTTTGTCTTTTCTTTTTCCCATAATTCTTTGCATTGTCCATGATAGGATAACTTGTTTTTTCTATTTATAAATTTAATTATGCTGAAAAGCTATCAGCAGCTACAGTATAAAAAAGTATCAAACAGTACAAAAAAGGTAAAAAATCATAAATTTAAACCTACATGAGCACACCAACTATTTTCATTTACCATATATGGAGCACCTTTTGATCAACTAAATATGTAGTTTGATTGTGCTAGATACTTCTATGATGAACCTATATGTTACTGACCAGTGGCCAGTGCCTATCCTTGGTGTACGAAGTGGCCAGAGAATGGTGGTTGCTTTACCGATGCAATGCCTGACTCGTAGGCAATTATTCTTCCTCTCATAACGGTACTCAGCCTCCCTCTTTATTCTGCTCTGCGTTCCCATCCATCATCTCTTGGACTTGTGAGATGGACACCAGCCTTGGCTCAGGCCACAGCTGCACCTGCACTGCGACGGTGCGGTCTCTCTCTCTCTGTCTCTCCCTCCCTCCCTCCCCCTGTGAGATGGCCGAACAAGGTACTTGCCTGCAGCCCCCGTCGGCCCCACTTCCATACGATGGGCCAACGGTGAGCCCACTTGTTTTCTTTGTTTGGTTCATACATCAGTGTTCTCTCTCTCTCTCTCTCTCTCTCTCTCTCTCTCTCTCTCCGCGGGGAGGATTGCTATATTGAAAACATCTGGGTATCATTTTTTTTATAAAGGAAAAAAGGCACACAAAATTTGAGCCCTAGAGGGAGGACTGGAACCACCGGTGGCCGAGCTTGAAAATTTTAGAAGCCTGGGTAAGCCTAACTATGGTTAAACCGAGCTAGAAAATTTTAGGTGTCTGAGCAAGTTTAACTATGGTCAGTAAATACGAATAAATTCAAATAAGCAAAGTTAATAATCGTAATAGTTTTAAACTAAAAGTATTCCAATACACGTGAATGTGCGCTGGAGCATTTCAGCAAACACATGATGTGCCTCAACAATTCAATTCGTCAGCCACAACGTTATGCAACAGCAACTAGACCTACAACGAATTGGAAATTTTCGGTAAAACAGAGTTGGATTAGATACCGAATGACATCAGTGCCAACCCTGCCGGCGCAACTTGGCGCTGCTGTTGCAGTCGCCGGCAACGTCCTCGGTGTAGCAACCACGGATGGCAGTGAACCCCGAGGTCGAAGTGCTGCACGGCGCATACACGCGCACTTCAGTCTGAGTGACGTAGCTGGTGGTGCTGGATGGCGGGTCCTCCACGGCTCGTCACCGACGAGCCAAGGCAGCCGTCCAGAGTCGCTGAGAGGTGGTTTCCGATCCTGCGAACCATGGTGGTGGATACACCCACATCTCTCATCAATTGAGCTAGACAGTCATGGATGGGCTTCAGGGGTGCATAGGACACCGGCCGGATTCAATGTCGTTTTGCCTTATCAAAATACATATATGCATAGGTGTGTACCCCACGCCTTAAGCTCAGTAATCCTATGCACATATAATGATATATATGGTAACTCCTGGTCGATCTTGCTATGGATCCGCCACTCGGCTCAGTTCCTATTTAAATTGTTAAGAATGCCCTAATTTCTCACTATACTCGTCCCCGTTAAGTATTGCAATTGTTATATATTAATTTGAATGTTTCTGTGACACCCTAGCCCCTGATAGCCTATATATGTGTGTGCACATGAGGGTGTGGGTTAGTCTCATCTTACTAGCTTAACTTGAGAAGCACTTATATATAATCCTAGGAGTTCCGGTAGCACCCCCGATTAACCGTTTTGCGCGAAGCGAGGACGAAAGTGCAAGCAGGTTGCTACGTATGCGTGGCCTATCTAGAATGGTGTTAGGCCTAAGCCGGTTTGGACCCTAGGACGTTACAAATGGTATCAGAGCCGACTTTCGTGGTTACATGGGCGCGTGCGGGTCAAGGGCGCGGGTATATGGCACATGGCGCGTGTGAGCCCGGAGTAGACACACAGCAGGGCATATGTGCTGGCACTGAACGCACAGACATGTGCCAAGAGGGGAGATCATTATCATTTACCCTAGTGTTGGTATGTTGGTCCGACAAGGACGTCGGGTCCTTTGAGGGGGGTGTATGTGACACCCTGGCCCCTGATAGCCTATATGTGTGTGTGCACATGAGGGTGTGGGTTAGTCCCACCTTACTAGCTTAACTTGAGAAGCACTTATATATAATCCTAGGAGTTCCGGTAGCACCCCCGGTTAACCGTTTTGCGTGAAACGAGGACGAAAGTGCAAGCGGGTTGCTACATATGCGTGACCTATCCAGAATGAGGTTAGGCCTAAGCCGGTTTGGACCCAAGGACGTTACATTTTCATAATATAAGGTCTCGTTACACTTTTGGCATTATCAATAAACGGTAAAATCTTGTTAGGAGGAGAAAAATAATAAACATGTCTGCCTTTATATCTAGGCAATTCATCACTCAGTGTCATGTTTATACATGTATCTAGGGAAGAAAGTGAAAAATAGTACTCCGTTCTTCTTTACTAGAAAACCTAAAATCCGTGCCATCAGATTATATCATTATATTTACCTTAGAAAATCTTTCATAATATTATAATTGTATTAATACATCTTAATGTAATGTTATAAAAAAATAACGTTCCAAAGACTATAAAGTGAAAAAAAATGTAAAGTAAAAAAACCGGAGGAAGTATCCACTACTCAGTGAATGCTGCCTCAATTTATGTGGGGAGGTCATATATATAAGAAACACGGAAAATGGTAAATAGAACCTGTATTATTAAACAATTTTGCTATATATTTGTAAGTTGCTTGATTGATTGTCTATAAATGTATATATAAGTTGATTTTTTTTTGCCGTAAATTAACTTTAAGATGTGTGTGTGACTCCGATTTTGGTTAATTCAATGGTTAAAAAACGTGACTTATATCTAAGAAAAAACCAGTTGCCTTGTAAATAGATAGCCCCTCGTTAAAAGGAGGGACATCAGGCTAGGCCAGGCACCGGATGTGGTGTATATTTGTGTAAGAGATCTGATCGAGCTAAACCAGGTTGCATGGGACAATCTTTTTGTAATTTCCTTTTCTTTTTCAAAAAAAAATTCTACAATTCCCACACGAGAGCATCACATCACAGTTCACAACACGGTCGAGCGCACTGATAGAACAATAGGTATGTCACTACGGGTTAAGAGCTTTGCTTAGTGTGCGTGGCACTCGGCAAAGCACGATAAACACTCGGCAAAGTCTTTGCCGAGTGCCACCGACAACATAGCTCACACGCCATAGTTTCGACGGCAAGAGCTCTTTGCCGAGAGCTTTCATCGAGCACTCGGCAAATTCTTTGCCGAGTGTCGAAACAACCCTCGGCAAAAAAGGTAGCGGACGGAAGGAACACGGTGGCGGCGTCGCTTGCCGAGTGCCGGGACGGAATGGCACTCGGCAAATCTTTACACTTTGCCGAGTGTCGTGGTAAAACACTCGGCAAAGTTTAAAGATTTGCCGAGTGTTTTTACCACGACACTCGGCAAAATTACAACACTCGCAGCACGTTCCCGAATGCCCGAAGCGTTACTTTGCCGAGTGTTTTTACCACGACACGGCAAAATTACAACACTCGGCATCACGTTCCCGAATGCCCGAAGCGTTACTTTGCCGAGTGTTTTACCATGACACTCGGCAAAATTACAACACTCGGCATAGTACGTTCCCAGAATGCCCAGAAACGTTACTTTGCCGAGTGTTTTTACCATGACACTCGGCAAAGCCTCTCTTTGCCGAGTGTAACACACAACAAAGTGGCGAAAACCGCCAATTTTAAATGTTTATTGCACCCCACTCAAACAAATCACAATATCACGGATATATCAACAAGTAATCACCACAAGTAATCACATATAGTCCACAATATATCACATATATCACCACAAGTCACAATATATCACATATATCACCACAAGTCTCCAAATATCACATATATCACCACAAGTCTCCAAATATCACATCACAAGTCACAATATCACATATAGTCACAATATATCACATATCACATATCACAAGTCACATATAGTCACCCCGACTGATGTGGTGGGTCATGAGGCATATTATTCGAAGCCGCCGATTGATTCTGCACAAAAGAGAAGAGATTGCATGTGAGACAAGATTTAAGGTAGGAACATACAAACTTAAACATTCATACTCCACTAGAAACTCACGGGAGTAGTTGCGGAGGAGGTGGAGGAATAGCTCGTGGCGAGGTTGACCCATCCTCTCGCCAAGACTTTGCATCCACCGAAACATCTGCGTCATCCTCTGCCGCCGGCCTCATTCCTCTCGCCGCCGGCCTCACTCCTCTGCCGATCGGCCTCCATCCTCGCCTCCATCTCCTCCCGTAGCCTCTTCTCTTCTTCCAGCTGGGCCTACAATATTTCACCACAATGTTACAATGCAAAGCAAAGGTATGTAAAAATTAATGAACAGCGAATAAAACAAAATAACACGAGTGCCTCCATCCGGATCGTGGGTGTCGGTGGTAGGCGAATGGCGGGCTTGAGCTCGTGCTCCTTGCTCGAACTGGGAGAGAGTGGGAGTAGTGGCCGTGTCGAGTGTCTTGTCGCCAATCCAAGACCGCCCATGCTTCTTGCCTCCTCCCACCCTCATGACGACTTCTCCATCAAGGTCCCGGGTGCTCGGATCGTACTCGGCCCATGGACCGCCTTGCCATCGATGTGTACTCACCGAGGCGGTGTGGACGATCGCATTCGCAGACACCGAGGCGGGTCCTCCGGGTTGTAGTCGACGTCGGACGTCGCCTTGCCCTTGTGGGCCAAAGCCCATGCCTTGAACGGGAGCAAGGCGGCCACCATGTGACGACGACTACGAAAAAAAAGAAGATGATTAGAAATTATGCGAATTGAGCGTTATAATAAAGAAATGAATTAGCGTACCCATGTAGCCGCGAATTCGCCGAGGCTCTGATTTGCCTTGATGGTGTGGTGCACTGGCATCATCAAACGCCGCCCCGACAAGCGCCAGCGTCTCCTCCCACTGTTGCGCACCACTTGTCCACCATCCGTGCTCAAAGATCGAGATGGGCGCACCACCACGAGGCACCTACACGTCATCAAGTATATAACATATAAGAAGATCAAATTAAGCGCACTTAATCTCGGAAAAATAAGTATTAATGTTCTATATTTACCGCATGTAGTCTTCCGGTTGACCTCATGTTTCTTGCTTGAGTTTTGTTGATCTTCACTCCAAGGTAGCTAGCGTTGTATGTTACGATGGCACGGACGCCTCGTAATGCATGTCCTTCACGAGTTTATAACGGGCTTTATGAGCCACACTAGCCGCCTTGGCGCATATCCTCCCGGCATCCAAGAAATCCACGCATATAGACGCGATGTATCCAGTCATTATTTCAAGAATGTCCAATGAATGCGATGTATTGAGCAATGTAGTGCGAGGAAGACTTACCCACATCTCGGCCGTCACCGCCGCCTTGTTGGCGAATACCCGCCATCCCGATCTGTAAATCGGGAAGGCGGCGTAGTGGTCCCACGTAGGCCGGCTCCGCCTCCGCCAAACGCAACCGGGCCGTGGAAGTGTAGCTCGCACAAAGACCAGGATGCCATTGACATGGCGTTTGTGATCACCTGCAGCCACAAGCGTCCAACACCTGCCCAAGTGATTAAGATAAATTATTAGTTTATATTGTGATTTTCAACATGTCAAATGAAAAAGTAGTGATAACATCTAAAGTTACTTACCTAGCCCCAGTGGGTCGAATCAGCGGGCGTCTCTCAAGAGGTATCGGTCGCGTCGGGAGGGTCGAGGGACCTCGCAACCAGACACCCGACGAACCAGAGGAAGCGGAATCCCCTGCCTCCTCCTCCTCCTCCTCCTCCTCCTCCTCTGCTCCGCTCCCGCCTCCTCCTCCTGGTCCCGCCTCCTCCCGCTCCTCCTCCCCTCCTCCTCCTCCTCCTCCTCCTCCCTCCTCCTCCCGCTCCTCTCAAGAGTACTCCCGCTCCTCCTGCTGCTCCTCCCTCCTCCTACTCTTGCTCCCCGATCTTTCATTTGCATCGGGCCGTCTTTGGTAAAGCGACCTTACGTTCCTCATACCGCCCACCATCTTTGGTCAATCACCTGCAATTAAAAAGAGTAAACCAATAAGCACAGATAAACAAGACGTACTTAGAAAGAGATGCAAAATAAACAAAACATAATTAGAAAATAACAAAGTATTACATGTATTAGAAATAATCATCATGATCGGGATTAATTTGGATCATAAGTCTCATCATCGATATCGACCATATCCATATAATCAACACTATTCGAAGGAGCAATGATGTCATCACCGCCATTGCCTAAATGTAATCGTGAAGTAATTCTAAGTCCTTGATTTTGAACCTCATCTCGGCGTCCTCGTCAACAACCCTTTCATTGTCTACTTCCATTCGATCGCTTCGGTTAAGTCTATCTCAAAACTGCCTTCTAGCCCCTCTTCTTGAAAGAACTCTCCGTCATATGTGTTTGGGTCAAAGTTGTAATCGCATTGTTTGGGACGGGTAGTTTACCGTGTGGCGATACCTTGTACACAACATCCCAACCCTTAAGACGGTCGTCTTTTTGGCACGGGTATGAGAGATAATAAACTTGCGTGGCCTGTTGAGCCACAATATACACATCGTCTCCTGCTAAGACGGATGACTGTCGAATTTCGACTAGCCCAAGATTAGGGGTCCGTCTCGTTACTTCAGGATCAAACCAATGGCATTTGAATATGACAGGATTAAGAGGTTTGCAACCATGAAACGTGAGTTCGTATATTTCTTCAATTATTCCATAATACTCGACCCCATCAAGGCCAGCGTAAAACTCCGGTATTTGTGGTTCTTGATTGGGCCGACTCTGCTCATGTCTTGTTGTGTGAAAGCGATATCCATTCACGTCATAACCGGTAAATGAGCTTACCCTATAGGCACAGCCATCGGCAACCTGTCTCAACTCGGCACTCATAGACGCATCGGTTTGGCCCTGCAAGCTCAAGCAGGATAGTTCGTTATATTATTCGCCCGTACGAGCAACTTGTAATGTCAAACTAAGCACGAGCTAAATTGGACAAGACCTTCTTTGAACCAAGAAATGAAATCGGGCATTCCGGCCCCGCACCACGGCTAAGAAGGGTCTCGACTTCTGCGGGTAGGTTCCCTTGATTCACGCTAATTGATGATGAAATTCCCTACACCAACGAGAAACAAGGGGGTTGGATGCAGAATAGTGACTACTCGAGAACAAGTTCGTTGACAACTTACCGCATGTACGGCTCCACTTCGGAAAGGTTGTTCAACACATATAGCATGATAGTGCGCCACTCTTCATGTTTCAAGGTCTTGGGGGTCGCATCACTTGCACTTCCGAGTTGCCCTCGGAAAATGCTGAGGTTCGATTCATTTTCGCCAGCATTGTAACGAGGGGGTGGATTGTGCACGCTAGGAAGGTTGTCACCATAGTACGTTGTTGTGAAGTTTGACACCTCCTCCAAAATGTATGCCTCGCGCAGCGGAAGCCTCAATTTTGCATTTATTTTTACATTTAGTTCGATGAACCTTTAGACATCTCTCAATTGGATAGCACCAACGACCTGCAGGCCCCCCATTCGTGCCTCATACGGGAGGTGCAAAATCAAATGTTGCATCGGATTGAAGAAGCCGGGTGGAAAGATCTTCTCCAACTTACAGAGCAACACAGGTGCCATTCTTTCCAAGTCTGCAATCACGGTCCGAGATAACTCCTTGGCACAAAGCTGGCGGAAGAAATTGCTCAACTCTGCCAGCACTAGCCGGACATGCTCAGAACATAGCCTCGAACCATCTTGGAAGAAGCCGCTCAAGCCATATGTGGTAGTCATGACTCTTGAGCCCATTGATTCGCATAGTAGATAAGTTCACTCCCCTCCTCGATTATTTGCATACCCATCGTGGAACATTAACCTTCGATGTTTGTCGAACGAAGAATACTTGCCACCCTTCAACAACCAAATGAACTTTGAGCGCCTTGCATCTCGGGCATGGGAACTTCCGTGAACACACCAGTATGAGAATATCCCATACGCCGGAAGTCATGGGAGTAGTGGTACCAAACATGCATTTTGAAGTTTCTCTTTGTAGCTCTGGTCGTATGTCCATACCCTTCCTCCCAAGCACGGACCAATTCATCAATCACAGGCTCCATGAACACACCCATATTATTCCCGGGTGTTCAGAATTATCAACGACAAGAATATGTTCGTCGTTGGAAGAGGACACCGGGGAGATTGAGGGGATAACGAACACGGGCCAACAAGTGTATGGGCGCCATCATTCCATAAGGATTGAACCCATCTCATTGCCGCAGCAACACGTACATTACGAGCCTCTAGAGCTTTCTCACGATGAATCACATCAAAGTGGGTCCATGCTTCACCATCGGATGGATGTACCAGCTTCTCAGGATTGTATCGACGTCCATTTTTGTGCCATGTCATCTGTTTCGCAGTTTCCTCGGTCATGTATAGTCGTTGGATCCTCGGTATGAACGGAAGGTACCGTAGGATTTTCACGGGGATCGCAAGCTGCCTCTTCTGACCATCACCAGAGTCCACCTCCAGGAACCTAGAGGATCCACACTTTCCACAGTACTTTGCTTCGCGTGTTCTTTCCTAAATAGGATGCACCCTTGGACAAGCATGTATCGCTCATATGGCATCTTAAGTGCACGAAGGAGTTTCTTTGACTCGTACATGCTCTTTGGCGTATGTGACCCTCCGGAAGCATGCCGCCAAAAAGCTATCAACATAGCATCGGCGTCTCGACTCAAGCTAAACGGGACTTCAAGGCCATTACGCGTCCAATGCCATCCGGTTGAGAAACCTTCGATACGCCGTGAAGGGTTTCGTACGCAGACAACATGTCGTACGCCTTTGCGGTTGCCTCGGCCTCCTCCCTACGTCCTTCAATAAGTGTGCTTCATGATAGTCATTTAACATGTCTCCTACCCGCCATCAAGCATCATAATCCTCGACGCGTGGTCTCACGACCTCCTCTCTCATACGATCGGATTCACCGTGGTAGATCCACCGGGTATAGTCTGCCAGTAAATCCAAACTTGCAAAGATGTTTACCCATGACCTCCTTTGTTTGTCGACGCGTGTTTGCACATCTCTGCGAGGGACACCAAGTGGCACGCGCTCCTTTAACCTTGGCAAATGCTAGTTCCAAGAAAGCATCGGTCTTCTCAATCCATTCATCGGACAACGAACCACGACTTGAGCGGCCGTGTACATCCACTCACGGTCATCCATCCTCTAACATATCAGGGAGTAATATAAGAATCAAATGCATCTACACGATCTTTCTCCTATCTAATAGGTGAAGATAGGTCCTAATCCCACCCGAGGATGCGTAGATGAGGTTAGTTTCATGTCTACTCCTATCCGAGAATTTGGCGCAGACTCTCACTGTTCTCCAAATACACGCGTCGTCGGGAGATTGTGTATCCGGAGAACAACAGGAGATGCTGCCGAAACTCACACGGATCGGAGTAGACCACGAAACTAACCCCATCTACGCATCCTCGGCTGTCCAAAACGTGGACAATTGAAGCGGATACGGTTATAGATATGCAAAGATCGCATATTTCCAACCGTATCTCTTTCGAACGGGAGACGCCTAACTAGGTTACGCCTAACCAGAGAAGACACAACAGTAGTCCTAACCCAAAGCTTGTCGCAGAATTCTAACATAGATCAGGGAAGAAAAGTAAAACAGAAAAGACTGAACTTTACTTCCAAAGCTTGTGTGATGCAGGATTCCTAATTGCCTGTACTGAACTCATCAAATTGGCCAAAAAGGTCAGTACACAAGGGTGCTGATGAAGATCCTTTGCAAATCACATCTGGTGATGGTAATGGGCACATCTCTGAAGAAGACAAGTATAAGGAAATGATATTCGGAGAGGATGCTTTGAAAATCCCCTTCTGAGTCATACTGTCTGAGTCACCCGATGAGGAGAGCCATTTCAATATTTCTCAGAATTATTCATTGCATCAGGTATGACTCCAGAAGTCCAGATTATTGTATGTACCTTTTCTGAGAAAACCATTTAATTATAGTAATGCTTGCCTTGGCTTGTACTTGACAACACTGCCCTTTAAATGCTTAAGTTTAGTTTCAGCTCATTTGCAGAGGCTATCCACTGTTAGTTTTGTAATTATTGAGTAGGGGTGCATTTTTGGCTTAAAAAAATCAATATGGGACATGGTATTTCTTGCAACAGTGTTTATTACGGGAAAAAAAGTGTGAATCGAATTTGTGCTAGCATTTTTTGGTAGACAGGAGCTTGGTTGCAAATCCTTGATGGAAAGCAGTAGGGAGAGGCTAACTCAAATGTATTGAGAAAACTTTAACACAATGCTCCTCCATCTGAAACAATTAGCAGGAACATGTTGAAAAGTTTGCCTATTTCTCTGGAAGCAAATGTTCCAGCAGCCAATCCTAAACAAATCTCCAGGAAGAAATTTCTAGCTCCAGCCATACATCTCGCATAGTCTAGTAATCAGACCTTATTTCGATGAAAGAATGTAAGAAAATAGATTTTGAATATACCCAGAACTATGACTTACATTTCTGGTTTTCAGTTTCTACTTTCTTGTTCTTCCCAATTCTGGTTTTCATTTGGGGGTTAAGGATACAGAACAATTGAGCTGCATCCACTAGATCCTTAGATAAAATATAGATGAATGCGCATGTAAACAAGGTGGTAATCGAGGAATCGGTGTCACGTACTGACGGCCTCGGAGAATCGCGGCTGCTGCCGCCGAGGGGTCAAGCGAGCGTGGCGGCGGCGGCTGGGCTACAAGGCGGGCGGCGGGCGCGCGGGCGGGCGGCGGCGGGCGGGGGCGGGCGGGCGGCGGCGGGCGTGGCGGTGCGCGCGCGGCGCGGGCGGGTGTGTGGGCGCGTGGGGGCGGGCGGCGGCGGGCGGGCGCGGGTGTTGCGTGTGTGAGCGCCGTGGGCAAACTATTAAAGTCATTGTTTGTATTGTTTGCGAGTGCCCCGATCGGGCACTCGGCAAACCCTTTTGCCGAGTGCCCCGATCGGGCACTCGGCAAACTCTTCATCTTTGCCGAGTGCTTCCCACAATGCACTCGGCAAAGATTTTTTTTTAATAAAACTTACTTTCCTCTGTTTTTTTTCATAGCGTGTTTTACAAATTTGTTCGAATGTACTTCGAAAATGCCTTGTCAAATTCACTCAACAATGCATATTCGATGCTTCTACGAATATTAGACCATTATTTCATGCGTTATAGCTCAAATTCAATTTATATCAAGTAAAATTCTATAATTGCGCTTGCAGTTTAAAAATTAAAATTATCAAATGGATCCGAAAAATTACCAAAATTTCACATGAAACAATCTCTGTTGTCTATTGCCTGTACAAAAAGTTTTGTAGTCAAACCACAATTCGACCGTCAGTTTGACTCCAAATCTTACCGGATCCGTCTCAACTCTACGCTTCTTCTTCAGAATTGCTTTAGTTTGTAAACATCGTACGTGACAACTTATGCGAAATCTTATCAATTTTTTACCACAGCCTCCACGTATAATATCATGACATCTTGACAAATCTCATGATTTTCGAGACTTCGCTTGCTTTTTTAAAATTTAAAACCATTCGACCACACGCTTGTGGTCGTGTTTCCTAACAAGATGTTCGAAATTCCTTTTTATTTAACAGGTAAGGCCTCAAACCGGGCTGAATAACATGAATATCATTTTTCTACTCATTTTTGCCTATTATTTGAATCACTTGCAGTTCAAATTTGACTTGATTCAAAAAATTGCTTGAAATGCAATTAATTAATTAAATATACCAAACAAATACAAAAATATACCAAATTTTAACATGGAGTACCATATTTTGTGTGTGGAGAGTAGAAAAAGTTTGAAGGGTAGGAGAGGAAAATGTTTTTATTTCTTTGCCGAGTGCCGCAAAGAAAACACTCAAGAAAGATCTCTTTGCCGAGTGTCGACCCGCACACTCGGCAAAGGTCTAACGGCGGCTAACATCTAACGAACGGCGGTTGGTGCCGAGTGTTTTATTTTTGCCGAGTGTTTTATTGTTAGCACTTCGCAAGAGCTCCTATATGCCGAGTGTCTAATCCTCCGCACTCGGCAAAGAGATCTTTGCCGAGTGTCTTGTTTTCGCCGAGTGTCTCCATTAAGACACTCGGCAAATCTGTTGTTTACCGAGTGCCCGATGAATTGCACTCGGCAAAATTCCGGACACTCGGCATATAGGAGCTTTCGGTAGTGTGTGTACGTCCCATCCAACCATTCCATTCCTCGTGGGCAACAACATGCACGGAGGGAGCATGCGAATGCAAGTAAGTTACTCAACTCGTACGTAACGTACATGCGAGCGCGCCTTCCCGCGGGCGCGGCTCGTTGCGCTGCTCAGACTTGCCAGCTAGGGCCGATATGATATGGCGCGGGCGGGCGTCCGTCGAGCAGACGTGAGCGCGCGCGACGTCGGACGTACGCTCCCCGGCACGAGTGCGACCATCAAAGTAGATAAGCGACGGCCCCGTCTCGTTCGAGTATGATGCAACACCCTAGATCCACATTATCATAAGATACTACTAAATCATACATAATACTAGCTAGATTAAAAAAAAATCCCACAGCACCTTCTCCAGAGACGGACCCACAGGGTATACCGGGTGGGCCACGGCATACCCTGGGGTCCAGCCGAACTCAGTAGTGGAAGTTGCGGTGGTCTTTCGGATCGGGGGCGATGCTCCGTGCTATGGTGGGGATGGTGGTGCGCGGTGGGTCCTCAAACTCGACCGAGATGTCGGTGCAGCGGCGGGAGCTTCTTCTCGTCAACCATGTCCGAGATGCAGGCCAGGATCACCCATGACCTCTGCCGCACCGGCGCCTCCAGAGCGCGCAACGGCTCCGGTTCGGACCCGGCCGCAGTGCGCGACAGCTGCGGGTCTGACATGGCCCGAGCACGCGAAGCAGAGAGATCTAGAGAGAGGGTTGAGGAAGCAGTAGGGGTGGGAGAGAAGCGAGTTGGCTGGAATTGATTTGGCTCGTAGGGTTGAGGTGGGTCTTATACTCGTGTCGGTTGCGTGTTGGGTTTGGCTTACGCCGCAAGCTGATGGGCAGCGTTTGTATCGACGGCGACGGCGTGGTTCGAGTGCTGCTCTACTCTCGCTCGCGCACACGCCAGCCCAGACAGAGGAGACGCATACACATGATCTTACAACTCATTTGCTTCTTTCGATGCACAGAAGGTACGTAGACTAGCTGGGTTCTACCCTAAAGAGTTCTCGAGCAATTATTTGCTAAAACTTGAATTGCAACTTGGTAATTATATTGATGACATGAGACAAGCTGATAGCTTCAAAGATCTAGATAATCTTGTTGATCTCTCAGTTAAGTTTGTTGAAACAAAGAGGCATAAAGTATATGATATGGTTTACATGCTTCTCACATTGGTTTTTCTTCAACCAGTGGCAACAACAAGTGTTGAAAGGGTATTTTCTGCAATGATTTTAGTGAAAACAAAGTTAAGAAATAAGATGGATGATAGTCTTTTGGATGATTGTCTAGTCACATTCATTGAGCGGGATATTTTCTTTGAAGTGGATGAAGATGATTTGCTGAGGACACCACCTTGGCTTGTTATCCTTCCGAGTGGGGATTTTGCCCTTGCCCCGATTGGAGTACTGCCTGGAATTCCATGGCTCTTTATCGCCCATGGCCAAGACCTCCTTGGAACTTCCGGCTTGAGGTTTCTGACTTTTTGTCTTGTTCTTGGATTTCTTGATCTTTTCCTTCCTTTTGCTACCTTTGCCTATCTCTTTGATACTTCGATTGGCTTGGTCGATGGACTTGCTCCATTCGACTGCTTCAGCGGCAGTTGCATAACGATCAGCCATCTTGAAGAGCTCGGCGACAGTAATTGGAGGATTCAAAGCGATTTCTTCTATGAACCTTCTATTGCGGACTCCTTGTCTAAATGCTCTGATAATAGAAGCATCAGAATCCTCCGAAATGGAATTACAACCCTGGCTGAAACGCCTGATGAATTGTCATATGGTCTCATTGCTGCTCTGCTTCATTCGGTGCAAGTCGTCTTCCTTCCCAGGGCGGTTGTATGTGCCCTGAAAATTGGCTAGGAGAAGATCACAGAGATGCTGTCATGAATGGATCGACTCTAGTGGTTGATTCAATAACCACGATTGAGTGGATCCCTCGAGCACAGTCAAAAGGTAATTCAACATTACATGCTCTCCTACTGCCGCATGAACCACATTTGTGTAAATTTGAAGAAACTTGATGGGATTTTAGGACCCATCAAACTTCTCCATGTTTACCGATCGAAATTGTTGTGGCTAGCGTACTGCTCAGAGTTCAAGCGTGAATGTTCGACATCTGGTAACTAGATCATGATGCCTTCTTTGCAGGAAAGAATGATTGTCATCCCAAGGAGACCGTACTTGATGATGCCCGGTGGTCGATGGACCCGACCTATAATAGGTCTCGTCCATTCGAGGGTAATACTCCTTGTATTCCATCTGTTGTTGCATATTTCTTGCTCGAAGTGGTGATCAATTACCTCCTCCATAAGCTCACCAGTTCGGGTTCGTTTGAGGAACTCTTCTACGACCGTAGTTGTGGTGAGGAAAACAACGTTACCTGTCATCATGTCAATTTATTCGAGGTGAGTTATGCGAACGACTAG
Organism: Bonia amplexicaulis; assembly: GCA_036346245.1. Taxonomy (NCBI): domain Eukaryota; kingdom Viridiplantae; phylum Streptophyta; class Magnoliopsida; order Poales; family Poaceae; genus Bonia; species Bonia amplexicaulis. The sequence goes on along the minus strand of CM070752.1, from coordinate 15,935,067 downwards.
ACGAAGTTGCACCTGTTTGACTCACGGGGTTGCGGCGGCGAGGTTGCTCGAGCATATCCATCATGCTTCGGAGTCTTTGAGTGATCCCTTCAGCGAAATGGTCGTAGCCTGGTGCTCGAGCAAGCTCTTCAGTTGGATTCTCAAGCATATCATTAATGCGTTGAAGCTCTTGAGTCTCTTCAGACTGGTACTGGACACGCCCAAGCAAAGGCCTCTGAGCATCCAATCTTCTTTTAATGGCCTCAGGATCCTCAATATCTGAGGCTGGTTGAGGCTGCCTTAAAGGAGAGCGATTATATCGAGGATATCTCCCACGCTCATCAAAGTACTCACTTGGCTCATCACTGATGGCCTCCTCACCATCACCACGAGGAGTCGCAGTGTGTGATCGGCGGGAGCATGGTCTACCCCTCCTCTGAGAGAGTGATTAGTATTTGAGGGGAGGGAAAAGACCTCCGGTCGATAATCCCCACTTCCGTCAGACGCCTCCTGGCTTGAGGAGTCATCAAATGATAGGTGCTCATGGCACGGAATAGGCCTCTCCAAAAAGTGAAACTCTGGGTTATAACCATCTCCGACCAGAGTTGAACCCTCCGAGAGTATGGACGGACTCGCAGGGAGCGCACCCACATTCTCTGTGGAGACAACTGAAGGGTTATGACCATTGGATGTTGATAGATTCTTGGAATGATAGATTCAAGGGGTTGCTGACCCAGATCGAGCGACCGTTGGGGGACTCGAACACTTAGGGGAAGGTCCATTATCATGTTGTGAGTCTTGTTTGTGGTCGAGTTGACCCTTGCCCTTCGGAGAAACTCGTTCCTCTGTTGACCACAATGTTCTGGGGGATAAGGATCCCTCCTCAGCCCTACGTACGATGCGATCTCTGGGATCTCGTGATGGATCTCCAGGGATAGCCTCACCGTCGGATGAAAGCATCGTCTGCTCGTAGTCGTAGCAGGCATCCATATCATAGTCGTCTCCTCGTTCCATTCCCTTGCCATGAGGAAATCAGAAAGAAGAGAACTTACCGACAAGAAATTACAGGAGTTTAGAAGCTAGATCCCCACAGACAACACCAACTGTCGACGTTTTAGTATCGATCTTACGTATGATTTCTTGGATTCGAGTGATCTCTTGCTACGACCTGGCTACGATCACATCGAGAAAAGTCATAGGGATTTTTACACAGGTTCAGGCCTTTTTCTGGGAGAATAACAACCTACTCCTGTGTGGCTATTGCTCAATGAATTGATTACAATTGAGAGAGAGGAATGTGAAATGTATTGATCTACTCCTATTCTCCCTTAGATCTCCTCCTCCCCCTTCTTCCCGACACCAACACTTATATAGCTTGCGAAGCGATGGCGGTTGTTTCATGTCGAGAGACGCCTTTACGTTTTAGATGATAACTGTCCGACAGGAGTTATTGTCAGAGAGATGTGGTATCATTATATTGTGCGTTGTGAGGTGGTTATTGTCAGAGAGAGAGAGAGATCATGCGCAGTTATTCTAGAGAATAAATACATGTGCTAACCACCTCATCAGACAATCCATGATGCAATAGGTTATTGTATATGGGTCAGTCGGAGATTGGCTTAGTCATAGAAGGACCTATGACCACAAGGTGGTCGCAGAATAACTTACGACCATATCATGGTCGTAGGAGAGCCTGCGACTATAAAGCGGTAGTAGAAGATCTTACGACTAAGGAGTGATCGTAGAAGAGCTTATAACTAAGGAGTGGTCGTAGAAGAGCTTACAACTAAGGAGTGATCGTAGAAGAGCTTAAAACTAAGGAGTAGTCGTAAAAGAGCTTCTGACCCCCCCCCCCATGAAATCTCTCCATTATAAATAAAGGGTATGATGAAATAAGAATATCATTTACAAATAAATAAATAATAATTTAAGGATCATTGTATCCTCGTCAGATCCCTAGAAGTGGAAAAAGACTCATATAGACCCAAGAAAATAAAATGAGAAACCATAAATGAGAAGTACGCCATATAAGCACTTATAAGTGCGTCTCCACCATGAAGATAGTGGAAGTGGTGGTATCCTCTAGTACTACGAAGGGACAAGTGTTGGTGCTATTCGCAACATGATAATCCCCTAAATGCCAAAATTTAGACGGGTTTTATCTTACTTTGTAATGGTATTATTTTTCAGCTTATGGCTTCCCCCGAACAAACAAACGGAATGGTTTCTTCGCCACAGTCTTTTTCAAGTAGCTTATCGGTATTTATTTCGTTCGCACAAGCACTCGTGCTAAGGCTAAACGCCATCAGCCGTAGTCGAACAGATTAATTGGCTATAACTTTGAAAATCTACTTAGAAAGAGTTGTAAAGTATTTAGCCCAAATGAAGAGGCTTGATAAGTTATATTCAGAAGGTATATGACATTGCAACTAATTTTACCCATAATCCTCTGTAAGGACAAATATTTGTTTGTGCTGCACAATTAAATAGTGGCTATCTGAAAGTCTTAATCACATTGCTCCTGAATTATTCTATCTCACAATGTCAATAAGAATAGTTGGATAAATGTCTAGAAACTAAATATAGTAATAATCTAGTAGATTAACTCACAATGCCATCACCTATGGAAAATGTGATTACGGTATTGGAGCAGGAAGACTCTAATGGATGTTTTCTCGAGAGGGAGTATATATGCTAAAGTTTAATCATCATATTTTAGAAGATGAAAGTCTATACTTCGATTTACCTAAAAGGAATCAATTTGATATCACAACTTGAAGTTACATTGAAGGTTTTACTATTTAAAGAGGTGTAGAATTTAGGAGGGCACTTCCCTAAATATTAGCCTATATATACATCTTTGATCTTGAAGGTCAAATACTACGTAGGAAGGATAGTGATCCAGAAGATGAAATGATCAAGAAGATCAAATGTTATACTATTTTCTCTTAGTGTCACATAAACATTTTTAATTAGCCAACTAGTGCAATACAACTTACATATGTAATGTACTTTTTCCTATCCTTTCTCTCTCTGAGTTTTTAGAAGATTTCAAAGGGACATAATATATATACTGTGGTATTCGTCGAAGGGAGAATGTTAGAAACCGATCCATCCATCAATCTGTACGTCCGAATTGATCCTCGTCACAGGCTTTGGCGCTGCGGTCGATGGGCACGGCGTTTATAGGCCTGTCGGGGTAGAGATCTCGAAACTTTACCCCAGGACCACCGGGCGCGCTAGCTTGCTAGCTAGCTAGCTGCATGCAGGCTGCGACCAAACACACTGCCCCTGCCCCGGCCCGACCGGCGTCGTAGCATTCAGACTGTGCGCGCAGCGCGTACGGCTGTGTTGCGAACTTGTGTCCGCGCCTAGCCCCGGCCCTTCAACTGTTTACTTTAAGCTGTAACTGTGTCTGGTAGTACCGGCAAAGATATGATCGATGATCCAGCTGCATCTGCATGCATGCATGCATGCATGCATGTCCTCACAGTTACTGCGTGCAGGGTGGGTTTGTTTTTTTTTCCCATGTGGGCGTACAAGATTTGTAACAGGGGCGGTGGGTCACGCGTGCATGCGCTAGCTGCAGATCGAGGTGCAGTGTACGTACGTATATGTGCGTTAATGTGCGCGTGCTAATCTTCACGTTACGTACAAACGTGCTGGATCGATCGGTCGGTCCTTTTTGGCGTGCATGCATGCAGTAGCGCACAGTGTGCTTGGAACAGTGGGGTTTACGGATTTGCAAAAGCATGTGGCGACCATTGCTAGCTAGGCCTCTGCCTATGTATGTTTTCCCGTACGTCGCATTACTGCATGCTGCCATATAGCTAGCTCGATCGACGTACGAGTACGACCCACAGTAGCTACCTCCGTACTAACTATTCGATTTCGGGGTTTCACCCCGGCCGGCCGCACCGTATACGTGTGACAGATTAGTCACCTCCATCCATATAATTAGCTTCGAAATTAGGATGCTGGTGTCAGCTAATAAATTCATTAATTTGGTCTACATGTGCATCGACACGACAGTTTTACAGTTTTCCTTTGCTCGGTTGATCGACCGATGGGTTGGTTTGAGCCTCTGAGGGCTAACGCGACGGTGGTGGCTAGGTGCAGAACGGCCGGAGGTCGCCAATAATTCAGCTAGCTAGAGCTAGCACACATGTACGTATGGCCCTCCTGGCTGGGCCCTCGCATCACGTTCGTGACGAAACTGATGTGATCGATATGATGTACACCACCGTGCTGGAAAAAGCCGGCCCGCCGAGCTGTGTCTGCCGCGCGCGCGACCTCTCGAACGATCGATGGAGTGCGCGCGCTCCAACGGCCGGCCCACGGGATGATCATGCATATCGGCCGCGCCGGCACATCGATCCATCCATGCATCTCGATGGAGCACCACATGCGCGCGCGCGAACGATCGAATACCAGCCACCACCCCATGGAGTCGCTGTTACAAATTTGACCTCGAAAAAAACGTACATATTATACATAATCTAAGAGAATACGAATTTTTTTTAAAATTTCCTTATTCTCTTATTTGCTCATCTCTCTCTTTTTTTTTCTTTCACTTACAAAATTGGCTACAAACCTTCTCAATATATATGCTAAGACTTTTCTACTAGCATGTGTATTCGGAGTTAAGTTGGACTCAACTTCAACTTGAGTTACATACGGAGACGAACTCTACTACGTTTTAAACTCTAAGTCAAGATTATTTCTAACAATCTCCCCCTTAATCTTGACTTGATATATTCTAGTTTTAGTCTCAATGTATTATGAACTACCAGCCACACCTCCACATAAAGCGTTATACATGCAAGCTACATGTAGGAACTCAACTCAACTGGTACGGGTCCATCCAGATGCAAAAATTCTAAAATATTGAGGCAGTCGGACTCAACTACGACTTACTAAACTCATACTTGACACAGAACGATGATACATCTCCTTAACGTTTCGATTTCTTGCGCCAGCCGCAGCAACTCTGGATCCATCATGGCGTGGCGCCGCCGATTGGATCGGATCGAAGCATAGTGAGCACGCAAGCGAGTTGCGAGCTCAACGTCTTCGCGTGCTGCGCCTTTTTCACGGACAGAGACGCGAAACCTCGGAAGGCGCTGTACGTTGAACCGATCACCGATTGCTTGCTGCAATCGCTCGGCTTCTGCTCGATTCGTCGACTCGGAGAGACCGCCTCGGATTCGACCAAAATGGCGAAGGACGACGACTCGCGGACGGAGCTAACGAGCGAGACGCACGGATGCTGATGGTGACGAATTTTTTTTTCTCTTGATCTCGCAAGCGCTAATTCCTATGCTCTGATACCACTTGTTACAAATTTGATTTAGGAGAAAATGTACACATCGCAAATAATATGATAAAATACGAAAGAAATTTCTGAATTTCTTTATTATCTTATTTGCTCCCCCTCTTTCTTTCTTTTTTCTCTCGCTTACAAATTTGGCTACAAGCCTCCTCAATATATATACTAAGACTCTTCTACTAGTATACGTATCCGGATTTTAAGTTGAACTTAACTTTAATTTAAGTTATATATGAAGACGAATTTTATTACATTTTAACTTTAAGTCAAAATTATTTCTAAATAGTCGTAGGATCCCAGGCCTGTACTCTTCTCGATCGCGCGCGGCTAGCGTGGCTGCGCGCGATGCCAAGCTTGCAGACTCCAAGCCGCATGCTGCTGCAGCAGCAGCGCGGGCAGGCGCCTGCGGCTGTCCGTTGGCCCGGCCGGAGAGGGCCGCGGCGTCACATGCGCCGTATAAGCGTGGGCTCGCCCCGGCCGGTCCGTCTGTTGGGTGCAAATTCCGTGGACCATGGGAGCGCATGGCCATGTCCGAGAGATAGAGGGTGGTGCTCGGCTTGGCGGTGGTGTTGGCGCGTTGCTCATGAGCCATAGTTCTCAGTTGGCATTTAGCTGTCGCGATGGGGATGCAACGTTCGGAGCCATTGATTGTGTTATTCTGCAACGTGATTGATTGGCACCCGTGCTGGGCTTACTGTCCACGCAGCAATCAATCGCCTGTTCTTACGTGTGCAAGACAGAGACTATTTCTTTAAGAAATTGAGGATGTTTTTAGAGTAGAATTTGAGGATATTAGTACTACTAGTTCTCAATTGCACCGCGAGAATATATAGGACAAAATATGCAATATATACTGGGAAGCAGCGTGTACGAAAACTTTATGTTACGAACTACCACTGACAGTCAGCATGAAAACGGTTCTTACGCACTGGGCTCACTCCTCGTAACCCTTTATTGCTCCATTTCACACCTGATATGATCTTTTATATTAGCTAGCTTACCGATCATCTTTTCGCTGCTCTTTATCAGCATCTTTTTTGTTACTCCAGTGTTTTTCTTTTACCAGATTGAACTGTTCAAATCGAACTGTACACAGTTTTTTTAAAAAAAACATAACTGTACATGGGCGTTTTTTTAAAATAAAAAGGAAATGGAATTGCTCTGAGCCAGATGTCCGACGGAAGCCCACGTATTAGACGCTCTATGCCCAGATCCCACTGTCCATTTCAAACGCTCATTCCGATTCTTATTTTCTCCCATTTTTTTCTGTAGTCCAGCTTCCCGTTCTGTCTCTCCCTGAGCTCCCGTCAAGCTTGCAAGCTCTACAGCCGACCTCTAGTCTAAGGCTCTCACCACTAAAGCTCGACGGAGGCTGTCCGACTGCAACGGAAGCTCGTGCAAAGGTCTCTCCTCTGTCCCCTTCTTTCTCCACCTCATCTCTTATTCTCTACCTAAAATCTCTCCCCTAATTTAGCCCCTATGAGCAAAAGTCTGAGTTTGATCTACCGGCGGCCATTGCAATTGCTACTCGCCGCGCGCCATATGCCGCAGATCCCCTTCCTTAGCGCTGCAAACAACGCCTCCACCACACAGCTGTAATACCACTAAAATACGAAGAGAAGAAAAGTGAGAAATGAAACAATCCAAGAGAAAATAAAGTAAATAAAGTAGAGTTTTACCGTCAGATCCATCGGCTTTAGAATGCTGAATAAAAGTAGCGCTAACAGAGGTTCCTAGACTGTCCGGGGCTGATCGGCGTCTCTCGCTGTTGTGAGCTTCGTCATTCGACAGAAAATTTAGCTAATACCCACTTTTACCGACTTACTTGCCGAAGTAGAAAAAGAAAAGCCCAAACAGTGAAGAATACTTTGGACTAAAATGTCTTTTAGGCAACAGTCACATGAAGGAAGAGTAGGGGTAAGGTGAGGGCACTCTAGTCATTTTCACAAGCCAAGAGAATCATAAGACCAATGCCTCAATGCATGAGCAGGTGAGTTACTGGAAGGCCCTATCTCACTCCCATTTTCCTCCACTGTGAGCAAAGCCACCCAACCAGTGAGGGCATTCCTTCCCCCATCTCCTTCCTCTCTGCCAAGATAAAGAATAGATAGAGTTCATCCACAAAGATAGCCAAGAGAAAACACCAAGCCGAGCTCAACCCTATCACCACCCAAGCTCCTTGCTAGCCATGCCCCAACAGTGAGAAAGACGAAGCCCGGAGGAGAAGAACTAAGGAAGAAGGGGAGGACGACGGGGAGGAGCAAGGAGACAGCGACGACTCCGGAGGCGCCACGCCAAGTCGTCGTCCACCCCCAGCCCTTTTTTAGTCGACATTAAGTAAGCCTCCATTCCTCCCCTAATGCTTCGGCGGCGAGCCCGTAGCACCGTCGTGTGCCCTTGGATGATTATGCATGCTCCCGGTGCATGCACTCCACCAAGTCCCGTCACAGCAGCCACCTTGAGCCTTCCCAGCCGTGCGTTCTTAAGACTAGAGCAAGGCAAATGTAGTAGCTAAATCAAATGCACACAAGTAAAGAGGGAGAGTGAACCAGTAACGCCCTAGGGCTCATGGTGATGGCGATCAGAGGCGTAATGGCTGGAGGTCAGCGTCGAGGTCGGTGAGCCCTTGGCCAACGCACCCCAGGGCGCCAAGGCGACGACGTCACATCGGAGGTGGAGCAGCCGGTGATGAAGGAGTCACTAGGCTCCCCGCTGGCTATGTGCCGTGGCCGATGAGCCCGAGGGAGGGGCCAAGTTGGGGAGGCGCCAGAGGGTGGTGGCCTGGAGCCAAAGGTCAGGGGAAAGGAGCGGCAGAAGGAGGCGGCTGGCGGTCGGTGGCCGATGGTTGACGGCGTGCTCAGGGCCGCCACGCCTGCGCACCGCCGTGAGCCCGAGGGACCACCTAGAGAGACGCCGGAGAGAGAAAAGCCAAGGGAGAGAGGGAGAGGAGGCGCGGCTCGAGGAAAGGGAATGGTGGAGAGCCCACGGCCGGAGGCCGACGGTGAGGGGAACACCCCGACCCCCAGATCCAACCCGAGCGGAGAGAGTGAGGAGGGGTAAGGCCGGTTCGACCGAATCAGATGAAGGGGAGAGAGAAAGAAAAGAGAAAGAGAGAAAAGAAAAGAAGAAGAGAGAAGAAAAGGAAGGAAAAAAAAGAGAGAGAAAAGAAAAGAGGATAAAAAGAAAAGAAAAATGAGGGTTTGGTACCTATGTGACGGGTCCTTAACCCTGGACGTTTTTATACTAGAGTCGGCTTATGCGTGTAGAGTCGTTGCTGCTCGCTTAAGCACTGGTTTCAATATGATGTGTTGAGTCAGGCTGATGTTTGTACAGGTGGAGATCCCGGGTCGAAGCCATCCACGTATCGTCCCCGAGGATAACCAAGCAAATGTATGGTAGAATAGTGGATTATGGTGAATAATTGGTATTTTGTGTCTTCCATGCCATGTTCTAAGTACTTATGATTATGTGCTAATCATACTTTAATGAGTGTTGCTTAGGATTAAATGCCAATATTGAAAGCATGTTGCATCATACATTGCACTCATACACAGACAATAGGACCTACTTCGGTAGGCACTCTACGGGAGTGAAGTTTGGATCCCCGTATAAAAAATGACAGGGATTGAGTGGCTCCACATAGGAATGCCCTTTGCACAAGGTGCCTTTGGGAAGCTCTATAGAAAGCAAAGTTGCATCTTTTGCCTTCAATTGAGAATATCTTTTTAGTAACTACATATATACCTTCAACTGATGAAAATGCAAAAGCTAAGCATTTGCTAGTCACATGCCTTGTGGCTTATGCATCTTTTACTTTAAAAAAATACAACACAACAATATTTATGCTGAATATATGTTTCATATATATTGTCTTGCCTTGTTGCATCTTCAATTTGTAAGACTGATCGAATGTCATTTCAAATCCTAATCAGGCACACACAAACCTAGATGGAGAGAAATCACATATAGTAAACATTGCATGGGCAATGTTGGCACTTATCAAAGCTGGACAGGTGTTTACTTATTAGATTATGTACTAAGCTTATTTACTAAGTGGTATGTCGAATATTTACTACCTAACTACCTGTGATGGTGATTATGTTACTTATTTTATTATTTGTGTACATGCACTTATCTATTCTTTTATTCTTCGCAGATGGTTCATTATATTAGTCTACACCATCATGTCTTGGTTGTTGTCAAGAACCACCGCTCGACGCCCACTGGCGCCGCTGGATCTTCCAGAGAGAGGAGACGTCGATCTTGCACCCCCACTGTATCTTCGCAAGACCGTATGATCACCTATCTGATATCAATTATTGGATCTGCCTTACGTGATCGTGAGCTCCACGTACCTCACGTGGTCCTCAGCACTTGCAGTGAAACGGAGCTAAGTGATGAGTACACATGCCGCAATTTCTGCAGGGCCTCACCTCTTTTCGCAGCACAAGATGAATAATAACCCAACTCAATTTAATTATGACATCCAAACTAGCCTTCCACTGCATTCAAGTAGGAATAGTTGATTGGTTCTCTGAATGTTTTGTTCTAATTAATGATGAACGTACGGGTGCTCTAGCTAGGGTCAGGATGATGGACAATTCATGAACGACTGGCTAGCTATATGACGTTCGTCGGGCAGGCATGAAACTTGCAAATACGTACATATTGGTCGTTTTGCAGTGATGCATTCATGTATTTTCGTACGGATGGGTGATGACTCCACCTATATGCATGCATGCATGGTCAATATGATGGCAGGATAATAATATAAGATCTAATGCAATTCCCTGTGCGCCACGCCATTATGTATCATCATGAACGACAACTGTGTTACATGTGCATTGTTTTAGCTGCGACGAGTGACTTATTAGATGGCAAGGTAGATGCAAGCAGTGCATGCACAGAAGGAAAGTAAAGGAAACTTGTGTACTACCAAATCTTGAAGCTGTAATGAGTGAAGTAGCTGACCTCGCTGACGCTGAAGTGGCTGATTCAGTTCTGCCCACTGCAAGGACGTACGAGAAGAGGATCGAGCTCATGTACGGGAAGGTAGACGCGGCGAGATTTAGCCCAGTTCGAATTAGCCTCGTCGGCTCGGCCCACAATATTTGCTCTGGTACGTACGATCTGCCCGTTTCCGCCTGGACCGCGCGCGCGCGGAGCGCACGTGCAGTTGGCTTTCACCAGCACGCACATGCAACTGGCCTTCGACGGCTCGGCCTAAAACTCCATGACAACCCGTCTCTGTGATGGATTTGGCCCGTGAAACGCACAAAATCTACCGCACGGTGCGGCCCGCTCAGCCTCCAGCACGGACGGCCCATCCATCCAACGGCGACCCGCCCGGCCCCACTCCTCCGAAGACTCCGGCCGAGGCCCGAGACTACAAGAGGCAGACAAGTTTACTACTCCACTCCACTGTCTCCCAGTCCCAGGTCCACCCGTCCCCCGCCGCGGCCGCACCACCACCGCCCCCGGCGCGCCATGGATCTCCCGCCGCTGCCGCGCCTCCTCCGCCTTGCCATCTTCCTCGTCCTGCTCGCCGCCTCCCCGCCGCGCGCGCCTGGAAGAAGGATGAGTTCCGCAACTGCAACCAGACCCCCTTCTGCAAGCGCGCCCGCGCCCGCGCCCCGCACTCCCTCGACGCGCCGCTCTCCCTCACCGCCGGCTCCCTCACCGTATCCCCCGACGGCTCCCTCACCGCCGCGCTCTCCCATCCCTCCCGCCCCGCCCCTCCTGCTCCGCCTCTCCGCGCTGACCCCGCACGCGCTCCGCCTCCAGATCGACGAGGAATACTCCGTCAGCCCGCCGCCGCACCGCCGCTTCCACGTTCCCGACGTCCTCCTCCCGGACGTCGGATCCCGCGCGCTCCACCTCTCCGAACCCAAGACCGTCGGTGGAGTCTCCACTTTCGCGCTCTCCTCCGACCTCGACGTAGTCGTCAAGCACGATCCGTTCGAGCTGACCGTCCGCCGCGCCGGCTCGGGCGACCCCGTGCTCTCCTTCAACACCTACGGCCTCTTCGACTTCGAGCCGCTGCAGGAGTCGAAGCCGGAGGGCGAGACCTGGGAGGAGCACTTCCGGAGCCACACCGACACGCGTCCCCGAGGCCCGCAGTCCATCACCTTCGACGTTTCCTTCCACAGCGCCGACTTCGTGTACGGCCTCCCCGAGCACGGCTCCACATCGCTCGCCCTCCGCCCCACCCGCGGCCCGGGGGTTGAGGAGTCCGAGCCCTACCGCCTCTTCAACCTCGATGTGTTTGAGTACCTCCACGACTCGCCCTTTGGGCTGTATGGGTCGATCCCCTTCATGATCGGGCATGGCTCGGGGGCGTCCTCAGGGTTCTTCTGGCTCAACGCTGCGGAGATGCAGATTGACGTGCTTGCACCAGGGTGGGATGGTGCCACATCCCCGGAGAACGGGCGGATCGACACACTATGGATGGCTGAGGCTGGCGTTGTCGATGCATTCTTCTTTGTTGGGTCTGAGCCTAAGGATGTGATCAAGCAGTACATAAGTTTCACAGGCACGCCCTCAATGCCACAGGAGTTTGCGGTGGCGTATCACCAGTGCCGGTGGAACTACCGTGACGAGGAGGATGTTGCCAGAGTGGATGCTGGGTTTGATGAGCATGACATTCCATATGATGTTCTCTGGCTCGACATTGAACACACGGATGGCAAGCGGTACTTTACATGGGACCATTCAACATTCCCGAATCCGGAGGAGATGCAGCGGAAGATAGCAGATAAGGGGAGGAAGATGGTAACTATTGTAGACCCACATATCAAACGAGACAGTTCATTCCACCTCCATGAGGAAACTACTGCAAAGGGGTACTATGTGAAAGATGCGACTGGGAAGGACTATGATGGGTGGTGCTGGCCTGGGGCATCGTCATATCCTGACATGTTAAACCCTGAGATACGTGAGTGGTGGGCTGACAAATTTTCCTATGGAAACTACAAGGGATCAACTCCAACACTGTACATTTGGAATGACATGAATGAGCCATCAGTCTTCAATGGCCCTGAGGTATGTCACTGAATTGCAATGTGCCTGTGCATTATCTTGTGACGCTGAAGTATACAACAAAATTGAAATATCTTGTGCATGGATTAATTTTGATAAAATATTTTTCCATAAATAGGTCACCATGCCTAGGGATGCAATACATTATGGGGATGTTGAACACCGAGAGCTGCACAATGCATATGGATACTACTTCCATATGGCTACATCAGATGGACTTCTCAAGCGAAGTGAGGGGAAAGACAGGCCCTTCGTTTTGTCAAGGGCCTTCTTTTCTGGAAGTCAACGGTATGGGGCAGTTTGGACAGGCGACAACTCTGCAGATTGGGATCACCTTAAATCTTCAATTCCAATGGTTCTAACTCTTGGTCTTACTGGCATGACCTTCTCTGGTGGGTGGACCTACCTTACAACTTCACTTTAGTAACCCTGGTGTTAAAAGCCTCATTAACATTTGAAGCTTTGACAGGTGCGGATATTGGTGGATACTTTGGTGATCCAGAACCTGACCTATTGGTGCGTTGGTACCAAGTAGGAGCTTTTTATCCTTTCTTTAGAGGTCATGCTCATCATGACACCAAGAGACGTGAGCCATGGTTATTTGGGTAATGCCTCAAATACTAAACTTTGTGCAATTTGGTTTATCTTGGAAGTTCTGTTCAACCTGGACGATAATCTCCTCTCCAAAAAAAACTGGCTGATAATTGAGGAAAATCAATCACCAAGATGTGACTCACTCTGGTGATCTAGAAATTTTCCTTGAGAAACTTTTTTTGGGAAACATAAATCATAAATGCCATTCTTTTCAAGGCTAACATAATATTTGTACTTACTACAGAGAGCGAAGAACTGCCCTCATGAGGGAGGCAGTACATATGCGGTATTCGTTGTTGCCCTACTATTACACACTGTTCAGAGAGGCTAGTGTAACTGGCATTCCTGTTATGCGTCCGTTGTGGTTAGAGTTTCCCAGTGACAAAGAAACATACAATAATGGTGAGGCTTTTATGGTTGGGCCAAGCCTTTTAGTCCAAGGAATTTACGAAGAGGTCAGTGATTCTACATATATTTTTCAAAATTAATTCTATTTTGCTCGAAAATGCAATTTACCTGTTAATATGTTATAACTTCATGCAGAGCCAGAAATCAGTCTCAATTTACCTTCCTGGAAAGGAGTCATGGTACGACTTGAGAAATGGATCTCCATACAAGGGAAGTGTGTCACACAAGCTAGAAGTTTCAGAAGATAGCATACCCAGCTTCCAAAGGGCAGGTACAATTGTGCCAAGAAAGGATAGATTCAGGCGCAGTACTACTCAGATGGTGAACGATCCATACACCCTGGTATGTTAAACATGTTTTCCTATGTGAGAAGCATTTAATTTGTTCAGTACACATCTTGCTCTTTAATTTCATTTGGTAAGTCATAATTCCATTGACTTGTTTATTTCCTTGAAATGCAAATAGTTATGAATAGTGTTACATATTTACCCCGTATCTCTCAATAATTTTACTAAAGAAAAGTTGCATGCAAACCTTACCTAGCTATCTACTTCCCCATTAGTTGCTGTTGTTCTGATGCTCAACTATACATCCTTTTCCAATTAGTTAAAATTATTACTCAATGGTCTGTTAAGACAAAGGGTTGCTGTGTTTTCATTGCTTGACGTAAGCATTGATATATGCATAACTTCTACGAATGTGTACCAGCTAAATGTTTGGCATTGCCAATCTGTATGAAGTAGCTACATTACTGGTACAGTTTATTCTCAAGTATATCCAAAGAGACCATTTAACTGTGTAATTTTGCAATGAATCAGGTCATAGCCCTCAATAGCTCAAGTGCTGCAGAAGGTGAACTTTATGTGGATGATGGGAAAAGTTATGATTATCAGCAAGGGGCATTCATCCATCGCCGTTTTGTATTTGCAGACAATAAGCTAACTTCGATTAATATTGCGCCCGATAATCTGGGCAAGAAGAAATTTTCGACTGAGTGTGTTATTGAAAGAATTATAATCCTTGGCTTACCATCAGGAGCAAAGAAGGCTATTATTGAACCTGGAAACCAAGTGGAAATTGAACTGGGACCGATTAGTTTACGGAGTGGTTCAAGCTCTGTTGCACCGACAGTCCGGAAGCCCAATGTTCGTGTTGTAGACGATTGGACAATAAGGATAGCTTGAGATGTAGTCCGTTCACATCTGGAGCCTGATGTCTCTTTTGGTCGCTGTCAGGTCATAAAATTAGGCCAGTGTTAGAAGCGTAGTTGCGGCCTCATAAAGGATGTCTGTGGAAGCGCTTAGAATCCTAGATGGTCGCTTGCAGCCGTCCGCTGTCCTGCAACTGTACAGTTGTGAGAAGAAGGCAAAAGTATACAATTAAACTTGCTAGTTAGCAAATTGTACAGTTGTGACAAGAAGGCACTGGTTGGAAATTGGAAGTGGGAACTGTGTGGTTAACAAATATACCCCTATCTGAATTAAATTTTTTTTTCTGGGCAAGTCATCCGTCCAACTTTTGCTATGCTGCACACTTGGTTTTGCTCAGCTCGAGAACAAAGCTTGATAAGTGTGATTGATCTCTCCTGGGGGCGGCCATCTTGTTAGGCTGCGCCGCCGCCGCCTCCTCATCTCCGGCTCGCCGCCGTCCCGGATCCGTTAGATCTGACCGACGAGATCTGTCGAATCCAGCCGCCGTGGTCGCCATCCCGGATCTGTCGTGGTCGCTGACTCTGCAGTGGCTTTCGGCCGTCGTCCCGCTTGGATCCAGACGAATCCAGGCTCGCCTGAGGCTGCCAAGAAGCCGCCTGTCGTGGTCGCCGGGCTCTTCCGCCGCCGCCGCTCGCCTCCAACTCCGGCCTCTCCATCGCCGGACCGGCGACCCGCGGATCCGGCTCGCCTTCCTTTGTCGGCAAGCCGTGGATCCGACCTCGCCGCCAGATCCGCCTCTCGCCATCGGTTACGGTCACCGCCACCGATCCGACGAGCGAGCCCCATGCCGGATTCGGTGCCCACCGCTCGTCTTTCACGGATCGGCTCGTCGCGGGGCTCTTCCACCGCCGCCGCCTCTTGCCGGCCGCCGCCGCATCTGGCTCTCTCCGTCGACTTCCGGTCGCCTCCGCCGCCGCTTGGATCCGGCTCAACGCCTTCTCCTGCCCCGCCCGCACCGCCTCCTTCGCTCTTCGACGCCGCCTCCCGGCCGCCGTGGCTCCCTTTTCACCGGCGCGGCAACGACGGTTTTCGCCTGCTTGGCCTTCTCGGCAGCCTGGCGCACAACTGCCTCGCGCTCGCGTACGGGAAGGGGCGAGAGATGGGGCAAGCGTTTTGGTGATGCCGAGGAGGGGATCGAGGTAAAGAGAGAGATGTTAAAGATTTTGAGGGGGTTTATTTTTATTTTATCTCTTTTCCTGCTGTTCTTTTGAATCAGTCTTCGCGTTATTTTTCTCGTGAGTCTTCCGTTGCGTCCATCTAAATCCGTAGTCTTTGATTTTTTAGTTCGTTTAAACTGTGCGAGTCCACAAATTTATTGTCAGTCATAGAAGTGTACGAATTTTTCTTTTGCATGACAACAGTCGTCGCTCCATTCTTTGAGCCACGTGCAGATCGTAGAAGTCGTTATGATGACGCCTATTTTCTTGCCGCCGCGCTTCTTCCGCACCGCGCCTCCGTTGCGCTTTTTGTGCACTGCGCCGCCGTCGTCTCGGGCTTCGATCTGTGTCGTCATGCTTCTATCTATTCCTCTTCGGCTTGATTTGACAATTTATTCAAAAACTGCACGCAACGACGACATTATCAAGACTCGGACGTCAGATATTTCTTGTTTTAGTATTAACCCTTTCAAATGCAATGCTATTGTATACGCTTTGCATTTGAGGAAGATGTTAAGGGTATTAGAGATAAGGTCTTAGAGATAGAATAGGATCAGCATATTTCCTTTGTACTCCCTATATGTATTATCTATTAGGCCTTTTCAATATACACATAATAGTTATAACAATAAGCAGGTCTCGCAGCCTCTCATTTATGCACCACAGAACACTAAAAGCGAGATTAGGTTCCTTGGTGCAATTCTGGACGAAGGATAGCCATATGTACATCTCTCTTCCTGCTTACTTTCTGGCAGTAGTCTCACGGTAAATCACTCCATTTCATACAACAAAGACAGATAGATCTTGCCCAAAAAATAGGTAAAGAAACAAATAGAGAAAATGGTAGATAGACCAATGTATCAATGTATGATATTATAGAGCAATGATCCAATTAAATCGCCATCACTGGCACACACGAACAACATGAATCACAAGAACAAAGTAACCTTTCCCCACAAAATTCAGGCGATCACGAAGCAATATTTCCATCTAACTCCAATATCTGAAGCTTAAACAACAGCACAACATATACTATACTGTACTGATTTTTTATTACATGGAACGAGCATGCAGTATGGCTATCTATCGGCAATTTCCTGGAGATAAGTCACCACCAATCTTGGGAGCCGATCCATTACTTCCGGAGGAACACCCATGGTCCCCTCGCTGCCCCCATCCTGCAGATAGAAGCATCAACCTAGATGAGTCCTAATTGAAGGCTAAGATGAGCTAGAGCTACTGAAGAAATGGCGGCACCGAGGAGTATAAGGTGGTCGTAGTAGTAGTATCATACCTCCAGGTGCTAGCTATGGTCCTCAGGCTCATGTAGATCGTTAATGCGATCCATATACCGATGAATCCGTTATGCGCCGACATGTATACCAGGCATGGTATTGATATAGCCGCTACGCAAACCTGAAGGGGAAGAGTTTCAGAGCTAAAATTTGATATAGTAGCATGTCATCATAGGTAAAATGAAAGGATTTACCATGGAGTAGGCAGAGTATGTGTAATCTGATGCTCCGAAGTTGATGCCATCAAACACAAACGCCAGGGAATTTATCGTCTGTGTGCCCGCGACAAACTGAACCCAAACAAAACCATCTTTCACTGTCTGAACCTTAGGCATTACTATTCACATAGAGAGTTCTTTCTCCTCTTTTGAACAGCCAAGATTCTTACCGGGATGCCTTTATGAATGACATCGATCACGGCGATGTCCTTTGTGAAAATGCCAGCCCCAAACTTCATACCAAGTCCAAGCACAACAGTGAGACCCATGCCCAAAACAATGCTCAGCTGCAAGGTGAAGATTACTGTTAGCATGAGATCTACTTGCAGAGTTGCAGTGAAAGCAAAAGAAGTTACACGAACATGACAGATAGAACTGTGACTGACCTGCAACACACGAGAGGTCGCGGCAACCACCTTGTTGTTATCCTTCTTGGCAAATGCACTTGCAAGTACTGCCTGCAAGCACGCATTGACAATACAGCCCAGTTTAGTACACTTTCTGAAACTGAAACTGCTGCTCCATGAACTGATCTACGAGACTATGATATGAGAATCTGACCTGTCCTGCGACGGCCAATCCATCTGCAAGAAGAGATGTGGCAAGCCAGAGCTGGCAGCAGATCTGGAAGGCTGCCATGATAGTTGGTCCATGGCGAGCAGCTAACGACGACGCCAGCGTGACGCAGAACGTTACTGCTACAACCCTTGCAAGCAGCAGGAATCCTGAAAATAGGAAACTTCAGAACCATTTTCAAGGATCAGTCAGAGATGTTATCCACTTTTATGATTCCAATGGTATCTCACCACATCCAAGAAACCGCCCAAATTTCAGTGATTTAAGGCTAGGTGGGACAACATCAACTTGCTGAACGAGCCGACAAAGCAATATCATAGTTATCAGGTACCTGCAATAACGAGAAAGGGAGAGAGGTTAGGACAAACTGATCATTGAAACACAGGAGCTGTGGATGCTACTGGTAATATGGCGAAACTTACTGAGAAACGACATGAGCAACGGCTGCACCGGTGACGCCCATATGACAAACAAACATCAAAATTGGGTCTAGTATGATATTTGCTGCATCTCCAACCACTGAAAGATAAGCAAATGTTAGCAAGGTCAGGGATTACTATCACTTCAATTCTTTTTCTTGATTGAAATGAAAGTGCATATGGCAACTGAAAGAATGTACATCAACACTAGATGTTCTTACCAGTAGCATATAATGGTGTCTTCGTGTCTTTGAAACCCCGGAAAACGCCCTGCATGGCCAGAGACAGTAACACAGCGGGAGCACCAAGTGATCTTATTGTTAGGTAGCGAACTGCAGGCCTTAGCATTGGCGAATCCTGAAATAGGGTGATGTAAATAAAAAGAGGAATTAGCATCAAGGATAGCAACAAACTACACAAGTAAATGAAGCTTGAGCAGAGAAAGTAAGGTGGTAGCACTTACTTGTTTCACACCCATGACGCCCAATACAATTTTTGCCAAAAAAAACAGGAACACAGCCTGAAGCAGCCCAAGAAATGATCCAACTATTAGCGCTGATGTGACAGAAGGTATGTACTTTCTACTGCACACATGGTTGGAGAGATCTGTACACTCTGTTGGAATGCATGGATTGACACATTCTGCCTTATCAGGACCTGGAAGCAAAGAAAGACAGAGATGCATGCCAAATTCTTCAGTCTTGAGGTGAACTACTTTACTATTCCAAAATGTGAAACCATATATGTTCCAATAGCTAAGTACCAGATACAGGCACATCGTTGGCTTCTGAAGCCACAGGAGAAGCTTTCTCCAGGTCTTGGCTGCTGTTTTCCTCTATGCATTTGCTAATGATAGCATCTTCTTCAGCGACAAATGATGTCGTCACGCTAACTAGGGGGTAGATACAGACTTTGGAGACTTGGTTAAATATGGCAATTGAAACACCAACAGCAGCTATCTCCACCGAACCTGACCATCGATCGATTGAACACAGATTTCATACCATTAAATTTCAGATCAACAACAGCTTCTCTCTTGTATTGGACAAAGTAATATGACACAACACTGAGTGCTGGTGTCAGTATTTCTGAAAGAAAAGGTTAGTCCTTCAAATTATCCCTTGCAACTAGCTTAAACACGCAAAGGAAACCTAGAGACGTCGATCGGACGTGCAAAAAGTGCAGAACTGAATGGATATCTTTGGAAATAATCGTACTGTTTTGTGCGAAATAGGAATATTCTAAAAAAATGGAAAAGAATGAGATTGGGTCACTATGACACAATTCGACAAAAAGGAAACGGATGACTGTTTATCGAAAAAGAACAAAATGAAAAGGATGAACTCAGCATGTACCTGGCTAACCAATTGTAACGAGAAATCGCAAGCACACACAAAGAAAGATTCATAAAGGATGTTTTGCCGATACGTAAAACGATAAATAAAAACCGAGTAGTGTTTCCATACTTTCCTCTCCAACAAAAGTAGCACTAATCTTAAAACACACGAAAAGGTAGGTAATACCTATCTATTATTTATTATGCTTTAAAAATTATACAAATTATTATTGAGGAAAGTATATAAGCACCTCTAAAAAAACCAGACCGTCGACAAAATTCTATACGCAACAAGAATAATAAAGCTCCTATAAGTATAACAAATCCTTATGTAACTGAATCATAAGAAAGAAAAAACAAAAAGGGAACGTTATGGTATTAATAACAGCTAAATGGAGACATGCAATTGAGATTATCAACGTATCAACATTGACAAAAAAAAAGACCTGGTAAGCATCATTAGTAAACAAGAATAATTCTAGCGCACATTTCTTGGAAGTTTTAGCATCCAATTAGTCAATTGGCCGGGTATTTGTCCAAATGAAAGGGACATTGCAGTGCGAAGTTTGTTACTTTGACAAACTGACAAAAAGTAAATGAAATAAGGAATATCCATTAACAAAAACAACAAGGTTGACATATTTGGAAATTTCCTTGTATAACTATCTAGAATTAACACTGCCATTCAAAATAATTTGGGGAGCTGAGGAACTCGACTGCGTGCAATTTGTATGATTTGAACACTGTGGTGGAACTACAAGTGAATATGGTGCAGCCGTAGCAATGTATGACAGATAAATCACAAACGATACAGATCATTAGGGTGATGCTTTACCTAAACGGCCGATGAATGCTGTGTCCACCAAGGAAGCAAGCGGATCTGCCGCCAAGGCAAGCGATGCGGGCACCGCGATGCGCAACACCTCCGATCCAAGTTCATCAAGCTTGAAGACACTCCTGCGACAAGTTAGAACCAAATCAGACAGAAACACAAGCATCAGCAGACTGGTAATATATCGGTGCCAAATAAAAATACGCAACTCCCGCCAAGCTAGCATCAAACGAACCTGACGTTCATGACGAAAAGATAGAGCCCCGTCTTCCTCGGAAAACCGGAGCCGGACAATGCAGGTGGCGCCGGCAAATCCTCCACCTTCTGCCCCGCGCCGACACCGTTCGTCACCGCCGCGTCAGGGATAGCCATCTGCTTCTCGGTCACGCTCGCAGAAGCAGCAGCGCCCTCCTCCATGTCCCAACCAGCCAGCACACGGATAGGTAGATGATAGGTAGGTGCTTGCTTGAGATCGAGTACTGTGTTCTCGGTGCTCACACGAGGAGTGAGCAGCAGCAGACGCACCCCTGCTTATACGTACGCCTGTCCTTATAAAATCTTACCAGGACATCAACTGTCAACCTGTCACAGGGAAAGTCGGTGGGGTGAGAAGAGTCAGGCCTCCGGCGCGATCATCATATCTGTCAGTCGGTTACAGCAAATCCGTCCGCCTTTCCCGTAACGCGCACACAAGCAAACAAGGACAACATGAGTCGCTTGCGTGGAAGCGGAGGCGAGCGCGCGAGAGGCGGGCGCTGCGTCACGCCGGGTACCGTAGGAAGGCAGCCGTCGAAAATATGGCGATTTGTGATCGTCCTCCGCTGTAACGTAAAAAATGGCAAGTTGCACGTGCCACGAGGGCGATGGGCATGGAGCGGAACGCGGTCCGAGGCTGGGCCGCGCCGGCCGGGAACGTTCGGAGCGAGGGACGAGCTCGCTCGCCGCTGTTTTTCTGTGCGTGCAGCGCATGGGGTCGGCCGGCCGGCGCTGCAGAACGCAAGATGGAATGGCGTTTTTGTTCATTGGCATGTGTGGAATGCCGTGCAGGAGGGTATCGATTGCTGCTGTTACGTTGCGTGGTTAAAGGTGCAAGTGACGAACGGTGCCGCCCGCCGCCGCCGTCGTCAGTGTCGTCCCGGCGGCAACTATATACCATACCACCGTTAGAATTGCCCGGGATTGTGCTGTGCGGTGGTACTTACGGCTTCGCCGAGGGGGGTGGCCGGCGCGGGCAGCATGGGCTCGATCGTCTAGGCCTTTTTGACTGAAAAGATGAGGAGATTGGTGAGGGTCTTGAGCTCATAGGCGCGCTGCTTGTTTCTTTCCTTGAACCCCTGATTTCTTGTACGCGAAGGGTAGGCTTACAGCAAGTGAAGTGAAGTGAAATTGTGCGAATACGTTATGCTGAATTTTGCAGGAAACAAAATGAATTCTTCAAACTTTCTTTGCTGATCTTCCGATCCAAACAGAACCAACCGCGTTGCATGCAACGGGGTTAGATAGTTTTGCATGGGCAAGTGTTTCGACGGGCCGCGTGAATCCGGCGAGAGGCAACCCGACAGAGGTTCGGATCGACGCGACAAGGGGCATGGGAAAAAGACCGGCATTTTGGGGGTTCGGCACCATTTCTGACCAGGCTAGAGGATGGCTAAGGTCTTGAAAGACCCCAAAATTTCAAACCGAATTTTTCCTGGTTTTTTCCTGAATTTTTGGTGATTTTTTTTGAAAACTTTCCCAATTCGGAAACTTTCCTTGGATTGCGCTTTCCTTTTTCGGCCGGGCGCCGCCCTCTCTCGCTGGCGCCCCCCCTCCTTTCCGCCTTCTCCTTCTCCCGGCGCCTCCTCCCTCCCTTCGCCCGCTGGCGCCTCGCGCCCTTCCCGCTTCCTCCCTCGCGCGGACGCCCGCTCCTTCCCCTCTCTCCAGCGCCTTTCCCTCTCGCCTTCTCCCTGCAGCGCAGGCTGGCGCCCGAGCCGCGACCGCCTTTGCCCCGTTCGGACGGCCGCGCCCCGCGTGCCTGCGGTCCGAAGGAGGCAGCGGCCCGCTCCACGCGTCGCTCGCTCCCCTTCCCTTGGCCCCACCTGCCGGCCCTCTCCTCCTTCTTCCGCTGGGCGCCTCCCGCCCATGCCGCCGCTCACTCGCTCCCCTGCAGTACCCGCCTTCACTCCCTGCAGGCCGGACGTCACTCTTCTGCTGGAGGAGGCGCCCAAGAACCCCTCCGTCCTCCTGTGACCTTGGCGCACGCCCGAGCCTTCTCCTCCACGCCCCTTCTTCCCCTCGGGTATAAAACCCCTCGCCGCCCCCACCTCCCTTTGCTTCCGAACCCCGTCGCCACCTCCATCCACTCTGTCACTCCTAGCAAGCTCCCTGCACCGATTGGAGCCCCATCGCCTCCCTCGCCGCCGCCTTCCCACAATGCCGGCGGCCTTGAACCGATCTTCTTCCTCCTCCTCATTTCTCAATTGCTTTCGCCCAGAGAACCCTCACTAACTCCGATCCTTTGTGGTACCCTTGTCGACCGGAGAGACACCGAGGAGTCCCAACGCCGGAGCTCATGGCCGGCCATTTCACCCTCCCATGGCCACCGCTTGGGAGCTCCCACCAAGCTCACTCCACCAAAGTGAACCTCGAGCTTCCACGACCGTAAGCACCGCCGATTGGGCTAGATCGCCGTCGGTACCCTTCTCTCCATGGGAGGCGAAACCACCCCTTACGCCTCTAGCTCGCACCCGACCCCTTGCCATCCAAGCGCCAAAATGAACTCCCCATGTCGAATGCACCCTGGACCCTTCCACGGTCCCGGGAGCCGTTGCGGTCACCGGAGGCGGTTGCTCGCCGCTCGCCTTTTACGTCGCGAGCCAGGGCGGGAGGTAAACGAAGGAGGCGTGGCTCCATCGTCTCCGCCGTTCCCTCTCCTCGCCTTTAACGGCGTCCGTCGGATGTAATCGATTTGGTAGTCCGATCTTCATGAACTTCCCCTCCACGGTAGTCCGATCCAGCCTACCGCCGTCGCCGCTCCATTCTCACCGTCCGATCTCACTTAAACCCCTCCATCCGAGCCGTCGCCCTCCCGCATCGCGATAGCAGCCCTCGCCAGCGTCGGCCATCTACGGGCGAGGCTGCAGCGCAGGCTTGGCTGCCTTGACGCATGTGGCATGCAACTCAGGCAGACTGTAGCCATGGGCCGGCCAAGCCTTCATTCATCAATTTCGTGGTTTATTCTTTTCCAAAAATCCAGAAAGTCTAAATAAATCCTAGAAAATCACAGAAAATCCCAAAAATTCCCAAATTTCACCACTTTGCTCCTCTCATTCTCCTGAACCCAGTGGTGAACTCCAATTTCCAAAATTCATCTCCAGAAAAATCTAAAAATTCCAAGAACCCTTTTCATTTGATATTTTATGCAATTTTATTTCTTTTAATTCTTTTTATAGATTGTTTTCCTTGCTTGATTATTCTCAAGCTAGGACTTATTTGTTTTATGTGTTTGCGCTAGTTTGGAGATCCGGAAGCTCGGTGCAATCTCGGGATCGAAGCGTCGGACGTTCGAGCTCGTGAGATCGTTCCAGTTCACGGCAAGTCGCAAAACCTTGAACATGTTGAATCCCATGCTTTACATATTATATTATTACATTATTTGCATTATGCTAGTTGTGAAATGCTAGTTTAAAGTAAAATAAAATTGTTTAGAATGACATGTGATATAGATACGTCCTACCACCGAAAAATGCCATGTTTAATTCATAGCCATGCCTTGTAACCTTAGAGATATTTATCATTAATCTAGATCACTATAGGTTACTACTATCATACAAAGTCTTACATCGATAAGGTTGTGGTGCGGGCCATTAGACTTGAAAACCCGTCCCTAGGGTGGGGTGGTATGGGACACCGCATCCTAGGGCGAGAGTGTCGGTGTGCAAGGAAGGGTAGGCGTTGTGGGAAACCATGGTCGGTCTTCGCCCACCGTTTACCCTAGGTTGTGGTCGCGGACCTAGAGAGGTTGCGGGCCATGTGAAATTATAAGGTGAAACCCCTTATCTTTGAGCAAGCTGTCATAGCAATCGCTCAACCACGAGTTGACTTGTCAACACTTTGGTTTAGTAGTCGCTCAACTCGATTGAAACTCTGGTGTTGAGGAGTCGGGAGGTTGAGTAGTTGGATTAGGTGGGCCGTCTGCGGACACCTAATAACAGTAGGGTTCACTCGAGCGGACGGGAGTTTCCATGTGCCGGACAGGTGAATTCTACGGGTAGAGCCTATATAAAGATTTGAGCAAGCGACACGGCTTTCTTAACTCGTCGCGGGAGTTAAGGGATCGTGTGGGTAAAGTTGAGCAAACTCTGCGAGTCAATTAAATGGTATTCGGATACGCCGTGCTCCGGTTAATGGGCTGTGCCACTGGGTGATCCCATCGGCAAAGCTTGAGTAGTTTTCGAATGTTTTAATCGGTTAGATGGTTAATTAACTCTTCATGAAAACCCGTTGTTTAAGGAGTAGTTTTATCGACAAGTTTTACGAAAAGGTTTGCAAATAAAGCGCATCCACTCAAAAGATAATAAACCAAGTATACTACATTCCTTTGTTAATCCGTGCATATAGTAAAGTAGGGTTCCTTTGCGGTTCTTGAGGTGGTTGTTGGCTCACGGCTTGCTAAATCAATTCTTTAGAAGATCAAGGCGAAGGTGAAGGTCTCCCGTTGAGGAAGCCCCAGGGTCTCTTCTTCGACGAGGATCCGTGGCTTTAGGTCTTCGCCGCGCTCAAGCGGATTCTGGAGCTTTTGTAATGTAATTATACTTTGGGCTTGCACGCCCCGCTGTAAAAACTCTGGATGTTAATCCATATGTAAAATATATCTTGGTCTTTTGTTGTAAGCGTGCAATGGTATACTCTTGCGACACTCCATAGCTGTTCAGCGTGAATAGTTGCGGATTGCCGTGTCCGACACGCCCTCGGAAGCGGGCGTTATAAGAAGTGGTATCGAGCGAGGGCTCTTTGACCGTAGGTTAAGACCTAAAGCGACCTAGAAGCGATTTTATCGCAAAACCTAATTTAAAAATATAAAAGGGTTTATGAAAATATAAGTACTACTGCTTGTCTTTACCTCTCTTGTTGCTACCTTATCTGTCTTAGTTTACTTCTGCTTAAGTTTTGATTTATGCAAATGTTTACTGCTTCACTTGTCTAATTTCAAAATTTTCGTTTCCGGCAGATGGTGCACCACATCTTTTCCGCCCGATCGTATGGACGGTTGGGCCGTAGGTGTGGGAGATGCGGAAGCATCTTGGGCGAGAGGCAACCACGGCCCGTCTTCCATCTTTGTGGGGCAGTTCGCCAGACCGATTCTCTGATACGAGGCTTGGGTGGTTACGGATCCGTTGCTGTCCGCCTGCAGCGAAGCGGAGGTTCACTGCCCGTCGAGTGAGCGCGGAGGATGCTGTTCAGGATGTGGCTCAGAAGGCCGCACTTTACCTCAGGGACTACTACCACCAGGAGCTAGCAGAGACGCCCTTTGACCTGGTGCCGCGTCCGCACTTTGGGGACTTTCTAGTCCCTAGGTTCGGTGAGGATGACGATCCCCGCCTGGCGGGCATCGCCACCCTTATGACGCTGCAGGTCGTCCGCCACGACGGAGCAGTCAGTGAGGCCAGAGTTCTGCGGAGGCAGCTTTGGGACGCCCGTGAGGAGGTTCAGCGCCTCCGGGAGTCCCTTCTTCGCTTTGAGGCCCAGGAGGCAGCAGAGGGCTCAGATAGTGCAGAGTCGCCCAGCGTCCATTCCTCTTGTGCTTCAGTGCAGTCTAGGCCCAGCGCCGGATAGCGGCGCAGATCTGTGCTCGGTTCCGCCCATGACCCGCTTGGCCCTCCAAATACCGAGGATATGGAGGAGTAGACGACCGCTAGCGAGCTTGACCTTTTGTTTTAGTAGCAGTACTTTTGTATTGTAATGCAAGTGTAACCATGAACCCTAAGTGGTCTGTGTACCACCTGCATATTGTAAAATTATGTTCATTAATCTTTATGTTGTTTGCTTAATTATCAGTATTTACATGCCCGTGTTCAAAGCTTTCTCTGTCCCTTCGCCTCGTTCTTACCTTTTCGTCCTATACTTACCTTGAAAAATTAAATCTTACTTATCTACTCTTGGTTGCCAAGATCATTGCAAAACAAATTCCCGGTTCCCATTTGGCGGATGAATCCGACACACAGACGGCAGACGGCAAGGTGGTGCACCCGCCACGGATCAAGCGACGCTAGCCAAAGATAATAACAATGTTAGAGAAAACCGCCGGAAGGAGAGAAGAACATCCCACGAGTGCTTGATCGGCAAGCCCGTATGCTTGAGCGAGATAGCGGCTAGATCTCCGGGCCTTCAAGGTGGAGGCAATATCCTCGGGATGGTGCACGATTTCCACCCGATGGGCGAGACTTCACGAAAACCGTCCACGACCTTTACCACCTCTACCGATCCCTAGTGGCCGAGGACCGGTGGTGGACGTGGAAAGGAAGCTTCGAACCGTCTGGTGCGATGACAAAGAAAAAGTGCTATATGCATCCCATCAGTTGCAGGGTGCTGCTGCAACGTGGTGGATCAACTATCAGCGTACGCAGAGAGACCGAGAGATTGATTGGGAAGAATTCTCCAAGGCTTTCCGCAAAGCCCATATTCCTGATGGCATTGTGGAGGCAAAGCGCCGAGAATTTTGGCACTCAAGCAAGGAGGTCGCACAATTATGGAGTACCTACACGGTTCAACCATCTTTCCGGTTCGCCCGAAGATGTTGATAAAGAAGAAGAAAATGAGCGATTGATTCGGATCGCAGCAGTCCTTGAAATTCCACATTTCAATGATCAAATTCCAAGACACGAATGACATGGTGGATAGCCTCATCACCTCGAAGAAGCCGTAGTGAGATGGAGGATTACGAGAGCGTAAAGCAACGCACAAATCACGATCCTCCTCCCACCAAAGCCGGTGCAAGACTATGGGGTCGTCGTCTTTTCGACCCCAACCTTCCCGACAGTTTGTGATCTTTGCCGAAAAGTCGGTCAGATACCCCAAGAATACAACTCCCTTCACCTTTGGCAATCGGATGCCCCACTTGTGGAGGAAACCACCGCCGGCGATTGTCCCCGCAGATCCAATGCTTGCTTCCACTGTGGCGAAATAGGGCACTACAGAGATCAGTGTCCCAGAAAGAACTTACCCTCCGATCTTGCAAAACTCCAGTGCGAGAATCAACAGCAGCGAGTCAAAATCACAAGCAGCCCCAGACCCCAAAGGAGGATACTTGCAGATCAAGGCGTGGACCGCAATCACCGCGGAACGGCAATTTCACCTCGCAGGCGGGCGGGCCGTGCCGAGCCTACATTTTATGCAAGGTGAATCACGTCGCAGAAGATGCGGTGGAGCCGCCGATATTATTGCTTGTAGGTTCCCAATCAACTCCATACCGCATTGATTTTATTTGACCCGGAGCAACACATTCATTTATCTCGAAGAGTTTTGTCTGAAAAATCGATTACCCTCGGTTTCTTTGCCAAGACCTTATGTGGTTGAAACCCCAGGGTTAGAATGGA
Organism: Bonia amplexicaulis; assembly: GCA_036346245.1. Classification (NCBI taxonomy): domain Eukaryota; kingdom Viridiplantae; phylum Streptophyta; class Magnoliopsida; order Poales; family Poaceae; genus Bonia; species Bonia amplexicaulis. Next base: position 15,907,101 of record CM070752.1, on the reverse strand, counting down.
GTCCCACGGTGGGTGTCTTGGACTCGAGATAAATATCAAGGGGTAGAATTTAAAGCGATTCTTTGCAATTAGATATGTCGGTTTAGATGCCATCTTGGGCATGAAGCGGCTAGCTAAAACAAAGGCAAGGTAGGCTGTGAGGACAAAACGATGTCGTTGGTCAATTCGAAGATCGGAAGGTGGTGATAAAAGCAGACCGAGAAATCTTGAAAAGTGCAAGAAAACATGATCAACGTGTTGGCGGTCACACTGAGCAAGTGCTTGGTAGTACAAGACTATCCGGATGTGTTTCGGAGGAATTGCAGCGAGACCCCGACAAAGTGTGTAGAGCTTGCTATAGAGTTGGTTCGGGCACAAAACCAATCGCCAAGCATCAATACTAGGATGTCGACCGGTGAGCTAAAGAACTCAAGAAGCAGTTAGATGAATTGCAAGAGAAAGAATTCATAAGACCAAGCGTTTCACTTGGTCGGCCCCGATTCTATTTGTGAAGAAGAAGAATGGAGAATTAAGAATGTGTAGATTACGAGAGGTTTGAATCTTGTCACCATCAAGAACAAGTACCCTTGCCCGTAATTGATGATTTGTTTGATCAACTCAAGGGTGCCAAAGTATTCTCCAAGATCGACTTGCGCTCGGGTTATCATCAACTCAAGATCCGAGAGCAAGATCGAGAAAAAAACATTCATCACTCGATATGGACTATACGAGTTCACGGTCGTGCCATTTGGTTTAACCAATGCACCGGCTTATTTCATGAACCTCATGAATCTGGTGCATATGGACCAATTGGACCGATTCGTGATAGTCTTTATCGATGATATTCTGATATATTCAAAGAGTGAAGAAGAGCATAAAGAGCATTTGCACATGGCGTTGACCAGACTGAGAGAGCATCAGTTGTACGCCAAGTTTGACAAATGCAGTTTCTGGCTAAAAGAAGTCGCTTTCTTGGGTCATATTATATCAGAAGATGGTGTCCAAGTTGATCCAGAAAAGATTGCCGCAGTTATGGAGTGGCAGCAGCCCAAGACAGTGACAGAAATAAGGAGTTTCCTTGGATTGGCGGGCTATTATCGCCGATTCATAGAAGGATTCTCAAAAATCTCTCGTCCACTTACTCAACTGTTGAAGAAAGACAAGCCTTTCCTGTGGACAGATGCATGCGAAGAGAACTTTCAGTTGTTAAAGACCAAACTAACAACGACACCCGTGCTGATCTTGCCAAACCCAGAGAAAGAGTTTCAAGTCTATTGTGATGCCTCAAAACAGGGTTTGGGATGTGTGCTCATGCAAGACAGAAAAGTGGTTGCTTATGCCTCAAGACAGCTGAAGCCGCACGAAGAAAATTATCCCACACACGATTTAGAGCTAGCAGCTGTGGTGCATGCCCTCAAAATCTGGAGGCACTACCTGCTAGGAAATCGATGTGAGATATTCTCAGATCACAAGAGTTTAAAGTACCTCTTCACACAGCCAGAGTTGAATATGAGACAACGAAGATGGCTGGAGCTGATTAAAGATTATGATGTTGATCTTCAATATCATCCCGGCAAGGCCAACGTCGTTGCCGATGCCCTCAGTCGAAAGGTTCGACAAGACAGACCAACTATCGCAGAGTATCCGCCGGTGCGTAAAGATATACTACGGTGAATTTAGTGATCATCGAGCAGGCGTACCGACAAGACTAGAACTTCACCGTTCTCGATGCATCGATAAAGGCACCAAGATGAAGATGAAAAGATTCAAAAACTGAAAAAGAAGGCTCAAGAAGAAGATTCATCAGAGTATGCAATAGACGAACATGGGATCCTTACTTTCCGTAGTCGCTATTGCATACCCAACAAGAAAGAGTTGAGAGAATTGATCTTATCCAAGCTCATTCTTCTCAATTCTCGATCCATCCGGAGGCACAAAGATGTATCAAGATCCGAAGAAAAATCTTGGTGGAACCGGATGAAGAAAGAAGTGGCGTAATATGTAGCCAAATGTGACGCCCGCCAACAGATCAAAATTGACCACCGAAGCCCTCGTGGTCACATTACGACCTTCTTGGGTCCCCGAATGGAAATGGGATAGTATCGGCATGGACTTCATTCTTGGACTTCCCAAAACTCGTGAAGGATATGATGCTATCTCGGTCATAGTCGACGAGACCGACCAAGGTGGCTCACTTCCTCCCGATCAAGCAAACCTATGGGAAGGATAAACTTGCCGAGCTATATTTGACACAATTGTGACACTTCACGAGTGCCCAAGAAGATTGTGTCGATGAGGAGCCCAATTCACATCCAAATTTCGGGAAAAGTTGCATGAAGCAATGGGCACCGATCTCAATTTTAGCTCGACATATCACCCCAGACGGATGGGCGTATGAAAGGACAAATCGATTTTAGAAGATATGTTGAGAGCTTGCGCTATTGTGTATGGAGCAGCATGGAGTATTTGCCTGCCATTCGCTCAATTCTCGTACAACAATAGCTATCAAGCCAGCATTCAGATGGCCCCATTTGAAGCTTTATATGGCGGAAAATGTAGAACACCCCGAATTGGTCGAGCGGAGAACGACCCTCATAGGACCCCAAATTGCTCAAGATGCAAGCACATATCAAAATCATCGAGATGCATCAAGATTGCCCAAGACCGATGTAAGAGCTATCGAGATAACGCGGGAAGGATTTGAGCTTTGAAGTGGGAGACTTCGTCTACATCAAAGTCACTCCGTTCAAAATAGTTAAGAGGTTTCAAGTTAAAGGCAAATTAGCACCAAGATATGTGGGACCGTTTCAGATTATCGGAAGAGTTGGGGAAGTAGCTTATCAAGTGCAGCTTCCGCCCAACTTGTCAAGAATGCACAATGTGTTCCACGTATCTCAGCTTCGAAAGTGTCTGCGACAACCAACAGATGAAGTGCCGTTGTCAGATATTGAATTGCAGGATGACTACACGATGTCAAGAACCACTACAAATACTTGAAACATCGAGAGGCAGCTTAGGAACAAGAATGTCGATTTTGCGAGTGCGGTGGAGGAACCACACGCCGACGAGGCCACTTGGGAACGAGAATCGGTTCAATGGATTTTCCCAACTTACTCCTGGACCAAGTTAATCTCGGGGTCGAGATTCTTTTAAGGGTAGGTTGAAAGACCCCAAAATTTCAAACCGAATTTTTCTGGTTTTTCCTGAATTTTGGTGATTTTTTTTTTGAAAACTTTCCCAATTCGAAACTTTCCTTGGATTGCGCTTTCCTTTTTCGGTACGGCGCCGCCTCTCTCTGGCGCCCTCCTTTCCGCCTTCTCCTTCTCCCGCGCCTCCTCCCTCCCTTCACCGTGGCGCCTCGCCTTCCCGCTTCCTCCCTCGCGGACGCTTGCTCCTTCCCTCTCTCTCCAGCGCCTTTCCCTCTCCGCCTTCTCCCTGGCAGCGTCTTGCTGGCGCCCAGCCGACCGCCTTTGCCCCGTTCGGACGGCCAGCGCCCAGCGTGCCTGCGGTCCGAAGGAGGAGGCGCCCGCTCCACGCGTCGCTCGCTCCCCTCCCTTGGCCCCGCTGCCGCCCTCTCCTCCCCTTCTTCCGCGGAGCGCTCCCGCCCATCTGCCGCTCCCACCGCTCCCAGTACCGCCTTCACTCCCTGCAGGCCGGACGTCACTCTTCTGCGGAGGAGATGCCCAAGAACCCTCCGTCCTCCTGCCGACCTTCGCACGCTTGAGCCTTCTCCTCCACGCCTCCCTTCTTCCCCTCGGGTATAAAACCCCCTCGCTGCCGCCCCACCTCCCCTTTGCTTCCCGAACCCCGTCGCCACCTCCATCCACTCCCTGTCACTCCTAGCAAGCTCCCTGTGCAGCCGATTGGAGCCCCATCGCCTCCCTCGCCGTCGCCGCCTTCCCCTGTGCCGGCGACGCCCGTAAACTGATCTTCTTCCTCCCTCCCTCATTTCTCAATTGCTTCGCCAGAGAACCTCACTAACTCCCCGATCCTTTGTGGTACCCTTGTCGACCGAGAGACACAGGAGTCCCAAGACGGAGCTCGCCACGCCATTTCACCCTCCGTGGCCACCGCTTGGGAGCTCCCGGTGATGCTCACTCCACCAAAGTGAACCTCGAGCTTCCACGACCGTAAGCAGCACCGATTGGGCTAGATCGCCGTCGGTACCCTTCTCTCCACGGAGAGCCGAAACCACCCCTTCTGCCTCTAGCTCGCACCGCTGACCCCCTTGCCATCCAACTGCCAAAAATGAACTCCCCATGTCAGAATGCACCCACTGGACCCTTCCCTGGTCCCGGAGCCGTTGCGGTCACTGGGAGGCGGTTGCTCGCCCGCTGCCTTTTCGTCGCGAGCGCGGGCGGAGGTAGACGAAGGAGGCGTGGCTCCATCGTCTCGCCTGTTCCTCTCCTCGCCTTTTACGGCGTCCGTCGGATGTAATCGATTTACCGTCCGATCTTCATGAACTTCCTCCACACCGTCCGATCCAGCCTTACCGCTTCGTCGCCCGCTCCATTCTCACCGTCCGATCTCACTTAAACCCTCCATCCGAGCCGTCCGCCCTCCCGCATCGCAGCCGCTCGCCCTCGCCACGCGTCGGCCATCGGTAGGGGCGAGGCTGTGAAGCTGGGCATGTTGCCTTGGCCATGCATGCACACAAGCTGGGCATGACTGTAGCCATGGGCCGGCCAAGATCGTTTCATCAATTTCCGGATTTATTCTTTTCAAAAATCCGAAAGTCTAAATAAATCCTAGAAAATCACAGAAAATCCCAAAAATTCCCAAATTTCACCACTTTGCTCCTCTCATTCTCCTGAACCCAGTGGTGAACTCCAATTTCCAAAATTCATCTCCAGAAAAATCTAAAAATTCCAAGAACCCTTTTCATTTGATATTTTATGCAATTTTATTTCTTTTTAATTCTTTTTATAGATTGTTTTCCCTTGCTTGATTATTCTCAAGCTAGGACTTATTTGTTTTATGTGTTTGCGCTAGTTTCGAGATCCCAAGCTCGGTGCAATCTCGGGATCCGAGCGTCGACGTTCGAGCTCACGAGATCGTTCCAGTTCACGGCAAGTCGCAAAACCTTGAACATGTTGAATCCCATGCTTTACATATTATATTATTACATTATTTGCATTATGCTAGTTGTGAAATGCTAGTTTAAAGTAAAATAAAATTGTTTAGAATGACATGTGATATAGATACGTCCTACCATAGAAAAATGCCATGTTTAATTCATAGCCATGCCTTGTAACCTTAGAGATATTTATCGTTAATCTAGATCACTATAGGTTACTACTATCATACAAAGTCTTACATCGATAAGGTTGTGGTCGGGCCATTAGACTTGAAAACCCGTCCCTAGGGTGGGGTGGTATGGGACACCGCATCCTAGGGCGAGAGTGTCGGTGTGCAAGGAAGGGTAAGCGTTGTGGGAAACCGCGGGTCGGTCTTCGCCCACCGTTTACCCTAGGTTGTGGTCGCGGACCTAGAGAGGTTGCGGGCCATGTGAAATTATAAGGACTGAAACCCCCTTATGCTGAGCAACTGTCATAGCAATCGCTCAACCACAGGAGTTGACTTGTCAACACTGGTTTAGTAGCTGCTCAACTCGATTGAAACTCTACAGGTGTTGAGGAGTCGGGAGGTTGAGTAGTTGGATTAGGTGGGCCGTGCTGCGGACACCTAATAACGGTAGGGTTCACTCGAAGCGGACGGGAGTTTCCATGTGCGGACCGAGTGAATTCTACGGTAGAGCCTATATAAAGATTTGAGCAGTGAAACGACCTGGCTTTCTTAACTCTGTCGCGGGAGTTAAGGGATCGTGTGGGTAAAGTTGAGCAAACTCTGCAGAGTCAATTAAATGGTATTCGGATACGCCGTGCTCCCGGTTAATGGAGCTGTGCCACTTGGGTGATCCCATCAGCAAAGCTTGAGTAGTTTTCTGAATGTTTTAATCTGGTTAGATGGTTAATTAACTCTTCATGAAAACCCCGTTGTTTAAGGAGTAGTTTTATCAGCAAGTTTTACGAAAAGGTTTGCAAATAAAACTGCATCCACTCAAAAGATAATAAACCAAGTATACTACATTCCTTTGTTAATCCGTGCATATAGTAAAGTAGGGTTCCTTTGCGGTTTCTTTGGTGGTTGTTGGCTCACGGCTTGCTAAATCAATTCTTTAGAAGATCAAGACGAAGGTGAAGGTCTCCCCGTTGAGGAAGCCCCCGAGGGTCTCTTCTTCGACGAGGATCCGTGGCTTTAGGTCTTCGCGCTCAAGCGGTGCTCGAGCTTTGTAATGTAATTATACTTTGGGCTTGCACGCCCATTGTAAAACTCGGATGTTAATCCATATGTAAAATATATCTTTGGTCTTTTGTTGTAAGCGTGCAATGGTATACTCTTGCGCGACACTCCATAACTGTTCAGGCGTGAATAGTTGCGGATTGCCGTGTCCGTACACGCCCTCGGAAACGGGGGCGTTACAGGTCTGGATTAAAAATCAGGGTGAAGATTCTCGCAGAGAGGACCTCGGATTGGATAAGAAGAAAGGGGCAGTTCAGATTAATTGAAGGGCATGTTCGGTTTAACTTGGTTTTTGTTCCTATGGATACAGGTTGATTATCAATCTAGAATCGGCCCGTTTGGAACGTGGGTGTGAAATTCACGTGTTCCAAACAGGGTCTCAATATCACACTGCAGGAATTGGGCTTATTTGCAGTGATTGATTATATATAGTACTACATACCATTATAGATAGTGCATGCTTAATTTTGGGTTCGCCACTAGTTTACGTCACATGATTGATCTGCTTTGCAGAAGTAGGGTAGTGGTTTTTTCTCCGTGTTCCTTGGTCATCTCGTTCCATATGGTCTCTCCTTTGTCCCTTTTTTTCCTACTCTTTTTAGACTCTTTCTGTTCTTCAAGGTGGGAAGATGAAAATAGGCAATCATCTTGGTTTCCCCACTACTCATTGTTTGTTCTCTCTCCTCACTCTTTCCTATGTGAGAGATGAGATCAGTTATGAATTATCCCCTCTCCAATTTAGATATCACCCTAGCAAACTAGGAGGAATTTGATATGAAAATACTTGTCATTATGGTTTTTAGGCAATTTCACCATGTAGTATTAGAGAGATGAATATAATCAATGGAGTCAATTATAATCATGAACTCATTCTCATTGCATTTTGTAGAGAGTGACATCTAAATTAGACTAGAATGTAATGGTAGGAACGATTTTGGGTGTAGTTATTTCCACCTATGATATACCACATAAAATAATTTGATATATTTTTTACCACTTTAAGTATGCTTATATACTAATTATAAGATACTACAATGCCAACCATATGAAAAAATTGCAAGTCTATAGTTTTCAATGTATTTTTCAAATACATTCATATACACATATAAAAAGGAGTATGTCTGAAAAAATATGTATACCATATCTGAAAAAAAATGTGCATACTACCTAGATGATTTTATATACTTGTATACTACACATATATACACTTCGTTATGCAATATACTCTATGTTATGAGATATAACATTGGACGTAACTACTCCCGCTTCATACATACATACAGGCAGCCTTTTATATCCAACAAAAGCACTGAAATGCGAGCTGCGTCGTGGCCATTAATTAAGCAACTTTAGGACACTAATACCATCTAGATATATTGTGCTTGCTAGCTTTTGGGTGTTTGATTGAAATGAACAAAGAAAAGGCTCTACAATATACAAATCTATTGACGTGCACTTACCCTGATCGCTCTTTTTTATGACAACAAGAAGATGAACTTTAGATTGACGCCAATCAACCAGCTTTAGAGACTTCTTGCCGTGTAGAAATCTTTCAAATGTGGGCCACTTACAAATCCATATTCACTCAAACTTTAATCAGCACTTCAAAAGAAAAAGGCTGCATAGATGTACTAAGAATGGAACCGATGAGTGCATGCAGTGTTTGGAGTTTGGACAAGTATGTAGAGTAGAATTGTGGAACCAAGTGCTTAATTCCCCCCTACATACAGTTCCAAGTACAAAGACGAAGAACTTGACCTCCAAACAACTCGAGTGTAAGAATCGGTTAATCCACAGCATGCATGCAGACCGTTCGAGTGAAGTCCCCTAGTGTGCAAGCATCCATTAGAACCCGTACGTACGTACGTTCTCCGTAGAAAGAGACACCACTATCGGAAAAATGGTTAAGAAAACTTGGACTTACTCTGCGTACTACTGTAGTTACTGATTATTATTGACCTTTTCAAAAGAGAGGAAAAAGATATCCATAAGCGAGCCGGTCACTAGCATTCACGTACTTAAAACGTCAGTACAGTCAGTACAACTATATATCACGGACTGCAGTACCGTACGTACTTGCGATCTGTCGGTATCGGCCTATCGATCGCTAGCTACAGCCAAGCAAGAACGCCGGATATGCTCACTCTAAAAGCTGAATATGCAAGCAGAAACGGAAGGCAAAGCAAAGCATACGCATGCGTGCGTACGTACCTTTGGCCTGAAATGGTGAAATGGTTCAGAGGCACGGCCGGCGAGTGTACTAGCTGGCCAGCTTGCTAGTAGCACTTGCTATTGCACTCTTGTTGCTGAGCGCTTGAGCTAGCTGTCGCTCTCTGCCTTGCTCGGATCGTGGCCGTGGCCTCTATAAATAGGCGCGCGCGCGGCAGCACGCTGCGGAGGAAGCGGGCGTGTCGCGCGTACTTGCCGACTTGCCGTTCCGTCGACTTTAAACTTATACTAGCTGAATGTCCGTACGTTGCTATAAATTTTAAAAAAATTTAAAACATATTTATATACATATTCTAAAAAATTTTACCATCTATTAGTTTCAGAACATATAGTATGGTAAAATTTGGCATGGGTCTTTTGAGGCCACATGTCAGCGCTGCCTTTTATGAGAAGGGGTGGAAGAGACCGGACCAACCACCAACTCCTTCTTTTATAATAGTAAAGATTGTAAACATCTATAGCTTTTAGTTTTTAAAAACTAAAAATTATTTAGAATATGTTTTTTCCTTTTATATTGCTTGTGAGATATAATGGCTTTTTTATATTTTATTTGTTTTTAATTAAACATCTTAGAAAAACTAATAGCCGCTATAGTATCACCTATTTTTTACTAAAAATCGATGATAGATGTTTTAGAGTCGCTAAGAAAAAAAGAGAAAAAGCTAAAAATTCTCACAAAAAAGCAAAACATCTGGTCCTTAATCAAAATGGATCCTAATTAAATAAAACTATAGTGATCGTTAAATATTATTACTGTTTAAAAATATTTTTTTCTTAATTTAAAGGATAACGTTCACGCAAGTACGTGGGTTACCATACTAGTTAAACTAAAAGTCAAAAGGCACAAGCAAAACAAAAACCACAGCACTTTTAGCAGGGAGCACGAGCCCGATGGGTTTTCGTCCCGCTAGCGGCTGCCATTGCCTTAGCTTTGGACTCCAGGCAGGAGTCGCAATAGCGCGGAGAAATGTTGTTTAGTCGCTCGCCGCGTGGCCTCCACAGGTCGCCGCCGTACGTAGGATCCGGCGCTCCGGCCAGAACACCGCGCACCGTCCTGCCGTCCGACTTGTCAATGCCTCATTGGTCGTCGCGGCAGGAGCAGCCCATTCGGAGCGCGACAATGTGTGGGTGGGGCGGAGCGTGCGGAGGTGCATCGCATATTCCGTATACAAATTGAGGATATAGGCCACTAAGGAGGCCAGCGATGGAAAGCCTGGGCCACTTATGTAAAGCCCGCGTCGCTTTCGTCTCCGCCCCAGTTCGTGCTTTCGACCGAGTAGAACAAATCTCGTAAATTGGGCTTAGTGGAGAGGAGCACTGCTGCACCGAGAGAAAGAGGGCGAGCTTTTGAGAGCCGAGGCTCCATCCCGGATTGTCTCATTATATGAGGATACTGTTAAACAGTATCCTCCAAAGAATGGTCTGTTTTTTTCGGCTTTTAAAAGTTATTTTTCGATTTTTCTACAGTAACTAATTTTTAAATGAAGTATCTTTTTAAAATAAGGTCTACTAGTTAATTATAGTACATATTGTACCGACTTCATTTATATCGAAAAAACCACACGTGAGTTTTTGTTACTCTATAATCTCTCACACGAACAGCCCAAAAGTCACAAACCGTATCCAAAAACCATAAACCACGCCAAAAAGAACAGACCGCTTGCGTATTAAGTGGGATAGCGTGTGTTCATGTTCTAAAGATTGTTGAGCCTTTAATTAGATTCTAGTGTGTATAGAGGACACGTATATTTATATATGCGTAAGTAGACGTGTATGGATTGTATACATCTGCTTTGTACCTCTCGAAAAACCATGTACCTCTCTCAAAAGAAAAAAGAATGAGGAGCTTTATTTCGGCCGCGTGGAATATGACGGAGTCCGTGGGATGGGAAAGTTAGGTTAGCGAAAGCGGGGGGGGCTCAGTGAGTGCGTGTGGTGCACGCGCCTTCCGTATTTTTATTACCACACGCACGCGCCTTCGGTATTGTTATTGCTAAAGACCATGGTCGCCAAGCCGGCGCTAAGAAACACTGGCTGGAAGAACGAATTGCCCCCTTCGATAAAGTGATCTGGTGATTGCTTTTGGTCCGAATCCATGGAAGGCAGTGTGAACCAGTGGGCGGTGGCTGCTTGCGCGTGTGCTGTTGGTGCTGCTTGGGCGGCCGCCCAACCTAGCTTATTACTAATGATCGGAGAAGAAGCTTCCCTCGACTATTGAAGTATTTATCGTTACTCCACTATAGCTTAAAGCCTAGGCATATAGGGATGGAAAGTTTGCCTTACCTCTTAAGAATTTCTGGCTCCGTTACTGTTGAAACCATGAATGATAATGTAGTTCTAGACTAGGTAAAGGGTCTGTTCTTTTTTGTTGGAGCTTATGGCTTTTGGTTACGGTTTGTGTCTTTTGGCCTGTTCGTGTGAGATATTACAGACTAACAGAAACTCATGTACGGTTTTGTACCGATATAAATGAAGCCAGTACAGTATGTACTACAATTAACTAGTAGATCCTATCTTAAAAAAATGCTTTATTTAAAAGCTAGTTACTGTAGAAAAGTCGAAAAGCAGCTTTTAAAAACCGAAAAGAACATGCCCTAAATTTTGTGACTGCCTTGCTCACCACTAATTGAGTGTGTTCAAGTTATATATTGGTAACACCTCTGCGTCTCAAGTGTTTTGATTAACTCTTTCCTCTTAAGAAACATGATTAGCTCTTTCCTCTTAAAAAACATTATTAACTCTCCCCTCTTAAAAAAACATGTATAGTTTGTCCCAATCATGTTCATGTGTATGGACTACCCAACCATGCAAGCAAAAACTCCTTACATCCGCAAAATTCGTCGAACGCAGAAAAGCGTACGTGATGGGGTGTCATCTAGAACATAAACGAACAGGGGATGCGAAGCAAACTAGAAAAAGGAGAGGGGACACCTTTGGAGAATAAAAGGCAATTTCGTTGTGGTGTTATCCCGTGTTAACTCTGTTAAGTGACCTCTCCTCTTTTTAAATGCCTGTCAAGAAAGTAGCCTCTTTTATAGGACCAGGATTTGTCCTAGCTGGCTGCAATTTGCAACAAGAAACCAGCCAAAAGTACCCATGACCTAATAAGCGATGCCGGTTTGGAGAAATCCGGGAGCTATTCCCGTGAACTCGAGTATATTAATGTGTAGTTATCTACTTATGTCCATCTTTGTATAATTATTAGTTAGAACCACTTCCTTTCCAATTACTATAATATTCGAATATAACTTGTTAAGCTATGTTTCGGACTGTAGCCCTGCGTGGTAATAATATTATAATAATATTGTACCATTTTGGCTATTATTCCGTTGTAACACTCTATATGGCTATTATTCGATAAAATAGGATTTATCTTGTTTTATTAGGTAATAATCACATACTAATGTCGATACCTAAGAAAATGATGGTACTAATCGTGACAGCCCACATCTTCTTTAGTAGTGACCGTTTAGTTCGGCTGAAATAAGCTGACTTATGGCTTATTTTGCACTGTAGTGGGTTTATTTTATACTGTAGTTGATAGTGACTTATTTGGCATAATTAAATTTTTTAAAAAATAGAAAAAACTTAGCCCATCATGAATAATACAAACTAATATAAAAAAAGCAAAAGCAAAAAACCCAAAAAAACTAAAAGATAAAAGATAAAATTGAAAAATAATAAATTAAAAAATCAAAAGCCAGAAGTAAAAACCAAGCGAGCGATCCTTTCGATTCCAAAACGCTCCAGTTTGTCGTGGCAGCCGTCGTACACCCTAACGACGCGACGACTGAGGTCTGGCGACGTACAACACACGGTACTGCTTCAAATTTCGGTTGGAACCATCAACCAGTGCGTGCATGCCCCTGTCGTGAACGTACAACTAACGGACCCCTCTCACTGCCCTCGCTGTCATATCCTCCTCTCCCTGCCAATTCAAAGCATGCCTGCTGCTCTCACTCCACATGCGTCCAACTCCACCCAGCCAAGCCAAACCAAACACCGTTCCAGCCCCTCAGGCGCCCCACATGTCACACAGCGCACGGAGCCACGTAAGCTGCACTATGCTGCGTCGCGTTTTGAACTTGCCTTGGGCTCGCCGCGCACGAGACGACACGGGCCTGTGTCGAAGCCTACTAGGGGCAACAACGGCCTGGTTTGGATTAAACTGACGCGCGGAGACGCTGGAGAGCGGCCCCTCGTGGCTATCGAGCGAGGGAGGAGGCGGAGCCTGAGGTAATGAACTTTTTTTAAGCTTTATTAGATTTTGGAGAAACCGGAGCAAATAAGTTGACTTCTCTCGGTTTTTTTGAAGCCGGTTCTCTAAATGTTTTTAACTTAAATTTACGTGTGTTGTTTGTGTTAGTATCTTTACCATCCTCACTATCTTAAAAACACGATAAAAATCACCAACTATAACCAAATTCCATCAGCTGTGGCAAATAAAAAAAAGGACAAATCTGATACAGTGCAAGCCGGCCGCGGAACCACGCCTTCGCCGCGGTTAGCAAAACGGCCACTGCGGCCCAGACCCGGTTCGAACCAGCGGCTGGATTTAAAATTTGTGCAGGGTCCCACGCCCGAGTTAACCGCGGCCCGGCTGGGCTCTGCTTCTGCATGGCGCGCACAGGCAGGCGGGTCGCGGCTCACGAGGCCCTGGCCGCGGGGCGTCGCCGCCACGTGGAGCGGTGCGGGCAAAGTTACTGCGAAAAGTGCGAATGGCTGCCCTGCGTGGCTGGCCGCGTGACATGGCGCGATGCGATGCGGCGCGGGGGAGTTATCGGGTCCGGCTGGCCACATTGGTGGCGCCGTTGCGCGCAGGGTGGAGGCCCGTGCAGACGTGCAGTGGTGGGCGTCGTGCACGGCGCGCGGACGGCAGCCTTTCTTTCCTAGGTGAAGGCCCCAGAGTAGGACGGGTGCTGTACTGACGCTGTACCGGCCTAGCTACCAGGAGGAGGATCTAGGCTTGTGGGGAGGAGGGTGCATGCCGCTTTGTGGCTGTGGCACGGTCCATCGGTAAACGAATGCGCCACACTGTGCGAGTTCCTATGTTTTGCTGCGGCTCCATGTAGTTTGTGGTTCTCCACTGTTTGAGCACCTGCTAATCGACATGCCAACGCGGTGTCTTCATTGCTACGACTGCCGACCAAACATCGTAAATTGCCAAACGAAGTAGTATCTAGTAGTATTATTAACATAACATGCAGTTTACTTCATTGCTATGCCTGTCAATCAAGCATTTTATTAGTATAACTGTTGTGGCTACTGACCAAACAGTAAAGTAGAAGAGTAGTGAAGTGGTTAAGATAGATGAACAATGCTTATCTCTTCTCTATATCCGGGACGTGTATATATATTTGCACGAAGTGCAATTACAATCTTGCTCTTACAATCATATATCCTACTAAGGATATACATGTCATTACATATGTCATATTGTGCCTTACAATTCTTCAACAGATCGAATGGGCTCAGGTGAGGACTATCCCTACTACAATAACCTTTGTCTCCAAACGCCGATATCGCAAGGTAGTATCTCAAAATATTACGCGACAGCACGCTATAAGAGTAGGTTGTTGCGATCGAGCACAAACGTTGGTTTTGCATCAAATATAATGGCACTGAGTGCAAGCAACATGCGCTTTGAACAGTACGGCAGAAGATGAAGGAATATAACTAGTCAAGGAAAGAATGCATGACAACATTTTTAGTACCACTGAGTTCGGCTTTATTTGCTCGTTACTATTCTTCTCAGGTGTAACAGATCAATTTTTGTTTAGAGAGGAGAGAGATTCTTTTGGAATGGACAGATGCGTTTCAGAATGCAATATGCTGCACGGGTGGCTGGTTTCCAGTGGCATGGGCCACTCGCAGTTACTCCTGCGCAGCAATTGCCAAATGCCCGCCCCTGCAACGCGCGACCCAGGCCTCCCAATAGTCGCCCAAAACTAGCCACAGTTTCGCCTGTCCGCTCGATCGCCTCCATCACCCAGTACAGTACAAGTCACCCATTGCTCAATCGTTGCGTTGCTGCCGCATCGGAATTCCGGCCGGCCCGGGGCAGTTCGGTCGTTTCCGCGCAAAGATCCTGTCAAGTCGTGGCTTTCCACGGAAAACGAGAAACACCGCCTCCTTTCCCTTGTCGTGCCAGGGTTTTTTCCCATCGCCATCCCCCTCCGACCACCACCTCCCACATAACCCGCCCCCCAAATCCGCACCACACAGGCTCCGGCCGGCGCGCTCTCCCGTTCGGTTCGAAACAACAACCCAATCTGCACGCCCGGGCCGGCATGATGTCCGCGCCGGGGGGTCGGCACTGTTAGTATAATCATAATCCGTTGCTGATTTCGTTGCTGTTTAGAGTATGTGTTGGAATCGGTTTTTTGTTTACGAGCAGAACTATGTTTAGGAGTCCGACGTTGAGTTTGTTTTGGTCTCCGTATTGCTACCGTTTTGGTCCTGTATTTTGCTATAAATAAAGCACCAGGTGCGGCTGAAAGTTGCAGCGCAGCACATCAGAATAAATCTTGCGTTCATCTTCTCCCTGCTGCCTCAACTCAGCGTGAGTTTCGTCCGTGCAAAGCGATCGGTATTTTGTTTCTTTGCCTACAGGCACCGGCGTGGCGGATCCTCAACTTGCCGAGGGGGCCAGCCGGCCGGAGGCCCAGCCGGAGCGACGGCCGCGCTCGGCAGCCCCGGCAGGCGCCGAGGGCGGTCAACCTCGGCGCGATGTTCGAGATGGAGCGCCACGTGCGGGGGCTGGAGTCGCCGCCCTACTCCCGGTCGGCGCGGTCGCAGAAGGACGCCGGGGAGCAGGAGGAGAAGTGGCGGTTCCAGGCGGAGATCCTCCGCGCCGAGTGCAACTTCCTCCGGATGGAGCGCGAGGTCGCCCTCCGCAAGCTCGACCGCCACCGCGGCCAGACGGAGGCCGCCGTCGAAACGCTCGTTTCGGTATGCACGTCGCGCACCAAACGAACTCCTCGTCCTCTCAAACCTATTGTTCATTGCAACAGTCTGATGATGCTCGATCGTACGGATGCAACAGGGGAGGAAGAAGATTGATGGCAGGGGTGAGGTCGGCGTGACGGCGGCGTTGGACTGGGGAATCGAGGACCTGGAGGAGATGATGGAGGAGCTGCGGGTGGAGAAGGAGAGCGGGAGGAGAGCAATGAGCGGGCTGCGGGAGCTGCAGCGGAGCCACAGCCGGAACTTCGACCGGCAGGCGTCCTCGCTCCGCCGCCGCCTCGAGAAGATGTCATCGGCCGACGCGGAGCCCAGCGTCAAGGACATCCGTGAGATCGCGCTCCCCGTCGCCCCGCTGCCACTCGCCGACCACAGCAACGAAGATGACCACGTCCACGGCGCCAACCTGTCTGATGTACGTAATGCATGTGCATCCGAATAGCACGTATAGCGTGCTGATGTCGTTGCGGTGGCATTTCTCTTTGATGATTACTAAACGTGCAATATTGTGCGGTGTATACATTGAAGGTGGAGATGCTGAGGATGAAGATGGAGGGGATGTCGAAGGGGATGCGCGAGAGGATGGCGGAGTACAGCAGGAGGCTGGAAGCCGTCGCCGGCGGCGACAACGTTGACTGCCAGTCCAGGAAATGCGGCAACCGGCACAGTCGAAAAGCAAGCGCAAGTAGGCAGAGGAGCTGGAGCGGCGGCAGCAACGCAAGCAACGGCAATGTGGCGGCATCCCTGGACAACGCCTTGCACGGCCGCAGCCGCCAGATCGTGGTGGCAGAGAAGCATCACCAGCAGCAGAAGGTAGGATTCAAATTTGTTCTCTCTACTGTTCATACTGTTTAGTTACTATGCTTATAACTCCACTTTTCTATAGTAGCGTAGTACTATAAGTGTTACATGGTAGTCTTGGGCACCCGAATGTTGTTGACTTACATTGGTCAGCGACTTGACAGAATTGTTAATCCACGATTAGGTCGGTTTTGTCTCATCCGGGAGAGCCACTAGGCAAGATTTGAAATCGCCTACAGGGTACGGCCCCAGAGGGGTGCATGCAATGCAATCGCTGCTCAGCTGCTGTGCTTTGGGGATCACTTGTACAGGGTTTTGCTCTGGTTTTGTAGAGAGATGAGTAATTGATCTGATCCCCTGGGTCCACAAATCTCTAGATTGCCATGGTGCACTCGACATCTACATCTTAATACGATAGGTTAATGGTGCTGTGCCTTTTCGGATTGATACTATGCCGCTGTTAAGCACTGTTGGTTTGATGTGGATGGGACCATCCGTAAGGACCATGGCCTTTCTAGAGCTCGCTTCTCTTCACTACTATGCCGAGCTGTTTCAAAAAATAGCTTTACCATATGTTCCCCTGATTTGAACCCGTCAATGTATGCGAGTTGGCCCATGCTGTCAGTGCCGCTGCCGGCTGCCACCATTGGCCATGTTGGCAGGTGGTCCTGGGCTAAGAGTTGGAACTTGGAAGTGTTCTTTTTGTATTGCTCGAGCGAGACGTGGACCAATGAGAAGCTTTTTACTTGATCATTTTCTAATGGCCCGGTTCTGTAAATTGCGTTTTCCAAGATTGGTTCTGTACCTGTGCATATAGTGTTTGTCTGCATTTTATTCAAGAAATGTACTAGTCACTTCGAGCCGTGCTGGATTGTTCTGAATGGTTCGCACCGATGGGCACGTTTGAATGCATGCAAGAAATCAATGTGAAGTGCAAATTTGGAAGTGAAAAGGACCTGAACTTCAGTGAAGACAACAAACACATGCTGGAGCAGGAACAAAAGTATCCACTTTGGGCACAGGCATACTACACATCTAAAAGCTTTGGAGCCACAGGCCGGCACATGATGTATCTGGGCCAAGCATGACCTTTGAATAGGAGGAGAAGCCCCCACAGCAAGAAAGCTAATCTTTCCTGGCAAAGGTATGGGCCAGGCCCAGGGATCAGGGCATGTGCTGGTGGAGTTGCTTTCGCAATGACTAGTATGTGTTACGGGACCATCTTACTCATGCCCATATGCATTGCCTTCTGAATGTTTACAGCCGTAGTAGTTTCGTAGAGTGAAGTTGGTTGGGGTAGCTGTGAATGGCAATACAGTACTGTGCTTGCTTGGAAACCCATTTTTGAAAAGGCACTGCATTCCCATGTCAAGCTGTTTGTAATAATGAGCAAGCTATGGTATTATAGGCTTCAGTTTGGATGGGCAGCAATGCTGCCTAGTTTGGTCGACACAGACTGGGTAAACTTTTATGGCGTTCTCCCATCTGCACGTTCTGTTTTTATGACCCATAGAGTTTTGTCCATAGGGCTTCTGTGCACTGAATCATTTGTCGTGTTAGGATGAATTGATGTCATGCTAAAATCTATTCGGTGTTGCTTGCAAAAAAAATTCTTAGAGTAACTGTTCCTTCTCTCAACAGATTGTGTCTGAAGAGTGCAAATTGGTGAGCTCTGGAAGCTGCTGCGACTGCAAGGAGATTGTGGGGAAGATAATGGAGCAAGTAAGAGCAGAATCAGAGCAATGGACTGAGGTGCAGGACATGTTGGAGCAGGTCAGGCTAGAGATGCAAGAGCTGCAGTCTTCCAGGGGTACATGGCAGCGTCGTGTTAATGCTTCTGACATCAGTCTGCGCTCCATGAATTCTCAAGTAAGTAGCATCTAATTATGCTCATGCAATAATACCATGAAGTACTTCTTGGTTGTACATGAAACATGCTTGGTTGTGTTCTGTTTGCTACATGTCAAAAGATGATTCTACGCTGTCGAGGTTGTGGTTATTGCATCTCTTACATACCGGAGTACTAGTGGCACTTACTATGAATCCAGTTTTGGAATTAGGAATAAGAAGTATTGGTTGAAACAAAATAGTACTACTACTTTGATGTAGTATATCTGTTTTGGCACGAAATTTTTACTGCCCTTGATTTCTTACTCCAGAGTTCTGCTGACTGAAAGTAAAACAGTGAAGATGTCAGAATTTACTGCCAACTAGTCATTGATATTCTACAGTACGTGTACAGGTTGTGAGACCATATGAAGGTCACCTTATAGTTATGATGAGTAATTGACATTTAGATTAGAGTTTATGTAAAGGTTGAGTTTGATTTTTAAGGTTTATGTAGAAGTTGACTCTCTGTAGGTCTTAAGCTTCTACGACTTGGTGGTCGGCCACTTTTTACGACTTCAGGTTCTTACGACTTAGTGGTCGGCAGAGAACCTTACGACTTGGTGGCCGGTAGAGGGCCTTACAACTTGGTGGTCGGCAGAGGACCTTACGACTTGGTGGTCGGCAGAGGTTTTTACGACTTGATGGTCAGCAATGGCTTTTACGACTTGATGGTTGGTAGGAGTTTTTATGACTTGGTGGTCGGCAGAAGTTTCTACGACTTTGTGGTCGACAGGTGATTTTACGACTTGATGGTCGTAGCTTCTGCTGGTCATGATCGATAGTTGTAGCTCTGCCTGGTCGTGATCGATAGTCGTATCTCTACCTGGTCGTGATCAATCGCCGTAGCTCTGCCTGGTCGATAGTCGTAGGTTGTGGTGTTCGATAGTCGTAAGTCATAGCGACCTGATTTGGTAAGTTATAGCCGAAGTAAGCGATAGTCGTAGCGATCGATACGATAGTCATAGCCTGTGTTCTCCATGGTCGTAACGACTGCTACATGGTCGTAGCATCTGTTTCATAGTCGTAACGACTTGCTGAGTGGTTGTAGACTGCTGGTAGGACCTCATGGGCTACGAGTACCTCATACCTTGTGCTTCAGAGTACTCGTAAGTTGTTTAGACTAGTGGTTTGCTGAGATTGTTCACTTGGATACATTCTGATTATGCAAATTGATGATTCTTGTGTATTGTGCAGTGCTATGTGATGGTTTGCTTGTTGGTGTTGGTTGCAGGACTTCGAAGCTAAGTCATGGTGAGGCGTAGGAGGACTAGGACTAGCAATGGGGAGGTGTTGAGGTTCAAAACAATCAGGGAGACGCCGAAGATGATCGAGGCTGGTGAGATGGTTGCAAGCAAAGACGATGAGGAACCGGAGCAGGAGCTATCGGAGGTGGACATGACGGGCAACGACGAGGTGGACCGGGGCTAGACTTAGGGAGGAGTCGAGGTCATGCGCGAGGAGAAGCACATGGTGTGCCAAGTGACTTGGGTCGTTTATAAGCGAGAACGGTTCGGTGGGATCCGGACGCATGAGAGGCTTGATGACAAGCCATTGGGGCCACATGTAAGCTGCTTTGAGAAGCGTGCGTGAGTAAAACCTGGTGTTAGGTGGGGTTAACGGGTTGTCTCTGGTTTGGACTAATGGTTGGATCCATTAGGTCTAGAGTTCGTTTGTGAGCCTATAAAAGGGGGGAGGAGGCAAGAGTTGGGGCTTGAGGCAGACCATGAGTAGATCTGGTGGCGGTTAGCTCTTCCTCCCTCGATGGTTGTTAGGTTATAGAGTGGGTGTTGCTCTAGGGTTAGAGATTGGTCCTCCCAAGGGGAGTGGCTGTGAAACGAATCATCAGAGCAATACATCAAGTTTCCATCTACTGCTTGTTTAGTCTTTATTTGATTGAGTTGGGTTGGTCTTGTTCGTCTTTGTTCTTAGTTTTCTCTGTTCTTTGATCGTTTCTTTCCTTCTTAAACTGAGAGAACGTTCTTCCCTGTTTTGTTGATGATCTGACCTGTTATGTGTTGCGGAATCATACTCAAAGCCATCTTGGCTGTTTTATTCCCATGAGCAAGGTCTGATTGTCTTTTCATTCTCTCAGTTTCGGTTTTGAACGCTTTTAGTGAAATCTCATAAAGCTCTCTATTTGCTTGCTAAGTTTTCAATTAAAGATTAGAGCAATCTCTTGAGATCATAATCATGTTGTATACAAAGTTTCTTGGCCAGTTAATCTCTTAGTCAAAAGTTTTGTGAAGTTTGGACCTGGCGGTCGTGCGCTCTCTGCTTTCCTCTATTCTTCCGTTGTTGTTAAGACCACCTCCAGATTCGACCAAGGTCAAGTCTCTGATAGTATCGCTTTTCATTTCGACCATGTTCAGACCATTTGATCTCTTCTCGTTATTCTGTTGAGTCTGAATTGAATCAGTCGGAAGTTAGTGAAATCTTGGTCTGGGACGTCGATCGGTTTTACAATCACGTTGGTTTTGACCACGGTCGAGTTCCAGGCTGAAGCGTGTTGTTTACGACCACACAGTAACTTCCGAGCGCTACTAGTTCTTCTGTTTTTGGTTTGTATCTGAACTAAGACAGTCGCACTGTTCATTGTCTGAAATCTCAATCGCCTTTACGATCACGTTGGTTTCGACCACGGTCAAGTTTCAAATCGCTTTGCACTGTCTTCGACCACGTTCAGATCTTTCGATTACTTCGTGTTCTTCTGTTGAATCTGAACTGAAGCAGTCAGTAGTCGATGTACTCTCTGGAACGTCGATCAGTTTTACGACTACATTGGTTTCGACCACGGTCAAGTTCCAGACGGCATTGCACCGGTATCGAGCACATTCATTCTTCTGACCGCTTTGCTTTTTTCTAATGCATAGGGTTTCCGACCACTCACAGATCCTCCTATTCTCTAGTTGGTTTTTGAGTTGAATCGACCACATTGATCTTTTTGGTTGCAGACTGGTTCTGACCATGTCGGTTGTTCGACCACTTATTGGTTTACGACCACGTTGGTTATGACTATGTTGATCTTTTGAGTTGCAGTCTGGTTTTGACCACGTTGGTTGTTCGACCACTCGCTGGTTTACGACCACGGTGCCGACTGATTACGACAACGTTGATTGTTCGACCACTGGTTGGCATTCGATCACGTTGTCTACTACTACATCAGTTTCAACTGTAACTATTTTTGATCACGTTGATTATGGTCTCAGTGATTATCGACTATGACGATCTCCGACCATGTTCTCTGCTTCCGACCACGTTGTCGAGTTTACGACCACGTTATCTACTTTCGACCACGTTGTCGAGTTTACGACCACGTTGTCTACTTTCGACCATGTTGTCAGAGTTCAACTACGTTGTCGTATTTCGATCACGTTGGTGGTCTCCTACCACGTTGTCGAGTTTACGACCACGTTGTCTACTTTCGACCACGTTGTCTACTTTCGATCACGTTGTCAGAGTTCAACTACGTTGTCTACTTTCGACCACGTTGTCTGCTTTCGACCACGTTGTCGAGTTTACGACCACGTTGTCTACTTTCGACCACGTTGTCAGAGTTCAACTACGTTGTCGTATTTCGATCACGTTGGTGGTCTCCTACCACAGTCAGTTCTCTGCTGTGTCTTCTCTATTGGTTCGGTTTTCTTGTGAAATTTTAACTCTAATCTTTATAGCTCTGTAGCTATCAATGAAAAATGGTTGAGTGAATACTTGGGGAAGATTTGAAGGCATCATTCACCCCCTTTGTTGCCTGTCCGGTCTTACACAGATGTTTGCAGATTTATTTGGAACTAACCTACGACTTCTTCATGCATTTTCACCAATAAATAAATGTTTAAACTGGGTTCAAGGCTCTGGCTAAATCTCTAGTTTCAGAAATAGCTGAACACCCTCGTTCAAAAAAAAAAGAAGAAATAGCTGAACACATCATTTCGTAGAGTTTGCGGTTTAAATTTGAACATTTCAGATATTCATCAGTTCTTTAATCTCCATCTGAGCCTCAAAAACTTTTTTTTGTCGAAAACCATCTGACCCTCAAATTCAAGCCACTACATCCATTTTAGTGGTACTTCATGCTTGTGTCACAGTGAGTCAGTGAGGCTGTTGTCTAAACGAAAATTTTTATCATTCACCAGATGTTGGAGTGGAAGCATCGGGCGCAAGCGTCGGAACAGCAAGTGGAAGAGCTGCAGAAGAAGATTTCGGAGCTCCAAAGCCAGTTACACACCTTCAAAGCCCATTTTCCTAGCCCAAGTCTGCCTAGCCAAGAGCGGTCAGAAGCATGCAGGATGGAGAAGGAGAACCACCCAAGAACCAAGGCTCGGCACCACCGATCGCAGGAGTGCGGCAGTGAGACAGGGCCGGCCCTGGGCCTGGGCAGCAGGGGCACCCGCCTAGGGCCCATGAAAACTAGGGGCCCTCACCCCAAGCCCATATATATATACCTCATGTATTGGGATTTTCGGTTCTACACTTCATCCGTTAGCTATTTTTGATTGGGACTGGGCCAGCCGGCCAACTGTAGACAATAATGGCCCAGCCCAATCCATCCGGGCGAGAGAGACCAGAGACCTGCGGCTTGAGACCGAGTCAGCGAGAGGAGTCACGGAGACGCATCGCTATCGCCGCCTCCGCCTACAGCCTGCTCGCCCCATTCCCCAATCGCCCTGCTGCTCGCCACCACGCCATGAATGCCAGATCCGGAGATCCCCCTTCCCCAATAGCACGCCAAGTCGCCGGCTTGCCGCCTCGCCGCTGCGCGGATCCGGAGATCCTCGTTCCTCAATAGCACGCCAGTCACCGGCCGCCGCCTCGCCGCTGCGCGCGGATCCGAGATCCTCGTTCCCCAATAGCACGCCAGTCGCCGGCCGCCGCCTCCGCTGCTGCGCCAGATTCGGAGATCTCCGTTCCCCAATCGCACGCCGTGTCTGCTCGTAAGTCGTATCCTCTCGCCATACGCCATGAGCTCGATTTCTTCGCTTTAACGGCTCTACTCAAATCCTCACATAACCATTGTATATTTGCATTTTCATACGCCGGTGTGGTCATTTGCATCCCCTATTTGTATTCGGCCATTGCATATGCCGGTGTAGCCATTTGCTACGAGTTTGACCAAGAGGCAAGACCGCAAGAGCAAACTGCAGAGGAGTTCATTCGGATTCAGTCAACGACCGGTTCATAATTCATTTCATCAACAAGCTCAAGCCTCAAGCGGTCAAGCCCTCAAGGTGACACGATTTTGCAATGCATGACTGCATTCTAAATTTCTAATGGAGTAATGGTTTCTTTGCAATATGCAATCGATTCGCAATTTGCAATCAACGCATGTTCATAAGTTCATTCAAGAATCGCAATCGCATCTGCATTTCTAAAATTCTAATGGTTTGCTGTTGTGCTGCAATCTGCATTCTGCAAGACTGCAATCTACATGACTGGCAACTGCATGACTGCATTCTAAATTTTAATGTTCTGCATTCTAAATTCAAATGGCAAAGTTGGACTGTTGGAGTCTTATTGTCTTGGACTTAGAGAAGCCGAGAAGGGCAGAGTTGGAGAATGGAGAGTTGAAATCTGCATAGCTACAGCTTACAACAGGGCCTGGTGTGGTAAGATGTCATCTAGAAAGTCGTGTTGTCCTTTGAGTGATGTTATCTAGAGTTGAAATCTGCATAGCTACAGCTTACAGCTTACAGCATTATCAGTCTTGTTTGTTCTGCGAATAATAGATGATGGCTCTCCTTATTGTCCTTTGAGTGATGCAATGTTACCCTTATTATCCTCAAACTTATAAGTAATATTAATGGGATATTGGATTGTCACCAAAAATGACTTCAATGTTTTTATGTACATTTTAGAGCACATGGCAATATAAGATCATGAATATTTGCTATGTAGTATTGAACATTAGCTTAATAGTTGATATAAAAACATATTTATATTTGAGTAAAGGGCCTCAACTTCTATCTCGCCTTAGGGCCCCCTAAATGTCAGGACCGGCCCTGCAGTGAGAAAGAAAAGCACGTCCTGATCTGCCGTTTCAGGAGATTCGCAACATCAGCTTGCCACGGCAGCGGTGAGAACCGACAAGCATGGGGAGCCTCTGCTGCAATCAAGGTTTCAGGCGGGAGTGGGAAGACAGAATTCTGTCACTTTAGCCTCGGTCTCATCGATATGTATGTAAGGCGAATGCATCTTTTTTTGCTATTAATATATGCAATTTTGCTCCTGCTCCTTCCAAGATAAGATAACCGCATAGCTGATAAAAGGTTTTCGTGGATCTACGAAGCTGAGATAGCGGCCACATAACCGTGCGTGCAAATTAACTTTCTTGAATCATTTGTAGCAACGAAAAGAAACTCGATCCGATAGAATGATACAGGTAAAAATAGCAACCGGAGCTTTATTGGCGCTAAATATATTACAAGTACAGCATCCACATGTACGCAACTACGTTCTATTTTTTTTGTAACCACGTATTGCTACTGCTCTACACAAGGGGGTGTACATAATTACAACGTTAAGCTTGAAATTAAGTAAAGAAGGAACCATACACCTCGTTGAGAAGTTATGATCACTAGTGATTAATCATGGAAATCCAAGCGCAATAATTGCACACGTAGACGGTGAAATCGCTAGTTCTGAGAGATGTACACGTAGACGGCGAAGGAGAAGCTCATAAGTAGCTCCTAAGTGACTCCTAACTAGTATCTATGGGAGGAGGAGAAGGGAAGACAGGCACGTAGGCATGTCGTGTAGCAGCAAGCTGGCTGTTGGCCCAAGCAAGCTCCTACTCTTGCGATCGATATCCATACAACCTGGTCAAAAACACACTAGATGTCGCCCTTTTGCGTGTATTTTTGAGCTCACGAAAGCTGATCCAAATGAGACATCCTTGGAGTTTTCTAAAAGGTAAATTCAGAAGAAATAAACGGCAAATGATAGATGGTACAAATATCTCAAATTTGCCAAAGTGAACCTGGGCCGGGTGTAGTTTGTAGTTTGTTCGGGCTCTCGCAGAGCAATGCCATAGTTGTGGGCCGTATATTGGGCCTAACAAGGAGAGCCCGCCCTACATTTGGGCGGCAACTAGGCCCGATATTGGTCCAGGACTACGAGTCTCGGACTGTCTGGCGATAGCTGTTAAGGCGAGGTTGAAACTTCCCAATCAAGGTGTCACTAGTCCACGTCTCCACTGAAAAAAGTGTCAATATTCTTCCACTCGAAAAAGAAAAAGTGTCAAGGCTTAAGATGGTCAAGTAGGGTAGTTAATGTACAGCTTTCATTCTGATGGGTTGAAAATTATAACCTGCCCTTTGGAATCTCTGGAGGGAGAGAAACCAGAAACCACGTGACTCTCCAGAACACGATCCTTCAACCGCATCAAGTTGTTTTGCTAATTCAACAGATGTCGATCTCAGCGCAAAGCGAAGCTTCAGTCCATCATCAGGCTAGGTTCTTCTGCTTTTTCATTTTGTTTCTAGCCTTCCTCTGATTGCTGTCTGTTCGCTCCTTTAATCGGGCTGATCTGAACTTCATTCTGTTTCTTATTCTTCTTTTAATGAATGGGAGCGCTTCTGCCACTTTCAAAAATGCATCTGCCTTGTCCCTGTACTTAGGCGTAAGAGGATGCAAGCGTGTGGGGATAAAATATCCGTGCCATCATACATACACATTTGTAAACATGATATTGTCTTTGATGTTTTACCGTAGGATCGGTATGATAACAGATAGAAGTAAACGGTGTCTATAAATTTTTTCTAAGCATTTATCGAACCTTTACTTCGATAACTATAAAGCTATGTAGTTCAAAAATAGGAATCCAACACAAAAGTTAGTAAATCAAATAACCAAAATCCCAAGAATTTCGTGGCTCAGCGATCGATGGTCGCTAGAGGTCTGTCGATCGGGCTCGGAGGTCGAACCATGACTAGGTGCCAGTCTGAATGGCTCTGGAGGTACAACCAGAGGGGGGAATAGTCCGACTGGCTTCCCTTGTTCAAAACTGAAATTTTAACTCGAAGCAATGCAACTTTTAGTGTAACTCTAAAAAAACAAATCCAAAAGAAATAAAACTTTGCACGCGCCTTACTTAAGATCTCAAAACCTATTCCAACTAAGAATCACAAGAAACCATGTCAAAGTCTAGACCTTTCTCAACATCAACCAAGATTGCATCAAAACCGAGCAAAAAACTGAAAACTCGAAATAAGACACGCTCATAGGTGAAAGATAGCCAAGATAATTCTAAATGTATTCCCACACGTCATAACAAGTAAGAATATCTAAGAATTCGAGATAAAGACACTTGGATCAAGTAATCATTCAGAGATGTCAAAATCTAAGCAAAATCGAGCAACTTCATGAACTTACCAAACCTGATGCCTAGATAGATAAAGATAAATTTTCATCATATATCTTTATCATTTACTCATCCTTGGTATCCAGCAAGATCAAAAGGAGAAGAGAGAAGATCAAAACCAACCAAATCAAGAGCAAATAAACCAAAATAAAAGAGATCTATGAGATATGAATAAAATTGATATATTGCTATTTGAGGATGAAGATTGTACAACCACTCCATCTGGAGGACAAAGAGAGCATACCAAGCACTCACACTTCTCAAACTCTAACCGTTAAGGGCGGTCTAGCTACTGCCTTAGGCCGGTCAAACAACTAAAAGTGTAAATAGTTTAGAAAAACTATAATTTTTTAAAATCCAAATTTTCATTACTCTAAAATAGCAATGACTTATCACAACATAATACTAGATATTCTCACACAATCCTTCATTTACAAAAAGGAAAAGCTTAGATGTTTATTTAGCCTTTACAAAAGTATAATAACTAGACCATCTAAAAAGGTATATGTTGTAGGGGTGGCCAACCCCCCGTGGCATGGCCTTGCAACTGGCCCAATATATAATAGGCCCAATAATATAGGGCTTATTTTGTACTTTAGCTGATGGTAGTTTATTTAGTATAATTAAATTTAAAAAAATTAAAATAGAAAAATATGTTAGTCCATCACGCATAATACAAACAAATACGAAAAAATCAACAAAAAAACTCAAAAAAACTAAAAATTCAGAAAAAATAAAATTTATAAATAGTATAAAATAATCTAGAAATCAGAAGTTTACATCAAAATGAGCGAGACTGGGGGCATGGCGGCAGCCGGAGAAGCGTGGAGGTCAAAATGCTGATGCCTCCGCTCTCCGATCTAGGCAAACACCAGTCAAAAAGCTGACCCACGCCCCACCACACCACCGCCCTCCGACTCCTCCGCACAAAGCCATCAACCCACCACCCGCCGCATCCCGCATCCCGCAACTCGCCACCAACCCCACACCCCACCCCACCACCCGTCCCCTGCCGCCCCGCGCCGGATCCGCGCTCTACCAGTCCGCACCGGCTCTCACGTGGTGCGGCTGAGGACCCCACTCCGTACCAGGCCACGCCCCGCTCCATGACGGCGGGCCCCGCCGAGCCGCACGCCCCCGCGTCAGTGGCACACCGACCGCGCGGCCTCGGCGTAGAGCAGCCGCGTGTCTTTCTCTTCCGTCGGCGGTAAAAATCCGGGGCGTTTTACCTCGGTGGGGAGAAAAATCTCCGACCCGGGTCCAAATCCAGGTGGCGGCCGTTCACCGCGACCGGGGGAGTGGCCGGGAGCGAGCGAGAGGAGTGACCCGGAAGCAAGCGGATGCGAGGGGGTGCGGTAGCCATCTCGCGCACGCCTTTCCCCGGACGCACTCCTCCGCTGTTTCCTTATCTCTCCTGAACAGCACACCAGTTTTGTCGGCGAATCCGAGGGTGATTTTGGCCCAGGCGGCGGCATGAAGCGGCAGAGGTCGTACGGCGACGGCCTCGACGACGACCGGCGGAGGTTCTACGACCGCGGCCCCCGCCGCAGAGGCGGCGCCCGGGGGAGTACGAGGGCGATGGGTTCGACCGCCGGAAGGGGTTCGGCGGCGGGTTCTACGACCACCGCTACCGGGAGTCCCCCTCGCCGCGGGGCTACGGAGGGGACCGGACGATGCACTGGTCCGAGAGCTTCTCAGGGTTCCGCCGGGAGTTCCCCAAGGGGTTCCGCTCGGAGCGCGACCGGTCGCGGCGGGATGGAGGCGGCAGCTCGGCGTGGCGGCGGGCGGGCGGCGGGTGGAGGGATTCGGAGGGTTTGGACGGGTACAGGCCGGTGCCCAGGCGGCCGGCGGCGTCGCCACCTACGCCGCCGCGGCGCTCGCCCAGTGAGCCGTGCAGGAGGTTAGAGGGCGCAAAGGTGGAGAAGTTAAGGAAGCAGAGCTGCGGCGTCGGCGAGATGGAGGAAGGGGAGGTCGCTCCAGATCCCCAGCCCAAGGCCCGGCCTGCTGCGGCGGAGTATCGGAAGCAGGCTGAGTCAAGCCGTGTGAAGGAGAAGCGACCGGCGCGAGGCGAGGTGGGAAAAGTGGGTTCTGGGGTGAGGGGCAATTCGGGAACTCTAGGTAAGGGAGCGATTGGTTCATCTGCTTCTGACAATGCAGGGAAGGAGGAAGGGAAGAGCAAGGATGGCATGGTTGTAGAAGCAGGGCATGTAACAAATACAAGGCATGAAAAGTCGGCATCGGAGGCCGCAGAGAAAGTTGGGGGAGGATATGAGGTGCCGGTGCGAGATGAGACTGCCAATTCTGTCGATCAGGTTGCACAGAGCACTTCATCCAGTATGCAGAAGGAAGCGCTGTGTGAGGAAGTGATGACACGAGATGAGACTGCCAATGCTATTGACGTGGTTGGGCAGAGCACTTCGTCTAGTATCCTGAAGGAGGCTATTCAGGAAGAAGCGACAGCACAAGATGAAACTGCCAATGCTGTCGACGAAATTGGGCAGGGCACTTCATCCAGCATACAGCAAGAAGCACTGCAGGAGGAGGTGATGACGTTAGACGAGACTGGCAATGCTGTTGATGCGGTTGGGAGGGGCAGTTCGTCTGCTATACTGCAGGAAGTTCATCAGGAAGAAGTGAGAGAGGGAACTGCGAGTGCTGTTGACAGGGTTGAAATTGGCACTTCATCTGGTCTGCTGCAGCGAACTATTCAGGAAGAAGTGATATCTCTAGATGAATCTGCCAATACTGTTGATGCGTTGGGTCAGGTTAATTATTCTGGTATGCTGAAGGAAGCGATGCATGAAGAAGAGATGTTGCTAGATGGATCTGCCGATACCATCAATGTGGTGGGACAGAGCAATTCATCCAGTGTGCAGGAGGAAGAGATGCATGGGAAAGTAACCGTGGAAGGAGCTGCCAGTGGTCTTGATGTAGCTGGAAAGAGCAACCCATCCACTAGGCTGCAGGAACTGCAGGAAGAGGTGATGACTTCTCCGTGCCAAGAGGCTATAGAAATTAATGAAATTGAAAAGGCAACTATGGCTGACAAGAAGATGGGTGAACCAACTGAATCTGTTGCATCTCAGCCACTGGAAGAGGGAGTCAAGAGGGATTGTTGTGAAAATAGAGTTGCATTAGATGGAACCAAAGTCACAGAAGAAGAGGCAGCTGTTGAGCATGAAATTGTCGAGAAGCAAGTAAAAGGTTTTGATGTGGAGGCCAAACCAATAGGTGCTAATGTGTTCTGTCAGTCAACCAAGGAACATACCGGTGATAGTAAGGAAGAGGGCACAGCTTTGAATCTGATTACGGGAAGCCAAGGGCTGAAGATAAAGGAAAGGGTATAGCATTTGATGTCCTTAGTAAGGAAGAAAACATTGGTGGAAGAAGTTCAGTGGGAAGAGCTTTTGATTTAGCACTGCAGTCTGACATAGACCAAATAGAAGCATCGAAATCTAATGGGACAAATTCAGTAAAGCCGGAAGATGAGACACTCAACATAGGGAGACTTGATCTTTCGCTGAGCTTGTCAGGTGGTTTACAGAATCCTGAATTTAAATGTTCAATTCCCAGACCCGATTCTCTAGCCCATGCAACATGCTCTCAGTCGTTGCCACCATCATCATTCCGCACAAATTCAGATGGGTTCACAGCTTCCATATCATTGACCAATTCTCAAACATTTGTTCACAATCCTAGTTGCTCACTTGCTCAACAGTCAGCAGACAATTATGAGCATTCAGTAGGCAGCAAACCTTTGTTTCAGGGAGTTGATAAGGTGAGCAATAGCACAGGATGGCAAGCTCAGTTGTCCAATGAATCTACTCAGAAGGAGGAAGCTACTCCACTCCTTCAGAGAGTACTCCAAAATGGTCATCTGCCAGATAACATGTTGGTTGGTGTGAATGTGCAGAACAATGGGATTTCCAATGATCTCCAAAGGCGTGCAGGGATTCCAGGCATTTTGTCGCCAACGAAGAGTCGTGGTTCTCATGATTCTGGATTGGAAAATAGTAGACATAGAAGGAAGCTCACAAGAGAGAGAAGTAGCAGCACTCTTACAAGGGGTGAGCAGCAGGATGGGGAACAGCTTGTCCTGAATGGTGTTGGTGTCATTGAGAGGGTTATTTCCAAGATTGTTTCAGAACCTTTGCATCATACAGGAAGGATGCTTCAAGAGATGACAGGCAATTCTATAACATATTTGAGGGAAGCCATTTCTGATATCCTAGTTGAAGCAGATAAAAGAGGACAAACAATAGTGTTGCAGGAGGCTCTTAAAAAAAGATCCGATTTGAATAGTGAAATGCTGCGAAGGTGTCCACGGGTGTTGCTGGAGATACTTGTTGCTATAAGGACTGGTCTTCCAGATTTTATAAAGAAAAGTAGTAGCATTGCTACATCTGATTTGGTTGACATTTTTCTGAATTTGAAATGCTGCAATCTCTCATGCCAAAGTGTTCTACCAGTGGATGATTGTGATTGTAAAATTTGTCAACGGAAGACCGGTTTCTGTCGCTCTTGCATGTGCACTGTCTGCTCGAAGTTTGATATGGCATCTAATACATGTAGTTGGGTTGGTTGTGATGTATGTCTTCATTGGTGCCACACAGATTGTGCTTGGCGCCGCTCTCTTATTCGGAAGGGGGAAAGTGGTTCAAGGGCATACAGCGCTAATGAGATGCAGTTTCATTGCGCTGCTTGTGGACATCCATCAGAGATGTTTGGTTTTGTGAAGGAAGTCTTCCGAACATGTGCGAAGCAATGGAGGATGGAGATTCTGATTAGAGAGCTTCGGTATGTGGAAAGAATCTTTTCTGCAAGTGATGATATAAGGGGTAAGAGAGTCAGGGACTTTGTAAAGCGGATGCTGATTAAATTGGAAAACAAAGCTTATTATCCTGAAGTAGTCAAATACGTCATTGCATTCTTTTCTGGTAAGCTACTCATCATAGTTAATGATATGTAATAGTTTTCATATCCATGCTCGTTGAAATTCTTGCTTTTATTGTGTTGCACTGTAACAAGCTTTTATATTTCTAGAAATTGAAATAAGATTGGTTACTGTCACCCATTGCTTGATCCACAAACCAAGATCGACGGTACAGCTTGTAGATTTTGTGATCCATGTTCTGATGACCATGAAACCACGCTAACGTTCCACTTTCCAACTCCAGATGACGATTCTAACCTGGGCAGCGGTCCATCAGCACCACTGAAGAGCATTACGTGCAGCATCGCTGAAGGAATAGATGGGATTCCAAGTTCAAGTCGAAAGGCAACATGGCTACCATCAGTTAAATTAGAGGGAGTTCCATTCCTAGAAAAAGCAGGTGTTCATTCTACCACTGGGAGCCCATCAACGCTTAGAAAAATTGGTGAAGCTGAATTTCAGGCAGTGGATAGTAAGCCTGTCATTGATGAACTGGATGGCCTAGTCAGGTTAAAACAAGCTGAAGCAAATATGTACCAGGAACGTGCCAACGATGCACGCAAAGAAGCTGAGAGTCTCAAGCATATTGCCATGGTAAAATATGCACGCATTAAGGAACATTATGGTACTCAGACTGCTAAACTCCACATAACTGAGTTACAAGAGCGGCGCAATCAAAAGATTGAAGAACTCCAAGTCATTGAAAGGACACACCATCAATTTCTCAGCATGAAAACAAGGATGGAAGCTAACATTAGGGAATTATTGTTGAAAATGGAGGCAATAAAACAAGCTTTAAGCACGTGAACTGAGGTATCTACTTGTGGTTAGATGCAGATTCCAAAATTTGCTCAACTTATTTAAGGCAGCTTCCATATTGTTAGAATTTTTATCTGCTTTTCAATATTTATTATAGTTATTATCAGTTTAACTCAATGTAGAATCATTCATATTATTGATATAAGTGATAGGAATAATTTAATATGGAATTTAACTCGAGAAATTAATACTTGAGATGCTGAGAACGACTGTATTAGAATACGGTAGACATATTTATTGAGATCGAGTTTACTAGAATTTAATATGTATATATATGTTTAACTTAGGTACAACACAGGTCAAAATAGCTGGGTTTGTTTTGTAAGATGGGCTCTGCAGGTTATTGATCTATATGATCAGATTGAAATTAATCTTATAAACAATATGATCGTGATGCATGACTCACACATGTGTGCTAGAGACTAATATACTTGACTCATAAAACTGGCTAGTTTGATCGTGTTTCGTGATATGGCTCAGGAGTCTCATGGTGTACCGAAAAACAGGTGGGCCGCTTTGCAATATCTAAAAGTGGAGTTTATAAATATATCTCTACCCTATAGCCTTATAATGTAATTATAAGTGGCATTAAGGGAAAAAAATAGAGAAATAGATAGTAGATTAAAAAGTCTATAAAATCAATCTAAGGTTTTAAAAAATCTAACATCATAAATTCTTTAAAGGTCAAGGAATTGATGAGCTCTCAGCCCATCCACGTCCGCTCCTTGCTTCTCAGGCGTCCACGTCTCCGTTTTGCTTAGGCCCGTCTGATCGCTCCACCGACAGCATCCGCCCGTCCACCTCCGCGCCTGCGTCTCGTGAACCTTTGTGTGACTTTTGATCTGCGCTTTCCTTCCCCATCGTGCTCCTGTTCTTCCGAATCGCGAGTGGTTCCTTCGGCCGGTCCCTTTCTTCCTCTGACCAACTCTTCCCTAGCGTCGGCGTCGACGTTGCCCTGCCTAGATCTGGCGTTGCGACCACAGATCCACCGACTATCGCTGCTCAGCTACTACTGGCTGCTGCCTCCCCCCTCCCCCCGTGCGCTCTTTTGGTTCCCTAGATCTGGCGCCACGACCACAGATCCGTCGGCTACCGCCGCTCGAATGCTCCCCGACTCGTCCTGGTTCTATCCCTAACGTCTTTCCTTTGGATTTGGGTCATTTGCCAGGGGATTTCTCTTCCAAAATCATGTGCTTTTTTGTGGGATCTAACCATGCCACTTGCACGGTTGGGTGAACGACTCCGCCGGCCGTGTCGGTACCTTGGCGTGCCACAATGGGACTCGAGGCCCGCGTGTGGCCAAATTTTATCGCCTTCTCTACGTTTGCTGAGGGTTGGTCCACGTGGTTCTGGTCAGTGTAATTGTTTTGTTGTCTTTTCTAAGGCCCCGCTTGTTTCGGCTTTGACTTTTGACTTCTGGTTTATTTTTCACTATTCATAAATTTCGTTATTTTTCTGAATTTTTGGCTTTCTTTTGAGCTTTTTTGCTGGTTCTTTTTTTTCGTATTTGTTTGCGTTGTCTGTGATGAGCTAGCATATTTTTTTTCTATTTTTAATTTTTTTAAATTTAATTATGATAAATAAGCCAATTTCAGCTATAGTGAAATTTTCATTATAAGCTATAGTTTTTCAGCCCATCCGAGCGGAGCCTAGACATGCAAGATGGTTTCATTTGGAGTAGAAGATTTCGTCAAGAGATATGCCGTCACAGTTTGTTGATGTTGTTTCGCTTTCAGGAGACAAAGCCGATACTATACCAGGGAGCCTTCTATTACTGTTGTCTTATGATATGCACCCATTCTGGCGTTCATTCTCCATCCCATTCCCTCAATTTTTGTTTGTTACTAGCTGAATGCACGTGCATTGCTATGGATTTAAAAAAATTTAGAACATATTTGTATACATATTCTAAAAATTTTTATCGCCCGTTAGTTTCAGAATATGTAATATGATAAAACTTTAAAATCTGTAGCAACGTACACGTCGCTCAGTTGTTTGCCCACACCACGCAGTATGCTGACGACTTCTACAGTGACTAACAATAGCTATAGTGACCAGCCGCACACAACTGTTACAGTACTCCTCGCAGCTACGACCATGTACTTCGACTCCACGCACAGGCACCACGACCACGACTATAGGCTTCGAGTCCTCCAACTGCGGTTTCAACCACAGCTTTGACAACGCCTTCGACCACAGTGTCTTTGACCACACCTCATGACCACGACTTCTCGACCACGTTTTATCGATCACTTCAATGACTACGGCTTGTCGACCATAGTTCTTCGACCGCATCTCTGACCACAGAGGTCTTTGAGCATCGACTATCTTACTGTAGCTGCGACTGTGGCTTCAACCTCGGCATCAACTAAGCCTTTAACCACGGTTTCGACCACGGCTTGTCGACCACACCTTCGACCACTGTAGCTCGACCACTGTAGCTACGACCACTGTGACTATGACCACCATCTTCGACTGTGCCTTGTCGACCACTTTACTAACCAAGGCTTGTCGACCACAGCCCTCGACTGCATCTCCGACCACACAGGTCTTCCAGCACTGACAGTCGACTATAGCTACGACCATCGATCACTGTAGCTACGACAACCGACCATCGACCACTGTAGCTACGATAACCGTCCATTGACCACTGTAGCTAGGACAACCGACCATCGACCACTATAGCTACGACAACCGTCCATCGACCACTATAGTTAGGACTATCGACATCGACACTGTAGCTATGATTATCGACTATCGACCACTGTAGCTAAGACTATCGACCACCGTAGCTACGACTATCGATATCGATCATTGTAGCTACGATCATCAACTATTGACCACTGTATCTACAACTATCGACCATAGCATAGTAGACTAATGACTGTGATAGTACTCCTCCGAGTACCAACTGAACCATTGTGGCTTCGACCACACCTTCGACCATGGCATCGACCACGACTTCGACCACGCCTTTAACCATGGCATTGACCACGACTTGATGACCATGGCTTCGACCGGTCCGGAGTCTCTCACTGCTCTCCGACTCTGGGTCTTCAACTCAAGCACATACTTAGACACACCGACTACGCATTACTCGAACATACCGAGTACTCGACTACGACCACACAGTACTTGAACATGCCGAGTACTCGACTACGATCACGCAATATTCAAGCACACCGAGTACTCGACTACGACCACGCTCAACAACAAGATTATATCCAACACTAACGAGCAATTGGCAGGCTATCCAGTCACATAAATATGAAACAACAGATTTAAAAGCTGCACCTTGAATTGACCTATTCATTTGTTGGCCCAAAAAATCTTGAAGAAATATGTACCAAACAAAAACAAAGACAAGTATAGGGGGGAGGCACGAAATACGACGGGGTGTAAAGACAGAGAGGGGTGTGTAGATGAAAGGGAATGGAGAATGAGGAGTACACCAAGAGGATCGGCGACCTCACTGCAGCTAGCTGCCGGCAATTGCCGCCTCATCGAACCACTACCTCCCACCGAGATCGCCGCGCCACGCCAAACGTTGAGCAATCTCGATCTGCTGCTCCACCTCAAAACTCCTCGATGGCAATGCATGCCAATAAATCCCAGATGGATGGCAAGGTCATGAGATGGGAAACGCGAAAAGTACGCATGCAAGGATAAATTTCACAATTTGATGGGTTGATTTTGGCAAGAAAGAGAAAAACTCACCTTGCTCTAGTGCTTTTCCATCTCAAAACTTTCCAAATGGCCATGCATGTTAACAAAATCTAGATGGGTTGTAAGCTTATGAGACATGGCACACATCGTCCAGGGCTCATGACAGTAGTAACTATGTATGAGTGCAGTTTAATTCTCTATATGGACTGGTAACAAGAACCATGAGTAACACTAATCATAACACCAAGGGCTCACTAGAGGAACCGACCAAGCAGATATGCTCCCGTCTCTAGATGAAGTAGTTGGTTACAACTTACAAGGTGGATCACAACACAAGAGTTCAATATTTGTGACATCGATGCATTACAGCTCAACATCTATCTGGGTACCATTACTTTGATGATCAGCAACATAAAAGTAATTAAACGGCGCCGTTGCTGGCGCTGTTCTTTCCGTTGACGACGTGGTGGTCGTCGTCGTCCATGAAGCGCTTCCAGAACCAGTGCTGCTTCCACACCCTCTCGGTCATCTCCTCGATGGGCACGTTCTTGGTCTCGGGGAGGAAGAAGAGGACGAAGAGCGACATGACGACGACCCAGGCGGAGAAGAAGGCGAAGATGGCGTACTTGAGGTGGCAGAGCATGGAGAGGAAGGCCTGCGCGATGACGAAGGTGAAGAGCAGGTTGACGCAGACGGTGACGCTCTGCCCGGCGGAGCGCGTCTCGAGCGGGAAGGTCTCGCTGGGGATGAGCCAGCCCAGTGGGCCCCACGACCAGGCGAAGGAGGCGACGAAGGTGCAGACCATGACGACGACCATGATGGCCCAGCCGTGGCCGAGGTTGTCGGAGCGGTCGGTGACCTTGATCCCGAGCACCACGGCGATGGCCACCTGCGACAGGAACATCTGCACGCCGGCCTCCAGCAGCAGCATCCGTCGGCCCACCCGGTCCACCGAGTACAC
Organism: Bonia amplexicaulis; assembly: GCA_036346245.1. Lineage (NCBI taxonomy): Eukaryota > Viridiplantae > Streptophyta > Magnoliopsida > Poales > Poaceae > Bonia > Bonia amplexicaulis. The sequence continues at coordinate 15,870,201 of CM070752.1, read as the reverse complement.
CGACACGAGCGTGGACAGCACGTTCACCGCCCCCGTGATCGCCGCCGAGTAGAGCGACGCGTCGCTCTTGAACCCGAGCGTGTTGAACAGCACGGGCGCGTAGAACATGATGGCGTTGATCCCCGTGAACTGCTGGAATATCTGGAGGAGCACAGCGATGACGAGCTGGGGGCGGTTGCGGCGCTGGAGGAGGTTGCGGAACGGGTGCTTCACCTCGTGGGCGATGCGGCTGGCCTCCACGATCTCCTTGAACTCGGGATCCACGTTGTCAGTGCCGCGGATCTTCTTGAGCACGGCCTTGCCCTCCTCCAGGCGGCCGCGCTCGATGAGGCTGTTGGGCGTGTCCACCACGAAGAGCGCGCCGAGGGTCAGCAGCACGGCCGGGATGCCGGCCAGGGACAGCGAGAGGCGCCATCCCCAAGGGTGGATCCTGCATGCATGCACCGGTCGGCGGGCGTTTCAGTACATATGCACACAGTACCCATAAAAGCAAAGCGATTCATGGCCCGTCGAGGGGACGGACGTACTTGTTGGTGCCGTAGTTGACAAGGCTGGCGAAGAGGATGCCGATGGTGACGTTGAGCTGGAACAGGATGTTGAGCCCGCCGCGGATTCTCGTCGGCGCGATCTCCGACAGGAACAAGGGAACGGCCTGCACGTGCGCCTCACTTAGTTAGTGACGCAGATGAGATCATTCAGCAGCATCAAGTTTGCAACTAGTGTGACAGCGTCTGACAAGAAAAGAAAAAAAAATACCGACGAGCATCAAGGTCGCATGGGCTCAGCGAGGCCCATTAGGCCCAAACCGTCTTTCCTCCTTTTCATGGATATATATATATATATATATATATATATATATATATATAGGAAAATTGATTTCAAATGCACGAATTCAACCCAAATACCACGGGTATATTTTTGAAAATATCAGTTTGAGGGTATGTACCCATCTATAACAATTCAAATGAAACATATAATTTGAAAAATATACTTGAATTCAAAGTTTTGAGCAATTTTGATCACATACCCTTTGATTTATATATATAATTAGCACATACCTACAATCAAACTATCAATAAAAAAGGCAACTATAGTTTAAATTTCAGTTCGAACTTGTTTGAACTAGTTAGTAAACTAGTTAAACTTGATATCTAAGATATTTTAAAATTTTTCGAGATACGATACATACCTAATTTTAGACTATGGTGCCGGGCACCAAGGAGCATATATATATTTATATATATATATATATATATATATATATATATATATATATATACTCGTTTGTTTAGCATGCAACGATCTCTGCTCTCTGTCAACGAGGGATGAACTGTATACTCAACCTGTGATCGATCGTTCACATGGCATCACCACCTAAACCTAAACAGGGAAGTGGTGTATAGAGCTGCTTGTTTTCTCACCGGCCACAGCTTGCTTTCGTTATCGTAACCGTAATTAAGGGGCTAAATCAGCAGCGGAGAAACTAACTAATCAAATCCGTTATACTAACCTAGCAGCAGCAGCAGTAGTATCTACTCGACTACTACTACTTAATTTGTTTGTTGAGCATAGGCCTCCACTAAACACTTGATTAAAGGCGCAGATTAATTAAACTGATCACATGAGCTCTGTCCTACTCAAGTTGTTGCATACAACCGACATGTGTCATCTATCATGCATGGCCAAAGTCTGTTGATGGAAATTTGGATGAAGTGACAAAAACGGAATGGTACGGACAGAAAGATGGCAAAAACAAAATTTTTCTCTTCATATTAATTGGCTATAGATAGCCCCGCTCCAAACGAACTTCTGGATTTTTTTTTATTTGACTTATTTAAATCAGAAGTCACTTAAAACACATCGATTTCTAATTTCGATATATTTTAGCTTTTTTGCCTTTTGTTCTTATTCATTTGCATTGTCCGTGACGATGTAACTATTTTTTTTATTTTTTTCTCAATTTTTTCAATTTTTCAAAAAAAACAAAAACCACAGCTAAAAGCTTAAGCCAAAAGTTAGTCGGAGCACCACCATATGTTGTCCGGATTCTTTTCGGCTTAAAGTTGGCTTATGCTTGTATTGTCTATAATAACTAGCTTTTAAACTTTACGTTTTTTAAGGCGGGGTCAATAGAAAATTATGGTAAAAAGTGTTTTGAATTTAGCTATACCGGCCAAAATCGTATGCAATTATTTTTCTCTGCGTACAGCCTTTTGCAAACAACCAAAATTTAAATATTTTAACCATAAACTATCAACCAAAAAAACTCACCCCTTACCTCTCCAAGAAAACCAAAACACGGTTTCTGTGCAGTAAATCGACAGGACGACAACCAGAAGAATCCATGCAAAGTGGTACTACTTCTCAAAGTCAAGCATCCTAGCGGCCGAGTATTTTCCGGCCCAAGACTCCAAGATAGGGCTGTATATAATTGCGACGACTCGTGTGGCCTATGCGTGAGCAACCAGGCCGGCTACTAGTTAAAAATCAGCGGCCGGTTACGACAAATCAGAACAAGCCGAAGCTGCTGTATACACAATACACTACATGTTGCACTCACTGATAGGTGTACGTAACTGCTGCTGTATAGTGTCGACCAGACTTGCTAGCTCCAAGCTACCGACCGATCGATTCCTCTGTTGACAACTACTGGGACAGGTCGAGAGCAGGTAGCCACCAGCAAAAACTACTAGTGAAACCAATGCCACAAGTTACAATGTAACACTCATCACCTGTTGATTGGCTCTAGCGCGTTCTCACGTTGATGATTCTAAGCTTCGAGCCACGGGAGCAGTGGAATCTTGAAACTTAAAAATGTTATCGCACGATGATACCGCCAATGCAGGTGTCAACGTACACGAACACAGGTCATGCATGCACGAGACTCGGCAACATCACCCTGTGCGGGTGTCCATGTATACACTATATAGTTGCTACGCGTTTGACCCTAAAATGCCGGCAAATATGGGGCCCCATATTATACTAGTAGCGCCTCAGTGTTTCACGCGATCATACGTATAAAAATTACACTTTTGGGTGTACCAAACTAAGATGTTTTAAGGCCCGTAGGTTTGGGCCAAAGATTATTAATTTCAAGGACGGTGACTTATGTATTATATAGTATCCTATGACTCTGTTCTTTAATGCTTTCTAAAAACCACTTTTAGTTTTTGTTATAGTACCTAACTTTTAAATAAAATATTTCTTAATATGAGATCTACAAGTTAATTATAGTACACGTTAAAAATTCAACATCTATATCAATCAAAATCGCAAACAAGTATCTCTCTCCGTAATCTCTGTCACAAATATCTAAAATTCAAAAAATTAACTAAAAATTATAAGTCGCAGTCATATCAAATAGAGCCCATATGGCCAGACACACACGTCCTTATCATGGATGCAGAAAACTGTGTCTCGAGCGCGCTACATATTCTCGAACCAGCCACCGCTTCATATGTTTGACTTAAATCTTTACCAAGACTTTTTGACTCAAGCGACTTATCAATCAAATGTTTCTGCGAGGAAAGTAATTAATGGGGGAAAAGGAGAGCATATCCATGCGTACTTAACTGTACAACCAAATGTAATTTCGAAGCTGGGAATTTTGTTAACCTGGTTGGCGAAGCCGACGCCGCAGCCGAGCAGGATCCTGCCGACGATGAGCATGGCGAGGTTCTGGGCGGCGCCGTTGAAGATGACGCCGACGATGAAGAAGACGCCGGCGATGAGCATGGTGAGGCGGCGGCCGAGGCGGCGGGTGGTGTAAGAGGCGAAGAAGGTGGCGGTGAGGCCGGCGAGGTAGAGCGACGAGGTGAAGAGCTGCAGGCCCTGGTTGTCGTACTTGCAGTAGTTGCTCTCCTTGTCCTCGTGCTTCGTGCGCAGCACGGCCGGGAAGAACTCGCGCAGGAAATCGTCCATCGATGTCACGCCGCCTACAAAAATGATTTTTTAAAAGATTTTCAACAGATATCAGTATCATAAAATTCGTTTCAATTGATTATACAAGTTTACTGAAATATGTCATATGCATCAAGATATTGCAGAAAGGAAAATACTTTTTAAAAAAATGCAAAAGATTTATATTTCATTCATTAAGAAGAAAATCAGTATAATGGTGGCCTAAATGCCAAACAAAAGGTCCAAGATAGAACCGGATACATATAAACACGACTCCGCTAACCCAACAAGATAAAAGTTCGTGACTAACACGCCCCGACAACGAGAAGATGACCACTACCAAAGAACAAGCACCGGCCAATGCGAAAGCGACACACACGCGGAAAGACGAAGAGGGTAGAATCAGGCGGTCCAAGGCAATGTCTCTAAGGAGGGAACGACACCGAATGCGCCCCGTCACCCGGTCCGGCAAGAACCAGAATTGAGATTTTCACCCCAGACAAAAACCCCCAAGGCCCTACGGTGAGTGGGGTGCAGCTCCTAAACGATGCCTCCAAGGAGAAAAACGACGTCCAATCACATCGTCGTCGTCGGATCCTACTCGAAGAGCCAGACCAAAGGTTTTCACCCAGATCACGTCACCCCACAGTGAAGATGATGAAGGCACTAATGCTGTGCTACTCGGTAGTATTCACCTTCTACTTTTGCACCATCATCGGCTACTGGGCGTTTGGAAACCAGGCGTAGTCCAATGTCCTACAGAGCCTGATGACGGACTCAGGCCCCTCCATGGCCCTGACGTGGCTGCTCCACCTCACCATGCTGCTCGTCCTCATCCAGCTCCTCGCCATCGTGCTGGTTCTCCCAGGTGGCGTACGGGGTCATGGAGAAGAACTCAGCACTACTAATTAAGTACAAGCGTGAACTTTTATGACGTATATCTATGCAAAGTCTAGTACTTTCACAAGAGTATAAGTACTTAATTTTGCAAGAAAGTATCGCTTCCAGCACTTAGAATATTCCTCAGAGCCAGTGAAAAGGTGCAAGAAAGTCCAACGTCCACGAATCATGCAGCTAGCTAGTATGTCAGTGACAAAACATAATTCATAAACGCATGAAAGTTAAGGATGCAAGTGTATTGATCATATGAATGATGAGTCTCTCCAAAAAAAATATGAGTGACGAAGTACTGTATCACTTATTTTTGTTACTTGAGCTGGACGCTTTGCATGAATTTGATACTAATCCCTCCGTTTGAACTTTCAAAACACAATTGATTTAGTAGTTACTAATATATTCTCAAGTGTTCGTGTGTGCACGTGCGCACTCCTTGGGGGCGTGCGTACGTATATACAGGTTAACTGCAACAAATAATCTGTTCAGATTTGTGGATTTAGTGACAACAAAGACTTCAATTTTTTTACAAAAAATATAAGAGTAAAAGTTACAGTGTTACGTGATGATTCCCTTTTTTTCTAGAAAATACCTAGCTATTGTATAGAAAAAAAAGAAGAAAATAACTCAATTTGTTGTAAAAGTGTTAATTAATTCATACATGAATGAATGAACAGATAGGATTTTCTTAATTTAAGTTAGAATTAATTGGCCTAAATCAAAAGGCAACGTGGCCACACAAAATTATAGGAAAGAAAGCTCTGCTACATCAGACCTGATCCGTAGATAATGCAAATGCGTTGACTTAGCGGCCTGTCAAAGTAGGTGGCTAGCTCACAGCACTCTCTTTTTTCCAAAAATAATACCCAAAATAAAATAACGGTGGGTATCCTCACAAAATCATCTACCCTACCAGATGGAGTAACAAGCTGGAAAACGGTTCAAAATGGAGTTGATACAAAACGGCAGAATCTTTTTGTTCTGCTGATGATTTTTTCTGTGGCGAAAGTCTTTTGGTTGATGATGAATAATAGCGACTAAAATAAGTGATTTTTAAAAAGAGTAGGTGAGTGATGTAAAAAGTAATAGAGAGATACGTGCACGAGACAACAACGAGAGGAATGAGATATGTAATGCATCTGTGACCTGTTGACTTCTCTCTTAGCGATACGGAAGCGAGAAGAATAGAGATGCCGTTTGAGAAGTCAGATGTTCGTATTGACTTCTGATTTCTCTAAATAGAAGTTAGAAGTAAAATCCAATATGAATAGTCGTAAGTTAAAATCCTCGAAGACATATGGATTGTTACACCATGGAAGAGGGATCTCACCTGATTTTCTGGAGCTACCATAGGAGATACATGCATGGAGATGAACTAAAGGTGCTAGCCAAGGCCGAAGTGTAGAACGAGGGCCGTACCTGAGATGCCGACGTCGTAGCCGAACATGAGCCCGCCGGTGGCCGCCATGATGCAGGAGATGACGACGATGGGCGTGATCTTGGCCTCAAACTCCGTGCCGGACGGCGCCGACACCGAGAACCCTCCCGCCGGCATCTTGGCCCGTCAGTCAAGCTAGCCCTCCGATCCGATTGATGCTCTCGTCGCGAGGTAGCAATGGAAGCACGTACCAAGTATTTCTTCCACACGACAAAACCACTCAAAGGGCAGGGGAGGGGGGTCTGGGACTGGGGCACACAAGCCTCGAAGTGTCTCGGTATATATAGAGAGGGAAGCCCACTCCACGGAGAAAATTCAAACGCATCCGACCGGCGGGATGCGGCCACGTAGCCGCGCGGAACCGGACGGCTCGCGGGCTGGCTAGTCAACGACGGCTTCACGAATCGCGACCCACAGGCCAGAGTTGCTAGCTTACCTGTCGCAAGTCTCAAGTCTGCAGCCGCGCACAGGCACCCAGACTTTTCCACAAAATTTTGCTTATCCAAACTCTTTCGAGCTCTCAGTTCCTTTTGGAAAATTAGAAGGCAGAAGCAGTTTGGAATTTTGGATAGATGGGACGCCGACCTTTTGACAATGGGTGTTGTCGGGCCCATGGGCCCACATGTCAGCTCCTAATATAGTATCCTCTGAATTTTGGAGCAGCAGGAGTATGGCAAAATACATTTGTGCTACTGCGATAGCTAGCACTGTGCGCAGATGCTTGATTGATTGGTGTGAATTGAGGACCTTGACTTGAATATTATTGGCTAAGGACAATTATACATCACGTGGGGATGGGTTTACTTGAGAATATGTGATGCTGTGGAAAAGACAAGCGTAGGAAATTGATTCCTGCGCGGCTTTAGCTTGCCTTCCTTCTAGTAAACATGTTCGTGGTACTAGTATAGACGTCAGCGTTTACGACAGTGCTGAGTATTTTGTCTACTGGGAAAGTAGCCGCTTTTCTTGCCCAAGCGGTGCTAGTTTAGGTTTGTTGTGTATCGGCGCGGCCCGACTGTGTGGATATTTTATCGAAACAAGGTTCATTAGGGTCAGCCGGCTCACAAAATCTATTAGCATAGGGTCTGTTCTTTTCTCCGTTTAACGGTTTTGATTTTTCTACTGATCACCTAACTTTCAAACGGATTATTTTCTCAAGACGGGGCCTACAAGTTAAACGATCTACACGTTAAAAGCCCAACATATGTACTAGCCAAAATCGCAAGTGAGTATCTATCTCTCCATAATCTGTACCGTAAACAGCCATAAGCCACAGCCGTTGCCAAACAGGTCCATATGATTTATTCCATCGTAAACGCATCCATCTCCTCCTATATAAAGAGGTTAAGGATTACATATTTGTACAAGTCTACGAGTAAAAGAGCAATAAAGTTAAGAGAAAAATTAGGACTACAACTTCTATCTCATGTTCTACTTTTATATTCCTGTTAGTAGAGTATTTGATCGTCGGCAATGCGAAACCGAATATACAACAATGTTTAGTTTTTGTATTGTTTGTGGATCAATTTATTCGTGATTTCATCGCGATATGATCATGCATGAAAAATATGCTAAAATCGCTTCCCTCAGGAAAACAAAAGCCGCAACAACTACTAAAAAAGAACGCAGTATGCCATTATCCAATGTTTAGCGCGTAAGGAGCACACCCGCCGAAACATGCGGGCTAAGGACCGACCGGTCACGCTCCAAATAACCTATCTACACAAAACCGAATTTGCTTCGTTCTTTTACCCAACAATCCAAATGTATCTGCTCGTTCTCACTGACGCTCAGTTCATACCGTATTATAGCCAATTAATCCTATCACTTGAGAATTCAAGACCCGTATGTACGTGATGCCGGCAGCACGTCACAGGACTAGGCGCCGTACACACGCTAATTAAAGCCTCCGTGCGTTTGGGAAATCTCACGACGTGAGATTCCACAACTTGGCCTCTTAAAAATGAACTCCTCGATCGGCTGACTGCGATGTTCCACACGAGGTGGAGTCTCGCTCCAGCGCACCAGCATATCATGTTCAAGCCGCGTATGCGTACGCACAGGTTAATTTTCTGCTAATTTGCAGTCGCTGACGGATGAGACCGACGCTTGGGCGCACCACAAATTGCCACCGTACATAAGGTACGTGACGCTTCTGCAAGATGCCAATCGAATCGAAGCATTTTCAGGGCAGAGCGATATCCCGGATAAAGTAGCCTTCATTTAAAGTGTGAAAAAATATCTAATGTACAGTCTAGTTAAATTCAATTTAGTCTAATTAATATTTTTATGATCCAGTCTAAATAACCTAAATCATTCTACTATTAAATTCAAAACATTACCAAATACTGGCTCGCCACTGATTGGGCTTGGCTCGGCGGTAAACTGATAACGTAAACGCGCTTTCACCGGCTACTTAGTTAATTGCTATCTACCGCACAGCTGCACGCGCATGAACAGATGGATTTGTTGTTATCTTGGGAGTTCAGAGTCACCGAAGTCGACTGTTGCTGCACTGCAATTGTTATCTGAGCTGCACGAAACTGGAGCGTTGAATTTTGGAACATTGCAAGCGTAAGCGTTCAGGCGACAGAAGAAACGTAACAAGCTTCTGTTGATTTGGTTGGTGCGGCGTCTGATTATCAAAAAAGGACATGCAACTAAAAACAACTAGAAGCAGGCGATCCACGTTTCCTCGTATCGGTGGACAGGGCGAACCCGAAAAGGGTCCTCTAGAATCTCCAAATTTGCAGCGATTGACGCGTGCACCCAGCGTTGATGTGTTAGCCCATGACCTCTTCGTGCATGTTTTAGCCCGTTCGAGGCAGCCCATTGGCCATTAGAATGTTGCAGCCGGTACACATCACGTCGGACCTGGACGTCTCGCGACCGCCCGAGATTAGAATGTGGAAAAAGGGTTCAAAAAACGGATGGAATTCACACGTGCCGGCCACACACATCCACCGTCTATTTGGGTCCTGAGAATGTTGTGATAGGGAGGGCCAATACGCCCTTCTCGTCGCCACCAAGGTTGAATATATTGCGCGTGAATATAAACGAGCATGATGAGCTGAAAAGGATAGGCAGTCTAGAACCGTAGAACAGCAATCTGCCCAGGGCCGGTCAGGTAGAGGGTTTGGAGTACAAAATCGTGGAAATTTTACAAGCAACAGGTATTTTTACATGCAGCACACTCAACCCCTCTTTATTTACTCCGGATGTTGCAAAGTACAAGATCTCGACAGAGCTAACATCCATCCTATACGGAATGCATTATTGTACAACGATGACTCTGGCATGTCTTGCTTACATGTAGAATGCAGAGCACTCAGCACCAGAAACAGTCAAACTCACGATCAAGGACCAACCGCAATGCACCAACTACATTACTGGAGGATGCAACTACAGGCGACGTTATGCAAGTCTCACGGCTGCAGCTTCTTAGGGAGAACAGCCAGGTCAAGCTTACTGCCATACATCTTGGCGAGAGCCTGTCCGCACCAGCCATGGCCGTCGTCCAGCGTTGGCATCCTCACCTCAATGAATGGCGGATCGGCTTGGCCTTGGGGCTTGACAACGCCTGCGAACACCCTGAGGACATTGGCGGCGTCGATGTCCATGCAGACACTGATTTCAACAGTTCCCTTTGCTGCTGGTGGAATACCGGTGATCTCGAAGTATCCCAACAGATGGTTCTCTTCCGCATGTTTCCCTTCGCCTTCGTAAACAGCAATGAGAGCTTCGGTCTGATTGTCTTGTGTCGTTGTAAATAGCATGTCCCTTCTTGCAGGAACTGCGGTGTTCCTTGGAATGATCGCGGCAAAGTTATCGCGATCGGCGTGGATTCCAAGGTTCATTGGGGTTGCCTGAATCGTCAGCAGATCCAAGCTTCCTGAAGAGTCAGTGACTCCGGATGCAATGGCTCCTTCCAATGCAGAACCTGAAACAGCAGCTTCTAGAGGATCTATGCCCTGGTAAGTGTCTTCCTTCTTGCATAAGCCAAGGACAAGATTTCTGATTTTAGGGATTCTAGAACATCCTCCAACCAATATCACATCATTGATGTCCTCTGGTGCTAACTTTGCATCAGCCAAGCATTGCTTGATGATCTTCTCACATTTCTCAAAGATAATCTGATTCACTTGTTCAAATTCTGCACGATCCAAAACCTTCGACACTTTCTGGCCATCCCCGAGATCTACATTGATCTCCAGTCTCTCCTGGGTAGCCAGTTTGTGAATTGCATCCTGAGTTGCGATCCGCAGTAAACCCATCGACTTGATTCTATCCATTGTGTGACCAGCATATAAAGTATCAAAGTTGGGTAGCAGGTGGCGCATAACATTCTGAAGTATGTCCTCTCCACCAACAGTGCAGCCTGAGAGTGCTCTTATTTGAGAAACACCACCAGCAGTGGCAGCCACAGCCGCATCACAGTAACCAGCACCCATGTTAAATATCAGAGCAATTTTCTCAATGCCACTTCCCATAGTTTCATGCAGAAGTTGCTGCTGCTGCTGAGCATACAGAAGTGCGACAGCTGTAGGCTCTGGCATCAGCCTCAGCACGTGAAGCCCAGCCATTGCACAGGCTCTCTCAATCCTGGTCTGTTGAAACCGACTGAATGCAACCGGAATGGTAAGAACAGCATTCCTCACTGGATGTTTGAGATGCATCTCAACCAAGGCCTTCAATTCAAGCAGAAAGATGGCAAGAACTTCCTCAGGAGTTGTGGATCTCCACATATTGTTCACCAGCGCTGCAATGAACGGTCTCACACCGATACCCAATGTCTGAACAAGAAAAGGGAGGGCCTTGCTAGCTTGAACCACTTCATCTGTGTCCATTCTCCCAATCAAACGTTTCATGTTAAATATGGCACTTCCTGATAAAATATCTCTTTCCTCGTGTGCATGTTCCCGGGTTGCTCCTCCGGTAACACCAGCTGAAAGTGTGTCATCCTTGAACATGACATATGACCTCATCCCTTTCTGGTTGCGAGTATTTTTGAGGAGCTCAACCTGATGGCCATTCCAGACAGCAACGCTGCACCTTGAAGTCCCAATGTCAATTCCAATAGCAACATCAGGGAACGATGGCTGTGCTTTATCTTCCCCGGTGGTTTCACTATCAGATGCCACAGTGTAGAATTGTTCAGCCATCCTGCGAAACACAATTATGTAACCCAGTTACACATGGTTAACAGATTATCTTTCTTTACATATTGAAAAAGGGGATAGTTGGAAGTTTTTTAAAATTAAAACAGGACTATAATAGGAAGGAACTAAAACTCCACTTAGAACACAGGAATTTTCCCGATTCCTACAGGAATTGAAATTATCTCTGGAATTTCTGCGTTCCAAACGGGCCCTACATGTTGGTGGATAGTACATTAGTACCAAGTCTGGAATCTTTTAAGACGGAGCTAGTAGTCTGAGGGCATATGTTATTACACATTTGCAACACGAAATGTAACTCCAATTATGAACATGAAGTGCAACCCAGTAAAGAAAGTGGCAGTACTGGCGGCAACAAATAGAAGCCACTAACTACAACTGGGAAAGAAAATTAGACACCAGACAGCATGAAAGGGAGCCCTACCAAGCAAACTCATGTCAACATAAAGAATACGCAATCAAGTTGCCCCTTCCACCGCACATTACACGGTGCAAATAGTATTTCGCTGAATTATACAGTGTCCTTACATTTGATATGGACAATAGGATGCAAATTCCAGAACTTCAGGTTATCTATACTCTATTATTCAACTTTGAGACTATGCACCCCCACGGAGGGCACCCAATGCCGAATTCAAACCAACTAATTCGTTGTGCTTGTGCAGCCGAAGCGCAGAAGCAGCCCCATGAACTGCAAGCAAGTCCTCCTAAACTAGGTAACCCTTAGCGCTCACATTACCACACCCACATCGCATGGTACTCCCTCTGGTCACTAAAGAATACAATTTTGGGTACATGCACAAAAGAATGTTATTTTGTATACGTGCAGTCAACTTTCTAAACTTTGGTATCTTTTTCAACATTTATATTAAACACATGAAAATAGTATGTATATATTTGTCTCGAAAAAAACTTTACAAAATATAGTTTTATAAATCTATTACAATAGAAATTAGTGATCAAATATGTATTTTAGGGACAATATAGACGTGACCGGTGCGAGCACTACCCAATTGCGTCACACGATGCAACCACGATACCGGCATAGAAGTAGAACACACATTAGGCACCCAACAATGGAACTCACGCGGACATGCAGGACTGAGACCGACAGAGCAACGAGATACAGAGCACGGATCAAGCTAATCAGGCACAGATCAAAGTTAGCAAGCGTACGGTGTGGAGATTTACTTACTTGACCAGGCGATGGAGAAGCGCCGGGGATTTTCTTGGTGGTGCTTGCTGATGCTGCTGCTTCGGAGCAGCAAAGAACACACCGGTGGGGGTGGGGGGTGCGCGAGTCGAGGGAGAAGAAGCGGGAGAAGTGGTGAGACGGAGGTGGAAGAAGAAAAGGCGAGGAGAGTTTTCTGGAGAGGCCGGGAGAGGGGGCGCAGGTAGTTCCGGAAGCGTCGGGAAGCGGGGAGACGCCGCTAGAGCTTAGCTGCCGTGGGCCCCGGCAACGAAACACTGGGCTGTGAAAACTCCAAGCTTGGGCCGAATAGTGGAGAGCAATCGATCGGAACGTCATTGGGTGGGTTTGGTTTCAGTAGGTGTTGTGGGGGTGTTAGAAACGTGGGTACGAATCGGGCCTGCAAACTTCAGCCCAGCAAAGCCCCCAATCAAGTAAGATATGGAGTTGAGCCTGCTACTCCATATCAAGTAGCCTACTCGTATTCACCTTTGGCAGTTCTGCCACCCGTGCTGTTCCAAGTGACCCTGCTGCTCTGGAGGCTCTGGGCTGTGAGTTGGAGCTAGGCAAGAACATCGAAGAGAAGGCAGGATGCAGATATACTGCCGTCTTACAGAGCGTCGAGACTAGGAGACGTCAGTTTGAGAATGTGATTTTTCGCCACGAAGGTCAGGAATCAAATGTTGTGTAAATGTGATTTTTCGCCACGAAGGTCAGGAATCAAATGTTGTGTTTGACGAGAGAAATCACTCTCGGATTTTTTGACACGGGGTATAAGATACGAACGTACCAGTGTATTAAAATACATAAAAATAAATAAACACAAAATGAGATACTAAAACATGTATTTTATTCATTCATCTGAGAATAACAAAATTACAAGTTTCCTTTATATGAGTGCGCACTATAGCCTATTTTGTATTGCAGATCTGATATAGATGATGTGATCTTCTGGTTTCTGAGACCTTAGAAAGCTCCCGATTAATTACATCCGCGGGTAAACCCACTGAATAACTTCGATTAATCTACGTATTGGTCGTCGTCCTCAGTTTTTGCTTCATGTTCTCTATACATGTGATGAATGGTTGGTTTAGATGTGGGCGTTGGTATTATCCACAATTTCGTCGGTCTATGAGGCCGTTGATAGTGTAGCCTTTGCGCTGGCTGCGCTCGCCCGTGCCGTTCGACCTCGTCGGTATCACATGACACATAAAATTTAAGGTGGTTAAAAGGGTGCATGATTTCGACGGCGGTGGCCGGATCCGGTGGCGACGGCACCAGGGACGGAGTGGCTGGGCTCGTGGTCGTCGTCTTATGGGGTCCGTTCTACGCGGGAGACGAAGAGGGGAGGGAAGGGAAAGGGTGAGAGAGAAAAGTGGAGTAAACTCAATAAAATCGTTTGATATAAACTCTCGCTCTCTCTCTCTCTATATATATATATATATATATATATATATATATATATATATATATATATATATATATATATATATATATATATATATATATATATATATATATATATATATATATATATACCATATATATATATATATATATATATATATATATATATATATATATATATATATATATATATATATATATATATATATATATATATATATATATATATATATATATATATATATATATATATATATATATATATATATATATATATATATATATATATATATATATATATATATATATATATATATATATATATATATATATATATATATATATATATATATATATATATATATATATATATATATATATATATATATATATATATATATATATATATATATATATATATATATATATATATATATATATATATATATATATATATATATATATATATATATATATATATATATATATATATATATATATATATATATATATATATATATATATATATATATATATATATATATATATATATATATATATATATATATATATATATATATATATATATATATATATATATATATATATATATATATATATATATATATATATATATATATATATATATATATATATATATATATACCATATATATATATATATATATATATATATATATATATATATATATATATATATATATATATATATATATATATATATATATATATATATATATATATATATATATATATATATATATATATATATATATATATATATATATATATATATATATATATATATATATATATATATATATATATATATATATATATATATATATATATATATATATATATATATATATATATATATATATATATATATATATATATATATATATATATATATATATATATATATATATATATATATATATATATATATATATATATATATATATATATATATATATATATATATATATATATATATATATATATATATATATATATATATATATATATATATATATATATATATATATATATATATATATATATATATATATATATATATATATATATATATATATATATATATATATATATACCATATATATATATATATATATATATATATATATATATATATATATATATATATATATATATATATATATATATATATGTGTATATATATATATATATATATATATATATATATATATATATATATATATATATATATACAATATCAGTATCCATATTTTCGCGCAAGTGCCATACCGTGCCGACTGCCGCTCAGGCTGAGGCGCAGCGGCAGGCAGCCACACGGACACGGGGAGCGGTGGTCAGTGCCAACATCAGCGCGTGCGCAGGCATCTTTTTTTCGATCAAAACTCCCCGGCAACCCGCACAGTCACTGCGAGCTAGCTAGAGCCGCAGCAGCAACAGCCACGCAATATCACTAGCTAACTAAGCCACAGTAGTTGCCTTTCAAAAAAAAACTAAGCCACAGTAGCCGCGGCAGCGACGTGAAACGAGGAGATCGATGAGGAAGCGAGCTAGCGCTGAGATTAGCGGCATGATGGACTTGTTGGAGTCACGCACGCAGCAGCTAGCTGCAATCATGCTGCTGGGCTAGCGGATGGGATCGAGTGCGCGCGCAAAAACCCACGAAACTAACAAACAAGTTAGTGTTAAACATTAATCTAAACATGAGGTCTTAATCCCTAGACTAAAGCATGAACATCTAGAGGACTTTAGGATAGAATCATCACATACCCGAACCTGAAGAGGAAGCTATCATGCGGTGAAGATGTTCGGTCGGTGAGGGAGATGGTGTGGTGGTTGGCCGGCGGTGGTGCTGAAGTCGTCGGAGTCGTGGACGAGGACGGCGCCGGTCGAGGTGGCAGACAGCGATGTGGAGGTGGTCGGCGGCTCCGGTTGTCGGCTTTCGTCCACCGTAGCGCCCGTGACAGATCGGATGATGTCGGAGTTCGTGGAGGTAGTGAACAACTCGCGTGAGTCACCCCTGCCGAGAACCCCCTTTTGTGTGGCGCTAGGTGACCGGGACCGTGACCAATTTGTTGGCAATCGCCTCCGATCAAGGCGCGTGGGTGGAGACTCGGTCTCCCTAAAATCTCGGAAGCAGTTAGCCTAGAGATCAATCCAACAGTTAGAGCTCTAATCTAATAGTTATAAATCTAGATGTTAGTTAAAAAATATTCAGATGATATTTATCAACACTCAACAAGTTATGTCTATATATGTGCATGCATTGAGCTCCAAAGAAAAAAAAAAGACCCATGCGAAGGTGGTGGGAAAAGGCGACGCAAGTTAGATTCTCGCTAATGGCGTCGCTTGCCCCCGTGGACTTCTACGAGAATGAACCGCGTTTCAAAATTTGAAACGCGATCCCCAGCTGATTTGTCGGCCGGCCTCACGAATCACGGCTCATGATCGATCGACCCATGGATGGCCCAGGGTTAAAAGGGAGCGAGACAACCATGGATTTCATGCCACGGCTTACAAGTGTCCATGCATGGGACCATGGCTGTGATTCGGCGATTGAAAATACGGGCGCACATGGCGTAATGGTCAATGATTTCGAATCCATGCATGCACATCATGTACATTCATACAGTGATTCAAACATGGTTGACCCAGCAATCTAAACTGTAGTTACTACTCCATCATCAGACATTCAAGTGGAGATAGGAGTATACTATATACCATGTCCAGTCATGCTAACAGTGATGCATGGCCTAAATCGAAGGACGATGCTTAGCTAGACATCGACAGTACGTCGATAGTAGCTCTACTGCACTAGTTACATGGCCAGCTTTGCATGGGAAGGAGAAAGAAGTAGGTGAAGAGGAGTACTGCAGGCGGGTGGGCCCCACATTCGACATTGCGCGTGATCTCCGGTGGTCCACCCGTAAATTATTGTTTCCTAGTGGTCTCTCTGAACCGAACAAAAGCGCTACTGTACCTCCGAGGCTCAGGCACCTATTTTTTTCTCTCTCTCTGATACTAATATACTACTGACTTGTGGGGACCTTTGCCCCTGATGGTCATGGATATACTGGTAGCAGCAGTAGCGCTGCAGCTCTAGCCTCTAGCACGACTTCATTTATCTATCGATCGTAGGACTCCTCTCGCAGTCGCAAGTCGATCTCTTCGATCTACAGTTCCACACCTTCGTGCATGTAGTTGGAATATTCCAAACGAAATGGCTACGCAGCGTCCGGCTTCATGATAAGCTCGGTTCTTCGGTTTTTGCGCAATTTGTCGAAATAAAGGGCATGTTTGTTATGGTTGTGTTTTATGGTTTTTGATTGAAATTTTAAAATTTTAGTTGTTTGTGGCATAGATTACGAGAGATATTCATTTGCGATTTTGATTGATATAAATATTGAGCTTTTAACGTATACTATAATAAACTTGTAGATCTATCTTAAAAAATACTTTGTTTGAAAGTTAAATGTTGTAATAAAACAAAAACTATTTTTAGATGCCATTAAAGAACATGCTCCAACTTCAATGAGGAACTTTTGGCTAGTCTTTGAGAAAGACCAAAGAAGAATGTTGTAGCTAACTATACCTGATCGATGTTTTCGTAGGCAGTATGCATGTACGAGTACGAATACGACTACGTTTCCTTGTGATAGAAGTAGCGTGTGAATTGAAGCACTTGCTTTACTAGTCAACTGATCTTAGGGTGTACTTATTTGGGTTTAAATTTAAGACTTTTGATTTTTTTTGGTACTGTAGCTTTTTTACATGGTCAATGGCTTAGTGGAAAATACTGATTGTTTTTTTGACAACTTTTGACGCTGCGGTTCCAGACTTACCATAACTGAAGTCACATGCATTCATGCCTGCCCATCTGGCTAGTGGAGTGCAGAGTGTCATTTGGACTGACTGAAAATGGCTACTTATTCTTCCATCGTCTCATTGCAGAGGACTTCAGCGTCAGCAGTTCAGTTTTGGGAACGGTACGTAAGCAGGAAATTATTGTCAATCCATGTGGCGCCCATGTGACTAGTACGAAAAATGGTAGCTAGCGAGCGTAAAATAACCTTCAAATGGGAAATGCTTGTACAAAATCTGAGCCGAACTCAAAGTACAGCCTGCAGGCAGCAGAGTGGGATTGACTAGTGTCGTCAGTTTCTTATCCCCATGAGTGACAGTCCGAAGGAAACAACCGCCCTGTGACAACACAGTTTTCCTTAAAGAATTAAACACGGTACCACTCAAATTTATCTCGCTAATCTATGACAACTAAAGAGAAAAAAAAAAGATAGTCATCTTTGTGGTGCAAACCAATCTGCGGAATGAAATGGCAAAAGAATATTAACTAAACTTTGAATTATCATCCGAAGAGTAGTAGCACAGGAAGAGATGATGCATTTACTGGCATTCTACCTACCCTTTTGCAGTGCAATCAAAGTGTAACAAAACTCAACAGATCGATTTTTTATTTATAAAGTACCCAGTATAAATTATGTACGCCTATACACGCACACTACAGTATACACTTACTCACGCACACCATAACGCCTATAGAAGACCAGAAGAGCGGAGAGCTTGTTCTCTCATTAGAGCGAGTTGAACATAAATTCATACAATCAAATTAATTTACCCATTTAGGTCTTATTAGGAACATACGATTTTTTTTTATCCCCGTGAAATCGAACTGTTTGCTATGAAACTCATGCGAACTACTATCAGATGAACTTTCTGGGAGTAAAACAGTGGAAACCAATCAACCAAGCCGAGACGCTAGGCAGAGCAAGCCGAACACACACCGAGCCACTCCATCCATCCATTAATCAACCTACATGGCTTCCACAGCATTGAACGAGGCGCGCGCAGCCAGCACCCAGGCGCTGCAAAAAGCAGCAGCCGTGTCACGACCGGATGTCGACGGCAACGCGCTCGATCGACTTCCCGAAACGATTGACCAGCGCGAGCCAAAGTCCAACGGGTCAGACACCGCACCGGCACCGGCACCGCACGCACCACCTCTCAGTCTGGTCGGTCGGTCTCTCTAGCTCCCTGGGATTCCACCAAGCGCAACACGACGCTGCGCTCGCCTCCAACCGCGCACCTCCCCTCCATTAGTCAACCGCCCATGCCATGCAAGCACGCACGCTGGTTTCTTCCTTTCCGCTCCTCGGGAGCCGTGAAAAGAGCGGAGAGTCCTTGATCCATCGGTTGGGCCCGCGCCGGCTGCGCGCCTCCGTAGTGCACGGCCCCGGCCGCGCGCGTCGCAGCGAGAGAGGCAGGCAGAGGCGTGCTTGCGCATGCGTGGGCTTGGAGTTTGGGCATGCGACTACTGTCACGGGGAGGTTTGGTTAACGCCCTTTTTGTTTTAGATTCTAGGCAAGTTAGCTACTTTTAGTAGTCAAAATCTCTCTCAAACAATCCAGCTTTTGGGCTAGCTACTGAGAATCTAAAAATCTAGGAAGGCACAATTGTAATGGGACCAAGAAGCTGCAATAGCCGAGCTTCTCACAGATTCTACGAACTAATGCCACTTAAAGTTAAAGTTATTTACCCGTAAATGCCACTGAATAAAAATCACTCACCGCCCACCCCCCCCCTCAGATTTCGTCCCCTCGGATCAGCCCGCTCCCCTCCCGGCTCATTCCTCCCGACTCTCTCCCCCTCACTGCCACCCACCCGGCCCCTCCCTCGCCTCCTCCCGGATCCCCCGCCCCCGCCTCTTTCCCCGACTCTCTTCCCCACCCGCCGCCCACCCCGCCCCTCCCGGCCCCTCCCGGATCCCCGCGCCCCCCCGCCCCCTCCCAGATCCCCACCGCCCGCCCACCCCTCCCGGTGCCCCCCGGATCCGCCCCCCGCCTCCTCCCCGACTCTCTTCCCCACCCGCCCGCCCCTGATGCCTCCCCGGGCGCCTCCCAGATCCCCCGCGCCACGCCTCTCTCTCCCGACTTTCTCCTCCCTCCCCGCCCACCCCGCCCCCTCCCCGCCCCCTCCCGGATCCCCGCCGCCCCTCCCGTCACCGCCCACCCGGGCCCTCCTCCCGGCCTCCCGGATCCCGCCACCGCCCACCCCGCCCCTCCCCGATGCCCCGCTCCAGTTTCCCGCCGCCCCACTCTCTCCTTCCCTCCCCGCCGCCCACCCCGACCCCCCCCTGGCCCCCGGTGCGGTGGATAGGTGTGTTATATTCTTTGTAGATGTGAACTTGATGTCTTGTTAGTGAAAAATGAATGTATGTCTTCTTGGAATTGTTTTCTATTTGAGAAGTGGAGTCCAATGGGCAATAGAAATAGAAATCCCAAATACAGAAACTTGTTTGGTTAGCCAACATCAAAAACCCTTCATGAAATGTCAAATCATATGTTTACTACTTTGACCGGGATCACTGCGTGAACACAAAGATTCTGATAAGTATGTTATTCCATGCGGTGACTGGTTTAATCGTGTGTCTTGCCCTCATTACCTTGCTGAACTAGTGAGTGCCTCCATTGTTATCTCGTATTCAGTATATTACACATACTATTCTGACAAATTTTGCACCAATCGTAATCGCAGACTAAACTCACCTTTTTTGTGCGAGATAACAAACACGTGTCCTTACAAATTGTACAAACACACAAATGATACCATCAAAGTTTGAGGACTACCCTCGTTCTCGCTATGCCATCATCCCATCTCGTACAAACACTTGTTTGTTTTTGAGAATGCACAAGGTCGGCATGGAATGATGTTCATGTAAACGTGATAGTATAGAAGTTCTTTTGTTTAACTTAGCGATCGTGGTACACTGGATATACTCAATAATGGTTGTGTGTCCGGTTGTTAAAATTACGAAGATACTTGGATAGTTCAACCTTTGATGTATAGTAGTATACTGGTATTTATTAGTATTTTTAAGCATTGGAAATAAAGTTTTCGCTGAAATGGAAATTTGTCAATTTGTTATAACCTAGCTGATATCAATTACTGATTTGAGATACCATGATGTTATGAGTCATCTTAATGTTCCATAGAGGTAACTTTCCAGGCGCCGCGTCCTTCCATGACATCAATGGCACTTGCTTTGATGTTTTTTTTGAATATTTTCATGTTTTTTTGTAACTTTGAGTGTAAGGTGAGCAGTGCGAAATGAATATTGATGCATCGAAGTGGAAATATAGAGGCATCGAAAGTGGAAATATATAGGGTTGAAAGGATGATGATGAAGAGTACATGCCACATGTTGATTCAAACACAGGAGGTGGTTACATTGGCACGGCACAAGATGATGGTGATATGTGTGTCTTTCGTGATTCCATAGCTAACGGCTTGATGGCTTTAAAAATATAGATAGTACCATAGAAGTTCCTTTTGATGGTGATATGTGTGACTTATATGCCTATGAACACCTTTTGTACGTTCCTTTTGTATGAAGACATGGTAGTTATCCATATTAATATTTAAAATTATGATTTGGAATCAAATTTATTGTCATGAAATTTTAATATTACTTTTCAATGTTTGAACTAAGTACTACAAATTTACAGTATGGATATCTTTTCTATCAATACATAATCAGGACATCAAATCACCTAAGGGCATTTCAGTCAATACATCTATCATGATACCAGCTGCACAGCTAGAATCCAGGATGCCAAACAAGCTACCTATTCAGACCAGCTGCTACTCAGACTAGCCAGCTCCTCAGAATCTACAGCTCCCCCAAACAGGGCCTAAGAAGGGTCGTAGTGCCACTTTTGTCATTTTTGTTTTCTCAGCGACCGGGCTTCGGTCATTAGGTTTTTGACTTCTTATTTTTAACTTTTGGTTTCTTCAAAAGGCAAAATAAATAGAGATGATTTCTTGAAACAGATTTTTCAAATGATTTTCTAAATCTAAAATTATATGTATTATTTACGTCGACGTCTCTACCATTCATTATGATATCAAAAGGCGACAAAACCATCGGCCTGCGTCCAAAAAAAAGGTCTTGGTCGATTGCGTGGCTTGTTTAGCTTTGGGTGTTGATAAACATCATTCGGATGTTTTCTTCTTAACTATCATCTAGATTTATGACCGTTGGATTAGAGATTCAACGACCACGAATTCTCCCTCCTTCCTCTAAAAAAAATCTCCCTCTCCCCCTCAAAAAAGGGTCGTTGTATCTTTAATATAACGGTTTTAAATTTAGATGATTGTTAGAAAGAAAATATTCAAATGATACTAGACACGCCCTTGGCTTTTGGCACTTTTCTGTCGCATGTGGATCCCTTCTTAAGGTGAGTAGCCAAATCGCAGATGTGTTTTTGGGGAATCGCGTGGATCGAACCGGCTTTTCATCACAAAACTAGCACACATTTTGAAAAAAAAATGCCGCCATTGTTTTCTTTCCAAAAGAATGCATAGTTTCACCCTCTATTGCCAATTATCAAGAATCATTAGGCAACCTTGGATCAGAATTAATCATCTTATGTATCATTCCTGTTCACCAATCAACTGCCATCCTAAATATCAACCCACCAAAAATGATTAGGCAACACTATTTAATTAGTTTGAGGTTTAAACGCTCCTATCTGCAGGTACAGTTGCGCTCATTTACAAATACTTTGATGGGGACCCCATACACATGAAACTGAACTGATCAAGTGATAAGGACTTGTCCAAATCGCCTGTCTTGAATTTCTTTGTATGCCAGCGGAAGCAAGCAATATATTGAGACGACATTACAAGCCAAAACTCTGACGTACATATATGCTACTCTACAAGCCAAAGATTAATTTAACTCAGAAGTATTGAAGAGACCGGCTCTCTCTATATTGGTTTCTAAGGGCATCCATAATGTATATGACCCAAGAGATCTTAAGGTGGGTCCCATCTAAACCTTAAGGCCAATGCTGTAATGTATATAACCCACTAGGTCTTAAGATGGTCCCACTTGTCAGATAAAGAAAAAATGTATTTTAATGCTTATGGCCAGGTCTTTAGCTTGAGGCCTGGTCTTAAGGTTTTTTTGCTTATGGCCTGCTTAAGGTCACCCCTGTAATGTATAAGGTCGACCTTAAGGTGGCTTAAGACCCCCTATTTTTGCACACTGTGGATGCCCTAAAAGCTGCTTTTCTATTGTACCTAACTTTTAAACGAAGTATTTTTTAATATGGGTCTACTAGTCGATTGTAGTACACACTATAGTGACTTTATTTATATCGGTAAAAATTGCACGTGAATTTCTCTCTTCGTACAGCTTTCTATAAGCTGTTACTATTCATAAATTAAAACTAAAAATTGTTACCAAAAGCTAATATGGACGGCCGAATAGTATCAATCTTGTAAAATGGAAAGAACAAATAAATCTAAAATTTTCCCCATTTTCTCTAGATAAAACAGTAGAATCGAAGGACCACCTGGGTTCCTTGCTTCCCCTGTCTGTGAGCTAGGTTGAGCTGGCATGCGTAAGACCTACAGCTACGGCGTACGGATAAAGCCCAAAGCAAAAAAAAAAAGCAAAATGTGTCCGTGTCGTTTGTGTGGCGCAGCAAAGCCAAGCTGCCAAAACAGCAAGACACGGATCGAAATAGAATAGTCTGATAGCGTCCGAGATCACAGGAATGATTGTGACCCAACACCACGTCTCCCGTCGTTGTCAAAGCTCCTCGAGATCACAAGCCGAAGCTGGTGGTTTGGTATGAGACGAGGGCACATATGCGTATGAACGCGCGCGCCGATGCGCGCGTACATATATCCAGCCGCGCTGCAGCTACATGCAGCTAATCCAGGACAGAACGCTAATGGACACATCTGATCACACGTAACCTGTTCCTGCCTTGGTGGTTAGCACTGCGAACCCCCACGTGCGAACAGAAGCCGCATGCGTCGTCGTCTCCCTGCTGCTGCCGCTGTCCTGTGAGCTCAAGTGCCTCTCTTCTCGCAGGGGTGAATGTGAAACACCCCCTCATTTGAGTATGAATTTTTAATTTATTTTTTTATTTCTAAATTTTATCTTTTTCTGATTTTTTGAGTTTTTTGTTGGTTCTTTTTTCCCGTATTCATTTTTCTATTTTTAAATGTTTTTAAATTTAATTACACCAAATAAACCACTATCAGTTACAGTGTAATTTCAGTCATAAGCCACCTTTTTTCAGCTCAACTGAGCGGGCTGGCTAACATTGAGATTTAAAACACGAAATTAATAGTATAATTAACAAAGACATCACATGCCCATTTCAATCTTTAAAATGTACAACAATTCAATTGAAGCAAAATAACAATTAAGTAAAGAGGATACAACTACAAATAACATTTCTCAGGATTATATCACTAAACACATACAATTCACGAATACACCATTTTCACTAATGCTATACAATTAGCCACATTCTTTGGAACCTTCCAATTTGGCACAAGCTAGAGTAATTAACATTTAATAATTGCAAGAAGAACTAGCAATAGGATATAAAAAAGACCGAACAGACTAAAGAAATAAAAGCAAAGTTACCGTCAGAGTCCTCATTAGAATAATAAAAATGGGCGATTCGCACATTGAGATACCAAACCATCCGAGGTCAATCGGCACATCTTGCAGCCGTACGAAGAGTTTCATCATTCGTCATTAAAAACAAACTTGAATTATCCCCAAATTTCTTTTTACACTACCAGCCAACCTAATAAACACGATTTTACTTAAAGTACCAGAGCCACCCAGCACTGTTGCAGTAAAAATCTCCCCAAGCCCAGCTCACTCGGGGCACAGGTGAAAGAGGGTAAGATTGGATGAGAGACCACCAGAGGAAGAATGAGAGTCCAGCATTTCACACCCCTTCCACAGCCCTAACCAAAGCCAACCACCTCACCGCCAGATCCATCTCCCTTCTCATCCAAGTCCATAACCCATTGCTGAGGAGAAGAGGGAGTGGAGTGAAGCACAGCGACTGGACCAGAGGAGGATGTTAGACCCAGGAGGAGGATGAACCGGTGAAGAGTAAGAGCGGAGCTATGAGGAAGAGAGAAGCAGAGCCACATGCAAGCCAGCCAGGAGGAACTGAGCCCTAGTTATACCCCAAACCGAGCCCAACATCATCCAACTGAGGTATCTCCACATCTCATTTCAATCCTCTCCATAACCATCGCCGGACCACACACACAGCATGTAACCTCACATTCATATGCATCACACTAGAAGCATAGCATCCACACATATAGACTAGAGCAATGGAAGAGAGAGCTAGGGAGGAGTAGAGTATACGAGAGAAGAGACAAGCCATGGAGTCGGTGTGCTCTTACCGTCGACCGTCGCGCGCACCCGTCAGCCACCCTACACTCCCCGACGTGTGAGTAGACCCTGAGCCCTATCACGGCATGCCAAACTGGATGACCCATCTCCACCACATAAACCTCAACCCATGAAGAAAACAAACTTCAAATAGGAGAGTAAATTGAATGTAAAAGACAAAATTAAAAGTAAAACAAAAGGGGAAATCAGAGGTAGAGGGAGAAGCATCGCATCCCGACAGCTGGAGTAGATCCAAGGTGTCAGGGCCCGGATCCAGCTGATGGAGAGCCGAGGCAGCGGCCCTGGGACCACCAGCAGTCGATCTGGATAGGAGCTAATAGGATCTGCGACTAGGTCACTAGGGTAGAGGTAGGGCGGAGGCACGGTGGTAGAGCATGAGAGAGGGGCTGGCCAAGAGGAAGGATGGCGGCGCCACCAGGAAGCTAGACACCATCGACCGGGAGTTGGTGAGGGGGGGCGACCACGAGTGGCAATAGGTGGTGTTAGTCGGATGAGGAGAGAATGAGATAGAGGAATGGAGTGAAGGGAATGAGACAGAGAGAGAGATGATGGGAGTTAATGGGGTGAGGCCCATTTGACCGGTAGTGAGAAGAGGAGGAAAGGGTAGAATATACACATATACATGTATAATTGCATCTATAATCGACTAAATAGTATTTGACTTGCAAAAATCAGGTAGTAACTATTCGAGATACTATAATAGAATAATTTATATTAGTAAAATAGCAATGAACGACGGATATAAAATAGCATTTAATTATAAATACAACAATCGACTAAATTGATCTAGGGAAATCGCCACGGTAATGTACCAACATAGTATATCTTTTATGTTTGCATATTAAACCGTAGCCTTCACCCTAAATGCAGAAAACAAAACAGGTCCAGAGGCAAGGTTTCACCCAAGCGCACCTGAGACTAAGAGTTACGACCAACTTGCAGGTAAGCACACCTTTGATCATATTGATCAGATTATCTTCAGTTAAAACAAATTATTTACCTACTAAAGTACTATCACCTTGCATCAAATGAAATTTTGTTTAACCTGAACGAATGCTATGTGAAAGAAATGAAAGAGGAATGACAGGCTCAATTGATAGAGCAGTTGACCTATAGTATATGTAATCGGTAGGCAAGAGTGCCTTGGGAAGGTGATAAGGGAAATGTTGAGATCCTCTGCCATATAAGGACTTACAAACTTTCACTTGTGTATTGGACCATATTGGTCGTATCAACCATTGTTCCGTTTAGGACGGGTAGGATCAACAACTCAATTAAAATTATTATGCACTCCACAATAGATATATATAGATTTATCTAGGGATGAAACAGGGTGAGGTCTCAATTAGACTCAGGGCTATAAACGACAAGCCCAACACATATATTTAATGATGTGGAGTGTCGGGTGAAGGTGAGTCTAGCCCGATCAATGACTAGCTTATAGCGAGTAGGTGTTGGGGTGAGGGTAAGAAACCGCCCTGATCCAACGACTATGACTAGTTGGGTGGAGGTATAATATACAGACATAGAGGGAAAAGTTATGTGCTCTGATTTGGGCATCATATTTAAGAAAATATGAACCATTCACTACAAAGATCACATCAACTATGGATAAAGTGGTACAAGCTTGTGCAATGCTATGTAAACTATGAATTCACATCTGTTTCTAGGACTGGAGGCTACTAGAACCAAATAGAGATTTTATCTGGTTATGCGAGTGACCGGTAAATTTCTAAATTAACAATCGAAAATTTTTTATGAACATAAAAATATTTATTTTTGAGATGATATGATGTAAGAATGGATTCATTGAGACATTGGTTCATGATTATAAAAGTGTATTTTTACTATTAATACTTGCTAAGTACTCTGTACTCACCCTTCTATTATTTTCCCTTATTTAGAGGTGAGCCAACCCAGAATTTTACTCGGTGTGGAGGATGCCTACCTAGCGGGGTTTTATACCGAGTGGGAGAGAGATGATCCTGAGTATGACTCATATAAGGTGAACACCTTATATGAGACATGAGACAAGTAGAGAGTTACTAGCAGCTCAAACGCGACACCCAGGGTATATTAATACGATGTTGTATATTTCATAGCACTTGTATAATTAGTAGTTGGATTAGAATTGTTACCGTTAATTCTGTAATATTTAGGTACTTATGATTTTATTAAAGATTTTAGCACTGCGTGACAATGTTGTTATAATATTATGAATAATCTCTAATTATTATTCTGCTGTAACACTCTGGTGAGTTTATTATTTAACAAAATAATATTTTAATAAATAATAATCTATTTACTAGTGTTATTATCTTTGATAATGACACGAGCACTACAGAATACGACTGCCGAACCAACATCACTAGATAGGCTGCTTGCAGGGTTCACTGCAGCTGATCGATGCTGCCATGCTGCTCGCTTCTGGTGCCGTATGCACCAGAGTAACAGAGTTTTAGAATGAGCTTTCCGTGACATGGTAAAAAAGCTTAATAATAGCACAAAGTGCTATTTTCCGTGACAAGGTAAAAGAGCTTAATAATAGCACAAAGTGCTATTGGCGTAGCCGGCCGGCCTCTCCCTGAACCTACGTGTACGTCCATAACTTTGATTTTTTCAAAAGATACGTGCACAGTGAGTAGTAGATCAATCAATCGCATGAAGCAGTACCCTGTTAGAGATTTTTGCGGGAAATATTGGTAGGGATAAGTAAGCTAGGCAGAGTGAACAAAAGAGAAGTCCGTTTTGATGCTCGGAAAATGAGTATTTACAAACTTCTTTAAAAATCGAAATAAATATGACTATTTCTTAATACAGATTCTTCAAATGATTTTTGAAGTCTAAAATTATGTGTGTTGTTCATGGCCATCTCGAAAAACACAAACAAAAATGTGTAATTCAATGATAGTATAGAAATGTAATTTTTTTTCTCTTTTTGAACGATTCAAAAATGTTGTAACCAACAATTTTTCATTGTGTTTTCTCTCCCATCTTAATCATCTCGTTGTAGGCACAAGCGCTACAAACAGAGTGATACTTAAGTAGCACATAGCTGCAAAAACCATAGGTTAAATGGAACTATAGTACTCATTGATGGAAAAAAAAAGGAGGCGATGAAATCCTGAAAACACGGAAAACTCAAAGATACAGAAGTGGCGAAAGAAAAGCGTAAAAGGGCGTCTCTTTAATAATCGGACGCGCTAACACGGACCGTTATTCGCTAGGAATCCAGGGCGAGCACGAGCGGAAGTCGACGACCAAACCTTGGGGGCCAGCGCGAGCAAACGTCCGTTTCCGTTTCGCCGTCAGCGCTCTGCCTCGGCCCGGCCGTGAGCGCCTGTTTATACGCTCTCGCTTCTCCTTTCCTCCCAGCTCTTTCGCCACCCACTTCCTCCACAGTTCACTCACCCCCCCTGCTCCTTCCTCTCCCCTCTCTTGGGTGAAGGCTGCCATGGCCATGGAGAAGGTGGATGCCAAGGAGAGTGAGAAGATCGAGGCCGTACGCAAGACCCTGCGCAAGCAGGCGCCGCTCTCCGCCAAGCAGGTGCGTGCTTAGAGCTTAGTTTCTCGGCAGGAACACAGCTTGCTCACGGCAATATGCATCGCTGTCTTTGATCGGTTTTTTTAAGCTGGTTTGGTCTCGATGGTGAGCAGGCGCTGTACTGCAACGACGCGTGCGTGGAGCGGTTCCTCCGGGCGCGGGGGGAGAGCGTGAAGAAGGCGGCGAAGCAGCTGAGGGCCGTCCTGTCCTGGAGAGAGACCATCGGAGCAGGTGCGTTCAGCTTCCATTCCCCTCGCTCCTCATTTACTCCTGCTCTGCTTCTCTCTACCCCCCGCCCCCCCTCTCTCTCTCTCGTTTCGGGCAGCAAATCTGCATTAAACATGTTTGTTTCTGGGATTCTCCGGCCGTCGGGCCCCGTTTTTTGAAATCCGTGGGGCGTGAACAAAAGGGGCTGTTCATTAATGTGGCGCTGCTGTGCTCTGCCTGCTCTGTTTACGGCGATACCTACGACACAGTGTATTTCAGTCAGCTCACTGTGCGCCGAATTTATTGTGCTGTGTGATTTGCTTCGCACCCATATGCAGCAAGCAAATAGTCTGCAGCAGTGCGCCCTTGTCGGCATTATAATGTTCGGAGGTGCTTCGTTGGGAGGAGCTAGCTAATGGGCGCCTTTCTTTATGCTGAGCAGATCATATCATCGCCGACGAGTTCTCCTCCGAGCTGGCCGACGGCATGGCCTACGTCGCCGGCCACGACGACGAGGCCCGGCCGGTTGTGGTACGCTTACATGGACCTGGCCACTAGCTAGTAGTGTGTAGATGTACACGCGAGCTTAGCTCTAACTGGGAGGTTTCCCTTTGCAGGTCTTTCGAATCAAGCAGGACTACCCAAAAGAACACTCCCAGAAATCGTAAGAACTAATTAAACACCGTCCTCACTACAACACTCTTTGCCCAGTTTTATCCTTCTTACTATTTGTTGGACCTAACAATGCACTGCTTCCTGCTTAGGTTCGTCCGCTTGCTGGTGTTCACGCTTGAGGTGGCCGTGGCATCCATGTCCCGCTTCGTCGACCAGTTCGTCCTCCTCTTCGATGCAAGTAAGCAGCCAGCTCTGTAATCTTCACTCTGTTTTCTTGTGTTATGTTCTGACAGAAAAACTAAGAAAAAAAGCAGAGAGAAGTAGTGGCCTACCAGCCTAGTACCAGTGTACCTTCTCCATGGGTCAGAGTCGCAGCGAGCGCGCACACGCGGATGGATCGGTGAAACCTTTGCTCGTCCTCCCGACCTCATCGCACGAACGCATGCTGTACCGTTTTGTGCCCTGCTCTCGCTGTGCGCCCTTGCCTTGCCACTACTACTCTCTGTGTGTGGTCCCCGGCCTTGACCACGAACCAAGCGCTGTTTTAACCCTGTGCTGTGCCACGCTGCACAGCTACCGCTACAATGCAGGCATGGCTGCCGCTTTTGGAGCGGGGAGGCCTCGCCTCGGCTTCCCGCCGGTGCGGTTTGAAACGTAGCAAGAAATGATTGATCTGCTTTGCTGCATGGAAAGCGCGAGCCGTAGAATCTGCAGGAAAGTATGGTGTGGGAATTGGGTCGTTGACGTGACGAATCGAATCTTTGCGTTGCTGCAGGCTTTTTCCGGTCGGCGTCGGCTTTCCTCAACCTCCTCATGGGCACGCTCAAGATCGTCGCAGAATACTACCCCGGCCGCCTCCACCGCTCCTTCGTCATCGACCCGCCCTCCCTCTTCTCCGTCCTCTGGAAGGTCTGTCGATCACATTTTGCTGCATGAGCGCTCGATCGCGCGCTGTCCATTCCATAGTGTTTTCGTGTAGCAAGTGGCAAATCAAGAAACGTGCTGTTTGTGTAGGGAGTGAGGCCGTTTGTCGAGCTTGCGCCGGCGACGGCGGTGGTGTACTTGCTGGACTTCGAGGACTCGCTGGAGGACGCGTCGGTCACGGCGTACCCGCGGACGGCGTCGCTGCGGTTCGAGCCGGCGGCGGCCGTGTTGGCGACTGGGAAGGCGGGCCGGGCTCGGCCTCGTCGCGCTTCTCCGTCACCGTGTCCCACAACACGCTTAAGCCGTGGTATCTCTCCACCACGCCGGCGTCCGTGGGCCCGCGCTCCGTGGTGCCCACCTCCAGCCCGTCCCTCGTCGGCGCGTCCCCGCTCTCGGCGCGCTCCTTCTCCTTCGCGTCGCCCGCCGCGCGCTCGACGCCGCCCATCCAGCGCGGCGGCGCGGTCGTGCCACTGACGCCATCCTCAGCCAAGGGACACAAGACTCCTCTGCCGCCGCAGTACCCGCGGACGCCGCGGCCGTCGTTCCTGCAGTCGCCGTCGACGCTGTTCACGTTCCGTAAGGACGGGCAGGCCAGCCGCGGCGATCGCGAGCGCGAGTCCTTCCTGCCGTTCCTGCGCTTCTACCGCCGGCCCTACGATGAGATATCGTACCGCGCCAAGATGCGGCCGCCGCTCGGCGGGCTCATAGCCATCGTCGACGAGAAGTTCAGGCCGAAGCCGGTACAGCAGCCGCTGCGCCGGCACGCCGGGCTCCACCACCAGTACCAACAGCAGCAGCACCACCACCACCAGAGGATCTGATCTAGTGCTTCTGCATTGAATCCAACCGAGCGTCTTCTCCATACAACTTACAACATAATCCAATGCTATATTATGCTAAGTTAATCTTTTGTCGACATTGTCCCCCAGTATTTACTGCCTATGATATTCTTGAACCCGTGTAAAATAACAGCCCTAAAACTGTGAGTAAAATCGACCCCTTTCTGCACCACTTGCTTCTCTCTGTGATTGATTGTTTATCAGTTCGATCATGCTCGTTCTTGGCTCAAAATGAGCCGTAAAATACCAACCTTTTACAGTATTGCGACATGGGCTCGCTTCAAACATACACGCGACCGGCGACAATGTCACGTTGGTCATACGACACCACGCCGAGCCAACACAGTTCGACGGAGAAATCAACCGGCCGGCCATGCATGATGATGCATGAGTTACTACTTCTCGGCCTCTGAGGCCACGGGTCGTTGAAAATTTTCAAACGTTGAGACGAAAGAAGAAGAAAGCGGCTTGGAGAGTCACGACGGTTTTTTCCTTTTTGATCTTTAACAGTAACCCTGTCGGCCACTTCCATAGAACACACAAAGCATCACCTAACCTTACCGATTAAGCACTGGTGTAATATTACGTGGACCTTTTGATCTCTCTGCTTATTTTTTTTCTGTGTAAGTTGGTTTTACTTTGAGATGATCAGGGTTGACGCTTTAAGCTTTCCTACAAGAGCTTACAAAAAGCACAGCGGGCGATGATGGGATTGAACAACGAGGCACAGCATTTCTCGCCGTCTAAATTGAAGTTTAAAGTCTACCATATGGCATGCATTGCCATCGCCGGCGTGAACAGCCTCTTTTTCTCGAGTTCTGGTAAAGCCAAGCACGGCGGGCATGCGATCTATCCTCTTTCGCCACGACAACGAGCTGCTAAAACAATTGATCACCTGCAACAATGATCCAGTTCGCTTTCATTGATCCAGATGCAGGATCTGCTTCGTCTGGACCTAGATACCTTTGGTTTCCTCCGAGAATGCTGGGTATCGTGGGCGCGTAGTTTAGCTGACTATGTATTGCCGGATGTAACAATGTGACGTGCAATACCCACATAGACCAATGTGTAGAACTCATCTTTCCACACAAGGAGCTCGCCCATCCAGTGTATTCCTACGTTGAATAAGCAATGTGGTCTGTGGCCATGTTGATTACCTTGAGTACATCTAATTGATTTTGGAAACTTGATTCCAATTTCCAATTCTTAAATTCAAAATTATTAATTTTATTTTAGAATCTAGCTATATCAGTTTTTAGGTAATATGTTGAAATTTATAGAAAAGATAAATTTTCATTTGAACCAATCAAGTTGTTAAATTCCCCTTGTTTTTTTTGAAAGTTTGATCCAAATTTAACATTAAATGTAATCATTCTCACTATTTCTCCGGGAAATACTGCATTAAATACTACAACATCCAAACGCACCTTGGTTTTTCCCAAAACTGCAAAAACAAAACAATGGTATTTAATAAACTGTAGCATCTTATGGATGAGGCATTGAAAATTGTGGTTTTCAAATACTGTGGTTTGTAAATGCTGTAACATCCCAACATGACCTAAAGGTTATCAAAATAAGAAAAAAGATAATCATCTACACTGTGATTGACTTTATCTTGAATTCAGTCTTGGTAACTACACTAGTAAATAAAAAAGTATAAACAAATTCGAATGAATGGCAATTTTTACTAGTAGTAGCTCTTTCTTTTCAAACCTGTCGTTCTTCTCTACGTTCCTTTTGAGATCGAACTGCTTGCAGCCTTGTACTAGTTCGAAATTTTGTGGCAATATATGATCTGTTCTTTTTGGCTAAAACTTATGGCTTTTGGCTTCTGTTTGTGGCTTTTGGGCTGTTCGCACGAGAGATTATAGAGTAACAGAAACTCACGTGTGGTTTTTGCCGATATAAATGAAGTTGGTACAGTACGTACTACAATTAATTAGTAGACCCTATTTTAAAAAGATACTCTATTTAAAAGCTAGTTACTGTAGAAAAGCCGAAAAATCAGTTTTTAGAAGCTGAAAAGAATACACCATAAACTATCATTTTCAAACTATCTCCCAGTCTTTTCTGTGGGGCAAAGCTCTGGTTCATCCCAAATTCAGGATCAATTATCTTTTGAGGCGTAGTACGACTGTATTGTTGTCTGACCTCCCTGAGCTCCATGGCAATTGTACATCTGAATTTCAAAACTATATACTGAACGTGTACGGATGCAGTGGTGCACAAAAGTCACATCTTTCCTAGCTCCACGTGCGCACCGATGTACAAGGTGTGCCCTGAAATCGGCGCAGACTTTGCGCACGTGATTCTGATCTGTCGCAACTCGCAAGAGAATTGAATTTTTAGACTGACAAACGAGGAAGAAAAAGCTCTCCCGATCGTGGACAAAGGGGAAAAATGCAAGGCGGATGCGATGAAGTCACGGACCAACCAGTCCCTTCACACCCCAGGCGCAACGCCTACGACGGATCGTACAGCGGTAGAGGACTACGGGCTAGAGACCCACGGAAATGGTCGGCCTGCTCGGTGCATCGGAGAGGACACGCGATGCAACAACGGTGTCGCCACGGCAACAGGGGAGCGGAGGCGAGACGACAGACACGCCGTAATAATACTAGTATGCCCCACGAATGCTGCCGCGCCCACATGCCGTCCCTCCCACGCAGACGACCGCGCGCACGGCCGTTCCGAGCCAGTGTCCAGGCATTTCGGACGCGGCCACGTACGTTCGCGCACTCGGGACGCGTTAATTGACTCTTCTCGAGCAAAGCCCAAGGTATGTGATGCGTCGGGCTTGGATAGGGCGCGTCAGTTCCTTTCGTTCTCTCAAGTCGCCTCTCAAAAGTGCACGAGCCGCTTCTCCGTGGCGCCATCGGGAAGCCGCCGCGCGGGCGGTGTCCGTAGCCACCGTTGCGGCCCGCGCCGGTATCCGCTGCGCCCGCCCGGCGCCGACGGGAAGCTCCGACGCCTTCCTCTCGGGCCGAGTCGACCGGTCGCGTTTTATAAAAGTTTGATGCCGACGGGTGCGCGCGTCCGGCCGAGACGCCGTGCATCGTTGTTCGGTGGAACGGGCGGGCACGGTTCGTCCTTGGCGCCTTCCCGCGTGTCCGGTTCCCGTCGAGGCATTTCTTGCTACGGCTGACCTTGGTATCAGTGTTAGCGAAGGCTAAACTGTGGAACAGAATGTATGTGTTGGTCAATTGTTGATCACATCGAGTTAAATTTTGATTTTGTGAAAGTTTGTAAATTTTCAAGTTTACCGACCGGCCTGTCAACGATGATTAAACATGTGGCTATAGAATAGAACGGTTAGATCGGTCGGTCATATGACTTTTGAAAAAAAAGACATCAAACACTTATGTGGTTGTACTTGAAGATGTCTTTGTATTACATGTCACTTCAAATATAGTGTTAGGTTAAAACTAGATAGAATTTAATCAAAATACCAAATATGGTGTTTTCTGATGCTCAGCCCCAGTGGTCAAACAGACCTTGACTAGAAATGGAAAGTTTGCAAATTTTAGGGTTACTGGCCAGTCTGACCGGCTTGGCAATGATGATCAGACAGATGGTTATAGAAAGATCAGATCGGTCATATGACTTTTTGGAAAATAGATACCAAACACTTATGTAGGTGTACTTGAGGGTGTCTTTGTACTAGATATCATCTCAAATAGAGTTTTGGGTTGAAACTAGATATAGTTTAACCAAAAATCCAGATATGATGTTTTCTGATGCTCAACCTCAGTGGTCAGACAAGCCTTGTTTGAAAATGATTGAGAAGGTTTTGGGAATTTATGAGAAATGTTTATGGGTTGAGTTTTAGAGTCTTAGGTCATTGTATTCATGATGCATGAAGTGTGTTTGGGCTAACATAGGTCAAGTTATGAAAACTTGTGCCTGGAGACAATTTCTTAGTGTTTGATGTTATGTTGGAAGTTTGGAGTTAACCATGGTCAACGGCGTGAGTTAGGACTAGGCTTAGAGATGAGCTAAGGTATGATAAAGAAAGCCGAGTGGGATGGTTGGACTCAAGCAAGGCACAGGGAAGTCTAGGGATGTTGAAGAGAAGGTTCCAACAATGGGTTCATCGAATGATGTGGTTGGTGAAAGTGAGGCGTGATCGGGAGAACTGACACGGAGAGACTTGCTAATCCATGAGCCATTAGTGAATCTACACGTTGTAGCTATAGGGATTGCTTATAAAAAAGGGGATTCCCGAAAAGTGTTTGGATAGTAGGTTGCTCCAAAAACTATATGAGGGAGGATTAGTTTGCAAATAGGCCTATGATACTGCTAATGGATAGTATCAATTAGGGTTTATAACACTTTATTGGTGGAATGACTTTAAAACATATATCTATAGTTATATCTTACTCATAGTGTGTTTTCCATTGGTACATAATTTATGAAAAATGTTTCTCAAATTTTTGAAGACCATATATACTCAAATTATGAAAAAATCGAAATGTTTAAGACTATATCTAGAGACATATTGGCCATAATTAGGGTCTGTTTGGTAGAGCTCCAGATTCTTATTTTTTAGGTTTTGCTTCTAATTATCTGAGAATCCATTTCTCTGAGAATCTAAAACTATTCCGGAAAAGTGTTTGGCTAGTAGGTTGCTCCGAAAAGTGTTTGAGGAAGGATTAAGGGCAAATAGGCCATGATACTCCTGGTTATAACACTTTATTTGTATATATCTTACTCTTTCCATTGATACATAATTTATAAAAAAGTTTCTCAAATTTTTGAAGACCATATATACTCAAATTATGAAAAAATCGAAATGTTTAAGACTATATCTACACAAATTATGACAGTGTTCGTGCGCAGCGTCGTGTGC
This sequence comes from Bonia amplexicaulis, assembly GCA_036346245.1. Lineage (NCBI taxonomy): Eukaryota > Viridiplantae > Streptophyta > Magnoliopsida > Poales > Poaceae > Bonia > Bonia amplexicaulis. Next base: position 15,833,917 of record CM070752.1, on the reverse strand, counting down.
AGCAAGTGAGACGAGTTCTTCATGAAACAACATTCACACATTCTTCTATTTTGCATTGGTAACCTTGAAATGTACGAGGATCTGCAGTTTGTAGTATCTCTTTTTGTTTCTTTTGAAACCTTGTAGCGTGCAATAGACAAATCCATACACAGAAATAAGATCATATGGCATCTCACCTGCAAGGTTTCGTTGGTAGAAAATTTATGAATGTCAAGTCAAAGCATAGTCCTTGCTGCTTGATCCAGTCATTCAAAGAAAAGAACAAAACCGTACTCCACTGCTTGAACAAAAGGCTAAAAAGCCACATTGTCAATCATCCATAATTTGTACAGCCATATTTTTCCCATATAAAGTCATGAAAGCAAAACTACAAAATCTAGTATAAATGTTAAAATTTATTCTTCTTCTTGTTTTGTCTTCTTAACAACGAATTCAGAAGTTGGTGAGGACGACAAATGTCCAAGCATTTCAGGACCATGGCTCCATCCCCACGAGCACATCAATTTTGTTCTGATTTGGCCTGAAAATGCAATTGGATTAGTAAGTATAGGACCAGCCCACTTGGCCACCAATGATAACTTGATAAGTCAGAACAATATATAATAGTACTTGCAAGGTCATCACAACTTCTTTCATACAACAACCAAACATCATCTCAAGAGAGCATGGCCAGACCAACGCAACGAATCAAACAACTCCATGTGTATGCATATTGCATGAAGTGAGCATGGCCCTAGTCAGCCTGGTTCGCTTTACAGGGCCAGGCTAGGCCAAAGCAGGCAACCAAACACACCCGTAGGGCATGAACTTCCTAATTCGTAGAAGCAACTTGAGAGTTTTGCCCATGTAGCACACATTACCACATAAGATGAAAACTGCACCAGAAGTTTTCATACCTCGTGATTGCCATACTGTAAAGCATCGCGAGCATCTCCTCCGACTCCAGCGTATCATCCCCAGCCATTCCACTCCTAGAGAGAAAAAATTCGCATATTACACCACCCCAACTCCACAGCCAACAAAAAAAAAAAAAAAAGAAAGAAAGAGAGAGAAGGGTTGGAACTTTTCATCAAGGGAAGTACCGGAAGAAGGGATCCCGCAGCAGTATCTCGACGAAGGCGGCGGTCACGTCCACTGGTATCAGGAGGGGGGGGCCCTTCTCCGCCACGCCGCGATCTAAACCAACAAAACACTCAAAACTTTACACCCTATTGCTATAATTTCGGAGCCTTGTCCGGTTTTGGGGAATAAGAGATGGCTATTTTCGGGGTATATATTCAGTGCATAAAAAGGCTGCTTTGCGTTTTTGTTCTGTTCCAAACGAAGCACAAAGACATTGGTTATGGCTTTGTTCGTTTCAATTTATTTATGGCTTATGTTTGTGGTACGTTTTTTTAAGACAAGATTAATAAACAATTATAGTAAAAAATATATTAAGTTTAACTGTACCGGTCAAATCCGCATACGACTATTTCCTTGTACGTATTACCTCTCACGAATAGCCAGAATTCAAATATTTAAGACATAAGTTGTCAGCACCCATATGTCCAAATCCAAAAGCAGCATCCATTAATAAGTTGCCGATAACTAGTGACAAGCTGAGAACATAGTTGAGGATCGTCAGCAGGCTAATGTACACTAGCTTTTTCTTTTTATTCAGATCGTAAGAGTATTGTATACATAACTGACGACGGTAATATTACATCAAAATGTACAGTCTTGAAATGGTCCAGAACGACAAACATCATTATTTCATTGTCGACGCCGCACATACCACCGCAACGAATTCCCTGGCTATTGTTTGTTAAACAGAAGGCTGAATTCCAATGATACCTGCAAGTTATTGGCAGAAGCATACATAAGTCCCGTCACTATACTATATCAGAGGGATCATTTATGCGTTCGCTTAGTACTGATATTTCTGTCAGGCTCTTTCCTACAGTTCAAAAAACTAAAAAAAAAACGCTGGCATTTACCGCATCCAATTCTGGCTCCAGCATTTCCCGTTGATTTACTGAGTTCATGGCCGCCTTCAAAATATTAAAAGAACATGGTCAGGAGCAGTAAAAAAATGTGGACGCCGCCCAATGTTCTATTAAAATTGCAATATAATAGTCCATGTATCCTATAGCTAACCGTGCTACAAGTGTTCAGTAATCTGAAGTTTGCCAATTGTTACAGAAACAAAGTGAAAACAAGAAGGGAAATGCATTGGTGTTTCAAGTGCAGTGGAGCAAAGGTAAGTTTGAACAAAGTGCAAAGAAAACCAATTGGATGAAAACATTGAATGTATCATAGTACCATACTCATTTAATAAATCGAATGTAAAACTGGGGTCAAATAAACAAGTTTTTTTTTTAATTTCTAGCATCCAAATGACTTCTGTTGCGAATTGAATCATGTAGCAGGACATGTAACTATGTAAGAATACGACACCCAACATGCCACTGTTTGACAATTGAGGAAATGGTATATCACAGATTGTGTCATTACAAATGCTTTTCTTCCACTACTGTCTAGCTTGTCATTAACAGAGTATGAGATCACATCAGACCTATGTTATGTACAAAACAGAAACAAATTTTAAAATATTGATTAGTAGCTGATGGTTTTCAAGTGTTGCATGGCACAACTGGTATGGTAATCCTGTAATGTGGCACTACACTTGCCTAGTGAATTATGCCCCACTGCATCGCACCATAATAGTCATATACTAATACTAGGCTTGAACAAATCCCAGATTAGTTGGATATGGTACTCCCAAATTAGCTGAGTATGATTTTACCTTAAAGTGGCAAGCATTGTCATGCAATGAACCAGAGTTTTAGCCATACTAAAGGTTACAGAGTAACATAAACAAAATTCAGCAATTAGTCAGAACCCAGTGTCACCCATAATCAACCATGATACTATAATAGCAATGAATCGAATAGGATAAGGTGCTCAAGTAACAAGCATTATGATATCGATATTAGTATCCATAATAACATCTCCAGTCAGCGGTTGGCAATGTCTCAGTTACTTGCTCCACAGTGAATCGATTTTTTTCTGAAAGAAGATGTTCCATCTACATTATTACTGAATACATATAGAAAGGAAGACTACTCTTCAGTTTTGCAAGAATTATAACAATCTTCCAGTGGTGATATTAGAATGCTTACCCCTCCCTAGGTCATCAGGATCAGCATGAACAACAACTGCCCTTCCCAGTATGGAATGAGGCCCGCTCAGTGAAATCTTCATAAAGCAACAGAAATGGATTACCAGTGGATCAAAATGAATACTAAGATGAACAAGCAAATATTTTTACATCCTTCAAGACAACGGAACCTGTAAGTCCTTTATGAAGACTTCTGCAACTCCTGAAATAAATAACTGGCGTATTATTAAAATGCAGGGTTTCATAAAGACAGTAACTTATTACCCCTAGTTACCTAAAGGGTCATAGAGTAGGCATAGAACTAACCATCATTGTTGGCTCGTATGTTTCCCAGGTCGCCCACATGCCGTTCATCATCAAATGGTGCTCCATGGGACTTATTGTGAGGATTAAAATGAGGTCCTATTCAGCAAAGATATTTGATCATCACATCACAAAATGTACACACAGCGGACTTTTCCTTCTTGAGAACTTAATCCTTTTCTTTAAAAAAGGATAATGTGCAGCTGCGAACTATTCTTTCGCCTTTTCTTTAGAATATGATGTTTGCAAGAAGTTGTACAGATCCCTTGATCAAGTTCCATATGTATGTAGCTTAAATAAAAAAGGATAACGTGTTACTCTTACTAAGTAAAGTTGTAATCTCAGTTCCAAGAATTATTAAAAAAAAAGGCCATTACATAAAGAAGAAGACTCCGAAATCAAAAGTCTAAAAATTGCACTGAAAAATCTACAATCTCCTAAGAACATACTCACTGTCCTATATATAGGTAGGACACTGGTAGACTAATCTAAAGAGGGCAATAGCCAGTAGTCCAATACGATAATTAGAAGGAACAGATGATTCCTCATTGGAAATTATTTCCCAGCCAACATTGAACTTGCAATGTTCTCTGCAAGTTTTGCAAAGTGAATGCTCCAATTCCATCAACAGCTGCCAAAGTAGTTCCATTCGCTGGCAAAGGTGTAGTTTTCCATAGGCAAGATGAACACGTCGCAAGATAAGACAGCAATTTCTGTAGTACAAACATATATTTAGAACCGACAATTACACACAGGGCACTTGTTTAGCAACTAAACCTACCATTTTGGCCATTCCTCACTGCAGAGTTCAGTTTGTTAACGAATTACAATCCCTGGAAATCCTTTTCCTCGTATGTGTGTTTGGATCAGCACTGAGTAGACAACTGAGCTTAAATACCACGTTTCCCTTATGGTAGTGAATCTAGTGATGTGAATTCTACTTCTACCTAATGGGGGTAGTTGAGTCACCTGCAGGGAACTAGAGAAGTATTCACAGTTGCAATTCCCTATCTTATCTAACAGTACCCCCCCAAATTTGACAGCCTAAATCACAGACCAAGCAACCGTGATACGCAAAGAAGGCAACGAACCGGTGGAGTTGCAGCCGTTGGTGGTGTCGCCGAAGGCGTGGATGTGGAAGCCGTGGAGGCCCGGGGCGAGGCCCGTGACCCTTCCCCTCACCTCGGTATAACCTAACCAAATTATATCAGTTTTATCAGCGAGAAGAGGTGATTCAGGATGGCTGTAGACTGTAGAGAGCACAGAGTTTCGGGGAGGAGGTATATTACCGGTGGAGGGGTCTTGGAAGAAGTGGAGGGCGCCGGCGACCGTGATGTTGGCGCCGCTGCCGCTGCCGCCACCGCCTCTGATGAGGGCTACGCCCTTGAGGCCGCCGGTTTTCCCCGCCATGTCCTGTGCGTCTCCCCCCGCCGCCTCGGCACACTGGTGTTTCGGCTCCCCTCTGCCTCTCCTTTTTGGCTTGGTTTTCACCCCGTCGTCGCTTTGTCCGGTGCTGACGGGACATTTTTTTTTGTTTATATTTGCCTTTTTTTCAAAGGCGAGAAATTCACAAAGCTCGTGTAAACAAATACAGTACTGCAATGTTCATCGTCGTGCCGATCCCTAGATACTCCCTCTGTTCCTCGATAGATGTATATACGAGTGTAATTACTTATACATAGAAATCATCTTTTCTACTCTCAGGTGTAATTACTCTCTATATTATATCTCACAACATAAGGAGTATCTTACGTAACAGATGGTATATACGTGTAATATACGAGTATTTAAGACCATCTAGTGGTATGATATGTATATTTTTTAGACACTCCTTTTTATGTGCGTATATGAAGGTATTTACAAAATACATTAAAAATTATGGACTCCTTTGTAATTTTTTTCGTGCGGTTCATATTGGAATATCTTATAATTAGTATACGAGTATACCTAAAGTGTTAAAAAGTATTTCAAATTTATTTATGTGGTATATTAAAAGTGAGAGTAATTACACTGAGAGTAAAAGATATTTTTCATATATATACACACACAATATATACGGCTACACTAACCACCGTGTGCGCGCACACTACGCGCGGGTCACTAGACGCGCGCACGACCTGGCTAATTGGTGCAGTTCGTGCTAACTTGGATGGATAGTAACTTCATGAATTACAGATGATAACTTTTTATAAATGAGATAGTAACTGTACAAATGTAAGTAGCTTGATGGATTATAGATGATAACATTATATTTAAGAGACTGTAACTTTTTCAAAACTAACAACGTGCATGTATGCAACAGGAGAAGAAGTGAATAAGTGCACTTGACTTGTGATTTTTTATCTTGTTTGTAAGCTAAAAAATAAAACAACTCTTTCAATAAAAGTCTGATCTGCGATCCGTTTGCACCATTGTATTTGAAATTATGAGCTTACCAAAACAAAATCCATTTGAATATATTTCGATGCTATGAAATTACTACATGTACATGCGATAGTAACTTTATGAATTATAGATGGTAACTTTATGTGCAGTGATAGTAACTTCATGAATTATACATAATAACTTTATGTGCAAATAATAATAACTTTATGAATTATAGATGACAACTTTATGTGTAGACGATAGTAACTTTTTCTATAACTAACAACTTTGCTAGTAATCGTCCGTGTGGTGGGTTGGTGGGGCAATTGGCTGCTTGGTTCGGTCAGGTCACACGCTTATTCTATATGTAGCTACTGAATAGTGTGTGCGTGCGTGTGTGTGTATATATATATAATCATATTACCTCTTTTATTAGTTTACTTGTTGGTCTTAGATAGCGTATGTTATTGTAGTCTATAGCAGTAAATGATCTAGGAATAATGAATGGAAAAATATGCAGAGGAAAAAAAGTCAAAAACTATCTCAAAATTGTAGAACTACATGTATTAGAAAACAAAAAATGAAAGCTATAACAACATATATTTAGAAACAAAGGGAGTACAAACTATTAAACTAGACTAGATAAACGAAGCAATGTTCTCCACTTTTGGTTACCTGCCCAAAACATCATATGGTTTTTCAGTCAATCCCATTGCTAAGTCATTTTTATGACTAGTCCACGTATATTTATGAATATATACCATGTTAGTGAGTGGTGTTACACAATCACACGATGTGTCAAGCTGACGATCACAACAGCAAGAAATAGATTTGTTGATGACCACCAGACCTGTCCAGTGCGCCGTGCCGGGCCGGCATGGCATGGGCCCGACCACGGCACAACCCATTTAGGCTTGGCCCGTTATGGCCCGCTTAATAAACGGGTCCGTGTCGTGCCGGCCCGTGGGCCGAGGTGCGAGCCTAGGCACGGCCGATGCTGTGCCGTGCCGGCCCGGACACGGTTAAGACTTAACGAGCCGTGCTGGCCTGGCCAGCCCGTTAAGTAAAAAAAAAGAAAAAATTAAAAAAATTGTAGAAAATTAAGAAAAATTGTAAAAAATTCAGAAAAACTATAGAAAACCGTAGACATTGTTAATCATGAAAATAAATATTTTAAATGACATAATGAGCTTTATTAACTTATTAAATTACATGCGATGATTGCCTCATTAAAAACTTACCAAGTAAAAACTCAACTTGAGAAAACCTTGATAAATGAAAAAAGAGTACAGCCTATAAAGCTCAGTAGTGACTACATGTGAAGAAAAATATTGAAAATCATATTCATTGCTATCTAGATATAAATTTTCAAAAGATTCTTCTAAATCTCTATTATCCACAGTATGTTCGAGTCTTGATTCAGTTTATTCCTAGTCTTTGACGGTCAAGGACTTCGACCATCTCGTTGGAGAGACTTGTTCGTCGCTCGATTATTCTTCTAGATAGATTGAATGCTGACTCCGAGGAGACTGTAGAGACAGGAACAGTCAACACATCCCGCGTTAATATGGATAGCACTGGATATGATACATTATGGGTTTGCCACCATGAGAGTTCAACTCATGCTCGAAGCTAATGCTATCACTGTTGAGATAGCTTGATAGGTCTCCAGTGCTTTGTCGCCTTCCTCCTCCTGACTGATGTGTACCTGCACCTACATGAGAATCTCTAGACGAAGAACCAAAAATCTTGCCCCATTGCATAGTCCCCCTAGAGGTGCTAGGGACTACGGGGGGTCTTTCCAAACGCATAGATCCAAACTTATTTTCATATTTATCATATACCTCATATAATTTATCATTAACTAATGTATAGTATGTACAATAGTCTAAACCGATAGGATCACTTAAAAGTTGTAAAACATTTATAAATCCTTGGAGTTTGGCCCTAGGATCCAAAGTAAAGGCAAATGCATATAAAATAGGAATTTCTCTCCAATATTTTAAAAACTTAGTTTTCATGGCAACTACAACATCCCGTAGTATAGGATCATTTTCAAAAGCTTTTAGGTGAGTGGCAATTTCAAGAATGTTATGAACAATTAGAGGACATGTAGGGTAGTATACTCCAGAAAGACAAAGTGTAGCTTTATGAAAAGTTCTAAAAAGGAAAATATTTTTTCACCAACAACCCAATCGTCCTCAGTAAGTTTAGAGTCTCTAACTTGGGTTCTACTGGAGGAGTTACGAGATTGATGACTTGGGTGTGAAGGAATACAGATAATGTGTTCTTATATGACAATATATGTTTAAGCATAAGGTAAGTAGAGTTCTATCTAACATGCATATCTAAACCAAATTTTCTAGGACGAACGTTTATTGCTACGCAAAAACTCTTATAGGCGGTTATTCGTTGGTTAGAACAATTAATAAATGAAATTGCATCCCTAAAAGAATCAATACAAGCATTTAATCTTTTTAAACCAGATTTAATAATAAGATTAATAATATGACAAGAACAACGTTGATGCAATAAGAAAGATTGTGCATAAGAATTAAACAAAAGAGTAAGAATTTCCATAGTTTTAGTGTTTGCAGCTGCATTATCTAAAGTTATAAAAACATCTTATCCGTGAGGCCAAAATCTTCTACAACTTTAATAATACGTTTTGCAATATTTTTAGCACTATGTGACACATTAAGTAATTTACCTATAATTCTTTTTTCCATTATCCAGTCATCATTAACATAATGAGTAATAACACTAATATAATCTTCTCTAGCCCTACCACTCCATATGTCGGATGTTAAAGCAATAGAGAATATACATGTATGAAACATTTCTTTCAATTTATCACGATAATTGTTATAATATATAATTAGATCTCTAATTGTTGTTTGCCTAGATACAAAACTAAATCGAGGGTTATGAGCAGTCCTAATATATTTTTGAAAAGCATCTGACTCACCAAAATTTAAAGATAAATCATGAGAAGCAATCAATCCACAAAGAGATTCCCGAGCTACCTCTGGGTTGTACTCCCACGTACGTATCGAGCCGTCAGGGTTATATTGCAGCTGTGTCTGGCGCATTTATATTCCTTGCCTTCTTTTGCAGCTTGCCGCATGTCGTTGTGGGTGACCCGTCCCACCTGAAGATTTTGTAGTCAATTCATTACTACAAAATTTACAAATAGCATACCTCACCGAATTCCCATCATCGTCGGTCTTGAATTTCTTGTCGAAATCATTCCAAACTCCTGATGTACTAACTCTTGTTCTTTTTGCACCCGTGCTTTGGGTTGTGAATGCACTTGTTGAGCCAGCAGAAGATGGATCGATTGGACCCTGCGCCACTGGGGCTGTCGTTTCTGCGGCCTCTCCAGTTTGTTGTATATCCTCCACGGATGGATGCGCTTGTTGAAACGATTGCATATCCTCCACCGAGAGGCCGAATTCGGAGAGATGAAAATCGTAGTTCTCCATTAAAACAACTGCAAATTGAAATAGTAAAGAACGATTAACTTACTATTAAACCAACAAATAATAGCAAAAAATTAAACCAACAAATAATAGTAAACAATTAAAATAAGACAACACTATTACCTCATTTGCATCTCTCACAAAAATCTTTGAAGATTTTTCAATTTTCGGAATTTTGCCCGAATTTTCACCAAATTTGCTCAAACACTTTCGGATTTTTCACAGCTAAACCGAGATATGAGAGTGAGGTTTGAGGTGTGGAAAATGGAGGACGGATGCCCCCTATTTATAGAAAAAATTTCAGATTTTTTCGAATTTTTGGCTATTCTTTCAATTTCCCCAACGGTCAAAAACGACTATTTTTTCGAAATTTACCCAGGCCGGGCGTGCCGGGCCGACACGACCCATTTAGGGCCGTTGGGGCGTGTCGTCGTGGTGCCATCTTGGGCCGGCCCGCCGATTCTTAACGGACCGTCTTGTCTTGGGTCCCGATCTCTCTCGGCCCGAGACACACTCGCTTAGCCGTCGCGTCGTGCCTCAATCGGGCCGGGTCTACGTGCTGGGCTGTGGTGCGGTCCGGGTAGACCCGGCCCATTTGGCCACCACTAATGACCACATGGATGTTTAGGCTAGAGGTTGGAGACAAGTCATGATTTTTTGGGCCAGCCGTGCCGATTTGTTGATGACCACATGGATGCTTAGGACTAGAGGTGGGAGATGGGTCGTGATTTTTCAGCCACCGAGGCACCGCACGCACGGCACGGCGGCGACACGTGGTGGGTCTTGGCGGCACAACACAAACGATGGGCCAGGTTGGGCCTGGAAAGCTGGTCTGTCGGGCGGCATGACATGACGAACTAGGCCATGCTTGGGCCGGCCCAGCATAGTGAGCACGGCGGGGTGAGACGACAAGGCAGGCTTTGAAACATGCTAGTTGGGTGGGCTGTGGCCCAAAAAAGAATGGGAGAAAGAAATAAAGATAGTTGAAAGATGACCATGGGCTAGGTTGAATATGACCCAAGAAAGGAGAGGAAGGCTTTGAGGAAATTTGGAGGGATTTAGATTAGGGGAAAGGACTCTGGCAAGAGGGGAAAAAGTAGATGAAAAACCACAAAAACTCAAAAAAACACAACGAGCATTATCTTGTACTCTGGCAAGAGGGGAAGATTTGCGAAAAATCATGCAAATTTTGGAAATTTTTATGATGTCACATTATCTTGTTGGGACGAGAGACAACGTGTTGCCTTTGGCTTTTTAATGCTTGGACGTGTCAAAGTGGGGCTCACGATGTGGGTGGTCCCCTTTTTCGATTTGCCTTTTGGTTTCCCATTCCCGAGCTCATCTCATCCTCTTCCCCTTCAAGAGATTTCTACAGATCTAGTGGCATCCTCATCTTCGGCAACCATGCATGCGGCTTTCCAATGACCATGGGCACTATGAGCCCTCTTTCTTTTTGCAGATGCGCGGGCGCTTCTGGCCTTGCTGCTGTCATCGTCATCACTTATGTGTGCTCGAGCCGAAGGAGCCTAAGGAGGGAGAGTGGCGGTTGTCGTCACCGTTGTTGCTTGCGGGTGCTAAAATATGAAGAAGAGGATGCTGGTGTCTAGGTCATCATTGGTGTTGACTGTGGCCGAGAAATGGGTGTAGGCGGCGGCACAAAGAAGATTTGGGTGGCAGTAAGCGGTGGTGGCCGGATCTGGGCGTTGAGGAGGTGGTGAATGTGAGGGGATTTGCAGACGAGAGGTGGATGAGGTGGAAGTGGATTTGTGAGCGACGGCCAGAGGTGAGGAAAGCGGTGATGAGGATTGGTGGCCAGATCCAAGGCCACAATTGCCATCACCTCCTCGCGCGGAACAAGCTACCATTGTTATGGCCCATAGGGGCTAAGAAAGGAAAGTTCCATATTTTAAAAATTCATGTAATTTCAATTGAAAGTTCCAGAAGTTGAAAGTCTCAGATTGAATGTTTTTTAGCCTCGGTTGGAAGTTTTGAAAGTTGAAAGTTTTTGTAATTTCAATTTTGAAAGTTTTATGATTTCAATTTGAAAGTTTGGAACTCGAATTGGAAGTTCGAATCCATTAATAGAAACTTGTTAGGCTTTTGAAAGTTTAATGATTTTTCATTTGAAATTTCGTGCAAGAGGGAGGAAGAGGGGGGGAAGAACCCTGGGTTACTTAGGGGTGTTTGGTTCCTGGTACTAAGGTGGATGGGATGATCCCATTCGGGACGACGTGGTTCTCTTGATTTGTCCAACAACGCGATACAACATCTGGGCAGAATATTCCCCACTAAACCACCTAGGTGGAACCATCTCGTTCAAAATAGAATGGTTCCATCTATCAAACCAAATAAGGGGACGAGGCATCATCCAGAACAGACACCCAACCAAACGCCCCTAGGGTGTGTTTGGTATGCGTAATTTCATATTCTCTTGTAATCTAATATTTCCCTCAATCTGATTACCGGTAACACATTACCAATAATCTAAGATTCCAATGTTTAGTTGGTTTGAAAGAAACTACAAAATAGTCTTTATAATAGTTCAAATAATTCATAACTCAAACCAACAAGTCCACAAACTTAAATCACATGATTTGAAATTTCAAACCTTGAAGGTTAAAATTTATAAATTTTATATTGAAAACAAAAATTTGAATTTCACAATTTAATTTTTCTCAATTTAAAATTGCAACATTCAAAAATTCAAATCTTATGATTCAAATGTTCAAATTTTAGATTTTTGACAGTTTTTGTTTTAAAATTTGAGTTTGTAACTTAAAATATTTGCATTTATAAAATTTAAAATTTAGGAATTGGAATTTTTGAAATATAGAATTTGAAATTTCAGATTTTAAGATTTAGTTTAAAAATAAAATTTCAATATCCAAACTTGAAATTTTGAAATTTGAAATTTAAATTGCCTAAATTTATTATCCTGAAATTCGGGATTCATATTTTATTTTTTTGTTTTGAAATTCATGTTTTGAGGAAAATATTTTTAATTTGGATTTTGAATTCAAAAAGTTCAAATTTTGACTACAAGAAATTAAAGCAAAAAAGTGTAAGAGCAAAGATTTCTTTTCCTTGGTAATCCAAGACATACACTATTTTTTATGGAAAAGTGATTCTTGAAAATCATGGTAATCTAGTCTCCAAGATAATTTTGGATTCCTGGTTTAGATTACTAATTGTTTTGTCAAACAAACTAATCTCACAATATTACCAAAGCATTTCCAGAAATCCTCGTAGGATTTCACCAACCAAACACGTCTCCAGAGAAGTGGCGCACACGCACATGTTAGCATTCCCCACGCAACTAGTAACGCAAAGGTTCTATCTTTTTGCTTTTCTTTTCCCCCGAACGCTACAATCTGAAATTCTGAATACAAAATCCGCCATTTCTGCTTCTGAATGCATCAAGAATTCCCCATTTGTCCACATATAATACGTCGTTGATTGCATTCCCGGAAAAAGATATGCGTTGATCCGCTAGATAAGGAATTTCAGGTCAGAAGATCAAGTTTTCCATCTTTTAATTCGGATCCCGGCCACCAAGGAAACTGTATCGCGGTCGCGATCGGATCCGAACAACCTGGATGCCCACCTATCTCCTCCATGCCTCATTTGCGCGGTTGTTGCCGACGAAAATTCGCCCCTCTTTATCATAAGCAGGTACTTCTCTGACGAATCAGTTAGTCCAACCCAATATGAGATCAAGTATGCTTTGCTTTCACAACAGCAACAAGAAAAAGGAATCACACCCTGCCTTTTCGGACGAATTTTTCTTTTATATATATATATGATGTACTAATCCAATCTTTCGCACAAAGTTGGCATACAAACTTCCCCACATCTGTGACACCGAACCATCAGACCACTTCGACCAATCGTACATTTTTTTCTCTGCTAAATCACTGAACAGGAGAAATGCAACAGCAAACGGGGGGCAAAGAAGAGCAACGTCAGGTACAAGAACAAATGCCACCCAAGCACGTATCACTGGCTGACTCCAAACAAGAAGCACTATGCGTCCAGCGAGCCAGCTCAATGCTCGCCTTCTTCTTCGTCGTCTTCGACATCGGCTCCGACCTCCTCGTAGTCCTTCTCCAGCGCGGCCAAATCCTCCCTAGCCTCCGAGAACTCCCCCTCCTCCATCCCTTCGCCGACGTACCAGTGAACGAACGCGCGCTTCGCGTACATGAGGTCGAACTTGCGGTCGATGCGCGAGAAGACCTCGGCCACGGCCGTGTTGTTGCTGATCATGCACACCGCGCGCCGCACCTTGGCCAGGTCCCCTCCGGGGACAACAGTTGGTGGCTGGTAGTTTATACCGCACTTGAAGCCAGTAGGACACCTTTGCATGCATCAGCAAAGAAAGAACAGAGAAATGTCATGTGCTGCTGAATCTCAATGTCAGAAGATAACAACAATCAAGATCAATCTGATGTAACTTGGCAAGAGTTTTGGGCATATACCAATCGACAAACTGCACTGCTCTCTTGGTCTTGATTGAATGGACGGCGGCGTTCACGTCCTTCGGCACGACGTCGCCGCGGTACATCAAGCAGCACGCCATGTACTTACCATGCCTGGGGTCGCATTTCGCCATGACGCTTGACGGCTCAAAGACAGCGTTTGTGATCTCAGGAACCGAGTGCTGCTCATGGAAGGCCTTCTCCACCGAGATGATCGGAGCATACGAGGAGAGCATGAAGTGAATCCTGGGGTACGGCACAAGGTTGGTCTGGAACTCGGTTATGTCGACGTTGATCGCTCCGTCGAACCTCAGCGAGGTGGTCAGGGATGATATAACTTGAGATATGAGCCTGTTCAGATTGGTGTATGTCGGGCGCTCGATGTCCAGGGACCTCTTGCATATGTCGTAGATGGCTTCATTGTCCAAGAGCACGACAACATCGGTGTGTTCAATCAGAGAATGAGTCGAGAGCACGCTGTTATAAGGCTCGACGACGGCAGTTGAAATCTGCAACAGGAAATGGCCTCAGCACAGGGTACTTGTACTTAAACATTGACAAGTGCAGCTTCTTCACAGGGTGCTTATTATCAGATTGAGAGGGCATGTCAGTGTCTATGGCTAGATATGTGAATTATTGGTATGTTCACAAGTCACAACACGAATTAACTTTCACGCTGTACTCTCAAGTATACAGATGAGATATTGTCCTATGTTCCTCTATGTAGGCAATAAGGAGGACAATTGTGAGCTGTCCCTGTCGTCATGGCAAAGATGCTTATACTTATCCACTCACATCTTTGCTCCTCTTAGAGAGAAGTGGCCTCACATGGTATCCATTCTTAACAACTACTCAAGGAGATCATATGAAGAAATTATTGTTCCAGTTAATGATAGAACGATGTAGTCTCCAGAAGGAGACACACCTGTATGAATGCCATGTCTTCTGATAAGAAGAGATGCCTTTTCAAAAAAGATAAGAAGAGATGAATAGTTCCACTCATTGACAAAGATAGCTCAATTACAATGGCGATTAAACATATTTTTTCGTAGCTCTTCAAGCAACTCGACAAAGGCAACATAATCATAACGATACCTGCGGTGAAGGATAGATGGTGAACCCGAGCTTTGACTTCCTACCATAATCTACTGATAGGCGCTCCAAAAGCAAAGAACCAAGTCCAGAGCCAGTTCCACCACCAACAGCATTGAAAACCAAAAAACCTTGGAGACCCGTGCAGTTGTCTGCCAATTTTCTTATTCGATCAAGGCAAAGATCAACTATTTCTCTTCCAACTGCAGCACAAAAACAGATTGTAAGACTTCAGATGTCCCCGGTTCCCGAAACAGGATTTGTATTAGTAGTAGCATAGGACTTCCCAAGCATGACATGATAACTATTTAAAGTAAGTTGCCCCAAGGATGAACAAGAAATACTGTTCTTTGTATGAGCAGTATCTCAGCATAGAATGATTAAATTACGGATTCTGGCTCCTATAACATCCACCCCTTTATGGATTAGTTGTACCTCTAGAATGTCGCTTGTGAATACTATTCTAATAGATAAATAAATCGATTAGATATTTTCAAATACACATTATGTATGCTGAATTTCAATATAATGCTTTCGAGCTGGTAGTCACGAATATCTCCTTCTTCCCTAATCCAAGATTGGAGAAGATCTAAGGGGACCTATGGAGAATACGGTCAGAAATCCATAACAGAGTCCGACCACAATGACTGAATTCTCTTATATAAGTTTACATTTTAAATGATAAAAAGAGCTTTCTTTTTTTGAAACTGCCTGAGGTCGAAGCACGGTATATCACACCTGTGTAGTGTCCACGGGCAAAGTTGTTAGCAGCGTCTTCCTTGTGGGAGATGAGCTGCTCTGGATGGAAGAGCTGACGGTATGGCCCCGTCTTCACTTCGTCGATGACAGTGGGCTCTAAATCGACGAACAAGGCCCTTGGAACGTGCTTCCCTGAACCCGTTTCACTGAAGAACGTGTTGAATGCATCCCTTGCAACCCCGATAGAGGTATCACTGCAAGCCAATGGCAAAGACTTAAGGACTGGGCGGATATTGTAAAGTAGAGCTAGGCGTTAATAAATCACATGATATCCTTCCTGAAGCTTGTTTCACAAAACAGAAGCTTCTTTTATAAGCACATTTTGCGTCTTTTGATCATGCCTCCTTTTTTTTTGGAGTGACTATTGCACATGCAACTAAGATTTTTTTTATTTCTCAGTCACCTGAAGTTGCACTCTCAATCACCTGAAGTTGCAGGTGATTTTTTTGGAGGGGGACTGCAACTTCAGTTGATTGAGAGTGCACTCTGAATCACCTGAAGTTGCAGGTGTTTTTTTGGAGAAGACTGCAATTTCAGTTAATTGAAAGTGCAATTTCAAGTGACTGAAAGATTAAAAAATTCAGTCGTCTGTGCAATAGCAAAACCGTTTTTTTTACTTTTAAAGTGGGTGGTTTTGAAACAACTAAAGGCAGGATTAGTGTGCACAGGGGTGTCATCAATTCACAAACAGTACTGTGATGCATGTAAAAATTGAACCGGATTATCATAACATCCAACAAAATTTCCTAAGCCTGACATGGTCCATGACGGAAGATCATCATCAGAATTCTCTTCGAAATCAATTCCTTTCTAGGCTACTACTACAAAAACCAACGAGGGTAACCCTATACAGAACAAATAAACCATCATCTGCGATGGAATCACCATCCAGAGAGAAAAATTTCACAGAATTCTGAAGGAAAAGATCGAGAAGTGCAAGAATTGGAACAGAAAGGGACCTGGGCATGAGGCCATCGGGCTGGATGCCATGCTCGAGGCAGTAAAGCTCCCAGCAAGAATTCCCCACCTGGATGCCCGCCTGCCCTATGTGGATGCTTATTATCTCCCTCTCTCTCTCTCTCTCTCTCTCTCTCTCTGCTGCCTTCAGAGTTCAGAACCAGCACCTTCGCGAGGAAGAAGCCAGAAGGGAACCGAAAAGAGGCTGCAGCACAGAGAAGCTGTAAGCCGCAGAGAACACAAGGGGAAGAAAAAGGGCCGAGGCTCAGCGGCGTTAACCGGACGGTCATCAGCCAGCAGAAAGCGATCGGCGGATTACACCACACGCACTTCGGAAGGAAAGCGACGGGAATGGACAAAATTACTGGGTGGACCAACAAACTTCTACTCTACTAGATGGGGGAGACGATGGTAGTCTACTCTAATCTGTCCCCTGTCTACGCGTATGCTTGGGGTTCAAAGATGTTGGAATTCCAGGCAAAATTGTTTCTAGATGGTTTTCAAGACAGGCTAAACAATAGTTTGATTAGAAAGGCTCCAATTGTCACCCTCATCTTATGCAAAACTTTAAAAAAAAATCTCTCAAATTAACTCATCTTGTGGTATCTAATTGGCTTTTCCAGTAGTTTCACTAGTTGGTTATTTGGTTTTCTTGTACGGGTCCAAAATTGCCTGCAAGATCTTTCAATCTGGAAGTTGAGTTTTTTTTAACGGGAAGGAGGTTGAGTTTTTGACAAGAAAAAAACTGCACCCATGCGCGTCTGATATCGTAGTTTTCAATTAGGGCCTAGCCCAAGTAAAATTTTATTTTTTATTTTAAAAAAGAGAACTCCAGGCCTCTCGTGTTTGTTTATTTTAGACTCAAACTACGTCATCTGCTTATAAAAAAAGGACCACGTTTTGTTTTTACCATTGATTCCAAACGGAATGCCACCATGATAAGAAAAGGACAGTGGCGTCCTAGTTAGCCCATAAAAAGACGCTATGATCAAATGCGCCATCCATTAACACGACACTAATGAGCCCAACGGCGGCGGCATACTGCAGATGACTCATGCCGATCGGTGATGACTGATGAGCTCGATAGGGGTCGGACGTTGATGATTCCAGTACTTTACGCCGCTGGCACCACTGCAACCTATATGATCTAATGCTGATATCTCATGCCATGCAGCTTTGAGTACTGTTGTGTTGGCTGGGCAGCATAAGAGGGGTATGAACAGCCAGAGTACAAAGCCTAGCAGGCTAGCAAAACCAGTAAAAACTCAAGAGTTTCCCTACGGCAGAAAAAGTCATCATAGACGGTTCAAAAACGTTATCATAGACGATTTCGTTAGCCGTCCGAGTTTATGAGTCCATAATAATACAAGATCCGTCTGTGATGCAGACTATCATAAACGGTTTTTACTGTGATATATGACTTCAACATGTTTTCAATGAATTACAATGTGTTTCAAATCTGAAACTAAAAGTTTTGTCCAACTTCCAATCTGAAACTTGATTAAAAATGAGTTTCAAAAGAATTTCACCTAAGTTTCAAAAAGACAAACCTCAAAGTTTCAGAGCACGCATAGGTCTCATCAGGCTTCAAAAAGAGTTTCAAACTGGTTTCATAAGGTTTAAGCATGTTTCGATAAATTTCAATGGGTTTCAAATATGAAACTATGAGTTTCATCCAAATTTAATTTTGAATCTGGATTTAAAATTGAGTTTCAAAATAATTTCAACTGAGTTTGAAATAGACAAATTTCAAAGTTTTAGAGAATTTCAACAAGTTTCAGTGGAAAATTCAAAAGTTTCATTCAAGTTTCAAAAGGAAACATCAAATTTTAGAAAAATTAGGGAGCCACTAGGGATCTTGTCGGTGGGCTGCACGTCGCAATGCTCGCCCTGCGACCACTGTGGTACGCTATTGCCCTTCGGGTGCCACACCGACCAAGACCATGGCCATTGGACCTTGCCTTCGTTCGCCACGCCATCGCCAGGCCCATTTCGTGTCGTCATTCGATTCACCATGTCGCTACCCAATAAGCGTAGTCGTCGACCGATGCGCCCCAGTTGCAGGCCCAATGCGCTGTTGAAACTCTCGGTACAATAGCTTGCACAAACACGGCCTTAGGCCACGTCATCGGCCGCCGTTGATGGTGCCACCGCACTTGTCCTCCTGTGAAGACGACTATCACCTCAGGTCCTCACCTCCCGGTGCCGCTAGATTCATGCCCGTGCCCCTGCATCTACCACTCAAGACCATGGAATCAGAGAGGGAGATAGGGAACGAGATATAGGCCTAGTGTTTCTGGGCCAAGAGATCGATATGAGTTGTGCGAGAGATGAAGTCACAGACAAGGGAATTGACGGCTAGATGCTATCCCATTTGAACGCTATAGCGTTTTAAAGTATTTCTTCTTTTTTACCACTTAAAATCAAATATTTCCTCCGCACAAACAGATGATTATGCTCTTATCACTAGTGCAAGATATACCTTTGTCCATACATAGTACTAGTCAAATAACTACGTGTGTACTATGAGCATGTTCTTTTTGGCCTCGAGCGCTACGGCCTCTGCGAGGCGGCCCAACAAGGTTGGTTATATAGGACGACACATAATACCTGAGCTGGCTACTTCAGATGAGGAGAGGACGCTGGAGGCCGACTTTGACGCTAGCATAGATGAGGCGTCCGAAGAGGAGGGGGAGGAGGATGACGCGTTGTGCGACAAGGACGGCCCGGGCACCGACGACGACCAAGAAGTTGACGCCAACATGGTGAAGGAGGTGACCCCATGTAGATCTGGGCGAAGGAGGTGGGTCGTGGATTGCGGACGGGATGACACCGTAGATGGCGGCAGAGAGGCAGCGAGGGATGGGAGCGGCATGACTAGGGGTGCGGTGAGGGGGGACTAGCCCTATACCAATTTCGGTGGAGGCGTCGGTACTGTGGGCCGCCAGGGTAAGGGTGGCGCGGTGTCGGAGGGGGCTCGGATCCAGATCTGAGCGGAGGTGCGGGCGTGAAGGGGGCAAGGGGCCACGGAAGCTGATGGCGGGGAGAGGGTGGCCAACACAGTGGGTGGAGCACGCCAGCGTGTGGGGTGGGTGGTAGAGGAGCCCTAGCGAGGATGCAAGAGGGATGTGCAATGCGGATTTGGGAATGGGGGGAGAGGGCAAGTGCACAAGCCACTCATACAAAGCTACTATCCAAGCCTCCACGTTCAATCCGACTTCCAACATCTCTGGCCTGAAGCCGAAGCCGGTCCAAAAAGCCGGATCTAACGCCCCTCTACTCATGTTATTGAAGATTTGATGCAAGATCTGTCCAGCATCAGGTACAGTATCCACGAGCAGAGCAGACTTTGATCTTATGCAAGAACTTTAGTGAAGAAACTTACCCAAGAACTTCTTTCTGCACGGTACAACTCCGGGAGACTGTTGAACAGCGGGAGGTTCCCCAAAGGGATTTTTTCATGTCTTCAAAGTTTAATGGCGTTTTTCAAATGTCATGATGTCACCACCGACATGATGGTCCAGCATCAGGACCCGCATGTCGGTGAGACATCATCGTAACATTAGTGAAGAAACGCCATTAAACACGGTACAACTCCGAGAGACTGAGCAATTTTTCCCCAAAAGATGAAATCATGAATGCAAAACAAAACTCGGTCGGTTTACGAGGCCTTGGTTTATTCTGTTCTTGATTCGTCCAGTCAAACATTGCGTCGATCCAAAGATTGATCCTGATCCTTCCAAGTTCCGAAGTCTTTCTCTCTGTCACTTCGATTTATTAAGAGACCTTCCTTCCTGTAATGCAGCAGCCAGCAAGCAACTTCAGGCGCCAGTCCGCTACTGCGACAAGTTGCACATGCCAGGGTGCAGTGGGCACCACAGCGGCTGGATGGGCTCGGCGCGGATGCCGCGCGCCACCATGCGGTGCCTCCAGTCGTTGAGGCGATCGGTGGCATTGGCATACCGCTTCCTCCCGCTCAAGCCCTTGTTCCCGGACCAGAGCGTCTCGGCGGCGGCGGCGGCCCTCGGCCACAGCCTGCCGTCCAGCACCGCGGCGTCCGACTGCTCCGACCACAGCGCCACCTCCCCGCCCAGCACCCGCGTGGCCTCGTGCTCCGTCAGCCCGTGCAGGATGTCGTAGTCGTACACGCGCTGCCACGTCTTGAAGGGCGCGCACCACGACCCACCGGTGCCGCCCGGGTCGTTGAACAGCGGCGTGCCCTCGCGCTCCTTTTCCTGCTTGTCGTATCGGCTGTCGTTGCCAACCCACCCGCCGTGCCCGCAGTCCAGGTAGTAGTACGCCGCCGAGGACACGATGGCGCGGTAGCCCGCGGCCACGATCCGCTTTGTGTTCTCCGGCCCGTTGTTCCACGTCTGCAGCACGGTGGTCTCCCTGGGCAGCACCGTCGGCCCGACCGCCACCTTGGGCCCCAGGAAGACGTCCTCCCAGTACACCACCGTGCGGTTCAGCTCCTGCACCAGGAACGGGCGCGTCGCGTTCACGAACAACTCCAGGAGGTGGTCGTGCGTGCCGCCGTCCCTGAGGAAGCGGCGCACCACGGGGTCGTCCTCCCAGCACGCCGTGTTCACCTCGTCGGCGCCCCCGTGGAGGTACGGGTCCGGGAACAAGGCCGCCAGATCGCGCAGCACGTCCTGCGCCACACGGTACGTCTTGGGGTTGAGCGGGTTCAGCTGCCCCGTGCAGGGCTCCGCCGCCAGCGCCGGCTTCGCCGTCGGCGCCCAGAATTTGTTCGCGCAGGTCACGATCTCCGGGTACGCTCCCGCCCACGAACCCGCGTGCCCTGAAGAGATTGCAATGAGTAAACGAGAGCAAATGCATTCAGGAGCAGAGGAGTTTGGAATTCTCACTCACCGGGCATGTCGATTTCGGGGATGACGCGGATGCCGAAGGCGGCAGCGAAGCGGACGATGCGGCGGACGTCGTTGGCGGTGTAGCGCATGGCAGGGGAGTAGGAGCCGAGGTTGGCGAGGTTGGGGACGGTGGGGAGAACGATGGGGAAGGACTGGGAGTCGGTGATGTGCCAGTGGAAGACGTTGAGCTTGTTGAAGGCCATGGCACGGATGGTGTGGAGGATGTCGCGGACGGGGTAGTAGTTGCGGGCGGTGTCGAGGAGGATGCCGCGGTGGGTGAAGAGGGGGCGGTCGGAGATCTCGATGCCACTGGGCACGATCGGCTGTCCTCCCGCGGCGGCGCCGCCGCCCGCCCAGGAGAGCTGGGAGAAGGTCTCGAGGCCTCGGATGGCGCCCCAGGGCGTGGCGGCGGAGATGTCGGCGGAGGCGGAGTCGGTGGGCACGGAGAGCGTGTAGGACTCGTCGACGGCGGGGCCGATCGGAACAGCGGGGTCGGAGACGGAGAGCGCGAGGAGGCGGACGGGGACGCGGGCGAGCGTGTAGTTGGCGGGGGGCACCAGCGGCGCGTGGCGCTCGGCCCGGATGAGACGGGTGTAGTAGGCGATGGCGTGGCGGAGCGACGGGTGGGACGGCACGGCCCGGATGCTGAACAACGGGGAGAGCGGCGCGTACACCGCGGACGGCCACGAGATGGACGTCGGCTTGGGCCACACCTGCACCTTCTGAGGCGGCGGCGAGTGAGCGGCGGGTGCAGCGGATGGATGGGAGAGCACGAGGAGGAGGAGGAGGAGATGCGGCAATGCTACCATGGCCGAGGATAGGACTGAAGTGGATGAGGAATTATGGCGTCTCCGGTGGAGTGATCAGTGGGGGATCCAGTCGGTGGCATCGACTTTGCTCGTTTGTTCATTAGCAACTCGGCTGGGGTTGTTAGCGCTGTCCGCCACACGCGGAGGTATAGAACCGGGCCCTCATGCCCCACTCAAGCCTGGCCCATGTTATTACTTTCGAGCCACGGCCCTGCCCAGGTAACAGCTAGCTGCGTCGCCCAGCTTCGTTCGGCCCAGACTGAACTGCTGCCCAGGAATATTTTCCCGATTTATCCGGGAGTTGAGTATGAATAGTTTATCGTAAAACTCCCGTGTTCTAAATAGACCCTTATTTTTACATGTCTCTATGGTTAGACAGGGTTAGCACTGATACACAATCGAAGGGGTATGCTTTAGGTATCACAGTCACATAGAGTTCCCAACATATCCGGAGGGGGATGACACAGTTTTTTTTAGAAACACAGAGACGATCCGATTTCTGTTAACAGAAACCACAGAGTTACAAGATCTCTGACAGAACAAAAGAAAAAAATAAACGATTGAAGTGGATCAAAACACCACGTGAAGAGCTTAGTGCCTATATTTTGAATCAAATGGTGTAACATTGACACCTCATTTTTCTGTTAAAAAGTAGGAGCATTGGTTTTAGTTCTGTGTTATGACCATCGCATACCTTATTTATTACTTTGATATATCTTCAAAATATTTCTGCAAGATATCTGCTGAGTAAAATATACGATTGAAGTGGACAAGGTCAAAGCTGGCATAGACTACGTAATAATTTATTTATTTATACAAGAACATTTTCACCACTGATGACCGAATGGGGGAGGCTGAGATTAACATTCAGCCGCTGATTTCTGTTACCAAAGCCTATGAGACCTCAATTATCTCTGATGTTGCACAGCTCAACAAATGGCTAGCAAAAGAGGGCATCTGGATCCCATGGGACAGTGCTATCTCCATCATCTATGGTAAGGTGAAGCAGGAGGTAATCGTCATGCTTCAGAACGTCTAGCGTGGAGCTCGAGCGCGTCCCACACACACGATAGCTGTGTGTACAGAAATGGATTGCTCTCGCATTCTGGTTATCAACATGACAAAATGGTTACTTGAACAACTTCTTTCTGTGAGTACCAAGAATTCAATCGTACGTTCAAGGCTTCCATGTATCTGATATATACTTGTAAAGGCAGAAAGGTGTACAGGATGTGAGTTGTGATTTCGGTCCAATATAAAGTGGAGATCATTGTAGCACAACTCTTCTTGGCTTGTAGTCTTGTCTGTTAGAATTCCATCTTCTACAAATTCGGTAAAACATCCAACTAATGACCAACGAATTTGATCGGTTTATTGAGCCAAAATTCATACAAAGCTCCACGCGAATCACCAAAGCCCAAAGTAAGCACACATCTGGAGCGGCGTGGGCCTCGGGTTCAGGGCATGCCAAGTGTTGTTTCTGCTAGGAGCTAGCGTTACTGAGCATTTGATTGATCCCGACTTTGACGTGCGTGGAGGGCCTTTAGTTTTGATTCGGTGAGCACATATATGTTTGGATTATAGTTGTGCAGACTAATCTCTCCTACTTAAAAGGGGGAATTAGTGGTGGTCTGTTCTCTACACAATTTCACACTACTATTTAAAAGAGAACTGGTGAATGGTATATGTTCGTCCGTCTCCCTCCTCTTCCTTAAAAAATTGCACCGACCTGTGCGCCGCGACATGCTACTATTCCCTAATCCTTTGATTTTGCATATCATCATGGTTTTGTAGTATAATGTTATTACATATGTTATCTGAACGGTATTTATTTTTCATTATAACGCATTGCACGTAACTAGTATTCCTTAAAAATTCAGTTTGTTAATTTGCTGAGATTTGTGTGGTCCTAATTAATATCCTCTGGCGGTGTCTCTTTTGGATCGGAAAGAATGCCATTAATATTGATAGCAGCCAGCTATTTGCGGTATTGGGCTAAGTCCAAATATATATGCATAAATACATTTTAGATCATGGTGTCCTGATATAAATATGTCCAAACTGCCACTTCCAGCCCAAAAGCCCAATACGTTGGCATTTTTACCAGAAAATGATGGCTCTCTGGAGTAAGTAGTATTTAGGTCCAAATCCGCTGAAAGTGCATCAAGAAAGGATGACTGGTTGGTCCTTGGTGGGTAAGTCGAAAGTTGCCCGATTCATGATGTGGAATGAACTGATTTCCTCAGTCCCACCCTTTCCTTTCTCCTGTTCCACATTTGCCCAATTCTTAGTGTTGGCTAAACTGATTCTTAGCCCGGTCCCTGATCCATCATGTTTACACGGGTTAGTCTTATTGATAAAACTGGCCGAGTCAAAATCGGGCCTGCCCGATCATTGATCAAAATTAATTGCGATTCATAGGAAGAAACTGGCATGGCGGTGGGCCTCACGTGAGGCCACTTCCCATCCCCAGAGAAAAGCGCTTCTTAACCCAGCACTGTCCAGAAGCGAATCAAACCAACTTTCTGCATCATAAATATTAAACAGATTCTGACGCAGGCTTTTAAACTCTGCACTGCACTGCACTCATGTCTGTATGCATGCGTGCGTATGCTGTTGCGTTGCGCTTGCGCCGGTTCAATCTTCGAAGCGATCCATCCTGGACGCCAACCGGTCTGCAAGCGCACCTACCCCAGGAACCAGTCCTCGTACGTTCGCTGGTTACCTGCTCGCCAAACTATAAATCTTCCATTGACTGCCTGCCTGCCTGCCTACCGCCCTCTCTCACCAATATCAATATATTATACCCCGTCCCTTTGCCCGCTTCACCCGTCCCCCTTGTCTCCCTGCAGTTGTTGTTGTTGTTCCTGAGTGATGCAAGTGCGATCGGCGATTATGGCCGGGGCGGTGGAGGAGCTCGTGGAGAAGGCGGGCGGGTGCGCTGTGATCGACGGCGGCTTCGCCACGCAGCTGGAGGCGCTCGGCGCCGACATCAACGACCCGCTCTGGAGCGCCGCCTGCCTCATCACCAAGCCGCACCTCATCAAGGAGGTAAACTGATTGATTATACCGGCCGATGTGCCTGCATGCATAATATAGTGCTCATATCATGACAACTCGACAAGCATCCACCTCACCGTGGCACCTCCGCACTTGGGTTGCTTATGTTACATGCTCGCGACAATGGCAGATGCAGCACGATGCTCCGTACGTATGCGCGATGCAATGCCGGCTTACAAGTACATATTATTCGGTTTGCCATGTGAAATAATTAGTTACTGTGTTAGATTCGATTCAATCCGTAACGAGCGTTCGTGTTTTGGTCTATATGTTTTCAGAGGTGATCTTGATATATTCGGTCGAAGATTGTATTCTTAGTCAACTCAATCCCTCCGCTCAATTAAGAAGAAGAGAAAAATCAAATCCCTCCACTGAACTCATATCTGTGTAGGTCAAATGTAGAAATTGAATTCTCGGTGGGTGACCAGGACAAGAACACTGTTCCTTTTCTCACCAACCTAGCATTTTTTTATAAAAATAAAGAGATCACCTACTTTAACCTTTAGAGTGTCGAACATTCTCTGTGTGTTCAGTTTTAGGCCTTTTTCCTTTTAAGTGCCGTCATTTTTTGACTCCTCCACCAGAGAGGCTATTCTAGTGTGGGCGCAAGAATTGTGTTGCATACTACTCGTAAAGTAACATCTCCTAGAATTTTTATTTTGGATGTGAATTCATTTTTTACTTGTGCAGGTTCATATGCAGTATCTTGAAGCAGGTGCCGATGTCATCATTTCCTCATCCTATCAGGTAACATTGGTGATATTCATCTCCTGCTATCGCGTTGAACACTCTAAATCATACAAGACACAAAGCAAATACTTTCATTATTCTCTCACCTTCTAGCAGAAGAGAGATTTTAAGTATTCGTTTTATGTTTTTTTGCAGGCTACTATCCCAGGGTTCTTAGCCAGAGGAATACTTCTTGAGGAGGCAGAGGGATTACTGCGAACAAGCGTTCAATTGGCTCTGGAAGCACGAGACGAATTCTGGAAGTCGACACTGAGGAAGTCAAAACCTATCTACAACCGTGCCCTCGTCGCCGCGTCTATTGGAAGCTACGGAGCCTATCTTGCTGATGGTTCAGAGTACAGGTAGCATCCATGATGCATGTAGTTGCAGCATTGCAAAGCGGCCAAACGTTGTACGCTCTCATACTATCGTGCTTTTGTGTCCTTGACACTTTTTGATTCTTGCAGTGGATCGTATGGAGACGACATCACGACAGAGAAACTGAAGGACTTCCACAGGCGCCGGCTGCAGGTCCTTGCAAGTGCCGGCCCTGACCTGGTTGCATTCGAGGCCATTCCTAACAAAACGGAGGCACAGGTGGGCTTCTCATTCTAGATCAGAACTTTTAATTGAAGTGAAAAGATTGCCCTTAAAAGCCTCATTTGAATCAAGAAAACACTTGTTGAATCATGTTGCTTGCCATGCTCCTTCACTGAAACGAACCCTTCCACGTGTGTAGGCTCTAGTTGAGCTTCTGGAGGAAGAGAACATCCAAGTCCCTTCTTGGATCTGCTTCAGCTCAGTGGACGGCAAGCACCTGTGCTCGGGAGAGAGGTTTGGGGATTGCCTTCAGATCCTAAACGCCAGCGAGAAGGTCGCCATTGTGGGAGTGAACTGCACGCCGCCTCAGTTCATTGATGGCATAATAAGCGAGTTCAAGAAGGTTTGCAACAACTTCTTCGCTCGGCAATTCCCTCTTATCCACTCCCAACATTTAATTTCTTCCCACATCGATTCTTAAATTGTCTGAAATCTAAATACGATGTATTCTGCTTCTGTTCTTCCCCATCTGCGCTTCCATTTCCAACAGCAAACAAAGAAGGCAATTGCAGTGTACCCAAACAGCGGCGAGGTTTGGGATGGGAGAGCGAAGAGGTGGCTGGTGAGTGGACGTTATTCTCTTCTCGTTACTGACACGCAAATGGCACGTCCGGTGCTGCAAATGCTCGTGCTGTCTGTTACCAAACTGACGGTTCTGTTGATTCATGAACAGCCAGCCGAGTGCTTTGGTCACGAGGGCTTCGACGTGCTAGCGAAAAGATGGCAAGAGGCCGGCGCGAGCCTCGTCGGAGGATGCTGCCGGACAACGCCTTCGACCATTCGTGCTGTTTCCAAGGTCTTAAAAGGCAGGGCCGGGCATTGATCTCTTCAGGACTGAGATGCACCCTACCTTATATAGTAGCGAGAATAACATTCATTCAGTACTTAAACTAAATTTTGCAGTTTCTGTTAAGCGCATCGCATGAGGGTGAGAGGGTGCAGTTTTGCAGTGTAAAACGTTTAATGATCTGTAGCGCTGACGTGCACCAAATTCAGTATCCTCGAATTTGGATACAAT
This sequence comes from Bonia amplexicaulis, assembly GCA_036346245.1. Taxonomy (NCBI): domain Eukaryota; kingdom Viridiplantae; phylum Streptophyta; class Magnoliopsida; order Poales; family Poaceae; genus Bonia; species Bonia amplexicaulis. The sequence goes on along the minus strand of CM070752.1, from coordinate 15,806,238 downwards.
TTAATCAGTCTTGAAGTCGGATACAGATTTGAGTTGAGGAAAAAGATTGTTCGGATGTGAAGTTCTTTACCAAATTCAGTTCATCAGACTGTCAGAAATTACCAGCTACTGAGCTACAGTTATACTCTGCTCATCAATTAGTGTTTTTTATGATAAACTGGAGCGGAGGCCCATAGTCCCCTACCTTGAATTTTCATTTAAAAAGCCTTGAAGTACAAACGCAACCGGGTACGATCCAAGAAAAGAAGCACGTAAAAGAGAAGGATCTCCGTTATATAAAGCAACCAGCCAAGACGCAACTTCATCTTCACACTCTGGTCTCTTGACTCTGTTCATCCACAATTCCGGCATTTCTAAGCATCGCATGAGGGCATTGTGGACGAACAGGGCGAGCCATGTGCACCAAAGAAATGGCAATCCATGCCCCTTTGAGTTCAGAATGCACCAATGCTTGCCCTTGATTGTCATCAATCATTTTTTTTATTGTGCATTCATTTGAGGTAGTTAAGCCAAAATAAGTACATTTCATTTCTAGATTGATCCTTTAGCACTTGATTGTCATCGGGCGAGGTTGTGATTCTTTACTCTTGGTGCTTGCCGGCACCTGGACGGCTTGGCAGGAGTTTGCGCGGTGATTTCTTCAAAAATGTTGTGAAGAAGCCTGGCAACGATTTGTGAGTGGTTTGGTGTTCACCATCTTTGAAGTGGAGGAAGAACAACCATTACTGGATTGAGGAGCTGAGGCTTAATTCGTGGAGCCAATCCAAATCGCTTAGACTTTCCTCAACGTGGACTAGTGGAAATCGGCAAATTTTCGATCACCACGGTAAAACATCGTGTGTACATTGTTTATCTCTTTGTCTCCTTTTCAGCTCTTGTATTTCTAATATATTGTGTTGGTCATTTTTACTTGTGCTAGAGCTTCTTGTCAAGACTTGTAGTTCCTTGACTCACTAGAATTGTGTAGGTTTTAATACTTTAAAATCATGCCATACTAAAATTGAGATAATAGTTATTAGAAGGCAAGAAAATTTTTAAACCTCCTATTCACCCCCTGTAGTCGATTATCCTTAATCTTACACAGTGTCAGTACCATAACTTGCTAAATAACAATTATCCTTAATTCCAACGTTCCAGTTATCTCTATCATTGATCCTTACCAGTGTTTCGATAATCTAGTTTCATTGCACTTAACTTGTGTCAATTACTTGCTTGCACTACTAGTCCTCTATATACTTGCTTGCAACTATTGTTGGGTACTTACTGAGATTTTCAAATCTCACGCTTGCTCTTTCCATTCTCAAGTAAAAGGCCAGTGGAGTGATAGCAACATGCATGTGTAGAAGCACTCGAGTTTTCAGCACAATGGCTTGTCATTATTTTGTTATTTCATTTATTCTTCATTTGGTTAGAAGTGTACCAGTCCCATATTTGAAACATTTATTTCAGATTCCACTAGTTCGTTAATAAAGTACTCTGAAAGTTTTAATTCCCTTGCAATTTCTATTTTTGCTTTTATTATTTTATTCCTTATTTTGGCAATGATGTTTTATAGTAGTATCTCATATTGTTATGTGAGGTACCACAAGAGGGCAAAAAGATCAATTGTTTCCGACCTAAGGGACATGTATCGTCCATGAGGATTCCTCTCTTTTGAAGAACATTCCTGACTTTTGGATGGCTTCTTTTGGGCTGTGTTTTATGGCTTACGGTTTAATTTTTTTGAATTATGACTGTTCGCGAGAGGCAGCATGCACAGAAAAATAGTCGCATGCGATTTTAGCCGATATAGCTGAACTCAGTACATTTTTACTACAATCTTCCTGTTGCCCTCGTCCTGAAAAAACGCATTGTTTTGAAAGCTAGTTACTGTAGCATAAGCCATAAGTGAAAAAAAAACTCAACCTTTATCTTTCTTTTGTAAGCAATTAAGGACAAATCTATCCATCAATTAGTTGTCTACCAGTAAGATTATGATTAGAGGCAACATATCTAGCGTAAAAGGTTAATTAGGTGTAAAAGTGCGAAAGGCAACTAGGGGCATTGGATTTAGCTTGGATGGGCGGATGCAACCCCAATCTACTTCGCATTCTTACAGAAACCACTCCGCGGGGCAAAAGCCTCTCGTGAAAACCTCCCCCACTATGTACGGACGTACACCTTTGCCCCTCTATCTCATTTCCCAGATCAAGTCGATCCCCTCCACCATCGTCTTGCTAGGGTTAGGCATCCGTGCCGCCTTCCTCCCCGCACTTGCCCACCACTTTTGTATTGACTATGGTATGGAATCGGTGGCCAATTAAACCATGCCCCCCTTCCCCCATGTGTGCAGTTGTTTTACTGTATCCATCTATTCTTCACAACTGACTCTAATGTGTGTTTATTTTCGATGATCATGTTATACACCAGAGGTTGACCCACGTATCAACCATTTGAAGGGATGGTTTTTGATGACTTGGACACAATATAGGAATTCTACAAGGCATATGCATATGTAGCCAGATTTGGAGTTCGCAATAGAGTGCATACGATTTTATCAATGGTGTTGTGAGATGAAAGTAATGGTGTGAGTCAACTTCCCTAACCCTACGGTCACACTGATGGTGTGAACCAACTTCGCTCGACTGCTCAAGGCAAGGGGGAGGCGCGTGACCGGATCCACGAGCGGCGGCGGCACCAATCAAGGTGATTGCCAGGGGTGGGGAGGAAGGTGGTGCTGGCTGGTAGGCGACGCAAGCGCCTAACCCTAGTAAGAGGGGATCGACTTGATCAATTTGGGGGACATGACTGACGATGTATCTAGGGCTTCGTATCTCAGAAGTGAAGAAATGATTACCTTTATGCTAGCTAAGAAAAATGCAGCCATCTGTAAACAACAATCCACAATCAAGTTGTGATTATAAAATGCAGGATTACTCTTGGATTATAAAATACAGGCGTGATGTGGATTCATGACCCATAAGTGTTGCGAGCGGGTGGAAATCAATTGGTGGGGGACATGTTCGGTCAAGGCAGGAGAGGGAAATGACTGGAGTGTAGAATTATTCTACCCTTATGCACAAAATAGTATTTCTCTCTGTGTATATATATAGGGCATGTTTGGTTCGGCTGCGACTTATGGTTTTTGGCTGAAATTTTTAAAATTTACCTGTTTACGACAGAGATTACGGAGAGATAGATACTCGCTTGCGATTTTGGTTAATACAGATGTTAGGCTTTTAACGTATACTACAATTAACTTGTAGATCCCGTCTTGAGAAAATACTCCGTTTGAAAGTAGGTATTGTAATAAAAGTCAAAAGCCGTTAGTTTCGACCAGCTTCGGTCAAAAAGAAACATGCCCATACTTTGTCATGATTTGCTGCTTGCTTGAGAACAATGGTGTAAGCACGGTTGGGGCCAATGAGATTGCAATGACCAAAGTCATGGACGTGTCGACATCCACATAGCATGAGGAAGGAAGCATTGGGCTCGTTGCGTATTGTCTCCATGACTCCATTAGCATCAATCTATAGATCCTTCGCTACTACTTGAGAATGCGGCTCACAGGTACTTACTTCCTCCCATTTATAAAGTATAAATAAGCTTGAAGATTATCCGAATCAGTATTGACAAGTGATGATCCATACGTGGACAGCGCCCTGTCAGAAATCTGTCAAATTAAATTTACATCCAATCTAAATGAAGTCCAAGCTTCATTTAGACTTGGGCTTCTGGTTTCGGTTTATTTTTTATTATTTCTAAATTTTATTTTTCTAATTTTTGGATTTTTGAGCTTTTTGACAGTTTTTTTCTCTTCCCCTGGCGCCGCCCGCCTCCTCCCTCTGCTGGCGCCCGCTCGCCCAGCCCTGGCTTGTGCGGCTTAAGCCTTGTGCCGCCTTAACCTCCGCTCTGTTGGCCCCCCCTACCTCCCGTGCCGAAGCGGCCCGCGGCCTGCTGGCCTCCAGCGTCGCCTGCCTTAACGTGGACCCGCTGCGGCAGTAGCACCCCGTTCTTCCCGGGTCCGGCCGACCCAAGATGACGATGAAGAGATTCAAAAGCGAAAAGAAAGTTCAAGAAGAAGATTCATCGAGTATGCAATGAGCGAACATGGGATCCTTATCTTAGTAGTCGCTATTGCATACCCAACAAGAAAGAGTTGAGAGAATTGATCTTATCCGAAGCTCATTCTTCTCAATTCTCGATCCATCCGGAGGCACAAAATGTATCGAGACTTGAAGAAGAAGTATTGGTGGAACCAGATGAAGAAAGAAGTGGCGAATATGTCGCCCGCGCCACGTGTCGCCTCAGCCCATCTTGGACAGGCTGCCGGTGGCCGTTCTTACTCCCTGCAGACCGGTCGTCACCCTGCTTTGAAGACCCGGCCCCGGCCGCCATCACTCTCTGGAGCGGTGCTCCACGTCGGCGCGAGCCTTCTCCACGGCTCCCACTCCCTCTCGCGGGTATAAAACCCCTTTGGGAAGGATAAACTTGCCGAATCAGATTTGACATGAATTGTGACACTTCATGGAGTACCCAAGAAGATTGTGTCGAGATAGAGCCCAGTTCACATCCAAATTTTGGGAAAAGTTGCATGAAGCAATGGGCACCGATCTCAATTTCATTTCGACATATCACCCATGACAGATGGGCGAGATGTAAAGAACAAATCGATTTTAGAAGATAGGTTGACTCCACGTGCGCTCGAGCCCTCCACGGCTCTCCTCTCCGCGGGTATAAAACCCCTTTGGCCAGCTCTCCCTTTGCTTTCGAAACTCTCCATTTGCTTTCACTCACTCCCCCACTCCTACAGCCTCCTGATCGATGATCGCCGCCCCCCTCGCCGTCGTAGCTCTCCCTGCTGCCGCCGGCACACAGGCCGATCTTCCCTCTCCTCCCTCATTCTTCAATTAAGAGGACCCTCATTACCCACTAATTGTTGTGGCACCCTCGCTGGCCGGGAGGAATCCCGAGGAGCTCCCGCGTCGAGCTCGTCGCCGGCCAAACCACCTCCGTGGCCGCCCTCCTCGAAGCTCCCGGCCAGTACGCCATCGCCGCCATTGTGAGCCCCGAGGCCCCGACCGTGCAGCCCCACCAATTTGGCCCTTCCCACCCGGTGACCTCTCTCGCCACCGAAGGGCCAAACACCCCTTTTCCCTCTGCCTCATCCATTGATTCTCCCGTCTCAAGCCCCAAAATGGGTTCCCGTGGCGAACCCTACCCGGAGACGCCCTTCCGCCGCGGCGAGCCCCTAGCGCCCGATCGCCGTCGCCAGTAGCCACCGCCGGAGGGCATCATGTGGCGGGAGGAGGAAGGCGACTCCTCCCGCGACGTGGCCTTCCTCCTCCGTCCATCGCCTCGCCTCCTCCTCGATCTCGGCCACCCACCTGGCCGTCTGCTTCGCCCGCCCGCTCCGTTCTCACCGTCCGATCTCACTTAAACCCTCCATCCGAGCCGTCCGCCCTCCCCGCATCGATCGCCCGCCCTCGCCACGCGTCGGCCATCGGTAGGGAGGCAGCTGAAGCGCTGGGCATGTTGGCCTCTACGTGTGGCACGTGATGGTGGCTGGGCCGCACTGTAGCCATGGGCCGGCCCAGCACTGTTCACCGAATTTCCAGGGATTTATTCTTTTCCAAAAATCCAGAAAGTCTAAATAAATCCTAGAAAATCACAGAAAATCCCAAAAATTCCCAAATTTCACCACTTTGCTCCTTTCATTATCCTGAACCCAGTGGTGAACTCCAATTTCCAAAATTCTCCTCCAGCAAAATCCAAAAATTCCAAGAGCCCTTTTCATTTGATATTTTATGCAATTTTATTTCTTTTTAATTCTTTTTATAGATTATTTTCCCTTGCTTGATTATTCTCAAGCTAGGATTTATTTGTTGTATGTGTTTGCGCTAGTCTCGGAGATCCCGGAAGCTCAGGTGCAATCTCAGGATCCAGAAGCGTCGACGTTCGAGCTCGCCGAGATCATTCCAGTTCACGGCAAGTCGCAAAACCTTGATCATGTTGAATCCCATGCTTTACGTGTTATGTTATTACATTATTTGCATTATGCTAGTTGTGAAATGCTAGTTTAAAGTAAAATAAAATGTTTAGAATGACATGTAATATAGATATGTCCTACCACCGAAAAATGCCCTGCTTAATTTGTAGCCATGCCTTGTAACCCTAGAAATAATTATCTGTTAATCTAGATCACTATAGGTTATTACCATCATGCAAAGTCTTACACTAATAAGGTTGTGGCTGCGGGCCGTTAGACTTGAAAACCCGACCCTAGGGTAGGGTGGTATGGGACACCGTATCCTAGGGCGGAGAGTGTCGGTGTGCAAGGAAGGGTAGGCGTTGTGGGAAAGCCGCGGGTCGGTCTTCGCCCACCGTTTACCCTAGGTTGTGGTCGCGGACCGGAGAGGTTATGCCATGTGAAAATATAAGGGCCGAGACCCTTATCTTTGAGTAATCGTCATAGTAACCGCTCAACCACAGGAGTTGACTTGTCAACACTTGGTTTAGTATTGCTCAACTCGATTGAAACTCTACAGGTGTTGAGAAGGTTGGAGGTGTGGAAGTGGATTAGGTACGCCGTGCTGCGGATACCTAATAACGGTAGGGTTCACTCGAAGCGGACGGGAGTCTCCATGTGCCAGACCCGAGTGAATTCTACCGGGTAGAGCCTATATAAAGACTTGAGCAGTGAAACGACCTGGCTTTCTTAACTCTGTCGCGGGAGTTAAGGGATCGTGTGGGTAAAGTTGAGCAAACTCTGCAGAGTCAAATAAATGGTATTCGGATACGCCGTGCTCCCGGTTATTGGAGCTGTGTCATTTGGGTGATTCCATCAGCAAAGCTTAAGTAGTTTTCTGAATGATTTAATCTGGTTAGATGATTAATTAACTCTTCAAGAAAACCCCTGTTGATTAAGAAGTAGTTTTGTCGGCAAGTTTTACGAAAAGGTTTGCAAATAAAACTGCATCCACTCAAAGATAATAAACCCGGTATACTTCCTTCCTTGGTTGATCCGTGCATATAGTAAGGTAGAGTTCCTTTGCGGTTTGCTGAGCTGGTTGTTGGCTCACGGCTTGTTAAATAAATTCTTTAGAAGATCAAGACGAAGGTGAAGGTCTCCCCGTTGAGGAAGTCCCCGAGGGTCTCTTCTTGACGAGGATCCGTGGTTGTAGGTCTTCGCCGCGCTCAAGCGGATTCAAGTTTTGTAATGTAATTATACTTTGGGCTTGCACGCCCATTGTTAAAACTCGGATATTAATCCATATGTGAAGTATATCTTGGTTTTGTTGTAAGCGTGCAATGGTATACTCGCGCGACACTCCATAGCTGTTCATGCGTGGATAGTTGCGGATTGCCGTGTTCGTGACGCCTCGGAAGCAGGGCGTTACAATGCGGCTCACAGGTACTTACTTCCTCCCATTTATAAAGTATAAGCTTGAAGATTATCCGAATCAGTATTGACAAGTGATGATCCATACGTGGACGGTACCGCCGTAAATCACAAATTAAATTTACATCCAATCTAAATGAAGTCCAAGCTTGAGGGCTGTTTGTTTAAACACGGCAACTGCAGCTACTCCTAGAATCTGCGGCTCAAACAAGCAGTCCAGATTTTCATCCAGATTCTAAGTAGCGTAAGCTACGAATCCGAAAATGAACTAGTAGCCGGAAGGGGTTATCCGACTTCTCAGTTCGACTAGTGGATACTCACCACCGCTTCTCGAAATCTACAATTGAAACAAACAGCCCTCATTTAGACTTGGGCTTCTGGCTTCCGGTTTATTTTTTTATTATTCCTAAATTTTGTTTTTTCTGATTTTTTTGGATTTTTTGAGCTTTTTTGACAGTTTTTTTTCGTATTCGTTTGCATTATACGTGCTAGGCTAACATGTTTTTCTATTTTATTTATTTTAAATTTAATTATGTCAAATAAATCACCATCAGCTACAGTATAATTCCAAACTACAGTAAAAATTCAGTTATAAACCACAAAAATTAGCTCAACTGAGCATCACCCTAAGCTAGTGTCAACCCCCGTACCACCGAAACCTCCATTCATCCGATACGACACACCATATTCTCTCCGTCAGACGAAGAAACGAACTCTCGCCGGCGTTCACTCCGCCGTGCCCATCCCCTGCCGATCATCAAATGCACCAATCCATCACGACCTTGGAGTATGACACCCAAGCAGAGAAAGTGAAAGAAGAAAAGCACTCCGTAGTCGTTTGCACTGCGTGCATGTTGCGGAGGCCTGCGAAGACGACCGTTGGGGCCAGAAGCCGAAGAAGCATGCGTGCGTGCCACCCAATCCCCTCCATTCCCAGCCGCAAACCGAGCCACATCCAAGACAAACCAACAACTGAACCACCAGCTTGCAACGCTTGCTGCTGCCGCTGGTCTGGCGCTCGCGAAATTTGACCGTTGCCGCGCCACGTCAGGTAGGGCCCCACCTCCACCTCGTACCGCGTGCCCACCCGTCTGTGACACAGTGGCGCTGTCCCATGCACCAGGCGTCGCGCTGTAGCTGACATGGGGGTTCGGCGTCCTGGCCCGCATGTCGGTGGGCAGCCCGCGCTTTATTAGGGTTTCTTCGTTTCTTTCACGTCGTCCCACGCCCCGCCCACGTCCCCGCCGCTGGGAAAGCCAGTGCAGCGATTACCGACGCTGACATGTGGGTCAGGAAATTTCTGGAGGTCTACATCTCAGCCGTACGTATGGGTCGGCGCCGGGCGGGTACGCGAGAGGAAAACCCAGCCACCGCCTCGTGGCTCTCCGAGATCGCATCCCAGCCGTCGGATTTCTGACATCCGCCACGTGATCCGTGCTGCAACCATCGGCCAAAGTGCGGCGTCCAAGTAGAAATCCTGCACACTGACATATGGGTCTGCTAAACGTGACGGGCCCAGTTGTCACTGAGGATAAGGCACCGGAAGTGTGCCGGACGAGTAGCGGATCCGTTTCGACGCCTTGATGGGCTCCTCCTCCCATTGTACCCGGGTCCTACTTTTGTACAAAAGACCCCCCTTTTCTGTATTCTCATATTTATAACCCCACTTGCCACACACCTCTCCACTCCACTTCTTCCTTTCCATCTCTTCTTCCCTTTTCTGTTCTTCGGCTTGCTCTTCCTGGCATCCTTCACCTATCCTGGTTTAGGCAGTTTGGAGCTTGGAGTAAAAGAGGTAGCTAGGTGCCTTTTGCTTACTCCCAGTTGGGAGAGGGAAGAGAGGGGAAGAAATAGACCGGAAGGGAGACGTTGGCTTCTTCGGGGAGACCGGGCTAAGGGGGTTTGGAGTTCCTGGGCTTTTCCTGCGACGACATGAAGAAGCTCTTCTTCTTCCTCTTGCTGCTGGCGCCCGTCTCAGTTGTTCATGGTGAAGATGGTGAGATTTCGCTCCCCTTGTTGCTCTGATCTCCTGCCCCTTTGGATGCATGGTTGGTGAATCGATCTCCCATTTTGCTATCTCCTGTGCTTCTCTAGTTGATCGTTTTTAGTTCAGTTTTCTTGTTGCAATCCTGGAGTGTGATTGAGACGAGTCGAGTGATGTCCCTTTCCCCACGGATTTCTGTTTGTCGTCTTGTGGCCTGGTGTGTTAAGACTTGTCCCGTTGGGTAAGTTCAACAATTAGCTTTCTCTTCGCAATAGATTAACAATACAAACACCACAACATGGGGAACTGAGTAAACTTGAGTTATTACTAGAGTAGTCTGAACTCTGGAGTACTAGCTAATCAGTCAGTAACTTTTGGGTTCGGATTTGACTACTCGTCCTGCTCACCGTATTCTCTGCTTGTCTGCTTGGTTTCCATGGGATTCCTTCTCTGAGCTTGTCCAGGTCATGTATTCGTTGCTCCCTTCACGTGCACTGGTTTTTTATATGAGTTTTGCACGTTCCCTAGGAACATCTGGTCTCATTATCATACAATCGTATTAACAGGGTTAGAATAAGAGTTGAAAGAAATACTAGTACTAGCTAGTATACCGTCGAACGGTCACCACCGCACGAGTTTTTGGTACATATCGTATATATGGAACTGTTTGTATATGGACTGTACTCTGCCGTGTTAGAGCACGGACCATGCAAACAACGCATAGAGAGATGTTTAGAGAAATGTTTAGTAATGAAAAACTGATTTTTCTTATCATATAGGATAGATCGTTTAAATAAACATTGATCATTTAAATAAACATTGATGCTTAGTAAGTGGTTATAACATCTAAGCATCTATGAAAAAGATGTTTAGATGTATTGGAAAAGTAACTTTTACCTGAATGCTTGGTGATGTATCTATATTCTCTTTTTAAATATTTATATATAAGTATCTTGTATTGTATATACCCTTAGCAAATATAGCGCTCTAGACGACAATGCCGCAAAACTGACGAGTGGGCCTGCCACCTAGCCTGTTGTCCCATCCGCAGACGACAGGTCTACCACACCGCCATATGGCTCACTTTAGTAGATAATGGTATGCCGTTCCATAGTCCAACGGTAGTGACTAACCCTATTTTTTAATATTATTTATTTGAATTTTTCAATATAGCAAGTGGGTTTGAAAAATTACGAAATTTTATATACATTCTCTCGACATAACGTACTTGACTACAATTTTTTTTGTAATTTTATCTGCTATGAATGTGACTCAAATTTGTATGATTTTGATATTTATAGGAGTTGTTATATATAGCAAATGAACTATAGGCCGTCTGTCGCTCGATCACCGTGCGACAGGTCGTCTGTGTAATTTTGTTGACCGGTTTAGCACTGTAAAGAACCTTAATGACCGGTTTAGTTACATGTCTTCTAAGAATTTTTAGAGGTAGCAAATAGCTGTATAATTTTGTTGTAATTTTTTGTGGTCATTTGCTATTTTTAAAAATTATTTGAGCGGTACCTAATTAAATAGGCGATTAAATACTAATCGTCAGGGGCGCCTGGCCACTATGTGGGCCCTAGCCATTAGTGCTTAATCGTTTGTTTAATTGTGGTCATAAAGTGGTGTAAAAAATTATGTGAAAATTACACAATGTAGCAGGTGCCATATGTCGACCGCCCGATGACTAGACGATAGAAACACTATTTTTGTCAATAACATTTATATACGGTTATTTCTGTAAATACGTGTTAAAAAATGCTATATATGAAAAAAATCCACCACCATCCCATAATAACTTGTGAGCCCTCCTTGTCTGTCTCTTTAGTGCTCCCACTAACAGTGACTCTCTCTCCATGCCAATGGTTTGACTCGAAGAGTGGGGTTTGGTGTTAATCATGAGGTTAACCCGGTGCTAATACTCGGCTATTATGGTCACGGATCACCTGTTGATTGGCCTGCGCGCTTGTCAATACTCAGTGTGCACAGCACGGTGCAGTCTATCGTTTGACTGCTCGGTGAAGGATGTCGTTTGCCGGGACCACATGGCAGTTTCTTGCTCTGGCTGCTGGGCCCCGCGTAACTAATAAAGTCACGTCCGTAGTATGCGGCCCAGCTGTTGCTGCAGTGGAACTAGTGCGGCGCTTGTGTGCTGCAGATTGCAGAGGGCATCGACGTGCCACCGCATAAAGCCCGGGATTATGAGGACGGCCGCAAGAAGGCACTGCGTGGCTCCTCCTGTTCCCAACATCTTTCCCCGTACCGAGTTGCATTGTGCTTTAGAAATTTGGTGAGATTTAGCATTGTACAAATTTAGCTTCGAATCATCGTAATTCTATTTGTAGTTCTTTCTTCGAGCACGGGACTATATGAATACGATATGCGTGTAGTGTAGCCATAGTTTACGACCACGTACCACGCTGATAACCACGGTTTGAGCAATGCGCTCTTTGACCGCACCACTGCACATGTGTCGTGCTCGCGTAGTCCCGCGGTCGGGGAGGAGGCCATAAATGGATGATTCGATGGCTAAATTTAGTATTCATATGATAAATAATGCTAAATCTGATCAAAGCTCTGAGCTTTACAGCTAGCTGGGTGTCCTCCCGAACCTCCCATGCTGCTTTTTTCAATAGGGAAATTGAGGTGCTACATTTGGTCCTGTGCTACAGTGATGCTCTGTTTGCGTTTGCATGTGCATCCTTTTTTGTTTTGACAATGATGTCACTGTTTTCCATTGTGCTAATTTCTTCACTTCTTATTCATGAACTTTGGTAAAGAAAAATGTACTAATATCAAGAATTCAATATTCCCGGCTCATGGATTCTGAAAAAAGATTCCTGCCATATGACACTTTCCTGTCTCTCTTCAATCAAAACACACAAACACACACACAAAAGTATTTCCAGCCTGCAATAGAAAAATCCATGTCACGTTTGTGCAGTACAAGTTTGTTAGGGCATCTGTAATGGTCTGAGTCAGCTAGTTATATGCATTACACATTTAGATATATCCTATGTGGAGGAAAGAGAGTATGCAAAAAACCGAGTGTTCTTCCTTAAGCACTAGTCTATAACACCAAACGAGACAAGATCTATAAATTCGTGTGAACCGTGCATGTAAGCATCAAATAGATATCCTTATAGATAGTTCTTTAGAATGATAGCTTTAGTGTGTATTATATAAATGATGTAGAAGTCTTATAGTTAGTTGTTAGCTATAACCATTGCAGATGCCCTTACTAGTACCTTTCACATATGGCATTCTTTTCTGAACCTGTCATGGGCTCGCAGGGGCGTACATCGGCGTGAACATTGGCACGGCCATGTCATCAGTGCCGGCTCCGACGCAGATCACGACGCTGCTCCGCTCGCAGAACATCCGCCACGTCCGGCTCTACGACGCCGACCCAGCGATGCTGGCCGCCCTCGCCAACACCGGCATACGCGTCATCGTCTCCGTCCCCAACGAGCAGCTCCTCGCCGTCGGCAACTCCAACTCCACGGCGGCCAACTGGGTGGCCCGCAACGTGGCCGCCCACTTCCCGGCCGTGAACATCACGGCCATCGCGGTCGGCTCCGAGGTGCTCTCCACGCTACCCAACGCCGCGCCGCTCCTCATGCCCGCCATGCGCTACCTCCAGAACGCGCTGGTGGCCGCGGCGCTCGACCGGTACATCAAGATCTCGACGCCGCACTCGTCGTCCATCATCCTCGACTCGTTCCCGCCGTCCCAGGCCTTCTTCAACCGCTCGCTGGACCCCGTGCTCGTGCCGCTGTTCAAGTTCTTGCAGTCCACCGGCTCGCCGCTCATGCTCAACGTGTACCCTTACTACGACTACATGCGCTCCAACGGTGTCATCCCGCTGGACTACGCGCTGTTCCGGCCGCTGCCGCCGAACAAGGAGGCTGTGGATGCCAACACCCTGCTGCACTACACCAACGTCTTCGACGCTGTTGTGGACGCGGCCTACTTCGCCATGGCGTACCTCAACGTCACCAATGTGCCGGTCATGGTGACGGAGACCGGGTGGCCACACAAGGGTGACCCGTCCACCGAGCCGGGTGCCACCTCTGACAACGCCGACACGTACAACAGCAACCTCATCCGGCATGTGATGAACAGCACCGGCACGCCGAAGCATCCCGGAGTGGCTGTGCCCACGTACATCTATGAGCTGTACGACGAGGACACCCGCCCTGGGTCGACGTCAGAGAAGTACTGGGGGCTGTTCGACATGAACGGCATACCGGCGTACACCCTGCATTTAACGGGGTCCGGCGTGCTGCTCGCCAACGACACGACGAACCAGACCTACTGCGTCGCAAGGGAGGGCGCGGACCATAAGATGCTGCAGGCTGCCCTCGACTGGGCTTGTGGCCCGGGGAAGGTGGACTGCTCCGCGCTGATGCAGGGGCAGCCGTGCTATGACCCGGACACCGTCGAGGCGCACGCGACGTACGCGTTCAATGCGTACTACCATGGAATGGAAATGGGCTCAGGGACGTGCTACTTCAGCGGGGTCGCCGTGATCACGACGACCGATCCAAGTAAGATCAAGAACCGTGCAGGATAGGTTTTGTTATCTGTTTATGCTTGGGACTCATTTCTTGCCCACTGTTTTTTCAGGTCATGGATCTTGCGCTTATGCCGGAAGGTATGCCCTTTTCTCTTAGCATCTTAACCAACGAAGTGCCTTGCATTGCTTGGGAAAAAAACACCTCGTTGCCTTTTACTCAATGTTCCATTCCGTTTCATGTGACAGTGGGGGGAAGAACGGCACCTCCTTGCTGAACGGCACCTCGCTGGCACCATCGTCAAACTCCACGGCAGGGGACTCTGGCTCCCAGCGGTCGGTCGGCGACGTCTCGTCTTTCGTCCGCATCGTCGTCACCGCGCTGCTCTTGAGCGTCGTCCTTCTGTTGTAGGCAGTGGGCTAGTATAGTAGTAGTCAGGCAGGCAGCAGAGTAATTCGTGAGAGATTCTTTTTGTTGTCAAGTGGGATTGGCCTCGGATGTGCTCGTGCTGCTCTCGAGGTCTCTTGGCTCCTGGTATGATGAAGGTTTTGACCGTCTCAAGGTCTCCTCTCTCTGGATGTTGCCCAACAACGGTTGACGGGATTGTGCTCGAGCTGACCACAATCAATGAGTTTGATCGGCCCCCGCTCGATGAGTTTTCTCAAGCAAGCTTTGGGGTGATTCGAGTGAGCGCGGGGCATCCCGCACGGCCGCAATCCATCGCGCGGCTCGAGCTGAGCTCCACATGCGCATTGCCCCAGCGCAACTCGGCGGCGCCCAACACCCGGCCGTCCGTGCCTCGGCCGTGACGCATGCGCGGAGCACGTTTTTGCGTTAGCTGTGTGCCCACCACCCACCGGTCGTCCATATACGGCACCTTGACTCCGTCTATCGCAGTATCTCGCGTATTGGTTGGGCCGTAGGACGGCGGGGTTCGTGCGCGCGTGCAGCTTGCCTTTCCAGTCGCGTGCACCTCAGCGGGTGGGCTTGAATTTCTCGGCCGAACACGGTCGCCTGGCCCACCAGCCATGGATGGGTATAACTGTAATTTGGCCTTACCACCGTTCGTACGCCCTAACCGAGGCATATACAATCCAGCGCCGCCGCCGCCTCATCCACTACAGTCGGCGCCGCCGGATTCTCCCATCTCATCTACCTACTCTCTCGACCAATACCCTGGAGAAACATACAGTTTCTTCATCCACGATTCGTTTCGTTTCTATGCGTAAATTTGATCTCGCTTTCTGTTTTGTTTCTATACTCTTTTCGCTTAAGATCTCTCGCTCGGGACGCCATTGAGCGGATCCGGAGCTTGCTTTTTCTGAAGAGATGCAAGATCATACCCGAGGGCCTCTGGACACGCGGCTTCTTGCAGTAGATTCACGCATTTTCTCTTAGGCCTAACAATTCGCTTCTCTTTTGGAATACTGACTGATAATGAGATTCCATATTCTAACTTCCCCGTTTTTGCTCCTTTTGTTTGGCAAAATTTTGTTTGTTTCAGTTTCATTTTCTCAGATTGAGTTTGGCATTGCAATTTGGGAGCAACTGATTTGTGGCTAACCAATTTGGGGCAACCGATTTGTGGCTTGATGATGACTACTCTTGCTTTAACCACACCGAATGAAGTCCGGAGGAAGCGTGCTTTTCCCCTGCCACTCTACATTATGCTCCCCTCTCTCGGCGATTCCTTGTGATGTCTCTACTTCATGCTGAAGAATTAAATTCTGTTCTTTTACAAAAGATTGAGATGGAAGGATTCGACGAGATGGTTCTTCTCTTGTGGAAAACTTTGGCCTTTTTCTCTGAGAGCGTAAAAGCAATCGGTTTTCTTTGATGGTCAAAACCGCGGAATTAAGAGATTTTCCGAGTTGAAACGGCATAAGGCATTAAGGTTTGCCAAATTTTAGCAACACATCTTATTTCGAAGGACCTTCAGAACAAGAACGATGTGCGGTTCTTGCGGCAGATATGGCGAAAGAAATCTACAACACAGGACAGCCAATGAATCGAGGGAATAACCACTTACAATTTTCCAACGAAAATGAAAAGTAAATCAAAGAATTGCAGCGAATATCTGAGAAGCTAGATTAGGTGGTGTTCATTATGGCTTGCATGAATTTGGTGAAAAAATCATGGTGTAAGGTTTATTTAACATAATTAAATTTAAAAATTAAAAATATAAAATATGTTAACCCATCACGCATACAACGTAAATGAATACGGGAAAAAGAACCGACAAAAAGCTTAAAAATCATAAGTTCGAGAAAAGCTATAAGCGAAGTAGGCCGGTTTATTGGCATCGCGGTTTGATCTTGGTCAGAACTTGGCGCAGCATCAGCCTATGCAGCCAAACCTGGCTTGCCACGACCAAGGCCCAACTGGACCCCAATTTGGCTCGGTCCAAGCCTAAGCTTCCTGATCTCTTTACGTCTAAATAGTTCCTGATCTCTTGACGCCTAAATATAGCCTAAGCCCATTCTAAAACAACCGGACCCTGCCTTAGCAGTTAGCTGTGAATTTTGTTATTAATGTGAGCATTGATACGAAAAAATCAAATATCGATAAGTCAATAAGCTATTTTGAAAAGATCGTCTCGATAAACCGCTTTAAAAAGATAGTGAAAAAATAAAATAATAAATCATGAGTCTTAAACCAAAAAGAATGGCCTTTTAACTCGGTCTCTAGAGAAAGAGCTTCCATCTATTAACAGCAAAAACATCTGGTCTTCTGAGGTGCTATGCTTCTCACATTGACGTGGACCATTTCTCAAACCAAAATTTCTAGCTGGTAGAGCTTGCTGCTCCCGGCCGCCAATGGGTACATGACACGATGACTAGAACAGAATATCCCGAGTGGAAGAAAACACTGATGTTTAGACAGTTGAGTAAAACAAAATGCTTCGACACTGACGTTTCCTCCATCCTTCGGCAACATGATGCATGACAATTGACCTCTTTTTAAATAATACATTATTATTATTATTATATTAATATGTAATCACTAAAAAATTTACATAAATAACCCACTCTATCGCCATTTGGAATAACGATAATCTTACGTGGAATCATGCTTGGTAGTTTGCAGGTCTCTGTACTACTGTTAATTCATTTGCTGATAGAGATTTTGTCGTCAACTAAATTGGTGACAGAGTCTCTGTCCCCAATTGTATTGGCAACAAAGGCCTATCATCAATTCAAATGACAATAAAGGCTCCGTCGCTAATTTAAATAGTGACAAAGTCATTTTTAAATATTCTAAATAATATAATTTCTTAATTAAAAATGTATTATTTATGAATAATTCTTGCATTTTTTGACTTCTGAAATAATAGCTAACAATTAAATAGAGAATTTGACTAATACGTTTCAGGTTGCATTAATGATTTTTATTTAAATAAACTATTTCAAGCCCTACATAACACTTCGTAATGAATATGCGAATTACATAACGCGTATGGTTTGACTAGGAGCATATGTTTACCTCACTACACCTACGATACAATTAGCAACATACACGAGCCATCGACTCAAACTACATGTAAGATACATGTATGTCTTATGGAATATAAACAACATGGTAGTTTGTAGATCTACTAAGGCTGTGGGCGAGCGTCCTTAAAACGAAAATGGAGCATTGTAGGGCACCCATATGGAGTGGTGATCGTTAGGGCGGTGTGGACGTGGCTGGTTGTCGTGGTAATGGCAAACGTAGACGCAAATGCATCTCAGGTTGGCGTAATGGTAGTACTGGTGGTAGTCGCCAACGAGGTGGACCACCTCCTCGTTGTTCATATCCTTGATCTTTTGCTTGCGGAGCTCATTGTTATTGATTCTCTCAGTGTGGACCTCCTTCCACAACTCTTCTAGGTGGATTGGAGAGTGTGGATGTAAATCTAGGCAGGTATTGGTTACGGTTGATCCACCCACTCGGTAAACTTGCAATCCGCGATCTGCAAGAAAGATAAGGTGATTATAAGCGGTGCATACGTGAAAGTATAGATGGAAAATGAACTACTTACCATGACCGAGGGCAGCAAATGAATCGACATCCTAGGTTCCCACGTCGTCGAAAACCTAGACCACCTCATTAAGTTTTTACTTGCATTGCGGCCAAGGCTCGGGGATGTGTGAGTAGTTGCCGAGGGGATTTCTAGGGGTATAGGAATCCCCTGTTTCAAGCGGTAGATCGGGATTTGGGGGACGAGGTCTAGGGGACTGCAGATGTGAGTGTCTTTCAGGTAAGTGTCATTGCCTCGAAATGCAATCTGTGCCCGTTGTCCCCTCCCACGCCTTGAGCCACCCGCCTTGTCTGCCATATTGTGGTTGGAGGAGTGTGTTTGAGATACGTGGGTTTTTGCATGGGACTATTTATAGGTCCTCTTGGATGTGGGCAACTGATTTGAGGCACGTGGAGTGTGTGGTGAGAAAGGTGTTTTTTTTGAAAAGTAGGTGGAAGTGTACTGTCACCTCAGTCTAAAAAGGGCTGATTGGAGTGTTGTCACTCCGAGCTGAAAAAGGAGGTGATCGTGCGCTATTACCTCGGTCTGAAAAAGGGCTAATCGGGGTGTTGTCATTTTGGGCTAAAAAGGAGGTTCCATAGTATTGTCATTTCTAAAAGAAAGTCTATGAACTCGCCTTGTCATGATATATGGTGTTACGATAAACCCTTCGTCGCGCTACTGAGAAGGGGTCGCTATCTCGTACTCATAGTGCAAATCATATAATAGAACAATTTTACAAAGAAATCAGAATAAAGAGAAATATAACACCACGAATATCATAGTATGTTCAAACACATAGCAACTTTAGAATCATACCACAAGGATTGGCTATATAGACTCAACGCGTTTGCAAAATGCATTTGCAAACCTAAGTCACACACTACAATTATTGTGCATGAGCTTCAACTTTTTATAAAACACATTTGCAAATCTAAGCATCATGCTACAAGAGTAGGGAACATAAACTTCAATTATTTGTAAAACACATTTGTGAACTCTAGTCATATACTACAAGGATTAGATGTATGAGCTATAACCATTTGCAATCCACATTCGCAAATACCAACATCATGCCACGGAGAGTAGAGCAAGTGTGATTAAGCTATCAACACATAATGAGACTCAAACTATTAGATATAACCCATCTTAATAGTACAGCTAGTTATACTTTTGCCTTAATCATCCTCTTGAAGTTTGATGATGAACATCCTCACTTCAAGTCCAGGTCTTTGTCTTTGTATATCAACTCTTGATACATCCTTTTCTTGCCCTCCATCGATGGATCTTGTCTTAACTTGATAATCAACTCATGATCATCTTCTCTTCGAAATCTTGACTTGATGCTCATCAATACATGATGTCATCCTTTATCCTGAAATTTGACTTGATGATGATCAACTTATGATGCCATCTAAAGTCTTCATCATTATAGGACATTACCTATTCATCCAACTTATGAAAAATATTAGTATCACAATATGATTGTCATTAATTACCAAAACATATCATTAACTCATCATAACGGTCTAGATTCTTCAATGTGAGAAATCGCGTGTAGCTATGAGAGGCATTTGGATGGGGAGTGTGTGTGAACTAGTGGGAGGGATTTGGGCGGAGAAAACAAATATGTGGCCACCAACTTGCACCAGTGGTCGCCTCTTCCACACCATGCCTTCTCGAAGCGATGAGGAAGCACAACGTCGAAGGCGAGGAAGACACTGGATCCGGCCATTAACCGTTGTGCAACCGTTGGATCCGCCCTTTGCCAGTCATCCCCCGCCGCGTTGCTGCCGTATCCGTCCTCTTGCACTTGTCCCTACACCTCCAGCATCGGATACGTGCTTGTCAGATGCCTTAAGTACGGCAAGCATGGAGACCATGTGAGTGGTGGAGATGGTGGGCCTATGCAAGGGGAAATAGGAAGGGGAATGGACAGCAGGCGACAGAGGAGGAAGGGGAGGAAGATGCGACGTGGAGGGGAGGGCACATGTGAGGGGAACTCGCAGGAGGGAGGGGCGATGGCAGAGGAAGGGAGGAGGCACGCCCGTTGAGGGGAGCAGAGTGGGAAAGGGTTTAGGAGGAGGGTCTTCGCACATGATTTGGGAGATGCGGCCTAGCCCCATGGAGGCATTGATTTTCAGAGGGGGAGGTGTGACACATCGGTCCATGTTGGCCTATGTGTGTGCACATGAATTTCTGGTTTAGTCTCATCTTGCTAGCTTACCTTGAGAAGCCCTTACATATAAGCCTAGGAGTTTCAATGGTAGCACCCCCGATTAACCGTTTTGCACGAAGCAAGGATGAAAGTGCAAGCGGGTTGCTACGTGTGCGTGTCCTATCCAGAGTGGAGTTAGGCCTAAACCGGTTTGGACCCTAGGGCGTTACAAATGGTATTAGAGCCGACTCTCGCGATTATATGGGCGCGTGCGGGTCAGGGGCGCGGGCATATGGCGCATGGCGTGTGTGGGCCCGGAGTGGACACACGGCATGGCATATGTGCTGGCATTGAACACACGGACATGTGCCAAGATGGGAGATCCTTATCATTTGCCCCAGTGTGGGTATATTGGTCCGACGAGGACGTTGGGTCCTTTGAGGGGGTGTATGTGACACCCCGATCCATGTTGGCCCATGTTTGTGTGCAAATGAATTTCTGTGTTAGTCCCACCTTGCTAGCTTACCTTGAGAAGCCCTTACATATAAGCTTAGGAGTTTCAATGGTAGCACCTCCGGTTAACCGTTTTGCGCGAAGCGAGGACGAAAACGCAAGCAGGTTGCTATGTGTACGTGGCCTATCCAGAATGAGGTTAGGCCTAAGCGGATTTGGACTCTAGGGCGTTACAGGTGGGCGCCGGGAGAACGGATGTACGATCACTAACTCGTATTTTAAGTAGTAGAGGTTAATAAAAATATATTTGTTGTGGTTACGCGACAAACACTGGATAATGGAGCTACGTGAAGACCGCAATATAGTACCCAAAGCCTAAACTCATAGTAGAGAAAAATGTAGAGTATATGTACGATACTTGGCTATTACTTAGGTCTTTTATTACAAGAATACTCTCTCCCCTCTATGACGATGCTATATTTATAGCCATGTGAAATATTGTTTACACAAATGCCTCCTGTGGAGTCCGTAATAATGAGGGCAAATATGTTCTTTCTCTAGAATAGCTATATTAGATCTGCCACGTAATTATACATATAATAGGTCTTTACTCTAGTGGACCAATTAGGCGAGCTAGAGACCACTCCTCCAACAGTATTATTTAAAAAAAATTGCTAATTGACAGCGCTCGCCATTGCGATGTGCAACTGCCAACTAACGGCCATTACCAGCACGGCACTCTCCTTTCCTACCAAGCGATGTGCAACTGCCAACGAACGGCAATTACTAGCGCGGCACTCTCCTTCCCTACCAAGCCATGTGTTCAAACTACCGGTTGTTTTTTCTCCCGAGTCTGAGAGCAGGAGAACGCTACAGTGTTCAAATCATGCCTTCCAGTACACCAAAGTTTTCTGAATTATCGTTGCGACTACAGTCTTCGTAGTACCCGATAATGAGATCATCTGGCACTGTGTTGGTATAAATCAAAGTACAAAGTTCCAAACAAAAAAGGGGGCACAACAACGAACAAATGTATAAGCAGCACAAATCATGAGCTCTCCTTTGCCTCCCAGCTCTTCGTTGTTCACGGGTCATCTCTGTTCCCAACCTTTTCGTCCGGCTGTCACATCGCGTCCATTTACTACCGTTAACCGAGGTCGTTCGATTTGACCCGAGCGGCCAACCTGTGATGGTGCATGGCACGCCCGGTCCTCACGGCAGTTGATCGATGCGCCTCACTTCCGTGTGCGAGGGGACGCACTGGCGTGTTTGATCCGTTTGATGGCGGAGCAAGTTGAACACTGCCGGCTCGATCGTCGCATATCTTTGGTGGTTTTTGACAGCCACGTAGGTGCACGGCGCGATCTCGCCGGTACGTAGGTGCACGGCGTGCGCCGTGCCGGATATTTGTGATGCCCGCCACTGCGTGCCGGTACGTAGGTGGCTATTTTCGATTGATGAATAATAGGGACATACTTTAATGCGGGTGAAGAAAATATCCGTGCAAGGGATAACGCCTTGATGCGTGACGAAGAAAATACTAGTACGAGCCTGATGCATCTCCCGCGCGCTGCTCCATGGATATTGATCAAAACTTCATAGCGACATGAAACCAACTAGTAATAAACATAAAGTGATGATAAGATAGCTAGCTTCCTGCTAAAGCATGCAAAAGGTCAAACAGAAAGGAATGGATATGAGGAGTTGTGCAACAAATGCATTCGTATCTGGTCCTCTAGCAGCAGTCTAGCTGTTGTTTTCGGCTCTATTAGTTGGAATACGACTTTACATGTTGACTACTTCTCGTTTCCGAAAAGCATGAAAGAAACACACTTGGTTCTTCAATGCCTGACAGATGTGTATCAGTACATATTGCCTCCACGCTCGGCTACTTGTTTTTATAGGAATTCGGGACCAAACAAACAAGCAGGCCAATCATTCGCAATCTCGTATAGCTCAACTCTCACTTTTGCATGCCACCATGATCCTCCTGCTGCTCCTGCTCTTCTCCAGCCTACACCTCTCCACGACTGCCATCGACACCCTCACTCTAGGCCAATCTCTTCCGTGGAACCAGACGCTGGTCTCCAAGAACGGCACCTTCGAGCTCGGCCTCTTCTCCCCCGGCAACTCCAAGAAGCACTACATAGGCATCTGGTACAAGAAGATCTCCAAGCAAACGGTCGTTTGGGTGGCGAACCGGGAGAACCCGATCGTTAATCCGTCAACCTCTCACTTCATGCTAAGCATCCACGGTGAGCTGCTGCTCCTCACGACGCCGTCGAACACCTTGCTGTGGTCGTCCAATGCGTCCT
This sequence comes from Bonia amplexicaulis, assembly GCA_036346245.1. Classification (NCBI taxonomy): domain Eukaryota; kingdom Viridiplantae; phylum Streptophyta; class Magnoliopsida; order Poales; family Poaceae; genus Bonia; species Bonia amplexicaulis. The sequence continues at coordinate 15,783,427 of CM070752.1, read as the reverse complement.
CCAAGTCTCCTCCGCGCACCACCGTCGCCACGCTCCAGGACGACGGCAACCTCGTGGTGCGGAGCAAAGCGATGTCGTCCCAGGTGACGTGGCAGAGCTTCGACCACCCCACGAACACTTGGCTCCCCGGAGCCAGGCTCGGCTACGACAGGGTTCAAGGCGTTCACAGCTTCCTCACGTCGTGGACGGACTCCGAGAACCCGGCGCCCGGCGCGTTCTCCATGGAGATCGACGCGCGCGGGCAGCCCAAGTTCGACTTGCTCGCTGGCGGCGCGCACCAGTACTGGACAACCGGCCTGTGGGACGGCCAGATCTTCGCGAACGTTCCGGAGATGCGGTCGGGCTACTTCACCGGCATCCCCTACGCGCCGAACGCCAGCGTCAACTTCTTCAGCTACCGCGACCGGATTCCGATGGGCGTCGGCAACTTCATGCTGGACGTCAACGGGCAGATGCGGCGGCGGCAGTGGAGCGAGCCCACGGGGGACTGGATACTCTTCTGCACGGAGCCCCACGACGCCTGCGACGTCTACGGCTCGTGCGGGCCCTTCGGGGTGTGCAGCAACACCACCAGCCCCCCGTGCCAGTGCACCGCCGGCTTCGTGCCGCGGTCGGAGGAGGAGTGGATTCTGGGGAACACCGCCTCCGGGTGCGAGAGGCGGAACCTACTAGAGTGTCCCAGAGACGGCTTCCTGAAGCTGCCGTACACTGTGCAGCTTCCGAATGGCTCGGCAGAGGTGGCCGGAGTTAGGAGCGACAGGGACTGTGAGCGCTCTTGCTTGAAAGATTGCTCCTGCACTGCCTACGCCTATGATGGAACCAAGTGCTCGGTGTGGAAGGGCGAGCTCGTCAACCTTAGGACCTCGACGAATGATCAAGGTGATCATGGCCTCGCAGGGGTTGTTCTTCACCTGCGTGTCGCCCACTCGGAGGTGCCGTCGTCGAAGCGAGCGCATTCGTGGAAGAAATCAATGGTGATCCTTGGGAGCGTCGTTGCGACCGTGGTGCTACTCTTGGCTAGTCTTGTGATCGTGGTGGCGGTGGCGCTGGTGTTGCGGAAGCGGCGGGGGAAGGGGAAGGTGACGGCGGTGCAGGGCTCGCTGCTGCTGTTCGACTACCAGGCCGTGAAGACCGCGACGAGGGACTTCTCGGAGAAGCTCGGGAGCGGGAGCTTCGGCACGGTGTTCAAGGGCGCGCTCCCGGACGCGACGCCCGTGGCCGTCAAGAAGCTCGACGGCTTCCGGCAGGGCGAGAAGCAGTTCCGAGCCGAGGTGGTCACCCTCGGCATGATCCACCACATCAACCTCGTCCGCCTCCGCGGCTTCTGCTCCGAGGGAAACAAGAGGGCGCTCGTATACGATTACATGGCCAATGGCTCGTTGGACACGTACCTGTTCAAGAGCAGCTCGGACTCTAAGAAGGTCTTGAGTTGGAGCCAACGGTGTAGCATCGCGCTTGGCGTGGCCAGGGGCTTGGCTTACTTGCACGAGAAGTGCCGCGAGTGCATCATACACTGCGACATCAAGCCGGAGAACATCCTCCTCGACGGGGAGCTGGGCGCGAAGCTCGCGGACTTCGGCATGGCCAAGCTCGTCGGCCACGACTTCAGCCGCGTCCTGACCACCATGCGGGGCACGCTCGGGTACCTCGCTCCGGAGTGGCTCTCGGGCGCGCCGGTCACCGCGAAGGCCGACGTGTACAGCTTCGGCCTCCTGCTGTTTGAGCTCGTCTCGGGCCGGCGGAACAACGGCTCGTCTGAGGAGGGAGGCTCCGGGGTGTACTTCCCGGTGCATGCGGCGGTCAAGTTGCATGAAGGCGACGTGGTCGGGCTGCTGGACGAGAGGCTGGCCAAGGATGCCGACGTGAAGGAGCTCGAGAGGGCCTGCAAGGTCGCCTGTTGGTGCATCCAGGACGAGGAAGGCGACCGGCCAACGATGGGGTTCGTCGTGCAGCAGCTGGAAGGCGTAGTCGACGTCGGGTTGCCGCCGATCCCTTCGCTGCTTCACATGTTGGCAACTGAGAACGCATGTGTCGGTGGGGTTGCAGAGGTTGAACCCTGCTCAAAGAACGGTAGTAAATTAGCAACGGAAGAAGTTTAGATCATGAAGGACGAGCGGTGCTCTGGAAGTATAGCCAGTATTCTGGCCGAAGTTTGGTACTCTAATTCAACTGTATCTTTGAAAGTTTATTTGCCACGCCTCTGTTCTGTAAACGTCTGAATCGGGATCAAACTAGTACAGTGCTCCATTTTATTGTTCCTGTCATTATTTGGCCCATTCTTGCGATAATCGCACCTTCGGTTGGACAATCCAGTAAACTGCCTCGCTGGTTCATCACCCATTACCCTCAACATTTTCTTTTCAAAACAGCTTATTGCCAAAATTGCATTTCCACTCATTCACTCACTTTAGCTCTGTTATGTACAATTTTACGATGGAAAACTTTTCTAACAACTAAAAAGAATACTGGAAGCACACACCTATAGACCTAATGAACAAGCTGTACAGATTAACAGCTAGATACAACCCCAAAAGAATGAATGAAATCACTACAGAATTCAAGAACCAACACATCAGGATATACACTTCACAGGTAAAGATGAAGCTGCCGCTGCCGAGTAAAGAGCCTTAAGTACAGAAATGAACTTCACAAGTGTTTCTTCAGAGAACCACTTAAGTTTCCAAGTATGAATTGCGTAAATTTCATCTGATTGCTTGTTCTGCAAATTTCTAATGCTACTGCAAAATCTTCCTTCATGCATATGGTTGTCTGAAACCAATGTCAAGCATTTCTTGTCACGATGATCCACAACCAAAATACAGGAAATGCAGTAGAAAATTGGAAATATTTAATAAATGGTATCAACAATATGATGAGGCAGCTAATTAGCTAGTGCTACAATAATGCATCACAGTTTTTTTTCGTCAAAGAGGGGATTGCCTGTTAGAAATAAGTTAGTATGATAAGAACTGCATTAAAACTTTTACAGACAAGGGTTAAACCTGGGCATAAGATAACAGCTATATCAAAGTCGCAATGTTCTTTTTTCTTTTGGGTAGCAGCAGGCTCGCAACCAGTTTCAGAAAACTAATTTTTGCTTAGCACTGCCAGTGACATAACTCCAAAATTTGTTGCCCTTGATGTGCTGTCTTAACATGCGATTCACTTATAGGGTAATGTCCCCCAAAACTCTTAGATCACAAATTTCAGATTTGCCCCCATCATCAGTGTGTTTTATATGACTTGCTATGCACCATATAGTATGCAGGATGGCAAAGAACTCAAATGTTTGCTTATTGCCCCACTTTTTTTTCTCAAACTAACAGATTAGGTACAGTAGCAGCAGAGACATCAGTTAATTATATCATTTATTTGAGTTATAAGGCTTATACTAAAACCCTGTCAATATGCAGTACATAAAATATGTATTCTGAGGAAAAGGTCATTAAGGTTCACCAATATGAAGATTAATCAACACCTACCTTATTTGGAACAAAAAAATGGGCACTTCCAGCTTAGTGCTGAACTTGCTTTAAGTTATTTCTGCTCAATTATGTAGAAAAGATTAAGAATACATAAAGCTAGATTTCGCAAGAAAGTAACATGTACTCAAACAACAAAAGTAATGGCAAGAAGCACATTCGTTTTGCAATGTTTTAAAGTGGATTAAAAACGAAATGCAATTTACCTCACTTAAGGACGATATAGAACGCAAATGATTAAATCCAAGATCTAGATTTCGCAACTTTGTACATTTCCGCAGATTATCCACCTTTGCAAACCGGTTCCGACTAAGATCAAGGGTTTCAACTGCAGGTAACAATTGCAACGACTCATCCATGAGTACCAGACCATTAGAAGCACATGAGACATATGAAAGCCGACTCCATATGGGAGAATCCTTGATATCCATGATTCTACTTGTGAATACATGCCTAAGAGCATCCTGTAGTAGTGCAATTATTAACTATTAGAACCTGGACAAGATTTTCACAGGAAGTGCTTAGAAAGGAAGCCTAAATCACAAGAGCCACTCAATGAATACAAAGATATAGGGTGGGTTCTTTTAAGCTATGGTTTATGGTTTAAATTTTTGAATTCTGACTGTTTACGAGAGGCAGTACGCAGAGGAAAATAATCGCATATAATTTTGACCGATACAGCTGAACTCAATACATTTTTTACTATAGTTTCCTGTTGACCCTGCCATGACTTTGTGCTCCTAGCTGAGCTTCTGGTTGCATACCATTGAAGATCCAACCTGTCGCACATCCAATCAACTTGCAGCCTTGGGTCTAGCCGCGTGACGCGGGGGATCAGTGAGGGGAGACTGACCGGGAGCGCGCCAGGACAGTGCCGTCCTCCCAGCCAGTTGCTTCAGCCTGACTGCGGGGTGATCAATATGGTTTATGGCTTAAAGTTTAAACTTATTTTTGCATTATTTATAATTTCGTTTTTTCTGAATTCTTGACTTTTTTTGAGCTTTTTTGTCGGTTCTTTTTTTTCTCGTATTCGTTTGCGTTGTCTGTGATGGGCTAACATATTTTTATATTTTTAATTTTTAAATTTAATTATGTTAAATAAGCTCTCTCGGATCGGTGTTTTTCGATCACCATGATGTTTTCAGCCATAAACTTTTAACTTTCAACCGAACCGATCACCACTAGACATGTTGGTAAAAGAAATTCCTACCAGGTTGAGTCACGCACCCCTCTCTGTGAACATGTGACTTTGCTTTTCTAGGTCCGGCACTTCGTATTCTTCTGCAGTTTCTTGGGTATAATATTCTCCGGTACACGTGGCGCTAGTGTTTTGTTCTTTTCCTTCACTACCATGTCAGCGTAAGTTACCGCTGCCTCGCATGGTCACACTCCATGTTAGCCCACATGTCCCCTTCCTGAAAATTTTCGGCCCACATATCAATGCACGCACCATCCAGCATGCCGCACTAACATGTATTGAGCTATTGATGAAGTCAAAGGCTCCATTCTTTTAATCTACAACTGATTAATCTGATAAATAGTATTAATAATAAAATCAAAATTAAAAATCGGCTTAAAAAATCCAAAACAAAATTCGAAGTTGGTGGTACACGATATCCCAGACGAAGCTGACCATTTTTGGTATGTCCACGGATGAAGAACCGGAGTGTTACTGGGCTGATCGTACCTAACCAGGCCCTAGAGAGCTTGGGTCTCTGTCGGCCCAGCATTTTTTGGTTGAGAGCTTGACATGCGCCATTCTACTGAAACCCAATGTCATGTTGGCATTGGGCCAGTAGAAGATGGGCCAAGGAGCGGTGTGCCATACTGGCATACTGCCATCTGCCATGGACTGCCGAGTAGAGCCGACGAAGATTGGGCCGCTAGTGGCAGTGCTTTGGTATGACAAGCGAGACTGACGAATGGGAGAGCCCGTGAACAGGCTGGGCCAATGGGCTAGGAGCCCAGGACAGTATGACCTATCGGGCTCACCTTTTCTTAGATTAAACGAATTTTCAGCGTGATAAAACACACGCAATTTTCAGCGAGTGCTATCTAAATCAAACTAAACACATGCAATTTTCCCAGAGAAAATGTTAAAGTGTGAAACTCAATGAAATAGATGCATCATCAACCGAATTTTCTCAAAATAAAACAAACAAACATTTTCCTGAAACTATTTTAAATACTGGAGTGGTTCTGAATCGAAGGCTTCATGTCTAGACAAGAGAAAAGGACATGCATACAAAAAACAAACAAGTTTCTACAAAAATATAACAAATAAAGTGCGATACATTAACAAGGTGTAACATGGTCAATTTCTCAACAAGAAATTGACCAAAAAAACAAAACACCACAGGACAGTATATGAGAAAAACAATGGTCTGTCTAGTCAACTCTCGAAAATTTTCCACCGTTGGATTAAAAAAATTTGCTAGATCAAACCCACCACAGCGCCCGGCCCAAAGCAGGTACCGGATGGGCCACACATGTTGGGCCAATTGAGAGCAACAATTCAGCCCAAAAAAAAGGTGTTGTATGGATCTACAGGTCAGTCCACATGAGCAATAGTAAAAGCTCCAGGTTGTGAGGCCCACACACCAAGAGAAAGGCGTGAGGGTGGAGCATGGTCTTGCATAGGGGTACAAAAAAGAGAAGGAAAAAGCTCTGAAGATCGAACATGGAAAGGGAAAAAGAAGAACGGAGCAGAAGAAGGCATCATGGAGGAACAACTGGATTTTAGAGGTAAATACCCCAACTCCATTTCTGATTTCTGCTCCCCCCCCCTCCCAATGTTGCTGAAAAAGAGACAAGGGATAACGTTGTGTTCTCTCTTCCCCAATTTGATCTAGAACTTGCTTCTCTTCTGTGGGTTCTCTTTTCCTAAACAACCATAAATTCATTTTAGCAAATTTGCTCGATCTCTGTGCCTGCTTACAAATGAATAGCACATACAGCTTCACTGCAGTTAGATAACCACTAATGTGCAGTAACATCAACATCTATTTCAATACCTCCTATAGCTGAAAGAATTATCATGTAAATCTAATATATTTTCTTTGCAAGAAGAGGGCATTCACTATGCTGGGAGTACAAAAAACAGCAATATCTCTTAAGATATCATAAACTCCAGAACAGGATTAGGGATAGGTACTCTACACTAGCAGCTCAACATAGCTTGGTAAATATGATACGTTAGGAACTAGTGCATAATTCTTTGCAGTTAGATAACCACTAATGTGCAGTAGCATATGTCAATACCTCCTATAGTTGAAAGAATTACCATGTAATTCTAAGATTTTCTTTGCAAGAACAGGACATTCACTATGCTAGGAGTACAAAAAGCAGCAATATCTCTTCAGATATCAGAAACTCTAGATCAGGATTAGAGATTCTTCACAACAGAACCTGAAATGTGTTGCATGGATTACGTTTATACTGGAAACACATAGTACCTAATTTTAGGCTCACTGATTCTCTTTAAAGCTTACATAAATGCAATGAAGCAAAAGTAAGAAAGCATATTGATAAACATACTGTATTAACTTCATTTATATTGGCAAAAATCACACGTGGTGGTTTGTACCAAAAGAGGACACAAAAAATTCAAAAAAAGAAACGTATATTGTACCCAGAAAAGAAAGCGGAACTAGACCCGTTTTCTGCACGAACCTCGATAACACGAACCTGTTAGGGGTATCGGATGCTCACCAATCTCAATGAGATCCAACGCTTCAAAATTTAGATAATTTTAAAACAAAAAATATTGGAGTGATGATTAACAAAACCCGAAAAACAATGGCAGACACAAACTCTTCAATGCACATATCCTCCACGCTAAACGCCACGCAAACTCCTAAGATGGAAGATCATACTTCCTATTATCCTATAACAACATTCTTGTTCCAATATATGTACTCCTAATCGTCTCCTCTTGTACCTGCTGATACATACATGTAATGTAATGACGTAAAAAAAGTTGCAAATGAAGAAACTCCCCCGGAAAATGGCAGCGCTGCATGCAACCGGTGCTCACGAACAAACACCGACGCCGTTGGGGACTATCTGCCCGGCCGGCCTCGCAATGGAGAAGGACGCGTCCAGCCATCCTCCCTTATTAGCGCGCTCGACGTAGAAGGCGAGCTGCTCCCCGGCGTCCGGCACGTCGAGCGCGAGGTCCTCGACGCAGCCGGCCACCCTCTCGAAGCCCTTGGTCATCTGGTTCGGCGTGATCAGGCCGCGGCCGTAGCACTCGTTGAGCAGACCCCACAGCCGCTCGTCCTTTCCCCGCTTCTCCATGATCGCCACGAGCGCCTTCTTCACCACCTCGTGGTGGAAGAAGGGCATGCCGAGCTCCTTTATGCACCGGCACGCCTCCCGGATGTCCCCGCCGCAGTCGTACTCCTGCAGCAGCCTGCCGATCTTGTCCTTCACCTCGTCCAGCTCCCACCCCGCCTTGCCGCTGCCGCCGCCACCCCAGCACCGCAGGATCCGCTCCGCGGAGAGCTTCGCGCCGAGCAGCGCGCGGGCGTTCCGGAGCGCCAGAATGCCGGTGGAGCCCTCCGCCTTGCCGTCGCCGGCCTCCTCCTCCATTGCCTCTAGGTCCGACGGTGTGATCACCTCATCGACCACTGACCTGGCAAAGAACATAGTCAGGTCCTCGACTATGGCGGGATTGTCCAGCGCGGCGTCCTCGGCGGAGTCGATCAGGAGGTGGAACCCTGCCACGACGTCCTCCGGCGGCATGCAGAGCGAGGAGAGCAGCACGGAGGCCATCTCTTTCTCGCGGTTCTTCCGGTCCATCGCGGCGGTGACCAGCTTCTTGACGAAGATGGCATTGAAGCAGGAGCAGCACGAGTAGTTCTCGGCCTCCAAGCTGCTCACCACCTCTATGTTGTCCCCTGTCAAAAAGTACTCCTGTATGATCGACGCGGCCTTCGCCTTGAACTGCCTCACCGCCGTGTTGTCCTCGACGGTCTTCTTGGGCTCGGGACCCAACGGTTTCAGGGACGACGCGCACAGCCATCCCTCCGACGAGGCCTTCAGGATCATGGATTTCAGGAGACGCCTCGCATTTGGTACGTCAAGCGTCAAATCGTCAACGGAGTCGATCAAACGGTGGAACCCTTTGGTGATCTGGCTCTCGTTGATGACACCTTCGTCCGACGCCGATTTGAGGAGGTCCAGGATGATGCCCTCTGCCGCGCGGCCCCGCTCCATGGCGAGAACGAGAGCACGCTTGACGACGTCATGGTGGAAGAAGGGGATCTTGAGGTCCCTGATGCACCGGCAGGCCTCGGCCCTGTCGCCGGCAGCGAGGTATTCCTCTAGGATGTCGGTGATCTTTGCCTTGGCCTCCTCCACCGTGATGCTCTTGCTCCCGCCCCACCTCTGCAGAATGATCTCCCCGTGGTGCGGCACGGACAGGTAGCTTTTCTCCACCCTATGGAGGACCTCGGCGCCCTTGCATCCGTCCGGCAAGCACGGCAGCTGCTTTGCCAGGAATGCCGGGGGCAGTATGTCGTCGACGATGGCACGGGCAACGAACACGGCGAGGATGTCGACAGCGTCGGGCGTGTCCACGGACAGGTCGTCGCATGACTCCGTGAGCTTGCAGAACCCCTTGTACACCTGCGGGCGGTCGATGACGTCGCCGTAGAGCGAGGACAGCAGCACGGCTGCCATTTCTTTCTCCCTGTCGTGCCGGTCCATGGCCACCGAGACCAGCTTCTTGACGAAGTAGTAGTGGTAGCATGGCACGCGCAGCTCCCTCAGCTCGTTCGCCATTGCCTCCACGTCGTCCGTGGAGAAGTATTCCTCGACGATCGTGGTGGCTTTCCTCTTGAACTGCAGGAATTCTTCAGACGATATCGTTGGACTTCGCTGGTTCGCATCCTGAACCATTTCTTCTGAGATGTAAAAATGCCAAGGAAAATCAAATCGCAACACGGAAAATGCGGCTAAGTACTGGTTTACCTCAATTGCGCATTTGAGCGGCGCCTGGTGCGCAGGTGGAACAAATCCTACAGGACTGGATTCCATGGGGATTCTCTGCAACTCCTTTATACCACGCGAGTTCTGTAAGCTGCAGATGCCCCCTGCATTCAGGTGAAGACTGCAATGACCTTCGTTCTTGTCGTCACCACCAAAATGCAGGCGACTCTTGGACACAATACCGGTTACATGTACGGAGGTGATCAGTTCGAAAGAATCAACACATGGAACAACAACAACTCTTATGCCACACCAAAAATTTGAACGTGTTCATCTGTGTATTATTTGTCTTCGTGGGAACAGCTCTAGCTAGGGAGCCATTGAGAGAGAGCTGTGAAGAGCAAGTGCAGCCAATGGAATGGTTTTTATGGCCTCCCAGGCAAACAGGAGAAAGAAACGGGAGGGATCCTAAGAAGCAGGGCCGCACCATGTCATCTCTGGACCTGGTCACCGGAAGATGGGCCCGGGTGTTTGTGGTCCAGTGTGCAGGCGTTACGATGAACTAAAGATCTAGTGGACATGGAGCATGTGTAGATGGCCGTTAGGCGGTTTGGATCCGATGAACGGGGCCGTGGCCCGTGGGAACCGGGCAAGGGGTAGAATTGGTCCCGTACGCACCAGAGCATTCGACCACCGAGCACACCGACTAATTATTAATTTTTTATATAGTATTTATTAAAGTTTTTAAATACAGCAAATAAATTTGAAAAATTACGAAATTTTATGTGCAGTCTCCTGACACAACATACTTAATTGTGTAATTTTTAATAAATTTATCCGCTGTGAATGTTGCCCAAATATTCATACGATTATGATATTTGTAGGAGTTGTTATATGTAGCAAATGAGTTTCAAAAATTACGAAATTTTACGTGCAGCTTTTTGATATAGTCATAGTGATTATCTATTTTTTTGAAAATTTTATACAATGCAAATATTTATAGGAGTACATATAATAGTACAAATACTCCATGCTAATCACTTGCTAATCACCTGCTAATCACTTGCTAATCACCTGCTAATCACTTGCTAATCACCTGAAGCCCTGCCACTGGGCGGCAAGCTTTGGAACCATGCGCCAGGGGTGGGTAGGGGTGGGTTTTGTTTGCTTTGTTTAGTCCACATGCGAACGAATGGAGTGGGCCGTAGGCATTTGGCTCATATAAAAATTGAGCACTCGTGCAGAAAATAGAGCACCGAAAGTGTCAGTTGCATCGTGTCTGTCTCCCCGTGCTCTCCCCCGTCGGGTCAACCTCCTCGGCTCTCCCTCTAGCTCGGATCGCCCATGGCGCTCCTCCTTCTGGTTGCCTTTTGCGCTCGGCACTTCGGCCGCCATCGTTTTCTTTGGTTCCTGGCCTCCGCGCGTTTGATTTTCCTCCAGCTCCTTGCCTCCTTGCACTCGGATTTTCCTTCGATCGTTGCTGGATTTGGCTTCTACCACCACGCGGTCCGACTACCCCGTCCACCATTCCTACCTGGCTAGTCCGACCATCGGCTGGTTCACCAGGCTCGGTGACCCTTGTGTCATCCCCGTGCACGCCCTGTGACACCAAGCTCCTCCAGCTTTGAACATCAACCGCTCTAAGCCATCAATGGCATGGTGGCCCAAGGCCATCCATTGCATACCAGTGATGTCATTGCCGTCGTTGCGACGGCGATATACCAAGCACCTCAGCCAGTCCCCCGGTGAGTTTGATTTCCTGCCTCTCTCTTCTCTACTGGATGGTGGTACTAGATGTGCGCTATGTGTGGCCGATGATTGGAAATGTTGAACGGCTATTGGTCAATCCTTGATTGGTAGATGTCTAGATGTATACATGCATGCTCTTCCTTCCTGACAATATTTTAGCTATAGTTAACCTTTGACTTTCTAGCTTTCTAATGAATTACATTACTATGAACATATCTTTAGTTCTTACATGGGCACCTGTAAAGAATCTATTGCTAGTTTGCTATTTGGTATTATTGACTACAATTTAATCTCTCTAAGTTCGTATAATCACTCACACACACATATATTAAAATCTAGAATGGTACGCCGGAATGGTCCGGTACCAGCATATTCCATGCAAACATGAATGGTCGACATAATGGAATTGACAACTATGTTCGACTCTCCTCAATCTCTCTCCATTCCCTTCTCGATTTACTTTTGATCTTTTCTTCTATTTTTGATTTAGCTTCCGATTCGAGGATTTATTTCTTGATTTGTTATGATTTTGTGCAGTAGATTTGAGTGCTCAAGGTCAGAGTGCCATGACGGGGCTTGGGACCTTCTATGCACTGAGGAGTATGAGATCATCGGGTGCACACAGTGGCTAACTATGGGCATGGTTAGCGCTATTGTGAGCCCACTTGGGTATGCTGTACCCCCTAGCTCCCTTTCATCCCTTTACCCTAGTGGTGAATCCTATATGGCTCTATGGTGATGCACGTGCATTTGGGGCTACATGTATGTGTGATTGTGCAATATGATGCTGCCATTTGTGGGGATAAACATGGGGTACCTTCATTGATCTTGTCGGGCTTGATTTGGTACTATCCATGCTCTCCTCCCCCTTGCGTGCATGTGGCTTCTCTTCTCCCCTTTGGCTCCTCCTGGTCCTAGCACCCTTGTTCTTCGGTGTGGCCTTCAGCTCCTGGCCTAGGTCCTTCTCTTCAGTGACACCTCCTTCTCCCGATCTGGTCGTCACAGTTCACTTCTTCATCTTCTCATTTCCTTGCTTCGATCAGTTGGATTTAGGAAAATGTGGGTGGATCTGGGTGATGGCAATGCATTTCTTACCTTGGTTGCACTGTGGTTCTAGGTGACTATTGCTCTCTCTCTCTCTCTGTTGGTTCCTCACTGGTTCTTATATTTTCTACTTGTGCACCGTATGAGATAGGCGGTGGAAAATTTATAGCTGTCTATGGGGTGCAGTGTACTCTAGTAAAATATTTTTATTAGAATTAGCTGGTGGTGAAAATATACTCGGAATTAACTCAGGTCTGTTTTTACACCAAATGATGAAACCCTACGGCTACGAGAGATGTCGACTAGCCCCGTACGGTCTGTATCTTGATGAGCTAATCGTCCAATACTATTTTCCTAAAAAAGGGGTTCTGACAGCAGCGTTGGCTTTACTAATTTGGCTGATTTGATTCTTCTCTATTTCCGGTTATCGACTCTCCCAAGAGATGCCTGATTTAGCTACTACAGATTGTGCCAACTCTAATTGTCTCGAAGGAGTTCATCAATTGCAATTGTATAGAGTTGGGCTTATCTATATGTATGGACATGTGTGTGTGATCTTTTGTATTCACTTAAAGTGTATGAAATTGTAAAATTTATGAGTTCAAGTGTATTATTTGCAGGAAGGAAACTTGCGAATGAAAAAGTGTATTAGAAATCTTGGAAAATTTAAAACTCAAGTTTGTTTTATACCGAATGATGAAAATTACAGAGGGTGCCTTTAGGAAGGTGTAGAGAGGAAGGTTGGGACCCTCAACATATGGATATAATTTAAGAACTTACCCACTTTCATTCGTACAATGGGCTATAATTGGCGTATCGACCATGGTCCCGTTTAAGACGGGCAAAACCAGCAACTCTATTATGTTATTATACACTCCACATTGGGTATGTAGAATTATCTAGGAAATGTCACGAGCGATGTCACAATTGGACTCAAGGCCATAAACGATAAGCCCGGTGTCTATATTTAGCGTAATGGAGTGTCGGATGAAGGTGCGTCTAACCCGACCAACGACTAGAGATACCCTAATCAGATATATTATAATATACAAAAATAGAGAAAAAAAAGTTATGTACTCTAATTTTGGCATCTCATCTAAGGAAATACGAAGAATCATCCGCAATAAAAGTCAGAGTAGCTATGGTTTAAATGGTACAAGCCTGCACAGTATTATATAAACTATGAATTCACGGTTGTCTGTTAGATTGGAGGCTACGGGAACCAAATAGGGGTTCTATCTTGTCATGCGAGTGATCGGTAGATTTCTAAATTTAAAAATCTGAAATCTTTTCCAACATAAAAAACACTTATTTTTGAGATGATGTGGAATGAGATAGAATCAATAGAGATGTTGGTTAATGTTCATAAAATTGTATAATTGATATTAATGCTTGTTGAGTACGTCTATACTCACCCTTACTATTATTCTCTCTTGTTTAGATACTAGTAAGTCCGGAGTGCTACGGGTACAGACAATGCCTATGTGGAGGGCAACTATACCGAGTGGAATGAAGTCGACCTTGAGTATGATGCATACGAGGTGGATGTCTTATATGTGACATGGTACAAGTAGCATGCTACTAGTAAGTTGTATACGGAACCTAGGGTATAATAGCATACTTTTATATATAGTTTCAGTACAGATATAATTATTAGTTAGAAGTACTCTGTTTCTAATGGTATTGTAATAGTCAGGTAACTGTTTCGATTTATTAAAGACTTTAGTCTTACGTGGCAATGTTATGTAATGATCTCTAATTGTTGTTTTCCTGCAACGTTATGATATGACTTATTAGTTGATAATATTACGGTAGAAGATGACGACGATGATCTGACCCCAATTGATCAAGAAATAAAAAAATTCCTTTAAGTGATCGGGGTCGTTGGCATCCCGAGGGAAATGTATACACTTGGACATGCTTCGCAACAGAGAATGCACAACTTAGCGGTGCAGGCTGAAGACAACCCTATCAGTTCAACAGAGAATTAGACGTGTAGGCTAATTTTTGTTTTCGCTATGTAAACCAAAGAGTTGTATTTTTTTGGTGTTGATGTCAAGAGTATATTCTCGTTTCCAGAGTTCCACTGTCTTTTGATTTGAAACCGTCTGCACAGTAGAGCCGTCGTCTGCGACAGGATCCACCACCCGCCGGCCCACAGCTGTGCAGAGTAGAGGCGGACGGACGGCAGAGGCACCGTACCAACAGAGCTAGACCAGTGGTTCTCGTTGCGGCAGGCCGGTAGCGTACGGTTCGGTGCGACTGGGCTGCGGGCTTTGGCCCATCATTAGCACAAACTGTTGTATCCGTTAAAATTATATACAACTATTTTTTTATATATTATCTGTTATAAATAGTTAGAATTTAAATATTTAAACTATAAATCATAAAAGTCCAAAAAATCCATCTAATAAAGAGCTGGTCCACTCGGCTCGATGCCAACGTCACTGTGAAGTACTAACGGGGAGAAGGCTGCAACAATTCACCGTCAACATGGTTGCAACGAACAACAAATCTCCGCATTTTGGTGCCTTCAGATCACGCTAAATGCTTAAAGAATAGGCGCGAGCACCACGCGTGCTGGTGCTTCCACTCGCCAGCAACGTGTGTACAGCACACCAGGACGCGTAACACACTCTCTCCCCTGCAACTTGACATGTGCACTCTCGCAACTTTGAATATTGCAGCTCCTTTGTTGATTCGTAATCTGCGATTCTGCTCATGATCTGCTGTGGTTGTGAACGAAGAAGAGGCTTCGCTTGCTTGCTTTTCCTGCAACGTGCATGCAAGCACGCCATTGACTCTAAATCAATACGTACTCGATCATATACTATTTGTGTTTCTAATTCTGTGAAGAGCTTATAATAATGTTGGGACGGTGGCGAAGAGCTTATAATAATGTTGGGACTGTGGCACCTTCATGCACTCCAATGCAAAATATGCAATCGTACAACCAAGGAGATTACGTATCACGCAGACCATGTGGCGGCCGTGGCCATTTCATCTAGTCTAGGCAGTAGCTACTGGGTTCAGTGATCTCGTCTCCATGGGCATGTACGTATCGTAACAATGCTGCAAGGGTGAGCATGGGTAATCACCTGAACCTCAACGGGTCCTGTACAGTGCGGTACAGACACATTAATCTGCTTGAGATGCAGCATGAACTAGCTGGGACATGATCAATTTGTCGCATGAGAGCGCATGACTATTTATTTATTTTTACCACGGTTTGCTGCATTCTCCAAACTCTTTTTGACTTGGACTAATGGCATGCGTAACATCATATTGCCTAGCTAGATTGATCACATTCAAATGACGTTTAAGCATGTACAATCGAAGATAACTTCCACACTGGCTCCACTGGTGATTATTTGAGCTTAAAAGCTCAGACTTATGATTTTTTATACTATAACAGTTGAAAATACACAATAGCTACCGATAAATTTTCAGCGTAATTAAATTTAGAAAAAATTAATAAAATAAAAGGTTATATTATCACAAACAATGTAAAAAAGATAAAAAAAATAAAAAAGTCAATAGACAAAATTAAAAAGTTAAAAGCTAAAAGCAGAAGCTCAAATGAGCATAAAATAGTTTGTTACGACCTACGAGTTTCTAAGGCAGAATTCAATGCAATCCGTTGCAAACTTGCAATCCACCTTTACAGTATTATGGTCATATTTTTTAGATTGCGACTTAGATTTTTAGCTGTATTTTATCAGATAGTAGTGGATAGTGAAGATATAAGTGAAGACATACATAGTACATATGTCAGTGAGTTTGAAAAGCTGTTGGGTTCATAAAGTTTTTTTTTTTTTTGAGAAATCGAAGCTACAAAGACAAAAGGAACTGGAGGAGTGGAGGACCCCACTTGCCCATTTCTGCGGCGTGGTTACCGTTCGCAAGCATTAATACAGAGCGGGCGTTCTCCTTAAGACGACCGTACTGCTTGTTGCGAGGCTTCCCACTCGGCGCCTCATCTCGCTTTTCTCCGAAGGTATCCTCCGATCCTTCCTTCTTTGCGAGTGGCTTGTCCAGCAAAGTGTTCTTGGATTCGTTCTCTCTTCAGTGCCCTCTTCTTTTGGGGTTCCAGTAACCAATCCAAATCGATTCGTTTGTTCGATCTGCAGACCCTACAAACTTGGCCCGCGAGTAAGCATGGCATCGTCGTCGTCGGCGGCGTCGCCCGATCCGTCTCTGGAGATGGAGGCACCCCACGCGGCCGTCACCAGGGAGCGGAAGCTCAACCCCGACCTGCAGGAGCACCTTCCAAAACCATGTATGGACCTCTCCCCCCTTGAAACGACCCACCTTTTTAGTATTTCCCAAGTAGCTAATTCACAGTTAATCATAAATAATTAAGCGGCTAATTCAAACAATTGTTACAATCTATTATCACACATCTCAGATCACACAAATGCATACAAATATATGGGTGCGTTCTTTTCGGTTACTGCTGCTGTCTTTTGGCCTTACAATGAGTGTTTGTTTGCACGAACGAATGGAATGCCGATAAGCAGATAAGCCGCTTCGAAAAATTTGTCCCAATAAAACACTTTGAAACGCAGCAGAAAAACCGTTCTGTTTGTTTGTTTAAGAGAAACCATAAGTTGGGCCTATATCTCAATGTCCAATTACACATGCCATTATAATTAGTACATGCCCGCATCACACAAAATCAACAATACATTTTAAGGTACAAGTGTAATACAATAATACAATAGTAGTAAACATGAGGATATTGTCCGTTTATCCACCCTACCAGGGCCGTGCCGTGAAATTTGGAGGCCCTGTACAAAGCTCTAATTAACGGCACGGCCCTGGATGAATAGACATTGGACGATCATGGTGGCGCTACGGCGGAGATGAGACGAACACGAACTGACGAAGTCACGAATACAAGAGAGAATACGAACGCCGTGGGGCCTCGAGCCGAGAATAAGCGCCACACACGAAGTCGTCGCGGAGACGCAAGACTGGACTCGAGCTAGGCTCTGGGGCTAGGGGTGAAAACGGATCGGATAGTTTCCGTCGGATCCGGATGGATACGGATACAGGTTGTGTCGGATCGGATTTTTTTGGATAGTTCTCGGATCGTATATGGATACGGATTTTTTTTATCGGATACGGATATGAATACAGTAAACCTAGTATCCGTCGAATACGGATACAGATACGGATAATTCGGATAATACGAAACCGGATATCCGGGATTTTAGCCCAGTATACGAAACCGGATACGGATACGGATACAGATACAGTAAGCCTAGTATTCTTATGCTTATTTAAATTGCTATCATGGAGGACTTGGTGGATGAAATGGAGGAATGAAATGTTCTTATGCTTGTTCAAATTGCTATTATGTCATCATGTGTATTTCATGAATTGCACGTTGTTGCTATTTATGTAGTTATGTTATGATCGACTATTGGGTATATTTATTATGGATAAAAAGACTATGTTTGTTTAGATTTCATGAATATTTTGACAAAATGAACTATTTATGTATTTTCGTTAATTTTGGATGTATAGTTTAAGGGGTTTTCATGTTTCGATAAATATTCGTAACCATATTTGTTTCGATTCGTATTCGATCCGTATCGTATTCGATATTATTCGTATTTGTATTCAGTATTCGAGTTATCCGTATTCGTATCCGTATTAAAAATATGAAAATAAATATGGTAGAGATATTATCCGTCCGTATCCGATCCGTTTCACCCTATCCGGCGCCCGCCTTACGAATACATGGATGATTTTTGAGGCCCTAGAAATTAGAGGCCTATCCACTCCCATACGCCCCTGCACCCTACAAAATGGCAACAACAAAACAAAGAAAAGAGGTTAATGGTTAGTTAAAAGAAAATGTGCTGTCAGACCTGTAGTTGTGTAGTATCTATTTTTATAGCTCAAAGTAGGGATGCAAACGGATGGAATACGGACGGATAATATCTCTACCATATTTGTTTTCATATTTTTTCTCGGATGCGGATACGAATACGGATAACTCGAATACGAATACAAATACAAATAATATCGAATATAGATACAGAGTGAATACGAATCGAAACGAATACGGTCACGAATATTTATCGGAACATGAAAACCCCTTAAACTATACATGCAAAATTAATGAAAATACATAGGCCCTGTTCTTTTAGCTTCTAAAAGCTGCTTTTCGGCTTTTCTACAGTAACTAGCTTTTAAACGGAATATTTTTTCAAGATAAAGTCTACTAATTAATTATAGTACATACTTTATTGACTTCATTTATATTGGCAAAAACCGCATATGAGTTTCTATTACTCTGTAATCTCATTACAAACATAAAACCACAAGCCGTAGCCAAAAACCATAAGTCATGACCAAAAAAGAATGACCTATAAATAGTTTATCTTCTCAAAACATTCATGAAATCTAAACAAGTATAGTCTTTTCATCCACAATGAAAATATACTCGATAGTCGATCAGTACATAGTATAAGTAGCAACAACGTGCAATTTATGGAGTACACATGATAGCAATTTGAACAAGCATAAGAACATTTCATTCCTCCATTTCATCCACCAAGTCGTCTATCTCAGCATCTTCTAAGATTTCTTGTTCCTACAAGTTTCATTTCAATAAATACTCAAAGCGGTATAAAATAAAACCAAACAACTATGTAGTACAATGTAAAGACTAGCAAACCGTTGTCATAAAGTATGCAAAACGGCGCTCAATGCCCTCCATGTCAATCTCAGTTATGATAGATCCACCAATGTTTCCACCACATGTGTGTTTTGTCAAAAAAAATTATGATCAAAATTTTCATCACATACTGCGCAGAAACCAATAAAGCACAAGTGCAAAACTTAACATTACCTTTTCTAGATGCCACAGTCCAATCTTTGGTACAAATCAAAGCTTGCACGATATCGGGATCTAGACGACTACGAAATGGATCAACATCCCGTCCACCAGGACTAAATGTTGACTCCGAAGCAACAGTAGATACTGGAATAGACAAGACATCTCAAGCTAGTGTGGAGAGAATATGGAGCTCAGGATGCTTGACCTTCCACCATGCCAAAACATCAAATTTCTTTGTCTTTCTTTGGCCAATGCAATAGTGGTTGCACAATTATATGCAGCTCTAACATCAGTTATGAAGACATACTGTGACAATAGAAAGTAAATTGGAACAAAAAAAATTGCCAAAAACAAACTAGTCAATTCTTTTGTGATTGCTTTCAGCCAACTGAGTCAAACATCATTCTGTATAGGCTGGACCTGTAAACGAAATTAAAGGACCCATCCACTGAAGAGTAACAACAGCCAATCAAACCAAAGAACCACAATTCACCACTGTTTCAGTTCACCCGGAAAACAGGCATCTCATTAAGCGCCGTTTTGCATACTTCCATGACAATTCACCACAGTTCCAGTTTTCTGCTAACTTGTATGGACAATGAAATCTATCAACTATTGGACTTTAGTCCGTTAGCCCATAGCTAAATCTGGAGGAATTTCCAACTACAATATCACAGAAGCCTCTGATTGGGAATAAATGTGTGTGGCAGCCAGTAAAAATTGCATTTTTATAGCTAACTGTCTACCAGAACTTGGGCATTGCACAACCTTTTATTTTTACTAGCAACCGTAACCAAATTCAAGAACATCGAGTTGTAAGATGCATGCTTATTGCACATTGGACTTCCTTTTCTTTTTGATAGGGAGATGAACTTTTTTGTTGATAAAATACACCCGCAGACCTTATCCATTGCCCCAACAACATTTTTCTCTAGCAGCAGATGAAGAAATAAAGTGTGCTGCGGCAAAGAGCGGTCACGGGTTAAAATATTAAAACCTAATCAGTTCTGCAAAGCCATCAAATGTTCTTTAAATTTATTTATGCCATGTAGTCTAAACACTATTGATTGACAGACATTCCTTCTCTCTTGGGGAACCAGTAGATGATCCCGCAGCCAAGAGGTGACCACCCAAGGTTCACATTAGGGGTTGCCAATCTTGGCAATTATGGCATTATCTTCAAGGATTTCACACACCTACTAGATGACAAACAGACAAAGGCACAAATAACAAAAGGGTCATGCCACAAAATGAACTCATTCAGTCTCTAAAACTGATTAAACTGATGCAAATCTTCTCAACAGTCAACAAAAAGAAAAGATGAACCATTCTGCTATTGTCATATGTGAATTAAACTGATCATCTGTGAATTAAACTGCTATTGTCATTTGTGAATAAAACGGAGCAGTGAGGTACCGATGAGCAGTGATGTACCGGTGGTGAGGGGAGGTGGCCACGAGGGGGATCCGACGGAGGCGCAGGGCACCTAGCTGGGTGGAGGTATAATATATGGAAATAGGGAAACAAACTCTGTACTTTGACTGGCATCACATCTAGGGAAATACGAAAGAACAATTGCAATCAAGATCAGGGTTACTGTGGGTAAAGTGATACAACCTGCACAGAGCAGTGTTACTTGGACACGGACACGGGTGTCCAAGTCTGACTTGGATGCGGGTGTTTGATTCGTCAAGCTCGAAAAAATAGGATTCAAGGATTCGTCTAATATATATTAATTCTGTAATAAAAACATATATATTTTATAAGTAAATGATATTAATAATTCTCGAATAACACATAAAATAGTGGGTAAAACACTTCAAACATATAGAGCGACAGAGTATTCTTCACAAAGGATTACATTCTAGTCAGCCATAAGCCACAAAGGTCTGATGCACAAAAGATCCATATTCGGCACAGAAAATCCATCCCCTTGCCTTGATATGTCTGTTTGCTTTTCACATGTGAGGATGGAAAGCAATAAACAAAACAAAGCCAGCTCTTTCCTCTTCCAAACCCTCATGGCCATATCCCCATCCCCGACATCTACCTCCCCAGTATTTCTTCCCTTCTTCTGCACTTCACTTCTTTTTACTCCACCAAAGCCATGGCAGAGGAGATCATCATTCTTTCTTTCTTCTAGTCTTCCTCTAGCTTTGCTTCACCTAGCCATGGTCATGGTAGCGGCAGTGCCTCCCTCCCACCTCGTCAACGCCATCGCCGAGAGGATCTAGGTATGTTTTTTCTTTGGACATGGGCAGAGGTGTCAGAGACGCATCCCGCCGTGTCAGACACGAGTCGATGCGCGGATGCATGTCGACCCACCAAAAAAGTTTTGGACACGCGAATCCTGGTAACATTGGCATAGAGTTTAAAACATGATTCACGCCTATCCCCTTGTTGGAGACTAGAGGGCCTATTGGTGGCCTTTTCTCACTAAATCGATTTATTAGTAGATTTTTATAAATTAAGTTGGACATTTTCCCATAATCAAATATATTTAAAAATTGAAGAATTGAGCTAGGATTAATGACTAGCTGATGGGTGGGGTTTTTTGTCTTTGTCTTTGGCTTATTACTTTATGCTACAATAACTAACTTTTAAACGGTGCATCTTTTCAAGGCGGGGTCTACATGTAGATTGTAATAAACGTTGTACGGAGTTCATCTATACTAGACCAAATCGCATACGACTATTTTTCTCTGCGTATTGTCTCTCGCGAACAGCCAGAATTCAAAAATCATAAGCCAACAGCTAAAGCCACAACCCAAAAGAACTCACCCGATGTATTGTCGTGAAATTGCATTTTGTTAATATTGCTTTCTGAATACTCTTGCTATTAATCCCTTTGTTTAGAAAGCCACCTTAGGTGTTTCCATAAGTTGGGCGAAGGAGTAAAGTGGGAACGGCATCACTGAAGGGTTATACAATAGGTTCATGTGTGGTATTTATATAATCCATATGTCTTAATTAGCAAGTTTGGATGGAGCTTGTACTACAGAACATGTATTAAGAGCAAACTTTGTCAAGCTATATGTAAGGTTTAAGCTCTGTGTGGCATGATATTGTCATATTAATTGACTTCTCTAGTTATTCTCTACTGCGATCTCTGATATGTCTTGTTATTTGACAGAACAAAGTTTTGTCAAGTAATAATCTACAGATTGATGTCATTATCTAAGGTAATAATGGCACGGGTCATCACACCCCTTTCCACACTTAGGTGCTAATCAGTGATCGAAAAAAGATCATCTTCTTTTCCATTTCTGCTTCGGTTTCTGGTGAGAGGCATTACGGTGGCGTAACTTTTGCTATTCCGGTCATCGTGTTGTCATGGTTGATCAGTTGTTGTACTTGTTGAGCAACTACAATTAATCCGCACGATTGCGTGTGTGCATTAGGGCATGTTTATATTGGCTTCTGCTTAGAGAAGCTAGAAGCTAATATAAACACCCGGTTTCCCGAAACGGCTTCCACTCACTCTTGTCTTGGTCTGGGGATAAAGCAAGGATCACGCGTGCATCACGCATCCCACTCCTCTCGCTCCCGTCTCGGACATACATCTTTCCCTTACTTTCCTCACCGCTCACCTCTCTTTCTAAAAATGCCATTACTATTCATTTTCAAACAAAAGCAATCACCTTGCTAAAAGTTATTAGCCGCAGTCAGTATGAATAGACCCTTAGTGTCCAGCTCAGTGCTGTAGAGTGACTGCGGATATAAGACTTATCACCAAGATGAGAGGTCATTGTTAGCCTAATAATATCAACAAGAAAAAACATATAGATCATTGCTACTTTTGTTACTCCATTTGTCAACAACTTTGTTAGCCCAGAAAAAAAGAACTCACGCCTACACAAGAGTAAGATAACACACGATAGGCGGGAGGAAGAACACCGAGAGTTTTATTGCGCAACTCGATGCGATCTTTATTCACTTCTCCTCATCAATAAACCGATACATGGAATATATATAGTGCAAGCACATACGCGTAGTCTGCATGCAGCTAACAAACTCACACATGCGCAGTCCACTAACCATCAAACTAACTAACAAACTTTCCCCATGACTCGGCCATACAACGACTAATTAAACCAGCTCCAGACGTGCATGCATGCTTAGCTAACAACCTAACAAACTTTTCAAGACGTGCGCTTCTGCTGTATGCATGCAACAAGCTAAACTTAAAACATATCAAGATTATATCTAACATTTTCCCCCCTAATCTTGATTTGCCGTTATTTGAGTGCCTTCTCGCCAAGCCTCAAAGTAGCGCCGGTTCTTCGTCGGCATCCGCTTCGATGAGATATGCCCGCGCTTTCTCCCTCTTATTTGGCTTCTGGCAATCTGAAGCAAAGTGCCCATAATCGTTACAATTAAAACACCTTACTTTTGCCTTGTCAATTCGTCGGTATCGACGTCCACCGCCTCCACCAAAACCACCTGAGGAGCCTTCACCTTCACGCTTCGACGATCGGGCCTCCCATTCTGCGCGCGTCAGGAGCAAGTGCTCCTCGTCTCCGTCGTTGTTGCCGTAGCGACGTTCTCCTCTTCTGCGTCTTCAAGCGCCCAATTAGCTCTTCGATCGACATATTTTTATGTCACCGAATTGCTCAATTGTGGTGACGACGGAGAGAACTTCTTAGGCACCGCGAAGAAACTTCCGCACGATGTAGACCTCTTCCATCTTTTCGCTAGACCTCGAATCTTGTCGACGATTGTCGTCAACCTCATCGCGAAGTCATCGATCTGTTCGGTGTCCCTCATGCGCAAGTTTTCAAACTCGCTTTTGAGGTTTTGTACACGCGCCTCCTTGACGCGATCGGCACCGAGATGCATTACCTTCAAGGTGTTCCAGGCCTCCTTTGCGGTCTCCTTCTCAGCTAGGAGCAGCAGCACGTCTTCCGGCACCGCGAGGAAGATTGCCGCGAGCGCCATTTGATCTTGCCGCTCATTCACCTCTTCATCCACGATTGCGTTCCACACGCCCTGAGCGCGCATGAACACCTTCATCTTCACGGCCCATGTCGTAGTTGCTCCTCGTGAGCATGGGATACGGAGGAGATCGCCCTCGCGCCGACGCCGAGACGCTCCCATCGCCGGTCTTCGAACGCCCCATCGGAGGTGGACGTTTCGACGAGCTCAAGACGACATGAATGAAGATGTACACAAACACAAGCTCTGATACCAATTGTTAGCCCAGAAAAAAAGAACTCACGCCTACACAAGAGTAAGATAACACACGATAGCTGGGAGGAAGAACACCGAGAGTTTTACTGCGCAACTCTGATGCAGTCTTTTATTCACTTCTCTCCTCATCAATAAACTGATACATGGGAATATATATAGTGCAAGCACATACGCGTAGTCTGCATGCAGCTAACAACCTAACAAACTTTTCAAGACGTGCGCTTCTGCTGTATGCATGCAACAAGCTAAACTTAAAACATATCAAGATTATATCTAACAAACTTAACATGAACGCTATGAGCCTGAGACAATACCGTCTTTTTTCTGATTAAGAGGACCGTACTCCCGCTCAAGTGCATTGATTGTTTTTGTCTTTGGGCTCTGTTCCATGCAGATCTCGCGAGGGCTCTTGCCGCCGTGGACCCGAGCCACCCACAAGGGACCAGGGGGCGCGACGCCCGCGGTATGAGCGTGCTTCAGCAGCACGCGGCCTTCTTCGACCGCAACGGCGACGGGATCATCTACCCCTGGGAGACCTTTCAAGGTTAGATGATGCGCCCATGTTTGATGCGATTACTCATCTCCCGATCAATCAGATCAATCTTGTCTCTCTCGTTTTGGACGAACAAGCATTCAGAAATCACACTTTTTATCCCGACGCACCAAATGAGATTAAAAATGTAGTTGCGTGTAAAGCAGAAATATTATCTCCAATCAATAATTATACTTCTGCAGCTGTCATGAGACTTTTTGCACCTCGTTTTTTCAGGCCTGCGAGCAATAGGGTGTGGGTACCCTGTATCCTTTTTTGGTTCCATACTCATCAACCTCTTTCTCAGCTATCCTACTCAACCGGTAACGTTTGGCCTCTTTATTAGTACATGTTTGCTTTTGCAAGTACTATGCTCTTTGTCCTAGTCTTGGTTTGGACTAGATCATCTCAAGCTAAATTATTGTGACTATCACAAGTTTTTGTCTGAATGTCACATCACCTCCTTTTGTAGTGACAAGTGATATCTCTAGGCTCTCTGGTGACTTTTCTTTTAGAGCAACTATAGCAACCAATAGACTTTGTTGCTTTAGCTTGGACTTGATGTGTTGCCACAACTTTTTTTTGTGAGGAGACACACATGAATTTACGTTTTTATTATTTTTTATGTAGGGATGGATACCTTCACCTCTGCTTTCCATCCATATTAAGAACATTCATAAGGGTAAGCATGGGAGTGATTCTGAAACCTATGATACTGAAGGGAGGTATGTATGCATAACTGTTAAGTCAAAGCTCTTTCTCCAGAAAAAAAAATCACAATTTTGATAGTGTTTCATCGTAAAATCTCTAACTAGTTATTACTTACTCTTTACATAGGTTTGATCCATCAAAATTTGATGCTATATTCAGCAAGTATGGTCGAACTCAGCCAAATTCTTTGACAAAAGACGAGTTGAGCTTGATGCTTAAAGCCAATCGTAATATGCATGATTTTATTGGCTGGTACGTGCGTAACTGAATTAACAATATTGTTCTTTACCTATTTTCAGTTACAATTCTGATAATAGGTTGTTCTTAGAAGATGTTGTATTCCTTATACAGGACTATAATGTTAGGGAAAAAAATAGTGACATGCTCAAGCATTTGACAAGAACGTACTGTATAGTCTATAGTATATCTACCAAATGTTTGTCATTCCTGTGCAGGACGATATGATACTGCTTTACTTTCTGTGCTACTACAACCTGTTTTCTTTCTTTTTTCTTTTTTTTTTTTCTGCGAGGACTACAACAACCTGAACCTGTTCAATTGAAGTTTGCTCGTAAAATTTCATTTCTGAATATTTATCATCTGATTGTGTGCCTACAGGATTGTTAGCGCGGGTGAATGGATGCTACTGTACAGCGTGGCAAAGGATGAAGGAGGCCTGTTGCAACGAGAAACCGTTAGGGGCCTCTACGATGGCAGCCTATTCGAGCGACTACAGGACAGCAGGAAATCTTCCTGAATGCTCCATTGGGTTGCGCAGTTCAAACAAAGTGTTGTTAGTTCAACATTTGCACTTTAAAAGCCTTAGCAGATAGCATTGCGTACTTAAAATAAAAAAACGTTACAATATAGGCGTGTTTTGTTTTTCTTGCTACGAAGAACTTGTAATGTGCAGTCATCATCACCTCGCACAATATAGGAGTGTTTTGTTTTTCTTTACTATCATGTGAAGACCTTCTGATATTTGTGCCATCGTTTGTTCGCCTCAAAATTGCTAGATGCTACAAAATCATTCCATTGTTGGGTCGGAGGTTTTGTCTGGAAAATCACCATTCATCCATTCACGGCCTCTGGTTTCATGTTGACTACGGAGATGTTTCCAGTAAAAAGCTTCGGTACGTTTAGATTAGTACAGCAAAGTTCTTACATTGTTATAATAAAATTACTAGGTTCCAAACAGACCTGGTCGTCCATTTATGCATTTTACACGAGTCCTCGTAAAATTCAAGTAATTTTTTGCTTTTTAACCCAAAATTTGAAAGTTTTTTACATATGGACCCTTGAAGAAAAGATTTGCAAAATGGACCCTTAGTACAGTGCCAAAGCATATCTAGGGTACATAATACGACACCATATGCTTTGGCGCCGCTCGTGGACACATAGGAGCCACGTGGCATAGCACGGCGCTAAAACCCATGACCCCCACGTGGCCCTCACTCAGCCCGAGCACGCCCCCACCCCTCACTCAGACAAGAATTTCACCGCCACCCTCTTTTCCCTCCAAATCCACTTCAATCCGTTGCTTTTTCTCGCGATTTTGCTTCCAAACCGAGCAAGAAAGGTGAACTCCCTCCCCTCACTTGATTTTTTTCCATTAGATATGGATTATTTAAGGTACATTTCGTGGGGCAAGATTTGAAACCCTAGATGAAATTAGTTAGATTTGGCTCGGTTTTTGGTTGGATTTGCAATAGATATGCATAATGTAAGAGTAGTCATGGGTGTAGATTCATTTTTAGAGTTTGTTTGTTGTGCTTGTTGTGCGTAATGACTGAGGTATGTTTGCTTGTGCTATAGATGGATAAGCTTGTGACTTTGCACCATGGTGGAACTGTGAAGAGAAATGACAATGGAGGTGTTGATTTGGAGGGCATGGAAGAGACCACGTTGCTATTTAGTTCACGTCCGTCATATGGTAAGGTCATTTGTCGCTTGAAAGAGAGATTGGGATGGACAGATGGACATGGTGATGTCGTTATGTAAGGATTGATTGATGTTGGGTCGTCAAAGGGGCCACGTATAAAGAGATTGGTTTCGATTGGTAGCGACGGTGAATGGGATAACTATGTGGCCATCATTTTGGACTCAGAGGTCAAAGCATCTGACTTGTTCGTGCGGATGGTGGTGACAGATCCATCACCTCTTAGGGATGCATTCGATCTCAATGACTCACCGTTGGTTGGGCCACCGGCTCTTGAAGAGGTCGAGGTGCAAGTTGTATCCTCGGCTCAAGTATGTGAGGTTCCATTGACTCAGGTAGAAGCTGACTCTAAGGATGTCGATGACCGGTCTGTTGGTGGATTCGACGAGGAGACAGTGTTTGAGGAACCCATGTTTTGTGTAGCATCTAACACTCTAACAGGGTGGATGTATAGCTTGCGGGAGACGAGGCTCCTTATGAGGATGAGAGGGCAGTGGACTCAGATGATGATAAACCGGTACCAGGTTTGATGTCTAGCGAAATTGAGCTGTTGAGAAGAATGTTTCCTGGCCGTGATCCACTAGTGTCCGATTACAATGACCTAAGCAACGCACATAGGGATGTCGCGAATGGAGGGCAAACACAGAGGGACGTACCTTGGCCTAGGGCTAGTATCATAATCCAGAAGGGTCATGCCTTTGAGTATATGTCGGCATTGAAGATGTTGTTGAAAGAGTACTCGATCGTGCACAACTGTCCATACCGGGTTAAGAACTCATACGCCAAACATCGGTACACCATCAAATGTGAGAGCACGGGGTATGCATGGAAAGTCTGTGCCAAGAAGGTGAAGGGTATGGAGAAGTTTAAGATTACAACTGTGGGTCTTCTGAGCCCAGCCAGAAACATCGTCAGTTGACTTCTCGGTTCATTGCAACCCGCCTATACCCCATGATAAAGCACATGCCGACGATGCGCGTGGCAGCAGTGATAGAGGCCGTTAAGCTAAAGTGGCACTACACAATCAAGTATGGGAAAGCATGGAGGACGTAACAACGTGCTTTGAAGTTGATTTATGGTGATTGAGAGGAGGCGTATGAGCGTTTGCCGGCCATGTTCAATGCAATGAAAGCGTGAATGCAGGAATGTTGTATGAGTACGTGCCTAAACCCGATGTATGGGTTAATGGAAGACAGATTTTCTTTCGAGCATTTTGGTGCTTTGGTCAGTGTGTCGAGGCTTTCAAACATTGTAGGTATGTTCTGTCAATTGATGGGACGTTCCTGTTGGGCAAGTATGAGGGGACGTTGATTTCTATTGGCTGTGATGCGGACAACTTGCTTGTGCCGTTGGCTTTTGCTTTGGTGGAGAAGGAGGACAAACCTAGTTGGGCTTGGTTTCTACGGCTTATACGGATCCATGTGGTTGGCCCGGGGAGGGAGGTATGTGTGTTGTCTGACAGGCACGCTGGGATCTTGAGCGCCATTAAGGAAGTGATACCATGACATTTACCTGTGCATCATTGTTGGTGCACAAGGCACCTTGCAGAGAACTTGTTCAAAAAAGATGGGGTGAAGGCCAACTTTGCACTTTTCGAGGAGGTATATCGCCAGAGGGAGGTAAAGCTGTTCGATGAGAAGTTGGAGGAGTTGAAAACGAAAACTAATGCCAAGGGCCGTGATTGGATAAGAGGTTTAATGAGATATGTGCAGAAATAGTCAAGGGCTCATGACCCATTGGGAAGGAGGTATGGGTTCATGACTAGCAACATGGCACAATGCTTCAACGAGCTGCTTAAGGGATCACATGGATTGCCAATTACCGCAATTGCGGTATTCACTTTCTACAAGTGTGTTGCATGGTTTGTTAACCGGCACCGGGAAGCCTCAGACATGTTAAAGGCACATGCACGTTGGCCACCTCATCCTCACGGCTTCCTTACCAAAGCGAACATGTAGGCCAATGAACAGGAGTACCACTATTTTGACCATGTGACGGGCACGTATGAGGTTGTTGAGGGTGGAGGGACAACCGAGAATGGAGAGCTCCGAGAGGCCCGAAAGCATAAGGTCGTGATTACATCCTTCACATGCACATGCGGTGTTCCCGACAAGTTCTATTTTCCATGCTCCCACATGGTGACCGCATGTAGGGCCCGGAATATCGATGTTGAGACCAAAATCCCGACACTATTCAGTGTGGATGCGTTGGTGAGGACCTGGGCCCCACGGTTCGAGCCATATCGTGATGAAAGCGAGTGGCCACTTTACTCGGGTCCCAGGTACATAGCGGACGAGGGGTTACGTTGGCACAAGAGGGGCAGCAGGAAGCGATCAAGGTACAAGATGGACATGGATCGGATACCTGGTCACACCAAGAGGGGTAGGGCAAATCCCTTCGTTGAGGACCCACAGGAGATACACTACGGTACTTGTGGTCTAATGGGTCACAATTCACGGACGTGTCAACGTCGTTCCAGTCAGGTTAGCAGGTTAGGTCTAGAGAGCATAATTTTTAGATATTTTGTTATTCTTATCATTGACGTATTTTTGAATGCACAGGATGGCGAGGTACCGGCTGCTGGACGAGTTCTACGACAGGGAGCACCACGGCAAGCTCACGGAGGATGGCCAGGTACGTGTGTTATCGAAATATATTTTTCTCGTGTTACATGTGTTTTCATCACGCAGCTAACTTTTAAAGAATTTTCCAGGAGATTCCCATACTTCGTCCTCGAACCCATAATGGGTTCCACTTGATGGTCTACGACAACCGCTACACCGCACTGCATCTACCCACGATGAGATTGGGATGTCGCAGACACCAAGACTTATTGAGACTTATTGAGAGTTATGTGTATGTATGTGTTTTATATGTGAATGTATGTGTATGTGTGTATGTTTTGAGACTTATTGAGACTTATTCAGACTTATTGAGACTTATGAGAGTTATGTGTACGTATGTGTTTTATATGTGAATGTATGTGTATGTGTGTACGTGCATGTGTTTTGTATATGAGTGTTGTTTTTCACAGTTTAGGTAAACGGCAAAATGGCCCGCGCCAAGATATTCAACTAGGCCAGCCCTTTGGCGCTTTGGCGCCAAAGACCCTGGCGCCGTAGTTGAACATCTTGGCGCCAGGCCCTTTGGCGCCATGCTATTTGCATACGGCGCCAGTGGTGTTTGGTGCCGTGGTAGTTGAACTGCATTAAAATTGCAAGTTCGGCCAGTTCTTTCATTCCAATTGACATTCACGCAAACAATACTAAATAAATAAGCATGACACATAGCATTACGACCCAATACAAACATACATACATAGTCCACATACATAGTTCATAAATTCTCAGAAAATGCATACGTCCGCATACATCAAACATTAAACATACATAGCAACAACCTACTGAGTGCATCGAGGCCACTTCCCTTCCTCTGAGCATCAGGGTACTCCTCAAGGGCTGCCTTGTCACGTCGCGCTCTCTCTAGCTTCTTCTGCCTTTCACCCTTGCACCTTGCCGTGGCCCTCCTACGCTCCTCCTCGCGGTGTTCCCTCGCGGCCTCCACCTGCTTCTTCTCCCTTTCCCACCTCTCCTTTCTTTCTTCATCCCACTTCTTATCGACGTTAAGTTGGTTCTTGTCATCCTCAGCGATCTCAGTGTCGATCCACTGCTCAAAATCACAAAGCGGTGGAGGCTCCTACAAATGTATGCATTCGTTAAACCAATAGAATTAATACCAAGTCGATGAATCGACAATACAATATACCATCTTGCCGAGGACGACGGCGACACGTGACGAATCGAACGCCCAGTTGGCACATATCTAGTACCTCTGCCTATGTCTTCGGTTCGTTCGACCTATCGACCTTGCAAGGATCGCCGCAAAAACACATCGGCACGGTAACATCGGGTGGATGTGGCAAACGGATGAAGCCCATGACAACCTAAAATGCAAAATGAGTAAGAACTACAATTCTTCAATAGCTCTAACCCTAGTTTAGCCATATCCATCACAGTTACCCAAATTAAACCCTAAAAACGAATCTACATGCACCAAACGGCTTAAATAACACATATTCAACGCAAATCTAACATAAAATCGAGCCAAACCCAACATGAACATTCTAGGGTTTCCAATCTTCCACCATGAAATGTACCTAAAATCAATTACTTCTAAAGGAAAAAATCAAGGAAGGGGAGGGAGTTCACCTTGCTTGCTCAGTTTGGAAGCAAAATCCCGAGAAAAAGCAACGAATTCTCGGGCTTAAGTTCTAGAGTACGGCGCCACGGTCGTTAGCGCCGTAGTTACTTAGCACGACGCCATGTCGCCGTGCTATGCCATCGTGGCTCCTACGCAGTGGCAGAGGGAGGGGGGCTGGGAGGGGCCTGGCACCCCCCAACCTTCTACTAATATTTCATTATGTAGCTAATTACATGTGTTTAATTAGTGGTTTGGCCCCTCTAAAAAAATACAAAGTACACTTCACCTAATGATCCTGCTGATTTCTCAAGTCAAGAATATTATCCTCCTAAAGTGAAGTGGAAAAATATTATCCTGCAACCATCCAAAAAACTATTATCCCCCAAAGGATTACTACTGATTTCTCAAATCAAGAAAGAGCTCAATTGGAGTGTCAATTGTCACATTTTCAACTTGATGTATGCAACCATCCAGACCTAAGTGCATTACCATCACTTGCTGATCTAATAAGTGGACTAGATAAGACTGGTAAAGATTCATCTTATCCTATGGTGGACAAAGTTGTTAAGATTAGTCTTAACTCTTCCGGCTTCAACCGCAACCACCGAGAGATGTTTTTCACTATAAAACTTGCGAAAGACGACGATCAAGTACAATGGGAGATGGATTTCTACGAGATTGTTTGGTAATTTATATTGAAAAGGAATTGGCCGCAAAGATTAGTAATGATGATATTATTAAGGCCTATGATCTTGCTGGTAGTCGTAGAGCTGAGTTTAAGTTAATAGAGATGTAATTTTCTTTGTATTGTAATTTGCGAAATATATTACTCTGATATGTGACTATTGGATCGGTAAATCCGGCATGGTTCATTGGTTCTACTCTACCTATTGTCTATGTTGCCCCCCATATCCAATTTCTGGCTCCGCCCCTGCTCCTACGTGTCCACTCACGGCATTAAAGCATATGACGTCGTGCTATGTACCCTAGGCGCCATATGCTTTGACGCCGAGCTAAGGATACATTTTTATAAATCTTTTCTTTAGAAATCTATATGTAAAAAACTTTTAAATTTTGAGCTAAAAAGCAAAAATAATCACCCGTATGTCTCAATGCGATGGCACGCAAGACGCATGCCACGCATCCGTCCTATTGTGCGTCGCGTGCCGATGCGAGTTTTACAGCAACCGGATGTCGGAGTGGGTCCGGTTCGTTTGGTTAGTAGGCTCCCGTAGCTTCTCCCCCACACGCTGGGAGTTGGGACCTGGCCGAACAGGCACTGCCGGCGGCGCGGCAACCACCGGCTCATTCCATGGCCACCGTGCTCCACCTCCCCGCAAATCCAAACCCTACGCGTAACCCCAGCTCTTCCCTACGCCCTCCGCCGCCTGCCGTCTCCAGCGAGCTCCACTTCCGCCTCTGCCACCCCGCCGTGCCCGCGCTCGTACCCATCTCCCTGCCGCGTTCGGGAGGGGATCGCCCGCGGCGGCGGCGGCCGAGCGCAGGGAGAAGGACTACTACGCCACGCTCAACATCCGCCGCGACGCCACCCTCCAGGAGGTCAAGAGCGCCTACCGCACCCTCGCGCGCAAGGTGCTGCTCTCTTCCCTCCTCTCCTATGCCCCCCGCCCCGAAGCTGTTGTTTTGTATTCACTTTCCAATCTTCCATTTACCTGCAATTGTGTCATTATGGCGAGGTAGCGGGATGTGATTGAGTTGAGCCACTTGCATGATTCTCCGGTTCCAACATGGGGAATCCGAATTACCAACATATGCATCTGCTGCACAATTTTTGTTATGTATCAAAATGTGGTAACTTTTTGCAAATGTGGGCCGTGGCAAGCGTGCTGTAACGTTACACTTTGGAGCATTTTCACTGAGATGTTGGGGGTTTGCTTGTGTGCCCTTGTACAGATCGTGTGCTCTGTCTGACTTGGGGCAAATGTAGATTTTTCATAAAGCTGTATATACTGGGTATTTACTGTTTGCAGAAAGGTGTAGTAGAGAGGACATGATTAAGTAATTTATTGGTGATTACCTGTACAGTATTCCACAACCACAAAGATATATGAGAACATGACATTTGCTACTTTCTCATTTGGCTGTTTCACGGTATTTCAAATCCATTCAGTTTTCCTTAAAGGAAAAGGTTGAAGCAAGAATGGTTTACTCATTGCCGAGATGCTAATTCTGCATATTTGTGCATATTTGTGTTGGAATATTACTGGCTATACATGGGCAATGCGGTTTACAAAGTAAACCCCAAGTGTGTCATTTTTGGGTGTTCTTTTCAGAGAGACCCCACCTGTACTTTATCAGATGTTGTGTTGATTATCAGATTTCCATCTATGTATAGTTGGTGCTGGAGCTCACCTTGAACATACTTTCTTGGTCGCTTTCTATTGCAGTACCACCCTGATATGAACAAGAGCCCTGGGGCAGAAGAAAAGTTTAAGGAGATAAGTGCTGCATATGAGGTATCTTCTGCCTCCGGTCTCCGCTTATGCTGAAGGAGTTTGACAATGAGAGATATGCTGAGTGGTAGATTATTATACAAAGATTTGGTTATTCATTTATTCTCTATCTCTTAGTAATTAAATAACCTGATTTATTTCAGTAGGCTGTACTTTATATGCAACATAACCTGATGTGGTTGTTCTCCATCTCGTAGAGATACGCTGTACTTGAACAGGTACAACAATTTCATCAGCCATGTGCAAAACCTGTTACTTATAATGATAATTGTACCTTTAATTTCTGTTTTACGACCTTTATCTGCTATGGTTGAAAACATAAAGCTCCATCTAAAAAAAGGCCAAGTTCAAACTATGCAAACCTTTAGTTTGTGTGCATATGCTTGCTTCACTGTCCAAATTAGCTGTATTAACTATTAAGGGGTAGTGGTAACCTTTATACTTGCTGGTACATTGTTTATCAACAGCATCCTGAAATTGTAATGCAAATTGCTTGGTAATTTAACTGGTATACTAGATTATAGTTTGATATACTTTGCTGTTACTACAATCAATGGCTCTACATGAGTAGAGTGCTTCCAAAATGTGATGTTTGACAATGTTATCAGATGGCTACCCTTTTATGTGATTCACTTATTCTGTAATATCTTAGATTCTATCGGATGAAGAGAAAAGGTCTTCGTATGATAGCTTTGGAGAAGCAGGCCTTAGTGGAGATTATGGAGGTGGAGATTTTGGCACACATGGGGTACTCATTTTATCCCTTTTCAATCAGCTCCTTTCCTAATTTAGGCATCAAAATTTCTTTTTTCCTAGATGCTATTTTCTTCAGCTAATTGTATTCAGTATTCTTCAACTTTACTGGCAATAGGTGCCTAAATCGGATTACATGTTTACCAATTTAATGTAATAGCAGTTAGAGAGGCTCAGTTGCAAAATTATTATGGGCTGAATTGTAAACTTGTTTCTCACTTTACCCTCAGCAAAAGTATCATCTCATATTCTGTACTTCTACGTTGGCCTGTGATTTCCATCAATCTGTGAGAAACTTGCAAATAACTATATGGCATTCTTCATGATCTTCCTATTGCCAAAGATTGTTAGAATGCAAAAAGGAATCTTAATATGATAAAGTTTGGGTGACTTGATCTTTGGCATTTTGTTTGTTTTGCAGATTGATCCATATGAACTCTTCAATGCATTCTTTGGTGGTTCTGACAAGCTTTTTGGAGATAGCATGGGCCCTGGGAGATTTCATTTTAGTTCAAAAGTCAAGGACAACAGGGGCCTTGATATTCGGTAAGCAATTTCAACCTGACATTAAACGGGCAAACTTAATTCTTGGATAGCTGTTTACACTCTTTTTCTATATTACAGCCATGGTCTTCTCCTTTCTTTTGAAGAATCAATCATTGGTAGCAAACGGGAGATCAATATTTTCGCCACGAAACCTGTGGCACTTGCCATGGAACTGGAGCTAAATCTAGCAATGGCATAACAAAATGTACTCAATGCAGAGGTCAAGGCAGGTTGATGAAAACTCAGAGGACACCTTTTGGTATAGTATCTCAGGTGACCTAGTCATTGTACTGGAAGTATGTGTTGTCACTTGTCAGTACTTGTGTTTATTCATGACGACAGCTAATCTGATCATATCCCTTATTTCTGTCATGGATGCTGAGTTTACAATAAATTAGTGTCTTTTGCAAAGCACACCTTGTATAAAGCCTAGAATACGTAAATGTTCTGTTGAACGATGTTGTGCATCTGGAACTTCGTTCTTCTACTGAGTCACCATGGTTACTTGTGGAGCTTTTGTATTCATTGGTTATAGGAAGTAAGGAGAGATCATAGTGTAGAAAACCATTGTATGTCAAGTAAATTCTGCTCAGTTAACTATCCCAGGATGTTTTGGTCTTTGGACATGCATGAACTTTTTAATAGCTTATGAACATCTTGCGTGCAATAAATTTAGTAAAGTTTGATATCACATTATCCATTTTGAGGTGCATACACCACATAATGTAATCTATTTATCAATGTTTACTATTTGCTTAATGTCTGCCATGCTTAGTAAATTCCTTTGTTTCCTGAAGTTCAACATACCTTTGTTTCCTGAAGTTCAACATACCTTTGTTTCCTGAAGTTCAACATAATACACCTTAGGTGATATCTTTATGTTGTATTGTTGTTACATTCTGTAGATATCTTCTTGTTTAAACTGTGATGGCACTGGAAGGTAATTACTGAACATTGCACAAGCTGCTACGGTTCAGGCAAAGTCCAAGTTGAACACAGTATCAAAGTAGACATACCTGGAGGTATTGATGATGGCTCTACCATTCGAATTACTGGAGGAGGTAGTGTTGATAAGCAAAGGTAAGCACTGGGCAACTAATACATAATCATGTAAATTCATGCACACTTTATGTAGTTTTTTTGCGTGTTTGATTTAAACATATAACTTATTCAAATTTGTGCAGTCCATACTCCATACTGAAATTTCTATCAATTGGCCAGGTGATCAGAATTATTGATTTATATAGCTTAAATAGAGTAATACTTCTTGGATGAAACATTACTCCCATTTCAGCTGTTACTACAAAAGTTCATTATACATCATTAAATCTAATACCCATCCAGCGGTTACATGCTTAGTTGCGAACAATGCTTAGGATCCACTTATTGGGAAAAGATACTATTATTAGATGTTAATCCATTTCTATCTTATTTTGCAGGGGTGTAAGTGGTGACCTGTATATATTTGTTCGTGTTAATGAAAAACAAGGCAATGTCACAATTGATTATACTGATGCAACAGTGAAGGTGAGCTGTTAAAGGTCAAAGGCTCCATTCATGTTATCCCTTTTTTATCCATATCCTGTTCTCAAAAGTTACAATACACGGACCTTATGTGTTCCTTTATGAACTAAAGTATAACCTTATATTAATTCCATCATGCTGCTAACATTCTCATTTAATGCTAGCAAAACTCCCACGTCAGCTTTACCTAGAAGGAAAGCTTGTTATTTCAGGTTGAAACAAGAGGGATTCAAGGATCTTTATATTCCTCCTGGCACTCAGCCTGGAGAGAGCTTGAAATTTGCGCAACTGGGAGCTCCAGATATGAAGAAGCCTAATTTCAGAGGAGATCACAACTTTGTGATAAAGGTGAAGATTCTGAAGAATATCAGGTGTGAGTTGCAGCATTGTCTAACGGCTAGCGGAGTTGCAGGCGAATTTTGTGTTTACTCTGTGATGAGCTGATGTCTTCTCCAACTTTTGCCATTGCCAGAACTGTCTCTTAATTAAAACTTCCAAAAGTTTCTAAAAACTAGTCAATCTCTAGCTCAAAAAGAAGGAAAATGCACATGCTTGATTGCATTACTAGAGACCTCAACAGCCAACAACAATCACCTGATGCAGCCCTTAAAGTTCATCTGACCTGTCCTGTCTTCCCTCTGCTCTTTGCAGTTCGTTGGCACTACAAGTTTACCACTGTAAGGCTACTGCTACTCATAGTGATCCTTCAGGGGTGAACAATTGAAATCTGGGAGTCTAGCAATAGCATTGCTTGTTAGTTGTTATGCTGTTAACATCCCGGTTATGGATTCTACTGTTACTGGTTGCTGTTGTATTATATTGCCTTGACTTTTGATGTGTTAGTTTATCAATGCTTTTATTCATGCAGTGACCGGGAACGCTCACTAGTTGAAGAGCTTTCTGCGCTAAAAGGAACTCAGGGTATTTCACTTCCAGATGAAGGTACGCCTTTTCTTTTCTGAGTTGTTGTAGTTAGCATCTCTCCTACTCCTGAGACATTTTGCTGCCTGATCTTTGGCTTATTCAGAAACTATAGACGGGGGAAATTTGAGAAAGAGAAGCCATCTTTCGTCGGCAAGGAAGCAAAGATCATTATGGGGATCTATCAGGAATTTGTTCGGGTACATGTCATTTCTGATCAGCTTTGCTTTCAATGAAATGCAACAATGGGTCCCTTATGCTGATATCATCAATAGTATTGCTTTACATTGAAGTGTCAAGCTAACTCGTGATTCTTTTAGTAACTAGTGCATAGCCAAAAGGACGGAAGCTTAGTGTTTTGACCTTTGAATGATATGCTTCCATTGGAATGCCTTGCTTATCACCATTTTCCTAATTCTGTAGAACACGAATGCACTTTGCTCATACTTAATAATTTCATTCGTACCATGCTAGGGGTGACGAAGGGATCAGAGATTTGCGTCAATCAGTGCACAATCTGTTATTCCACGGTGGACCTCTCAACGAGGAACTCATCCTGCTGTTCCACTGTTAGAAGGATGCCTCATGCTCACGGCACTCTTATTTGTGATAAGCAGAACTGGTAAACTCAGGTCGATTCCTAAGTGGTATGATCGTCCTACTCAAGCTAAAGAAGCTGGAGATGGAGAGTGAAATTCTGTAGTACTGTTCTTTGGACGTTAATAGGATGACAGATTGGTGATCATGTTCTTGCCGAGCATTAGCTCTGTGTGGGGAAGGAGCGTCCCTGCCGGCTTTGTTATTGCAGGGGAAGGTGCTGACATAACAGTAACAGCAGTGACAGAGAACAACACATTTGTAGTGGACTGGTACTCATGACTAAACATGCTGCTACATGTGAAAGAAAATACCCGCAATTTTGAAGCCGTAGACTCAAGATTCAAACATGTTCCCTTAAAAAAAAGATTCAAACATGTTACATGTGAAAGAAGATATCCACAAATTTTTAAGAAAGCCAAGAAAAGATATGGAACATTGCTGTGGGCAAATCCTAAGTGATTAGACAACGGTACAACAACAGGTTTTATGTGGTATCAGCAAGTTTCATAAAAAAGTTTGAGAAGTTTTAAGTTTCAGTGAGTTTCACGTGTTTCTAGAAGATTTCAAAAAAGTTTCGAGCCAAAATTTCAACATGTTTCAGATTTTGGAACTTAAGTTTCATCAAGTTTCAAATTCTGAAACTTGAGGTTTCAATCTTCCAACAAGTTTCAATCTTTTGAGTTTCAAAAAGTTTCATATCTAAAATTTGAAGTTTCAAAGAGCCTCTTCCAAGTTTCAACCTTGAAACTAGTAGTTTCAAACAAGTATCAGTACAGTTTCATAAAAGTTTTAACAAATTCGAGCAACTATCGGCGTTTCAACCGAGTTTCAGACCAGTTTCTGTAGTTTCAACCGAGATTTGAAAAGAAAGTTAAAAGTTTTGAAGAGTTTCAGTCAACAGAGATGCCACCGGCCGCCTTCAATTACTGAAACAAAAAGTAACAACTACAGAGTTCCGATAGGCGATAACCATTTCACTCGATCTGGGATTAAGAGGATGGTTAGAGGTTTAACCCAACAAGCACCAACAGATCAACGAGAGTTAATTTAGCCCAGTAAAAACCTTTTAATTTTAACCTGTCACGTACTTCCTCCATCCTACAATATAAGTCTAAATTCACCATAACGCACAAATAAAAGAAATACCAAATCTAAGAAAAATTAATATAATTAGACCATACATTTCCTATTAAATGGTATACTGTAACTACTCACTGCCTTTTTCGCATTAAAGCGAGTATAGAGTGAAAATATTGTAATAACTATACTTTGATTCCCTCAATGAACTTGTGTTGTGGGATGCCGCTTCCTAAGATGATGGACTTGCATTGTAGGACAGAGGGAGTATCTATTTGTTTTAAGCTTATGATTGATGATTTACAACTGGTACAAAAAACAAAAATATACTAGAAATTCTAATAAAACATATAGCCCTTAATTTTATGGACCCAAAATTTAGAAGTGTTGAAAAAGTTTTCTTTTGTAATTCTTCACACTCCGAGAATACCAGGTCCTCACATTGCGGGTATTTTCTACGGCTTGAGAGACAATGTGTATAACTATATTTAATTAAAAGATAATATAACATCTAAGTACTCATGGAAGAGATGCTTGCATTGGAGAAGTAACTTTTATATAGGTGCTTGATGATGTGGCTATATTCTCTCTTTAAGCATTTATGTATAAGCATCTTGTATGTACATGTCCTTATATTAAGTACATTTCAAATCGAAGTCACCGGTACTGCAATGTGGAATATACTCCATAATTTTATGTTTTTATTTTTTACCGTGCTACTGTAAGCTGCAACTAGCCTATATGCATACTAATTGTCTCCTCAAAATCTTAAGCAGCATTTCCTTAATCTCCTCCTAACTTCCATTGCTCATTTTTCTTTGTTGCACAAAGCAGCAAATGACATGTTTATTGATGCCTATAAGAGCAAATGTAGATGTGCCTTTTCATTCAAGGAAAATCTCAAAACCTAACTGTATTGGGCTTTTTTAGTTTGATTGTTCCAATTGGACAAACGTGAAGCAGACAACGACTCGACATGCACGGGACGACGGCCCGATTTCGTTGGTGAGGTCCATCTTGCACTCTCACTCCAAACATTTTCAAGAGTTACAAAGGCTGGGCCGAGCCCATCTCAATTCTCAAGCGACCAAAGAACAAAACTCGTCTACCCGGGCCAGTTCGGAAAAAAAAACTCGAACTTCCTCGGGCCACAATGCAACTACAGAACCACCACTCCATCATCGGCGTTCGGCAGCAGAGCTCGAATTTTTCCTACTGTATACGTCGAGTTGGACAGTGACCACAGTCTAAAAAAAATTGGTTGGATAGAGGACACGCCTACAAGGACACGTAAAAGTTGAGTGACAAGCTGAGAAGAATACATTGTGGCAACTGGAAAGCTTTACAAATCAAACAGGCTCCACTGGCATTTTTCTGGATCGAGTGGTGCAACTCTGCTGGTACCACAGCACGGCACCGGGAGACAATCCTCTTGACGCCAAGATCAGGTCAAAGCCTGAGGTCCCGAGGCAGTCCTTGATTGGAGCGTGTGAATATGAACCTGCCGGTGCACGTTTCAGACCGTTAGATCTCAGTCATTGTGTTTCATGGTGTTGGTAAACATGTTGCTAAAGATTCAAGTTATGTACGCTAAAAATACATTTGTACCCGCGCGCAATGCTGGGTAGTAGTATGGTGCAGACCTAGGAGTAGGCTTTTCTGAGCCAGCCCAAGGCCCGGCCGACACACCCCAAGCATAGCACGGGCACGACATGGCACGGCACATGGCAGGCTGGGTCGGGCCTGAAAAAACGGCCCATCGGGCGGCCCAGCCCGGCCTAGACTATTGTACCGTGCTCGGACTGGATCGGCATGAAAGAGGCACGGTGGGCCAGGTGGCATGGAGCCACGGTGCCGCTGCAGGCTCAGCGGCGGGGAGTGGCACGGTGCGATCTAGGGAGGTTGAATATGACAACAGTGTGGTCGAGCACCGTTGGATCCAGCGTCGGCCCAGTCAGGGAGGGCAACATGCGTCGGCGCTGGCATCGGGGAAGAAGCTAACTGGGTGGCTTCTTAATGGCGCCATCTCCTTGTCGCCTCCGGCCACAGCCCACGTCCCAAGACACCGCTGCCTACAGATGACTGCGACAAAGCATGAGTGAGGAGAGGAGAAAGTGAGAGACAAACAGAGTGAGGAAAGGAGAGAGAGATAGGCAAAGCGATGACCGATGAGACTTAAGAGAAAAGAGAGTGAGGAGAGTTAGAGAGAGTGAGGATGGTGTGGTGGCTTGGCAGGAGGGACAACATCACATCAGGTATCAACACTCAACAAGCAGCACGGCCATGGCATAGGCAACAGTTGCCTAGGCCGCCTGGCAGTCAGCATGGCACGAAACCACCAATGATAAAACGGAAAGAGACTACGTACAGGCCATGGGAGGATTGAGGCAATGGTCAAGAGCCAGCGAAATACGGAGAAGAGGAAGAAGGTAGATCGATGGTGGAGCTTGAGAGACAATGAGCGGTGCAACGTTCTCCTCCTCCATGGCTATAAAACCCACATTATATACTCATTTATTCACCACCGAAGCACCAAGCTTCCCCTCTCTCTTTGCTTTACTCAATAGTCTTAGTATTATATACAACAAAAAGCTCGGTGGTGCCTGGAGGTATGCTACCAAGGAGTCGCAGCACGAAAGTGGGGGCGGGAGCGTCCAAGCTTAGGAGCGGTATGCTATCGAGGAGTCGCATCACGAAGGCAATAACAGGTTGCCTTGTTGGAAGCTCCAGCCGTCGCTCCCCTAGTCTTTCTTCGACTCAACTCCCATTGATGCTCGCGGCTCTCACCAAGCATGGGAGATTACGGCATGGATGACCATCATATGGACGGTATGGAGTACTATGATGAGTACTAGGACAGTCTGGAGTCAATGGGGATACCTGACTTCTCTCCTCTATCCACATACAATAACATTGGCGGGTCCGAGTCCCAAGACCGACACCATCGATTTAAATGATTTGTCTTTCGGAAGCACATTACTTGGAACCAGAAAATCCAAGATGGCCAAATAATAGAGATCACAACTTGTAATTGTTGCAAAGCTTAATTAAATGCTCGTATAGGTGGAGGGATCGCACTTGAACCAAGACTACAAAGCATGCTTGAGTAAGATGGGGCGCACAGGTGAGGGAGGAGTACAAACGCAGATAAACTTGAGGTCGATGTCTTTGTGAGTAGTTAGGTATACAACTATTTTCTACCTATGAGAAAATTGCTAAATATATTATTTTCAAAGATCAACCGATTAGGATGGGTGAAACTCTTACATTCAAAAGATTGATCCAACGTAGCTTTTGCCCGCATTACCAATCTTGTTAGTAGGAGAACTACCTCAAAAGCTTACATGTGAAAAATGAGCTTTTTTTGTGTTTTTCGCTTGTATCATGACAACCTTGGCAGCAGTGTGAGATCAGAGGCCTTACAGCAGGCGCAACAAGGAAAGGCAAGCTTGACAGTCTACTTGTGGAAGAAGTTAAAGGGCACGTCTAGTTCTTCATCCTCTCAGCTTCAGGTGATTCCCAAGTAGAGTTCTATCTTACAACTAAATCACTACCTGAAGCATGGTTTTTTAAATACTGACCCTGATCTTGCTAGTGAAGACAAGATAGACTCGCTTAAGTGATGGAAGAACAACAAGCGAATATTTTCTATATTGTGCTATTTCGCATGGGATGTTCTACTGGTTTTAGTGTCCACCGCCCTTTCAAAAGCGACATTTAGTATGGTAAGGAGTATAACTGAAGAAAGAAGATCATCCCTCATGCCCAGGATGGTGGAGGCAATCACAAGCATCAAGGGCTGCGAATTGGCTAAAGAGCGACAACAGCGTCAACTGGATGATCATTAGATCACACAGGCGTATATTGATCTCGAACGCATGAACGATCTGGATATTGAGTAGTAGTTAGTATATATGCATGTCATTACTGTACTATTTTTCATACTTGGGGAACCCCACTCTAGGGTGTAAGATTTTTAAAGAGACAATAACATTGTTTCTATAAAATATCAAGAAAATTCCACTTTTCTCCAAAAAAAAATATTTGTGTGCCCGTATGTTTACACAATTACTTCAATTTCAACCTTTTCTTTTCCCCTTTAAATCTCTTTTTTGTTTTCCCCTCCTTTCCCCAATCCATCTTTTTTTCTCCTCTCCTTTTCTTTTCCCCATTCTCTCTTCTCTCCTATTTGCTTTTTGTGCATAGTGTCGGTGGTGCACTAGGGCCTCGATCTCCTCCCCAATCCCCATTTCTTCATCTTCTCACCCTCGATCTCCACCACACCGCCCTCTTGGCCACTACCGCGTTGCTGGACTTCCTCCAGGCCTCCGCCTCCATCGCGCCGCCCTTTAGGCCTCCACCGCACCATCGATCCTCCTTTAGTCCTCCACCGTGCCGCTAGTCCTCCTCCAAGCCTCCACCGCGCTGCCCTCTAGGCCTCCACCGCCCCATGGCCACCGCTCGGCCTTCCCCTCATCCGCTCCTTTCCCTCCACCAAGCCATCATGGAGACCCGTCGTCCTCCATCGCCTGTCCACCGGCCCACCGTTGCCGCTCTCGGCTTCCTTTATCACGCTCCTCCTCTTTCCCTCTGCCTCCCTCCACCCCAGTGTCGGCCACCCCTCTGCCGTCCGTCGCGCCATGTTTGAGTCCGGGCTATTTGGATCTGACTCCGACACATCCATCTCCCCACTCACACTGCAATGCCCATTGCCTCGCATCCTCGTCATTCGACGTTCACAGGAATTTGAGCTCCAGATTGAGTGGCGACAGAGCATGATCTATGGCCTCAATGCCTACCTAGGTGGCTCTAACTGGCGCACTCGGGTTTCGCGAAGAACTGTGCATCGCTTCCCCTTTACGATGGGCGGAACGACGTTGGTGCGACCATGGTGGCGTGGACACGACGGAGGTGGTCGGCAAGAAGTCACAGCACCGTAGCACCCACATACACCAAACTGGGAAACTATTATGGTAAGTGACAAATGC
Organism: Bonia amplexicaulis; assembly: GCA_036346245.1. Taxonomy (NCBI): domain Eukaryota; kingdom Viridiplantae; phylum Streptophyta; class Magnoliopsida; order Poales; family Poaceae; genus Bonia; species Bonia amplexicaulis. The sequence continues at coordinate 15,738,910 of CM070752.1, read as the reverse complement.
CAGGATTGACAGAGGTGAAGAATTTTGAATTTCCGGTAAAAGCTAGCTCAATTCATCAGTCTAGCTCATGATTTTCAAAGGGAAATCATGGGAATGTCATAATTTCCCTTGTCCGGCTGGTCCCACATCCAGCCTTATTGAGCCTTAAAAGACAGAGCACCTGTCCAAGCTGCCCTTTTCCTCTCAGAGCTTTGGATAAAAAAAAAAGAGGAAAGGAGAAAATTCTCCAACTAGGCTCCAGTAAGTGCCACCTAGTTGTCATTAAAGCCAATCAACCCCAGAACCAGCACATCCAGCTCCTTAAGCTAAACCAAATCTTCCATTATAATTCAAGATTCCACCTCCCAGTCTATTTCTGCTAGTACCAGTACTACCACTCTCTCCCACACAGTGTGTGCGTGTGTCTCCATGACAGTGCTCTCCCTGAGCTGGTAAAGGCTCTCACCTACCTCCCACTCCCCCACCAGCGCCACCGCCGGCGATGGCGGCAATGCCAGCGCCGGCCGTGGCCCTTGCCGTCCTGGTGCTCTTCTCCGCCCTGCCCGGGTACCTTTCCGACGACCTCAACACCGACGCGCAGGCGCTGCAGGCGCTGCGCTCGGCGGTGGGGCGGTCCGCGCTGCCGTCGTGGAACAGCAGCACGGCCACGTGCCAGTGGCAGGGGGTGACGTGCGAGAACGGCCGCGTCACCGAGCTCCGCCTCCCGGGCGCTGGCCTCATGGGTAAGCTCCCCTCGGGCGTGCTCGGCAACCTCTCCGCGCTCCGCACGCTCTCCCTCCGCTACAACGCGCTCACCGGCCCCGTCCCCGACGACCTCTCCCGCCTGACCGAGCTCCGTGCGATCTACTTCCAGCACAACGAGTTCTCCGGCGAGGTCCCGGCTTCGCTTTTCACGCTCAAGAACCTCGTGAGGCTGGACCTCGCGGGCAACAAGTTCTCCGGCGAGATCTCGCCCGACTTCAACAAGCTGAACCGGCTCGGGACGCTGTTCCTCGACGGCAACGACTTCTCCGGCGAGATCCCCAAGCTGGACCTGCTGACATTGGAGCAGTTCAACGTGTCGTACAACCAGCTCAACGGATCCATCCCGGCGAAGCTCCGGAAGATGCCCAAGGACTCGTTCTTGGGTACCGGGCTGTGCGGTGGCCCGCTCGGCCTGTGCCCCGGCGAGAGCGCGCTCACGCCGGCCGGATCGCCCGAGTCCCAGCCAGGCGGCGCCGCTGATGTTGGTGACGGGAAGAAGAAGAAGAAGCTCTCTGGCGGAGCCATTGCCGGCATTGCCATCGGATGTGTACTAGGCGTGCTGCTCTTGCTGGCCCTGCTTTTCTTCCTCTGCCGGAAGAAGTCCAGCGCGCCCAGGTCAGCGGCGGCGGTGGAGAAGGGGCGGGACCTCGGCATGGCCCGGCTGGAGGTGGAGCCGAAGGGACAGAACGGCTCAGCAGCCGGCAACGGTGCCCACGCCGGGCTTGCCGGAGCAGCGCCAGCCGCCGCCGCCGCCGCCGCCGCCGCGGCGGCCAAGACCGGCGGGTCCAAGAAGCTCATCTTCTTCGGCCCCATGGCAGCAGCCCCACCGTTTGACCTGGAGGATCTGCTGCGCGCGTCGGCGGAGGTCCTGGGCAAGGGCGCGTTCGGGACGGCGTACAAGGCCGTGATGGAGAGCGGCGCGGCTGTGGCGGTGAAGCGCCTCAAGGACGTGGACCTCCCGGAGCCGGAGTTCAGGGAGCGCATCGCGGCCATCGGCGCCGTGCAGCACGAGCTGGTGGTGCCCCTCCGCGCCTACTACTTCAGCAAGGACGAGAAGCTCCTCGTCTACGACTACATGTCCATGGGCAGCCTCTCCGCGCTGCTGCACGGTAAAATTCCCCCCTTTACTTCAACCCCCAACTTCTTTACAGTTTCGCTTCGAGTTCGTTACCCCCAGTACTGTCAGTGGATCGACCATTCCGCCGGAACAGCCTGGCGATATTCCGTGACCGGTAAAAGCTAGGGAATCCACCGGTCCACCACTCGTTACCGGTGGCCGAACGCAGCGTGAGCAGGGCCGAGCAGACGGTGCCGTGCGCCGTGCGCCGTGCGCCGTGCGCCGTGCGCGTGAGTTGTGCTTTTTTCCCCCCGATAAATCATTTTATAAACCGTTTCAAAACAATAGTGAAGAAATTATTCCTTTTTATTTAAAAGAAGCTATAAACTATAGACCATAAGTTAAAATAAATAGACAGAGCTAGAAAGTTGTTACAGCACTACTGCTTGCCAGTGTTTGGGCTTTTGCGTAGGTGTGGCGTCCCTTTCGCCCGATCCATTTCGTTTTAAATTTTCCCCCAGCGTTTTGTTTGGTCACAACTGTGGCAGCTCCCAATCAATTTGCTCAAATCTACTCTGCCCCGTCCCTGATCCGGTTTGTTTACGGTGATGCCGAGCCGAGGCCGGGATCTGCCAAGGTGTACTTCTTCCTGTGTGGTGAGCTGCAATTAGTAGAATAGTAGCAGCCAGCAAAAAAAATCAAACACTGCTTCAGCGTTGCCAGAGATGTGCGTGGGATCTAGTAATCTAGTTTAAGACAAAACGTGACAGCCATGACTGCCCTTGGCACGACCCGGCACTTGCAATTGCAACAGCAAAACCTGCCTTGTGAGAGTCTGTGAGCGTGTGGTCCATGGACCGTGGCTGTTCTTTTGAATTTTTTATACTGTACTAGTACGCAGAGTTAGTGGTACTGGTGCTACAGCAGTATAGATTCGCGGTAAATTTCCGGGCAAGTTGCACATGTGAGCCGGTGTCTCTAATTATTGGTGTAAAAAAGGCTTAAGGCTTGTGAGTTACTTAAGTTTAGCTCGCTTTAGGCGAGCTGAGCTCAAGCCAAGTGAACGCTTGTGAGCCTATCAAGCTCGAGCTCAAATAACTCCTATGACTCAAGTAGATGCGTAATAGAATTGGTACATCCCTTTTTATCACACACCAAGTCTTTTACCTCTTTCCTTCGTCAAATTTTTTATTTTTTCTAAGACTCAAAGCTACATGTGACCCAACATATCGTGGAGTCGAGCTCAAGTCTACTTGAGTTTTGTAAAAACTGAATACGAAAAGATACATGTTGTTTCTTAACAAGCTTATTTGAGCCTGTTCGAGCTTTGGATCATGCCAAGCTTGAATTTAGATCTAAACTTAAGCTTTTACAAGCTAGTTTACGGCCCTATCCCCAATCCCCAAGTGCAGGCGGGGTAGGCTAGCTTGATGGTCCGCGCGAAATTTAGCTGGCATCACTGTCTGTTCCTCGATCGGGATTCCTCTTTGCGCGCCAATAATTAGCCCTCGCGTACAAAATTAAAGAATCATTCGTATTTCGTAAGCCCGGACGGAGTAGATAGATGCACATATTATACGTAAAACGGAATTACGGAAGCTATATTGTACCAGCGCGGTAATTGGCATGGACAGTGAAGCTTTATCGTTGTGAACGATCGTGATGGATGTCGTGCTTTTGACATGGTGCAGGGAACAGGGCCTCCGGGCGGACGCCGCTGGACTGGGAGACGAGGTCGGCGATCGCGCTCGCGGCGGCGCGCGGCGTGGCGCACATCCACTCGACCGGCCCCACGACGTCGCACGGCAACATCAAGTCGTCCAACGTGCTGCTCACCAAGAACTACGAGGCCCGCGTGTCGGACCACGGCCTGCCCACGCTTGTCGGCCCGTCCTTCTCGCCGACCGGGATGTCCGGCTACCGCGCCCCGGAGGTCACCGACATCCGGAGGGTCTCGCAGAAGGCCGACGTGTACAGCTTCGGCGTGCTGCTGCTCGAGATGCTCACCGGCAAGGCGCCCATGCACGCCGTCGTCAACGAGGAGGGCCTCGACCTGCCGCGGTGGGTGCAGTCCGTGGTCCGGGAGGAGTGGACCGCCGAGGTGTTCGACCAGGAGCTCCTGAGGTACCAGAACGTCGAGGAGGAGATGGTGCAGCTCCTCCAGCTCGCCATCGACTGCTCCGCGCAGCACCCCGACAGGAGGCCGGCCATGCCCGAAGTGGCCGCACGGATCGACGAGATCCGGCGCTCCAGCCTCGGCGACCGGCAGGCGACAGCGAGCGCCGGGGACGGCGAGGGCGACGAGCCTTCTTTATAACCGGCATTGCGGTCTTTATCATCGTATGTCTCAGTGAACGGAAAGTTGGAAAATTGCTTAGTTCTTTGCATGGATCTTGCTCCCCCCGGCTACTTTTGGTTCATCAGCAACTTGTGCATGTTTTTTCTTTCTTTTTCTTCTCTTTTTTCTTCTTTTTTTTGGCCTTCCTCTCACGGGCTTTGGTTCTATTCTATAGCACATGTCACTGTACTCTTTGATTCTTGGAAAGGAACATTTGATGATGCCTGTATCTAAGACGTCGAATACCATTACCAGCTGTAACGTTTGCTATTTAAAATACGAGATGATTTGCGGTAGCTAAGCTTTCGTTGCCACGCTTTGCTTGCCATCTCTAATCTCGGTTGTTAGGGGGAGTTAATGGTTGTTGGGTTGGCGTAATTAACCTTCTTTTCTGGTTGGGAAAACGTCTGCTTGATAGCTCTGCAAATGGCGTCTAGTTCTTGACCTGTGAAATCTAGCTGGTTTAGTAGGCTGGAAAAGAGATTAGCGCGCTCTTTATCTAAGTGTGTTGTCCAAGTAACACGACGACAGACAGAGACCCAAGCTCATGTAGTGTGGTGTTTATATGCAGTTAAATGACAGTGACAGGATTGTTGAGTCAGCAGGGCCACAACATGTTGTATGAATGGTTTGTATATAGCTTGTTTATAAGTATTGCCACCTACAAGACCATGGATGATTTTGGCTAATGTGGGACAATAAATTAGGTGGGGAATGAATTTCTGAATATCATACATTCAGGCTGGTCAGCATATATATACCATACGAGAACTTGTCGTCCTGGAAGAATACAAACTCGCAATCTAAATCATCTGGTAGATGTGGACAATTATATCCATATGCTACTAACATATGACAGGGGAAAACTAGTATTGTTAATCCCCCATGATGTAGATCAAAATCATCAAACACACACTATTACTTCCGAGTTTCAACACTGATAATGGACGGCTCAGATTGCCTGTCTGCAATCCTCTATTCTATTATACATTGGCGACCCGACACCTCTGTTGGAAGCCTTTACGACTTCTACCAGGACTTTACAACCGCTTCCGATAGGTTTCGAGAGCTTACGACCGCCTCCAGCTGTCGTTCGACCTCTCTGTCGCTCCTCCGATCGCTTCGTCTTCGTGGTCGTAAACCTTCTGCTGAGGTTTCGACCACTCTTATCTGCCACTGTGCTACTCTTCCTTTGACCGCGCTCGAATTACCATGATCGCAACTCTCTACGATCACGCAGTGATACTGGCGATCACTGTTCACCGTGGTCGAAACACCCTTTCGACCACGTTCACTTCCTTATAACGTGGTCGAAGTCTCTTTCAACCACGTTCAGGTCTTCCTGGCGTAGTCGCAGCTTCTTTCGACCACTTATACCGTGGTCGAAGCCTTCACAATGTGGTCGAATGCCCTTACAACCACATTCAACTCTTCTTCAACATGGTCGAACGCCATTTCGACCACGTTCAAACTTCTTTGTTACGGTCGTACGTCTTTCGATCACCTCTACTGATACCTTGCCGTGGTTGTATCACCCTCCGACCACGTCTTCTTCAGGTTTGCCATGGTCGAACGCCTTTCGACCACGCCTGCTGATGCTTTGCCATGGTCATAAGCCCCTCCGACCACGTTTGCCGTGGTCGTTGGTCGACTTCGACCACGTCTGCGAGATTACTCAATGAAGTCAACACTCAAGGTTTTTCTTTTTCTCTTCTTTATTTCTCGCATTAATCTGATTACATGACTCCACCCCCAACATTATTTACAACAACCTCGAGGAATCGTCGAACTGGACCAGCGGGCTGTCGTATGTCAAACCAGCTGGCGTACTGGATGCTGGCTTCAGTTCGCTTGCTTCGTCGACAGTTGCAGATTAATAAAACGCTGATGAGACATTAAGACGCGTATAGTACCAGTACCGGTACCTCTAGGACCACAGGTACGAAACTGTAAACAAAAGCCGACGGTAAATGCCTCGCTCGTCATCTACCGATCTCAAATTTTAACAGACGCATATTACGCAGTCTTTTGTACTAGTAGTAACTAGTAAACGTGTAGCTGTGTAAGCAGTAAGCGCCTGCACGGCTGCCAGAAGAAGTGAAGAAACATACTGGACAGTGTACGCTTCTGCTCGACCTCCACTGTCGGTTACAGCCTGAAAGCTCCCGCCTTTTGGCTTTGGCCTCCACCTGCTGGATGCTCATGCGTCATGGGATTCTCCTGCTCTGCTCCTGGATTAGTTAATTTAATTTGTGAGTCGCAACTAGTTGTCTTCATCGATGTCGATTTGCTTTTCAAATTTGATTCGTTTAACCACGTCTCTCAACAACGATAGCGCTATTAAAACTACACATTTGCTAATCTGATGTGCTTACAACAGGAAAAATATAGTTTTATCAAAGTTTCGTTTAGGCCAATGTTGATCGCAGTTGGTGCTACTCCAAGGGGAAATAAAGCTAGCTCGAGCTTTTGACTCGTTTGCTGGTCAACTAGCCCTATATATGTTGGTTACTGGCTGGATGTCCCTAATTGCTCACCTAATGTAGACCTTCCCGTCTGATAATGGAGTCGGTGAGAGAAATGGCCCCATTTGCTTTCCCTCTCCTATGTACCTACGCACCGAATTCCTTTTGTGTTGCTTCCATTCCATGGCAGTTGGCTCTGTTCTTGTTGCTACATATTAGTAGCTAGTGCAGGTGAAGTGACCTGGACATGATCTTTATGCATTTTGCATATGGTTCAGAGTGAGCTGTAGAATTCTTGTTTGGTTGCGATGATGGGATAGTAAAGTATGCATTGGCTAGCTAGGATTTCTATTTGATATATTGATATAGGTCAAGGAGTAGGGAGGAAATGATCTGGATTGTGATATTTTATTGTTACTTAATAATGCTTGCAAATTGCAACTAGTCGTTGGTTTAATTGGTTGTTTTTTTAGAATGGGTGTTTGGAACCGAAAGAGCGATTTCGGACGTATTATACGTTGTGGTGAGGAATAAAAGAATGGGCAAACATATGAAGAAAAAAATGCATGTGAAGAGTTGACGATAGAAATCACACAGTTAAGTACTCTACCAGACTAGCACCATATCTGATCCTCTCCTAAACAAAAACTATTGTTATCACCAACAAGGCAACAAATGTGGGCCAGTCGTGCTACATATCTGATAGTTGACGATGCTGATCTGTGGATGTCAGCTGAACACTGGACCTTGTACTGCTAAATGAAATGTGCTTGTCAAACAAGCATTAAATACAAGCCTTTCCTCGCTTTACTTGATCAAACAGTAAAGGAAATTGCATTGCCTAATAACGAAAACGAAGCATGTCCAAACCAGTAGTGATCATGCAGTAGTAGTTTAGACTCAGAGGCTACTCCCCACAACAAAAACTAGCTAGCTAGATCACCAACTGTTTTGCCCCTTTCAAGACGGAATATACAGCCCACATTGGGCCTGTTCTTTTTGGCTGCGGCTTATGGTTTTTAGCTGAAATTTTTGAAATTTGGCTGTTTACGGTACAGATTACGGAGAGACCGATACTCATTTACGATTTTGGCTGGTATAAATGTTGGGCTTTTAACGTGTACTACGTTTAACTTGTAGACCCCGTTTTGAAAAAATACTTTGTTTGAAAGTTAGGTACTATAGCAAAAGCTAAAAGCCAACCGGCTTGTGACTTGCCAAACAGGCCCATTATAGGATGACTCAGCTCTGACATGCGGCACGTTTGCTCCTCCTGAAAGATAATACAAACAGTCATCACTGACAAAATCGTCAATTGTGTAAGTTTAATCAGTGGCAGAACCAACAACTGCAAAAATAGCAATAAGCTTTTGAGACAAAGGAATCATTAGTCACAGTGAATGTGCGCTGTATCATGCAAGTTCCTTTAACATTTGTCAGATGCTTCTGTATCGACAATATTTGATTGATTGATTCTGATTGTTTCCTAATTCCTATCCTTTAATGCAGCGTCACTGCAGCAGCACTGCACATCTGTGCCGGAAGAGGTATAGTGCTATAGTAGTACACTACTATGGTTGGCCAGTTATGAGCAATTCCTAATCCTTTTATGCAGTGTCACTGCCACCCATGCCATATAGCTTACTGAACAAACAAATTAGACGGATTTTTGTTATCCTTTTAATGGTTTATTTGGATAGTTTTTAGTCAATTTATTAGTGCGGTTCATTCGCACAAATGTTCGTACTAACGGCAAAAACATTAGTTACAGCGTAAACAAACTCACCCTTTAGCTTGCAGCCTCTTCAGAACAAGACCAATCAAAGGCTTAACGCAAATCATGGCCATTCTCCTATAGCCAGTTAGTCACCTAGCTCTGGCCGTCTAATCTAACACGCACAAGACCCAGATCTTGTAGGATTATTTTTCGCTGGGTTAATTACCGTCTTGCCGATTCACCGTGTCCTGGTTCTTTTCGATGGACATAGCAGAGTGGGGGGGATGATTGTAACTTTGTCTCATTGTCCTTGGAATCGAAACCAAGTCACAGGCTTGCGGACAACGCAAAGCCGCTCGGTTTCTTCTCGCTTGCGGTCTGTTTCGATCGATAGGCACAGGTAGAAGAACAAAGCATGCAGTGCGTTCTCTTTATCGAAGGAAGAGAAAGTTAGAAGCAAAGCACGAGCAAGAAAGAGACCGTTAGCTCAGACTTACTAATCATACGGTAATAAAGGCTTAATTCAATCACACACAACGATAGGACCGGGACGGTGAAAAGGGGGCCGTTCTATCTGCTATCAATGCACTAGGAGAGTGATCCTGAGTACGCTGATTCCATGTAGCACCTCGAATACTAATATGTGATACTATTATGAAAGTCATCGCTAAAATAAAGAATAAATAATAAAAGTAACAATAGAAATTACAAAAAATTAAAACTTAAAAAGTACTTTAATAGAGAACAAGTGAAAGTAGAAATAAATGTTTAAAATATGAGACCGGTCTATTTCTAACCAAGTGAAGAATAAACAAATGACATAAATAGTGGCAAACTACGGTGCTGAAAATTCGAGTGCTCTCACCTATGCATGATGCTATCATTCCAATAGCTTTTTACCTGATAATGGAACGAGCAAGCGTGAGATTTGAAAATCTCATCAAGTACCTAACAACGGTCGAAAGCAAAATGTGTAAAGGACAAGTAATACAAGTAAGCAATTGACATAAGTCAAAGCAGTGAAACTAGGTCACCAGAAACACTGATAGAAATCGGAGATAGAGATAACCGGAACGATGGAATTAAGGATAATTATTATTTAGCAAGTTATGACAACAAAGACCGACGATTGTCTCCACATACCGATTATACAAGAGTAGTCGCATGCCCTTGTCCTCGATCAGATAACCGCAAACGGGCGTAATATCCCGAGTAACGCGAGTGTACGGCCCCGTACGTTACTAGGTAGGTGGAAATCTCTCCTATATGTGAGTAACCCCGGGCCAGGTAAGAGTTATTTTTATTAGTGAGTTATCTAGAATGCATTTAAGGAACTATGGATAAGTTAAGATAAGGTTATGAGAAATGAAAGGATTTATTAAGGTTGGGAACGGAAATGTGTAATTCCCGATATAAGGCGATGTGGGATGATGATATGGTAATGGTGAACTAGAAATTATTCTAAGGAGAATATTAAAGCATAGTACACACAAGGGTGGTCAACCATCCAAGTTTTACTACGTGACAAGTGATTATTAGTCAGATTAACAGACATTATAGATATAAATCTATGTTGACTCACAAACATCATCTTACAGGTAACGGATCACATTACCAGGAACTAAAATATAGCAGCTTTAATGCTAACAAAATGCTAATGAGCTAAATCTAAATTAAAATATGTTCATGTGCTACCCTCCATTAATAAATGAAGCATTAATTCTAAACCCTATTAAAGCATTAATACTAGAACATCGTAACAAAGCATTTAATAAGCCTAAAGCATATATCACCGGTTAACCAAGGTCATCAAGATGTAAATACTACATTAGCATGATATGATCATACAAGCATTACAATGTGATAATTGTATACAAAGATAGATGTGACAGTTAATTATGGGACATGTAATATGCGGAACGGGGAAGTTACAGCCACGAGGTACTACGCTCGGCGAACTCACTGCACGAAAGATCTGGAAAGCGCAACTGCCCAAAAGCTCCATCAATAGTTGCGTGTGAACCTGCATGATGGAACGGAAGTGAATCAGATGAGAGTTATGCCAAAATTGCGAAAAGGGCACTAGAAGGTTGTTCGGTAGGAAGAGGTCGCATGGTAAGATTTTACCGATGAATCGTCGTTCGCCATGCACTTTGTCGTTCGGCCGAACAAACCATGGCTCACCGCGACCTCGTAAACTCTACACTAAACGCTATTTAGTCGCGCACCCAACGCCGAGCCACGAACCGTGAAAAAAGGGTCACCTACCGCCTACCGCACCGCCTGCTACGGCTTTGCCGATCGTGTGACACGCCATGGGCGCCGCCACCACCGCGCCGGATGAGCGCCGCCGCCGCGCCCGCGCCCTCGGCCACCGCCTCCTTTGGCCTTGCAGGCGAGTGGTCGACGCTACTGACAGTTGCGCTTGCCCGTCATGCCGTCGCTGTCTGTGACCGACTAGGCGCCCACGCCGTTGCCATGCCCGACCGACGCCCGCCTCGCCGCTTCTCAACGAGAAAGAGAGGATTGAAAAGAGATCGGTTTTTCTCTACTTGGTGAGAGAGAGAGGGAGATGTACCTACCGGGAAAAGAGATGGCTCCTAAATAGACTAGGCTAGGGTTTTACCGTTTTGTGGCCCTTTCAAAAGATCAGGGCACTACATTTGATCACAAAGGCATCAGCCATCAAGCCTGCTCATTTCGGCTTGAGCTTCTGATTTCTGGCTTATTTTTCACTATTTCTAACTTTCATCTTTTCGTCTTTTTGGCTTTTTTGAGCTTTTTTGCCGGTTCCTTTTTTCTGTATTCGTTTGCATTGTCCGTGATGGGATAACATGTTTTTTCTATTTTCTATTTTTTAAAATTTAGTTACGTCAAATAAGTCACTATTAGCTACGATGTAATTTCATTAACTACTGTGATAATTTTAGTCACAACCTAGTTTATTTCAACCTAACCGGGCGGCACTTAAAGATGAATCCTTTAGAATACACGCTATCGATTTCTACTCCCAGTTGTCATGTAGAACCGGGTCAGGGTCTAAGTTTTGCTTCAAAACAAGTTAAACCAATTTGAGCCACATACCCCGACGTCTTTAGCCCGTCGGTTTGAAGTTACAAATGTTTTTTTTTAGTAACTGAAGATACAAGTTTAGGTTTCATCGGTCTCTTCAAAAAATCCTAAGCAAGCAAAGCAAATGACCACTCCTCCTTTCGATTGGCAATATTGATGGGTTCTTTTGGATAGATAACTTATGATTTAAAATTTTGAATTATAACTATTTACGAGAGGTAGTATACAGAGAAAAATAGTTATATATGATTTTAGCCGGTACAACTAAAGTTAGCATAGTTTTTACTATAATTCTTTTATTAACACTGTCTTAAAAACACACATTTAAAAAGTTAATTATTGGCTCTGCTTCGGAGGCTGTTCGATGGTAGGTCGCGGCTTCCGTCCTCCACAAAAAAAATTCTCTATTTTTAGACTTCGTTACCTATGGCATAGCCTTACTACGCACGGTAAGTTACCCAAAACCGAACCCGGAATGAGCACTTAACTGCACATGACACATTGACACTGACAGTACAAGTGTTGGTTAATGTGAAGAGCTGTGCCGAAGATGATTGCGTTGGCTCCGCACGCACGGTTAGGGAAGGCCCAAGATGTTCCGGCCTTGGAGTATTACCGACCGGCCCACGTATGGGTGATTTGGACGTTTCTTCGGGTGGCCTGGTAAACCATCGTATCTTACGGCCACGGACCCAACCAGGAACCGTGCACGAGGGGCAACATCCCAACATGTGAGGCGCCGATCAGGCACGAGTCTTCTGCTTTACTCTGTACACGGCTACACGGGAAGTGACATCGTTGTACGCATACGTTGTACGAGTCTTCTGCTTTACTGTACACGGCTACACGGGATCATGAGAATGCAGCGACTTATTTTTGGTTTTTCAGTTATTTTTTGTTTCGATTTTTTTCAATAATTACTATTTATTAGAAGACAAACCGTAGCCCAAGAGGCCAATCATTGTGCGCGTAGGTTGTACGACCGAAAGATTGCAACATCCTAGCTCCTAACATTACATCAACGATAGAAACGGGTGGACAGTTACAGTATGTGCCGAGTACATGCCGATGCTAATATGAACCCATTCAGCTAGGCTGTTGAATAACATTGAAAGTTCTTTTGAAGGCTTCTACGATTTTTGGAAGGTGTTGAAGAAGAAATGGATGAGAGAATTGAACCGTCCCAGCACTGGTACACTAACACAGTGTGACAGCTAATATTATTGTTATGCTACTTTAGCATTGGACATTTTAGTTTCAAAAGAAATTTGTCACTTTAGATTTGCTAAATCTAGGCCAGCATAAGAGAAATTTTACTGTGTCACGATTGCACAAGCGGCTTTGTGTCACGAGCCATCCTAGAGCAGGCATGTGGGCATGTAATTAAAATACATGATGTGGTCAAAACTACTCTCGTAAAGTATTCGAACAAAGGAACTTTTGTGTGTTAATGAAGTAGAAACTACAGTGGGACCTTCATATCAAGCTATAACAACTAAACAAACATAGCAGTATCCACGCAAAAAAACCAAACTCTTCTTGCACCTAATTCTTCATCTTAAATTAAAATTTGAGCAAAATCATTACTTTCGATGACAAAGTCATCCGCCGTCCAGTGCTTTCAAGATGAATCCTAAAATACACGCTATCGGTTTCTACTCCAAGTTGTCATGTAGAGCCGGGTCAGGGTCTATAAGTTTTGCTTCAAACCAACTTCAAACAATTTGAGCACACATACCCCGACGCCTTCAGCCCGTCAGTTTGAAGTTACAAATGTTTTTAGTGACTGAAGATACAAGTTTAGGTTTCACCGGTCTCTTAAAAATCCTAAGCAAGCAAAGCAAATGACCATTCCTAGTGGTCCTTTCGATTGACAAATTCTGCTTCGAGGTTGTTCGATGGTTCCATCCTCCATAAAAAAATTCTCTATTTATAGACTTTGTTATCAATGGCACAGCCTTACTACGCACGGTAAAGTTTCACCAAACCGAACACAATGAGCACTTAACTGCACATGACACATTGACACTGTGACTGTGTGACAGTAGCAAGTGTTGGTTAATGTGAAGAGCTAAGCCGAAGCTGATTGCGTTGGTTCCACACGCACGCACGGTAATGGAAGGTCCAAGATGTTCTAGCCTTGGAGTATTCCGGACCGGACCGGCCCAGATATTGGTGATTTGGACGTTTCTTGGGCTGGCCTGGTAAACCATCGTATCTTACGGCCCACCGACCCAACCAATAACCGTGCACGAGGGGCAGCATCCAACATGTGATGCGCCGATCAAGCACGCGTCTTCTGCTTTACTGTACACGGCGACATGGGATAAAGTGAATGTGGCACTTCTTTCTGCTTTTCAGGTGGCTTGGATTCGACTTTTTTCGATTATTATTATCTATTAGACTAATAAATTATAGTTAAAAGATATAAATAGTAGTCCAAACTAAGAGGTCAATATTGTATGCATAGGTTGTTGGATCGAAAGATTGCAATGCGCCGATCAGGCACGAGCCGCACTAGTCTTCTGCCTTACTGTACACGGCTACACTGGATCATGTGAATGCGGTTTGTTCCTTATGGCTTTTCATCTGACTTTTAACTTCAATATCTTTTAATAACTACTGTTCATTAGATTAATCAATTGTAATAAAAAACAGCCCAAACAAGCCAATCGTTGTACGCATCATCACTAAAACAAAGCCAGGGGAGTTCCCGGCCTCCCACCTATGCCATGTCCTCCTTCTTGCGAAAAGGCCCTGTATTTTTAAAATCACGTAAAGGTACTTGGTTTCTGTAAAAAGGTCTATGTCAGGTTTTTTTTCCAAAACCCCCCCTCCACTTCACCGAAATTGCGTATTCTTTTACATGATAGCACCCTGCGGTTTTCCAAAATTACATACGGATCCTCGTTTAGTTACGTACATATTCTTATAGGTCCTCGGTTTTTTACAAAAAAAATCTTTGATTTTTCCGAAATTACGCACATGTTATCGATTTTTTTTAAAAAAACTTCCCACGAATTATGTCTCTTTTACTTCGGTCTACACGGTAACTAGCGCGGTGTACCTCCGCGCTTACGCTACTAGTTGGGTGTACAACTGGAAGATTGCAACGTCCTACCTCCAAACATTACATCAACGATAGAAACAGGGTAGATAGTTACCGTATGTGCCTGGTACATGTCAAGGATGTTGACCCCTTAAAAAAAGGCTGTTGAATAACATTGGAAATTTTTTTTTGAAAGCTTTTACGATTACGGACTTACGGTGTCGAAGAAGGTGATGGAGAAGAAATGGATGAGAAAATTGAACCATTCCGGCGCTGCTATACAAACAGTATAACATGTAATATTATTGTTGTGCTACTTTAGCATTAGACATTTTAGTTTCAAAAAGAAATTTATCATTTTAGATTTGCTAGAAAATAATACTATGTTATAAAACGCACAGTAAAATAGAAGGAATGGGAGACACGAATTTTACATATAAAATCCTTACGAGAAAAACCATAGACGTATGAAGGCAGAATTTACTGTATGAGGAGAATTACAAGTATAGAGAACTTTGACGTATCTTAATCGTATGACTAATGGTACATATATAACTAGAAAATAAGAGTTCTCGAAGAATATGAAGTTGAGTTGGACTCATTGTTCAGGCCGGCACTAATGGTACATATATAACCTTATTTTATTTTATTTTTTCAAAATAGAATATTTTTGTAATTTCAATTTTGAATAAAACCAAAATTTCTATTTTTTCACTTAGTCTGGAATTAAAAAACAAACGCTGATTTTCTTTGACTTTTATTCTAAATTTGCATATTTTTTGTATTGCATTTCTTATAGACTTTCTTTTTTAATTTTATGTTGGAATTCATTTATAAATCCAGATGTTAATTTTTATTTTGAATTTAGATTATTTCTTATAGTATTTGATATGGACTCTTTCTTTAATCTAAAATTTATTTTCATTTAATTTGGAATTTTAGTTTTAGGTTAGGTATAAATCTAACTGCTAATTTTCATCTAATTTCTATTCCGAATTTTAACTTTGTTGTGGTATTTATTTGGAGTTCATATTAAAATCAAATTGTTACTTTCCTTTTATTTTATTCCAAAATTATTTTATTTTGTGCTGTTATTTTTATTTAATTTCAATTTTCAGTTTTAGATTAGAATGGGATACAAATCCTTTTAAAAGAACCCTTTTCAGGTGGACCCAGCCCACCGTTGCTTTCTAAAAGAAGAATATATTAGAATAGCAGGCCTTCATGTACTCGAGGAATTCAGCCCATGTGCCAATCGCCCGAAACCATCATTTACATCCAAATGTTAACCCTTTTCAGTTTATTAATGTTAACCATTTTTAGATGGATCCGGCCCACCTGAATTGTCGGTTCACGGAGGACGCCTCGTCCGGCGACATTGCCCGAACCCATTCTCATTGTCGTAAGATTTGTTTTTTTTAATAAGAATTATCCTCCCTTCTTAATTAAGAAGGAATATACCTTTAAACAATAGCATCTAATAAGAATTATCATCTCTTTTAAATTAAAAAGAAATATATCTTTAAACAATAATATCCGATGGCTGTTATAGTTTTACTTAATTAGGACCCACTTAATTTAGGACCGAATGTTTTACATTTTTTGTGAGAATTTTTAGATTTTTTCTTAGCGATTCTAAAACGTCTGACTTCGATTTTTAGTAGTAAATAGGTTTCTTCTCGATTTCTCGTAGGTTGTAGCAAACCGCAGTATCCATCTGGGACGAATCACGCGTCCACATATCTAAGACATTAAGACCATCTTCTCGTAGTCCTCAATTCCCTCTGGCCTTCACCATCACGGGGAGCCCGTCCGCCATCCGCAGCGTCAGCGACGCAACCTGCCGCGGCCGGTACGCGCCATCGACCGCCAAGCCAAATTCCTCCAGCACGCACGCCACGATAGACTTCACCTGGATGTAGGCCATCTCTTTCCCCAGGCACAGCCTCGGCCCCGCGTGGAATGCCACGAACCAGAACGGGCTGTCCGGCCGGAACGTCCCGTCCGCCGGGTCCAGCCACCGCTCCGGCCGGTAGGCCAATGCGTCCTTGCCCCCACACAGCCTCCATCTGCCCCATCGCGTACGAGTTGAACGACACGAAAAACCCTGCTCCCACCGCGGTGCCGTCCGGCAAAACGTCGTCGGCCAGCGCGTGCATCATGTTCAGTGGCACCGGTTGTTAGACTTCTAGCTTTTCTTGTAACAAATATAGATTGAGATAACGTGGCTGGTTATAGATAGAAAGATTGTTTGGTTATAGATAGAAAGGAGGAATTCGTTTCCGTTTTGCTTTAGGTAACCAGTCATGTAATCCCATCTATATAATCCCCCTTGTACCTTGCGTTTAATCATCAACCTGAAACCGCCTCACCGAAGGCGTTCTCCATAGCTTCCGCCCTCTGATTTACTTCATGGTATCAGAGCCACATTGAGATCAAGATCAATCAATCATCATGGCTAGTTCTTCCGCCTTTGTCGTCTCCAATCCTTTGCTCGGCTTCCGATTTCAGAGAAGCTCGGAAAGCAAAACCATGCGCTATGGAGTGCGAAGTTCTCACGCTATCTGCGGTGCGAGATTGGACAGCCACATCAACGCACGACGGCAAGGGTTCACCGGAGAGATCGAGCGGAAAGAAGACGACAAGATGATAGTGATTCCCAATCCGACTTATCAAGAGTGGTTTGCTACAAACCAACGTGTTCTTGGTTTCCTCTTTTCATCATTGTCGAGAAATCCTTACTCAAATTGTCGGATCCAAGATCGCAATGGCTTGACGCGCCATAGAAGAGATGTTTAAATCTCATACGCGTGCTCGTTCCTCAATGTTCAACTCTGCCTCACAACGACACGCAAAGGTAACATGAACATCTCGGAATATTTTGGCAAGATGAAGTCCTTTGGAGACGAACTTGCGCATCCGCAAACCAATAGATGAAGAAGAACGGTAGCATATATACTAAACGGTGCGGACGATGACTTTGATCCTGTTGGTTCGCACTAATAGCGAGTGGAACCCATTACCATAACGGATCTATACTCTCAACTACTAAGCTTTGAGAACAGGCGTGTTCTTCGCGGATCCTCGGTGAATGTTGCACATCGTGGCGCCGCGGACCGAAAAAAAACCCTAAAAAAATCCCCAAATTTTGGGCAAGAAAACCACAATTTTCCCTTTCCCCGGGGTTTTTTTAAAAATTTTTTTTTTTCCCCATTTTTTAAAGGGAAAAGGGTGGGAACCCCTAACCCTAAAAATTTTAAAACCCCCTCCCAAAAAAAAAATTTTTTTCCCCCCTTTTTTTTTAAATTCCCCCCCCTTTTTTTTTTTGCTTTTTCTAGGGGGTTTTAAAAATTTTTTTAAACCCTTTCCCCCCCTTTCCCACCCTTCCCTTCCCAAAAAAATTTTTTAAAATTCCCCCTCCCCCAAAGGCCCCCCCCCCTCCCCTTTTTCCCCCTTTTCTTTAAAAAACCCCCTTTTTTTCCCCCCAAAAACCCCCCCTGGGGAACCCCTTTTCCCTTTCCTTTTTCCCCCCCAAAACCCGGGCACCCTTTTTTTGGGGAAAGACTGGGACCTTTCCCCGGGAAGGTTACAAATCCCGAAAAAAAAAACCCTTTTTAAAAAAGCCAAAAAAAAAAGGGGGTTTTAAAAAAAATTTTTTCTTTGGGGGTTTTTTTGGGGGAAAAATTTAAAAAGGGTTTTTAAAAAAAGAAAAATATGTAAAAAAAAAAAAAAAAGGGAAAAAAATACCTTTAATTTTATTCTATTTCTTAAAAAATTTAAAAGGGGAATGTCAAAAAAAATATTAAAATGGACCTTTTGCCACCAATAATAACAACATAACTTACGATAAAAAGCAAGATGAATTTAAACCCAATTTGACAAATTTTAGGACAAATTCAATCATACAACGTCAGCTTAAACCCCGCCCAACCCAAAACATAGGAAACCCTTCCTATCTTTACCAATTTTTGCCAAACCCTTATGACCTTGCCAACCACCGAAGAAATTTCCCCTTAAATGCATTTTGTCATTTCAGATGCATTTGGGAAAAATAACAAAACAAAATGATTCCAATCACTTTTTATTCACCAAAAAAGGCCAGTAGCAATGTCTACAATTCCATTTAAATTCAATAATCCCAAATTCCTACCCCCTTCAAAGCTACGGCTGCCCTGTCCACGACTGGTCAAGGCCCCTACCTAACCCACCCCACAACTCCTTGGGTCCACGCACCCCCCAGACTTAAGCCTTACCCTTTTCTTTCCCAAACCAGGATTCCATTTAGAAGACCCATTAACATAACCTCTCCACCACCCAACCCACTCCACTGTCCCCTCCGTATTGACATCCCACCATTAACCCAACTACCTAGGGGCCCTAGCGAGGAAAGCCGCCCTCCTCCACTGGCTGCCCGCCGGCCATGGCAAGACCACCCGTCGGCAAGGCCTGCGGCAATACCCCCACATGACGCACGCAAGGCAATAGGACTGACATCCCCACACCCAGGTCCATCCAGGCAAGAACCTTGTCCAACTCGCCCGGCCGCTTTAAGCCCAAGGAGAACCTCACTGACCCGCCGATCAATCAAACATACGGAGACCCACGATGAACTAAAGGCCCGCATGGGCCCTGAACAAAAACATTCGGAAACCGTCAAACGAATGCCGGACTTAACAGTAACTGCTACCAGTCACAAATTCAAGAGATTAAGCTATCCTGCCAAGCCCAATGCAAGACTCACGGCCATCCGCCCGCCTGCGGCCCTCAGGCGGCTTGGGCCTCGCGATTCAAGCCCCCTTAACCCAAACTTAAGGGGAAAAAATTTTTTCACACTCCCACATTCCTTCCCAAATCCGACCAGGCCCAAACGGAAAACCTTTGGACCCAGGCCCCGGCCAGCCCGAACCGGGCCCCGGTGGCCCGGGCGTTAAACCAGGGGTTTGCAAGGGGCGCAGGACGGCTGACGCCGGCCCCGGGCGGGCAAACCTTTGGAGCCCGGAAACAGGGACTTGTGGTCAAGGGCATCACGACGCTCACTCGTCTCTTGGCTAGAATTTTTTCTTCCTTATTTTTCAGGCCATCGCACCTCGCGACGAGTTCTCCGGGGACCCGGCACTACCGAGGATGGCCGCGGTTACGAATCTATTTTCTCGTGCTACCATCGTGCATCTCTTCATTCCGCGACCTACTTTAAACACTTCCAGGGTATCCCTATCCGCCCACCGAACTAAGCGGTTCCACTTGAGGTCTACGGACCAACGCGCTCCCGACCGCACTACCCACGTGCCGATTCGGGAGTCCGCAAGCCGCAAGACCTATTGGACTGTATCTGGGACGGCTGATGATGCTACGTGCTTGTATGTGAGCTAGCCTGCGATGTGTGATCGTTTTGAGCTTTCGACGAGACGTTCATGAGAGTATTGTACGTTGCGTATCATGCGAATGTACTGTGATCAGCTCCATTGCATGCGGCTTTTGTATATGCACGTGTTGCTTTTCATGGTTAGTCATCGCGCAAAGGCTGCGCTCAGGATAGTTCAACTACTGCCGGGCCCTTTGGGTCGCTTAGTGGTCCAAAGTACCGCGGCGTCACGGTAGAACGATCGGTCGCGGAGCAGCACTTGCAGCGCCTTAAGGATATGTCTGCATTTACTAGCGACGGTGCTTTAGGACTGCTGGACTTGTTCAAGATGGTAAGCAACTTGCAATCGGACGCAGGATCTTATCCAATTGACTTCACGAAACGTCAAAAAATGAAGCATCACATAGCATTACACCAGCAATGAACAGAGTACATGAGCATAGTCCACGATATGAGGTTCAGTTATATGCAACGGAAAATGCTACGAGTCGCTAAGATCAACACATTAAACATACATAGCGAATCGGTCACTTCATCAGTGCATGAGTGCCACTGGCCACCTCTCCTTTCTTTCTTCATCCCACTTCTTATCGACGTTAAATTGGTTTTTGTCATCCTCAGCGATCTCAGTGTCGGTCCACTGCTCAAAATCACAAAGCGGTGGAGGCTCCTGCAAATGTACTCATTCGTTAAACCAACAGAATTAATACCAAGTCGATGAATCGACAATACAATATACCATCTTGCCGAGGACAACGGCGGCACGTGGCGGATCGAACGTCCAGTTGGCACACATCCAGTACCTCTGCCTATATGTTTTCGGTTCGTCCGACCTCTCGACCTTGCAAGGATCGCCGCAAAAACACATTGGCACGGCAACACCAGGTGAAGGTGGCAAACGGGTGAAGCCCATGTCAACCTAAAATGCAAAATGAGTAAGAACTATAATTCTTCAATAGCTCTAACCCTAGGTTAGCCATATCCATCATACCCAAATTAAACCCTAAAAACGAATCTACATGCACCAAACGGCTTAGATAACGCATATTCAACGCAAATCTAACCTAAAATCGAGCCGAACCCAACATGTACATTCTACGGTTTCCAATCTTCCACCATGAAATGTACCTAAAATCAACTACTTCTAAAGGAGAAAATCAAGGGAGGGGAGGGAGTTCACCTTGCTTGCTTGGTTTGGAAGTAAAATCGCGAGAAAAAGCAACAGATTGGAGTTAATTTGGAGGGAAGAGAGGCGGTGGTGGGTCACGCCTGCGCACAGGAATGAGTGGAGGGTGGCCATGTCGTAGTGCTATGCCAGCTTAAGTCCCCATAGCATGGCACCCCAACCTTCTACTAATATTTCATTATGTAGCTAATTACATGTGTTTAATTAGTGGTTTGGCCCTCTAAAAATACAAAGTACACTTCACCTAATGATCCTGCGATTTCTCAAGTGAATATTATCCTCCTAAAGTGAAGTGGGCAACCATCCAAAAACTATTATCCCCAAAGGATTACTACGATTTCTCAAATCAAGAAAGAGCTCAATTGAGTGTCAATTGTCACATTTTCAACTTGATGTATGCTACCTAAGTGCCTAATAAGTGGACTCGCGGTAAAGATTACGTGTCCACTCACAAGCATATGATGTCGATATTATTAAGGCCTATATGTAGTCCCTAGGTGCTATATGTTTTGGCGTCGTGCTAAAAGTCTATTTTTATAAATCTTTTCTCTAAAAATCCATATGTAAAAAACTTTCAAACTTTGGGCTAAAAAGCAAAAATAATCACCCGTATGTCTCAATGCCATGGCACGCAAGACGCATGCCACGCATCCGTCGTATTGTGCGTTCCGTGCCGATGCGAGTTTTACAGCAACCGGATGTCGGAGTGGGTCCGGTTCGTTTGGTTAGTAGGCTCCCGTAGCTTCTCCCCCACACGCTGGGAGTTGGGACCTGGCCGAACAGGCACTGCCGGCGGCGCGGCAACCACCGGCTCATTCCATGGCCACCGTGCTCCACCTCCCCGCAAATCCAAACCCTACGCCTAACCCCAGCTCTTCCCTACGCCCTCCGCCGCCTGCCGTCTCCAGCGAGCTCCACTTCCGCCTCTGCCACCCCCGCCGTGCCCGCGCTCGTACCCATCTCCCTGCCGCGTTCGGGAGGGGATCGCCCGCGGCGGCGGCGGCCGAGCGCAGGGAGAAGGACTACTACGCCACGCTCAACATCCGTCGCGACGCCACCCTCCAGGAGGTCAAGAGCGCCTACCGCACCCTCGCGCGCAAGGTGCTGCTCTCTTCCTTCCTCTCCTATGCCTCCTTCGAAGCTGCTGTTTTATGTTCACTTCCAATCTTCCATTTACCTGCAATTATACCATTATAGCGAGGTAGCGGGATGTGATTGAGTTGAGCCACTTGCATGATTCTCCGGTTCCAACATGGGGAATCCGAATTACCAACATATGCATCTGCTGCACAATTTTTGTTATGTATCAAAACGTGGTAACTTTTTGCAAATGTGGGCCGTGGCAAGCGTGCTGTAACGTTACACTTTGGAGCATTTTCACTGAGATGTTGGGGGTTTGCTTGTGTGCCCTTGTACAGATCGTGTGCTCTGTCTGACTTGGGGCAAATGTAGATTTTCATAAAGCTGTATATACTGGGTATTTACTGTTTGCAGAAAGGTGTAGTAGAGAGGACATGATTAAGTAATTTATTGGTGATTACCTGTACAGTATTCCACAACCACAAAGATATATGAGAACATGACATTTGCTACTTTCTCATTTGGCTGTTTCACGGTATTTCAAATCCATTCAGTTTTCCTTAAAGGAAAAGGTTGAAGCAAGAATGGTTTACTCATTGCTGAGATGCTAATTCTGCATATTTGTGCATATTTGTGTTGGAATATTACTGCCTATACATGGGCAATGCGGTTTACAAAGTAAACCCCAAGTGTGTCATTTTTGGGTGTTCTTTTCAGAGAGACCCCACCTGTACTTTATCAGATGTTGTGTTGATTATCAGATTTCCATCTATGTATAGTTGGTGCTGGAGCTCACCTTGAACATACTTTCTTGGTCGCTTTCTATTGCAGTACCACCCTGATATGAACAAGAGCCCTGGGGCAGAAGAAAAGTTTAAGGAGATAAGTGCTGCATATGAGGTATCTTCTGCCCTCCGGTCTCCGCTTAAGTGCTGAAGGAGTTTGACAATGAGAGATATGCTGAGTGGTAGATTATTATACAAAGATTTGGTTATTCATTTATTCTCTATCTCTTAGTAATTAAATAACCTGATTTATTTCAGTAGGCTGTACTTTATATGCAACATAACCTGATGTGGTTGTTCTCCATCTCGTAGAGATACGCTGTACTTGAACAGGTACAACAATTTCATCAGCCATGTGCAAAACCTGTTACTTATAATGATAATTGTACCTTTAATTTCTGTTTTACGTACCTTTATCTGCTATGGTTGAAAACATAAAGCTCCATCTAAAAAAAGGCCAAGTTCAAACTATGCAAATCTTTAGTTTGTGTGCATATGCTTGCTTCACTGTCCAAATTAGCTGTATTAACTATTAAGGGGTAGTGGTAACCTTTATACTTGCTGGTACATTGTTTATCAACAGCATCCTGAAATTGTAATGCAAATTGCTTGGTAATTTAACTGGTATACTAGATTATAGTTTGATATACTTTGCTGTTACTACAATCAATGGCTCTACATGAGTAGAGTGCTTCCAAAATGTGATGTTTGACAATGCTATCGGATGGCTACCCTTTTATGTGATTCACTTATTCTGTAATATCTTAGATTCTATCGGATGAAGAGAAAAGGTCTTCGTATGATAGCTTTGGAGAAGCAGGCCTTAGTGGAGATTATGGAGGTGGAGATTTTGGCACACATGGGGTACTCATTTTATCCTTTTCAATCAGCTCCTTTCCTAATTTAGGCATCAAAATTTCTTTTTTCCTAGATGCTATTTTCTTCAGCTAATTGTATTCAGTATTCTTCAACTTTACTGGCAATAGGTGCCTAAATCGGATTACATGTTTACCAATTTAATGTAATAGCAGTTAGAGAGGCTCAGTTGCAAAATTATTATGGGCTGAATTGTAAACTTGTTTCTCACTTTACCCTCAGCAAAAGTATCATCTCATATTCTGTACTTCTACGTTGGCCTGTGATTTCCATCAATCTGTGAGAAACTTGCAAATAACTATATGGCATTCTTCATGATCTTCCTATTGCCAAAGATTGTTAGAATGCAAAAAGGAATCTTAATATGATAAAGTTTGGGTGACTTGATCTTTGGCATTTTGTTTGTTTTGCAGATTGATCCATATGAACTCTTCAATGCATTCTTTGGTGGTTCTGACAAGCTTTTTGGAGATAGCATGGGCCCTGGGAGATTTCATTTTAGTTCAAAAGTCAAGGACAACAGGGGCCTTGATATTCGGTAAGCAATTTCAACCTGACATTAAAACGGGCAAACTTAATTCTTGGATAGCTGTTTACACTCTTTTTTCTATATTACAGCCATGGTCTTCTCCTTTCTTTTGAAGAATCAATCATTGGTAGCAAACGGGAGATCAATATTTTTCGCCACGAAACCTGTGGCACTTGCCATGGAACTGGAGCTAAATCTAGCAATGGCATAACAAAATGTACTCAATGCAGAGGTCAAGGCAGGTTGATGAAAACTCAGAGGACACCTTTTGGTATAGTATCTCAGGTGACCTAGTCATTGTACTGGAAGTATGTGTTGTCACTTGTCAGTACTTGTGTTTATTCATGACGACAGCTAATCTGATCATATCCCTTATTTCTTTCATGGATGCTGAGTTTACAATAAATTAGTGTCTTTTGCAAAGCACACCTTGTATAAAGCCTAGAATACGTAAATGTTCTGTTGAACGATGTTGTGCATCTGGAACTTTGTTCTTCTACTGGGTCACCATGGTTACTTGTGGAGCTTTTGTATTCATTGGTCATAGGAAGTAAGGAGAGATCATAGTGTAGAAAACCATTGTATATCAAGTAAATTCTGCTCAGTTAACTATCCCAGGATGTTTTGGTCTTTGGACATGCATGAACTTTTTAATAGCTTATGAACATCTTGCGTGCAATAAATTTAGTAAAGTTTGATATCACATTATCCATTTTGAGGTGCATACACCACATAATGTAATCTATTTATCAATGTTTACTATTTGCTTAATGTCTGCCATGCTTAGTAAATTCCTTTGTTTCCTGAAGTTCAACATACCTTTGTTTCCTGAAGTTCAACATAATACACCTTAGGTGATATCTTTATGTTGTATTGTTGTTACATTCTGTAGATATCTTCTTGTTTAAACTGTGATGGCACTGGGAAGGTAATTACTGAACATTGCACAAGCTGCTACGGTTCAGGCAAAGTCCAAGTTGAACACAGTATCAAAGTAGACATACCTGGAGGTATTGATGATGGCTCTACCATTCGAATTACTGGAGGAGGTAGTGTTGATAAGCAAAGGCAAGCACTGGCCAACTGATACATAATCATGTAAATTCATGCGCACTTTATGTAGTTTTCTGCATGTTTGATTTAACCATATTCGAATTTGTGCAGTCCATACTGAAATTTCTATCGATTGGCAAGGTGATCAGAATTATTGATTTATATAGCTTAAATAGAGTAATACTTCTTGGATGAAACATTACTCCCATTTCAGCTGTTACTACAAAAGTTCATTATACATCATTAAATCTAATACCCATCCAGCGAAGTTACATGCTTAGTTGCGAACAATGCGTTTAGGATCCACTTATTGGGAAAAGATACTATTATTAGATGTTATCCATTTCTATCTTATTATGCAGGGGTGTAAGTGGTGACCTGTATATATTTGTTCGTGTCAATGAAAAACAAGGCATCCACAGAGAAGGTCTCAATTTGTACTCGGATGTCATAATTGATTATACTGATGCAATTTTAGGAACTACAGTGAAGGTGAGCTGTTAAAAGTCAAAGGTTCCATTCATATTATGCTTTTTTACCCATATCCTGTTCTCGAAGGTTACATTACATGTAAACTATGTGTGATTTATAAACTAAAGTATAACCTTATGTTAATTCCATTGTGTTGCTAGCATTCTCATTTAATGCCAGCAAAACTCCCACTTCAGCTTTACCTAGAAAAAAGCTTGATATTTCAGGTTGAAACAATTGAGGGATTCAAGGATCTTTATATCCCTCCTGGAACTCAGCCTGGAGAGAAGTTGAAATTTGCGCAACTGGGAGCTCTGGACATTAAGAAGCCTAAAATCAGAGGAGATCACTGCTTTGAGATAAAGGTGAAGATTCCGAAGAATATCAGGTGTGAGTTGCAGCTTTGTCTAATGGAATGTGGAGTTGCGGGTGAATTTTGTGTTTGCTCTGTGATGAGCTGATGTCTTCTCCAACTTTTGCCATTGCCAGAACTGTCTCTTAATTAAAACTTCCAAAAGTTTCTAAAAACTAGTCAATCTCTAGCTCAAAAAGAAGGAAAATGCACATGCTTGATTGCATTTCTAGAGACCTCAACAGCCAACAACAATCACCTGATGCAGCCCTTAAAGTTCACCTGACCTGTCCTGTCCTGTCTTCCCTCTGCTCTTTGCAGTTCGTTGGCACTACAAGTTTACCACTGTAAGGCTACTGCTACTCATAGTGATCCTTCAGGGGTGAACAATTGAAATCTGGGAGTCTAGCAATAGCATTGCTTGTTAGTTGTTATGCTGTTAACATCCCGGTTATGGATTCTACTGTTACTGGTTGTTGTTGTATTATATTGCCTTGACTTTTGATGTGTAAGTTTATCAATGCTTTTATTCATGCAGTGACCGGGAACGCTCACTAGTTGAAGAGCTTTCTGCGCTAAAAGGAACTCAGGGTATTTCACTTCCAGATGAAGGTACGCCTTTTCTTTTCTGAGTTGTTGTAGTTAGCATCTCTCCTACTCCTGAGACATTTTGCTGCCTGATCTTTGGCTTATTCAGAAACTATAGACAGGGGAAATTTGAGAAAGAGAAGCCATCTTTCGTCGGCAAGGAAGCAAAGATCATTATGGGGATCTATCAGGAATTTGTTCGGGTACATGTCATTTCTGATCAGCTTTGCTTTCAATGAAATGCAACAATGGGTCCCTTATGCTGATATCATCAATAGTATTGCTTTACATTGAAGTGTCAAGCTAACTCGTGATTCTTTTAGTAACTAGTGCATAGCCAAAAGGACGGAAGCTTAGTGTTTTGACCTTTGAATGATATGCTTCCATTGGAATGCCTTGCTTATCACCATTTTCCTAATTCTGTAGAACACGAATGCACTTTTGCTCATACTTAATAATTTCATTCGTACCATGCTAGGGGTGACGAAGGGGATCAGAGATTTGCGTCAATCAGTGCACAATCTGTTATTCCACGGTGGACCTCTCAACGAGGAACTCATCCTGCTGTTCCACTGTTAGAAGGATGCCTCATGCTCACGGCACTCTTATTTGTGATAAGCAGAACTGGTAAACTCAGGTCGATTCCTAAGTGGTATGATCGTCCTACTCAAGCTAAAGAAGCTGAAGATGGAGAGTGAAATTCTGTAGTACTGTTCTTTGGACGTTAATAGGATGACAGATTGGTGATCATGTTCTTGCCGAGCATTAGCTCTGTGTGGGGAAGGAGCGTCCCTGCCGGCTTTGTTATTGCAGGGGAAGGTGCTGACATAACAGTAACAGCAGTGACAGAGAACAACACATTTGTAGTGGACTGGTACTCATGACTAAACATGCTGCTACATGTGAAAGAAAATACCCGCAATTTTGAAGCCGTAGACTCAAGATTCAAACATGTTCCCTTAAAAAAAAGATTCAAACATGTTACATGTGAAAGAAGATACCCACAAATTTTTAAGAAAGCCATGAAAAGATATGGAACATTGCTGTGGGCAAATCCTAAGTGATTAGACAACGGTACAACAACAGGTTTTATGTGGTATCAGCAAGTTTCATAAAAAAGTTTGAGAAGTTTTAAGTTTCAGTGAGTTTCACGTGTTTCTAGAAGATTTCAAAAAAGTTTCGAGCCAAAATTTCAACATGTTTCAGATTTTGGAACTTAGTTTCATCAAGTTTCAAATTCTGGAACTTGAGGTTTCAATCTTCCAACAAGTTTCAATCTTTTGAGTTTCAAAAAGTTTCATATCTAAAATTTGAAGTTTCAAAGAGCCTCTTCCAAGTTTCAACCTTGAAACTAGTAGTTTCAAACAAGTATCAGTACAGTTTCATAAAAGTTTTAACAAATTCGAGCAACTATCGGCGTTTCAACCGAGTTTCAGACCAGTTTCTGTAGTTTCAACCGAGATTTGAAAAGAAAGTTAAAAGTTTTGAAGAGTTTCAGTCAACAGAGATGCCACCGGCCGCCTTCAATTACTGAAACAAAAAGTAACAACTACAGAGTTCCGATAGGCGATAACCATTTCACTCGATCTGGGATTAAGAGGATGGTTAGAGGTTTAACCCAACAAGCACCAACAGATCAACGAGAGTTAATTTAGCCCAGTAAAAAACCTTTTTAATTTTAACCTGTCTACGTACTTCCTCCATCCTACAATATAAGTCTAAATTCACCATAACGCACAAATAAAAGAAATACCAAATCTAAGAAAAAATTAATATAATTAGACCATACATTTCCTATTAAATGGTATACTGTAACTACTCAGCTGCCTTTTCTGCATTAAAGCAGAGTATAGAGTGAAAATGTTGTAATAACTATACTTTGATTCCCTCAATGAACTTGTGTTGTGGGATGCCGCTTCCTAAGATGATGGACTTGCATTGTAGGACAGAGGGAGTATCTATTTGTTTTAAGCTTATGATTGATGATTTACAACTGGTACAAAAACAAAATATACTAGAAATTTAATAAAACATATAGCCCTTAATTTTATGGACCCAAAATTTAGAAGTGTTGAAAAAGTTTTCTTTTGCAATTCTTCACACTCCGAGAATACCAGGTCCTCACATTGCGGGTATTTTCTACGGCTTGAGAGACAATGTGTATAACTATATTTAATTAAAAGATAATATAACATCTAAGTACTTATGGAAGAGATGCTTGCATTGGAGAAGTAACTTTTACATAGGTGCTTAATGTTGTGGCTATATTCTCTCTTTAAGCATTTATGTATAAGCATCTTGCATGTACATATCCTTATATTAAGTACATTTCAAATCGAAGTCACCGGTACTGCAATGTGGAATATACTCCATAATTTTATGTTTTATTTTTACCGTGCTACTGTAAGCTGCAACTAGCCTATATGCATACTAATTGTCTCCTCAAAATCTTAAGCAGCATTTCCTTAATCTCCTCCTAACTTCCATTGCTCATTTTTCTTTGTTGCACAAAGCAGCAAATGACATGTTTATTGATGCCTATAAGAGCAAATGTAGAGATGTGCCTTTTCATTCAAGGAAAATCTCAAAACCTAACTGTATTGGGCTTTTTTTAGTTTGATTGTTCCAATTGGACAAACATGAAGCAGACAACGACTCGACATGCACGGGACGACGGCCCGATTTCGTTGGTGAGGTCCATCTTGCACTCTCACTCCAAACATTTTCAAGAGTTACAAAGGCTGGGCCGAGCCCATCTCAATTCTCAAGCGACCAAAGAACAAAACTCGTCTACCCGGGCCAGTTCGGAAAAAAAAACTCGAACTTCCTCGGGCCATAATGCAACTACAGAACCACCACTAGGCAATCATCGGCGTTCGGCAGCAGAGCTCGAATTTTTCCTACTGTATACGTCGAGTTGGACAGTGACCACAGTCTAAAAAAAATTGGTTGGATAGAGCACACGCCTACAAGGACACGTAAAAGTTGAGTGACAAGCTGAGAAGAATACATTGTGGCAACTGGAAAGCTTTACAAATCAAACAGGCTCCACTGGCATTTTTCTGGATCGAGTGGTGCAACTCTGCTGGTACCACAGCACGGCACCGGGAGACAATCCTCTTGACGCCAAGATCAGGTCAAAGCCTGAGGTCCCGAGGCAGTCCTTGATTGGAGCGTGTGAATATGAACCTGCCGGTGCACGTTTCAGACCGTTAGATCTCAGTTATTGTGTTTCATGGTGTTGGTAAACATGTTGCTAAAGATTCAAGTTATGTACGCTAAAAATACATTTGTACCCGCGCGCAATGCTGGGTAGTAGTATGGTGTAGACCTAGGAGTAGGCTTTTCTGAGCCAGCCCAAGGCACGGCCGACACACCCCAAGCATAGCACGGACACGACATGGCACGGCACATGGCAGGCTGGGTCGGGCCTGAAAAAACGGCCCATCGGGCGGCCCAGCCCGGCCTAGACTATTGTACCGTGCTCGGACTGGCTCGGCATGAGAGAGGCACGGTGGGCCAGGTGGCATGGAGCCACCGGTGCGCCGCAGCTCGGCCGGCGGGAGTGGCACGCATGCGATCTAGGGAGGTTGAATATGACAACAAGGTGGTCGAGGACCGTTGGATCCAAATCGGCCCGGTCGGGGAGGGCAACATGCGTCGACGCTGGCATCGGGGAAGAAGCTGACTGGGTGGCTTCTTAATGGCGCCATCTCCTCGTCGCCTCCGGCCACAACCCACGTCCCAAGACACCGCTTCCTACCGCTGATCGCGACAAAGATGAGTGAGGAGAGGAGAAAGTGAGAGACAAACAGAGTGAGGAAAGGAGAGTGAGAGATAGGCAAAACGATGACTGATGAGACTTAAGAGAAAAAGAGAGAGTGAGGAGAGTTAGAGAGAGTGAGGATGGTGTGGTGGCTTGGCGGGAGGGACAACATCACATCAGGTATCAACACTCAACAAGCAAAGACGGCCATGGCATAGCAACAGATTGCCTAGGCGCTGGCAACAAGATGGCACGAAACCACCAATGATAAAACAGGCGAGACTACGATAACCAGGTGGGAGGGATTGAGGCAATGGTCAAGAGCCAGTGAAATACGGAGAAGAGGAAGAAGGTAGATCGATGGTGGAGCTTGAGAGACAATGAGCAGTGCAACGTTCTCCTCCTCCATGGCTATAAAACCCACATTATATACAAGCTCCACCAAAGCACCAAGCTTCCCCTCTCTCTTTGCTTTACTCAATAGTCTTAGTATTCTATACAACAAAAAGCTCGGTGGTGCCTGGAGGTATGTTACCAAGGAGTTGCAGCACGAAAGTGGGGGCGGGAGCGTCCAAGCTTAGGAGCGGTATGCTATCGAGGAGTCGCATCACGAAGGCAACAACATGTTGCCTTGTTGGAAGCTCCAGCCGTCGCTCCCCTAGTCCTTCTTCGACTCCAACTCCCATTGATGCTCGTCAGCTCTCACCAAGCATGGGAGATTACGGCATGGATGACCATCATATGGACGGTATGGAGTACTATGATGAGTACTAGGACAATCTGGATTCAATGGGGATACCTGACTTCTCTCCTCTATCCACATACAATAACATTGGCGGGTCCGAGTCCGGCACCGACACCGACACCACTGGACGAAAGGCGCTGTGCTGAAAGCACATTACTTGGAACCAGAAAATCCAAGATGGCCAAATAATAGAGATCACAACTTGTAATTATTGCAAAGCTTAATTAAATGCTCGTATAGGTGGAGGGACGGGCACTTGAACCAGTACTACAAAGCATGCTTGAGTAAGATGGGGGCGCACAGGTGAGGGGGAGGAGTACAAACGCAGATAAACTTCGAGGCTGATGTCTTTGTGAGTAGTTAGGTATACAATCTATTTTCTACCTATGAGAAAATTGCTAAATATATTATTTTCAAAGATCAACCGATTAGGATGGGTGAAACTCTTACATTCAAAAGATTGGTCCAACGTAGCTTTTGCCCGCATTACCAATCTTGTTAGTAGGAGAACTACCTCAAAAGCTTGTATCATGACAACCTTGGCAGCAGTGTGAGATCAGAGGCCTTACAGCAGGCGTAACAAGGAAAGACAAGCTTGACAGTCTACTTGTGGAAGAAGTTAAAGGACACGTCTAGTTCTTCATCCTCTCATCTTCAGGCGATTCCCAAGTAGAGTTCTATCTTACAACTGAATCACTACCTGAAGCATGGTTTTTTAAATACTGACCCTGATCTTGCTAGTGAAGACAAGATAGACTCGCTTAAGTGATGGAAGAACAACAAGCGAATATTTTCTATATTGTGCTATTTCGCATGGGATGTTCTACATGTTTTAGTGTCCACCGCCCTTTCAAAAGCGACATTTAGTATGGTAAGAAGTAAAACTGAAGAAAGAAGATCATCCCTCATGCCCAGGATGGTGGAGGCAATCACAAGCATCAAGGGCTGCGAACTGGCTAAAGAGCGACAGCAGCATCAACTGGATGATCATTAGATCACACAGGCGTATATTGATCTCGAACGCATGAACGATCTGGATATTGAGTAGTAGTTAGTATATATGCATGTCATTACTATCCTATTTTTCAAACTTGGGGAACCCCACTCTAGGGTGTAAGATTTTTAAGGAGACAATAACATTGTTTCTATAAAATATCAATAAAATTCCACTTTTCTCCAAAAAAATATTTGTGTGCCCATATGTTTACACAATTACTTCAATTTCAATCTTTTCTTTTCCCCTTTAAATCTCTTTTTTGTTTTCCCCTCCTTTTCCCCAATCCATCTTTTTTCTCCTCTCTTTTTCTTTTCCCCCTTCTCTCTTCTCTCCTATTTGCTTTTTGTGCATAGTGTCGGTGGTGCACTAGGGCCTCGATGTCCTCCCCAATCCCCATTTCTTCATCTTCTCCCAGTCGGTGTCCTCCCCAATCCCCAATCCCCATTTCTTCATCTTCTCTCACCCTCGATCTCCACCACACCGCCTCTTGGCCACTACCGCTTTGGACTTCCACCGCACCATCCATCCTCCTTTAGGCCTCCACCGCACCATCGATCCTCCTTAGTCCTCCACCGTGCCGCTAGTCCTCCTCCAAGCCTCCACCGCTGTCGCCCTCAGGCCTCCACCGCCCATGGCCACCGCCGGCCTTCCCTCATCCGCTCCTTTCCTCCACCAAGCCATCATGGAGACCCATCGTCCTCCATCGCCGCCCACCGCCCACCGCTGCCGCCTCGGCCTCTATCACGCTCCTCTCTTTCCTCTCGCCTCCCTCCCCCCTCTTGCCGCCACCCTCCGCCGTCCGTCGCGCCATGTTTGAGTCCGGGCTATTTGGATCGACCACACATCCATCTCCCCCACTCACACTGCAGTGCCCATTGCCTCGCATCCTCGTCATTCGACGTTCACGGGAATTTGAGCTCCAGACCGAGTGGCGACAGAGCATGATCTATGGCCTCAATGCCTACCTAGGTGGCTCTAACTGGCGCACTCGGGTTTCGCAAGAACTGCTGCATCGCTTCCCTTTACATGGGCGGAACGACGTTGGTGCCTGACCATGGTGGCAGGGACACGACGAGGTGGTCGAGCAAGAAGTCACAGCAGCCGTAGCACCCCACATACAGCCAAACTAGGAAACTAATATGGAACGTCATCGCCAAAGTAAAAAGGAAAAAATAATAAAGGCAACAATGAAAATAATAAGAAAATTAAAACCTTTAAGGTGCTTTATTTCAATAATCAATGGAAGTTGAAATAAATGTTTAAAACATGGGACCGGATCACTTCTAATCAATAAAGAATAAAATAAATAGTAAAAGTAGTGGCAAGCCACAGTGCTGAAACTCGAGTGCCCCCACCCATGTAAGTTGTTATCAATCCACTAACCTTTTACTTGTAAAGGAAAAGAGCAAGCGTAAGATTGGGGAATCTCAGCAAGTACCCAACAATAGTTGCAACACAATGAATAAAGACACATAATGTAACCAAGTGAGATAAGGAACAAGCACCGTAAGCAAGCAATTGATAAAGCATAAAGCAACGAACTCAGGATACCGGAAACACTGACATAGATTGGATACATATATCTTAGGAACAGTGTAATTAAAGATAACTATTATTTGACAAGTTATAGCAAATTATAGCAAAAGCTCCGGCGATCTCATCCCACATACCCGGTTATACGAGAATAGTCAGGCACATCCTTGTCCTCGACTGTATAACCATCGACGGGGTGTTTTTTTGACTGAAATTGTACTGTATCGGCTATTAGTTTTTTAAGAAAAAATAAGGACAAAATAGAAAGAATTGAGAAAAAATTGAAAAAAAATTGTTATATCATTACGGACAATGCAAAGAAATAAGGAGGAAAAAAGGAAAAGCAAAATATGCTAAACTTACAAATTGGTACGTTTCAAGTGACTTCTAGATTAAATAAACTAAAACTAAAAATAATAAGCTAAAGCCGTTTAGACAAATGCCAGTATTGACAGAGGCAAATAATTTTGAATATCCAGTGAAACTTGCTCAAATCATCAGTCTAGCTCAGGAATTTCAAAATGAAAATCATATAAATGCTATTCCCTTGTCCGGCTGGTCCCACGTCCTGCCTTATTGAGCCTTTAAAGACAGACCACCTGCCAAGCAGCCTTTTCCCCTTAGAGCTTTGGATTAAAAAAAGGGGAAAGGAGAAAATTCTCCCACTAGTTATCATTAAAGCAATTAAGCCATTAAGCCAATCAACCCTCTTCCATTCGCACCCCCCAAAAACCAGCACATCCAGCTCCTTAAGCTAACCAAATCTTCCATTATAATTCAAGATTCCCTCTCCCACGCTATTTCTACTACTACCATTACTACCACACTCCATGACAGTGCTCTTCCTGAGCCGAGAGTAAAGGCTCTCACCTAACCTCTACTACCTCCCACTTCCCCTACCGGTGCCACCGCCGGCGATGCCGGCAATGCCGGCCCCGGCCGTGGCCCTTGCCGTCATAGTGGTCTTGTCTGCCCTGCCAGGGTACCTTTCCGACGACCTCAACACCGACGCGCAGGCGCTACAGGCGCTGCGCTCGGCGGTGGGGCGGTCCGCGCTGCCGTCATGGAACAGCAGCACGGCCACGTGCCAGTGGCAGGGGGTGACCTGCGAGAACGGCCGCGTCACCGAGCTCCGCCTCCCGGGCTCCGGCCTCATGGGCAAGCTCCCCTCGGGCGTGCTCGGCAACCTCTCCGCGCTCCGCACGCTCTCGCTCCGCTACAACGCGCTCACCGGCCCCATCCCCGACGACCTCTCCCGCCTGCCCGAGCTCCGGGCGATCTACTTCCAGCACAACGAGTTCTCCGGCGAGGTCCCGGCGTCGCTGTTCACGCTCAAGAACCTCGTGAGGCTGGATCTCGCCGGGAACAAGTTCTCCGGCGATATCTCACCGGACTTCAACAAGCTGAACCGGCTCGGTACGCTGTTCCTCGACGGCAACGACTTCACCGGCGAGATCCCCAAGCTTGACCTGCCGACATTGGAGCAGTTCAACGTGTCGTACAACCAGCTCAACGGGTCCATCCCCGCCAAGCTCCGGAAGATGCCCAAGGACTCGTTCTTGGGCACCGGGCTGTGCGGTGGCCCACTCGGCCTGTGCCCCGGCGAGAGCGCGCTCACGCCGGCCGGATCGCCGGAGTCCCAGCCAGGTGCGGTCGGCACCGCTGACGTTGGTGGCGGGAAGAAGAAGAAGCTCTCTGGCGGCGCCATCGCTGGCATTGCCATCGGATGTGTGTTCGGTGTGCTGCTCTTGCTGGCCCTGCTTTTCTTCCTCTGCCGGAAGAGGTCCAGCTCGCCCAGGTCAGCGGCGGCGGTGGAGAAGGGGCGGGACCTCGGGATGGCCCCTCTGGAGGTGGAGCCAAAGGGACAGAACGGCTCAGCAGCCGGCAACGGTGCCCACGCCGGGGCTGCCGGTGCAGCTCCAGCCGCCACCGCCGCCGTGGCCGCGGCAGCCAAGACCGGCGGCTCGACGGGCGGGTCCAAGAAGCTCATCTTCTTCGGCCCCATGGCAGCCGCCCCACCGTTCGACCTGGAGGACCTGCTTCGCGCGTCGGCGGAGGTCCTGGGCAAGGGCGCATTCGGGACGGCGTACAAGGCCGTGATGGAGAGCGGCGCGGCCGTGGCGGTGAAGCGTCTCAAGGACGTGGACCTCCCGGAGCCGGAGTTCAGGGAGCGAATCGCGGCCATTGGCGCCGTGCAGCACGAGCTGGTGGTGCCCCTCCGCGCCTACTACTTCAGCAAGGACGAGAAGCTCCTCGTCTACGACTACATGTCCAACGGCAGCCTCTCCGCGCTGCTGCACGGTAAAATTTCCCCCCCTTCAACCCCTCAAAACTTTTTCACAGATTCGCGACGAGTTCGTTATCCCCAGTACTGTCGGCGGATCGACCATTCCGCCCGAACAGCCTGGCGATATTCCGTGACCGGTAAAAGCGAGAAAATCACCGCTCGATAGTCGATACCGGTGGACGAACGCAGCGTGCGCAGGGCCGAGCCGACGGTGCCGTGCCCGTGCGAGCTGTTAGTACTCGCTCCGTCGAGAAACACACGGTGTATTTTAACTTTGTACTAGGATTAAGGAGGTAGTAAAATTCATAATTTTCTTGAAAAGACGAGTAAAAATATTTTATATGGATGATAATAAATAAATACATACAACTTAGAGGTGGTGTTTGAGCTTTGCGTAGGTGCCGCGTCCCTTTCGCGATCCATTTCGTTTTAAATTTGCCCAGTGTTTGGTTTGGTCACAGTTGTGGCAGCTCCCAATCAATATGCTTTACCAACCCTGCCCCGTCCCTGATCCGGTTTCTTTATGGTGATGCCGACCCGAGACCGGGCTCTGCCAAGGTGTACTTCCTCCTGTGGGTGAGCTGCAATTAGTTTGTTAGCATAGTATAGTAGTAGAATAGTAGCAACAAGCAAGCACCGCTTCAGCGTTGCCAGAGAGGTGCGTGGGATCTAAATCTAGTTCAAGGCAAAACGTGACAGGACAGCCATGACTGCCCTTGGCACGACCCGGCATTTGCAGTGGCAACAGCGACTTGCCTTGTGAGAGTCTGTGATCGTGTGGTCCATGGCTGCTCGTTTGAAATTTCTATACCGATGTACTACTAGTATGCAGAGTTAGTACTTCGTAGTACAGTAGTAGTAGCACTCGTGGATGAAGATTCGTGGTAAATTTCTGGGCAAGTTGCGCATGTGAGCCGGTGTCCCCAACTGCAGGCCGGGTAGGGTTGTTTGCTGGGCCATGTGACATTTTAGTTGGCACCTCCGGATTCCTCTTCGCGCTCCAATAATTAGCCCGCGCGTACAAATTTAAAGAATCGTTCGTAATCCCGGACGGAGTAGATAGATGCACACATGGAGACGTAAAACGGAAGCTATATATTGCGGTACTGTGCGTACCAGCGCGGTAATTGCATGGCACGGACCGTGAAGTGAAACGAACAACCGAACATTCTTGTCGTTGTGAAGGATCGTGATGGATATGTCGTGGTTTTGGCATGGTGCAGGGAACCGGGCCTCCGGCCGGACGCCGCTGGACTGGGAGGCGAGGTCGGCGATCGCGCTCGCGGCGGCGCGAGGCGTGGCGCACATCCACTCCACCGGCCCCACGGCGTCGCACGGCAACATCAAGTCGTCCAACGTGCTGCTCACCAAGAACTACGAGGCCCGCGTGTCAGACCACGGCCTGCCCACCCTGGTCGGCCCGTCCTTCTCGCCGACCAGGGTGTCCGGCTACCGCGCCCCGGAGGTCACCGATATCCGGAGGGTCTCGCAGAAGGCCGACGTGTACAGCTTCGGCGTGCTGCTGCTCGAGCTGCTCACCGGAAAGGCGCCCACGCACGCCGTCGTCAACGAGGAGGGCCTCGACCTGCCGCGGTGGGTGCAGTCCGTGGTCCGGGAGGAGTGGACCGCCGAGGTGTTCGACCAGGAGCTCCTCGGGTACCAGAACGTGGAGGAGGAGATGGTGCAGCTCCTCCAGCTCGCCATCGACTGCTCAACGCAGCACCCCGACAGGAGGCCGGTCATGTCCGATGTGGCCGCACGGATCGACGAGATCCGGCGCTCCAGCCTCGGCGACCGGCAGGCCACAGAGAACGCCGGCGACGGCGACGGCGACTAGCCATCTTAATAACCGGCATTGCGGTCTTGATCATCGTATATCTCAGTCTCAGTGAACGGGAAGTTGAAAATTGCTTAGTTCTTTGCATGGATCTTTCTCCCCCGGCTACTTTTGGTTCATCAGCAACTTGTGCATGTTTTTCCTTCCTTTCCTTTTCTTTTTCTTCTTCTTTTTTTGGCCTTCCTCTCACGGGCTTTGATTCTGTTCTATAGCACATGTCACTGTACTCTTTGGTTCTTGGAAGGAACATTTGATGATGCCTGTATCTAAGACGTCGAATACCATTACAAGCTGTAACGTTTGCTATTTAAAATATGAAATGATTTTCGGTAGCTAGGCTTTCGTTGCCACGCTTTGCTTGCCATCTCTTCTTATCGCGGTTGTTAGGGGGAGGTAATGGTTGTTGGGTTGGCCATTTCCCAGCGTAATTAACCTGCTTCTTTTCTGGTTGGGAAAACGTCTGCTTGATGGCTCTGCAAATGGCGTCTAGTTCGTGACCTGTGAAATCTAGCTGGTTTAGTAGGTTGGAAAAGAGATCAGCGTGCTCTTTATCTAAGAGTGCTGTCGAAGTAACACGACGGCCGACAGAGACCCAAGCTCATGTAGTGTTGTGTTTATATGCAGTTAAGTGACAATGACAGGATTGTCTAGTCAGCAGTGCCACAAGACACCTTGTGTGAATGGTTTGTAGCTTGTTCAAGAGTATTGCCAGCTACAAGACCATGGCTGATACTCAAAATGTAGAATCATCATAATGTTAGCATTAATGTGGTACAATAAATTGGGTGGGGAATGAATTTCTGAATATCGTACTAGCCAGCAGATATATACCATACGAGAACTTTTTTTTATCAGGGAAGAACACAATCTCGCAATCTGAATCATCTGAGAAATGTGGGACGAGATTAATATATCCATTCGATCAGAGGATGCTACTACCATTTGACAGGGGAAAACTAGTATTCCGAGTTTCAGCACTGATAAATGGACGGCTCGGATTGCCTTTGTGCAATCCTCCATTCTATAGTACATTGGCGAGCCGACTGTTGTCGAACTGGACCGGTGGCAGTGGGCTGTCGTATGTCAAACCAGCTGGCGTACTCGACGCTGGCTTCAATTCGCTTGACAGTTGCCAATTACTAAAACGCTAATGAGACATTAAGACGCATAAACTAGCACCAACCTCCATATGTAGGAACAAAACCGTGCTAAATACTTCACACTGCTTATCTCAAATTTTAACAGACGCAAGTAATTAACGTGTAAGCAGTAAGAGCCTGGACAGCAGCCAGAAGAAGTGAAGAAACATACTGGACAGTGTATGCTGCTGCTCGACCTGCACTGTCGGCTGGCCAGTGGCGCAGCGTGCGCCCTGACTTACAGCCTGAAAGCTCCGCCTTTTGGCTTTGGCCACCACCTTCTGGATGCTCATGCCTCATGAGATTCTCCTCCTGGATGACCTAATTTAATTTGTGAGTCGCAACTAGTTGTCTTCATCGATGTTGAATTGCTTTTCAAATTTGTTTAGTTTAGCTATGTCTCTCGATAGCAATAGTACTATTAAAACTATACATGTAGTAATCTGATGTGCTTACAAAACAGCAAAAAACGAAGTATTTATCAAAGTTTCGTTTAGGGCAATGTTTGATAAGAGTTGGTGCTACTCCAAGGAGAAATAAAACTAGCTCGAGCTCTTAGACTTGTTTGCTGATCAACCAGCCCTATGTTGGTCGCTGGCTGAATGTCCTTTTTTTTAAGGCTGGCTGAATGTCCTTAATTGCTAACCTAATGTAGACTATCACATCTGATAATGGAGTTGGGTGAGAGAAATGGCCCCATTTGCTTTCCCTCTCATATGTACCATCGCACTGAATTCCTTTGTGTTGCTTCCATTCCATGGCAGTTGGCTCTGTTCTTGTCGCTGCATATTACTACCTATGTGCTGGTTGAGTGACCTAGACATGATCTCTGTGCATTTTGCATAAGGTTCAGAGTGAGGCTGGGAAATTCTTGTTTGGTTGCAATGATGGGATCGTAAAATATGCATCGGCTAGCTAGGATTTCGATTTGATATATT
The DNA here is from genome assembly GCA_036346245.1 of Bonia amplexicaulis. Taxonomy (NCBI): domain Eukaryota; kingdom Viridiplantae; phylum Streptophyta; class Magnoliopsida; order Poales; family Poaceae; genus Bonia; species Bonia amplexicaulis. The sequence goes on along the minus strand of CM070752.1, from coordinate 15,698,944 downwards.
GCTATAGGTCAAGGAGTAGGGAGGAAGTGATCTGGCTAGTTGTATTTTATTGTTACTTAATAATTTTTGCAAATTGCAACTAGTCGTTGGTTTAATTGGTTGTTTTTTTAGAGTGGATGTTTGGGATCGAAGGAGCGCGATTTCGGACGTGTTATACGTTGTGGTGAGGAATAAATGAATGGGCAAACATATAAATAAAAAAAATGCATGTGAAGAGTTGACAATAGAAATCAAACCGTTCCATAGTCACTTGTACCTGCATCACTGCGTGCAAGGAACTAAGGTCTAAGGAGGCAGAGGAGGTTATTTCTTAAACACTATTAACACTTAGCCTTTGGGAGATTATTTATTATCCTTTGGGAGATTATTTATATTGCATGATCTTGTTGGATTGAGCATTAGTTTTAGAGAGCTTCATCTTCAACTAAAAGCTGTCCGTTGTTTAAGTTCTCACCAAAAGGTTAAGACTACGGTAACTTGTCAAGTATCGAATCATTTAATTTGTATTGAGGAATCGAATAGTCTATCCTTCTGAAGCCAACTTGTAGTAGAAATATACTGACAATTCCCATGTTTCAATATGTAAAAATTTGCCGAGTTAGTTTAAAAAAATGTTGCAGAGTTGAATCGTTTTGTAAGAACACCTGCAAATGAGTAATAAATCTCACAGTCAATTACTCTGCCACCATATCTGACCTCCTAAACGAAAACTATTGTTACCACCAACAAGGCAGCAAATGTGGTCCAGTCGTGCTACATATCGGATAGTTGACTATGCTGATTTGTGGCTATCATCTGAACACTGGATCTTGTACTGCTAACTGAAGTGTGCTTATCAAACTCACAAGCATTACATCTCGTTCCAAATAACGATGACTTCTGTCTTTTAGAAACCATCACTGTTTTGAACGTGTTGGCTACTTAACGTAGCTTTTTCTCTTTTCCCTTTGAATTATCCGCGGAGATATAATAGTGTTTTTTTATTTTTCATTTTTCTTTAATTGAATACATCAGAAAAAACTAACAGCCGCTACAATATCATCTTACCCAAAAGCCACACAACTGCTTGGGACAGAGCCTTAAATACAACCCACTCTTTGCTTTACTTGACCAAACAGTAAAGGAAATGTATTGCCTAATAACGAAAACGAAGCATGTCCAAACCTAGCGATCATGCAGTAGTAGTTTGGACTCGAGGTTACCCCCCACAACCACAACTAGTTTGCTAGATCACCATCTATTTTGCCCCTTCCAAGACGGATCAATAGCCCACATTATAGGATGACTCAGACCTGACATGCGCCACGTTTGATCTTCCTGAAAGACAATATAAGTAGCCATCACTGACAAAATCGTCCATTCTGTTAGTTTAAGCAGTGGTAGAACTACCAACTGCAAAAATCACAATAAGATTGAGACAAAGGAATCATTGGTCACAATGAATGTGCGCAGAATCATGCAAGTTCCTTTAATTATTTGTCAGATGCTTCTTTTGATTGATTGATTGATTCTGATTGTTTCCTAATTCCTACCCTTTTATGCAGTGTCACTGCAGCAGCACTACGCATCTGTGCCTGAAGAGGTACAGTAGTACTACTATAGTTGGCCAGTTAACGTGCAATTCCTAATCCTTTTATGCAGTGTCACTGCCACCCATGCCATATAGCTTACGCTGAACAAACAAATTAGACGGATTTTTTGTTATCCTTTTTAATGGTTTATTTGGATAGTTTTTTAATCAATTTATTAGCGTACGGTTCATTCGCACAAATATTCGTACTAACGACAAAAACCATTAGTTACAGCGTAAACAAACTCACCCTTTATCTAGGAGTCTGCTGAGAACAAGATCAATCAAAGGCTTAGAGACAACGCAAATCATGGTCGTTCTCCTATAGCCAATTACATAGCTCTGGTCTCTAAGTAAATTAACGTGCAATTTAACATGCATGTGACCCGGATTTTATAGAATTATTTTCGCTGGGTTGTACGTGTCCTGAGTCTTTTCGATGGACACAGCTGAGTCCGGGGACGGTTATAGCTTGTCTCATTGTCCTTGGAATCAAAACCTAAGCCGAAGGCTTGCGGACAACGCAAAGCCGCACGGCTTCCCCTCGCTGGCGGTCTGCTTCGTTGGGCACAGCTAACAGAACAAAGCATGCAGTGCGTTTTCTTTATCGAAAGAAGAGAAAGAAGCAAAGCGTGAGCAAGGATGAGACCGTTAGCTCGGACTTACTAATCATACGATAATAAGGGCTTATATCAATCACACACAACAACACTAGTACCGGGACGGTGAAAAGGGAGCCGTTCTATCTGCTATCAATGCACTAGGAGAGTGATCCTGAGTACGCTGATTCCATGTAGCACCTCGAATACTAATATGTGATACTATTATGAAAGTCATCGCTAAAATAAAGAATAAATAATAAAAGTAACAATAGAAATTACAAAAAATTAAAACTTAAAAAGTACTTTAATAGAGAACAAGTGAAAGTAGAAATAAATGTTTAAAATATGAGACCGGTCTATTTCTAACCAAGTGAAGAATAAACAAATGACATAAATAGTGGCAAACTACGGTGCTGAAAATTCGAGTGCTCTCACCTATGCATGATGCTATCATTCCAATAGCTTTTTACCTGATAATGGAACGAGCAAGCGTGAGATTTGAAAATCTCATCAAGTACCTAACAACGGTCGAAAGCAAAATGTGTAAAGGACAAGTAATACAAGTAAGCAATTGACATAAGTCAAAGCAGTGAAACTAGGTCACCAGAAACACTGATAGAAATCGGAGATAGAGATAACCGGAACGATGGAATTAAGGATAATTATTATTTAGCAAGTTATGACAACAGCACCGACGATTGTCTCCCACATACCCGATTATACAAGAGTAGTCAGGCATGCCCTTGTCCTCGACTGTATAACCGCAAACGGGGCGTAATATCCTGAGTAACGCGAGTGTACGGCCCCGTACGTTACTAGGTAGGTGGAAATCTCTCCTATATGTGAGTAACCCCGGGCCAGGTAAGAGTTATTTTTATTAGTGAGTTATCTAGAATGCATTTAAGGGAACTATGGATAAGTTAAGATAAGGTTATGAGAAATGAAAGGATTTATTAAGGTTGGGAACGAAATGTGTAATTCCGATATAAGGCGATGTGGGATGATGATATGGTAATGGTGAACTAGAAATTATTCTAAGGAGAATATTAAAGCATAGTACACACAAGGGTGGTCAACCATCCAAGTTTTACTACGTGACAAGTGATTATTAGTCAGATTAACAGACATTATAGATATAAATCTATGTTGACTCACAAACATCATCTTACAGGTAACGGATCACATTACCAGGAACTAAAATATAGCAGCTTTAATGCTAACAAAATGCTAATGAGCTAAATCTAAATTAAAATATGTTCATGTGCTACCCTCCATTAATAAATGAAGCATTAATTCTAAACCCTATTAAAGCATTAATACTAGAACATCGTAACAAAGCATTTAATAAGCCTAAAGCATATATCACCGGTTAACCAAGGTCATCAAGATGTAAATACTACATTAGCATGATATGATCATACAAGCATTACAATGTGATAATTGTATACAAAGATAGATGTGATGATTAATTATGGAACATGTAATATGCGGAGCGGGAAGTTCTGACCACGAGGTACTACGCTCGGCGAACTCACTGCACGAAAGATCTGGAAAGCGCAACTGCCCAAAAGCTCCATCAATAGTTGCGTGTGAACCTGCATGATGGAACGGAAGTGAATCAGATGAGAGTTATGCCAAAATTGCGAAAAGGGCACTAGAAGGTTGTTCGGCCGGAAGAGGTCGCATTGGTAAGATTTTACCGTATGAATCGTCGTTCGGCCATGCACTTTGCTGTTCGGCCGAACAAACCATGGCTCACTGCACGACCTCAGAAACTCTACACGAAACGCTATTTAGTCGCGCACCCAACGGGCCGAGCCACGTAACCGTGAAAAAAAGGGTCACCCGGCTGTCGGCCGCACCGCCCGTTACGGCTTTGCCGATCGTGTGACCTGCCATGGGCGCTGCCACCACCTGCGCCGGATGAGCGTCGCCGCCACCTGCTCCACGCTGCCCTCGGCCACCGCCTCCTTTGGCCTTGCAGGCGAGTGGCCGCACGCTACCAGCAGCCGTTGCGCCTTGCCAGCGTGCCGCCCGTCGCTACCGTGACCAGCTAGCGCTCCACCCGCCGTTGCCATGCCCGACCGACGCTCCGCCCCCCGCTGCTGCTCTCAACGAGAAAGAGAGAGGGATTGAAAAAGAGATCGGTTTTTTCTCTACTTGGTGAGAGAGAGAGAGAGGGGGAGATGTACCTACCGGGAAAAAGAGATGGCTCCTAAATAGACTAGGCTAGGGTTTTACCGTTTTGTGGCCCTTTCAAAAGATCAGGGCACTACATTTGATCACAAAGGCATCAGCCATCAAGCCTGCTTATTTCGGCTTGAGCTTCTGATTTCTGGCTTATTTTTCACTATTTCTAACTTTCATCTTTTCGCCTTTTGGCTTTTTGAGCTTTTTGCGGTTCCTTTTTTCTGTATTCGTTTGCATTGTCCGTGATGGGATAACATGTTTTTTCTATTTTCTATTTTTTAAAATTTAGTTACGTCAAATAAGTCACTATTAGCTACAGTGTAATTTCAGCTAACTACAGTATAATTTTAGTCACAACCTAGTTTATTTCAACCTAACCGGGCGGCACTTAAAGATGAATCCTTTAGAATACACGCTATCGATTTCTACTCCCAGTTGTCATGTAGAACCGGGTCAGGGTCTAAGTTTTGCTTCAAAACAAGTTAAACCAATTTGGAGCCCACATACCCCGACGTCTTTAGCCCGTCGGTTTGAAGTTACAAATGTTTTTTTTTAGTAACTGAAGATACAAGTTTAGGTTTCATCGGTCTCTTCAAAAAATCCTAAGCAAGCAAAGCAAATGACCACTCCTCCTTTCGATTGGCAATATTGATGGGTTCTTTTGGATAGATAACTTATGATTTAAAATTTTGAATTATAACTATTTACGAGAGGTAGTATCTGAGAGAAAAATAGTTATATATGATTTTAGCTTGGTACAACTAAAGTTAGCATAGTTTTACTATAATTCTTTTATTAACGCTGTCTTAAAAACACACATTTAAAAAGTTAATTATTGGCTCTGCTTCGGAGGCTGTTCGATGGTAGGTCGCGGCTTCCGTCCTCCACAAAAAAAATTCTCTATTTATAGACTTCGTTACCTATGGCATAGCCTTACTACGCACGGTAAGTTACCCAAAACCGAACCCGGAATGAGCACTTAACTGCACATGACACATTGACACTGACAGTACAAGTGTTGGTTAATGTGAAGAGCTGTGCCGAAGATGATTGCGTTGGCTCCGCACGCACGGTTAGGGAAGGCCCAAGATGTTCCGGCCTTGGAGTATTACCGACCGGCCCACGTATGGGTGATTTGGACGTTTCTTCGGGTGGCCTGGTAAACCATCGTATCTTACGGCCACGGACCCAACCAGGAACCGTGCACGAGGGGCAACATCCCAACATGTGAGGCGCCGATCAGGCACGAGTCTTCTGCTTTACTCTGTACACGGCTACACGGGAAGTGACATCGTTGTACGCATACGTTGTACGAGTCTTCTGCTTTACTGTACACGGCTACACGGGATCATGAGAATGCAGCGACTTATTTTTGGTTTTTCAGTTATTTTTTGTTTCAATTTTTTTCAGTGATTCCTATTTGTTATACTAATAAATTATAGTTAGAAGACAAACCGTAGCCCAAGAGGCCAATCATTGTGCGCGTAGGTTGTACGACCGAAAGATTGCAACATCCTAGCTCCTAACATTACATCAACGATAGAAACGGGGTGGACAGTTACAGTATGTGCCGAGTACATGCCGATGCTAATATGCGAACCCATTCAGCTAGGCTGTTGAATAACATTGAAAGTTCTTTTTGAAGGCTTCTACGATTTTTGGAAGGTGTTGAAGAAGAAATGGATGAGAGAATTGAACCGTCCCAGCACTGGTACACTAACACAGTGTGACAGCTAATATTATTGTTATGCTACTTTAGCATTGGACATTTTAGTTTCCAAAAGAAATTTGTCACTTTAGATTTGCTAAATCTAGGCCAGCATAAGAGAAATTTTACTGTGTCACGATTGCACAAGCGGCTTTGTGTCACGAGCCATCCTAGAGCAGGCATGTGGGCATGTAATTAAAATACATGATGTGGTCAAAACTACTCTCGTAAAGTATTCGAACAAAGGAACTTTTGTGCTGTTAATGAAGTAGAAACTACAGTAGGACCTTCATATCAAGCTATAACAACTAAACAAACATAGCAGTATCCACGCAAAAAAACCAAACTCTTCTTGCACCTAATTCTTCATCTTAAATTAAAATTTGAGCAAAATCATTACTTTCGATGACAAAGTCATCCGCCGTCCAGTGCTTTCAAGATGAATCCTAAAATACACGCTATCGGTTTCTACTCCAAGTTGTCATGTAGAGCCGGGTCAGGGTCTATAAGTTTTGCTTCAAACCAACTTCAAACAATTTGGAGCACACATACCCCGACGCCTTCAGCCCGTCAGTTTGAAGTTACAAATGTTTTTTTAGTGACTGAAGATACAGGTTTAGGTTTCACCGGTCTCTTAAAAAAATCCTAAGCAAGCAAAGCAAATGACCATTCCTAGTGGTCCTTTCGATTGACAAATTCTGCTTCGAGGTTGTTCGATGGTTCCATCCTCCATAAAAAAATTCTCTATTTATAGACTTTGTTATCAATGGCACAGCCTTACTACGCACGGTAAAGTTTCACCAAACCGAACACAATGAGCACTTAACTGCACATGACACATTGACACTGTGACTGTGTGACAGTAGCAAGTGTTGGTTAATGTGAAGAGCTAAGCCGAAGCTGATTGCGTTGGTTCCACACGCACGCACGGTAATGGAAGGTCCAAGATGTTCTAGCCTTGGAGTATTCCGGACCAGACCGGCCCAGATATTGGTGATTTGGACGTTTCTTGGGCTGGCCTGGTAAACCATCGTATCTTACGGCCCACGGACCCAACCAAGAACCGTGCACGAGGGGCAGCATCCAACATGTGATGCGCCGATCAAGCACGCGTCTTCTGCTTTACTGTACACGGCGACATGGGATAAAGTGAATGTGGCACTTCTTTCTGCTTTTCAGGTGGCTTGGATTCGACTTTTTTTCGGTTATTATTATTTATTAGACTAATAAATTATAGTTAAAAGATATAAATAGTAGTCCAAACTAAGAGGTCAATATTGTATGTATAGGTTGTTGGATCGAAGAGCAATTGCAATGCGCCGATCAGGCACGAGCCGCACTAGTCTTCTGCCTTACTGTACACGGCTACACTGGATCATGTGAATGCGGTTTGTTCCTTTTGGCTTTTCATCTGACTTTTAACTTCAATATCTTTTAATAACTACTGTTCATTAGATTAATCAGTTGTAATAAAAAACAGCCCAAACAAGCCAATCGTTGTACGCATCATCACTAAAACAAAGCCTGGGGAGTTTCGGCCTCCCACCTATGCCACGTCATCCTTCTTGCGAACCTCTGTATTTTTTGAAATCGTGTAAAGGTACTTGGTTTCTGCAAAAAGGTCCTTGTTAGTTTTTTTTCCAAAAACCCCCTCTACTTCACCGAAATTGCGTATCCTTTTGCAGGATAGCACCATGTGATTTTCCAAAATTACGTACGGGTCCTCGTTTAGTTACGTACAGATCCTTATAGGTCCTCGGTTTTTTACAAGAAAAGGTCTTTAATTTTTTCAAAATTACGCACATGTTATCGATTTTTTTTAAAAAAACTTTCCGCGAATTATGTCTTTTTTAGTTCGGTCCATACGGTAGCTAGCGCGGTGTGCCTCCGCGTTTACGCTGCTAGTTGGGTGTACAACTGGAAGATTGCAACGTCCTACCTCCAAACATTACATCAACGATAGAAACAGGGTAGATAGTTACCGTATGTGCCTAGTACATGTCAAGGATGTTGACCCCTTCAAAAAAGGCTGTTGAATAACATTGGAATTTTTTTTTTGAAAGCTTTTACGATTACGGACTTACGGTGTCGAAGAAGGTGATGGAGAAGAAATGGATGAGAAAATTGAATCATTCCGGCGCTGCTATACAAACAGTATAACATGTAATATTATTGTTGTGCTACTTTAGCATTAGACATTTTAGTTTCAAAAAGAAATTTATCATTTTAGAATTGCTAGAAAATAATACTATATTATAAAACGCACAGCAAAATAGAAGGAATGGGAGACACGAATTTTACATGTAAAATCTTTATGAGAAAAACTATAGACGTATGAAGGCAGAATTCACTGTATAAGGAGAATTACAAATATGGAGAACTTTGATGTATCTTAACCGTATAACTAATGGTACATATATAACTAGAAAATAAGAGTTCTCGAAGAATATGAAGTTGAGTTGGACTCATTGTTCAGGCCGGCACTAATGGTACATATATAACCTTATTTTATTTTATTTTCTCAAAATAGAATATTTTTGTAATTTCAATTTCGAATAAAACCAAATTTTCTATTTTTTCACTTAGTCTGGAATTAAAAAACAAACGCTAATTTTCTTTGACTTTTATTCTAAATTTGCATATTTTTGTATTGCATTTCTTATAAACTTTCTTTTTTAATTTTATGTTGGAATTTATTTATAAATCCAGCTGTTAATTTTATTTTGAATTTAAACTATTTCTTATAGTATTTGATATGGACTCTTTCTTTAATCTAAAATTTATTTCCATTTAATTAGGAATTTTAGTTTTAGGTTAGATATAAATCTAACTGCTAATTTTCATCTAATTTCTATTCCGAATTTTAACTTTGTTGTGGTATTTATTTGGAGTTCATATTAAAATCAAATTGTTACTTTCCTTTTATTTTTATTCCAAAATTATTTTATTTTGTGCTGTTATTTTTATTTAATTTCAATTTTCAGTTTTAGATTAGAATGGGATACAAATCCTTTTAAAAGAACCCTTTTCAGGTGGACCCAGCCCACCGTTGCTTTCTAAAAGAAGAATATATTAGAATAGCAGGCCTTCATGTACTCGAGGAATTCAGCCCATGTGCCAATCGCCCGAAACCATCATTTACATCCAAATGTTAACCCTTTTCAGTTTATTAATGTTAACCATTTTTAGATGGATCCGGCCCACCTGAATTGTCGGTTCACGGAGGACGCCTCGTCCGGCGACATTGCCCGAACCCATTCTCATTGTCGTAAGATTTGTTTTTTTTAATAAGAATTATCCTCCCTTCTTAATTAAGAAGGAATATACCTTTAAACAATAGCATCTAATAAGAATTATCATCTCTTTTAAATTAAAAAGAAATATATCTTTAAACAATAATATCCGATGGCTGTTATAGTTTTACTTAATTAGGACCCACTTAATTTAGGACCGAATGTTTTACATTTTTTGTGAGAATTTTAGATTTTTCTTAGCGATTCTAAAACGTCTGACTTCGATTTTAGTAGTAAATAGGTTTCTTCTCGATTTCTCGTAGGTTGTAGCAAACCGCAGTATCCATCTGGGACGAATCACGCGTCCACATATCTAAGACATTAAGACCATCTTCTCGTAGTCCTCAATTCCCTCTGGCCTTCACCATCACGGGGAGCCCGTCCGCCATCCGCAGCGTCAGCGACGCAACCTGCCGCGGCCGGTACGCGCCATCGACCGCCAAGCCAAATTCCTCCAGCACGCACGCCACGATAGACTTCACCTGGATGTAGGCCATCTCTTTCCCCAGGCACAGCCTCGGCCCCGCGTGGAATGCCACGAACCAGAACGGGCTGTCCGGCCGGAACGTCCCGTCCGCCGGGTCCAGCCACCGCTCCGGCCGGTAGGCCAATGCGTCCTTGCCCCCACACAGCCTCCATCTGCCCCATCGCGTACGAGTTGTACGACACGAAAAACCCTGCTCCCACCGCGGTGCCGTCCGGCAAAACGTCGTCGGCCAGCGCGTGCATCATGTTCAGTGGCACCGGTTGTTAGACTTCTAGCTTTTCTTGTAACAAATATAGATTGAGATAACGTGGCTGGTTATAGATAGAAAGATTGTTTGGTTATAGATAGAAAGGAGGAATTCGTTTCCGTTTTGCTTTAGGTAACCAGTCATGTAATCCCATCTATATAATCCCCCTTGTACCTTGCGTTTAATCATCAACCTGAAACCGCCTCACCGAAGGCGTTCTCCATAGCTTCCGCCCTCTGATTTACTTCATGGTATCAGAGCCACATTGAGATCAAGATCAATCAATCATCATGGCTAGTTCTTCCGCCTTTGTCGTCTCCAATCCTTTGCTCGGCTTCCAGATTTCAGAGAAGCTCGGAAAGCAAAACCATGCGCTATGGAGTGCGCAAGTTCTCACTGCTATACGCGGTGCGAGATTGGACACCACATCAACGGCACGACAGTGGCTCCGCCGGTAGAGATCGAGCGGAAAGAAGACGACAAGATGATAGTGATTCCCAATCCAGCTTATCAAGAGTGGTTTGCTACAAACCAACAGGTTCTTGGTTTCCTCTTTTCATCATTGTCGCGAGAAATCCTTACTCAAATTGCTGGATCCAAGACTGCAGTCGAAGCTTGACGCGCCATAGAAGAGATGTTTAAATCTCATACGCGTGCTCGTTCCCTCAATGTTCAACTCTGCCTCACAACGACACGCAAAGGTAACATGAACATCTCGGAATATTTTGGCAAGATGAAGTCCTTTGGAGACGAACTTGCTGCATCTGGCAAACCAATAGATGAAGAAGAACTGGTAGCATATATACTAAACGGTCTGGACGATGACTTTGATCCTGTTGGTTCTGCACTAATAGCGAGAGTGGAACCCATTACCATAACGGATCTATACTCTCAACTACTAAGCTTTGAGAACAGGCAGGTTCTTCGCAGCGGATCCTCGGTGAATGTTGCACATCGTGGGCGCGGCGGACCGTTCAGTCGCGGCAGCACTGGACGCGGCCGTGACGGACGCGGAAGAGGCAGCAGCAATCAGCAGCGTATGGAAACAATGACACCACGCAATCAGCAGCGTGCTGACAATAGGCCTGTGTGTCAAGTTTGCTACAAAAGAGGACATGTAGCTTCTGATTGCTGGCATCGCTTTGATCAAAACTATGTACCTGATGAAAAACATGTTGCTGCTGCCACTCACGCATACGAAGTGGATACCAACTGGTATCTTGACACAGGTGTGACAGATCACCTAGCTGGCGAATTGGACAAATTATCTGTCCGAGAGAAATACAAAGGAAAGGATCAAATTCATGCGGCAAATGGTCAAGGTATGGAAATTAAATATATTGGTCATTCTGTTATTTCTACCCCAGTTGTAATTTATATCTAAAGAATATACTTCATGTGCTCCAAGCTAAAAAGAATCTCATATCTGCTCGTCGCCTTGCCATGGATAATTTTGCTTTCCTTGAAGTTTACCCTGAATATTTTTTGGTTAAGGATCGAGCCACGAGGAATACAATCCTTAAAGGGAGATGTCGACGAGGTCTTTATTCCCTTCCTTCTTCACCGGCAAAGCAAGTGCTTCTTGTCAAGCCGTCCTTCTCACGATGGCATAGTCGCTTGGGTCATCCGTCTACTTCAATTGTTACAAGAATACTTAGCAAAAATAGTTTACCATGTCTTTCCGAATCCAATAAAGAGTCGGTTTGTGATGCATGTCAAAAAGCTAAGAGTCATCAACTACCTTATCCTAGATCTTCAAGTGTATCCCATCATCCTTTAGAACTTATTTTTTCGGATGTCGGGGTCCTGCCTCGAGTTCTGCTAATGGAAAAAATATTATGTTAACTTTATTGATGACTACAGCAAGTTTACTTGGATTTATCTCCTTAAGAACAAGTCTGAGGTGTTTGAAAAGTTTCATGATTTTCAAAAGATGGTAGAGAGATATTTTGATCGACAAATCATAGCTGTACAAACCGACTGGGGAGGAGAATATAAAAAACTCAACTCTTTCTTTGATAAAAATTGGTATATCTCATCATGTATCATGTCCCTATGCTCATCAACAGAATGGGTCAGCAGAAAGAAAACATCGTCACATAGTAGAGGTGGGTCTAGCCTTACTTGCGCATGCCTCTATGCCTCTCAAATTTTGGGATGAAGCTTTTCTTGCCGCCACATATATCATTAATCGTATTCCTAGCAAAGTCATCCACTTTCAAACCCCTTTAGAACAGCTATTCAAACAACAACCAAATTATACCTCTCTTCGAGTGTTTGGATGTGCATGCTGGCCAAATCTCTGATCTTCATTTATTCCTGCGGACGCTGCAAGGTGTACTTCTCGATGTGGAGAACGTTGTGTGCTAGTTGGAGTCAAATCAGCGCTACGATTCGAAGCAGTGCTTGGATCGATCAGTTCAGTGGCAGCGCAGACAGAGGATGCTTGGTCAGCTGCTTGCTCACCGTGTTACGAGTTTGAGTTGGTCAGCCTGTTCAGTACATACCGTGCTTTTGATGTGTGAGATTGTGGAGCTTGCTGTTGATTCTAGTACATGTGAAGAAGCAGGGTTGTAGTAGATGAGATGTGGAATGAGACGTGACCATATCAGCGTAGATTGCGAACGACGGCCAGGGTGTCAAGCACTTGCGTTTAGTGACCGCGTACATCGCGTATTATCTAGCGGTGACAATTATGGCAATGGTTCGTAAGCTGAATCGTGATAAGTCAGCTGATAGCAGAGCCGCAGATGAGCATTGATGGACAGATGTTGCGGAGTCGCGGGAATCGCTGGCGCCGGATCACGACCGAACTCAGGCGGGATCGCGTCTGATCATCTGGAGTGGGCGATGGCAGACACCCTGCACGCTCTGGCTGACGGGACCATCCTCGCGTGCGCACTAATGGCGCGCTCGTCAGCCAGCTCGTGTAACCGGACGTTCGCACCAGTGCTCGAGCGTCGCTGCCCGGACTGTGCCGTAGTGCCGACGCGTGTAAGCAGAGCCGGACCTGGGTGCAGTCGACGCGAGTCTGCGTTGGCGACAGGATCTGCATACGTGTGCAACAGACGACTGACCGGAGGTGCAGCCTGGCGAGGGGCTCGACCTGCCGGGTGGAGCACTCCCGGCAGACGGCTGCGAGGTGCGAATGCGAGTCAGACGCGTCAGCGGCAGCCACGACCCGCGAGCCGACGACCTGCAGGTGGCCGCATGTGCCGGATGTGTCCGCACGCAGCCGAGCGGCGACGGAGGCGTGCTCGACAACCGGCGACGTTGATCACATCGATTCTCTGTCTTCTCAGTCTCGGAAATTGCTACGTTCTTTATGACATCACCGGTACTTTTGGTTCATCCACTTGTGAGTCTCCTGTCTTTTTGCTCTACTGTTCGAGCCTTTCATGAACTTGATTCGGTAGTGCCTTCAGCTCGTGACTTGCTCAACTGAACCGTTGATGAGAATGATTGTGTCGCTGATGGATTCGTGATACGGTCGATATGGGGCTCTTGCATCATTATACGCTGCCTGTCTGATCGCTGGTTTGTAGGGAGATCGGGTTGACTGGGCTGTCTTCAGGCGAATACTCTCTTCTATGGCTCAGCTAGCCATGCATGGTTTTCTATACTTAATCATGCTGGTTGTTGACATGCAACGACCTTTGATCTATGTTCAAACACAGGCCAGACCGCATGGATGGAATCTCAGAGTGATCCATAGATTTAGCAGAGCAATCCAACACTTGAAGTGGAGTTTCAGATATCGATAGATTCAGTAACACGTAACTATGACAATCGGTCACTCTGAATGCGCTGATTGTACGCCACGTATATCTCGAGTTTTACGTGGGGCCATTCAAAGGAATGCCGGGTTTTTCGGTTGAAGTCCAATTTGAGCAAAGCTCGGAAACCTGAAAAGGGTGGTTGGGAAAATCCCTTTCTTTTAAGGGAAGTGTTAGACTTCTAGCTTTCCTTGTAACAAATATAGATAGAGATAACATGGCTGGTTATAGATAGAAAGATTGTTTGGTTATAGATAGAAAGGAGGAATTCGTTTCCGTTTTGCTTTAGGTAACCAGTCATGTAATCCCATCTATATAATCCCCCTTGTACCTTGCGTTTAATCATCAACCTGAAACCGCCTCACCGAAGGCGTTCTCCATATATAGCTTCCGCCCTCTGATTTCCTTCACCGGTGGGTACAGCCGCATGGACTCCGTTATGGCCGCGTGCACGTAGTGCATCTCCCTCAGCTCGTCCAGGTCGAAACTGACCTTGTCAAGGTCGCCGTGTCCACGGCGGCGCGCACTGCTGCGACCTCATCTCAGATGCGGTGCACCACGTCCGGATGCGAGGGCAGGAGCCAGAAGAACCAGGTGAGCGCCGACGACGTGGTCTCCCGCCCAGCGAGGAGGAAGCTGATCACGGCGTCGCGGAGGGCCACCTCGGTGTAGCTCTCGTCCTTACTCGCCATGAACCTCGATAGCAGGTCGTGCTTCTCGCAGCCAGTGGTCGCCTTCATATCAAGCTATGACAACTGGGTAAACATTATAGCATCCACGCAAAAAAAAAAAATCAACCCCTTCTTGCGTCTAATCATTACTTTAAGTTAAAATTGAAGCAAACCCTTTGCTTGGCGAGGATATCAAGATCATACTAGAGGATCACTTCGCTGTCCTCTCCGGGAGCCTGCCCGGTGCTGGAGCCGTCGTAGTTCCACTTGGGCAGCTGGCTCGCAGCGGTGATGGCGCCTTTCACCGTCTGCTCGGAGAAAGGGGAAAATTAATCGAAGAGCGAGAGCTTAATGAGTTCAGAAATATATGTTGAGCTCAAAGTACGCAGTTATGCACCCTTGCTTTGCTCCTGATATCTATTCCGGATCCTCCAACCCTGAACAAAAAAAACGTAGTATGTAGTGATAAGAAAGATCGTGCAGATCAAACTTGGTAGAAAAGGCATTTAAAAACTTGATAGAAAAACTCCAGTGGCAGCAGAATTCAGAAAGCGAGTAGGAACTATGATCGATGAACTATCAGGAGGGCCCTTTCAAAATGAAATATCAGGAGGCCAAAGATCATAGATGGGGAATGCAAGGAGAATAACTTTGCATAAGAACACAATTTTGCAACTTTGGCAGAAAGCACCACTGCACCAGCACTACCAGCGTGAGGGGAGGATAAAATCAAGATCAAGAACCGACCAGAAACAGAGGAGGCGACCAACCAGATGTACTCCACGATGATCTTGTCGGTGCAGTCGCTGAGGTTGAGGTTAACGAGATCAGTGAGGCTGGCCATTGCTCACAAGCAAAGCAAGGAGACCTAACACAAAGAGATCGTAATGGGCAAGACGAAGTGATGAGATGTGTAGCACAAGAAGTCAAGCAGCAGGGGATGAGGAGAGCCGGGAGAGGCGAGTGGTATATTAATATTTTATTTCATTGTTTTAAATATATGATCTCGTTGGATCTCTATCTAACGGATCTAATTATGTAAAAAATCTCATATAGCATCAAAGATGGGCGTTGATCACTATCAACGTCAAAATCGACTATTTTACCTCAGCGTATAGACACTATCTTTTAAGATCATCTTTTGTTTCGTTTTTTAAATATTTCTGTGACAAGAAACTGAAGTAATCATCTCGATTTTGAGAGGGAGTTACGAACACGGTTAAAATAATGATCATAATCCATTAGAATCAGCCGTCGAAACCTAAGTTGGATACTTGGATGGAATTTCTCTCTCTCTTTTTGGAACGGGTGACAGAATTGTGCGTGTAGCGTATTTCCAAAAGAGATGTCCTCAACTGAAACAAGCAAAATGTAAGGGACCAGTTTCCAAATAACGGGGTGAGGTTTTGGTTTGCATTGCTAGGAAAAGCTGACCATGCTAACTAAAATACAAAGCAACTGTTCTGAAATTTTTGCAGCATTCATTTTCATAGGGTATCTTTGAATTTAACGTTAATTAATTTAACTAATTCAAAGTCAACAAGAGGGGAAAAAATGGAAAGAAGGACAGAATGGCCGGCTTGATACTAATGTATAACAATACGAAAGGCAGCATGCAATACAAGGTGCAATTTGTCTACATTCTGATAGTGGTAGGCCTACCAATTGGATGTAAGTTTGGTATTTCGTGTGGCAATTCATTTTCCTGTTCTTGCCCTTGTTCTGTTGGATGGTTACTTGCCAGAACCGGAATTGCTGATATTGCACGAAAAACTTACTTTTGTGGTCTTAGGATTTTAAACTGGCTCCTGTAAAAGAAGTACAGGTTCTACCTGATTTCCATTTGTAAGCTAGCCAGTTTTCACAAGAGATCAAGCATCATGCTTCTCATTACCTACCCCTCTCCCTCTATATATAAACTTATTTTCGTACTCTGGAATACATACTATCACTTCTAATATTTCACTTAAACGAACATGTTATACTTATTTATCAATTTTGATATACTTAAATACTAATTCTAAGATACTCCAATATGATTTAGTTGAAAACATTCTTCAGGGTCCTTCATTTTTGCTATGTACCATTTTCTATATATAAAAAAAATATACACAAATTATGCTATAAAAAATAGATTTTGGTAAAGTTTTTTATAGAAGTCACTTTAGAGTATCGTATAATCATTATTAGATTATACTCAAGAGAATAAAGATGTATAACAACATCATTTAAGCGGTATATAACAAGGGGGTACGTACTATCAGAGTATATGTGTGGGTGGACACGACTATACATTGCTCGTGCACCCGTTCGTGATCCCGCATGCACACCCAATTTCGCTACACGATAGAAAAACTTCCGACCCTATGCCTTTTCTGTCCTAGCCATCCTGCATCCGATTCAAACGATGCATGCGTGTGGAAACAAATACGTCGTTGCTCTTATCCCTCCTACACAGCTAGGTCGGTATAAATTTCAAATCAAGCAGATGTGAATGTGACGCAAAACATGATAAAAATAGGAAAACAGATCAATTAGCAAAATTCAAAACCAAATTAATACAAATTTGGGAGGAGTTAGCACAAATTTGTAAGCAAGTTAATACAAATTTGAAAGTATGTCAGCATAAATTAGAAAGCAAACAGAGGATAACTTGAAAGAAATAGAAACAAATTTCAAACTAGATTCATGTAGATACGAAGCAAATTAGGATAAATTTAAAAAATAAATTATCAAACTTTGAAAGAAAATCAGGACCAATTCAAGAACAAAGTCAGTATAAATTTGGAAGCAATTCGGGATACTATACAAAGCAAATCCAAAATTATTTGGACACAAAATCATGCAAGCAAGCTAAGGATAATTTGCAAGCAAAATTGGCATAAATTTCAATTCAAATCATGTGTGAATGTAGCGCAAAACATTATAAAAATGGGAAACAGATTAATCGGCAAAATTCAAAACCAAACTAATACAAATTTGGGAGGAGGTCGGCACAAATTTGTAAGAAAGTTAACATAAATTTGAAAGTAGGTTAGCATAAATTAGAAAGCAAACAGAGATTAACTTGAAAGGAAGTAGACATAAGTAATCAAATAGAAAGACATAATTAATCTAGTAAACTAGCATAAGACACGGTAAGATGTAAAGTACGATATCATGTTATAAAACTATAATAGCCAAAGCTCTATGTAATTATTTCTCAGTGTAAGATGCTGAATTTAAATATGCATTATGATACAATGGATACAAAAGATTCAAACTCTCCCTCAAAACAGACCAAAAGGACTAATAACTCCCAACTCCCTCGCAAAGAAACAAAACGAGAAGAACCAAGAGCCTTATTGAAAATGTCTGCAACCTGTTATTTTGACTCTATAAAGTGAAGCACAACATCACCCTTCTCTACATGGTCTATAAGAAAATGATATCTAATGTCAATATGCTTGATCCTAGAGTATTGCACAGGGCTTTTGGCAATGTTTATGGTATTGGTATTATCACATAACAGAGAAATACTATATAAGGCCAACCCATAATCCCGTAGAGTAGATAAGATCCAGAGAACCTAAGACCAACTACTAGCAGCAGCTACATACTCCACCTCAGTAGTGGACTGTGTAACAGAGGATTGCTTCCTAGATGACCAAGAGATAAGAGATGTGCCTAGAAAATTGTAAATGCTAGAAATACTCTTCCTATCTATTCTACACCTCGCAAAATCAGCACCAGAATTAAAAGCGTGAAGAGAGTGCATAATCAAAAGAATACCAGTCTAAAGTCAAGTGTGTCCTGAAGAACCCTGAAGATACGACGTACTGCCTGATGATGTGAGGCACGAGGGAAAGCTTGAAATCAAGTGCACAGACACACAACAAATTGTATGTCTAGCCTTGATACTGTGAGATAGAGGAAGGAACCAATCATGTTGCAATACTCCTTCTACTTGACTTAGAGCAGATATAGACTTGCTGCTTCCTATGTAAAAGTGCCGAAGAAGAGCCTTTGTGTACTTGCTTTGATAAATGAAGATCACTTCCTTTAATTACTTGACTTGAAAACCAAGTAAGAAAGTCAACTCGCCCAACATACTCATTTCAAATTCCCTATTCATAGAATTTAAAAATCTAAACACCAAAGCATGAGAAGAACCACTGCATATAATGTCATCCACATAAATCTGAATAAGTAGGAAGTCACTGCCATGCTTGAGAGTGAATAAGTTTTTATCTACCAATCCTATTTTGAAATAATTCTTAAGCAAGAAGCTCTTAAACCTATCATACCAAGCTCTAGAGGCTTGCTTCAATCCATATAGAGCTTTGGAGAGCTTACACACATGGTTTAAAAACATGAAAATTTTAAAACCAGGGGTTATTTGACATAGAACTCTTTTTCTATGAATTCATTTAAAAAAGCACTCTTGACATTCATCTGAAAAACTTAAAGCCCTTAGACGCCGTGAATGCTAGCAATATATGCATGGTTTTTAATCTAGCTATAGGTGCAAAGGTCTCTTTAAAGTCTAAGCCATCTACTTGAGAAAAATCTTGTGCTACAAGCATACCCTTGTTGCGAACTACCAACGCATCTTCACTTTGCTTATTTTTGAAAACTCATTCCGTACCAATTATATTATGATTAGGAGGAGATTCAACTAAGATCCAGACTTGATTTCTTTCAAAGTTCTCAAGTTCTTTATACATGTTATTAACCCAAGAGAAATCAGATAAAGTATGGGTGACATCTTGGGGTTCAAAGGGCGCAACAAAACTAGAATATGCATGAGAATCTAGAGAGATAAATCTAGAGCAAGTAACTTACTCATGGAGATTCCCGATCATCTACTCCTGAGAGTGTCATCGCTAAATATGAAGAGAGGTCCTAGTGCAGACGTGGCCTCTACCTCATGAGTTATGGAGATAAGAGCAAAACCACTTGAAGCATCAGTGAACGTGGAAGAAGGCTGCTCTATTGAAATAGGAGTAATGGAATCAGGCTCTCCAACTAACTCAGGAGTGACTAGATGAGAGATTGTGTCCTCATCCTCTAAGTCTGGGTCATCGTCGATGAAGATGCTCTTCTGATCACCGTGTACCTGTGCATCTACACTGTCGGGTCTAGTATCAGGACTAGCCTCATCAAAAGTAACTTCATAAGTCTAAATGATTTTGTTAGTATCCAAATTAAATACACGATAGCCATGAGAATAAGTAGGATATCCAAGAAAAATGCTATCATAACATCTAGACTCAAAATTATCAGAGTTGCTATGTTTAAGAATGAATTACATGTAACTAAATATCTTGAAATAAGAGACACTAAGCGTATGACCAAATTTAATCTGAAAAGAAGTCTTGCCTAAGAACGATCTTAAGAAAGCCCTATTGGACAAATAATAACAAGTAGGAATCACCCCAGTCCAAAACCTCATAAGGATGCTATGCTGATCTAATATAGTCATAGCCATCTCTATAAAGATTCTATTCTCTCTCTTTACAACCTTATTCTGCTGGGGGACCCTATGTGAGGAGACTTTTGAATTTTCAGGGTGCTAATATGACTGAAACATAAACACAGTCGGCAGAAAACTGATAATGACCGACTAGCATAAAAAGGCAAAAGAACAGGACTCGCGCAGCCTATGCAATCAATTTCTGAACCAAACATGCTTTGAGAGCCCTCCAGGTTCTCAATATCTCTCAGTTCTAATATGTATCCATTGGTGATACTTTCATGATGGGCCGGAAAGGGTAGCCTGTATTCTGAATTTCTGGCGCAAGATTGTCATTTCCTGAAATTGACAACGTTCAGTGTATATCTCTTCACGCATTCAAGGGTGCAATAACGATAAAGTTCTTGATTGCTTGCATAGGAAAATGGTATGTAGCATGTACATTTTTACTGATTTCACTTAGTCTGTTCGAAATTCATAAGCTTCTCTGCATTGTGTAGTTCAAATGCGCCACTGATCAATTCTATTCTGTATTCAAATGCACCACTGAAGCCTTCGCCTAGAATGTGTGCACCCACGCATGTTCTTGCATGGTCCCTGCAGATGGTAATCTCACCACTCAAGTACAAAATATTATTATAATCAGTCTCATTCACCGTCATCTCTTCGACCAAATACAAACTTAGATCATCCCATCTACTCACATCACATCAAACAAACGACTCGTATCATTACATTTACCTAACCAAATAAATAACATATATCATGTTATCCAGAATCACAGAGCGGCGGCAGAGGAGATAATCAACCAAAGGTTCATCGAGCTCTCCACCATTATCCTGGACTCAAGAAGGTTTATATATATTTCACTTTCTTTCTTCTTTTTTTGTTGATTATCTCTTCTTTAATTTTATGATTTTCACTACTCTTCTCCACCTCCCCTTCTTTAATTTTATGATTTACATATATTATTACAATTTCTTTTTTTCTTTGATTGATTAGTTCTTTAATTTTATAATTTTCACTTCTTCTCCTCTCCTCGTCTTCTTTAATTTCATGTTTGTTATTAACTTTTCCATCAAGAAGAGCTATTTTTTTTTAGTTTGTTAATCTCTCTTTCTCTCTCTAATTTTATTATGTATAAAACTGCCACCAAGAAATGTGAGACTAAGCCCCACTAAGCTCCTCAGTGGCTTCGCCCCTTGTCCCCGTGAAGAATAGTCATTCTGACGGTGCCTTCTTTTTACTTATAACTTAACTTATAATTTATACTACAGTAATTAACTTTTAAAGGAAACATTCTTTTAAGACGAAATCAACAAAAAGATTATAGTAAAAAATATACTAAATTCAGTTACACCGACCAAAATCACATGTAACTATTTTTCTCTGCATAGTGTCTCTCATGAACAGTCAAAATTCAAAATTTTCAACCATAAACCATAGCCTAAAAAAAACCCACCATAAATCAATATAATACATTAAGGATATCCTTAATGCCTCATCTGGACAGGAATTTTGTATAGCTTTCGAAGAAAAATAAATATCCACCCTCACTAGATATGGAATTTTCTTCGAAATTCTTGTCAGACAAGTGCGTTCCAAAAGAGGCCTTAAAAATATCAGCTCAGGACCACAAAATGAAATTATGGAAGAATCCCTTGCTGTCGACGATAGCCTATAAGATGCTGGAACTAACCTAAAAATAACCAAATAAGTGAACACAAAAACAAAATCAGAAATTATTCAATGAACCGGGCATGAATTTAGGCATTATATGCTGCTTTTTGTTGAGAAAAATCTCTAAGCGGCACAACGACATACCTGGCTCGGTGTTTTATTTCTGAATGGGAATGTGAACAGTAGAACACATCAATTGGGGCGAGAAAGATTACATCAATTGGGGCGAGAAAGATTACATGCCACAGCATACATGATACATACATGGCCGAGAAAGATCAGCATTTCAAGACTCCCAACTTTAGAAACAGCAATGTGTATTTGTTTAAAACCTCTTAACATAGATGGAAGAAGCAAACTTGCATGGACCAATTTCAAAATATTCAGATTTGATAAAAGGGCAAAGGTAGAAAATTACGTATACCAGATCATAAGAATTAGGAACAGAAATTTACATTGCATTACTAAATTTACTGGAGACTGATAAGCAGAACAGTTGTAACATATCTCCAAATACTACTTTGCTCATTTGGCCTTCAATTGAAAAATTATAGAAACCAGATGAGCAGTAAAACGGCTAAGAAAAAATAAGAATGGCTAAAGAGAGTGGAAACGAGCTTTCTCCAACAAATAATTGCCATCCCATGAATTCTAGGAACCAAACAAAAGGATTACACACTATGTACCCTATGCAACCTACTCTGAAAAAAATTGAAGGGACTAAACCAAGCCCCAACAAATTTGTGACGATGCGTCCTGCAAATGTATCATACATCACAAGCAACCAAATGCATCATGAGATGCCTCTGGATGTTCTTGA